>OY856412.1:1269685393-1271029143 GCA_963693085.1 Alisma plantago-aquatica | reverse complement strand
CCCTTACATGTCGTATATGGAACCCGTCAAATCTATGCCTTCTTCAAACACGTTGTGTTTTATTCCACACACACTTTTTAAGGTATATACTATCCTTTTCTACCCCCTATCATCATCATGTCATAGAAAGGAAGTGAGGGATCCTCTCCTTATTCAACATCATGTTGTCACTACTCAGAAGATCAATGAAAATAACTTCACTCAATTGAGTCAATTAGTGAAAATCTGGTTTAAATGTCAAGGAAAATTCAAACACCTCACTTAAGATCCTCCTACTAATAACACTTTGGAATAATGGGAGCAAGTTGATGCCAATCTTCTCTCCATCTTGTGGAATTCCATGGATCCACAACTAGTTGATCTTTCTAGTTGCTTGTAGAGATGCAAAGATGTCTGGGATCACCTAAATTTCATGTATGAGTCAAACATCTACCACATGTACGAGATGACTATGGAGTTGTACAATCTTCAACAAGATGATAAATCTCTAACTCAATATTTTGGGAAGGTAACTTGTATCACTAACAATCTCCTCTCTCTTCTTTTACTAATAGTGGACCATAACATACTCTAAAAGTAGAGGAATCAAATGGTTGTCATTAAATTCTTGGCTAGGCTTTGATGTGAATATGAAAGAGTATGAAACCAAATTCTTGTTGTATCTGAGCTTCCTAAATTGGTAGAAGCATATCAACATGTCTCTCGTGCCTTCTTTGAACAAGCTCAACATTCTACCTCGGACAAATATGTGATGATCCTGGCCATGAAGGGTCACAGAAACACTGGCCCTGCTACTCATGGACTAGGATGAGGATGATGAGGGGGTCATGAAGGTACAACTATTGGAGGATGTGGACGCCCAAAATTCTAGCATTGTGGTAAGATGGGACACTAAAATAAATTCTATGAACTTCATCGGTATCCTTCCAAAACCACATCTGCAAATGTGACATCCACTAATGACACTTCAAGGGACACCAGCCATCAGATTCAAGTGATAAATGAGGAGTAAAATCATCTCTATCAGTACAAAGCTTCTCAACAAGCCTTGTCCTCAGTTGCTTCAATAACTTCCTTTGTGAAACACCCTGGTGGATCTGCTTCATGCATATCTCAATCTTTTGATGTAGATTTGTCTTCTTCAGTTCTTTATTTAGGCACAATAGATCACAAACTAAACAAACCCCATCTTATATCCAATCTATCCACTATCACAATACCTCTACCACCTATTACCATTGCTAATGGACACAAAGTTCTAGTACATGGTGTAAGGATTATCAAACCTATGCCTACAGTCACCTTATAATCAACGTTATTTGATCCAAAGTTTCCTTTAAATTTACTATCCATTAGAAATTTAACACATTCTCTTCAAGACTTAGATACAATTAACCTAGATGATTGTGTGATATAGGACCTCCAAACGTAGAAGGTGATTGGTGGCAGGTAAGAACTTGCAAGTCTCTACTATCATGGTATGACGTCCAAGGAGTGTGTGGAAGCTTCTCCTCTTAATATGTATAGTCGGCTTGGAAACGCATCCCTAGATAAACTTTGGGTTCTCCACCTCTAACTATCTAGACTTAGAACATTCCATTGTGAGTTATGTCAATTATGAAAGCATCATTGATCCACCTTTAAATCTAGGGATCAAATGAGTGCTCAGTCAAGTTTTTATATTATTCATTCTAATGTTTGGTGCCCATGTCGGGTTCCATAAAAGCTTGGTCAAAATTATTTTGTCACTTTCATTTATGATTTCTCTAGAGTCACTTGGTTTTATTTGATGAAATATTGATTTGAGATTTTATCAGTAATAAAGAACTTTTTTGTTGAGAATGAAACCCATTCTATCATCATATTCATATATTTTGGACGAATAATGCAAAAGAATACTTTAGTAATTATGTTACTTAACTCTTATCTTATGGAGGAGTTGTAAACCAGTCATCGTGTCCTCACACACCTTAATGAAATGGGGTAGTAGAGAGGAAAAATTGTCACATCGTCAAAACTACCCGTACTCTTATATTCTATACGAGTGTTCCCAAAGAATTCAGGGGTGATGTTGTCCTCACTAACACACATCTCATAAATCACATGTTGTCATCCACCTTAAAAAAGCAGATCTCTTTTTACTTTTATGTCCTAGTCAGTCCATTTATATTATTCTTTATAATGTTTTTTGATTTTTCTATTTTTTCATAATCTTGGGATGGATCATGACAAACTTAGTCCAAAGGCTTCCAAGTGTGTCTTCCTTTGTTATTCTAAGACTCAAAAGGGATATCACTGTTATGATTTGCTTGATCACTACTTTTTGGTTTCATTTGATGTCACCTTTTGTGAGGATTCCCCATACTTTGGAGATCCCTAGTCAATGAGGCATCTTGTAGAATCTCTTCCACGTCTGGTTGTCATTGAGATCTCATCACTTACACCTCTGGTCCTGGGAGATTCTTCTCCACCTAGGAGAGAAATCTCCCATCACTCATGCTTACATACGTCATGTGCAAGACACCATTGAAAAATAGGGATCAGACAATGCAAGTGTCAACCCTCCTTCAATCATCACTTAGTCTGGAGCTCCAGGTAATAACAATAGTTCCCTTGATCTACCAATTTCTATTAAGAAAGGAAAATGAGCATGCATTCTTCATTCCATTTCTAACATTGTTTCATATGACTATTTATCTCCCTCAGATAAAACCTTCTTATCATCCATAATTGATATTTAAATTCCTAGTTCTTAATTTGATGCCTTGAATCACCCAGGACGGTGTCGTTCTATGAAAGATGAAATGAATGCTCTTCATTAGAATCACACATGGAGTCTGGTTCCTACTCATAAAGACAAGGTTGTTGTTGGGTGCTGCTATGTTTTCTCAATCAATGTCAGACCTAATGGTGTTGTTGATTGTCTAAAGGCTCATTTGGTATCCAAGGGATACACTCAAATGTATGGTAGAGACTATCTTGAGACCTTTTCTCATGTTGCTAAAATTTCCTTTGTTCATATTTTTATTTCTCTAGCAGCTAATTTGTCTTGGACATTGCATCAACTTGATATGAATAATGCTTTTCTTCATGGTGACCTATCTAAAGAAATTTATATGGATAAACCTCCTAGGTTTGTTGCTCAGGGGGAATCACAGCTAGTTTGTCATCTTCATTAATCTCTATATGGGCTTAAGCAGTCTCCAAGAGCTTGGTTTGGGAAATTTAGTCAAGCTCTATTTGAATTTGGTCTTCTATAGTTAGATTTTGATCATTTAGTCTTCCATCAACAATGATCTTCAAGCTATGTTTTTCTTAATGTCTATGTTGTTGATATTGTGATTACTAAAGATGATCAACAATGTATCCTGCAACTTAAACAATTTCTTCAAAATAATTTCAAACTAAATATTTAGGCCTCCTAAAATATTATGTTGGTATTGAGGTTGCTAGATATAATGATGGAATACACTCTTGATCTCCTAAAAGAGACCGGTATCCTTGGAGAAAAGCCTATAGATACTCTAATGGATCCCAAAGTCATGTTGCACAAGGAGGAAGGGGTATCACTTGATGATCAATGGAGATAAAGAATACTTCTTGGAAAATTAAATTATCTTACTATCACTCGTCCAGATATGTCCTTTTCTACTAGTGTTGTTAGTGAATTCATGGAAAACCCTATAGTATTCATATGGATGTTGTCTACTAGATTCTTTGTTATCTCAAGAAGAGTCCAGATGAAGGTATATGGTATACCAATCTTTTACATCACAAAGTGCATGGCTTCTCACATGCTGATTGGGCAGGACGTGTCATAGATTGTATATCAATTAACAGAAATTGAGTCTTTTTGAGGGGAAATCTCATATCCTAGAAAAGTAAAAAGCAACTAGTGGTAGCTCAATATAGCAGTGAATCTGAATAAAAAGTGATTGATCATGCAACCAACAATCTCCTATGAACCAAGAATATTTTAGAAGAGCTAGGACTCATTTAGTATGAAGTAATGAAACTCATGTGTGATAATCAAGCTACTATCCACATTGCCTCCAACCAGGTTTTTCATGAGCAGACCAAAGATATTGAATTTGATTATTATATCATCTATGAAAACGTATAAGATCACCAAATTGTACTTATTCTAGTCCGTTCGAAAGATCAAGTAGATGATTTTTTTAATCTCAATGGATTTCGAGTAAAATTTCTATAGAACAACCTTGGTTTCTATGATATCTACGCACCATTTGAGGGGGAGTGTTAGAATAATAAGAAATTATTATTCCCTTTATTCATTATTATTTATGTCCATGTGTATTCCCTATGTGTAAAGGTTTAGTCCTACACTGTGTAATTGGGTTTTTCCCGTGACATGTGTCCATATATCTAGTTGTGCCCAATGAATACTAAAAGCATCTCATTTCATACGTTACTTTTCTTGTTTACAATAATAAAATTTATTTCAAATGCAATTAGACTTATATAAACTAAATTATTTTTGAAATGGTATCAAAAAAGAAAAATATTTTAATATTTGAAATCTAAAAACCTTAATTAGTCCAACTATCATTTTTCATATTAAACAGATAATTTCTAATTCTTGAGAAAATAATATAGAAAAATATTTGAAATTAAGAAAGAAAAAGGAACTGATATATTCAACTGTTCAATGTAAATTTTGGCATTATTGAGTCGTCACACTATTTTACAATGGTTTCCTTATTTTAAAATGTCATTTTCTCTTTGCACCATTAGATCTAGATACGACGCCCTCATTGTTGTCGCCTACCTTATGTAGGAGACCTATCTTCTGAGTATATGCTTCACCTTTGTCTCCTAAATTTCTCTCCAACAAATTTTGGGTCCATTCTTAACATCATCATCTAAACCTCAATCCCATCCATGTTAGGATTGATTACATGATCCTTTTTTCCAATCAGCTCTATTATGGGCCATACTCTGGTCAGATGTAAAGATTAAAAATCTCACTTTATAAGTTCTTCCCAAGTTAATTTAAGTATGCCTCTGCCTCTTTTTATGTGCTTGACTCAATAACCTTGCTTTGAATAGGTGCATTTGTCAGTCAGCATTGCACATGCCTTACCATCATAGACGACCTTCATGTATCTTGTCCTCGATGCTCACCATCCCCACTTTGTTACTGATATAGTCATTCCTCAAATGATCTTTTCTTGTCTGTCCACACATCCATCTCAACATACACATTTAAGCCAAATTCATCTTGTTGAGACCTTGTTTCTTCCCATCCCAACATTCAATACTATACAATATTGTTAGTCATATAGGTGTTCCTCAAAACTAGCTTTTAAATATGAGTGGGATCTTCTAGTCACATACTACTCTAGTTTCACTCCTTCACTTCAACCATCCTGCTATGATCATGTGAAAGACATCATCTTGGACCTCACCCTTCTTTTCAATAATAGAACTCGATAATGAAATTTATCACATACTAGTACATCCATTCCATCGAACAAGACACCACCATTCACAATTCTAGATTGGCTGAATTTATAATGTATATATTGAGTTTTACGTCTATTTATCATAATTCCAATGTGTTTCTCCATAGTTCAACTTTATCATTCAATGTTTTTTTCTTTCATCAACTAAATCAATATCATATGCAAATAACATGCACCAAGGAATATTATTTTGAATATGTTGTGTCAATTCATCCATAAAAAGAATAAATAGATATGGGCTGAGTTTTGATCCTTGATGTACCCCAACGGTGATAGGAAAAGTATATGTCTCTCCTCTAGGAGTCCTAACACTTGCAGTTGAGTCATCATACATGTCTTTAATCAGGTCAATGTATTGCATCGGAACACCCTTTTGATGCAAAACCCTCCATAACACTTCCCCGGGTACTCAGTCATTGGCCTTTTCCAGATCAATAAACACCATATGAAAATTTCTTTTGTCTTCTATCTTCTCCATAATCCTCCTTATCAGAACAATAACATATGTTGTTGATCCTTCTGGCATAAAACCAAATTGGTTGCTTGATATCTATGTTATCGACTTAGCCTTTGTTCATTAATCCTCTCCCAAAGCATCATAGTGTGACTCCTAGCTTGATACCTTTGTAGTTTGTACAGCTCCTAACATCTCCTTTGTTTTTTAGATTGATATTATAGATAACAAATTGAGCCTAATTTAAACCTTAGGTTGATATATTTTAGAGTCAACTCTATTCTTCCCTCGTTGTTTTTCTTTTGCACCATACACAAGCATTGGAACCCAAAACCCCTAACAATAGAGCCAGTCCTCAAAGCTTCTAAAAACCACAAGGATTCTTTCCCATCTTCCAATTTTACCAACCATCACATGGATTGGTTAACCAATACCAAATCACTCTTGCATTCTCCAATGTTTTTCTCATCTTTACGCATAATGAGACTCTAATTAATCAAATGTGGAGCATCTTTACAAGTCCATCAATCTTTGTACACTACTTTTTGTCGCGCATTTTTTCCAAGTCTCCACCCAAACGTCAATTATGTATGTCTTTGCGTCTTCTCTAAGAGCCATCATTAGGAAATGCCACAACACAAGAATGTTGCGAGAAGACTCATGTAACATTTGAAATTCTACATAATTTAATATATATCATTTAATCCTTATGAGGCCCAAGCCAAATACATGACACATATGATAAATTGGATTTGATGAGCTATAGGTGCATTTTGAGCCAATATGTGTGTCCATAATTACAATAGGGGTAAAATGGTATTTTCTCTATTGTTGTTTGTTAAATAATTATCTAGTGTATATATATATATATATATATATATATATATATATATTATCAAAAGATATACATTTTGACCATGCTTTTAGAAATTAATATTTTTCATATAAAAATATATATATTATTTATCCAAAAAGGGGTTGTGAGTAATTAAAAAGCATTTAATGATTTTTTTTAATTAGAAGAGGTTATTTATATTCCTTATATAAATACATAGTAGTGGTTGAAGTTTTATGATCTTTGGTTAACGTCAGATAAGGAAATAACTTCAATAAATATGAGAATATGTGTGGTGAATGGTTAGATAAGCAAATAATAAGAGAGATAATAAATTCATGTATTTTTTGAGATCTAAAGATGATGATAAAGTAGTTCAAAATTTTGGTCAAACAAGATAAGAATAATATTCTTGGATTTAAATAAAATATTTAGGGGATATAGTGGTCTTAAGGATAATACAATTATATTTTTAGTAACATTCGATAATTTTTATTGCAAATTCAAAATCAGTTCTACTTCAATTCCTTTAATGAAGGAAAGATGTATGGAAGAGGTTTTCTAGGAATGTATAGCATGACTATTGGGTGTTTATTTTGATAAAGTTAATAAATTTTCAATGTAGACAATAGTTTTAGATTTTTTTTCAAATTTAATAGTATGATTGTTTAGTGGTTGATATCTAGTAATATGGAAACTATGATTTCAAAAACTAAAGAGGAGGACAACATGGAAAAGACAAATAATTTCTTGAATTTTTTTGATATTTTCTTATGGATAAATAATGGTTCAAACCAAACATACATTATAAGACATCAAGCATAGTATATAACATTTTTATTGAGTGATGTTCCTCTGTATTCAATAAAAAGGGAGTAAGAAAGAAGTCTTCTAGAGGAGCAATGTGTAGACAATGACTGCCACATGGGAGACTCTCTTTATTCCCAAAAATAAGTCTTATTCAAAGTTTCATATGTGAGTGGCAAGTATCATGGGGTCATCATGGAGGAGTTAACTCAGCAATGGAGCCCTCACTAGAGCTCGACAAACTTGGCTGCATACAAAGGTGCATCTGACGTGGAAATTGGGGAACAATTCCCACTCACAAAGACAAAATGGAAGAGGAAGGTGATTAGGGATAGCCAGATCTAGGTTTCCAGATAGGAAACCCACGGAGGAGATCCACAAACCAGAGGAAAGGAAAGAAAAAAAAGAAATAGAAAGTTGGGATGTAATCCGTTAGATTCAAGATGAAGGGCTCATATCTTCTAGAATGAGGTAATCTTGAAAAGGCCATATTTGTTAGCTCAGACATTCAATCATTGAAAATAGAGTCTTGTTGAAAATATATTAAAGAGTCAATTATTATTAAATTCCTATTTTGAGGATAATTTGATGTTTAATAGGTCGAAGATTTTAATAGAATAAAATATATATGATGATGTTGTTTATCCAATGTATTGTGATGTTCGAATTTGAGGAGATAAGCTCATGTGATCTATTCTGAATTTAAAAACCCAAATACAACATCTGATCTTACGGTTTTGATGAACATAATTTATTATGATGAATGTACTCAAGGGAGTTACTTAGGTAATTTGATTCATCAAACCATGATATAAAATTTGTAGAAAATCTTTGAAATTCTATTCTGATGTATGTTTCACCAACATAACTTTTTGTTTAAGTTAGTAAGATAATTAGATATCATGGGAATTTGATGATAGAGAAGTTGGGCCATGATGTTAATTAAGGTAGTTAAGAAATTGACGATAATATTAATGATGTAATTGTAGAGAACAAATATTATGAGAAATTATGATTGTATCCAATTTTATTGAGGGTTGCATGATGTTTATTATGCATAAAGAAATCCCAACATAGATTAGAAGACCTAGAAATTCCATTAGGATAGTTGAGAATTTCTAGGTAAAGTTTTGATATATGCATCATGTTCATTTTCTGGAAAGAGAATGCTTGACCATAACTTGAAAGATATTTAGATTTCTAACCATAACTGGTAAGTGCGCCATGTTCATTGAGTTTAAATTTTATTATTATTCATTATACACCTTCCAACAAAGTAACATAGAGATTAAGTTACTTTTAGACTTTAATATTTCATATCAAGTCATGTTTTGAGTAATCAAATTTCATCCAAATTGAGTCATGTTGCCCAATTTTTGGAGCTTAGATATTTGAGATTTGTATTACTTTTAGAAACTCAATACATCTATGCTCTGTTGTTCAATTTATTTTTCAATCCCTTAGGCGTAGATATAAGGTTTTGTATAATTGTTAAATTGAAGAGTATCATATCAAGATTTATTCAAACAATAAGTATATCAGTTTCCAGATCCAGATTTAGATTTAGTTTGGTTTATTTTCTCAAGTCTTAGAATCAAATGTTATATATCATACATCAAAATTTAATTAAGTTATCTATTAAATAAATGCTTCATATTAAGATTTATGAGATAATAAGAATATCAAAATATTAGATTAAGATTAGTTTAGGCAGTAATAATATAAAAATTTAGATTCAGAGTTTGATTATTTGAAGTATTAAATAACAGAGATATAGAATCAGAGATAATTGATTAAGACTCAGATAATAAATGAAGAATAAATTTATAGATAAGGGATTAAGATTTAGAGATGAGAAATTAATAACAAACTGAGATATAAGAGATTAACATTCATAGATGAGATATTGAGATTCAGAAATAAGAAAATCAAGAACAAAGATAGAAAATGGCACCAGAACATGAATACATTATATGATAAGTCCTCACCAGAGAGGTCCCGGGACGATTTCATAAGACACCATATGTATGTCATGGAGGGAATGTAGACCAATAGAGGGTGTGTTTCACCATAGAGGACACTTTTCTATCAACATACGACACCTTGGGACAACAGTGTGTGTTGCATCATAGAGGACACTTTAGTGTTAATAAAGGGACGTTGTGCTAATAGAGGGAGCATTACACCATAGACGACACTTCAGTTTCAACAAAGGAAGACTTATCTATAATGGTGGCCACAAATCAGATAAAAGATATGAATAAAAGACACATTGTTTCAGTATAAATATACAATTTTTAGATATTACTCCAGCTTTCCGTTATAGTATATTCATGATTATGTTATTAGAAATTCAATGACCCTTACTCTAACCTAGGTAACCCTTTGTGCATGGCTAGCGACGAAATGTCTACATGTACTAATCTTTACAAAGATCATTTAACATAAAGGACTCATAAATTGTTCTGGGAGAGGTATGCTTGGTGCGACATCATCTACTTGATTCGAGATATTAAGACAAAGTATAGGCTTTAGCATCATAAGAATAGGCTTATACAATTTGATGTAAGCATGTTTCTTTTTCTTAGAACTTATGATAATTAATTACATAAACACTTTGTAATGGCTCCTATTTATCATACATATAATGTATATCATGTTAGTAATACTTCCAGTTGGAAAACAAACTGCTTCTGCTCATGTCATATGAAAATCGAAGTGTTACAACTCATGTAACCACAATAGAGATTGTACCTCTTTCGTCTCTCCATGTCCACTAGGGAACAGTTGAAACAAGTTTTTTCCCTTCATCCTTCTATACTCGCAAATCCATCAATAATTATCTTGTGATTGTCATATGAGTTGAGTTTTCAATGGGTATGATTTTTCTAGCTTGTTCAGTGAACATTAGATTGGTTAATGGAGTCATTTAGCCATATGATTCTCAATTTTTATCCTTTCCCTTGGAAATGGGTTGCACTTTTCGATAATATGATGCTCACCAGGCTTCTTTCCCCTACTTCCTATGTGTTTAGAATCTCATAGTAGGATGATGATCCTATCCTCAGATCCCTACTTTCTAATTAATTGGGTCTTTACAATAGTGATACTACTGCATCAATGATGGGGGAAAGAATGTTAGGGGTGATCCCAAGATGACCACCTTAGTTCTCTTGATGTTTGTAAACCATCCACATATCATTCACTCCACAAGGGTATGTTATCATCTCTGTCCTCATACCTCATAGCAACATTCCAACTCACATCATCTTTATCCTTGGTGTATGGTATGTGTATTGTCCCATCTATCGCTCCCATAACAAGAGGAAATAAGCATTCGGCGGCCGTCCAAACACAAAGTTCTTCCTGTTCCAAGAGTAGAGATTGTACATCCCACATTGCCAGTACACCTTTAAATCTAAGTTGAAATGTACAACGTATGTCTCTACATCACAATCATCTCGATATCAAAGTTACTTCCATGGAAAACTGGTCTCGAACCTACTTGGGTCACCACATAATCCTTGGTCATCTCCTCTAGGTCTGTAGGGTGTCGAAACTTTTGATGTCATCCTTCTTCCCTTATGCATCCAGAGAGCGCCCTCCTCATCTACCCTTTGGGTCCCATTAGTTCATGAAGGTGATCAATCTCCTAACCCATGGCCCTCAGACAATGATAGTTGTTACCTCCCGACCTTACGGTCATGTGTAACTAGGGAATTAGGAAAATCCTACTCCCATCGGTCTTATCCCTACCTGATCCTAGGATAGATTTAGGATTCTAACATAGTACATGTCCAACTTAGAACCTTATCCCAGTCCCCATCATCTCTCTCTGCATTCCTGGGCTGACTTTCATCCTTTCATAGGGGTCATGGCGACCTGTTTACCTTGGTCAGGCCCCATATTGGTTACCTCCATGGTAACACACCCACATGCACTTAGAGATGGTTGTCTATGGGTCTACAGTTTCATTCTCTTACTATGTACTTTTCACTTAGCTTCACAAGATCCTATGAGACCTCCTTAGGTTACTTCAAAACCATGTTGGATATTAATTGGAATTGAATTGCAAATTTCAATTGCAATTGGGATAGATGCAAAAAGACCCATTAACTGAGTGAACACATTGGCTCACAATCCCAGCGATCGGTGCGCCAATGAACTAATTGGCTCACCTATCCCAGATTGTGAAATTCATGGAAATTTCAGACCCTTCTACTCCCACACAGATTGGGAACCCAGACCCTAACCCCTCCTATAAATAGAGGGGTATTGGGGGATTTCCAACACACACAATTGACAATCAATTTACTCTAATTATTGTTGTCCTCACTGGTTGTAGTAACCAAGAGAGCCCAATCAAGTTCTACCCCACTAGGGAGGTACATTGTGGAAGAACAACTGTGGGAGAGAAAGTTGGCGACTAGTACACCAACAGAAGGGGACAACTCCTTCCTATCTATTCTACAAGAATGACATGATTTCCCGGTGGTCCGTGTGGACCACTATAGAGGAAGCAGTCCTTTGTCTCTTTCTAGGACAATGTTAACCTATCATCCTTGGTGGTCAACCAGGAGGCCGACGTTGTTTGAGGTGCGACTTCAAATAAAGACACACAACAACGACGAGGAGATGTCGTTGGATTTGCTCCAGAACCACGTATATCTTTGAAACCATCCTTTCCATTAAATAATTATTGATGAGACCCGCTGATTTAATGAGAATGTGTCAGTAAAAAGTTTCTTTCTACTACCAACCAGATGCCATATTTCCCTACAGTGCTATCAGAGCCACATCAATTAAAATATCTTGGAACTATCTATATGATGGGATTTTTGGTTTTATCATTCATTTATTTCATGCAATACGAATATTAATGCCTGATAAAATACCACATAAATCCCAAACTAACAAATATATGATATATATATACATACACACACACACATATATATGTAATTTAGATGTTTCAACTTGAAAGTGAGTTTTAATGGTGGATGTGTAGCGTGGTTATGGCAATAATCCTAATTATATGTGCACAGTTGCTGTGTGTTTATTTCCTATTCTATCTCAATTTGCATACTAAGCCTATCTCTTCTTTCCACATGTAAATTTAATTCGTTCCTACCTTTGCTCGCCTCGAAATTAACTCGAGGTTTCACCATTATCATGTAATTGTATGATAATTTACTTTCTTGTTATGACGAAGAAGATAACGATCAATGCCAGACCAACTGGGCATCTCATCAGAGAACTGATTGGCTGGTGGATACGATTCGACCGGCTAAGATGATCAATGAGGACCATACATGACAAGACAAACCAATCAGTTAGAGGAGCCACATCGATTAGATGGTAGACAACCAACCAACCGGTTAAGAGACGAGTCAACCGGCTCAAGGGTTGAACCAATCAAACCAGATTCGAAAAGCACAGATCTTTATTAACAATAGGTTTCTACATGAGGTGTGTGCCTAGGTTGTGGTAATTCCTTATGGCTCCAAGGAATTATAATAGAATGACCATAACCATCACTTTTTTATTGCATGTTTTTGTTGTAGGATATAGCATTTATATGATATGTACTACCATCTCACCATATCACATTTTCACCATCACCAAGACCCAACCCCAGTCATTCTCAAAACACTTGGGATCGAGATGTCAAGGACACATAGTCGGTAACATCCCAGGATTTGAGGTTGCGGATATAATGATCTTAAAAGGAATGATTGGACTACCCATATCACCACGGTGCACCTCCTTTTCAGGGAGCCCATCACTAAAAAACTCCATAGTTAAGCGTGCTCAGCTTTGGGTAGTACTATTGATGGGTGACCAGTCAGGAAGTTAATCACGGCTTGTGTGCGAGTGAGAACAAAGCATGGAATTAAGGCTAGTGACGGTCTCTGGGGCCATTCGTCATACTTGAAACTCTACTAGATCCTTGGGCAGTGGGCCCGGGTGTTACAAAGTCACTTGCACCTTGCATACTTAATGGTATGTGCTCTAGATTTTCCTTGGGAGTACACGTTTCACCATCCAACAAAGTTCTAACTTTGGAATGGATCTATGGCATAGGGTGCTACATGACTATTGTTTCACTTTATTATTTATGCCATTGGGTATCTTTTAATGCATCAATCAAGTTACAACATACAAACACTAAACAAATGCTACAAAAATAGGGGTAAAGGTACAATTCCAGAATATATAAAATGTATGAGGTAGAAACTTGCCACATGATCACTTGATATCACTTGTAATACAAGACCATCAACATTATTATGCCACTAAGGGATAAAAATCCCTCATTTCATCACTGGAGGATACCACTTCAAACTAGGAGTCGAGCCTTTACCAGGTCATAAGACCCAAATCACATCATCACTTATCTCAGTATGACACATCAAGGCTCATAACCATCACCCTATGTCATTTCATATAAACCATAGCAATTACTAGCTATGTTATCTATTCCATCTGCAAGATTAGCGTTATGCAAGTAGGAGAGGGGAAAATATTTTTACATGCTAATCACTTCAAGTAAGATAAGCAATTTCATCACACACAGAACTAGGGATGGGGTTTTACATGCTTAAATCAATTAGGGTTTCCATAACCACCTTCAAAACTAGACTTTAGATACATCACTTCCCATATTCTTAGAAAACATAAGTGTTAGGCATTATTATGATCGTGGTCAACCAATCGTTTAAAAATAGCACCAAGTGTCGACCAAACAAGAAAATAAGGTATAGCGACCAACCTTCATAACACAAGTAGCGACTAATAGGGTTACACTTGTGTGTCGACCACTAAGGTCACACCATGTGTAGTGACCACTCAACCCAAATACAAGAGGCAGTCACCAACAAAGCACATATGTAGTGACCATAGGTGATTAACATCTTGTTGCGACCACAACACCACCCCTAGGTGTAGAGACCACTCTTAGATTAGGGTTAGGTTCCACCTTGCGATCGCAACACCCTTACACATGTAGCGACCAACTTAAGGACCAAATAACTTGGACCACAACAAGAGCCAACATGGGTAGCAAAACAAGATCTCATACGTAGCAACCTCAAGAGAAAACCAAGATCATCACATATTGCAAACAACACAAAAGCTTGTATATCTACCATAGTGGCTTAGGGTTAGGATTATGGTGAACAAACCAAAACCCTAGCTCACCATCAACTTGGTCAAAACCACTCCAAAGAACCAAGGGAAGCATGATGACTGTAGTAGATGTAACACATCAAGAAACTCAAGTGTCACCAATATAACAACTACATGAAGATGATAAAAATCAAAACCCTTAGGATAATTATCACCACAATCGACAAGGAAACCATGCTTAGAGGATAGAAAAATATCATCTAACATATACACATAACAACCAAAACCTTCATCTACTACATGATGGTCAAACCAGTACATGGTGATAAAACCAAGGAGCAAGATGCATGTAAGAAACAACTCCAATTCGGGTTCATGAAATTAGGGTTTAGGAAAAAGAGTAATTCATGCAAGAATACTATAAAAATCATAAACCCTAGATCAAGATAGTGTCATCCATCAACTTTTGACCATATTTTAGATATAGAACAATAGCATGCAACCAAAAATATGGTGCAATAATAGAAGAGGGGAAATCTATATGACGTGCCTTAAGCTGAAGATCAATCTCCAAAACCACAAGCTTTAAGAGAGAAAGAGAGGGAAGATGCAACTAAGATTAACTCCATGGTCAACAAGGTCACCTCAAGAAGAGAATTACACACCATGGTCAAAGGAAAGCTCAAGAAGAAAAAAGAACAAAGCCTAGGCCCAACAACAAAAAAGAAGAAAGAAAGAAAGAAAGAAAGAAAGAAAGAAAGAAAGAGGATAACTTCATATCACTTACGTACTCCCATGGAAAACCATGGATTTGGACCACTATGGGGAGAAGTTTCTAAAGAAAGCCACCATGGTGATCCATAGTCTGATGGCCAAGGAAAATAAAAGGAAGACGTAGGGTTCAAAAGAAACAAGATCAAGGAAGATAACAACTTCCCAAGAAGGAAGATCACCAAGAACCACCACAAAGAAGATGATCAAGCTCAAGAATCATCACATGCAAGGGTGATCGGCCACTAAAGCTCCAAATTCAGCACCTTCTCTAGCTCCAGCAAGCTTAAAGCCGAACACAAGGGAGAAGATATAAAGGAAATCTAAAGAGGATAATTGCATGAGAAAGAGAGGGTTTATATACTCAAGAGTAGGTGGGAGGTCAGAGATATAAGGTGTCAAGGTATAAGAGCACCAAAATGACACATGTTCCTCAAGGCCAGGACCATGCAAACACACATGAAAAAGGATCACTAAAACCAATATGGTGTCGTGACCACTTAGGCCCTCACCTCATCTTGATCTAAGTCAAACACATGGTATCGTCTGCAACACAACCAACCAAGGTCACAACACCACCAACCAAAGTTACAACACACCTCAACATGAGTAAACCCTAGCGATCTAGACCAAGGTCAAGCTACCTAGGTTTCTACAAACACCACCAAAGAAAGGTGTACCGGTCGAAGCACTCTCAAGGTGCCAAAACACATGGTTGCTACACTCAAAAAGCACTATAAGGGCATGCAAACCCTAGAATCACCCATGATGTTACCAAGTCTCAAAATAATATGCCCTAAAGCAACATTATCATTCTCATGACGCAAAGGCACAAAAGGAACAACCTTCATTTAAAAAATTGTAAGATTAACAAGAACAAGCATAACTAGCTCAAACATCAACCAAACTGGACCAAACTAAAAACATAGACATATTACATGTTTTTAAGGTGCATCAAAATATTATATTATGGTTTAACAATCTTATCAAGCAAAGTAATCACAATCAAGCACTAAGCTAGGTCAGGGATCTTACAAGCGTTCTCATAGAGTGTACTCATCTTGAGTAGCATCATATACCCGAGACGTGATGGGTATAGATGTTGATGACAAAAATCCAAACTATTGTACCTAATAGAAAGTTCCTCAAATCAAAAATTCAATATTAGAGTCACAGTGTCTAGATAAATACAAAATAAAATTGTTTGTTTGGGTAGTTTGACGTTTCTACATCTCATATGCTTAGGTAGTAGGATGTCCCTAAAAAGAAAAATACCAACACTGGCATGGTTGATATATGAATTCCTCTTGGGATGTGTGGTCCCATCAAAATTTTATTTATCGTTGTACCTACTGTTCTTGCCCATTCTTATCTATTGTTGTTATATCCTCAATTTTGTTTAAATTGAATGATATAAATATAAAGCATGATTTCATAAATGATTTTCTCAAATGATACTATTGGTGGACTAATTACCTTTGTAGCATGGGTGCAACCCATGGCCCATATAAAGGCTAAAGTGACTTCACTTTGCAAGTAATCATTCTGAAACAAGTTAAATAAAAAGAATTTCATGTGTTTTGTGGTTTGCAATAATTCAATAATATATTGGCAAAAGAAAGTGGAAAATTCAGTAATAAAGAAATTACTAAAGATGATTCACAATGGATGTTTTAAGTATGTAACTATGTGTAATACTCTATGAAAGAGAGTTTTTGAACATAAACGAAGGAGAATTACTTTATTAATTGTAAAAATAGAAATATGAAATATTGGACAAATTTCCAATAGAAAATTAGATGTGTAATGCTTAAGATAATTAAAGAGTAATTATCTAACTAGTCTGGCAACACATATTTTTAGGGAATAAATTAATATTATTTTATCTAACTTTTAGTTTACTAAAGGAAGTAATTGAAAGAAGGAGAGTTCTAGAAATTTGGGAGGAAAGGGATATTCCATGATATAATTGTAATGTTTTTAATAAAATGCTAAATTATGTATAAAAGACATCTTAATGAATCCCAATCACTAAATGTGATTGTAAAAGATTTTTATGAGTTTCCATGAGATGAGGAAAAGTGATTTAAAGGGGGTATCAATGTAGACATAAAGAGTTTTTCTAGTAGATTATGGTCTCATAGTCCGTAGACCTTTCCTTGGTGGGTTTTGATTTACCAGAACCATTATCTTTCGGAAAGGAGTTTGGTCATGCCCAAGATCTCATGAAAAGAAAGGGGTTTTGGAAATCCTTTTATGTTATCACCCACCATAAGTAGGATTGCTTGTTCATGATGATTTAATGTATACATACCACGACTAATGTCATAATCTCTCAAAAAAGGAAACTTAGCCTATTGATCTCACTCTCTCTTCCTCTCTAGAAAGTTCACATGGCCACATCTCATCTACCACTACAAGAAGGAATGTACACCTACTCTTTACCTCTCTAAGCTTTCCCTTTTCTAAAACCCTTGGATTTTAGCATGACGCCTATATAAGGGAGGGGTCATGAAACACCACCCTCATCCTGATGTACATGATGCCAACTTGGGTGCATACGCCCCTCCATGGCCTGGACTAGGTTAGGGATGTCATGACCTAGAGATGGTCGGCAACCAGCAGTGCACATGACCAATGGCTTGAACATTGACCATCTTGGGTCCATGACGCCTGGGGAGTTGGAAGGAGCAAGCCAACAAAGTCGTATCCTATTAGCAGGAAGCCAGGTTGAGATGACGGAAGAGGTTGTAGCTGAGGTGGAAGATAGAGGATGAAGTCCCATGATTTTTGGCCACCATTGATTGCCATAGAGTCTAGTCGCCTCCATCGAGGGAAGGCAAAGGGTTCCCGAAACCTTCATGTCCCTTCAGTTGTAAGTAACGAGACCGCTGATCCAACTACCAAGCACCACAGCCGCGATGGGACTCTTCACGAGAGAGAACATGAACAGAGATGAGTAGCAAGAAGATTCTATGGAGATACAAGGATGGAAGACGACTAAGGGAAATGGCAGAAGTGAAGGATCAAAGAAGGAGGTTGCCCTAGCAATTGTGTCGTGGTGGGCATTAGGTAAGGTGTGATCGTATGAGAATAAAACTAGGGGAGGACAAGCGGTTCAATGTCAATCAGCAACATCTCAACAAAGGTAAATTGGCCCCTTTTATGGTTCTAGAAGAGAACCAAGGTCTGTGGACCGCACCCAGTCTTAATAGCATGACGCTGACATGTCCAATAGGATTTTTCCATGTGGCCATTTGCTTGAGGTATATGTGTTATTTCATTTAAATCATAGAAAATGCTAAGATAATCAAAATATAGTGAAATTATATATCAATATGATCGGAAGAATGAGAAGAACACAAATATAATGGTTTCAATCTATGGATTGGAGTCAAATTACAAAAGTGCCTCGAATACATGTTTAGTTAATGACTAGCATATGAAAATCCTAGATTTGAGTATTAACATGTTGAATATGGAATAAACCTCTCTTTTATTCTATTAACTGATATTATGAACTAGAATGGTAAAATAACATGGTTATGGACATAATGATGAGAAATTATGTTTTTTGTAGAGTGGATGATCCTTAACATGTGTAATTAAGATATGGAACCATCAATGATGTAACTTGTTACAATCTTAATGTGACTAGTCTGATATAAGTGTTCCTATTACAATAACATGGTAGATATAATAATCATGGCACTGCCTAATGTGAATTAGGATTCTTAAGTCATTAAAATGATAACCATGGGAACTAGGGTTTCAAAGTATAACTATAATGAAAACTCAGTAACAAGAGAATCTAAACCCTAGGATAGGACGTGGTAGGGCTTAATGTGATTAATAAGTGATTATGACACTTTAGGATTTACTTTCATGGAGACGAAATTGTAGAGTACTTGATTTTCTTTGTGATTGGATAATATGCTTGAAGTGTGTTCTACATCATAATCAGCACGGCTCATCATAAAGGTATGTGGTTACGCTTATAATTACATGTATCGACTTCCAACATTTGTCAAGGTTTCTATAAGATTGAATCAATGATATTTTTTGGATGTTTATTTATTTCATGTAAATTATGAAGTCACTATGAGTATCATATAAAGTAAAAAATGATATTATGAACCCTAGGTTACATCGATTGAACGATAACACACATAAGTTCAATGATGGTTAGTGGATAAACCTAAGATAGTAGACCAGATATGGGTTATAATATGAAAGAAAATACATTTTCTTATGTGCAAATAATTGATTATATATACTTGTGATTATTGGATTAACCCATGTACCAGTATAGAAATATGTTGAACGCATTTGGTTTGTCGTCTTTATGGGTAGTTGATACACAAGATACATATATGAAGAAAAAGATGAAATCCATGGAAGGTATTAAAGTTGTACAAGAGGATTAGATAAATGATACTTCTCCTGAATAGGTATTAGTTCCATGAGGTACATCATTTTACAATTTGTAAACATTATTTGTAAAATAATTTAAATTATTTTCTATTATTTTTTATTTGACTAAACTCGATCCTTGGGAATATAGGTAATGTCTCTCAATTTGAAGGAGTTTCCTTAATTGGGGGATGCTGAAAGTGAGGATGTTACATTTGGTATCAAAGCTTTGGGGTTTTTAAATAATATTTAATAGTTTATAATTTCAAGCAATCTGTAGAAATAGTAGGGAATTATTAGGGCATTTTCTAAAGACTGAGGTGTCTCGAAGAGACCACGACCTGGGGCTGGCAAGATTTACCTCCACACTGCTAGTCATCTTACGAGGACTCTCGAACCCGTGCATCCTTCTTGGCCAAAGTCAAAAGTCTTTACCTAAAGTAAAATATGTTTAAGGTTTCTTCTCATCTCTTTCGTCCACTTCTCATCCTTTTACTTGATAAACACTAAAAGGAACTTCTCTCCTCATTTCAAGTTATAATTTTTTAGAAGAAGTAGGATTAAGGCATCCTCTGCCAATTAATGTACATGTAATGTGAAATGATAATGTGCATGTAAATGTGAAAATAATAATTTACATGTAAATGTGGAAAAATAATGTACATAAAATATGGAAATAATGATTTAATGGTTGTAAGGATAAATTTCAGATGGAACTAGGGTTGAATCATGAAAACTGTAGTGAGTCAAGAGATACAGAAACCCTAGGAGGCGGGGTGTAGTCCCTAGCCTACATACTAAACCCTAATCCTAGAAATGGGAGTGGTTTGGGAGATAGAGTAACCCTACCCTTATGAACCCTAATTAGGGTAAGAGTAATGACAATTAAGAAAAATGTAATTAAGTCTAGGTGATATAGCTTTCCATGTATAAATGTGAAGAAATGTATGCATGATGCATGTAAAAAAGAAGATTGGAATATACATAAGAGACATAAATGACCAAGGGTTATACGTGAAAATGAAAATATGAATATATAGTGATCATCTTCCTAATTCATTCTCTATTGGAATGGATGGATAAAGAATAACTCCAGACGAGTGGGTATATTGTCCCATAGAGTGGGTTTACCATTGAGAATACTCCCAACGAGTGAGTATGAATGCCCCCAGCGAGTGGGTATACCATAGAGATTGGGCAAATAAAAGTTGAGAAGTTATAATAGAAAATGTGTGCTCAACATATTATGGTTACAAAAGAAGGTTACATGACTTAGCATTCCATGCATATGAGCATGCGGAACAAGGAATTAATGAGATAAGCTTTGAGAAATATAAGAAACCAATGGTCATATATATATAATTAAAAATCTAAAGATAACTTTCTCAAACCCCTCATGCTATCGCTGGGAGTTTGGTTATGGAAAGATCAAGCCCCTATAGGGGAAGGTCGGAAAAGATCAAGCCCCTGGGGGGGGATATCACATAAGGTCAAGCCCCTAGAAGGGGAGGCTGACAAAATACCAAGCCCCTGGAGGGGAAGGTCAAGAAAGGTCAATCCCCTGGAGGGGAAGGATGACATAGGCACCAAGCCCAAGTCCACTCCATGGAAAAACCCCACGAGAAGGTATCCCATAGAATGAGAAAGCAAGGGTTGAGAAGTTATAATAATAAAAACAATGTATATCGACGAAAATATGAACCTTTAGCGCTAGCGTGCCAACTAGGGTTGGGTAAACCCAAGAGTAAGAAGATGTCCTATGGGGGAGGCAAAACATTTGACCTTGGGGTCAGGTTGTGGCTAGAGAAGCCTAACTTCCTCCTATGAGTCTAGAAGACACCCTATGTTAGAAACTTCCCTAGAAGGGTGAGATGGTAGATTAATTTAAAGTTTGAGGTAACCTTAACTGTCACCTGAAGGATGGAGAATTAAGGATATAAAAAAATGAAAGAACATATAGTGAGTATGATTCTTGAACCAAGTATGCCATCTCTAAGTAACATGAGGAAAAGTCGCTTTGGAAGTGGATGACCGCATGAGCCACAGTCTGGAAAAAAATGTTAATAATGTTTCCATGAGTCCAATGATGGGACATAAAGTGAATAATGAGCATTGTAAGAGAAGGGTGAATCTGGTTTAAAGAATTACATATGAAAATAATGTGCTTGAAAATGTTTGAAGTTGTGACATCTCAAAGAAACCCTTGGGTAGGGTAGAGTCCTAAGTCAATCCTAAGGTTAAGTAGGTAGTATTAAAGGTACATGGACATATGGGAATAGGAGTTGATTGTGCCCTAAATGCATAAGACCATGTAGTCAGGAGGTAACAACTAGGTTTGCCCAAGGTCCATGACTCAGGAGATTATCTACCTTCATGATGATCATGTGGCCCAATGGGTGAATGTGAGAGGCACTCCCTAGATGCATACAAATGAGATCACTCCAAAAAGTACATATACCCCTAGAGACCTCAAGGTAGTGACTAAGGCTCATAATACCTGAGGTGTAAATGTAAAAGATATAAAAAAAAGTCATGATATAATGAATCATAAGAGGAGTTGTATACAAACTCAAGAGTGGAAAATGTATTTGACTTCAAGAAATATAAGAATATTGCGGAATTAAGATTATGTATGGTTTAGAGTCATGTTGAGAATGATTAGTTGAAAATTGAAATTTTGAGGTAATTTGTGGATATATCGTCTTTATTCTTGGAATGGAATGAACTATGTATTTGGTTTGCAGTCAAGTGGTTATTTCATATTTTTATGAGTGGGAGAGATTGTGTAGACACATGTCATGCTTGAATATGACATATTAGAATGAATAAAAAAATTAAGTTGTATTGATATGATCTAGGGTTGGAGGTGTTACATCACCCTTATTTGGAAAATGAATGAGTAATAGGTTGGAAGCCTAGGTGGAAAGGTAATCAACAAGTGAAAATGAAATTACAAATGAGGATGTAATCACTAAGAGGTGGCGTCATGTAAACAATAAGGATGTGGATATACCTTGAATTGAATTCAAGAACCAATCCTAGTAATAATGTGTAGAATTTGCATATCAATAAAATATGTTAATCTTACCTAAGTAGGGTTGCTAACCCTAAGGTTCCGAGACTGTGATGAGTTGTCATTCTCCATAAGATGACTAGGTTTGAAATTTGGGGACAAAATTCCTTTGAAGGAGGGGTGAATGTTATATTCTCAATTTTGTTAAAATTTAATGATATAAATATAAAGCATGATTTCATATTTCTCCAATGATATTATTGGTGGACTAATTACTTTTGTGACATGGGTGCAACCCATGGCCCATATGCAGGTCTAAAGAGACTTTGATTTGCAAGTAATCATTGTGACACAAGTTAAATAAAAAGAATTTCATGTAGCGGATTATAGAAAATCACTAAAAATTTAAAACCTTTTTCAAAGAGACCCAATCATAGGAAAACTCTTTCAACAAGAACCAATGTATTACATTTACATCATGGTTCATAAGTATATATCTTATACCATCTCTTTTCAAGGGTTACAACATCAACTGCCTTGTTAAAAGCTAAACACAGACAACATAATAACCTCGAGGCATCAAGCCAAAATCTCAAAACGATACATTAAAAGTACTAAGTACTAACTCCGAGGACCTGAGAGTACAGAGACGACACATAGGACCTCTATCTACCAAACACGATAGACAGCACACTCAACCTGAGTTGTCACTGCTGTCCTTGTAGCTGCTGATGTTCTTCATCCGAAAGATATTATCAGTCTCTTTCACACTCGTCCACCTAAAAATGTTGGTTCCCACGGGGGTGAGACAATTGAAAATTGCCCCAGCGAGAGATATAACTCTCCGCCAGAAACATCATTATTGTAGTTTAATTAATATAAAACTGAGCAGAGGATAAGCAGTTTAGATTATTCTCATCTTTTAAAGTATTACACATATCTATGATTGAACAGTAATTCATCTATTCTCTTTATAAGAAATAGAAAGAACATGTATAACATTCATCTACCATACATTTTCAACATCTCAAGCTTTGCTCATGTCATTCATTATTCTGATGTGTCACCCATGATTCATTCTTGTTTCTATTTGTTGGCCTTAGCCAATTTGCTAAACAAGTATTCACTTATGCCAGACATGTGATTATATAAATCATCATGTATTATTCAAGCATTAAACTATATCAATCAGGTATAAATG
The DNA here is from genome assembly GCA_963693085.1 of Alisma plantago-aquatica. Taxonomy (NCBI): domain Eukaryota; kingdom Viridiplantae; phylum Streptophyta; class Magnoliopsida; order Alismatales; family Alismataceae; genus Alisma; species Alisma plantago-aquatica. The sequence goes on along the minus strand of OY856412.1, from coordinate 1,271,005,035 downwards.
TTTCAGGCATTGGACTATACCAATCCTGATTACACATCCAGGCATTGGACTTTAACCAAACCTAATTACAGGCATTAAGCCTCTGTCAGGTATTTAGCATGTGAAACATAACTATCAACATGAGATATCTAGCATCATGATTATAATCAACAGTAGCAGTAAGATATCAACATAAGCATGACCATTGTATGTACACAATTACAGTCTTATGCATATCCACAACATAAGTATAATTACTATCTCTTAGTTGCACTAAGCATCATCTTTATGTAAAGAGAACAAACATGGGTTTCCATTCAATGTGAAGCGTCATGTATAACCCTAAACAGATATGCTATACGGCTGTATTACATCTTTTATTATGCCGTGGGGAATTTGAATCGTACCATTCAAAGTCCAACCGACCCCTGCGAAGGGCTATTCGGTTCCGTACAAGATCTAGGAGTACCGGCATCCTAAGATCTCTTCCCCTCGGTCAGTACGAGTAAACTGCAGTGACATACCAGTCAAACTGCCAACAGTGACATATAGTCAACTGATAACAACTAGTCCGTACTTGGTACAAGTTACGACACTAGAAAACAGGGTATACAAAACCCTCTAATCCGAGGTACAACCGCAGCTGTCCTCAATCACATCAAATATTTGAGGCATGACAATAGCCATCCTCTGTAACCTGCAATTGTGGATGACAAGTATATATATATCCTCAACCTGCCACCCCCGCATATTCAACAATATGCGCTCTGAGTTTCCCTTAGGAATACTCGTTTCACCATCCAGCAAGTTCTGACACTGAAGATGGTTCTACGGCACAGGGCACTACATGATTAGAGTTGCACTTAATTAGTTATGCCAATTAGGTGAATTAAGGATGCATCAAACAAGTGGACATACAAACCCTAATTCATTTCTAGCAATCATATAAATATCAAAACCTGAAAAGATATAAAACATATGAAACATAATTTCTCATCTCTTCATCACATGGTAATATTCACTTGCCATTCATTAGATTACACCAATTATCATATTATCACAGGATATAAATCCTTTTCACAATAGCACAGGGTATCAACCCTTATCAACATAAGAGGAATACACCTCATTCAGGGCTCAATCATGCCCATGAAACATCTTGTTACTTCTTACCAGGTAACATCTAACCATATGGCTCACAAGGCCATTAAACATCTTGTCACCTCTCACTAGGCAACAATAACATATTAACTCATGTAATATAATAGTAACACCACTATTTCCTCCACAGGGTTAGGGTTTACTATTCACATCAATTAGGGTTTCATGTTTATTTTATCAATACAACCCTAATATATTGTTCCATACATCTAGGAGCATCCATCGACATTCCAAGTATTTAATATTCTTATCATTTATCATTAAATGATCATCAACACAAGGTATGAGTTTATCTCTCATAATTATCATGGTATGATTACATCATACTCATTTTAGCTTACTTATCAAGTATGTTAAACTCATTACATTTCATTGTGACAATTTACATAACACTCTCCTTGTGTATCTTATCTAAAAATATTGGATTTGAGATGCATCAAGGTATATCAACCCTGAAATGCTAAATGTGATATCTATCATGTCTCAATGTATCACTTCCCTCATCACTTCTATCTTACATGAGTTTATTAACTTATCTTATAATAAGGAATTTCACATCTTAATACTTTCATCCACCAACCTATCACCTTTACCATGATGTGCCTAGATCACACACAAGGATTGTCCAACTATCTTCAATGATATGGACTCATCTCAAATTAAGGCATTGCTTGTTATAAGGTTGCCTATAGTCAACCACTTAAGATATTTCATCATTATAGGGTATTACTCATTATTTCATCATTAAGGTTTACTCATATCATTACCCAGACATTAGGGTTATGATTTATCATCATATTGCCCATGATTAGAATTCCATGCACTATAGCCCAAATTTAGGGTTTTACATAGCTTTACTCTGTGTTAGGTTTAAGGTTTCATATGACATCGCCCTCAATTAGGGTTTCACATGGAATCATCCTCAATTAGAGTTTCTCAGGGAATCACCCTCAATTAGGGTTTCACTAATCATCCCAATTAGGGTTTCATTCAATTACCCATAAATTAGGGATTCATTATTCCTCTAATTAGGGTTTGGTATTTCATTACCTTAAATTAGAGTTACCCAAGTCATTACCCTTAATTAGGGTTACACTATTACCCTTAATTAGGGTTACACTATTACCCTAGATTAGGGTTTTACTCAAAATTTCCCTAAATCAGGGTTAGGGTTCGTTAACCTTCTCAATTAGGGTTTCTTGATCTCTTTACTAAGGATCCTACCCTAAATCACCATATGAATCATACTCATGTATGAATTCATTTCTATCATTCTCTCCACTTTATTTGGTTACATCAACCATATGATCAAATACAAACAACTATGTTTGACATAGTATACTGAGTTATTGCTTCCATAAACAATTAGGGTTTGCTTAATTGAATAGCCTTCAACTCACGATTCCTTGGGAGTTAATCCCTCAAATTTGGTGAGTCATTAGACCACATCATTAGGAACAGTAATCCCAAACATTCAACCCTTGGTCAATGCATTCAAACGGTCTTGAGACCGTTTACTCAAAAAGGTCAATTAAATCAGATTGAAAATCAGCACTTAATTCAATTAGGTTTCCCTAATTAATTAGGCTTCAACTCACGATTCCTTGGGAGTTAATCCCTCAAATTTGTAGGGTCATTAACCAACATCATTATAAACAGGAATCCTAAACGGTCAATGCTTGGTCAACACACTCAAATGGTCTTGAAACCGTTTTCCCAAACAGGTCAAGTTGATCAGGTTGAAAATCAGCATTTAATTCAATTCGATTTATCTAATTGATTGCCCTTCAACTCACGATTCCTTTGGAGTTAACCCCTAAAATTTGGAGGGTCATTATCCTACATAATTAGGAACAAGATTCCCAAACGGTCAACGCTTGTTCAACCATATCAAACGGTCTTGAAACCGTTTTCCCTAAAACAGTTTTCTGAAACTGCATAGCCAATCAATTTAAAACGATTTGGAATAGATATCAAGACCATTTGGCTTGGTACTTTTCTTTGGATAAGCATATAGGATGATGTCATCATCCCCTTCCTTCGAAAAACCAAGAACAGCAACTGTTCTTGATGGAAATTGCAGCAAGGAAACAAGTATGTATCAAATTGAAGAAAACAATCAACAAAGCATAATTGATTGATGCAATAGCAATGATTAAGGGTTTGAGTTATAAAACCCGCCTCCAATTGAGCTCCAAAGCTTCAAGATCACGCCATTAATGGTGGATGAAGCTCTAGCAACTCCCCCTAAGCTCGTCCTCAAGCTTTTGGATGAAAAAGTTGGCTAGGGTTGAAGAGGAGATCCAAATAAGAAGAAATCAATGATTTATTTTTTATTTCCACCATGGAATCAAGGAGAACGAAGGTCAAGGACCTTACCAACAGGTTGGGGTCGTCCTCCTGCTCCTCCACAGCTCCTTAGTCGTTTTCCAAGCAAGGGTAAAGAAAAGAATCCGAAATAGCCTTTGTTTTGGCTTGGTAAAGGTACTTTTATAAGAAACTTGATGAGAGAGAAAATGCATTATTAAAATGCATTAAATTCCAAAAATATGGCAGCCTCTTCCCCCTCAAATTCCCCTTAAAAATCCTTAAGGACGAGGCTATCTTCATTGCCTCTTATTCCTCTTCATTATCCATCAATTTAAAGAAAAGCAAATTAAGCACCTTAGATCATATTATAATAATATTCCAATTTGAGTGGATATTGCTTTTCTTTATAATAATGGTGAGTGGGTTATCCACTTGCTTGAGATATTTTCGTGGCCTAGAAAAGTCACAAATATGTTCACACTTGAGCAAATTCAACCATATCGTTTTTGGTTGAAGGCCCTTCAATTATTATATTTGTTTTTACACTAAATAGAATTAGGGTTTCAATTAGGATTAAATCTTGATTATTTTAATACCAAGATTCTCTCTCCTCCAACTTAATTCAAATGAGGCGCCCCTCTCATTTTATTTTCTCTACTTGATGCCAAGAAACATTAGGGACCTTATTGAAGTGGTAATTTACATATTACACCCTGGGTTTTGGGTAAATTGCACATTACACCAAAACTAGGTTTTCATGCACATACATTGCTTTATCAGCTCTTTCTTGGTATTTAGGCTTCTATAAGCCATACCTCAGCATCATCTTTACTCTCATGATGCTTCAACACATGAGGAACATATTATCATGCACAATTTGCACTTAAACCCCTCAACTTGGGTAATTTGCACTTTAGTCCAAAATAGGCAAAACATTGATTTCAACAATGTTCAAAAAGGATAAGAATTGTAATATAAGTTCCTCTTGAACCATAATTACCTTTCACAAGATGAGATTAAGCATTTAATCATCTTTCTTAATCAAAACACCTAGGGTTAAGGTATAACCCAGGTCAGGGGTGTTACAAATTATAAACCCCTAACAAGGATTTCGTCCTCGAAATCCAGATAAAGGAAGACAAATGTATATTATTCATCATACTATCTAGTCTTCACCTATCATCTCCTTATTATAGATACACCATAAAACTTTGATCAGCACCAAGTGTTTCCATACAAAATTCTCATAGAATTAACACACAAGGCACATGCCCCACTGTCCCTCATCATTGACTATAGAGTCAACTTTGTGTCAAATAACACTTTTCTTATTCAGAGAAGCATCATACATTCTTTATTAGTATCATGTTTATGCATAGCATAAACCCCTAACATATGATGTTCATATTATTATAATCAGACTAATTTCACAGTTGACCAATCCAGGTAGCCAACCTAACCCATCTGATATCTCTCAGATACCATAATCTTTCACCTTGATATCTATCACATGTGTTGGAAACACATCATATATATCTCTTCCTTTCATCTTGGAACATTATGTGTTTCATATGTCCTCATCTTGGGACCAAAGTCCAAGATAACTGATACTTTTCTAAGTATCCATCACATGAACACATTTATCTTATGCACATCAAGTGTCCTAAGACCCACTTGATGGTCATGTCCCTGAAAGGAAAGAAAACAAGGATTCATATTCCTCTTATTAATTTATGTATTTTCAACTATTCATGAATCATTTACTCTTTAGCTCTTCCTAGGTTCCTTGCCTTTAGCATAGGAATTATAAGGATGATTACATGACATTATCCATTTAGCATGTTTATGATCATCTCATGATCTCATCATATTTCCCATTTCTTCGTTAGGGAAAATACATTTATTATACTTACATCATTATTAAACAGGTTTCATTTCCCTTATTCTTATCCTTATCTTATGAGGAGTACACTTTTAGTTCCTCATACAACATGCTCATTTGAGATTATCTCAGACTTCTCTTTCTTATACTTAGTATATCACACATTTATTCATTCCATATTTCTGATTTCATGATACTCATTAGATTGTATCAGAATGACTGCTTGATCAGGGCAATCAGAGAGATTACAATCTAAGAGTTTCCATACTCACTTTATCATCAATAGTTGTATACCTGGCCAGGGTATATAAATACTGAGATTAGGTAGTATGCACTTTATTTGCGATCATATTCCTCACTTTTAATATCATTATACACACATGACTTTCCCATGTTCCAACATGACTAAGTCATTTAGGAACTCTTTTAAAGCTCAAACTTCTGTATTAAGGACTGATAACCTAGATCGTAAAGCTAGTATCCAGTCCACTATATGCATTACTGTTGCTCTAATCTACCCAACAGTAATACTTAAAGAAAGATTTTCTTATCATAAATGGATCAACTAGGAGACTCTTAGGCAATTGTCTCTGTCTTGCCTGCTCCCATGCACCTCTTCTTGGTGCAATATTCCTGCTCTCAGCAGCAATCTCCTCATGTGACCCAGTCATCTTTAAGTTCTTCTTCTCTTATATGAGCAGAAGACATTATCAGATACACTAGATGATACCAGAACAGACTCTACTACCTTAGTCCTATGTCTCTGTAGACTCAGCGAACCTAGAGCTCTGATACTTGTTTTGAAATAATTCAATAATGTTAGTAGAAAAAGAAAGAGAGGAAAATCCAATAATAAATAAATTACTAAAGATAATTCACAATGGATGTTTTAAGTATGAAATAATGTGCAATACTATAGAAAATAGAGTTTTGAAAATAAATGAAGGATAATTACTTTATGAATTGTTAAAAATAGAAACATGAAATATTGGACAATTTTCCATTAGAAAATAAGATGTGTAATGCTTAAGATAATTAAAGAGTAATTATCTAAACAATATGGAAACACATATTTTTAGGGCATCAATTAATATTATTTTATCTAACTTTTGGTATGTTGAAAAATAGTAATCGAAAGGAGAGTTCTAGAAATTTGTAAGGAAATGGAGATTCCATGAGATAATGTAATGTTTTTAATAAAATGATAAAAGAGGAAGTTTTATATATAAATTACATCCTAGTGAATCCTAATTACGAAATATGATTGGAAAAGATTTTTATGAGTTGTGAGACAAGGAAAAGTGATTTAAAGGATATATCAATCTAGCCATAAAGAGGTTTCTAGTAGATTAATGGTCTCGTAGTACATAGTCCTTTCCTTGGTGGGTTTTGATTTACGAGAAGTATTATCCTTTGGGAAGGGGCTTGGTCAATCCCAAAATTCCATGAAAAGAAAGGGGTTTTGGAAAGCCTTCTATGTTATCACCCACCGTAATTAGGATTGCTTGTTCATGATGATTTAATGTATACAAGCCATGAATAATATCATCATCTCTCTACAAAGGAAACTTATCCTATTTATCTCGCTCTCTCTTCCTCTCTAGAAATTTTACACGGACCCATCTCTTCTACCACTACAAGAAGGGATGTAAACCTACTCATTCTCTCTCGGGGGGGGGGGGTGTCATGAAACACCATCCTTGTCCTGATGTACACGATGCCAACTAGAGTGCAAATGCCTCTCTGTGAAGTGGAGTAGGCTAGGGATGTCGTGACTTGGAGAAGGTCGACGACCAGCAGTGCACATGACCAATGGCTTGAAAATCGACCATCTTAGGCCCATGACGCCTAGGGAGTTGGTATGAGCAAGCTAGTAAAGAAGTGTCATGTTAGTAGGAAGCCAGGTCGAGATGACGAAAGAGGTTGCAGTCGACGTGGAAGTTGGAGGATGAAGTCCCTTGATTTTCATCCACCACTGATTGCCGCAGAGTCTAGATACCTTCATCAAGGGAAGGCATAGGGTTCCCAAAACCTACTTGTCCCTTGGGCTGCAAGTAACGAGACCGCTAATCCAGCTACCAAGCACCATAGTTGCGATGGGACTCTTCACGAGAGAGAACACAAACAGAGATGAGTTGCAAGAATATTCTATAGAGAGAGAAGGATGGAAAATGGCTGAGGGAAGTGGAGGTAGTGAAGGACCAAAGAAGGAGGTTGTCGTAGCAGTTGTGTCGCGACAAGCATCGGGCAAGTTGCATCTTAGGGGAGGGCATTGATGAATGCATATTCATCAGGAGTTTCAATTACAATCTTGGGTCAAATTTGACTCAATGCTTTTAATTTCACTTACTAAATGACAAAATGTGCAAAATTACTTAATTGGTCCAATTATCATGATTTTAATTGAACTTATGTTGATTTGATGCAGGTCTTGATGAAGTTGAATAATTAGCTAGGTCCTACCTTCACTCACCCTTGGTCCTGACCCATTCGGTCTTACCAAACGGTTTCGACCATTCGGTCTCACCAAATGGTTTTGACCATTCGGTCTCACCAAACAACTTCGACCAAACGGTTTCATCCATTCGGTCTGAAGACCGAATGGACAGTTCCATTTCAAGACCGTTTGACGCAGCTGCGAAGACCGAATGCATGCAAAGACTGAATGCATGTAAAGACCGAATGCATGCGAAGACCGAATGTACATGCTCACCTCAAGACCGTTTGGTGATAAGCTGAAGTGAAGACCATTTGAGCATGACGGGAGCAAGACCGAATAAATGTTTAGGCAGCTGAAAACATACAAACCGTTTGCAATTGATTACGTACAAAAGCTCACGTACATGTTTGCAAACCGTTTGAGCTATACTTGTGCATGCAAGTAAGACCGTTTGGTCTTTTGCATAAGACTGAATGGAGGGATATGTTGCCAAACCATTTAGATAATAAAACACGTGCATGGGAGCTGATTGGAAAATATCATGCAAATCGAATAAGCAAGGAGCCAAGACCGTTTATGATGAAACTGAATGGAGCAGCACGTGAAGACTTTTTGGCTAAAGAGAAAACCGTTTGGATAGCATATATGCATGAGAACCGAATGGAGGCAATGCCAATCCAAGACCGTCTGCTTGAGTAGAGTATGAAGACCGTATGGAGGAATAAGGCTGCAAACTGATTGGAATATTTAATTATCAAAATCAAATTAGCATGCATGCGAAGACCGAAAGAGCAGTCAAACATGAAGACCGAATGGATGAATCTGCTACCAAACTGTGTCGACAGCAATGACGAGACCGAATGGTTGGGTTATGAAACTGTTTGGATAAATAAATAATATGAAGACTGTTTGCTTCCCCACATGAAGATTGTTCGGATTAGAAAAGCACAAAGACAGAATGATTGTGAAGACTGTTTTCTATGCTCTAGCAAATGCAGACCGGGTGAGATGTTGCAATGAAACTATTTAATTGTGATATTTATCAAATTAGTTGCTGCTCAAATAACCAAAACCGTATGAGCACTTAAAATATTAAACCGTTTGGACTCACACCAAAAGCATGAGGGCTAGATCTGTGCCTATAAATAGGATCGGCAGGGTCCCCATTTGGGGGGGTTCCGGGACGCCGATAGGCTGCCTGTACACAGGTCCAATCCAGATCTAGTTCCGTCCATGCTAGTTTCACTTCACCTACTTCACATGTTGCAACCAAGGAGACTGAGAAGAGAAGGAAGACAGAGCGAGGGAGATTGTTCAGTCTGTCTTAGCATTTCCCATTCCGCGTCCAGATCTGCTCCGACACGACGTAGAAGGCTACATCATCTTCATCGAGCTACGACTACCTCCTACACCAAGTGCATGGCAGATTTCTCTCTCTTTCTTATTCTTCTTGTTCCTAGCATCATGAATGAGTAGTCCACTTTTGCTGGGGTGCGGGGACTAGCCGCATTGCCCATTCAATAATGTTCTTTTGTTAAACTTACCATGGCAACGTATATAACTTTTCATTTCGTTGTTAATCGTTATGTTTGTAGTAAGATTAATTACTTACTTTCATCTTTGTTCTTCCTATGTTGTGAGAACTTCTACATGTAGGATTGAATGTCGTTTAACAAGTTGAATCCCAAACTAGAAATAGAATGGGATTCCTTGAGGTCGTAAGTGTATGATCCGCGAGGGGACGAGCCATGTAGCCTTCAGTGATGCTTCTGTGTACCTAACGCATGTATAGGGGGGGTCACAGCCTTAGTCGGATTTTGTATCTTCTTGTTAATCATCGATGTTTTCTTGCATATAAATCGCCTATTTACTTATCGATTAATGTGGTTGACTCCCATACTAGAAATAGAATGGGATTTCTTCGAGGTCGTAAGTGTCTGCAAGGGGACGAGCCATCTAGCCTTCGGTGATGCTTCTGTGTGCCTAATGCCTGTATAGGGGGCCCACAACCTTCGATTGGATTTCTGTATCTTCAGAGTCGTAAGTAAGTGATCCAGATGGTGACGAGACATCTGATGCCTAAGGTGATGCTTACGCAAACCTAACACTTGTATGGGGGGTTTTGCAGTAGCTCTATTTCGATAGTTATATATTGCCTAGATTGTTTGCGATTGAATGTGTTCGCATGTGTAGCGGTGGTGAAACCCGAGACCATCCCAGCAATTCCATATCATTGATCTAAATCCAACTTTAATTCAGCTTTTACTTTCTTGCATTTAGTTTAATTAACCTCAACCAAATCAATCATTTTAAATATTAGTCTTACTTGAGCTAGATTCGATTAACAAAGACTCTTAAAAACGTTGTATCTTGGGATTTGATCCTCAACTATAGTGCGATAAGACCCGTCCGCTTGCGGGTGGTATTAATACACAAGGTTTTGGTAAAAGCTGGGGGATTTCAACCCCGAGTGAATTTGTTCGTGCAATATTTGCCACGTCAAATTCTGGCACTGTTGTCGGGGACAACAGAATCAGTTAGTCAAATCTAGTTCTTTTAAGTCTAATTTAGGATTCGGTCTATCTTTTGATACAATCGATCATCTACTTGACTTTGACTCTACTTTGTGGATCTCATTTTCAAAATCCTTCTATTTTCAGGTGCAACTCAAAGCATAGTCCATGCACTGTTCGGACAGCCCTGGACTAACAGCGATCTTTGATCCCAAGATAGACAGAACTTTTCATCGTCAAATTAGAGAAAACCACGCAAGGATGGCCCAGGAAGAGTAAGTAGCACAAAGGGTGGCTCAAGCCATCAATGCGCAGAGAGAGAGGCTCATGCAAGAAGCCAGAGCTGTAGTCCTAGAGGAAATTCTAGTAGCGCAAGCAGCATCACAAGCAGTTGAACTACAAAAGGATCTTAGAGAGTTCTCAATCCCGAAAGCTGTGAATGTTCATCATCCAGTACAACATCCTCCCATCAACGCTCCTAATTTTGAGATAAGAGTGCATTAGATCACCCTGCTTCAGAACAGCCCTTTCTATGGAAAACAAGGTGAAAATAGTCAAGAACATCTTCTACGGTTTATTGATCTTTGTGCTATGACAAAGCAAAATGGAGTGTCTGATGATGCCATTAGACTCCGCCTCTTCAAATATTTCCTTGCTGATAGAGCCATAAGTTGGTACAATTCGTTGCAAAGTGAAATACTCATCACCACCTGGGAACAACTCCAAAATGTGTTTGTAGAGAAGTTCTACCCTCCATCTCTCAGCTATGAAATTAGAGGGCGAATAACAAATTTCACTCAAGTTCCTGGAGAAACCCTTACTGAAGCTTGGGATAGATACAAAGAGCTTCTACGCAAGTGTCCACACCATGGAATTCCTAAGAATCAACTCATCAAAATTTTCTATAAGGGTGTTGATGACGATATCAAGAGATTCTTAGACTCCTCATCTGGAGCAAACTTCATGCGTCAAAGTTATGACAGCACATAGAGAGTCGTTACCCTTGGAGAAGAAAATCAAGCCAATTGGGGTAGATCTGTAGGTAAAGGAGTGTTGAAAGTGGCAATGGATGAAGCTACCCCCAAGTACAAGTCTATCACTAAAACCTTAAAACTCTTAGTTGCCAAGCAAGACCATATTGAAACATCTCTTGCTGCGATTGGAAGAGGACGTTCGCCCACTCGACAACAAGAACGGGTCAGGTCTGCCACACTATTTTGTGAAGCATGTAAGGGCACAGATCACTCCACTTTGGCATGCCATGTTATCTATGATGTTGTTCTAATAAATGTATGTGGCCAAGGAGATAATAATCAAATGGAGAACCTGAATGTTGTTAATACCATCCCTGGTCAAGGTTATTACAATCTATATCAAAATAAGAATCATCTAGGATTCCTATATGGAAACCCCTCTAGAGCAGTAAACTCACATCAATTGGTTCGAACAATTAGCCACGAGGCCCACCAGGATTCCAGTACAATCAACAACTGAATTTTTGAAATCAAGGAAATTTCAAGGGAAACATTCAGAATAGGAACTTCAATAATTATCAAAACAATTCTCAATACCAGAGTCTTAACCAAGTTCCTTATCAACAACAAGGACAACAAGCAAGTCCTGTATCACCTGATGACAACTTAACATCCATTGAAAAGATGTTGCAAACTCAGCAAACTATGATAGCTAACCAACAAGCCCAATAGAAGGCTATTGAATCTCAACTAGCTCAACTCCCAGCTAGCATAAAGCCACCTGATGGAGTTTTTGCTGGCCAACCCGAGAATAATCCTAAGCATCCTGAACAATTGAAGGCAGTCACCACCAGATCAGGAAAAGACTATATTGATCCCCTTATCAAGATACATGTGGTTGTTACAGATGAATATGAACCTATGATTGTCCAAGACTCAACAACACAGGAGTCTCAACCGAAAGAACCAGTAACTACTGATAAGATAGCCAAGGAAAGTCCTGAGAAACCTATTGATGAAGAAACTGAAACACCATAACCTGATATCCCTATATAAAAGCCTTGTATTCCTTTCCCTGCTCATTTAAGGCAACCCAAGCTTGATACTCGGTTCAATAAGTTTAAAGAAGCTATGAAGAAACTTCATGTTGATATACCCTTTTTGGATGCGTTGGCTGAGATACCAGCTTGGACAAAATACTTAAAGTCACTCCTCACCAGGAAATATATAACTAAAGAATATGAGACAGTCAAGTTAGCTAAAACCACTTTGGATATCATCCAGAGTAAGATGCCAAAGAAACACAAAGATCCAGGATCTTTTGGGATTTCATGCCATATCGGTGATTCTTCATGTAAGAAAGGACTAGCAGATCTTGGTGCTATCATCTCCATCATGCCACTCAGCCTTAGCAAAAGGATAGGGTTTGCTGAACTTCTTCCAACTGGCATGACCATACAACTCGAAGACAATTCGATAAAATGCCTGTTAGGAATTATTGAGGATGTACCTGTCAAGGTAGGAAAAGGTTCTTATGTTCCGTGTGACTTTGTCATCATGGACATAAAAGAGGACGCCAAATATCCTCTCAACTTTGGACGTTCGTTCCTTGCTACTGCAAGAGTTTTAATTGATGTTGAAGCAGGAACTTTGCTTCTCAGACTTGGTAAAGAAACTCTCAAATTCAAGGTTTTTGAAAGCATGAGAAGACCAAGTATGCAAGAAGAAGTTTATCTAATTGACTGCATTGAACAAATATCACTCCTCACACAAGAGGGATATGAATAAGATGATCCTTTAGAAGTGACTCTAACAAACACCTCTACTGATAATTCCATCAGTGAACAAGATAAAGAGTGTGTTCTTGACCTTGACACTGTCGAAGAAGATCCCGAAGCTACGTTTGAAGGACTCAAGGCTATGGAAGAAGAAACATGCAAAAAACCATAGGCCCCCGAAATGAAGCCCCTACCTGAGGGACTGAAGTATGTGTTTCTGGACGATCTTAAGGTTTACCCAGTTATTATAAATTTCGATCTAACAGTCGAACAAGAAGATAAACTCCTGAAAGAATTAAAGGAAAGAAAGAAAGCCATCGGCTATAAAATGAGTGACCTCACTGGGGTTAGTCAAGCATTGTGTATACACAATATCCCTATGATGGAAGATCACAAGCCAACCATTTAACATCAATGGAAACTGAATCCAAATATGAAGGAGGTAGTCTGTAAAGAGGTTATTAAACTGCTCACCGCTGGAATTATCTATCCAATATCAGACACACCATGGGTGAGCCCAGTGCATGTAGTCCCAAAGAAAGGTGGAACAACTATAATATGAAATGAAAATGATGAACTCATCCCCACCCGAACAGTCACAGGGTGGAGGATGTGCATTGACTATAGGAAGTTGAACAAGGCAACTTGAAAGGATCACTTTCCAATGCCTTTTCTTGATCAAGTATTAAAGTGGCTGGCTCATCAAGAATACTTCTATTATCTCGATGGTTATTCTGGATTCTACTAAATACCTATACATCCAGATGACCAGGAGAAAACCACTTTCACCTGCCCATTCGGAACATATGCATTCAGAAGAATGTCATTCGACCTCTGAAATGCACCTGCAACTTTCCAGCATTGCATGGCTGCCATATTTTCCAGACTCACCAAAACCATTATGGAAGTTTTCATGGACGGTTTTTCTATATATGGAGACTCATTTGATTCATGCCTAAAACACCTCTCCCTCATTCTCAAAAGATGTGAAGAAGCTCATCTTGTGCTCAATTGGGAGAAATGTCATTTTATGGTGAAGGAAGGCAATGTCCTCGGCCATAGGGTTAGCAATAGAGAAATTGAAGTAGATAAGGCCAAGATTGAAGTGATTTCCAAGCTCTGTATCCCTATCAATGTAAAGGAAGTTCGAGCATTCCTTGGTCACGTAGGTTTCTATAAAGGATTTCTCAAAGATAACCAAGCCAATGACAACTTTGTTACTAAAATATGTTGAATTCAATTTTGACGAAGAATGTGTCAAAAGCTTCAACCCACTGAAGCAAGCCCTTACAACTACCACCATCATTAGAGCTAACAACTGGGACCACCCTTTTGAAATTATGTGCGATGCCAGTGACTATGTTGTGGTTGTTGTTTTAGGGAAATGTATAGAGAAGAAACATTATGTGATCTAATATGTATCGAAAACTCTCGATGAAGCCCAGAGAAATTATGCAACTACTGAGAAAGAACTTCTAGCATTCATGTATGCCTTTCACAAATTCAGATCCTACCTAATTGGCTCAAAGGTTATTGTCTACCCGGATCATGCTGCTGTCAGTTATCTCCTGACAAAGAAAGATGCAAAACCCAAGTTAAATAGATGGATTCTCCTATTGCAAGAATTTGATTTAGAGATAAGAGATAAAAAGGGTATAGAAAATGTTGTAGTAGACCACCTCACTCGCGTCTACACTCTGGATACTGAGAAGATTCCGATCAATGATTCCCTGCCAAATAATCAACTAATGAAGGTCTCAGAAGTTATACCATGGTACTCAGATTTTGTGAACGACCTTGCTGCTGACGTTATCCATCCTCAATTTACCAGAAATGCTCTGAAGAAATTTATGTATGATGTGAAACAATATCACTGGGATGAGCCATAGCTTTTTAAGCTATGTGTTGATGGTCTTTACAGATGATGTATCGCTGAGAAGGAAACCAAACTCATTCTAGAGCACTGTCACTCTGGCCTAGTTGGAGTCCACATGATTTCTAAGAAAACTACGATAAAGGTTTTGCAATGTGGATTCTTTTGGCCAACCATATCCAAGGATTCCTACAACTTTGTTCTATCATGTGACAAATGTCAAAAAAATAGGTAACATTATGAAGAGAGATGAGATGCCACTTAAGTTGTGGCAAGAAATCGAGATATTTGATGTTTGGGGTGTGGACTACATAGGTCCATTCCCATCTTCTTATAGATTTTCTTACATCCTAGTAGCGGTTGACTACGTCTCAAAATGGGTTGAAGCTATACCAACTATCGCTAGTGATTCCAAACCTGTCATCAAATTATTCAAAGATATTATTTCCCCCCATTTTGGAGTGCCACAAACCGTGATATTTGACAGAGGGTCTCACTTTGAGCCTGGAAGCTTTACTGAGAAAGTATGGTGTAATACACAAAGTAGACTCACCCTACCATCCACAAACAAGTGGACAGGTAGAGGTTTCTAATAGCCAATTGAAAGCTATTCTAGAAAAGACTGTAGGCTGCAATTGGAAAGATTGGGCAGTAAAAATCAACGATGCATTATGGGCCTATCGAACTGCCTATAAAATTCCCCTTGGAACTACACCTTTTCGACTAATCTATGGAAATATGCCACCTTCCAGTAGAACTGGAACACAAGGCATGGTGGACAATAAAAAAACTAAATTTTGATATGAAAGAAGCAGGCCAAGCCAGGATTCTGCAACTCCAGGAGCTGGAGGAATTCAGGATGACAGCTTATGAGAATGCACAAATCTACAAAGAACACACAAAACTTTGGCACGATGGACATTTGAAAATAAAACACATACAAGTGGGAGACCAAGTTCTGCAATTCAACTCAATATTGAAGTTATTCCCAAGGAAATTCCGCTCTCGATGGTCTGGATCGTACATTGTCAAAAGTATCTCCCCACATGATGCTTTCTCTTTATGGAGTGAAAAGTCAGGCGAATTCATGGTGAACGGTCAACGTTTGAAAAGATATTTCACCACATCCGACATAAACACAGAAGCAATAATAGATCTCTCCTATCCAAAGGAACCACCGTGAAGTTGAAGATATCAAGTCGAGCCATCGACATAAAACAAAGGCGGTTGTCGGGAGGCAACCCGATAAATAAATTCATATTTAGTTTTAATTTTAAATTAGAAATTTTTCATTAATTTTGTTTTTAATTTTTAGATAATTTTACACCAAATAAAATTTGCATCGCGAGATGCTATCTTGAGTTCTGATTGATCTTTCTTTTCTAGATTTTCAGATGGAGGATGCGCGCTGTCTGGAATGCAACCACATCTCGTGGTTCAACCAGCACGAAGTTTCCCCTCCATCTCAGATTTAAAGTTTGCTCGTGACGAGCAAATTTCTAATTTCAGGGTGGAGGGTGGGTGGTACATATCTTACTTTCCACCTTCACCCACCTAAATCAAACTTAAGATTTCATCGTCGCATTTTTGACCTAAATTTTCAAAATTTTCAAATAAAATTTTCAAAATTTTAACGTTTTCAAAAGAAATGTGAACACATACTGGATGAATTTTTAACTTTTTTATTTCTTTTTTCATTTTGAATCATTATACCCCCCCCTTATCCGAAGCAGATCCTCAAAAGGACCTTATTCTGAAAACTAGCCTTTTGATTGAAATCATCTTTTGAAGCTTATGAATCCTAACATCATGATACTTATGCAAAAATGACAAGTGTCTGTCAAACCGATAGGGATCAAACACATTGTGCTTCCTAACTGACTAGTAGAACAATAACATGGAATCCCCACCGGATCTTCATCAAGTCATTATCTGAGTAGAGTACGATAAAGAGAATGACCTGATGCACGAAATTGTAAATCAAGTTGCATTCTGATCTGAACTCTCTTCTACACTTCTTCTATCATCTTTGTACCCCTCCATCCATAAAAAAGAAACAACAATAGCCAAAATAGTGCCAAACTCTAAGTTTGGGGTGGCATACCACTTCCCTCTATCTCCGCTTCTTCCATACCCCTCGCAAATTAATAGGGGTGTACCACCAAAAATGCAATCTCGAGTCGAATAGAGGAGAGATTTGCACACAAAAAGATGCCAAAGCGTACACAAAAAGAAATGCAAACTCGAGCCGAATAGAGGAGAGATTTGCATTAAAAAATGCAATAAATGAAATTGCAAAAATAATAAAAATCTTGAGTCGAATAGAGGAGAGATTTACTTCTTCCTTGCATACCACCCTTCACTCCCTTTTCTACCTAAAGGCACAATAAAAGCCTCCACTACCCTGAAATACACCAGTGTCAGATCAGATGCACACTTGTTGTTCTGCGGGTGACTCTGGATTCTTACAAAACTCTTTGACTTGCTTGTTGTTGGAAAAAGTGAGGAGGAAGTGATATTAGAAAGAAAACTCAAGAACGAAGATATGGTAAGATGTGTTCAGTGGTCTCAGGAGGTTGAGATACTGAGTCATACTAAGCAGAAAGAAACAATCATGATGTGAAGATGAGGCAATCACACGAATTGAAAGTATTCATTTGGCAATTGTTTTAGATTTTGTGTTACTCGAGGACGAGCAACGTTTAAGTTCGGGGTTTTTTGATGAATGCATATTCATCGGGAATTTCAATTACCATCTTGGGTCAAATTTGACTCAATGCTTTTAATTTCACTTACTAAATGACAAAATGTGCAAAATTACTTAATTGATCTAATTATCATGATTTTAATTGAATTTATGTTAATTTGATGCAGGTCTTGGTGAAGTTGAACAATCAGCTAGGTCCCACCTTCAATCACCCGTAGTCCTGACCATTCGATCTGACCAAACAGTTTCGACCATTCGGTCTCGCCAAATGTTTCCGACCATTCGGTCTGACCAAACGGTTTCGACCATTCGGTCTCACCAAACGGTTTCGACCAAACGGTTTCATCCATTCGGTCTCAAGACTGAATGGGCAGTTCCATTTGAAGACTGTTTGATGCAGCTGCGAAGATCGAATGCATGCAAAGACCGAATGCATGCAAAAACGGAATGGACATGCTCACCTCAAGACAGTTTGGTGATAAGCTGAAGTGAAGACCGTTTGAGCATGACGGGAGCAAGACCGAATAAACGTTTAGGCCGCTGAAAACATGCAAATCGTTTGTGATTGATTACGTACAACATCTCACGTACATGTTTGCAAACCGTTTGAGCTAGATTTGTGCATGCAAGCAAGACAGTTTGGTCTTTTGTACAAGAACGAATGGAGGGAAATGCTGCCAAACCATTTAGATAATAAAACACGTGCATGGGAGCTGATTGGAAAATATCATGCAAACCGAATAAGCAAGGAGCCAAGACCGTTTACTGATGAAATCGAACAGAGCAGCACGTGAAGACTTTTTGGCTAAAGAGAAAACCGTTTGGATAGCATATATGCATGAGAACCGAATGAGGCAATGCCAATGCAAGACCTTTTGCTTGAGTGGAGTATGAAGACCGTATGGAGGAATAAGGCTGCAAACCGATTGGAATACTTAATTATCAAAATCAAATGAGCATGCATGCGAAGACCGAAAGAGCTATCAAACGTGAAGAGTGAATGGATGAATCTGCTACCAAACCGTGTGGGAAGCAATGACGAGACCGAATGGCTAGGTTATGAAACTATTTGGATAAATAAATAATATGAAGACCGCTTGCTTCCCCACGTGAAGACCGTTCGGATTAGAAAAGCATGAAGACTGAATGATTGTGAGGACCGTTTGCTATGCTCTAGAAAATGCAGACCTAGTGAGTTGTTGCAATCAAACTGTTTAATTGAGATATTTATCAAACTGGTTGCTTCTCAACACGGGAAGTATGTTTGCAAACCGTTTGAGCTAGATTTCTGCATACAAGCAAGACAGTTTGGTCTTTTGTACAAGAACGAATGGAGGGAAATGCTGCGAAGATCGAATGCATGCAAAGACTGAATGCATGCAAAAACTGAATGGACATGCTCACCTCAAGACAGTTTGGTGATAAGCTGAAGTGAAGACCATTTGAGCATGACGGGAGCAAGACCGAATAAACGTTTAGGCCGCTGAAAACATGCAAATCGTTTGTGATTGATTACGTACAACATCTCACGTACATGTTTGCAAACCGTTTGAGCTAGATTTGTGCATGCAAGCAAGA
Organism: Alisma plantago-aquatica; assembly: GCA_963693085.1. Taxonomy (NCBI): domain Eukaryota; kingdom Viridiplantae; phylum Streptophyta; class Magnoliopsida; order Alismatales; family Alismataceae; genus Alisma; species Alisma plantago-aquatica. The sequence continues at coordinate 1,270,985,840 of OY856412.1, read as the reverse complement.
CAGTTTGGTCTTTTGTACAAGAACGAATGGAGGGAAATGCTGCCAAACCATTTAGATAATAAAACACGTGCATGGGAGCTGATTGGAAAATATCATGCAAACCGAATAAGCAAGGAGCCAAGACCGTTTACTGATGAAATCGAACAGAGCAGCACGTGAAGACTTTTTGGCTAAAGAGAAAACCGTTTGGATAGCATATATGCATGAGAACCGAATGGAGGCAATGCCAATGCAAGACCGTTTGCTTGAGTGGAGTATGAAGACCGTATGGAGGAATAAGGCTGCAAACCGATTGGAATACTTAATTATCAAAATCAAATGAGCATGCATGCGAAGACCGAAAGAGCAGTCAAACATGAAGACCGAATGGATGAATCTGCTACCAAACTGTGTCGACAGCAATGACGAGACCGAATGGTTGGGTTATGAAACCGTTTGGATAAATAAATAATATGAAGACTGTTTGCTTCCCCACATGAAGATTGTTCGGATTAGAAAAGCACAAAGACAGAATGATTGTGAAGACTGTTTTCTATGCTCTAGCAAATGCAGACCGGGTGAGATGTTGCAATGAAACTATTTAATTATGATATTTATCAAATTAGTTGCTGCTCAAATAACCAAAACCGTATGAGAACTTAAAATATTAAACCGTTTGGACTCACACCAAAAGCATGAGGGCTAGATCTGTGCCTATAAATAGAATCAGCAGGGTCCCCATTTGGGGGGGTTCCGGGACGCCAATAGGCTGCCTGTACACAGGTCCAATCCAGATCCAGTTTCGTCCATACTAGTTTCACTTCACCTACTTCACATGTTGCAACCAAGGAGACTGAGAAGAGAAGGAAAATAGAGCGAGGGAGATTGTTCAGTCTGTCTTAGCATTTCCCATTCCGCGTCCAGATCTGCTCCGACACGACGTAGAAGGTTGCATCATCTTCATCGAGCTGCGACTACCTCCTACACCGAGTTCATGGCAGATTTCTCTCTCTTTTTTATTCTTCTTGTTCCTAGCATCGTGAGCAAGTAGACTTCTTTCGCTGGGGTGCGGGGTCTAGCCCCGTTGCCCATGCAATCATGTTCTTTTGTTAAACTTACCATGGCAATGTATATAACTTTTCATTTCGTTGTTAATCGTTATGTTCATAGTAAGATTAATTGCTTACTTTCATCTTTGTTCTTCCTATGTCGTGAGAACTTCTATATGTAGTATTGAATGTCATTTAACAAGTTGACTCCCAAACTAGAAATAGAATGGGATTCCTTGAGGTCATAAGTGTATGATCTATTAGGGGACGAGCCATCTAGCCTTCGGTGATGCTTTTGTGCACCTAACACTTGTATAGGGGGTTCACAACATTAGTCGGATTTTGTATCTTCTTGTTAATCATCGATGTTTTCTCGCATATTAATCTCATGTTTTCTTATCGATTAATGTGGTTGACTCTCATACTAGAAATAGAATGGGATTTCTTCGAGGTCGTAAGTGTATGATCTGTGAGGGGATGAGCCATCTAGCCTTTGGTGATGCTTCTGTGTGCCTAATGCCTGTATAGGGGACCCACAACCTTCGATTGGATTTGTGTATCTTCGGAGTCGTAAGTAAGTGATCCGGATGGTGACGAGACATCTGATGCCTAAGGTGATGCTTACGCAAACCTAACGCCCATATGGGGGGTTTTGTAGCAGCTCTATTTGGATAGTTATATCTTGCATGGATTGTTTGCGATTGAATGTGTTTGCATGTGTAGCGGTGGTGAAACCCAAGACCATCCCAGTAATTCCATATCATTGATCTAAATCCAACTTTAATTCAGCTTTTACTTTCTTGCATTTAGTTCAATTAACCTCAACCAAATTAATCGTTTTCAATATAAGTCTTAGTTTAGCTAGATTTGATTAACAAAGATGATAAAAAATGTTGTCTCTTGGGATTTGATCCTCAACTATATTGTGATAAGACTCGTCTTCTTGTGGGTGGTATTATTGCACAAGGTTTTGGGAAAAGCTCGGGAATTTCAACCCCGAGTGAATTTATTAGTGCAATATTTGCCACGTCAGGCATAGGGTTCAATGTCAATCACCACAGCTCAACAAAGGTGAACCTTCCCTAAATTACCAGTCTAGAAGAGAACCAAGGCATGTGGACCACACCCAGTCTTAGTAGCATGACACTGACATGTCCAATGGAATTTTTCCATGTGGCCATTTGCTTGAGGTATATGTGTTATTTCATTTAAATCATAGAAAATTCTAGGATAATCAAAAAACAAAATTATACATGAAAATGATCAATAAATGAGAAGAACACAAATAAATGGTTCCAAACTCTGGATTGGAGTCTAATTACAAAAGTTCCTTGAATACATGTTTAGTTAATGACTAGTATATGAAAATCCCAGGTTTTAGGTATTAACATGTTGAATATGGTAAAAACCTCTCTTTTACTCTATTAACTGATATTGTGAACTAGAATGGTAATATAACAGGCTATGAACATAATGATGAGAAACTAGGATTTCTAAAGTGGATGATGCTTAACATGTGTAATTAAGATCTTGAATAATCAATGATGTAACTTGCTACAATCTTAATGTGACTAGTCTGATATAAGTGTTCCTATTGCAATAACATGGTAGATATAATTATAATGGCAATACCTAAAGTGGATTAGGGTTCTTAAGTCATTATAATAATAATCATGGGAACTAGGGTTTCAAAGTATAACTATAATGACAACTCAATAACAAGAAGATCAAAACCCAAGGATAGGACCGATTAGTGGTTAATGGGATTAATATGTGATGATGACACTTTATGATTTATATTCATGTAGACTAAATTTTGAATTGCTTGATTTGTTTTATGATTGGATAATATGATTGAAGTGTCTTCTACATGATAATCAACATGGTTCATCAGAAAGGTATGTGGTTACGCTTATGATTACAAGTATCAACTTTCGACATTTTTCGAGGTTTCTCAAAGATTGAATGAATGATATATGTTGGATGTTTATTTTTTTCATGCAAATTATGAAGTCCCTATGAGTATCATATGAAGTAAATAATGATCTGAACCCTAGATTAAACGGATAGAATGGTAACACACATATATCCAATGATGAATAGTGGATACACCTGAGATAGTAGACTTGATGTGGGTTATAATATGAATGAAGACACATGTTCTTATGTGCAAATAATTGATGGATGATTATATGTACTTGTGATTATTGGATGAATGCGCATACAAGTATAGAAATATGTTGACAGCTTTTCATTTTTCGGCATTTTAGGTAGTTGATACACAAGATACAAATATGAAGATAAAGATGAAATCCATGGAAGGTATTAAAGCTATGCAGGAGGATTAGATAGATGATACTTCTTCTCAATAGGTATTAGTTCCATGAGGCATATCATTTTACAATTTTTAAACAATATTTGAAATTTAATTGAAATTGTTTTCTATTTATTTGTTATTTGACTAATTTGGATTCTTGGGAATATAAGTAATGGCTCTCAAATTGAAGTTCTTTCTTAATGGGGGGGGACGCTTAAAGTGAGGTTGTTACAATTGTGATCATGGTACATCAATGTATTAGGAATGACAAGGTTGGCTTAGATTCTTCATTCCATCTATCCATATTAAAAATACTACATTCTTTGTAGCTATAATATATGTTACAAAAACAATATTCTTCATGTTAGTCCACCCCAACTTTCTAGAGTACATACTACAATGTTGGTGTAGGACATTATTAATTAGTTTCCCCATTTATAGTTTATGATTAGAGATGTGATGTTGCTACTGCATATTTGGAGAAATTAGAATTCCACAAGATCTGAAATGGAAGTTACTTTTTGATGATGAATTTTTTTTATAAGTATGGATATTTAATACTTGTATATTGTAGTGTTATTTTGGTAGCTACTTTTGCAAGAAACAACACGAGATTTACAACCATAATTATTTCTCATTTGGTCTTTGTATTCTCTTAAGAACTAAGTTATAACTTAATTTATTATGGGATGTGATTGATAAATTTAAATTTAAGACCCCCCACAAAGATGAGGAATTTGAATCTATGCATTTCCCCCACAAAAAAAGTTATGTGTGGATAATAGGAAATCATATTAGGGTTATTATTCATGTTGTAGCATGTAAGCAGATGAGTTAGCACTTAAATTTCAAATTTTTATATATCATCTTGATAATAATTGTAAAATTTAACGAACTAGTATTTTAGGTACTTTGTCTTTATTTATGTCTACATTATTTATTACAGTTTAATGGATGTTTCAATTTAGGTTCTATCCTCAACAGAAGGATTGATGTCAAACCAGTAAAACATTGGATTTCTAGATATCACCTAAAGTTTTTTGTTATTCATATGAAGATATTTTCATACATATCTCATAATAAACATAAGATGGAAACATTGGTTAATTTCCTAATACAAGACTTTGACTTGACTATCCATGTCGAAAATGTAAACAATTTAGAACTTCATCTTTATGAGCTTTGTGCTTTGATAAATCATTATAACCACATAGCAAGTGGTAAAACATTACACATATCAAGGTAAATACATGTTCTACTATCTTTCATCTAAATTCAATGTAATAAAAAGGTAAATACATTTCCAATGATATGGTTTATGATAATGCAAAAACTATATAATCATGGCACATACTGGTTCTATCACATGTACATTTTCTAATTTTTTAGTACCTATAGAAGTGTGGACAACAAGGTTTATGAGGATATGCATATTTCCAAGTGAATTTAGCCTACGACATCACTTCCTTCATCTCATTAGTATCTTCCCTAAAACTTGATTAGTATATTGGATCTTCACCTTGAACTTAAGGTAACGTATAGTCGCTTACATCTTATTTTATTGTGTGTGCTCATTGTTAGACCATTGTTTACAACTTTTTAATATCTAGCATTTAATATTATCCTATTTTGAGCATTGTATGGATGATTTTTAGTGCCACGTGATTTTTTTTGGGTGTGTTTCTACTACATTTTATTCTATTAGAGTAGTGACGGTTATGCCATGTTGAAATACATCCTTTCCAAATACTTCTTTTTATTCTAATCATTTTCCTGGACGTTTATACTATATAGGATCTTCAATTACCATGTTGATGACATGTCTTCTTATTGTGGAGTGACATTGGGCCATGTTGGGATTTGATGTCCCATGTGTGTTAGAATGAAAGTTGATATTGTGCTTGAAATAAAAGGTTTTGTTGGTTGTGATGCTAAATAAAGGTTGTAGTTAATCATTCATAATGAGAAATCTAAACATATGACAACTAAGACATCTTGATTGTTGTAGTGTTGTCATGATTTTAATCTAAATATTTATATTCCCATCTCTTCCTTTAGAGCTACATTAAGTTAGTTTTTGGTTGCATTTATTGATGTAGATGATTACATGTTACTATTGTTTGAATGATAATTTTTTTGGTTCTATGTTGATGAAGTTTTCTTTTAGTATGTGGGGGAGCATGCTCTTTGATGATTTATTGTTTCACTTGTGACAGATTATTTGAGGTAGTGTTGTTGTGCCTCACCTAGTGGAGTTCAGAGGAGATGTTGATTCTGATAGAAATGAAATCAAGATTTGTATAACAGCATATAGTTGTTACTTTATTGACTACATAACATCCACTCGGTAGTGCACCTTGCAAATGTGTTAAACAATTAGTGTAATTAACTAGACGTCTCTACTAAAGCTACAGTCACTTGATTGAAATAAGGCCATACTATTAGAACAGAGTTTACTTGGTTTCTTTTTAAATTTTATTTGATGATTTATAGAGTAAATAAGACCACACTATGTTGGATATATTAACCTAAGTTATCATGAGTCTTGCAATCTATTGGTTAATATTTACATACATGAAATTTATTTCTAATCCTAGTTTCTTTTGGCTTATTTCTATTGATTATAACACTGATGAAGTATAGTCTATCTCCCTCAACATTGTTCTATACAAAAAAGAATTATGTGATGGTTTTAAGTCTTTATATTTTGAACTTGGTTCATTCTTGATTACTTAGTGACTATGTTGTTCAAACTTGTCTATGTTTCTTCTCCTTTTTGAAACATAAATATGTTGCTTGAAGTTCATGTGATTCTTATGATATGAATATGGTACGCTTTTTTAGGCACGATGGTGTATCTTAAGTCTAACTTGAATTGAAAATTTTTGAAGCTACTTTCAATTTTTGTGCTACTCGTTCTATGTTCTTGACTCATTTTAGTTGAAGGATACAAGTTCCTTACTTCAGCATGTCCCAAGCTTGTTATATCTAGATCTAGAGTATCATCTTCTTGTATGTATTGTGGTTTGAAGTCATTTCTTCCCAAAACTTAGGTGAGTACCTTTTTAAAAGAATAGAGAGCATGCTATTTTCATTCCATAAGCTTAAGTTGAAGGGTCTATTTGTTCTTTATTGATTGGGTAAGAAGGCTTTAAGGATTGGAACTAGTGTTTTTCAATATCTTATTGTGTAGTATGTGGAATATTTTTCAAAATGATCTTACCTACAAAGTGGGAAATGAATACGAGACTCAACTTATTACTCAGATGGGTTGAAGGCATGGTACTAGTTGATTTTAGATATCACTCTTGTTGTACATTTTTTCAAGTAGGCTTGTACACTATAGTTGCATAGATCTTGGTGTCCACTAATCCATGTCATATGTTCCAAGATCTCTTTTGCCTTCAATCTCTTTTTCCTTTGAGTAGTTATGTAAAGCATGCAACATATTCTCTTCAGTTGCTTGACATCTCAAACATGTGTGTGTCTAACCTAATCGTATGAAGTGGAAGATGCTTCTGGAACAACTGCAATAGTATGTGTTCTTATTCATGATGGTACAACAACCATAAGACCTCGATGTTGCCTCCAACTTGTAGAACTAAGGAGAAGACAAAAAAGATGCTAAAATTGGCCTAGGATATTGCATACTCTTTTTGATAGATGCTAGTAGACTCAACTAGTGATTCATACATGGGTATCTCTTTATCTACATTTTCTAATAGGGGCAAGGTATATGTGCTTCACATGTACATTCATTGTTTGAATATAAATTAAAGTATAAATATTGGCAATACGCATAACTTGATCTAATTACTACCAATTTTCCTATTAGAAAGACTTGTGTACTGAAGAATTACTCAATATATGCATAATATAACCACGTATGTTCATGTAGAAAATGTCATGACACATGTAGCTATATGAATAATCTAATATATATATATATATATATATATATATATATATATATATATATATATATGCTTCGTAAATGTTTTTTATATGCACATTAACTACATATACAATTCTAGTAAATTCATATTTTTGCTACATATTAACAACATATGCAATTTAGATCCACATTTAGCTATACTTTCACCAACATTTCAATATTGTTTTAGATGGTATGTTTATTTTTCATATAAGAATAATAAAATTATCTTGAAGTGGAAGAAGACGGGAAATAACTTGTGCACGACTACTTTTGGAATAGCATAATAAATCCTCTAAAACACTATATCCATAGACTTGGGGGTCATTTTGTTAGTATGCATTATGTTTTTAACCCTATGGAGAAGTTCCACATCCTTCAAATCTAAGAAACCAAAAGTGTCAAACTCAGAAGGTATAAAAATGTGTTGATTATCAATGCATACTTTCTCATGATTGGATACTTCAGCTGAAGAATCTTTGAGAGAATCTTGTCCTATAGAGAATGCCCCACCTCTCAGGCCCATAAGTTGGGAAATTCCTATCAGATCCACACATGCATGCTTTCGTCCAATCCATCCAAAAATTAAGGTATTAGTCGACCTTAGTGTTCATCTCCCATCATGTGGATCAGTCAATATGCTACATTATTATATCTCCCCTCTTGTGGATCATCCAGTATACTACATTATATATCTAAAGGAAATATTGAGTTACATTCGAGACTACATATGTATTTTATCTAATTTTTTATTTGACTACATATTTAAAAAATGTTTTGAAATGAACTCCCTGCATGGTCATATACTACATATTTATATGTATGAAAAAATGTAAATAACGATTTAGCTATAAAATATGAGGTTTTTGATACATTTTCGTAGTAAAAGACATTTTTTTACATTGATTTTGAGCTAGAAATAGATTAACGTTCATGTAACTTACTCATATTAGACATTTAGTAAATGTATGGAAGTCCATTGGTATACTATATGATTGAGTATTCTTAAAATAACCACGTACCTTCAACAAAGAGACCATGCAATACTATCCATGTGCTTCAAGTATGCATCAAATCCAAACAACCCAGTGTAGCAAAAAAATCAATTAATCTATAAGTATATGTAACACTAGGGTGTCACTAATGTATTCATATGACTCATATTAGGGTCTATTCAAGGTCTAGATCCTATGGGTCATGGTTTAGGGTTGATATTAGGGTTAGGTTTTAAACCCTTAATTCTTTGTACGTGGTCTGATGACTTAGAAACCCAAAATATACATCAATGGAACCTAAATCATGAGATTGGATTATCATTCAAAAATATTAGATTAAATAATAATCACATTAACATGTTCAACAACATATTCATCAAAACTAGGGTGTGCATGTATCATTATCTATCTTCATAAATTAAATCATACTTTTTGAATTAGGAATAACTAGACATAGAATCTATTTCATTTGGATTCTACGTGTTGTGTATAGGTTCATTATTATACAAGCTACGGTTTATTTTCTACCATTAATACAATATAAGAATTGTTTGGTCAATTGCAAGGTGCCACATCAGCAAATAAAATCCTATATCCTATTGAATCCAGTTTGGCTTTGATCCAATGGGTAGACTCTACATGAATATAAAGCTCAAGCGTGGGCTGGGTTTAGATAGCATGCAAAAGGACTTGATTGTTCTTGTGTAGTGAAAAAATATCACATTGGTGGGGGTGTATCAGTCGAGTATAGTCAGGCAGGGGATTGCTTGCTCCCCAACGAGAGGACCACACTTAATATCGCTTTGGTAGGATTTTTCTTGAACAAAAAAGCTAAAAATCTTATGAAAGTTGAAGAATACACCCCGGAATCAGTCTTGGGGCAAGGAGCTTGATACACAAGCTCAACAAATAGTGCCACAAAAGAAAGGAACATGAAGGATCTCAAGTCATACATGGTTTACCTTACTTAAAAGTTGGGATAAATGACTCTAACCAATCTGGGGATGAGGAGGAGCAATGCATTTATATGCAGCAACACAAAAATAGGAGGAATGATCAATATCCATGATGTAGCAATCAAAATTGTTCTTGGAAGGACCCCAATAATTTCTACTTAGATCCATAACAAGAGAAACCACCTCCACATCAACAACATCAACATAATTATCAACAATACCAGAAAGAAAGAGCGACAAGTCGGATCAACATATTGAAGAACTTGTTTAGGAAATTCATGACAAAGAACTAGACCTACAGTGATCAATCAGATAGGGAGAAACAAAATTAAGGGCCTTAAATAAGGATTCCTGAGACACATATTTATCAATTAGCTGCTAACATTGTAGATCTTAAAAGCTCCAATGTTACATGTATCTCGGGTAAAAAAAATGTTTCACACAACAACCAATAGGCTAAGGCAGTCACTCTGAGTTGTGGGAAAAGGATAGATAATCTTCAATAGGGAAGGATGCATGAAATCACCATGAGAAATCTATAAATGTTCTTGATATAATTCTGGGATAAGAGGTTCTGCCGCCTTAGTAGCCACCTAAACCAGTATAAGAGTAGGTTGTCCCTAATGATGATATCGAAGGAAATAAAACACCAAAATCAATTTATGAACCACCACACCAAAACTAGATGGTGGTGTTGATTCTATTTCGAGATAGCCTAGAGAAGAGTAAAGAAAATCAACAGTCCAAGAAGTTTGTTGATATATCTCATAGGATACATGTCAACCTCCTTTTGGTTGAATCAATTGAATAGATTCCTTCTTACAACAAAATCCTTGAAGATATAAATAGCAAGAAGAGGAAGATAGTATATTCAGACGTGATAGCAATTTTTTAAGAAGTAAGTATGCTGGTTTAGAGATAATTGCCAAAGAAATGTAAGGTCTAAGGTGGTTTACATTCAGTTCTTTATAGGCATATTCCATTTTTAAGATGCACTTTGTGACTCACTATTGAGTATAAATGTCATGCCACTCAAGGACTTCAAGAAAATTGGGTGAAAAGAGCCAAGGGAAGATGGATGACTATTCATCTTGTTGACAAGTCCTTTTTTAGACATTGAGTCATATGTGATGATGTTCCAGTCAAGGTGTATAGGTTCACTTTTATTAAGAAGGGCTTACCTACTTAGGGTCAGAGATAGCATAAATAATACATGGGGTGGTAAAAGTTTCATTTCCTCCTTTTTAACTACCTCTACCTTGATTTAATTTAGCCACCTACGGGGTGGTTCCATTGGGTTTTCTCCTTCCTTTATGTGTATTTTGTGTTAAGGCACCTCAGAGAATGCCTATAATACAACCAATGTACCACCCAAATGTTGCACGATGGTTTCTTAGAACTATTATAAGATGTTGCTCTTCTAAACGGATCAAAAATGAAGAACTTATCATGGGAAGCATTTTCTCTGTGACAAGGAACACATATTTCAGATGTGGTGATAGAGGTTTCAGTTCAATATCAAGTAGGCATTTAAGAAATGTGACTAGTGGAATAGATGGTAGCCTCAAGCTTCTAAGTGCTTGGTAAAGAAAATTGGCAATAACTATAGCAGTTTAAAACACTTCATCAAATAATCAACAAAAGAGTGATCTTTATCATATTCATCAAATAAATATTGAGAGGCGGCCTAGGATAAGAGTGTTGATTCATTGCCACTATTTCTCTTGTAACAGATGATGAATTATCAAATTTAGTTGATTCATCTGGTATTTCATGGCACTACTACAGAAAATACTTTTTACAATGGGAAAAACACAACAGTTCTGTTGGTTGTGTTGTAGTTAGCATATCTTTTACAACAAGTCTATTTGTGTGTTGTGAATTATATATTTTATACAGCACGAGTTATATACAATGGGCCAAACTCGTTGTAGTATATGTGATACTACAACAGGTGCTAAATTGTTGTAATAGACTGTAATATCACAACATACTCAACCCCGTTGTAAAAGACCACAATTACACAACATGCTCTAACCTATTGTAATAGTCACGTATGCTAACTTGTTGTAATAGATCATCATTACACAACATACTCTAAACTATTGTAAAAGATCATAATTACACAACATGCTCTAACCCGTTGTAATAGTCATGTATGTTAACCCGTTCTAATAGACCATCATTACACAACATACTCTAACCCATTGTAAAAGATCATAATTACACAACATGCTCTACCCGTTGTAATAGTCATATATGTTAACCTGTTGTAATAGACCATCATTACACAACATACTATAACCCATTGTAGTATACTATAACTACACAACAGGCTTTCACCTATTGTAATAGTTACCCATTGTAATATACCACAATCACACAATAGGTTTACACGTCATTTGTTGTACATGTACAACAAAGAATATATGTGTTGCATAAAATGAAACTGGTTCAGCAGTTTGGGATGTGCCTTACTTTCAAGTGGTCTCAAGTTCAAAACCTTGTGTCTAGATGTATTTTCCTTTTGTCTCAACATGTTATATACAACACCCCTATTATAGCAGGTGTGTGCAATGAACTACAACATGTATTAACTGTTGTATAAAATACATATATTACAACATGTGCAACACATGTTTTATAAAGAACCCCCCATAAGACCACACGATCTAATACAACAGTTGAAACCCGTTGTAAAATGGAAAAATAAACTGTTGTAAAAACCATTTTTATAGTAGTGTGGCTCTAAATAATGACAACGTGCAACCTTATTTCGTCATTTCTACGTGTAGGGAGCCCCTATCTACTTGGTCAATCATATTGAATACATCTAGGTTGGTCTTCCCAAGAAGAAAAGACACATCATTCAAACAAAGTTCCTTTCATGCATCATACCAAGCCATATGTATCTTTTCTTCTTGGGAAGACCATCTTGGATGTAGCCAATCTCATGCACCAAGTAGATATGAGGTCCCTACATCTAGAGGTGATGAACGATGGTCGCATGGTTTCATTAGTTAGATCGACATAATACTTAGATGAAACAACTAACTTTGGCACTCCATCATCTGTTACAAGAGAAATAGAGTCAATGATTCAACAATCTTATCCTAGGCTACCTCTCAATGTTTACATGATAAATCTGATAGAGACTACTCTTCATGTTGATTATGTGGAGGAGTGTGTTTAACTTGTATAGGTATTCCTAATTTTCTTTATCAAGCACTTTGGAGAGTTGAGACCACTACCCCTGCCTCCAGTCACATCTCTTGAATGTACTCTTGATCTTATGTGATAGCATCTATTGTTGCATGTGAATATGTTTTTCTTGTCACATAGAAAATGCTTCCCATGATTACTTCGTCATTCTTGATCCCTTTAGAATAGTAGCAACTTATGATAGTTCTAAGGAACCACTATGCAACATTTGGGTGGTCTTTTGTTGGTATTACATGCAAGAGGTTGTGTCAACACAAAATACACTTGAATAAATGCGAAAATCCAATGGAGAACCCAATAGTTGGCTAAATCTAATCATGGAAAAGGTAGTTAAAAGGAGCTAATAAAACTTTTATCATTAGGTATAATTTATGTTATCTATAAGTCTAAGTGGGTAAGATCTACACAAATGGTGCCTAAAAAGTTGGGGATAACCATGACCACTAATTCTGCAAATGAATCAGTTTCCTCTAAATTTGTAACAGGGAGGCATGTTTGCATAGACTATTGTTGCATTCATGCCTCAACTTTGAAGGGACACTTTCCCTTGCCATTTATTGAATAGATTTTACAAAAGCTTGTTGGTTTTTCCCACTTTTATTTCTTGATGGTAATCTTGGCTACAATCATATTTTCATTGAGGATGAGGATCAAGAGAACTTCACCTTCACTTTCGCTTAACACAGCTCTGTTTACAATCGAATGCATTTTGGACTTTATAACTCTCCCACAATATTTAAAAGGTGTATGATTTCCATCTGCTCAAATATGGTCGTGTGGTGCCTAGAGATATTTATCGATGATATTTTTGCAACTTTCCTAGATAGCCTATATAAGGTTCTAAAAAGGTGTTAACATACACACTTGGTTCTTAAGTGGAATATGGTGAATAACGACATTGTTTTAGGATACAAGGTGTCCAACAAGGGCATGAAATAAGCCCAGTTATAAAGAAGTGATCTCTAAAATTCTGCCAAACATCATTGATGAAGGAAGTAGCAAATTTTTGGGACATGTTTGGTTGCATACGAATTTCGTTCAAGATTTCTCTCAAATCACCAACACACTCGGAGAATTGATTGAAAATTATGTGGAATTTAGTTTTGATGATCATTGTTTAAATGCCTTATCATTTGAAAGAAAAGTTGATTTCAATGCCTATTGTCAAGGATTCAGATTAGAGCCGCCACTAAGAGATTAATTAGGGCTAAAGTCATTGGGTGGACTGATCATGATTCAATAAAGTACATGCCTCAAAAGAAGGAAGCAAAATTGAGGCTAGATATAAGGTTGGGACTGAAAATGGGGTGGTTGATCACCTCACTAGTCTAGAGAGAGTGAAGGGGATGGGGTTAGATATCCCTACCCAAGTGAAATTTCCCAATGAGAGACTATAAGATGTTCAGACTCATGATCCTTGGTATGCGCACTATAGTGATTACTTTTCATGTGGAGTAATGTGTGAGGATTGGGATTACTAGGAGCCAAAGAAAATTATGCCTTCTTTTGAGTATTTCATCTAGATGACCCAATTCTTCTAAAGCAATGAAGACATGGGATGTTGTGGAAGTGTGTACCTGAGTGGGAGGTGGAGAGAATCTTAGTTCACTATCACTTCATACCCACTAGAAGCCACCACACTAGCTCATATACAATGGTGAAAGTTTTGCTATGTTCTTTATATTGATCATCATTATTCAAGGATGCATATGACTTTGTGCAGAGATGTGATGAAAGTAAATGCACTAGAAATATTTAATGGATATTAGAGATGCCTATAAACTTCTTTCAAGAAAATGAAGTGGTTGAAGTTTGGGGCATTGATTTTATGGTCCATTTTGCCTTCTCGAATACATACTTGTATATATTATTGGTTGTTAATTTTGCATCAAAGTGGGTGGAAGCAATAACAACTTGTATTGATGATGCATAGTTTGTGTGTAGATTTGTCACGGATTATATTTTCTGTAGATTTGATGTGCATCTTGTGATTGTTAGTGACGGTGGTTCAAATTTCATGAATCTCCAATTTGGGGCTTTGTTGAGGAAATATGGAGTGACTCGTCATTTTGGTATCCTATATCACCCCCAGACACAATGGTAGGTGGAGGTTTACAATAGGGAGGTGAATTTTATCTTAGAGAAGATAGACTCTAAATCTCACACTATTTAGAGTATGCATTTTAAAGATGTACTTTGGAAATAAAGGAAAACTTTTAAGACTCCAATAGGTACCGTACTACATAGATTTGTGTATGGCAGGGCGTGTCCTCTTCCCGTGTCATTAGAGCATAGGGCTATGTATTCTTTAATGAATTGATACTTGGACCTAACTTTAGTAGGGAAAAATAGGATGTTGGACATAAGTGAACTTGGTGAAATTTTCCTAAGTGTATATGAGAATTCCAAATTGTATAAAGAGAGGGAAAAAAGGATATATGATTGGCACATTTTTCATAGGTAGTTCCTGCAAGGGTAGTGAGTGATTCTTGTAACCTCTACATTGAAGTTTCACTGGGAAAGCTTAGATCTAGATGGATTGACCTATGAGGTTGTTAAGGTTTATCCACATGGAGATGTCTATGTTAGTTATGGCTTCAGTGTTTTCAAACTAATGGCCAAAGGATAAAACACTATTTTGAGGGAGAAATATTAGGGACTAGGTATATGAAGCTGATTGTTTGAAGGATTAATCTCAAAGTTGATAAGCCTATGATGTTCAAAAAGGGCACTGGTGGGAGGAAATACACAATTTTGTTTCTTTCTTTACAATTTTCAATTTATTAGACATAAGTTTTTAATTTCACACTTGTTTTTTAGTTTTAGTTTTGATGCAAGAATAGATGTGGTTTACGGGGTGCTACATTGAACATAAGGATCTTGGTGCCACCAGAACTAGTGTCGATGGCAATGAGTGTAGGAGAACTCAACCAAGAATTATGTAGGTAAAACTCAGTGGCAATGACGGACCAGTACACACCACTAAGATCCTATAAGGACAACTTCATATTTTCTTTGAATTTTATAGTAAGATCTCATCAGCATTGACACAACATTTGGTATTGCATATCCTATTTTTGTTTAACATGTGAATGATGCATGGGTCTATAGAAAGATCTTAGTGGCACTGCGTACCTAGTTGGCATCACCGAGATTCTGAAATTTTGGTCATCCATCTACATGTGACTTTTGATGGCACCAACCCTATTGTCAAACCCACCAAGATTATTTAATAGATAACCCCATCATTTTATAGAGAATCATATGTTTATCTAGGTACCACCTATGCTTGTGTCAATGACATCAACTTTGACACACAAAGATAAAGTATAGACAGCCAGCAGCTACTGACAGTAGTAACTGAGACGCAGATAGGTACCATGGGGATTTATCTCGATGGCACTGGCATAGGTTGATTCATGAAAATGTTGATTATTATGGACAAAAAAATTGAAGAGTTGTTTCAATGCATCATCACCTACACTCCTCAATCATTTTCTCATAGATGACATTGGGGGAACCATCTACTATTTATCACAAAGCATAATATATTTTTCTGGAAGATAGGCATTTGGAAGAGAACGATGGTAGAGTGGCCAGTTGAAACTTTGCCTCCAACTTAGTTACCCTATCCATCCATACATTGGTACATTATCTCCATTTATATTTTTCTATTTTTGACATTGAGAAAAAATTAAAATTCAAACTAAGGGGGAAGAACATAACGGTTTTTCAATTTGTATTCCTTACATCTTTATTAATTTTCATGTTCTACATTTTTCTACAGCAACTTTATAAAAAATAGGTTTGCATTTAATTTATTGTTCACTTCTATATAATATAACCGTGGATGTAATTGCATAATTTAGTTAGGTTAAATTTTATTCATTGCCATGATATCAAAATTAAGTATTTGAGTTTTGAAGTGCCTTGATGTTTATCTTTAATCATTTTACCATGTTTAAGAGTGCATTAACAGGAAGAATTGTGTGGACTAGTTAGCTTGAAGTCATACTTAATTCATGAGATACCTAACTCAACCATATGGTTTATTTCGTGATTGTGATTTTTCAGTCCAAGTCAATCAAATAGGAATGTGAATTTTCATTTGACTTTTAGAAATAAACTTGAAGGTTATCACGTTTCACAAGTTAATTGGAGAGGGGTGTATCATGGTTGGAGAAACATTGTCTCTTAGTCATGTGATCTTATTCACCTTCATTTCATCTTTATTTACTAGTATATCATGAACAAGTTTAATCCAATTTACTTTCTTACATTACCTAAAATAATAAGAAGCATATAGTTGGCTTATTCATTTTCCATTGGAGAAGAAAAAAAATTGCATGTTATTTCATTTTTAGATGTTTATTTTGCATAATAATACTTCATATAGATTGCATTCTATATTGATTATTGCATAACGTTTTACCTATACTTTTCCTCTTCATCTCTCCATTATGAAAAGAGAAACAATATATATATATATATATATATATATATATATATACACATACATATATATATATTACTCCTCCTTGTTAGTGCAACAGCCCAAGCATGAATTATTTAACTTGATAAAAATAGGGTGGAAAAGGAAAAATTATTTTTTAAAAAGGAGAAAAAGTAGGAATATACATGCATACAAAGAACATTACATAAAATCATTTGCATAATATTCATTTGAATGTGATGAATAGACAGATAAGGAATTACGTTAATGTCTTCTTAGAAGCGTGAGAAATAAATTGGACCGCCAAGCCTTTTTAAATGGCAAAACTTATGGATATAAATACATTATTGTTAAATGTAGAAGGAGGAAACATAAGATTCCTATTTGGGATTAAGAGAGGCATTCTCTATCCCTCTCCCATGCCCGTGGTAGAGGCCGAATGCTCAGGAGGATGGTTAATCAAGGCGGTAACTGGCATTCGAACACGGGTCCCTTTGTTAGGATACATCGTGCTTGACCAATTGAGCCACTCCTTACCGGCAACATAAGATTCCTATTTGATATGTGTTGAATGTGTTGAAGAAGAGAAATAGTGGTTCACAAGAATGATCTTTAAGTTCATTGATTTATCTCTCTAAGAAATAATAAAGAAATCTGTCCAAGTTTATTTAAACACATTTCCACCTATACTCATCATTACCATGAGACATTTGTTGCATGCATCATACCACCAAAAAGAAAGTAGGAATTATAAGGCAAACAACTTCAATGCATCCATCATTTGGGCTCATCATGTTTTTTTCATTCCATGAATGATTTCAATCATTCTCATGAACCACTATTTGGGGAACTACCTTCATGTTGATTATATTTCTAATTAGAGTAATGTAGATAGGAAGATCACATTGTGCACCATTGTGCGTCCTAATGTCCATTATGTTTTCATGATCCATGTTAATTGTGTTTTAATTGATCTTATTGTTAACATTTACAATAAACATTATTGATTGCTTTAGAGTAGTTACAATCTTGTGATTGAAAAGGGTCGGTTTGGGACCAATCAATAGAGGGAAACTAGAAGAGTTAAGTTCATTTGTGTTGTCTTTTTGTTGACTTTTTTTACCAAATAGAAGAGTAGTGATACTCATGAACAAGCAATATTCAAGCATAGGAGGTTTTGATGCACAAAATTGTATGATTATTTTTATGCTATTTCAGGTGACTTTTCATGATATTCATTCTCAGGGATATGTGTTTACATTTATATCACATTAAACTAGCATGTTAAACTTGTGTAATTCAATATTAGTTGTTTTCATGCATTTAGTGAAAATTATCATTTTATATCTCAACCTAATGAAAGATATTTGCATTTTAGGTTCTTCAGATACATTCAATACAAGTTGGTGCCATCTATATTTATCTCGGTACCACCGATGTTGCACCAAAAAGTGGATGTCAAATCTATGAGAAAAGATGAGAACACCGATATCCCTCTCGATGCCACTAACTCTTATGTGGTGGCTCCAACTCTTTTATGATTGAACAAAAAAACGAACTAAATGGCACCTACTATGTTGGTACCACTAATGTAATTATATAGAGAGCTAGGATGGCAAAGTTTCTAACATTCTAGGATATTTCACGGTGATTTATGATTCTAAATGTTCCAAGTCAAAATGTCATTTACAAGGGACTGCTAGAAGATAGAGAACGGAAGGAAGATAGGACAAAAAGTGGAAACATAGAGAAATGGGCATTTTGACACCTTCGAGGATTTTGGTGGCCATTCATGTTCATCATCAGAGGGCAACATCATTATTCACAGTTCCCCAATTCCATCTAGTTATTTTCATGTTTTTCTTCTTCTCTAAAATATAATATGATACCATGTTCAATCGACATGGATAATCCCTTATTCTCTAGGAAAGGGAGTATCCCAATCTTAATTTGGTGTTTGACAATTTATACTCGGAAATAAACTTCACTGCTTGGAATTTTAGTAACAATGTGCTTTACTTTACCATGTTCATGATTGATCACCATATGCAGGCTTCATATATTTAATCACATTGAAAGATGGTTAAGTGTTAGAATAATTATCATTAACAAAATTAATAACACACTTCTATAGAGGGCTAACAATTATGAGGTTAAGTATACAAAAAGATATTTTCGATCTTTTAGTATTTTTACTTGAACATACAAAAAGCATTTTTTTATTAGATTAAATGTTGCATTACATTGTGAAAGCAAGTAATGCTATATACAATATCCCTACTTCAATGTAAGCAACGTTGGTTTTTTCATAGAGTAAATTTAAGTATTTGTTAACTATAGAGAATCTATCTTTTTTGTTGCAAAACAACTTTCTTCATTGCTTTGTTAACTTAAGTTATTAGTTTTTAATCAACTTACTCAATATTCTCCATTGTCCTAGATTATTTGGTTTTGGCTAGTATTAGTCTCTAGCATTCAATTCCTTGAGTTTGACACTCAAAACTCATTTTCTGATATTACAACAAAATATTTAAACAGTTTTACACACGGTAGTTGTGTGGTTTGACCACCTAATGGTTCAGTTCTTATAGAAGTGACTCTAAGTCTTTCATCATACATATTTAATATCATAAGCCTTTTTTTATCATATATGTGTATCCTCTTTTGTAATCTCTAAGCTATCATATTTTCATTTGAAAAAAGAACAAAAACTATGTTGTATTCCCATTTCTCTTAGAATTATCATATGACTCAAATACATAACTTTCATCATTTGTACATATTTAATAAGAAACTAACCAATTCCATTAGAATATTTTCTTTATTTGAATGAGTACTACATCAATCAGTCATACAACATAAATTTAGGTTTTATTAGTCAAGGTTACATTACATTTTCAAATTAGTGTTTTCCATTACTTACACATATTCACACAGTTCCATTGGCAATTGGGGTTTTTGATAAACACTGATGAGAAGAAGATTTTAAAAGTAACCATGGATGTTATTCTAGGGTTAGGTTTAACCTAGGATTGGGTTGCTACACCATAGGGGATCAAATCATAATTGGAAACCAATACTTCCATGGTGGTTCATGTCAGTCTAGTATTGATTAAAGAATGTCTAGGTTATTTCCATAATCTAGGTTTTGTTATGAGAAAACAAGGATATATGGCACACAACACTAAGTTGTTATAGATAGGACTAGTGTCTAAGTTAGAAGTGACACTGTAACAATGTGATGCAACACCAAACGACATTATTAAAAACTGTCAAAATAATACAACTAACTTTAAAACTAAGATTGCAAAGAAAGAATAGAAAGTTCCAACAACAAGATTGCAAAGAAAGACTAAGAGAAATAAAAAGTTCCAAAAAGTGGCCCATATATAATCATATAAAGGTCCAACATCTTTCTTTGCACAGGTAACCATACATCGTATTTCATGCGACCTTGTTTCACAACTTGATTATACAAGATTTCTATGTTCCAAAGTTTATAACATGAGCATATATAATAATGCAAAAATTATATTCATGTATAGATGGACAACTTGTTCTGAAGAGATATATGCTAACATACATCTATTGATGATTTCTAGGAGGTGTCTCTTCATTTCTATACCTTGTGTATGAGGTTGTGAACATACAAATATTTTGAGAAGTACAACAGTGACACCATGTTCTAGTGAGAGATAGAACAATTAGGAAGCATTCTCAACATATCAGACCACAATTAAAATAAAATTTAGGATTTAGCATCTAGAAATAACCTTCATGAAATATAACCAACAATCGATGCAATATAAGGATAACACATTAAGACTTTCACGCCATATAAAGTAAGTAAGAGCATTACAATGTGAATATCCAATTTACTATGTAGGTAAGGCTACTGTAACACCCCAATTTTCATATCCCATGAGGGGAAGCTAATTTTTTTAGGGAAATGTTACTAACATGATATGAATTATAGTAATGACAGATAAAAACCAATACAAACTAGTATAAAAATGCATTCTCATAAATTCTTAGAAAAGAAACTCTATTACAAAAGAAACTTAACACCATGATACAACCTTATACAAATCTCATATCCAATATGGGACTGTGTAGATGGCACCTCACAAGGCAAACCTCATAAAATTGTCACTTCATCATCCTATAATTACTATCTCCTGATGTTCTATATCTAAGGACATCTCATGCCCAGCGATGCACAAATGAAAACTTAGGTCAGGGTAAATGGCATTGAAATTCTAACATGATTAACATAAATATAATATAATTGAGAGGTGAACTAATATCTAAAAGTTGTAAACTTATACTGAATCATGTGTTTTTTATTTAAGTCTTTTATCATATTTGTAGCCACCATTATATGAAAAGTCCTCCTATGTTGACACTGAAGTGTTCTCTATAGTGGAACACACCCTTTGTTGGCACAATGTGCCCTCTTTTGACATTGAAGTACCCTTTACGGTGCAATGCACCCTCTGTTGGCACAATTTCCCCTCTATGACACTCGTAGTGTCTGACACAATCTTCCCTCTGAATCGTCCCGGGACTCTCTGGTGAGGACTTATCCTATAATTTATATAATTAATGTTTTGATGTCATTTTATATCTTTATTCTTAATTTCATAACTCTAAATCTTAGTCTCTTATCTCTAAATCTTAATCTCTTATCTTTGAATATTATTCTCGTATCTTTGAATCTATTATCAATTTTTTATCTCTGAATTTAAATCCATTATCTTTGTTTTTTAATTATAAGCACAATCTAAATCTGAAGTTTGAACTCTAAATCTGAATGTGTATCTATATCTACTAGATAATTGGGATTGGATGTGAGGCTCTTATTAAGCATGCATATATAATTTATGAAATTCTCACAATGAGTAATCTAGATATTAAATCCAAAATCTAGATTCATGTTGTCTAAATAAGTCTTCATCTGAAACTCATATTTAATAGATCACTTAGTTAAATTTTGATATCGAATATATGACTTATGCGTTTAAAGGCTTGAAGAACAAACTTAACTGAATAAATGAATACTAATCATCTGAAAGTAGCTTAAACATCTACAATATATATTGTGATAACCTCACAACGTATGTTCATCTAAAAAATATCTTATTAATACAAGGATGAAGAATACGAGAGGCGCTTAAATAACTAAATCTTTGAAGTAACTTATACTCTAAGTTACTTTGCATATGGGTAGGCTGAATTGGAATAATAATGAAATTCAATGGACATGGCCCACTTACCTTTGGTACAAATGATAATCTTAAAGATAGTCATGATTCCTTATTCCAATAGACAAAACATGGACATCATCACATTTCTATAAGTTCATGTGTATCTTCCTTTTTCATTTCTACATCTCCTACCCCTAGAACTCTACTTGTATGATAAAATATGGTTCTTACTTAGACTAAATAAAAATTTTATCTAAACCACGATAATCTTTCCATCGAACATATATTAAAATTCAATTGTATAACTGCTAAATCTTTATACTCAAATGCCCTTCCAATGCCATTTTTATCTCTTTGTCACACCCTATGTAATCTTTTATCATGCATTAATGTACACCCAATGCGATGTATACGATTAATGAAATATCCAAATCACATAGTAATATTTCATCATACCTTTTAAACTTGTGATGCAACAGTTCCTTGTAGTTAAATGATGACTTTTGCACCTGTAACATCAATTTAGCAAATTATCAACATATATCATAATCCACGTATCTAACTTTATCTCCAATAAAATTACCTTATACAGATCATTTTAGAGTCTAAAATCTTCTTCAATATGTTCTTTGCATCTCAAGATTTCCAATGAGCCCTTGTATGCCCTATTCTAACAACCAGATCAAATTCTATGGATTTCTAAAGTATCTTAACAATTTAAAATCTTATCATTATTTACCTTGTTTTTCTTTTCCTTTCAGGTTGATCGGGCCTTGTGATCGGCGACCTGTGAAGGAGTAAGTTGGACTTCGTCCCCTCCTTTTCTCATAGGGGTGTGAAGTGAGGGTTTCAGTGCCCCAGTTCTTTCTAAAAGTAGAGCATCACCTCCTTGCTTTCTCTCAGGTAGAAATTTGGTCATCCCAGTTGGATCCACTGACAAGATTGGGTAATGTTTTTATAGAGAATCCTCCTCGGTGTGACTCAATTGGGTTCTCACTCGCTTTCTTGGCTGGGAGTCGAGCATCGCCTCCACTATTTCCATGATAGGAATAGGGTAGACCACCCAAGTGGTCTTTGGTGATCTGCCTTGTGCCTAGACACTACATGCTGCTTGGCGGACAACTGATGGCCTTACCGCAGTGTCACCCCCACTATATCTTGTTGTTTTGCTAGCACCAAGAGGCATTCTTGGTAGTTTGGTCCCCCGAATCCACCATAGTCAGGCACCACCATCAACTTGTCTTCCTTGTCTCTACCCTCTTCTTTTTAGCCTTCTCTAATGTAAAACCCTAATTGATATTGCCCCCAACAGCTCTTCCACATGAAAGAACTTTATCACCCCATCCCTTCTCGATCTCACAATGAGATCGAATCTGTCATGGACACAACCCGAGTCCAGATGAATAAGGATCATGATATCCTCTTTATTAACATGTGTCTATTAAGTGAACCGACCAATCCTCAAATGAGCCATGCCATGAACCAACAGTCCAATGTTGGTTCAAAGACTAATATGCATAACATATTATGCTCCTTTGAGTTTCTCTTATAATTTTTATAGTCTACTCCTTAATCCCGATTGGTCCCAATATTTGACAAACACCTCATATAGATATTAACTTCTAGTAGAAAAGTCCTCATGGCCTAGTTCACTACCTAGACCAATTAAGTATAGTATGTGTGTTCTCACTTGTACCATGACCTAGATAAACAAACAAAATCATAATTTGAACTCCAAAATTCACAAATTGTACCACATATAGTATATATCATAAGGAACATAACATCGCTCCTAATTTCATCACTACATGCATGTGAGAGCCGATTTTACATATAGTACCAAACATCTTTCACTTCAGTGAACGTGATTATATAATCCAACTATATATATCATAAAATTGAATGACAAAATTAACCTCAAACTTCACCATACTTGAATCATGGTCGTATTGGGTCTTATCAAGCATATGGACATTCTCAAATTCAGAATCAATGATTCTCAAATATAAAAACTGACCTAATTACACAAAAGACCCTCTCTACATACTTTTCCCTTATATTTGTGCTAAAAAGATTGAACCTTTTTGTAAATATAAATCAATCCTATATTCAATTAGATTCAAAATAACAATGTAATGTGGTCAAGTTTCAAGTTTAACCCTAAGGTCCCACTAGAAATCAAATTTAGGTCAAATGCTTCATATTTGGGATGAAATATCTCATGCTTAACCTATAAATATTTCATCATTAACTTTCTCACGTACTTGCTAGGTCCTGAAAATTAGAGTGTGACAATGTTAGCCACCTTTTTGGGAATTTCGTCCTCAAAACTCAATAAAACCATAGGTGGCTACCCACCTTAGGGTTTCACATACCTTACTAACTCTTATCTTTAGTACTAATGATAATTTTGAAGATAGTTCTGATTCCTTGTTGCATAAGACAATAACATGTACATCATCCAATTTCTATAAGTTCATGTGTATTTTCCTTTTTCATTTCTAAATCTCCTACTCCTAGATCTCTAAGATTGTATACTAAAATATGATTATTACTTAGACTAAATAAAACTTTTATCTAAACCACGATAAATGTTTCCATTGAATATATATTAGAATTCAAGTTGTATAACTACTAAATATTTATACTCAAATGCCCTTCTAGTGCCATTTTTATCTCTTTGTCACACCCTATGTAATCTTATTGCATGCATGCATGTACACCCAATATGACATATAAGACTAATGAAATCTCTTAATCATAAGGTAATATTCCATCATACCTTTTAAACTTTTGATGAAATTGTAACATATCGGATCTTGGACCCTTCCCTGGAAGTATGACCTTTCTGGACTTAGCCAAACAAAGTTGAGGAGGTTTAGTATAACCTTAATGTGTTAATGCATGTATAAATCACCTTAATGTAACCTAATGTTCTCACACTAATGTAGACACATAAAATATGTCACATTATGGAAGGTTTGATAATATCCCATGCAAAATAATCTTAGATATTTCCTTTGGTGATGATATGAAAATATGAAGCATAATTGGATGAATGATGGTAATAATAATAACAATGAGCTACAAATAATAATTGTGACATAACCCATTAAAATAAACCCCAAAAGTGGAATGTAAGTTAAAAATTGTATTCCTTAGGTCCCAAATGTCTTGGGAGTCAAGTTTCACACTATTCACATAATAATAATTAATTTAATTTGATTTGGTAAGAGAAGATCTAAGTTTTCCCCAAAATATCAAATAAAATAATAAATGACTCCAAAAGAGGAAAATAAACTTGCATTCATAATCAACATAATAAATATTTCCTTTGAGTGCATTTTCATCTAATTTGGAAGATTTTTTATTAAAAGATGAATTCAGGAGAGAGAAAGTGTGTGGAACCTTGAAAATATTAAATAATTGTACAAAAATCCAACGTGTGAAATTGATGGCAAATTTGTATCCAACACATTAAATATGAATTATGGGTGAAGTTTCATTAATTTTGGAGAATCGTAAAGCCATTAATGCAGGAGGAAATAGAAAATAGTAATTGATTTATTTATAACATTAAAAGTTCCCAAAAGGAAAATTTAATTGCATAATCGAAATCTACATGTTTTAATTAGACTTCGTGCAGAGTTTTATCCAATTTTAAGTTTGTTTGCACCCTCTTTAGAAGAGATAGAAATAAGGAAATTTATTTCAATCACACTTTAATTGGAATCCGATTTGGGTATAGTTTTAGTTATTTGCATGTGTCACATGGCATCCTTTTTTGCAGCTTCTTTCCATGGTATGATCTCAGATTTGATGGCACAGAAGTCATCTCCTACCTTGGGTAGGAGACCGACCTTCTTTGAACAGTGTTTGCGGGTTCCTCATTGGTTTTTCTCACTCTACAATGCACGACAGTTCACAATTTTTCTCCCATTGAATTCAAGAGAAGATTCTACATTAGCTAAACTCTACTTTAAGACCTGGTTTCCTAAAATGAAAAGATGCCCAAATTGAGTGGAATGCCCGTATATACCACCTCGATACAGTCACCGCTAACCTTGGGCCATCCTATTTATATAGATGGCTAAAGCACCATGACCCTCCTCAACTCTTCTCTACCCTCAATTGAGCCAAAAATCTTCCCCTTTGTACCAGTGAGCTTTACCTTCTTCTTGTGACTCCCTGAGTCGTCAATGTTGGTACTCTGCATGGGTCTTCAATCTGCCCTCTCAAACATTCTTTGGTCTACCCTTGACCTTCGTACATGTTCTTTTTCTCTGGTAGTTGCCTCAACTGCTCCACCCGACTGTCATCGCCATGACAGGTGAGTTTTGTCAGCAATGAGGTGTCGGACACTACCAAGTTATGGGGGACACTACGATTGGATACGGTGGATCTATCTAAAGGTTTTAGGCTCTTCAGAATCTTCTGTTACCAGATTCTGATCTAAAAATGAGTTTCCTCTACTCTCTAGAACTCTAAAAATCGAGTTGGTCATTTCCTTAGGCGTTTGCTTCATTTTTGGGTTCTTTAGTCCGTTTTAGTCTGGCGAACTCGTTGGTCACATTGTCAGAATTTTTTAGCACCTAGAGTCCTTATTTGAGTTCAATGCTAGTGTAATTTCATTGTAGTTGTCTCTTTTCATGATTCTATGAAAACAAACAAGATGACCAATGGTGATTGATCTGGTATGCCCCTCGTTTTTCTTTACTTTTTGTTTTTCATCTAGGGGCATATTCATCTTTTTACCTAATAGTTGGTTTTCCTCTCGTGATGATCTAACTGGAGGTCCTTTCCAGGTGGTGCTTGTTTATTGGGCCATCTCAGCAACGCGCATCCTGGGCTCCAAGTTTTCCATGTGGCTTTTTCCCTTTTCCCTATTGGTTGATTTTGAAAAAATGATAACTAATAATATATTGATCACAAAAATACAAATAAATAGCCGTTGAATTCATAAAAATAAGGGCTATCTAATGGTATCAGTTTTGTTGTCAAATTTAATATAAAAAATATGTGATTTTTTTGAATTTACTTAAATTGTTAATAACTTGTAAAATTAATAACTAAATATATAAGTCAGAAAAATATAATAAAATATGTTTTGGACTCAAAAAGGTAACTTAAAATGTGACATGGTTTTGATAACCTAAATCACATGAAAGGAAAAAGGTAATTTCTAGAGTTTGAATATTCAATGTGATGTTGACCTAAAATCTATATATATCCTTAATAGGTTCTTTGGAGGCCTAGGATTGGACTTAGACTTGGCTTTGGATAGAGAAGACTCTGAAGAGAGGTACGTTTGCATCCCTGATTATTCTTTTGAGCAATTAGCATGTAACGACCCTACTTCCCAGTAACCCCCGATCAAGAGAGACCAAGAGGTCGGAGGTGTTATCCCAAAATTTAGGATCAATGGTTTAATAATTTAATCAAAAATAATTATCAAATTCTACTAACTAAACTAGAAAGATAGTATAAAATAAAGCGTTTGCATACCTTTTCAAAATAGGATTTAAGACTTCTATCCAAAGTAGAAATCTCACTATCTAATCCTCCTTTGGATTACTTAAATTCATCTTCACGGATTTCACTTTATTGTTTGTCCCTTTCAGATAATACCTAAAATGCCGAAAAACAAAATGTCGGTCAATATATTACTATACTGGTATGTGGGGAACAAACACATTTTCATAAATAGTTTCTAACAGCCTAATTATCACAAATAAGTTATTAACAATCCAAATTACACTTTTTATGTGACTTCTCAACCGCTTTTTCCCTAAACCCTGGATTACCCTTTCTTAGGGTTTTGTCCTTACAAGAGACATAAGACCACCTTCTCCATCCTGAGCTTGGTGCCTGGGGTCACCTCTCGTGGTGCCCAATGGTCTTCCCTCCAGGGCTTGACCAACTCATACCTTCCCTCCGGGGGTTGGTCTTGCAACTTACATCAGGATGGCATGTAGGTTCAAGAATACACATACATAATTAATTGTTATACTCATAGGGACTTTATAGGATTGCATATTTGAACATCCAGCGGTTTAGGTTGCAATCACTTGATAAAAGCATCTGAGAAACATTGTGAAACTAAATGCAATTATTCATAATTAACCACATACCTGATCCAGAGTAACTTGATGTCCAATTAAGAATAATCAATCAAGCAATCAGTTAGTGACCCTGAAATTAATGCATAACACCCATGTGTCATTAAACATCCTCAAGATTGACTCAGGTCCCACATTAGGATTTCTAGGACACCTTTTAGGGTTTTATTAGGGTTTTAGCTTCCACCATCCAATTATCACTTTTAATGCAGTTTTGGCCCACAAACCCTAATTTCAACATCATATGCATGATTGAATTCCAAGTAAGTCAAATATGTCCCTTTTATACTAAACTATCAACCATATCCTTTTAGGTCATATCAAGATCATTAAGACGAATTAGCATGTTCAGGCTCTTTTGAAATGACAACTCTGATTTCATCAAGGATTGTAGTCAAATTCACAAATGAACCCTAATTACCATTTTTCACATTTCTAGGTTAGTAAACACTAATTACACCAGTTATGAACAATTATCTCTACTTAGATCTCTTTCATCATATTTATGAAATTAAGTTAGACTTTGATTACTAGCATCAACTATGTCTATTAAATACATCCAGAATCATGATCTAGGTTTTTGATCTATTTAAATCATTAAAGTTATCAACTTTATGTACTTTTCAAATTAGAAGTAGAAATAGAGTTTGATTATATTTTTACTAGATTCCTCGTGTTTTTCTGAGCAAGATTCATGATTACATGTTTCCATCGGAGCTACCAATAATTAACAATGAATTTCGTAAACTAACTACGTCTTTGCCGATGGCAGAGCGCCATGTGTCCTTTGTATTCTCTTTTCCAACAAACAGGGTCTCCAATCCGGCATTGTACCCTTTTTGTACCTACTCTCCTTCTCACTTGCTAGGGGTAAGAGAGTCTTTTCTCTCTATTTCACCTTCAACCTCACGACCTGCTAACTCGTGAGCCAACGCCAGACTTTGGCCAACCCGTGTGTTGACTATCTTCTTCAAAGCCGATCTAAAGCATCTGAGCTCGCGGTTACCTTCGGCCAAGTCCCTCAAACCCATCCGGATCTTCTCCTACCGGTGAGAGTGGCTTCTTTGCAGAGAACTGTCGTGCCACCGATGGAGGTGCCAAGCCTGAAGAACAATTCTCCTGCACACTATCTTTCGGGAAAACGGGGCCAGCGGAGAGTTCCTGGAACTCATCCAAGTTGGCTCGCATCTTTCTCCCCATCACGAAGAAGGCAGAGCCCTTTATATAGGTACGGCTTACACATATGCAGCCATGGAGTCTGACTCCATTGGGACTTTTTGGGGAAAATGTCATACCTTCCAAAACCCCCAAAAACAGGGCGGATTCAGACTGGAATTCCCTCCCAAATCGATTGGGATACCTTCCAAGAACTCTCGTGTAGAGGCCATCAAGGAAATCGATCTCGAAAACTCGCTTCCCTATTCCTCTTTTCTTGTTTCTAATAGAAGAGTGTGAAGAACAGACACCATTGGATCCTAAATCCAACGACCCTCATCTAAGCGCCAAGAACACTATTTCGGATTAATTGGATAAATGTGTCATTTAATACTTATCTTTAGGATAATTTGCAAAATCCATAACTCTCAAACCGTACATCCTTTTTCAACCAAATTTTAGGGGGGAGTCCATACTGACTTTAACTACTTATGTGCCAATTTTGGGACTCAAAACTTGAAAGTATGAGAGATTTTTCTTCATAAGAAAGTTAGCACTTATTAAGGAATATTTTAAGCATATTTTCTCTCTCTTAATCTTTTATTTTATTTATGTGATTCCTTTTACAATTAGAAACCATGTGGAGTCAAAATTTCATTTATAATGATTCCATTAACCATATTTCCACATATTTCTTATATTTTCATCATTATCTCAACTATCCTTCTTAATAATGTTTTTTTTTATTTTATCTCTTTTCTTATTATATTTGCAACTTGGACTCCTTGGAACCCAAGAAATCCTAAAGATATGAAATCCCTCCTTGAAGGATAATTATTTGCCTTATAGATGCTTCCGCATCTTTTTTTTCTCATTATCTTAGTTATTCTTTTACTAACTGAATTTCGTTTTCTTTTTATTTCCTTTTTCTTGTTATTGGGCCCAATAGCCACTAAGGCCCACAAAACAAACAAGAAAGGCTATAATAAATGAAATCCATTCATTCAAATCAAATCACACAATTATTTTTTCATATGTCTTTAATAGGAGAAGTTGGATTTCCCACCAGAAGAACCCAAAAATTGGGGTTGTAACATCCTTCTCCTCTTATAGGAATTTTGCCCTCAAAATTCCACCGAACAAACAAGCAAACAGGATAAGACTTTCTCATCCATCATCGGCTCCCATGTGGCTTCATCCTCTCCATGATGCTTCCAAAGAACCTTTATCATCTTATATTCTTACATCTGTGTTCTTTCTCACCTTGGTATCATGTACCCTCGTAGGTGACTCCAGATATTTTAGCCTGCCTAGAAGCTCAATAGGTTCATGGCTCAGCACATGGCTCGGGTACATCACATAGTGTTCTAGATTGGACATAAAGAACACATCACACATCATGTTATCCTGAAGGGTAAGGCTAAACATAATCAACTCAACCAATCCATCTCAAGTGGACCCATGTATCGGGGACTCATCTTTATCTATAGCTCAGAGGGGTCGGGTTTCCATAACACATATTCTCCCATAATGAAATGCATGTCAGTCTCATATCAACTCACAACTCATGTCATCCCTAGGCTTTCTCATCCATCGCACGATCAAAGCGACTTCATCTGCACACACTGTGATCTCTGTGACCTTCACGAGGTACTTTCACCAACATCATCCTAATGAAGCGGTGACTGACATGGCCTTGCTTACAGAGCTTCTTACATCACGATACTGCTATGGTGGCTATCATCACAAACTCCCATTGGACATGAACTGTCCCCATGTATCACCTAGAATGAACACACATGCTCTCATCAGACCCTATAGTCTGGACGATACTAAATATCAATTAGGGGTGATAAGATATACTCAACTTCAATTTGGTATAAAGTTCTTCTTTTACCTACTTCCACAACATGAAAGTGGACTTGAGGTCATACTCATGATATTGAACTCAGATCACAGAGTAGATGAACTATCTCATTCTCATATATAGTTCAACCAGATCTGTCACACTGACAGTGTCCTCTTTCTTAGGCAAGGTATTAGGTCAACTTGGTAAGGCAATCTACTGTAACCCATATTACATCATGACCTCCCTTGGTGCAAGGGAGACTCACCACAACGTCCATGGTGATCCACTCCCATTCCCTCTCGGGGGCTCTGCATTGTCTGTAGAAACTTATTGGGTTACTAGTGTTCATCCTTTATCCACTGGCATGCATGGCGACAAGCCATATGCAACTCTATCTACTTCTTCATCTTAGGTGTTCAAAGCACTATTGCAAACTTTAATCATCTTAGTAGTACCACGATGTAGGGTGTACTTATCATCACAAGCTCCTACAAGTCATGATTCCTCAAGCTTGACTCCTCAGAAACCCTAGAACACTCTATTCATGGGTTCCATCACCTTCCTTTCCTGAGAGGTGTATCTAAGATTCTTCAACCATCCTCTTATTGCATCAAGCACGAGGTTGTCTAACCAAGAAACCACCACTTGACCAACGGGTCTGGTTGTATCTGGGTGTTAATCATACATGTCTCACAAACTTAGGGTTCACCCAACCACCTCTTCTAGCCTTTGTACTAGCTAAACTAGACATCTTTGTCTTGATAAAGAGCATCCATTACCACCTTACATCCTTATGTTCAAGGTAACGGTGAAGACATAAACCTTCATATACTCCACTTATCATCCTCATCTTGGATTTAGATCTAACCGAATCAAGAAAACATCGAGTCCATCATCTTGGTTATCCAACTCAAGCTTATATAACTCATAAATTCCATGCTTCTCTTGATAAAACGTCCTCATGATGACTACCTTAGTTCTGTATGTGTTAGTACACCATACATACATCATACTCTCCACAAAGGTATGCTACTATCTCTATCCTCATACATCATAGAAATGTTTCAACTCACATCATCTTTATCCTTAGTGTATGGCATGTGTATTGCCCTATCTTTCCCACCCATAATTAGAGGAAATAAGCATTTGGATGCAGCCCAAATACAGAGTTCATCATGTTCTAAGAGTAGAGATGGTGCATCACACATCACCAATACACTTTCCAAACTAAGCTGAAACGTACATCACATGTTACCACATAATGAATTCCTCCAAACTATGTTTACATACATGGAAAGGTTGTTCCCAAGAACTCTCAACTCTACATACAACTCGTATACACAATCCTTAGTCATCTCCTCAAGGTCTATAGGGTGTCGATACTTTTGAGGTCATCCCTTTCCTTATGCATCAGGGAGTGCCTCCCTCATTTTCATGGTCCTCAGACAAAGATAGTTATTACCTCCTGACCCAATGGCCTTGTGCATCTAGGAAATAGACAACTCCTACTCCCATCGGTCTTATCCCTACTTGACCTTGGTATCAACTTAGGATTCTATCATGGTACATATCTAACCTGAATCCCTACTGAAAACTCCATCATCTCTTTGGGCATACGTGGCCAAACTTACATCCTTTCATAGGGATCAGGGTGACCTACCTACCTTGTTTTGGCCCCATACAGGTTCCCACCATGGAAACATATCCTCATGCCCTTAGAGATGGTTACCTATGGGTCTATGGATTCATGATCACAATATGTGCTATCCACTTAGCTCATCAAACTCCTAAGAAAAAGACCCATTTAGGTTACTTCAAACCTAAATAGAAGTTGATACTCACCCTACAGAAGGGTCCTTCCCCAGGATGGGACAAAAATATCTCTTGATAGCAACAAAGGTCACAAACGTCCCTACGTCCAGGGTTTACATCATCATGTGCATGCTTAGCCTTATCAAGCTACGAAAGCACATAGCTAGCAAGAAGCCCACCTACTAAACCATGCTAGGTTTCCTTGGTATGGCATACTAGTTCCTATTCCTCAACATTGGACCAATATCATACATGCATATGTCACCAACCTATGCGTGAGTGGTTCATTAAGCATATACCTTAGTCAAGGGGTTTTGTTTTCCTCTAACCTGAGGGGTGCCAGGATCAAATCTGTAGGAACTCAAACATTTTCATAAGCATCAGGTGCACCGAGTACTACTACTTCCCCTCTTAGGTCTAGGAACCCTAGGTTCACTTCTTCTGCATCAAGTACCCAACCATGAACTAAACATGTACAAGGTAGGGCATACACTTCCCACCATTCTTCCACGTGAACAACACCTCAGAGCCCTACATAAGAACAACCAACTAGGTGTGAGGCCTCACAACTCATCACCATACCTCCTCGGTCTAAGGAACTCTCTCCCTCTACCTAAAAGGTAGGCACCTATAACATCTATTCATTGACCCCAAAACCTCTTCTTTTCTAGGGTTTGGTTCCTCTAACGGAAATCAAGGTACCACATGCCTCCAAGGATCGTGTAAGAGGCAACCACATACATCCACTTAGGTCGTCCATTCTTGGCCATATCTAACCCAACTTCTTATGATTCCTCATGTCTCGGAGTCTAAGCTTCTAACCTTCTTTCTCAGGTCTTGCTCTCTCTCTAGAGCTAACCCTACAACCGACCCTACCATTGGAGGTTCTAACAAGGTGGATAAAGCTCTTAAGGATACATGCACACACCTACATGGGTGAACCGTATGATCCAAACCTATGTTCGATCAAGATTATCCAAAGCTCTGCATGTCCATCTCTTAACCCGTCAGGCATAACTCTTCTGACCTAAGCCTCAACCTACTGCCAGTACTGCTGACATTCTCTCCTTCATAGGTGCATGCTCTTCTATGCTCGTATATGCCCTTAAGGGTTTCTATATGGTCACCACTATCCTCTTCAAAGAAGGGGCTATCTTTTACCCTAATAGGCATGACCCTTCCAAGGTTGGGTCGCCAAAAGGCACTAGGTCAACCAACCTCACATAGCTCATGCTTTTCATGGGTACACAAAGCCTCTATGCGTGTCAACCCACGTACATACATGCATGGTCAACCATGATGTCTAGCTCATCTTGTTGCCTCTTTCTTTATCAACCACTTAGGGTTAGGGTCAGCATCATCCTCAGAGGATGCATCATGTCTCTACCTCTTCCTGGATGCTTCTACCTCCAAAGTTGACTCTCTCCTCAACCTCTTGATAAGAAGGTCAATCCTCAAAAATCTCCTGAGGGCATGACAACGCATGTAATGCGACTTAAGCATGTAACTAATCCTTAGTTTGTGCTTAAACTATTATGCTTATGTCCATGACATCTTGTTTACATGCTTTTCATTTATTTGGTGGAGGGTTCCTGAATCCTTATCATACTTACCCTGACCTCAAGAGGGTGAGGAATTGAGAGAAAACCCTAAGCCTTAGAATCTTAATTGAATTAGGATTGAGAAGGGAAGAACTAGATGAGAGAGTCCTAAAGGTATCTTATTTTGAATCAAGACCCCAGACTTTAGCTAGGAAGTCACACCATGTATGGGAGTCCTTGTGACCGACTAGCGGGGCGGAGGAAAATATTGCCAGCCCCAGACAGTGATCCTTTACAAGACACATTTGTCGTTGAAAATCCTCTAATAACTCCCTTGTGTTCTACAGAGTTTGTGAAAATTCATGAATTCATGAAGGTGATCAATCTCCTAATCCATTGTCCTAAGAAAAAGACAGTTGTTACCTACTGACCCAATGGCCTTGTGCATCTAGGAAATAGACAACTCCTACTCCCATCGATCTTATCCCTACTTGACCTTGGTATCGACTTAGGATTCTATCATGGTACATATCAAACTTGAATCCCTAATGAAAACTCCATCATCTCTTTGGGCATACGTAGCCAAAGCTACATCCTTTCATAGGGATCAGGGTGACCTACCTACCTTGCTATGGCCCCATACAGGTTCCCACCATGGCAACCTATCCTCATGCCCTTAGAGATGATTACCTATGGGTCTATGGATTCATGATCACACTATGTGCTATCCACTTAGCTCATCAAACTCCTAAGAAAAAGACCTATTTAGGTTACTTCAAACCTAAACAAAAGATGATACTCACCCTACAGAAGGGTCCTTCCCCAGGATGGGACAAAAATATCTCTTGATAGCAACAAAGGTCACAAACATGTTTCCTGGATTCCTCGTGTTTTTATGAGCAAGATTCAAAGTATATTTTTATTGGATTCCTCATGTTTTATGAGCAAGATTCATGTATTACAAGTATGATTATATTTTTTACTAGATTCCCCGTATTTTTATGAGCAAGATTCATGTATTACATGTTTCCATCAGAGCTACCAATAATTAACTATGAATTTCATAAACTATCAACCTCTTGGCCAATGGCAGAGTACCACGTGTCCTTTGTATTATCTTTTCCAGTGAACAGGGTCTTCGATCTGGCATTGTACCCATTTTTTCCTACTATCCTTCTCGTGTGTCAGGGGTAAGAGAGTCTTTTCTCTCTATTTCACCTTCAACCTCGCGACCTGCTAACTCACGAGCCAGTGCCAGACTCTGGTCAACCCGTTCGTTGACTATATTCTTTAAATCCGATCTGGAGCATCTGAGCTCGCGGTTACCTTTAGCCAAGTCCCTCGAACTCATCTGGCTCTTAACCTGTTAGCGAGACTGGCTGCTTCGCAGAGAACCATTGCGCCGCAGATGGAGGTGCCAAGCCTGAAGAACAATTCCCATGTGCGCTATCTTCTGGGCAAAATGGGGCTAGCGGAGAGTTCCTGGAACTCATCCAAGTTGTCTCACATCTTTCTCCCCATCGCAAAGAGGGCAAAGCCCTTTATATAGGTACGGCTTCCACGTATGCAGCCATGGAGTCTGACTCCATCGGGACTTTTGGGGGAAAACGTCATACCTTCCAAAACCCCCAAAACCAAGGTGGATTCAGATCGGAATCCCCTCCCAAATCGATTCACTACAGCAAAAATACCCATTATTGGCCTTTCAGAAATGCCACTGGAAAAAAAAGCCAGTAAACAGGTTTAGCGGCATTTGTTGACATTTAAAAAAATGCCTCTTGCGCCAATGCCACTAGGAAGATAGTGGCTTAAGTTGTAAAAGCCACTAAACGTTTGTCTTTAGTGGCTTCGAATAAATATCACATAAAGGCCACTAAACCATCATTTAGCATTTATAGAAAAGCCACTATCCATCATTTGGCTTTTATACAAATGCCACTGTTTTGTATAATGTTGTTGTATAAAACAGTTTGGATTTAATGTAGTGGCTTATGAAAAAAGCCACTAATGACATACTAGTTCTGCATTACTAATTTTTTATGGATTTTAGTCAGTCAATTTGTAGTTCATGATCAAGTTTTCTAATTGAATGCCAATTGAAGCCGAACACATTCCAGAAGTATTGAACTTTTTTATTTATAATCAAATGACAATTACATGGGGAGGACATTTTACCTTGCCCCTTGTATTGAATACAACAACATCACATATGACTATATATGGTACATATTGTAGACATGAACATAACTAGATTACAACTCATTTTGCACTTAGAGACCCCCCTAAAGAAATACAAACTCATTTTCTTACAAAAACATATAGCTCCATTCTACCATTTGAAGTAGTTGTGAGCTTCTACAGGAGTAGACCAGCTACACTGCAATGAAGGTTCGTCCTTCTTCTCAGCTACAGTGATAGCATTACGGCTATATGGTCATCAGATTCCTCAGCAGGTTCTTCCTTCTTCTCTTCCACCTTGGTAGCAGAAGCAGCAGGTGCAGCTGCATAGCCAGAAGCAGTAGCAGGGGCAGCAGCAACTGCAAACTTGCTAGGATCTTGCAATGAAGTGAGCAAAATGTTGAGCACTTGCATGCAAATGTAAGACAAAAACACTTACAGCACTAGCATGCTGTTAAGATAGTATCAGGGAAGATAGCACCATTTCCAAATTTATCAATAAGGTCATCTTCAGTAAGGTGAAGGACCTCAGGGCTGAATACAGATCCACTGTCATAAACTGACAGCACAACTAGTCCATATAAGAAGGGCCTGATGCTGATCTTGGCAAGAAGGGCAGCCTCAGTAGAATCCACCTTCTCACCTTTCCTAATAAGTTCGGCAATGGTGACAATTTCAACTATACCATTCACATTATGTCAGTTGAATAGAGTTTGTCATGTAGAAAAGTTGTAGACATTCATCTAAGCATACAACTAAGCACATGATAGAAAGGGTGCAAAGCTGACAATCTTGACAATTATGTAAAAAGCAAAAGATGGTTATCAAACTCAATGTCATCCAGGGTTCTCATAAAACTATAGTCTACACATAATAAGTTGAAAGATTTTTAGTAAGGTACGAAAGCATATAATGATTAATAAGAGCAGAACCTGGTGAAAGCCTTCATGTTGTTATAGATAGATCTCCCTTCACCAACTGCAATAACTATTGTACTAAAGTTCTCATCAGCGAGAACCATGTCTGAGGCCTCCTTGGTAACCTGGACTGACACATAAAAAGAGAAGAAACAATCATTATCGATAATAATTACTAAAAGACAAGAAGATAGATATACAAATTGACATATAGTGAATATACTTACCTCAGTTCTAGCAATTCCCATGGCAATACCAATGTCTGCCATTTTTAGAGCAGATGCATCATTGACACCATCACCAGTCATGGCAATCACCACATGTAATTAACAACTAACAACAAAACATGCAAGTTGACTATGTAGATCAATAGGAGGTTTCAGGTCTTCAAATCTATACTAACATGGCCACCAAGAATAGATTCACTATCCCCTGATAAGCAAGAAGAGTTTCCATAACATATTCATTATCCCCTTCAACTGGAAAAAAAAAAAGCAAAGTGCAGTAGTGAAATATACCTTATCCAGGAATCCTTAAAACAACCCAAAGAAAAATTGGAAACCAATGTTGGCTAGACTGCAATACATCAAGAACATGTAAGCATGCACCATTTTGTTGGATTGCATGTAGGACCAGTTCCAGGGTGAGGAATCCCATCTTTGAGTCCTAATAGCAGCTCTGTTCTTGGAGATTAAAGGCCAATCACATGAGCTGAGCTGAAGCCTTTCATAAGAGATGAGATGACAACCTTAGCTCTCGAGAATGGCCTTTAATCTCCAAAAACATGCATTTTTAAGTCCTAACAGTAGCTCTGTACTTGGATATATAAGGTCATTCTCTGTACATGATCTTAGCAGAGGATTCTTACCATAGTTATTGGCTTTTAGGGCCTGCATCACAACCACATGTTAGAGAAAGGGTATTATTGTAGATGTTGTTTTAACAATTAAGGGAACATGGAGGAACCGATATTACTAAGAGCACCCATTATTTCTTGAGGCTTCTTCCTTGACTTCTTAACCAAAGCAGAGTATGGAAATGTTGAAAATGACTTGTTGTACCATGGAAATGTTGAAAATGACTTGTTGTACCTCTACAGAGAAATTAGGATGCATAGAAGCATGCAAATAAAATATCTCAATTACATTTTAGACATCTTAATAGCCTAAATATTGAGCAATCATAGAAGCTCAACCATAAACCATCTTGAGGTGAATCATCACGACAAAATATGTTGTGTAAATCTCACACACAAGATTCCAAAAACACTGATCATAGCTAAAAACCAATTTGGCTAGGCTGCAATACTACTTTTAGATACTACTTTGGCTAGGCTGCAATACATCAAGAACATGTAAGAATGTACCATTTTGTTGTATTGCCTATAAGACTAGTTCCAGGGTGAGGAATCCCATTTTTGAGTCCTAACATCAGCTCCATTCTTGGAGATTAAAGGCCATTCACAAGAGTTGAGCAGAAGCCTTTCACAAGAGATGAGCTGACAACCCTAGCTCTCGAGAATGGCCTCTGATCTCCAAAAACTGGCCTTTTACACAGTGACATGTTGTTTGTTGTGGAAGGCACAAAATACACAATTATTCAGAGAATATTGACTTAGTAAGCTACCATGCAACATGTGATCAAGTTATGAAAGAAAAAATTATAGAGAACTATTGACTTAGGAAGCAAAAAAAGACATTCACATTCAGTAGGTCAAAACAAAATATGTTGTGTAAATGTCACACACAAGAAGGTAAGACATTGCTCATAGCTAAAAGAAAAATAGGATTGTCATTTGGCAACATTGTCTACGACAATGGACATGAAACAACAGTATCTGGATTGTTGTGTACTAATAAAAAAGTGGACCAAAGAAACACAACTATAGCTTTCATCTCTCTACACAGTATTCAAGAATGCAATTATCTATCTTTACACTTCATGACCTGCAACAAATGGAAATAACTTTAGATACTAGTTTTGTTTTCAATTATGTCATATTATAAGAAATACTATATGCTCACTTTGGCAGTAAATGTGATTTTGGCCATGCAATGACATTGCCAATAACTTCATCCATATATTGATATTGCTCAGAAGGTCTGACTAGAGGTTCGTTGGCAATCACCACAACCTCTACATAAACACCAACACATGATGAGCCTTAAATTGCACCTCCCACTACTTGCAAGGGGTCAACCTCATATACTCAACCGATTGCAACTTTATCATCTGCATCTGCAATACTCAGCACATACACTTCCTATAAACAAAACAATTTAAAATAAAAAATTTATATAAATGTAGAATGATGTGAATTTACACAAATACAAACATACTTGTCCCTTATAAATTGTTGAATGTCTCATTCCGATCTGCACAATTATTTTATCTTTGTCATAAGGCCATCAAAATTCAACATGGAAAATAATTGATACCACACATCACGTATAAAATGTATTCATACATGGCCAGTGCGTACATGTTGTGTTGATTGACTATTTCCTACTCTAGACAAGGCTAGTATCTACTCTATTTTTGCATTTTGTTCTTGAATTTTAGCTTTAAATTCCATATGTTGTTGTTCAAGCTGATCCTGGAAATGTTTCCTTTGCGCTTCATTAGTTTCTCGAGATTTACGGTTCTTGCCCCAGATATAAAAAGGTGAAGGCCCAAGTCCATAACCATGAACATATCATGGTCTCTCTTCTCCCATAACATGCCTATAAATTTTAGCTGAAGTAACATCAGGTTGGTTTCTTCGCATCTCGCACCTACCTCAGAAATTTTTTCCTACACACAACAGAACATAGGAGATGAATTTTATACCAAACATATAAATGTTTCCATGTATTAAATGTAACATAATACCATAGGATAGAAATCCTTGTACCAAAATTTTGGCGGATTCAATATCAACTATGCTCCCATCTTTTTTACGATGAGTTTTCTCAAAAAACTCAATGGGATCAACTTCCCCGCCTGTTTCCTTCTCCAACTGTATCATTCAAACAAGGTTATTGCTAACATCATTTAAACGGATGTCTCCAAATTGTCCAATTGGATCACAATATTGACTAACTTAGATCATGTTTCAGACAAGATAATGACTTGGTTTCTGTGTGACTAACCTTTTGAAATTTTCTGCTTGTCTTGTTAGTTATACACTTCCTCTATGAAAAAAATTTGCAGTATTCTCCATAGTAATTATCTGTGAGGTAAATTAAATATCAATTAATAGATACAAAAAATTACCTTACCTTATTGCTCCTCCAGTAATCCACAAGAAATTTCCATTGAGACGTTTCCACGCGGGAAACAACTTGTTCAAGTTGTTGTTCATATGGGCTATCTTCTACGAAGTATAGTTTTCGTAACTCCCACTTTTGGTCCTTCCATTTCTTTCCCAGTCTCTTCATTGTCCACTCCTTTAATTCTATGTCCATCATGAATTTTCTCTACCGACAATAAGGATATCAATTAGAAGCTTCATTTAACCATTTAAAAATAAATTTTAATATTGTACCTTCACAAAATTCCATATGGATTCCTTTTTATTTGCTGGAAATTGTCTCCAGTCCTCGTAGTTTAATGGAAAAATATTGGGATCTCTTGCAATGGTTGTCAAAAAACTTGATAAGTGACATTGGGTTTTACCCACTGGTTGTCCAAATTGATTTATCTCAATGGGAATTTGATCGTCGGGCTTTCTTTTCCAGACTTGCAAACATTGTGTTCAGCCATGTGTGTGATGTCTTTGACCTAAGCATTCATTTATATATCATTAGATGCAGCACTATAAATGCAATAATATGAATAAACTGAATACCTAGCACATCAGTAGGTGTTGGCGTAGCATTCAACGACTCATTATGGTGATCAGAGACGTCATTGTGCACCATGGTTTCTTGAAATGCATTGCTATTTTGTCTATTTCTAGCTCTACTCTCTACTCTTCTTGATTGATTGGACATGGGAACATTGACAGTAGGCACTGGGTGTCGATGTCTTTGACCTGAGCATTCATTTATAAAGGATACAACATAAATGGAAATTATATATCTTTAGATGCATCACTATGAATGCAATGATATGAATTAACCGATTACCTAGCCCATCAAAAGGTGTTGTTGTAGAATTCAACGACTCTTGATAGTGTGATCAGAGAGGTCATTTTACTCCATGTGGTCATGAAATGGATGGTTGTTTTGGCTATTGGCATCTCTACTGTCTACTCTTCTAGAATGATTGGATGCCAAAGCATTGCCATTAGGCATCTGTGGTCGATGTCTTTGACCTGAGCATTCATTCATAAAGGATACAACATAAATGGAAATTATATATCACTAAAGGCAGTACTATATATGCAATGAATTAACCGATTACCTAGCCCATCAGAAGGTGTTGTTGTAGCATTTAACAACTCATCATGGTGATTAGATAGGCCATTTTTCTCCATGTGATCATGAAATACATGGCTATTTTGACTATTGGAAGCTCTACTATCTACTCTTCTTGAATGATTGGACACCGAAGCATTGCCATTAGGCATCCGTTGTCGATGTCTTTGACCTGAGCATTCATTCATAAATCATATAACATATATAGAAATTATATATCATTAAATGCAGCACTATAAACGTGATGATATGAGTACCTTGTCCATCACAAGGTGTTCTTGTAACAGCAGAGCTAGCAACAGTGTTATTGAATTTCCTTGGTCTATCATTTTGAACATTAGGTGGAAGGGAAGCTAAAAAAAATTTGGACCGATTAGTGGATGACAGGTTCAAATATTTCCAACAACCTTGTGGAGTAATGCTAGGTAAATGAGTCCCCTTACAAGAGTGAATGATTTTGTTCTGATCATTCCTTATAGTTGTCTTATTATGGAAGCTATCACATAACTATTCTCTCAACCTGAGTATATCAAGTCACACAAAAATGAAGACACTTAAAACAAAATTGAACAACATAAAAGATATTTACTACTCGTTCGATCATCCTCTGCCATCCAACAATTATCCATTCTTAAAAATGGTAAAAATTATAACATTTATGAGTAAGTCTGTCATAAAACCAACATAGTTATAATAAGGATAAAAGTAGAATATCACTTTGAGGCAATCCTTAAAGAAAAACATCACTCAAAACCACACCAGAGAAAAACATTTGCAAGCCATCATCAAGATCACATTGGGTACCTTAAATTTACAGTACTTGATTGATTACTAATGTTCATTAAGTAATACAACACAAATTACATTTTTTTATTATTTACTAATTTAAAATTTAAAAAAAATCATCAACAATTGTGACGGCCATTATGACTGTGACGTGTCTGTTTTGTTGATGATGTTGTGTCGAGGATGGAGTCGCTGGAAGACAAATCTGAATTGATGGTCATGGGGTACAAGGCGGTACCAACGGGCAAGGATTGCACCTCAGGCATGTTGAATTCATCGAATGACATCTACTCAGATACGGTACAGCCTGGCTCATGCATATACCATCTCAGATGAGAAGGAAAACTATTGTTGTAGTTATGTATATAAGCATGTATGGTATTG
Source organism: Alisma plantago-aquatica (assembly GCA_963693085.1). Lineage (NCBI taxonomy): Eukaryota > Viridiplantae > Streptophyta > Magnoliopsida > Alismatales > Alismataceae > Alisma > Alisma plantago-aquatica. The sequence continues at coordinate 1,270,942,587 of OY856412.1, read as the reverse complement.
TCGTCAATCAGACGAATAAAAACCTGGTCCGTCGACCAATTCCCATTCTCCCAATCCACCCACACCAACTAGTTGTGGATACCAGATTTCCGTCACCATCATACTGAACCTCGATTACATTTTTCGAGTTCCCAAACTTTAAGGTCATTTGACCAGCCATGTAGCGTCTTCCATCCAGATGACGCCAATGTTTGGGAATGGTGAGTTGTGCAAGTGTACGCTCGTCTAGGGTGATGTCCAGCTTTTCTGCTTCAGGGAAAAGGAGCGGGGGGGTAGAGTCCCAGGCCATAGTGACTGTTGTGGGTGAACAGAGACTACAAAATATTAGTACTAACAATTGTAAGTATATATAACGATATTATAAATTTTCAAAAAAAGTAGTATAAATTTGCAAAATATAGAGCAAGATATTTTTTAAAGTGAAGCAAGTAGTCCATAAACATATTCCCCATGGTTTCTATCAACATCGACAGGAATGAACCCATTAGAGAATGGGCAACATCATTATCTAGTTTGATGAAACCTGGTCAGGGACCATACAAGTGTACAACTTGTATAAGATCTAAGTGTAGAAGACCCAGAACTTGGAGGAACTGGTGTGCCAGCTAGCTGATGGTTCTTGGCCCAGGGCGAGAGGTCGGAGTACATATATAGTAAAGATGTATAATTGGCTATAAACTTCTTAAGTAACAGAACATGCCATCAAAAGACAAAAATATATTTAGGATATCGAACTGAAGTAACCATAATGCAATGTGTTTACATTAAAGCAGTACTGAGATAAGAAGTACACTCCAAAAAAAACATGAATCAACCATTATGTAAACATCACTGCATAGAAGCCATGAAATTTCATTAAATATAGAAATCAAGAGGGAAAACCAGACTTCCTATTGTAGAGAAAAAATTATTGTTGTTCCACAATGGAACCCCTGCATTTTGTGCAATCATAGCTTAGTGTTAATAGCAACTTGTCTGCATGCCCTTGGTATCTTGCTTCATTGTTGCTTAAAGACACTACTTTTCAGGGATGGTGAAGGTTTTTGTCAATTGGTAGTGCAGGAGAATATAGACCATTCAAGTTTACGGTAATCAAAGGAAAATTGAAGAAACCACACCCAAAAAAACATGTATACTATAAGTAATTATACAAAGGTCGTATTCTTCCTTAGACATTTCTGAATCCTATAATATTACACAAGAAATGATCATATCATAAACCTTGTTCTCTCCTTAGCCTCTTCTTACATACATAAAGATGAGTCATAAAGATGAGTATCTCTCCCCTTCATTAGCCCAATGGTGGGAACCCCTGTTCTCATCAGAGAGCGCCAACCCACCAAAGGTGGCGGCCTAGGTAAGGATACATTACTTTCCTATTCGTTAATGATTTACAAACAAAGATACAGGAGATGTGCAGACAACACATGAGCACCTAAGCGACCACTTTTTAAAAAGTGGATGCTTCATTTTCCTTACAATTTAATACAAAAATACACACATTTTTATATGAATACACTAACATTTAGCAAACTTGTATACATAACCAAAACCAATGCGACACTGTAAAATAAAACAACGGAATCATCATATTTCAAGTCTGTAAAAAAATCCAAGTTTAAATCTAACAAAGAGGATGGTCGATGGCTTGATATAAATGATTAAGGAAGTGATTGCTGGATATAAAACAATGGAATCATCATATTTCAAGACTATCTTCATAAACTGATTAGCATATATACCTTGATATATAGAATGGAAACTGCGAGAATGGATGGGAAATACCATGTGTGTTTATTGTTTCGTGGGTGTACTTACCTGTCGCGCACTGAAGCAGCAAGGTGGCAAATAGCCGAAGTCCTCGCCGGCAAGTTGGGAAACTGATCTCTTCCTAGGTGTCCCCTCCAACCCTTGGCAACGTCATCGGCACCTTGGAGAAGAGCAGAGAGCGTTCCAACAGGTAGCGTCCACGGTCTGGCAGATTAGGGCGAAAAGGCTAGCTAGGTTGACTTTGCGGGTTCTGTGAGTAGAGCAAATGTCAGGAGTAAATGTCTCTGCCCAGTGCGTGAAGAAGAGAAACTGTTTTGCATGTCAGGGAAGCCACGCGGGAACAGAAAAATTTTACTAACTGTGGCCCGCTCATTTGATTTGGCAATTTTGAAATGCCACTAATTAACTATAAAAATGCCTTAATTGGTAAGTCTTTTCTATAAACTCTATAATACGTGGTTTAGAGGCATTTAAATTACAAATGTCACTGCATTACATAGATGGTGGCATTTTTTTAGAAAAGCCACTAGAATAAAGCCACTAATGGGTATTTTTGTTGTAGTGATTGGGATACCTTCCAAAACTCTCGTGTCGAGGTCATTGAGGAAATTGATCTCAAAAACTCGTTTCCCTATTCCTCTTTACATGTTTCTAATAGAAGAGTGTGAATAACAGCCACCGTTGGATCCTAAATCCAACGACCCTCATCCAAGCACCAAGAACACTATTTTGGATTAATTGGATAAATGTGTCATTTAATACTTATCTTTAGGATAATTTGCAAAATCCATAACTCTTAATACGTACATCATTTTTCAACCAAATTTTAGGGGGGAGTCCATAATGACTTTAAATACTTATGTGCCAATTTTGGGACTCAAACTCGAAAGTATGAGAGATTTTTCTTCATAAGAAAGTTAACAATTATTAAGGCATATTTTAAGCATATTTTCTCTCTCTTAATCTTTTATTTTCTTTATTGTGATTTCTTTTACCATTAGAAACCATGTGGAGTTGAAATCACATTTATAATGATTCTATTATCCACGTTTCCACATATTTCTTATATTTTCATCATTATCTCAATTGTCCTTCTTAATAATGTTTTATTTGATTTTATCTCTTTCTTCTCTTATTATCTTTGCAACTTGGCCTCCTTGGAACCTAAGAAATCCTGGAGATATGAAATCCCTCCTTGAAGGATAATTCTTAGCCTTCGAGATGCTTCCACATCTTTCTTTTCTCATTATCTTAGTTATTCTTTTACTAACTAAATTTCTTTTTCTTTTTATTTCCTTTTTCTTATTATTGGGCCCAATAGCCAATGAGGCCCACAAAACAAACAAGAAAGGCTATTATAAATGAAACTCATTTATTCAAATCAAATCACACAATTATTTGCACATATGTCTTTAATAGGAGAAATTGCATTTCCCACCAGAAGAACCTAAATATTGCGGTTGTGCGTGGTTACGCTTATGATTAAATGTATTGAATTCCACGATTGTCGATGTTTCTTGATGATATTGAACGACAAATAAAATACTTGGTTGTTTATTTACTTTTTGCAAACTATAAAGTTTCTATGAGTATCATGTAAAGTAAATAAATACATTCGGAACCCTGGGTTAGACTGGTCTTAAGGGTAATGCACACAAGCCTCAGAGGGATAGTGATTACACCTGAGGTAGTAGACCAGATAAGGGTTAGAATATGAAAACAAGTTTATGTTCTTATATGCAAGATAAAGATGTTTGCTTATATTTGTACTTGTGATTATTGTTTGAACCCACATACCAGTATAGCAATATACTGATTGCGTATTTGTTTGTCGGCATTTTAAGTGTCAGATATACTTGATAGCGTGGACATGAGGGTACAGATAAAGGTGTTGAAGAAACTACAGTTTAATCATGAAGGTTTAGTCTTAATGGTTTATATTCACACATGTAAAATTTAATTCTATTTAAAAGTTATGTAACTCCATAAAGGAGCTTTTTATGTAAACATGTAAATATTTGATCATGAATGGAAATTGTTTACTATTTTGTATTATTTCATGAATATGATCCTGGAATTTATGAGTGAAGATTTGCGACTTTAATGTCTTTTAGACACTAAAAAGTGTGGGTTGTTACATTTGGTGTGTTTCTTCTTTCTCTTGGTCCAATGGACAATATCCATTACACAATGTCATTCTTTTTAAATCATGTTCTTGTGAACTATCTTATTATGTTACTTATCTTGTGATCATGGATATTCTCTTGGACTCTTTTTCTTATGCATTAGTGCATGTTGGACTTATTTGATGTGTGTCCACTTTGAGGTGGATGTTTATTTGCTGATATGTGATATCTTGTTCCCACTTGCATTTGGATGTATGTGTTGTCCATTGTGTGATGGCAACATTGTATAATATGACTATACCTTTTACTTGCCTCTACATTTTACATTCTATGTGATTCAGTAGTACTAGAGTAGTGTAATTGCATTGGTTTTTTGGGCGTGTGCCCTTATTTTTGGGATGGAGGTGGTGGTGCCACATACCCGAGTTTCAAGGATGTGAAGCCTTGGCTCAATTTTATATATTGAGAGTTTGATAGTGCGTCATTCTGTATCAAGTTTCAAGGTTGTGAAGCCTTGGCTGCCTCTGTATTCATATTTTTCTAGGGCTATGTTTATCTCACATGCATGCAGGTTGATTATTGTGGGATGTGTGCCCTACTTTCTTCATATGTGCTCGTATGGAACAATTTTATTTGTTTGGTTATGGCTTAGTGTTGTTCTTTTCTTTTATGCCCTCTTTGGGTAGTACTTTTCTTTTCTATGGGAAGCTTCTATTTACTTTGATGTCCTTTACTCCATATATTTCTCAATTTACTTTTTAGTATGCACATACCAGCCTTTGTTAATATTTTCTATTTTTCTCTTCTTACTGGGGTATGCTTCCCACCCTAGGTGCAAGATATGGTGGACATGGCATAAAGTTTTGGACCTAGCTTAAGGAGTTAAAGCTTGGTGACAATCTTGATGTGGTTTAGATTTCCCTACCCTTACATGTAAGTAAAGATTTTCTTTAGTAACCTTATGAGAAATTGAATATAGTCAATGTTTCTATATTGCTGCTATACTTTGATTGTTTTGTATAACATTAATAAAGATTTGAAAATTGTACACTTACTCCAAGCATACCTTTGAAGTGTGTTTAGACTGGAGGTTCTATTCTTCACATTTTTATTAGGGAGTGTGTAACATCCTCATTTTTCAGGTATTTAATTTCAATTTCCCTATTATCACATCCTTTATGGTCATATCTTGCAAAAGGGGTCATTTTAAATAATATTGATTTCTATTTTGAACTAAAAATTTTCCTAATAAATGATAACGTATAAATAAGAGGAAACTTAAAATTCCAGTATTTTATGATTTCTAAATAATTAGTTATGCATTATCAAAGCTTTATCAACTATTAATTATATTTATTAATTTGATAACCCAACATGGAAACTAAAGGTAGGAGAATATTCTAGACGTTTTTTGGAAACGCCTGGTCAAATTTTGGTACCCATCGAACCTTATTTGATAGGGGAAATAAATTTGGGAAAGTAATGGTTTTAAATGCATGCCAATCTCTCAATAAAGACTATTTTTGAAACTTGTTGCTTTTCCCAGCCGTCAGATCTGGCTCGCTAGAACAAGGCTAAGTACAGCCATCGGATCACCTCCTTCAACCTTGGTCCAAAAAGGAAACAAGGCAGCCCACTTGATTTGCGAATATCTCGCGATTTAATAGCTCGTTTTCGAAACCGAAAGATTCTACGTCGTCAAGAGACCGATCCGCATCCAGAGACCTCTTGCACGAACCCTAGAGACGCCCCTATAAGAAACGCCCTTCTCGGCCGCCACTCCCTTCTCGCTGCCCACTTGCAACTCGCCCGCTAGCCTTGCGTTCGTCTTCCTGGTCATTCGAAAAGCTTCATAGAACTTCCCTGAACCATTCCCCACTGTCAATTCCTCCGCACTAGCTTTAGCCACCGGCAGCCTACTTCATCTTCAACCTCCAGCCTCCCTGCCATCGTCCTCGGCCCTCACACCGTCTGGCCGTGATTCCTTGCTCCGACACCATCTACGGCGCCCCAGGAACGTGCCCCCGACCTCCCCTTGGACTACGAAGTGCTGGATTGGCGTACCCTATAGAGCCCGCGGCTACAGCAGATCGTCACCTACCACCGGAGGGTACCAGGCCTGCACGGCCTTTCTTCAGGTGACGAGGAAGCGTCTTTACTCCCGCGAAAGCCTCTTCTTCTGCTTCTAAGCCTCGGTCGCAGGTCTGTATCTCTCCCTGGACTTTCTCTGTTTCTGCCGGATTTGGGCGTTGATGGGGGGTCGGCGCTGCCGCTCTACTCTAGGATGATTGCCTCGCCGTTTCTTTTTCCTCTTCATCTCTGTGATCGGGTTGATCTTTTCCGTGTGGGCGTGAAGCCCTGTTGTTTGCTGGCGGTTCTCGTCTGTCTTCCCCTGTGTGTGCGGTCGTGGCAGGGCAGTTTTGCTGGCCTCTGCTTGGCCTGCGCAAGGACCGCTGAGGGTGTTTTGGCACCCCTGGACTGGTCAGCGGGACCCTGAGTTATCACGGAACTGAATCTGTTGTCCATCTACAGGCAGGGTGGGATCATCTTACTGGAATCATGCGTCAGTGTTACTCTATTGTTATATTTTTTTTCTTGTTATTGCCTTGGTCCTGTGTATCTTCGGCTATAGCAGAAACCCAACAAGAATCAAACTGAACGGTAATCTGAAATACGTACGTATCACCTAATGGACTTGGGACCATCGGAGATGATAAACTGGAATCTTAATGCAAGCCAATTCATATTATGCCATATGTTGTATACGTGAATATATGTAGTCAGTATCTCTTACGACTATCTTAATGGTCCTAATAGGATGATTCAAATCCTAGCATATATATGATAATACGTCGGAACATGGGTATTATATGTATAATCCTAATGTTTATGAATATTATGTATTAATGACAATAATAACAACTTGGATGCATATGAACCATGGTATGAGTTAGTAGTGTATAAATAAGCTATTTTGCACAATGAACTTAGACTATGGATCCTAATATTATTATGATTATTAAAGTAATATCTACAAAAATACATTAGTATCCTAACCTAGTATACCCTGTTAACGGTACACCTAGTCGCATGTTTTGATGAAATACGTATGACCCTAAAGATGTTGATAAAAAGGAAAGGATGTGAACCTGACACAGCCCTTGGATTTTTCAGGAGAGAGTCAGACCCATCTTACTGAGGAGTAGTGAGAGTAGGATTTTGGCTTACTATAGGTAAGTGGGCCATGTCCAGGAAATCTATTTTCATGTTTTCTATTTAGACAGTATGTCTAATTTTGCTTCTCAAGATTCAGAATATATCATTTTTTGGTTCTTTCCATTATGTGCTTTAGATACATTGCAAGATTGTGGTTTTTATCATGAGATCAAAATAGTCATTATAAGAGAATGATGGTTTATACTCATGGACTCAGGCATTGGGTCAAGCTAGAATGAGAAACTAGATTTTCAGATTCTAAGAGATAGATCTAGATTATATTTAAAGTTAGTCCACAGTGCTAAGATAATGGACATAGAGTCAGAGATAGAGTTGTAAACTCAAATATACAGATATAGAATCAGAGATAAGAAGATAAGAATATAAGTAGAAAATGACATCAGAACAGTAAATTTAATAGATTATATGATAACTCCTCACCAGAGAGTCCTGGGACGATTTAGAGGCATATGTTGCCTATTTGGGAGTGTTTACTCCGTTTCAGAGGGCACGTTGTGCCAACAGAGGGTGTGTTGCACCATAGAGGACACTTCAGTGTCAACAGAGGGCACGTTGTGCCAACAGAGGGTGCGTTGCACCATAGAGGACACTTCGGTGTCAATAGAGGAGGACTTATCGTATAATCCTGGCCACTGAATAAAATAAGTAATTAAAAGATGTTTTATCTTATTTCAGTAGATCTTTCAGTTTCTCATACTTGTTATATCTATTATGATAGATTTCTTGCCACTTACTCTAACTCCTATATTTCTCCTCTTTTGGTGCATGTCTGGGGACGCGACGTCCGCAGATAGCGAGCAGCTCTCTGAGGTTTAGTTCGAGGACTCAGAGATTTAGAAGACATCTTTCACTGGTGGGACTTTATCCTAGGCGATCCTTCCAGCTTGGAGATTTATTTTAGTTGTTTTCTTTCATGTTTCTTGTTGGGACTGTTATTCCCACACTTCCTTTTCCTATATGTCAGACTTTCTATTTGAGTCTTTTTGTTGTGGTTATATGCACGCTTAAGTATGCCAGATTAGTAACGTTTGCCCGTGTTTTGAGATAATTATGAGATTAAAGGCTTTATTTATATTTGTGGTAATGAATGTTTGGGCAGGCGTTACAATATGGTATCAGAGTGTCTTAATAACCTCTAGTGATTGATGTCTATAGGTATATCCTTATGAATGTCCTATTTCCCTACAGATTGCCCCTAAGAGGAAGGGAAAGGATCACGTCGAGGGAGAGGAGAGCTCCTATGGTTCAGGGGGTAGGGGTGCTGACTCAGGTGGGGTCAACCCCAATGGTAACATGAACCCTCCTCTCGATGTCCTCATCAAGGCCCTGACAGATGCCTTGACTGCCCCAAGAGTAGTTCAGCCACCACTAGGACACCAGGAGCTGACCCTGGTTGATTTCTTGAAGATCAAGCCAGAGACATTCTCTGGCGAGGCTGAGGCTGATGTTGTTACCCGAGCAGAGGAGTGGTTGTTGAATGTCGAGCACTGCTTCCATGACCTGGGTTGTCCCGATCACTCAAAGGTCCGCTTTGGGACCCATCTGTTGAAGAGTGTTGCTCGAGTTTGGTGGGATAACTTCACCAATGCTAGGGGTCCTGATGTTGCACCTTTGACCTGGGAGGAGTTTACAATTGCTTTCCAGAATCGCTACATCTCCGAGGCAATGGTCGAAAAGAAAGAGCTGGAGTTCAAACGTCTCAAACAATATGACTCCACCGTTAGTCAGTACGCAATGAAGTTTTGCATGCTGCAGAAGTATGGTTCTGAAGATGAGGTGCACTTGGCTAAGAAATTTATGCGCGGTCTAAAGCCAGACCTTGGTTATGCTCTGGTGGGTCGTGGCATCAAGATGGTACAAGACGCACTAGAAGTAGCTCTGGAGCTGGAGGACCACCCAGGGAGAAATTGGAAGAATGGAGGACCTACTAGGAGCAACTATCAACACAACAACAATCACCACGGTGGACAGAACAACAAGAGGAAGGTACCAGGAGGCGTCCCAACACAGAGAGGTCCAGGAGGACCACCAGCACAGAGAGGTCTAGGAGGACCACCAGTCCAGAGGCGACCACCACCACCCGTAAAAGGAGATCAGAGGCCACCTGCTCCAGTCTGCCCCAAGTGTCAGAGGTCTCATCATGGGGAGTGCAAGTATGGACAACATGTATGTTATTTCTACGGTGAAGAAGGCCACATCAAACTCAACTATCCAAAGATGCAACAGAAGTTTGGCAACAACAATCTGAAGCCAGGTCAGAACAACCAGAGGGAGAAACGTCATGCAAGGTTCTTTGCCATAACTACAGAGGAGGCGGATGAAGATCATGTCATTGAAGGTATGGCTTATATCGGCCAACTATCTGTTAAAGTTTTATTTGACTCTGGTGCATCACATGCTTTCATATCTTCCGCATTAGTCTCGTCACTAGAACTACCAGTGGAGGACCTTCATTATGATCTTGAAATTAAAATAGCTAGTAGACGTGTTAATGTACCTGGGAGAATGATTTCTAGGGTTGGGATTACCCTAGAGGGGAGGGTGTTTCCTGCAGATCTCATGATTATGCCTTTGAACGATTTTGATATCATTTTGGGCATGAGCTGGCTCCACGAGCACTATGTGCTCCTTGACTGTAGAAGGAAGTTAGTTACCATATCGCGCCCTAAGGAGGAGCCTCTAGTCATAAAGGGAAGGAAGAAGCATCACAAGGATTTCTTCGTTTCTGCAATACAAATAGATAAACTAAGGAAGAAGGGGTGTCAGACCTATCTGGTATCTGTTATAGACGAAAAGGAAAAATCTGTTGCCGATATTCCTGTAGTTTGTGAGTTTTCTGATGTCTTCCCTGAGGCCTTGCCTGGCCTACCTCCAAATCGAGAGCTTGAATTCTCTATCAAGCTCCTTCCTGGCACTGCACCTATCTCCAAGGCCCCATATAGAATGGCACTTGCAGAGCTTGTTGAACTGAAGAAGCAGATACAAGAACTTCTAGACCTGGGCTATATTCGTCCTAGTGCATCTCCCTGGGGAGCACTCGTCCTCTTCGTCAAAAAGAAGGATGGTTCTCTTCGTATGTGCGCTGATTACCGAATACTGAATCAGATGACAATAAAGAACAGGTACCCTCTTCCACGAATCGATGACCTATTTGATCAGTTGAAGACAGCCAAGGTATTCTCAAAGATCGACTTGCGTAGTGGATATCATCAGCTGAAGATCAAACCCTCAGATATAGAGAAGACAGCCTTCCGCACTAGATATGGGCACTTTGAGTTTCTTGTTATGTCTTTTGGCCTCACTAATGCCCCTGCCATCTTCATGGACCTAATGAATCGCATCTTTCACCAATACCTGGACTCTTTTATTATTGTCTTCATAGATGACATTCTTATCTATTCTGATAATGACCAGTTGCACGAGGAACACCTTCGCATCACTCTGGAGACACTTCGACAACATCAGCTGTACGGGAAGTTGTCTAAATCTGAGTTCTGGCTTCGTGAAGTTATGTTACTTGGGCATATAATTTTTGATGGCCATATCTCAGTAGATCCATCAAAGGTTGAGTCGGTGATGAACTGGGCTACCCCTACTACTCCATCAGATATCAGAAGCTTTTTGGGGTTAGCTGGTTATTATAGGCGTTTTATACAGGACTTCTCCATTATAGCAAAGCCCCTGACTGCACTCACTCGTAAGGAAGCAAAGTTTGTGTGGAGTGAGAAATGCGAGCAGAGTTTCCAGACCTTGAAGAGAAGACTCACTTCAGCACCTGTGCTTGTACTTCCTTCTGGTAATGATGGTTTCATCATCTTCAATGACGCTTCAAAGTTGGGCTTGGGTTGCGTTTTGCAACAGAATGGTAGAGTCATAGCTTATGCATCTAGACAACTCAAACCACATGAAGAGAACTACCCCACTCACGATCTGGAGTTGGCAGCTATCGTGTATGCATTGAAGATTTGGAGACATTACTTGTATGGTACACAGTTTGAGATTTTCTATGATCATAAGAGTCTCAAGTATATTCTGAGTCAGAAAGATCTGAACATGAGGCAACGCCGATGGATTGAGTTCATGAAGGACTACGACTTCATTATCTCTTATCATCCTGGGAAAGCCAACGTGGTAGTTGACGCCTTGAGCAGAAAGAAGGAAGTGGTCAATGCAGCAGCCATTATTGATGAATGGAAGATGATGCAGAGTTTGGCAGAATGGAGACCACATCTTAAAGAGGTGGAGTTAATGATGGCACATCTCACAATACAGCCAGATTGGACTTCTGTGATACTACAAGCACAACAAGATAGCCCTGACCTTCCTCGTATGCTAGGGCAACTGCAGAAGGGTAACACTAATCTGTCTAAAGGAAAGGATGGTGAGATCTTGATGAAGGATAGATTATGGGTACCTACACCTGAGTTACAGCAGAAGGTTCTATTAGAGGCACATGGGACAAAGTATACAATTCATCCGGGTTCTACAAAGATGTACCAGGACCTGAAGAGAGCCTTCTGGTGGGAAGGCATGAAGAGGGACATAGCTGCGTTTGTGTCTAAGTGCCTCACTTGTCAGCAGGTGAAAGCTGAACATCAGAGACCTAGAGGTTTGTTACAACCACTAGAAATCCCTTAATGAAAGTGGGATAAGATAACCATGGACTTTATCACCGGTTTGCCCAAGTCTCGGAAGGGATTTGATGCTATTTGGGTAATCGTGGATCGTTTGACAAAAAGTGCTCATTTCCTGGAATTCAAGACAACTGCTACCGTCTCAGATATGGCAGAGCTTTATATCCAGGAGATCGTATGCCTGCATGGAGTACCCACATCTGTTGTTTCTGACAGAGATCCCAAGTTCACTTCTAAATTGTGGAAACAGGTCCAGGAAGAATTGGGTACCAAGCTTCACTTTAGTACTGCTTATCACCCTCAGACCGACGGTCAGTCTGAGAGGACCATCCAAACTCTTGAAGACATGCTCCGAGCTTGTATCCTAGATTGGGGTGGTTCGTGGGTGAAGTACCTTTCACTCGCTGAATTTGCCTACAATAATAGTTTTCATGCAAGTATAGGCATGGCACCATATGAGGCCCTCTACGGGAGGTCGTGCAAGTCACCTCTACTCTGGAATGAGCCTGGTGAGAGGAGTTTGATAAGTGAAGAACTACAACTTTATACTGACCAGGTGGCACTTATTCGGGAAAGAATAAAGGCAGCTCAAGATAGGCAAAAGAAGTATGCTGATGCGCATAGATCTGATAGAGAGTTCCTTATGGGAGATCATGTATTCCTAAAAGTCAAGCCCATAAAATCTATTGCTAGATCCAAAGTAAAAGGCAAACTTAGCCCTAGATATGTTGTCCCGTTTGAGATCCTTGATCGGGTAGGCGAGAGTGCCTACCGGCTAGCCTTACCACCTTTTTATGAACATATCCATAATGTCTTCCATGCTTCTGTGTTGAGAAAGTTTGTTCAAGATAGTTCTCATATTCTCTCTCATGAACCTATTGAGATCAGGAAAGATTTATCTTATGAAGAGATTTCGTTGAGGATTCTTGATACCCAGACAAAGCAATTAAAGAAGAAAGACATTGTTCTAGTTAAAGTTTTGTGGAAAAACCACAATCTCGAGGAAGCCACTTGGGAAATTAAAGACGAAATGTTAAAGAAATATCTAGAGCTCTTTAACCCTTAAATTTCAAGGACGAAATTTTCTTAAGGGGGTGAGGATTGTAACATCCTCATTTTTCAGGTATTTAATTTCAATTTCCCTATTATCACATCCTTTATGGTCATATATTGCAAAAGGGGTCATTTTAAATAATATTGATTTCTATTTTGAACTAAAATTTTTCCTAATAAATGATAACGTATAAATAAGAGGAAACTTAAAATTCTAGTATTTTATGATTTCTAAATAATTAGTCATGCATTATCAAAGCTTTATCAACTATTAATTATATTTATTAATTTGATAACCCAACATGGAAACTAAAGGTGGGAGAATATTCTAGACGTTTTTGGAAATGCCTGGTCAAATTTTGGTACCCATCGGACCTTATTTGATAGGGGAAATAAATTTGGGAAAGTAATGGTTTTAAATGCATGCCAATCTCTCAATAAAGACTATTTTTAAAACTGGTTGCTTTTTCCAGCCGTCAGATCTGGCTCGCTAGAACAAGGCTAAGTACAGCCATCGGATCACCTCCTTCAACCTTAGTCCAAAAAGGAAACAAGGAAGCCCGCTTGATTTGCGAATATCTCGTGATTTAATTGCTCATTTTCGGAACCGAAAGATTCTACGTCTTCGGGAGACCGATCCACATCCAGAGACCTCTTGCACGAACACTAGAAACGCCCCTATAAGAAACGCCCTTCTCAGCTGCCACTCCCTTCTCGCTGCCCAGTTGCAACTCGCCTGCTAGCCTTGCGTTCGTCATCCTGGTCATTCGAAAAGCTTCACAGAACTTCCCTGAACCATTCCCCACCGTCAATTTCTCCGCACTAGCTTTAGCCACCGGCAGCCTACTCCATCTTCAACCTCCAGCCTCCCTGCCATCATCCTCGGCCCTCGCACCATCTGGTCGTGATTCCTTGCTCCGACGCCATCTACGGCGCCCCAGGAAAGTGCCCCCGACCTCCCCTTGGACTACGAAGTGCTGGATTGGCGTACCCTATAGAGCCCGCGGCTACAACAGATCGTCACATGCCGCCGGAGGGTACCAAGCCTGCACGGCCTTTCTTCAGGCGACGAGGAAGCGTCTTTACTCCCGTGAAAGCCTCTTCTTCTACTTCTAAGCCTTGGCCGCAGGTCTGTATCTCTCCCCGGACTTTCTCTATTTCCGCCGGATTTGGGCGCTGATGGGGGGTCGGCGCTGCCGCTCTACTCTAGGCTGACTGCCTCGCCATTTCTTTTTCCTCTTCGTCTCTGTGATCGGGTTGATCTTTTCCGTGTGGGCGTGAAGCCCTGTTGTTTGCCGGCGGTTCTCGTCTGTCTTCCCCTGTGCGTGCGATCGTGGCAGGGCAGTTTTGCTGGCCTCTGCTTGGCCTGCGCAAGGGCCGCTGAGGGTGTTTTGGCACCCCTGGACTGATCAGCGGGACCCTGAGTTATCACAGAACTGAATCCGTTGTCCATCTGCAGGCGGGATGTGATCATCTTACTGGAATCATGCGTCTGTGTTACTCTATTGTTATATTTTTTTCTTGTTATTGCCTTGGTCCTGTGTAGCTTCGGCTATAGCAGAAACCCAACAAGAATCAAACTGAACGGTAATCTGGAATACGTATGTATCACCTAATGGACTTGGGACCATCGGAGATGATAAACTGGAATCTTAATGCAAGCCAATTCATATTATGCCATATGATATATACGTGAATATATGTAGTCAGTATCTCTTACGACTATCTTAATGGTCCTAATAGGATGATTCAAATCCTAGCATATATATGATAATACGTCGGAACATGGGTATTATATGTATAATCCTAAGGTTTATGAATATTATGTATTAATGACAATAATAACAACTTGGATGCATATGAACCATGGTATGAGTTAGTAGTGTATAAATAAGCTATTTTGCACATTGAACTTAGACTATGGATCCTAATATTATTATGATTATTAAAGTAATATCTACAAAATACATTAGTATCCTAACTTAGTATACCCTATTAACGGTACACCTAGTCGCATGTTTTGATGAAATACGTATGACCCTAAAGATGTTGATAAAAAGGAAAGGATGTGAACCTGACACAGCCCTTGGATTTTTCAGGAGAGAGTCCGACCCATCTTACTGAGGAGCAGTGAGAGTAGGATTTTGGCTTACTACAGGTAAGTGGGCCATGTCCAGGAAATCTATTTTCATGTTTTATATTTAGACAGTATGTCTAATTTTGCTTCTCAAGATTCAGAATATATCTTTTTATAGTTCTTTCCATTATGTGCTTTAGATACATTGCAAGATGGTGGTTTTTATCATGAGATCAAAATAGTCATTATAAGAGAATGATGGTTTATACTCATGGACTCAGGAATTGGGTCAAGCTAGAATGAGAAACTAGATTTTCAGATTCCAAGAGATAGATTTAGATTATATTTAAAGTTAGTCCATAGTGCTAAGATAATTGACATAGAGTCAGAGATAGAGTTGTAAACTCAAATATACAGATATAGAATCAGAGATAAGAAGATAAGAATATAAGTAGAAAATGACATCAGAACAGTAAAATTAATAGATTATATGATAACTCCTCACCAGAGAGTCCCGGGACGATTTAGAGGCATATGTTGCCTATTTGGGAGTGTTTACTCCGTTTCAGAGGGCACGTTGTGCCAACAGAGGGTGTGTTGCACCATAGAGGACACTTCAGTGTCAACAGAGGGCACGTTGTGCCAACAGAGGGTGCGTTGCACCATAGAGGACACTTCGGTGTCAATAGAGGAGGACTTATCGTATAATCGTGGCCACTGAATAAAATAAGTAATTAAAAGATGTTTTATCTTATTTCAGTAGATCTTTCAGTTTCTCATACTTGTTATATCTGTTATGATAGATTTCTTGCCACTTACTCTAACTCCTATATTTCTCCTCTTTTGGTGCATGGCTGGGGACGCGACGTCCGCAGATAGCGAGCAGCTGTCTGAGGTTTAGTTCGAGGACTCAGAGATTTAGAAGACATCTTTCACTGGTGGGAATTTATCCTAGGCGATCCTTCCAGCTTGGAAATTTATTTTAGTTGTTTTCTTTCATGTTTCTTGTTGGGACTGTTATTCCCACACTTCCTTTTCCTATATGTCAGACTTTCTATTTGAGTCTTTTTGTTGTGGTTATATGCACGCTTAAGTATGCCAGATTAGTAACGTTTGCCCGTGTTTTGAGATAATTACGAGATTAAAGGCTTTATTTATATTTGTGGTAATGAATGTTTGGGCAGGCATTACAGTGTGGTTCCCCTCTAGGATCCCACTCCTTACTACATGGTATTAGAGCCAGGTTAGTCGAAATCTGACTATTTCAATTTTGTCTCCCTTGATAGAACCCTTGACTTGGCAAGTTACCTTTAGGTGAGATGTTCACCCTTTGAACTATAATGATGATTGGAATCTTTTGATGCAATGAGGTTTTGAATTGAGGATGAAATTGGGATATGAGGAGTAATAGTTTAAGCAGGCTTGATATGGATAAATTGTGACTTGGTTTTCATGTTTATTTTTGTCGACATGTTTGTTTACATCGCAAAGCTTTTCACCAATAAAAATTATTTTCATATACTACAATACCTACAAAAAAAATTCTTGGATTTTCTAGATGATTTCCTGAACTAAGTCCCAATAAAGAGATGTGTGAAGTTTTCTAGAGAAGCCCTAGAATTAGTTGGCATAGAATTCTAACCCTAGTTGTGGAGAAGTGACTAGGAATATGTGAGATAATGTTAAGGTGTATTGTACCTACCCTTTGTACCCTATGACTTTTTGGATCTTAGGGTTGTTAGGTTAGATATAGGAGGACCTAGAACTCAACCCTAGTTGGTTCCAACTCTTAGTATGGATACATGAACATCATAAATATCTAAAAACATTCACAGTTAAAAGTTATGTTGGTAACTCTAAATGTTATTTAGTTTGACTTGTTACGTTAAACCTTTTTAAGGGGTGGAGAGTAGTTGGTTGTTGATGTTTGGATCAGTAGATTTCGAGGACGAATTCCTTTTAAGGGGTGGAGTGTTGTAACATACCAGATCTTGGACCCTACCCTAGAAGTATGATCTTTTTGGACTTAGCCAAACAAAGTTGAGGATAGATCCAGATGAGTTTGAGTATAACCTTAATGTGTTAATGCATGTATAAATCACCTTAATGTAACCTAATGTTCTAACATTAATCTAGACACATAAAAATGTCACGTTATGGAAGGTTTCATAATATCCCATGTAAAATAATCTTAGATAATTCCTTTGGTGATAATATGAAAAGATGAAACATAATTAGATGAATGATGGTAATAATAATAATAATAATAATAATAATAATAATAATAATAATGAGCTATAAACAGTAATTGTGACATAACCCATTAAAAGAAACCCCAAAAGTGGAATCTAAGTTAAAAATCGTGTTCATTGGGTCCCAATTGTCTTTTGAGTCAAGTTTCACACTATTCATATAATAATAATTAATTTAATTTGATTTGGTAAGAGAAGATCTAAGTTTTCCCCAAAATATCAAATAAAATAATAAATGACTCCAAAAGAGTAAAACAAACTTGGATTTTTAATCTACATAATAAATATAGCCTTTGGGTGAATTTTCATCCAATTTGGAAGATATTTGATTAAAAGATGGAACAAGTTAGAGAAAGTGTGTAGAACTTTCAAACTATTAAATAATTGTACAAACAACACCAACATGTGAAATTGATGGCAAATTCATATCCACCACATTGAATATGACTTATGGGTGAAGTTGCATTAATTTGGAGAATCGTAAAGGCATTAATACATGAGGAAAGATAAAATAGTAATTGATTAATTTAACAAATTAAAAGTTCCCAAAAGGCAAATCTAATTGTATAATCAGAATCTACATGCTTTCATTAGCCTTTGTGCAAAGTTTTATTTGATTTGGAGTTTGTTTGCACCCTCTTTGGAAGAGAGAGAAATTAGGAAATTTATTTCAAACACACCTTAATTGGAATCCGATTTGGGTACAGTTTTACTTAGTTACATGTGTCATGCAGCATCCTATTTTGTGGCTTCTTTCCACTATTTGATCTCAGATCTGACGGAACAGAAGTCATCTCCTACCTTGGGTAGGAGACCCACCCTCTTTGAACAGTGTTTGTGGGTTCCTCACTGGCTTTTCTCACTCTACAATGCACGAAAGTTCACATTTTTTCTCCCATTGAATTCAGGAGAAGATTTTAGATCAGGTAAACTCTACTTTAAGCCCTAGTTTCCTAAAATGATGAGATGCCCAAAGTGAGTGGAAAGCAACTCTCCTCCACCACGATACAGTCACCGCTAACATTGGGCCATCCTATTTATATAGGTGGTTGAAGCATCGTCAACCCTCCCTCAACTCTTCTCTGTCCTCAATTGGGCCTGAAATCTTCCCATGTGTTCCAACGAGCTTTACTTTTTTTTTGTGATTCCCTAAGTCGTCAGTTCCAGCAATCAGCACTGGGCTTCAATTCCATCCTCTCAAACATTCTTCGGTCTGCCCTTGACCTCTGTCCATGTTCTTTATCTCTGGTAGTTGCCTCAACTGCTCCGCCCGACTGTCGTCGCCATGATAGATGAGTTTTTTCGGCAATGAGGTTTCGAACACTACCGAATTATGGGGGACATTACGATTGGCTACGGTGGATCTATCTGAAGGTTTTAGGCTCCTCAGAACCTTTTATTACTAGGTATTGTTCTGAAAATGAGTATCCTCTACTCTCCGGAACTTTGAAAATGGAGTGGGTGGTTTCCTTAGGCATTTGCTTTGTTTTTGGGTTCTTGAGTCCGTTTCAGTCTAGTGATGTAACGTCTGGGCCCAGTGCCCATGGCTCTAATAGAGTTTCAGGAATGATGATTGGCCCCACAAACCACCACTAGCCTTAACTGCGCACTTTGTCCACACTGACGCGCAAGCCAGGATCAACTTCCCGACTGGTCACCCATCCTAGTACTACTCCAAGATGAGCACGCTTAACTATGGAGTTCTTTAGAGATGGGCTCCCTAAAAAGGAGGTGCACCTTGGTGATATGGGTAGTCTAATCATTCCTTTTAAGATCAACTTATCTGAGGCCTCAAATCCTGGGATGTTACAATCTCCCCCACTTAGACTCTTGGCGTCCTCGTCAAGTCTCAACTATATGGCCTCATAATCTGACCCCATTTCAGTACAGACTCACAACGGCCCATGGACACCCAGCTCCCGTCCACGACTACTAGCGCAAGGGCGGCTTCATCTCGTCTCTACGGATAGCCCTTTCCAACTTGCCTGCACCGCACCGCTCAAGACTGGCATGCCACATGCCCATGTGGGCCCCACCTACTGGAGGGGAATTGGCTCTGATACCATTTGTAACGTCTGGGCCCACTGCCCATGGCTCTAATAGAGTTTCAGGAATGATGATTGGCCCCACAAACCACCACTAGCCTTAACTGCGCACTTTGTCCACACTGACGCGCAAGCCAGGATCAACTTCCCGACTGGTCACCCATCCTAGTACTACCCCAAGCTGAGCACACTTAACTATGGAGTTCTTTAGTGATGGGCTCCCAGAAAAGGAGGTGCACCTTGGTGATATGGGTAGTCAATCATTCCTTTTAATATCAACTTATCTGAGGCCTCAAATCCTGGGATGTTACAATATTTTGTAACGTCTGGGCCCACTGCCCATGGCTCTAATAGAGTTTCAGGAATGATGATTGGCCCCACAAACCACCACTAGCCTTAAATGCGCACTTTGTCCACACTGACGTGCAAGCCAGGATCAACTTCCTGACTGGTCACCCATCCTAGTACTACTCCAAGCTGAGCACGCTTAACTATGGAGTTCTTTACTGATGGTCTCCCGGAAAAGGAGGTGCACCTTGGTGATATGGGTAGTCTAATCATTCCTTTTAAGATCAACTTATCTGAGGCCTCAAATCTTGGGATGTTACAATCTCCCCCACTTAGACTCTTGGCGTCCTCGTCAAGTCTCAACTATATGGCCTCATAATCTGACCCCATTTCAGTGCAGACCCACAACGGCCCATGGACACCCAGCTCCCGTCCACGACTACTAGCGCAACGGCCCATGCCACATGCCCATGTGGGCCCCACCTACTGGAGGGGTTACGGCTCTGATACCATTTGTAACGCCTGGGCCCACTGCCCATGGCTCTAATAGAGTTTCATGAATGATGATTGGCCCCACAAACCACCACTAGCCTTAACTGCGCACTTTGTCCACACTGACGCGCAAGCCAGGATCAACTTCCCGACTGGTCACCCATCCTAGTACTACTCCAAGATGAGCACGCTTAACTATGGAGTTCTTTAGAGATGGGCTCCCTGAAAAGGAGGTGCACCTTGGTGATATGGGTAGTCTAATCATTCCTTTTAAGATCAACTTATCCGAGGCCTCAAATCCTGGGATGTTACAAGTGAACTCGTTGGTCATATCGTTAGGATGTTTTAGCACTTGGACTCCTAATTTGAGTTAAATGCCAGTGTGATTTCATTGTGATTGTCTCTTCTTGTGATTCCGTGAAAACGAATAAGATGACCATATTGGTCTGGTATGCCCTCGTTTTTCTTTACTTTTTGTTTTTTAACCATGGGCATACTCATCTTCTAACCCACCAGTTGGTTTTCCTCTCACAATGATCTAGCTAGAGGTCCTTTCTTGGTGGTGCTTTTTTATTGGGCCATCTCAGCAACGCGCATTCTGGGCTCCTGGTTTCCATGTGGCTTTTTCCCTTTTCCCTATTGGTTGGTTTTGAAAAATTGATAACTAATTATATCTTGGTCAAAAAATAAAAATAAATATTCATTGAATTAATAAAAATAAGGGATATATAATGGTACCAATTTTTTATTCAAATCTAATATCGAAAATATGTGATTTTAATGAATTTACTAATAGTTAATAACTTGTAAAATTCATAACTAAATATATAGAAGTCATAAAAATATAATAAAATATGTTTTGGACTCAGAAAAAGGTATCCTAAAATATGGCATGGTTTTTATAACCTAAATCGCATGAGAGGAAAAAGGTAATTTTTAGGGTTTGAATATTCAATGTGATGTTGACCTAAAATATATATATATTCTTAATAGGTTCTTTGGAGGCCTAGGCTTGGACCTAGACTTGGATTTGGATAGAGTAGACTCTAAAGAGAGGTATGTTTGCATCCCTAATTATTCTTTAGAGCAATTAGCCAATGTTTCTTTTTTGTCTTGTTCCTATAGACAATTGTGAACTATCTTATTTTGTTACTAATCTTGTGATCATGGATATTCTCTTGGACTCTTTTTCTTATGCCTTGGTGCATGTTGAACTTATTTGATGTGTTTCCACTTTGAGGTGGATGTTTATTTGTTGATATATGATATCTTGTTTCCACTTGCATGTGGATGTATGTGTTGTCGATTGTGTGATGGCAACATTGTATAATCTGACTATACTTCTTACTTGCCTCTACATTTTACATGCTATGTGATTCAGTAGCACTTGAGTAGTGTAATTGCATTGGGTTTTGGACGTTTGCCCTTGTTTTTGGGATGGAGGTGGTGGTGCCCCATACTCCAGTTCCAAGGATGTGAAGCCTTGGCTCAACTTTATATATTGGCAGTTTGGCAGTGTGTCATTCTCTATCATGTTTCAAGGATGTAAAGCCTTTGCCGCCTTTGTATTTATATTGTTTATAGGTCTATGTTTATCTCACATGCATGCAGGTTGATTATTGTGGGGTGTGTGTCCTACTTTCTTCATATGTGCTAGTATGGCATGATTTTATTTGTTTTGTTTATGACAAGTATCTCTTTTGTTATTGTTCTTTTTTTTTGTGCCCTCTTTGGGTAGTACTTTTCTTTTCTATGGGAAGCTTCTATTTACTTTGATGTCCTTTACTCCATATATTGCTTAATTTACTTTTTAGTATGCACATACCAGCCTTTGCTGATATTTTCTATTTTTCTCTTCTTGCTGAGGTATGCTTCCAACCCTAGGGTAAGGATATGGTGGACATGGCATAAAGTTTTGGACCTAGCTTAAGGAGTTGAAGATTGGAGACAATCTTGATGTGGTTTAGATTTCCCTCTACCAGGATCTTTATGATGTACCCTTACATGTAAGTAAATATGTTCTTTAATAACCTTATGAGCAATTGAATATAGTCAATGTTTCTATTCTGCTGCTATACTTTGGTTGTTTTTTATACCATTAATAAAGATTTGAAAATTTTACACCCACTCCAAGCATACCTTTCAAGTGTGTTTGGACTGGAGGTTCTATTCTTCAAAATTTTCATAGGGAGTGGTTCCCCTCTAGGATCCCACTCCTTACAGTAACAATTTCTGTAATTAAATGATGAGTTTCACACATATAACATAGATTTAGCAAATTATCAACATATATGTTCATAATCCACACATCTATCTTTTTCTGCAATAAAATTACCTTTTTTAGATTTTTTTAGAGTATGGAATCTTCTTCAGTATGTTCTTTGTATCTCAAGCTTTCCAACAAGCGCTAGTATGCCCTATTCTAACTACCACATCAATTTCTATGTATTTCTAAAGTATCTTAACAATTTAAAATCTTATCATTAATTACTTTGCTTTCATTTTTATTTCAGGTTGAATGGCCTTGTGATTGGTGGCCCATGAAGGAGTAAATTGGAATCCATCCCCTCCTTTTCTCGTATGGGTGCAGAGTGGGGTTGTGGTGTCCCAATTCTGCTGTAAAAGCATTACACCACCTCCAAGGCTGCTCTCCAGCAGAAATTCAGCCATCCCTGACTGAGCTGTTGACAAGATCAGGCAACGTTTCTGTAGAGAATCCTTTGCATAATGACTCGGTTGGGTTCTCATCCGCTTGCCCTGGCTGGGAGTGGAGTGTTACCTTCCCTATTTCCATGATAGGAATTGAATAGACCACCCAAGTGGTCTTTAGTAATATGCCTTGTACCTAGACATCGTAGGTTTCTTGGAGGACAACTGCTGGCCTCACCACAGTGTCACCCCCACTGTATTTGGTTGTTGTGCTAGTGCTAAGAGGCGTCCTTAGTAGTTTTGTCCCCTGAATCCACCATAGGTAGGTACCACCATCATCTTGTCTTCCTCGTGTCTACCCTCTTCTTTTCATCCTTCTCTTATGAAAAACCCTAATTTATATTGCTCCTAACCGCTCTTCCACATGAAAGACTTTTATAACCCCATCCCTTCTCAATATCACAATGAAATCAGATATGCCTTGGACTCTAACTGAGTCCCGTATGAACAAGTATCATGATATCCGCTCTATTAAATGTGCGCATATCAAGTGAATCGGCCAATGATGAAATGAGTCAGGCCATGAACCAACGGTCCAATGTTGGTTCAAAGACTAATATTCTTAACATATTATGCTCCTTAGAGTTTATCTTTGAATTGTTATAGACTACTCCTTAATCCCTATTGGTCCCAATATTTGACCAACACCTCATTTATATATAAACTTCTAGTAGAAAAGTCCTTACGGCCTAGTTCACTACCTAGACCACTCAAGTATAGTTTGTGTGATCTCACTTGTACCATGACCTAGATAAACAAACTAAATCATAATTTGAAATATAAACTTCACCAAATTGTACCACATACATGTATATCACAAGGAACATAACATCACTCCTCATTTCATCACTACATGCATGTGAGAGCCTAATTTACATACAGTACCAAATATCTTTAACTTAAGTGAACATGATTGTATAATCCAACTATATATATCAAGAAATTGAACAACCAAATTAACCTCAAACTTCACCATACTTGAACCATTCTTGTATTGTGTTATATCAAGCATATAAACAATCTCAAATTTAGAATCAATGGTTCTCAAAAATCAAAACTGGCCTAATTGCACAAAAGACCCTCTCTACATACTTCTGCCTTACAGTTGTGTAAAAAGGATGAAACGTTATTGTAAACATAAATCAGTCCTATTTTTATTTAGATCTAAAAGAACAATTTAATGTCGTAAATTTACAATTTTAACTCTAAGATCCCACTAATACTTAAATTTAGGTCAAATGCTTCATATTTGGGTGGATATATCTCATGCTCAACCTACAAATATTTCATCATTACTTTCTCATGTACTTGCTAGATCTTGAAAATTAGGGTGTGATAGCTACACAACTTTATTGATATTTTTTTAATATTAAACCCTTGGATAGTTTTGGATGTACCACACACAATACTAGATAGCATATATAAATCCTCTAGATCATCACATAGGATTTGTATATCATCATTCTCCATAAGATAATTCCATGCCTAGGTTGTTAGTGTAAGAGGGGATTTTTGGTTTCACAATAGGACCAGAAAATCTCATGAAATATCAAAGAACATGGTTATGAATTAGTTTTTGTTGAAGAGTATGAAAACATAGGCTCATCAATGAGTGTCATGGAGTCATGAGAGGTAAAGGAGTTGAAGTCTAAATGATATGATTTACAGAGAAATTGGGATAGATGAATGCCACCTCATATGGAGGTGATGAATACAAATGCATGTATATGTAGTAGCCCAACAATAAGATGAATGATAAATATTCCAAGAATAATACCTGAAACTTTTATTTGAATGAACGCAATATATTCCAAAAAAATCCATCACAAGTGCAGCCACCTCCACCTCAACAACATTTGTATTTTTCTCAAGAAAATTAGTAGAGAAGAATGCTAATCCAACTAGATGGGTTGGAGGTCTTGTTTTGATAATGTATGAGAAATAATGAGGCTTACATAGATCAATCATGTAGGGAGAAGCAAATCAAGGATATCACATAACAATCCCAGAGATACATATTTCTCAACAAGATACTAACAGTCCATATCTAAAAAATCAAGCAATACAAGTTTCTTAGGCCATACTAATGTTTAAGACACAATTAGGAGGCTAAGGCAGTCATTCTCCACAATGGGAAAAGAATAAATAATTCTTCCAAAATGGAGGAGGATCGAGAGAAATCAGACTTTAAATTTATATACATAATACTTAGAAGACCACAATGATAATGAGACGATCGAATCACGAAAACAAGATCAACGAATGCGGAAGCGACTAGCAGCGGAATTATCAAAAATCACTAAAAATTAAAACCTTTTACGAAGAGATCCTTGAACAATAAAAACTCTTTCATAAACAAACATGATAAGTCATTTACAAACTGATCCATAGTTACATCTCTATAAAAAACACATCTCGAGAATTATAACATCAATCACCTTGATAACTGTACAAGGTGAGATACAAAATCTCGAGGCATCATGCCAAAATCTCAGATACACAGACTCCTAGGACCTGAAAGTACAAAGACGACACAGGACATACTATCTACACTACTTGACAGAACAGTGTCTCCACCTGAGGATCACTGCTGTCTCTGAGACTGCTACTGCTGTTGCTCACCCACTGATGGGTTCCTTCGTCCACGGCGTCTACCTAAAAAGTTGAATCCCACGGGGGTGAGACAATTAAATAATTGTCCCAGTGAGAGTTATAACTCTTCGCCAGAAGCTTTGTTATTGCAATATGGAATAACAGAAAGTAGTAGAATTATAAAGATTCAACAGTAGATAACATTGTATAAACTATGTGAAGCAGCATCCTTATATGTAATTAATTCAATTATCATATAATTGAATGACAAAGCATATATCAAAGGAATATGAAGAACATGTATACTAGTTATTTAACTAGATCATTATAAACAATGTAACATCAATCATTATTCTTCGTAGCTCAACCTATGCAACTATGCTATACGGCTGAATTACATTTTACAAACATTATTATGCCCTGAGGAGATGAGTTACACCTCTCATACTCCAACCGACCATCCTTAGATCGCAATCGGTACCATACCTAGGTCAACAGGAGAGTCGAATTCCCATGAGCTCACCACTCCTCAATCTGTATGAGGATCATTATGCAGGACATCTCGTGTCTCTGCTATAATAGCTTTCCAGGGTATTCTGGCAACTTCGCTATTTATAACTACAGTGGCGTTCTGTACTCTCTTCGCCATCGAGGGATTTCTTGTTTATCGCTCATCGATGAGGCATTAAAAACATCATCGGGAGATTAGTGATACATCTTCCCGGCATAAACATATAATGAAGGATTGAGAGATTAGTGATACATCTTCCATCAAATCCAACATTAGGACATAAGGATGTTCGCGTCCATAACCCCCACATACTCAAAAGTATGTGTTCCAAGAATTCCCTTAGAAAAACCTGTTTCACCATCATGTATTTACTAATAATGATGGTTCTATGGTCAGGGCTCTACATGATATCTTGATTACTTAAGTACATTATAGCATTTACAAGAACCAAGCATGATTTCAAACATGAATCAATAAAACAAATACTACAAGGGAAGAGTACTACTTGTATCAAGTTCACATCACATTCTTTCAACATTGGGATATCAATCCCTAACCATCACTTCATTGTGATTCGGGAATGTGGGTATTCAAACCCTTAAATCATCATAACACTTGTTACCAAGTAACATCTCATATCATCTGGTTATCTTTTGGTTATAAACAATGCATATGTTTATCTTGGCTTATTCAGCTTACCAAGCTCATATGTTACCATTCACCAGGTAACATAGCATATCATTATTCTTGATGCATATAAAGTATTTTCAATACATAATACATCATAATCCTTACCTGGATATGATCACTTCTTTATGAAAACCTGCATGATCAACATTTACCAATAACATGCATATTATATCATAACAGCACAATACATGTTCTTCTCATATTATATATGTGATACCACGGCCGTGCTACTTTGCACGGTCGTGCAAAAGTAAGCTACCATGGTCGTGCTTCGTTGCATGGTCATGCAACAAAGGTTTCACCATGGCCGTGTCATAATACCACGGCTGGTTTCTAGGGTTAGGATTCTCATTTGACCCAAATATAGTTATTCATCATCTTAATTGATTAGGAATAGTGATTACTTAACTCATACCTCATCATATAGTTTCATGCTTAAGAGCATAACTCAAAATTAGGGTTTACTTATTCATATCATCACTTTACCCTAGATTAGGGTTTACTATGCATAAATGCCCTGAATTAGGGTTAAGGGTCATCAACCTTGTTAATTGGGGTTTAGGTTCATGATTAGGGTTTCATGATCTATTTAAGGATCATAACCTTATTCACTACATGAATCAAGCTCATACATTAACCCTATAATATGATTCTTCTCAATCTTCACTAGATCATATAATGTACCAAGTCATTGTTCTTATAAGCAATTAGGGTTTCTTCCTTAATTGACATTAGTCACCTAGTTACAATTAGGGTTTCCACCTTTGTACCATCATTATGTATGAATATTACTTCCACTCATGTTCTTAATAAGGTTAATATTCTTTAATCATTATGATTAGGGTTTCCATGATCTCATTGTGAAGGATCATACCCTAGTTGTGTGTATTCATACATGTTGGAAGTATAATACTTGGTTCTCATTCATATTAGAAGTCTTCTCCATCCTTTTTTCATTAGATGATGTTTACATCTCTCATGATCAGATTATGTTAAATCATCCTTGATAACATGAGTCAAGTCATCACTAATAAGGTCATTAGGGTTTGCTTGATCAAGAGGTGATATCTACTTGAACCCTTCAAGGGTACATTGGTAATATCCACCATTAACCATAGCATGGGTCAAACCACTAATTACTGAATCCCCTTAATGTCTTTAGGAATCATTAGGGTTTAGATTAAATGACCATTGAACCATTTAAGCCTTCAAGGCATTAGGTATTCTTAACCCTAAAAGTCCCCAAACGGTTTCACACTTCAACCTCCAAACGGTTTTGAAACAGCATGGAAGAGTTGACCGTTTTGTATCTTTGACCTTCAAGACCGCATGACACTCAAGACCGATTGGCCTTAAACAGTCTTGAAACCGTTTGATCATGTTGACCGTTTGGACATGGTTGACTTTGAAACCGTTTGAGCAAACCGCATGACCAAACCGCATGGATCCAAACGGTTTTGAAACCGTTTGGTCCCAAACGATCTTGAGATTGTTTGCCCCCAAACGGACTTGAGACCATTTGGTCCCAAACAGTCTTGAGACCGTTTGGATTCAAACGGACTTGAGACCGTTTGGTCCAAACATCTCAAAACCGCATGGACCTAAAAAGTGCATCAACACTTGCAATTGATTAGGGTTTTCAATGTTGAACCCCTCAATTGACCTCATACATGTTAACCACTTATCAATTGAGCCAATTAGGGTTATCCTTAACCAATTGGACACTCACTTGACCCTCAATTGATAGCCAATTAGGGTTGGAACTAATTGAATTAGGGTTTGTAATTGATCAATCATCAACATCCATTAACATGGATCTAATTGAAGTTGAACCCATCAATTGACACCCAATTGGGCCATGATTTGGCCCAAATGGTCTTGAGATCGTTTGGACATCCTCCAAACGGTCTTGAGACCGTTTGCCCAAAGTCACATCAAAAACTAACTCAACCTATTAAGGTTTGAACCATGGATTTGATCATTAGGTCTCTAATTGATTATATTTGAACTTATTACCTTTCAATCTTCAACCACTTAACAATAGTCAACCCTAGACCTCCAAACGGTTTTGGGTGACCTCCAAACGGTCTTGAAATCATTTGGGCACTCTCTAAACGGTCTTGAAACCGTTTTCCCATGATCTCATCAAAAACCAAGTTATTTGTTTAAGGGTTGAACCCTAATTAGGTCACAAAATCAGCATTTGATTATTCAACAACTTGATATGATTAGACCCTCAATTGGTCAATACCACTAAACCCTAGGCCTCCAAACGGTCTTGGGTTGTCACCAAACAGTCTTGAGACCGTTTGAGTGATCCCCAAATGGTTTTGAAATTTTTTGGGCCACTCAACCCAAACTCCAACATGATTGGTCCATAAAATCAGCAATTGAACCTGATTAGGGTTTAGGTGATTGAAGTGCCTTCAACTTGAGATTTACTTGCAATTAGATAATGAATATTTGTGGGTGATTAATTCATAATGTGTCCATCAGACCCTCAAATGGTCAACGCCTGGTCAAACCTCCCAAACAATCTTGGAGACCGTTTGAATCTAAATGGTCTTTCTAACCGCATGAATCCAAACGGTTTTAAAACTGTTTGGTTCCAAACGGTTTTGCAAACCGTTTAGACCAAATGTGCAAGACCGTTTGGTAAAGAAACATAGGTATTCACACCCACCATCTTCTACCTCAGATCAGGGTCAGTTTCTTCATGATTTTGCTTGCAAGATTGCAAGGAAGAATGGAGGGAAAGAAGAACAAGCTACTATTTGCAAAAACAAAGATATACATAACAAAGCAAAAGGTTTAGAGTTATAAAACCCGCCTTAAGGTCATCCCTAGAGCTCCAATCTTACAAGCTTTCAAGCCTTTAATGGCATCTTGAGCTCCACAGGTTGGCCAAGGTCGTTTCTCCAAGAATTGGTAGGAAAGGATGGCTAGAAAGAAGAACTAAGTAAGAATCACTAGCAAATCAACCTTTTATCATGATTTCCTCCACAAATTCGAGCTAGATGATTGTCAAAACTTACCTAGATCACCTTGGTCGTTCTCCCCTGATCCTGAGATCCTCCTTAGTTGGTCCAAAGCAAGAAGAAGAGAAGAGGAAATGAAGGGAACGGTTCCTTGCTTTGCAAAGAAAAGTGATAATATACTTTGAGTATATTTTCAAGGCAAAGCTAACTATTTCTTCTATTTCATCCATATCCTCCACGCCCATTCCTCATCTCTTTGCCACGTTTCTCTCCTTCTCATCTCATGCAAAACCCTCCCTTATCCACGTTTTATAGGAAAAGAAACTAAGCATCTTATTTAAGTTGCACATATAAAAGGGTTATTTTGCATATATCTTGATTATTCAATTACAATGATTATCCTTCTTATATGGTTAACCAAATGAGGCGCCCCCCTCATTTTATTTACTCTACTTGATGCCAAGATACATGAGAGATATTCTAGAAGGTATATTTTACATGTTGCACCCTATGTTTTGGGTAAATTGCACTTTACACCAAAACTAGGGTTTAAAGCATAAGGATTGCTCTGCAAGCTATATCTTGATGCCCAAGCTTGGAGAATCCATATCACCACATAATATTAATTCTTATGATGTCTCATCATCAGAAGAACATCTCAACATGTACAATTTGCAAGTTAACCCCTCTAATTGGGTAATTTACACATAGGTCCTTATTAAACAAAATAATATTACAACATTGTTTAAAAAGGACAAAAAATATAAATATAAGTTCCTCAACAGCTCTAATTACATATCAAAAGATTATCACAAGCATCTAATCACATGTTTTAAGAAAAACACCTAGGGTTAGTTCATAACCCAGGTCAGGGATGTTACAAATTATCCACCCCTTACAAGGATTTCGTCCCCGAAATCAACAAAACATAACAACAAACATATTAAGAGAAAAGAGCAGGGTATTTCCTTCTCATCTCTTCCTCTAGTTCCCATGTGGCTTCTTCAACACCATGATGATTCCAGAGAACTTTCACAAGACTTATGTCTTTCTTTTGTAGCTTTTTAATTCTTTTATCAAGGATTGACACTGGTCCTTCTTCATAAGATATGTCATCATTCAATTCTACCTCCATAGGTTGTAAAACTAATTCTGTATCAGGGTGACATTTCCTCAGCATAGAAATGTGAAACACTGTGTGTAACCTTTGTAACTCTCGTGGTAACTCTAGTTTATAGGCTACTTTTCCAATTCTCTCAATGATTGGATAAGGCCCCATAAACCTCGGAGCTAACTTCCCTTTCCTTCCAAATCTTAGAACTCCCTTCCAAGGTGAGACCTTGAGGTACACTCTGTCTCCAACCTGGAACTCTAATGGTCTATGACATTTATCAGCATAAGATTTCTGTCTATCTTGTGCAGTCTTTATCTGTTGTTGTATTGTTTTAATCTTTTCTATGGTTTGTTGCACAAGATCAGGACCTAACAGTTGATATTCACCAGTCTCATACCAACACAGGGGTGATCTACAATGTCTACCATATAAAGCTTCATAAGGTGCCATGTCAATGCTATGTTGATAGCTATTATTATAGGCAACCTCTATCAAGCTTAGATGTAGATCCCAACTCCCTGTAAACTGAAGAACACATGCTCTAAGCAAGTCTTCTAAGGTTTTTATAGTCCTTTCTGACTGTCCATCAGTATGAGGATGAAAGGATGTACTAAACCTTAACTGGGTGCCTAAGGCCTTGTGAAGTCTCTCCCAGAAACGACTTGTAAACGGGGGACCTCTGTCAGAAATGATAGTAACTGGAACTCCGTGTAGTCGTACTATCTCATCAACATACAACTGTGCTAACTTCTCAGCAGAATAGGTTGTTTTGACAGGTAGGAAATGTGTTGTCTTTGTCAACCTATCAATTATCACCCAAATGGAATCATGTCCTTTGCTTGTCCTGGGTAGGCCAACAACAAAGTCCATGGTAACATGATCCCATTTCCACTGTGGTATGGGTAAAGGTTGCATTGTTCCTGTAGGCTTCTGGTGTTCGGCCTTGACTTGCTGACACACAGGACACCGCATAACAAACTCAGCAACGTCCTTCTTCATTCCAGGCCACCAATACATATCTTTCAAGTTTCGATACATTTTGGTGCTTCCTGGATGCATAGCATACATCTAAGAATGAGCTTCTTCCAGGACTAACTTCTTCAAGTTATCCACATCAGGCACTATCATCCTCCCATGATAACAGGCTACTTGATCATCTGAATCATGGAAACCATTTTGTTTCTCATCACCATACACTGATCTGATCTGTTGAACTACAACATCAACTTGTTGTGCCTCTTTGATCTACTCTTTTAGAGTAGGTTTTATATGCATCTCAGCTAACAACCTAGCTAACAATGATACTTTCAACTATACATTGTTTTGTCTTAAGGAGATAAGCATGTCTCTCCTTGATCACACTAAAGAATTTAGTTGTACTTTATCTAAGGTTGGTGTTGTTGATTTCCTACTCAAAGCATCTCCAACTACATTGGCCTTCACTGGATGGTAATCAATTGTACAATCGTAGTCTTTGATTAACTCCATCCAGCGACGTTGCCTCATGTTAAGCTCATGCTGAGTAAAGATGTACTTAAGGTTCTTGTGATCAGTGAAAATATGGAATGTCTCTCCATAGAGATAGTGTCTCCAGATTTTCAAGGCATGAACTACAGAAGCTAATTCCAGATCGTGTGTCGGATAATTCTCTTCGTGTTTCTTAAGCTGTCGGGAAGCGAAAGAAATCACTTGTTTATCCTGCATCAACACACATCCAAGTCCATTCTCAGAGGCATCACAGAAAACTATGTATCCCTTGCCTTTCTCAGGTAGCACAAGCATTGGTGCACTTGTCAATCTTTCCTTCAACAACTGGAAAGATTGCTGACACTTATCACTCCAGGCAAAAGGAGCATCCTTCCGGGTCAACTTGGTCAAGGGTAAGGCTATAGAACCGAAGTTCTTAATGAACCTTCAATAATAGCCTGCCAACCCTAAGAAACTATGGATTTCCGTCGGTGTTTTCGGCTGTTCCCACTGTAGAACAGATTCTACCTTTTTAGGGTCAACGCGAATACCCGTGGCAGATACCACGTGTCCAAGGAAAGATACTTCTGGCAGCCAAAACTCACACTTGCTAAACTTAGCATATAGCTTGTGTTTTCTTAGCAAAGTTAGAGCCTGTCGAAGATGTTGTTCGTGCTGCTAAGCATCTCTACTATAGATCAGAACATCATCTATAAAGATAATAACACACTGATCGAGAAAAGGTCAGAAGATTATATTCATGAGTTCCATAAATGCAGCTGGTGCATTAGTTAGTCCAAATGACATAACTGTGAACTCATAGTGACCATACCTCGTCCTAAAGGCAGACTTGGGTATATCACTATCCTTAATTCGGAGTTGGTGATATCCTGGCCTCAAATCTATCTTTGAAAAGATAGTTGCACCACACAACTGGTCAAAGAGATCATCAGTCCTCGGCAGAGGATACTTGTTCTTTATTGTTACTTTATTTAGCTGTCTATAATCAATGCACAACCGCATTGATCCATCTTTCTTTTTAACAAAGAGCACCGGAGCACCCAAAGGTGAAGTACTCGGTCGGATAAAACCCTTTTCAAGCAACTCCTGCAGTTGTTTCTTGAGTTCTTCCATCTCAGCAGGCACCATCCTATACGGTGTTTGTGCTATCAGTTGTGTGTCTGGGATCAAATTGATCTCAAAATCAATTTCCCGAGGCGGTGGCACACCTGGAAGTTCTTCAGGAAATACATCCTCAAATTCCCTGACTACAGGAACTTCAGCAGGGTTAGGACTATCCATGGTAGTATCTACCACATGGGCCAGGAATGCATAACATCCTTGCCTCATCAGCTTCTCAGCAACCATGGCTGACACAAGATAGGTAGGTAGAATCTTTCTCTCTCCTTGAAAGATCCATGTGTCACTACCATCAGCAAACACAGCTTGCTTGGACTCACAATCCAAGACAACCTTATATCTTTCTAAGGTATCCATCCCAAGGATTATATCAAATCCATGCATTTCAAGTGGTATAAGATCCACTTGAATGCGATGTCTAGAAAAGAAAAGGGTGCAGGGAGAACATACCTCGTGCAACACAGCAGACCCCTTCAACGGAGTTTCTAGCAACAAACTATCTGCCCTATGACTTATAGTCAAGTTGCAGTAAGAAATCACTCTTCGAGTGATAAAGGAGTGTGTAGCACCCGGATCTATCAAAACAGATACAACATATGATGTAAACATATTAGAATATAATAATTCCATCTGACCTGCCACAACCCGAGGGTTGATAACTGCATCAGGTGGATTCATCACGTAGAATCTCGCTGTCGCCTGTGGTTGATTCGGTGTTGGATGACTACATGCCAATGACCCAACTTGGGACGCTTGTCCACGTCCTCTAGCATTACTAGGAAATTGTCGCCTTTGAAATCCTTGTTGATTCTGTCTCTGAGGTTGAGTCACACTCATCTCTCTGGCTCTGCAATCCTTCATCAGATGTCCCATCTTTCTACATATATAACAACTCTTATTTTGTTGTTGTGGTCTGGGTGGTCCTGTCACCGACATAGATGCTGAACTGTGGGATCCTCTGGGTGGTAGGCTTCGTTCTCTACCCCTATTCGACGTCCACTACGTCCGGGTATTGGATCTAGGTGGTGGCATAGGTGCAGAAAACCTAGGTTTCTTGAAACCTTTGGATGAAGATCCTTGATACCGGGGGTACATTCTCTTGTTATGAGTCTGTCTCTTCTCTGTTACAGATGTTTCTACCCTTCGGACTGACTCAACGAAGGTAGCAAACCTCTCTCTATTTTCTAGGGCAGACACAGGAGTAGACAACTCAGCATTTAGCCCTTTCTCAAAACGTCTTATTCTTTCCTCATCTGTGGCTGCCATGTGCGGACAAAACCGCAATAGCTCCATGAACTTAGCCTCATACTCGCTAATGTTCATTGGACCTTGCCTTAACCTCTCAAACTGAGAAATTTTCTCATCCAGAAACGTCTTAGGAAAATATCTATTGACAAATTCCCGTCCGAAGTCTTCCCAGGAAACCTCTACACCAGGTCTCTTCTGCTCTTCCATGGTCCACCAATGACCAGCAGTCCCTTTGAGAAGATAGACAGCATGCCTAACCTTCTCAGCTTCAGGGATGTTTAGGATTCTAAAGGACTTCTCTAGTTCATTTAACCATAAGTCGGCATCTGCAGGGTCAGCTGTTCCAAAGTACTTTGTGGCCCCAACTCGGCGAAGTCGTTCAAACGTCTTACCAATTCCTTGTCCTTCAGACTGGTTAGGTGCCCTAGATGCAGACATAGGTATCCTATCTGTTATATGTGTCATGGCAGTTATAAACTGCCCAAACATGGTCTGGACAGATGGGTTCCCCATATCAGCAGGATCGAACTGGGGTGGTTCAGGCATAGGTTTCTCTATCTCGGGGTGTCCTGCACCTTCTCTGGGTTCAACATATTCCTCATGAGGTCCAGACATCCTTAGTCTTATCTTCTTCTCCTGAGGAGTAGAAGACACTATTAGACATACTGTAAGACACTAGAACTGACTCAACATCCTAAGTCCTATGTCTCTGTAGACTAAGCGAACTTGGAGCTCTGATACCACTAAATTGAGACCATCGAATCATGAAAACAAGATCAACGAATGCAGAAGCGATTAGCAGCGGAATTATCAAAAATCACTAAAAATTAAAACTTTTTACAAAGAGATCCTTGAACAATAAAAACTCTTTCATAAACAAACATGATAAGTCATTTACAAACTGATCCATAGTTACATCTCTGTAACAAACACATCTCGAGCATTACAACATCAATCACCTTGATAACTGTACAAGGTGAGATACAAAATCTCGAGGCATCATGCCAAAATATCAGATACACAGACTCCTAGGACCTGAGAGTACAGAGACGATAGAGGACATACTATCTACACTACTTGACAGAACAGTCTCTCCACCTGAGGATCACTTCTATCCCTGAGACTACTACTGCTGCTGCTCACCCATTGATGGGTTCCTTTGTCCACGGCGTCTACCTAAAAATTTGAATCCCACGGGGGTGAGACAATTGAATAATTGTCCCAGCGAGAGTTATAACTCTTTGCCAAAAGCTTTGTTATTACAATATGGAATAACAGAAAGAAGTAGAATTATAAAGATTCAACAGTAGATAGCATTGTATAAACTATGTGAAGCAGCATCCTCATATGTAATTAATTCAATTATCATAT
Source organism: Alisma plantago-aquatica (assembly GCA_963693085.1). NCBI lineage: Eukaryota > Viridiplantae > Streptophyta > Magnoliopsida > Alismatales > Alismataceae > Alisma > Alisma plantago-aquatica. Next base: position 1,270,906,793 of record OY856412.1, on the reverse strand, counting down.
AATTGAATGACAAAGCATATATCAAAGGAATATGAAGAACATGTATACTAGTTATTTAACTAGAGCAATATAAACAATGTAACATCAATCATTATTCTTCACATCTCAACCTATGCAACTATGCTATACGACTGAATTACATTTTACAAACATTATTATGCCCTGAGGAGATGAGTTACACCTCTCATACTCCAACCGACCATCCTTAGATCGCAATCGGTACCATACCTAGGTCAAAAGGAGAGCCGGATTCCCATGACCTCATCACTCCTCAATCTGTATGAGGATCATTATGCAGGACATCTCGTGTCTCTGCTATAATAGCTTTCCAGGGTATTCTGGCAACTTTGCTATTTAGAGCTACAGTGGCATTCTGTACTCTCTTCTCCATCGAGGGATTTCTTATTTATCGCTCATCGATGCGGCATTAACAACATCATCGGGAGATTAGTGATACATATTCCCGGCATAAACATATAATGAAGGATTGAGAGATTAGTGATACATCTTCCATCAAATCCAACATTTGGACGTAAGGATGTTCGCATCCATAACCCCCACATACTCAAAAGTATGTGCTCCAGGAATTCCCTTAGAAAAACCTGTTTCACCATCATGTATTTACTGATAATGTTGGTTCTATGGTCAGGGCTCTACATGATATCTTGATTACTTAAGTACATTATAGCATTCACAAGCACCAAGCATGATTTCAAACATGAATCAATAAAATAAATGCTATAAGGGAAGAGTACTACTTGTATCAAGTTCACATCACATTCTTTCAACATTGGGATATCAATCCCTAACCATCACTTCATTGTGATTCAGGAATGTGGGTATTCAAACCCTTAAATCATCATAACACTTGTTACCAAGTAACATCTCATATCATCTTGTTATCTTTTGATTATAAACAATGCATATGTTTATCATGGCTTATTCAACTTACCAAGCTCATATGTTACCATTCACCAGGTAACATAGCATATCATTATTCTTGATGCATATAAAGTATTTTCAATACATAAGACATCATAATCCTTACCTGGATATGATCACTTCTTTATGAAAACCTGAATGATCAACATTTACCAATAACATGCATATTATATCATAACAGCACAATACATGTTCTTCTCATATTATATATGTGATACCACGGCCGTGCTACTTTGCACGGTCGTGTAAGAGTAAGATACCATGGTCGTGCTTCATTGCACGGTCGTGCAACAAAGGTTTCACCACGGTCGTGTCATAATACCACGACTGGTTTCTAGGGTTAGGATTCTCATTTGACCCAAATATAGTTATTCATCATCTTAATTGATTAGGAATAGTGATTCCTTATCTCATACCTCATCATAGAGTTTCATGCTTAAGAGCATAACTTAGAATTAGGGTTTACTTATTCATATCATCACTTTACCCTAGATTAGGGTTTACTATTCATAAATGCCCTGAATTAGGGTTAAGGGTCATCAACCTTGTTAATTGGGGTTTAGGTTCATGATTAGGGTTTCATGATCTCTTTAAGGATCATAACCTTATTCACTGCATGAATCAAACTCAGACATTAACCCTATAATATCATTCTTCTCAATCTTCACTAGATCATATAATGTACCAAGTCATTGTTCTTATAAGCAATTAGGGATTCTTCCTTAATTGACATTAGTCACTTAGGTACAATTAGGGTTTCCACCTTTTTACCATCATTATGTATGAAGATTACTTTCACTCATGTTCTTAATAAGGTTAAGATTCTTTAATCATTATGATTAGGGTTTCCATGATCTCATTGTGAAGGATCATACCCTAGTTGTGTGTATTCATACATGTTGGAAGTATAATACTTGGTTCTCTTTCATATTAGAAGTCTTCTCCATCCTTTTGTCATTAGATGATGTTTACATCTCTCATGATCAGATTATGTTAAATCATCCTTGATAACATGAGTCAAGTCATCACTAATAAGGTCATTAGGGTTTGCTTGATCAAGAGGTGATATCTACTTGAACCCTCCAAGGGTACATTGGTAATATCCACCATTAACCATAGCATGGGTCAAACCACTAATTACTGAAACCCCTTAATGTCTTTAGGAATCATTAGGGTTTAGATTAAACGACCATTGAACCATTTAAGCCTTCAAGGCATTAGGTATTCTTAACCCTAAAAGTCCCCAAACGGTCTCACACTTCAACCTCCAAACGGTTTTGAAACTGCATGGCGGAGTTGACCATTTGGTATCTTTGACCTTCAAGACCGCATGACACTCAAGACCGTTTGGACTTAAACGGTCTTGAAACCGTTTGATCATGTTGACCGTTTGGACATGGTTGACTTTGAAATCGTTTGAGCAAACCGCATGACCAAACTGCATGGATCCAAACGGTTTTGAGACCGTTTGCCCCCAAACAGTCTTGAGACCGTTTGCCCCCAAACGGTCTTGAGACCGTTTGGATTCAAACGGTCTTGAGACCGTTTGGTCCAAACATCTCAAAACCGCATGGACCTAAAAAGTGCATCAACACTTGGAATTGATTAGGGTTTTCAATGTTGAACCCCTCAATTGACCTCATACATGTTAACCACTTATCAATTGAGCCAATTAGGGTTATCCTTAACCAATTTGACACTCAATTGACCCTCAATTGATAGCCAATTAGGGTTGGAACTAATTGAATTAGGGTTTGTAATCTATCAATTATCAACATCCATCAACATGGATCTAATTGAAGTTGAACCCATCAATTGACACCCAATTGGGCCATGATTTGGCCCAAACAGTCTTGAGATCATTTGGACATCCTCCAAATGGTCTTGAGATCATTTTCCCAAAGTCACATCAAAAAATAACTCAACCTATTAAGGTTTGAACCATGGATTTGATCATTAGGTCTCTAATCGATTATATTTCAACTTATTACCTTTCAATCTTCAACCACTTAAACATAGTCAACCCTAGACCTCCAAACGGTTTTTGGTGACCTCCAAACGGTCTTGAAACCATTTGGGCAGTCTCTAAACGGTCTTGAAACCGTTTTCCCATGATGTCATCAAAAACCAAGTTATTTGTTTAAGGGTTGAACCCTAATTAGGTCACAAAATCAGCATTTGATTATTCAACAACTTGATATGATTGGACCCTCAATTGGTCAATCCCACTTAACCCTAGACCTCCAAACGGTCTTGGGTTGTCACCAAACGGTCTTGAGACCGTTTGAGTGATCCCCAAAAGGTTTTGAAACCGTTTGGGCCACTCAACCCAAACTTCAACATGATTGGTCTATAAAATCAGCAATTCAACCTGGTTAGGGTTTAGGTGATTGAAGTGCCTTCAACTTGAGATTTACTTGCAATTAGATAATGATTCTTTGTGGGTGATTAATTCATAATGTGTCCAGAAGACCCTCAAATGGTCAACACCTGGTCAAACCTCCCAAACGGTCTTGGAGACCGTTTGAATCTAAACGGTCTTGCAAGCCGCATGAATCCAAACGGTTTTAAAACTGTTTGGTTCCAAACGGTTTTGCAAACCGTTTAGACCAAATGTGCAAGACCGTTTGGTAAAGCAACATAGGTATTCACGCCCACCATCTTCTACCTCAGATCAGGGTCGGTTTCTTCATGGTTTTTCTTGCAAGATTGCAAGGAAGAATGGAGGGAAAGAAGAACAAGCTAGTATTTGCAAAAACAAAGATATACATAACAAAGAAAAAGGTTTAGAGTTATAAAACCCGCCTTTAATGGCATCTTGAGCTTCACAGGTTGGCCAAGGTCGTTTCTCCAAGAATTGGTAGGAAAGGGTGGCTAGAAAGAAGAACTAAGTAAGAATCACTAGCAAACCAACCTTTTATCATGATTTCCTCCACAAATCCGAGATGGATGATGGTCAAAGGTTACCTAGATCACCTTGGTCGTTCTCCCCTGATCCTGAGCTCCTCCTTAGTCGGTCCAAAGAAAGAAGAAGAGAAGAGGAAATGAAGGGAACGGTTCCTTGCTTTGCAAAGAAAAGTGCTAATATACTTTGAGTATATTTTCAAGGCAAAGCTAACTATTTCTTCTATTTACATCCATATCCTCCACGCCCCTTCCTCATCTCTTTGCCACATTTCTCTCCTTCTCATATCATTCAAAACCCTCCCTTATCCACGTTTTATAGGAAAAGAAACTAAGCATCTTATTTAAGTTGCACAGATAAAAGGGTTATTTTGCATATATCATGATTATTCAATTACAATGATTATCCTTCTTATATGGTTAACCAAATGAGGCGCCCTATAAAGAGGCGAGATCACCTCTTTACTAAAATTTAAAGGAAATACAAAAATCCACAATTTTAACAAAAATTTTAGACTTTGAGGATGATTGCATAATATTCCAAATAAATAAGCATGATTCCAGATACATAATAAAATGTCAATAGCAGCGGAAAGAAAGAAATAACAAGCCTTCTAATGGCTTTATTGTTTATTACATCATTGCTTCTAAAAGAAAAGATAAGATAGAATAGAGGATCTAGCTATAGCAACCTAGCCATCCTTCTTGTCAAGCAGACGATCTCAGCAAAGGATTCTTTCTTCAAGCCCTTCCTTCACCTTGCACAGCTCCAACACCTGGGTGGTTGGGAAGGCACCCAGCAAGAGGGAAAACAAGAAAAGTATGTGTTACACTAATAATCTATCAAAGGCAAAGTAAATTGTAGCAAGTAAACTAGACTAGATATTTGGTGTAAGAAGATATCAAAAAGTATGAGGTTTTCATAAGAGAACTTGCCATTAACAAAGTAAGTAAAGGTTTTAGCATGTTTATTAATATGTCTATCTAACTAAGTAGGGTTGAGGCACCTACCGAACCTCTAACCTTAGGTGAGGGAAGAATTATAAACATTTCCAAATCACCTACAAATTTTTAATGGGGAGAATAATAAACATTCCCCTAGGGCGATTTTATACATGCCCTCTATGGGTGGTTGTACATAAGTACCACTACTTAAAGATTAAATAGAACATTTAATTTCATGCTAATAAGAGATTTATGGCAAGAATAAGCAAAAGAATATATATGTTATGACCCACTCCATGATTAACTAATAAATACCTTGAATTACGTAAAACACCTCAATTAGGGTTGAGTATCAAATTAAACATCATGGATAATCAACATAAGCTAAGATGCGAATTAATAGCTAAGATTGAATCACCTGAGGCAATTAATAATGTCAATGTTGATTATTTAGTACATTAAGTTGAATCAAGTAATCACAGTTGTAATTAGAGCTTTGATCCAGTGAAATAGTCCTTTTATCATGTTTTGCACTTTGAGGTTATAGAGAATTCCGTGCTTAAACCATTGCAAGAAAAATCACTCGAAACCGACTTCCGAGTTAAAAGATATGGACATTTTAGTGCTTAGGGACCTAGTTGTAATATTGGAAATATATGGGAAATTTGTAGCTGGCCCCCTCCGCGACCTTTCTCCCTTATCCCTTCTCCACCCGACACTTACAGAACAACCGCTTGAAGCGGTGCCCAGCGCCCGATCCAGAGCAGTTGAGGGGGGCCGCGCGAGAGCGATTTAGGGCAAAATAGCAAACAACCGACCTCCGTCCGTCCTTCCTCCTCCATTCTTCTTCTTCAACCATCTTCCTCCTCGCCCTAGGTGCGTAGCACCTTGACCTGCTAGGCGGCGGACTGCAGAAGCAGCAGCTTGGCTACTGTACGGCGCCGGCCATGGGCCGTTCTGGGCGAGCTAAGCACCAAGGAAGGTGCGATTGATTTCGTTCGTGAGGTTCGTGCACCCAACCGCAGCTCCAGCTGCACTTAGCAACTCAATCGAAGCTCACCTAGCTGGCTGAACGTCGGCCAACTTGCAGCTACTGCTGCACGGCGCACGACCAAGGAGGAGTCCGTTGGTTGATTTGAAACTCCGGGAAGGTACTTCCTACCTCCTATTCATGGCCATGGATTCGATTTTGTAGTTATAGATGTGCTAATATCAAGCACGGTTCTTCTTTTCAGTTTGTCAGTAAACGTAGAGGTGTCTGTTCTGTATATAGGTTTGAATCAGAATCCTAAGGCGTGGTTTTTGCCAAGGGGAAGATGCCCTTGTGCTTGGTCTAGATTTTTAGACAAGAAATTTGTAGTCTTAGCTAGACCTAGTTGTCGTTTGAATTAATTTTAGATTTGTGTATGATACTACTGTTCTATTGCAGGGTCAGCATTCCGATCGGCTGAATTTGGTAAGATTCGGCCGAGTTTCCTTTATAAGGAAATCGAACAGGGTTCCAATCGGCCGAGATTGTGGGCTGATCGGTCGAGTTGTCAGCCGATCGGCCGAGTTGCCTAGAGTGGATCGGCTGAGTTTCCGGCCAATCGGCCGAGTTCCCAGATTGGTCGGCCGAGTTTCAGTACAGTGAGTAGTAGTTCATTCAGTAATCATTATTTAACTCAATTTAAATGTTTAATTGCTTCTGTATCAATTGATATAACTTCTAAACAGTGTAGTACATAAAATAGAGTATGTTGGATTCATTGGAATTGAATTATTTAATATGCTTAGTGAAAATGATAAAATTTCTTGTATTACAGTTGCAATGTATTTTCTGATTTAAAAATAGATGTTTAGCATCGAAAGTGGATAAATGATACTAAATCATGTTTATTGATGATAAAGGATACATATTTGCTACAAGTGTTATTCAGATTGTGCAATATGCATGAAATGTGTTATTCCTGTTTAATTGTTTATCTGTTAATTAGTTAATAGACTTAGGTGCCCTAACACCGTAGAACCCCTAAGAGGAATCTGCAACTTAGGGGTGAAACTCGTGTTGCAACATTATCCGTGCGATGTCATGGAGACACGAGGATAGAGAGGCAGTGTCCAACAACAACGTGTGCTTGTGTCACGGTGGCACTGGAGGAAAGTGGGGGTTATTGCAACATTATCCGTGCTTGTGTCATGGAGATAACCCCGTGAGACTCCCCGCCTGTGTACTCAGGTTAGAGGAGGAGTCTAGAGTACTAGAATACTGCAGAGAGGCCCCTGAGTGCTTAGGACCTGCGGTGAGGCCCTTGAGCGCCTGAGAGTACAGTGAGGCCCTTGAGTGCCTGAGAGTCCTGTAGCAGAACAGGGCTGGCGTCAGACTTAGCATTTCCCGGGTGTGTCGCTAAGTCTTGTACGGTGGGACTGTAGCATGAAGTTGCTGCGGATCTTTATATGCAGAGTACACTGCATATATTTAGGGCATAATAATAAAATGAATGAATAATCATGTAGGTTCACAGTAAATTTATATAACTGTTTATCTACCTGAATTACCTGTTGATGATTTAAAAATGTGATTATTATCTGTATACTTGTTATGTTATTAGAACTGCCTTGCTTAGTTCTGCATTTATGTTTAATTGCAATTTATAAACCTGATGAGTTGTTTAGTGATAGCTAAGTGAAATGCTATTCATTGAGCGAGTAGGCTCATACCTCTACTCAAAATATTTTCAGGTTATCATCAGCAGCAGGAAATTTGAAGGATCGTTTCATCCTAACGCCTAGTCTGTAGAAGGAATATGTAGTTAGTAGTTAGTGGTCTCTTAGTCCTTTCCCCTCGATCTTTGGGACAAGGTGTGAGTGAGAGAGTGAATGTGTATAAAGATGTAAATTATCTGTTATGCTTTATTTTATGTCGGATAATGTAATATGTTGTAGACTCTGCTTATATTGCTAGTCAGATAATAAAGATTCTTCCACAGTTTGTTTGGTTTCATTTTACGGCTTAAATCATATTATCCTATTAATCTCTTTAAAAAGTTTTAAAAAGTGAAGAGTGGTTGGCTTATGTGTAAATCCCATCCTGTTGCGTCCTAATCTGGTGGTTTGTGGTTAATGTGAGATTGGGGCGTGACAATTTTGGTATCAGAGCTTTGGTTTGAGTACATAGTTACTCAAGGTCAGGGGACGATAAGAGACCAATAGGATTAAGGTTTAGGTGTCTTTCTTCTATCTGTAATTTTCTAACTGGAAGTGTTCTGTTATACTATTGCAGATAGCAGGAAGAGGATGTGGTCACGAGAATCAAGTAAGGAGCTTAAGTTGAGTCGTTAAGAATCATTAAGGTCAAAAGATAAAGTTATAAGTAAGGCGAATAATAGATGATGAGTTTTACCTCTGGAAGGTCTGAGTGTTTAGATACCCTGGCCAGGTGTCTGAATACTTAGATTGACCAGTATCAAGCTACTCTGTCTGTTCTTCCCTGGATGCCCTGGCCAGGTATGTAGAGGAAGGATAGGCTAGAGAGAAAACCCTAGAAATCTTAGGGTTAAGAGATCAGAAATTAATATAGGAATAAGAGATTACATATAAGATGTGATTCAACTCTTGTCTATCATTGTTTATTTGATTTAAAGATCACTAGAAATGCTCTTATATGCATGAAATGTTCAGTTTGTAAAGTAAACATGATTCTTTTATATTGTTATGTCGTGAAGTGAATTGTTTAATGTTTGTTTTCTTTGTATTAAAGTAGACCCGAAATCATGCATAAATGAGTTGCCCTAAGTGGATATTCTTTCCACATGTTTAAGATTAATAGGGGTTGATTAATCCCGAGTAGCTCTTGGCTTCAGGACTACAGGTTCGGCCTGGTCCGGCTGGCAGGATGCGTTACTGGGATCTAATGACTCCTATTAACAGTAAAATAAGAATAGACTCTGGATGATTTAGACCCGTAATATAGTGAGAATATATATACATTAGGATGTTTTAACTACGATAAGAAGTCTAAATGTTCTTTGTTCTTGAGAATTAGGGTTTGAGAAGCATAGACCCTAATCGGCCCAAAATAGGGTTTTGATGATACATAAACACAAATTTGATAAGTAAAGTGTCTCATCAAATGATTTTTAGTATTTTATGTGTAATTCTTATTTAGCTCAAATTTGGATATGATTTGGATATATAAAATGTAGACAACATTGGAAAATATCAGAATTTTTGAAGAATGTCCTGACCTATTCATCGGCTGAGTTTCAAACTTGGCCGATCACTTTTTTCTGAATGATATAGCAGTGTGGTAATTGAATTTTATCTTTTTATTGGTATATCCAATTGATTTCAAATTTTAACTGTGCTTGAAAAACATAATTTTGGATACTCTGTTAAATTGGCATAATTTTTGGATGACTTTTGACCTCTACAGTAAGGGTGTCGGCCGAGTTTGTAACTCAGCCGAACCTGCTGCAGACTGCAATATAGCAGTGCACTGTTCGATTTTTAATTAATTATTGGTAACCTAATATGATCTGAAATTTTTACTGGAGGTGTGAACCTTCATTAGGAATAACATATAAAATTTCCAGAATTTTTGGAGCTTTTGTTAGCCATTTAATAAACGAATTACAGAAACTATTGTGAAAACTGAATTTTCAGCCAAAATAATTAAAGTGAGTGTTGGGTTAATATGCTATTGACCCAAGCAACTCAAATTGATCTATATGATCGACCACACATACACACAATAATTCTATGTTACTGATATAGATCAAAATCCTAGAATGATTAGAGTTGTAGTAGTTTAAGGGATATCATTAGTGATATAACCTTGAATACTGGTAACCTTGTAAAATAAGACCTTGAGATTTGTTCTATGTAAAGTAATCTGGTAGTGATAGTGATCTAGGGTTTTAAGGCAGTTAATCTGAACGGTATATGAACAACATGAAAATGACTTAGAGAAAAGAGTAAAACATAAACCTAAAATGTAACAATAAGAAAGTAGCATAGAAAGCGGAGTATTACCCGATATATGATAAGCAGATAGCTGATGTAGTTCATGTTTTTAAGACATGGTGTCACTATCTTTATGATGTAACAATAGATTATCACCCTGGTAAAGAGAATGTGGTGGCTGATGCTTTCAGCAGAAAGTCAAGTTCAACAACTAATGCATTCTCTATGGCAGGTTTCAATAGAGACCTGTTAGTAGAAATGTGGAAGTTGAACTTAGGCTTAGGGGTGACAACACAAAGTGATTTGATTGTATAGATGTAAGTTAAGCCTACTTCTTATGATCAAATCAAGGAACTACAAAAGGGTGATAGTGAATTAAGCCAGACCATGCATGACCTGATAGGAGGAAAGAGACTAGAGTTTAAGTTTTTAGATAATAAGATGTTGTATTAGCATGACATGTTGTGTGTACCTCGAGATAGAGTAAAATTCTTTTAAGGGGAAAAGGCTATAAGAAAAGATTCTTATAGAAGTGTATGTATTGATGTATGCTATGCTTTCAGGAAAAACTAAGATGTATATGAATCCCAAGAAGTTGAAATGGATGGTCAGATATGCAGAAGGATGTAGCTGGGTATGTGGTTAAAAGTAGAGTGTACCAGTAGGTTAAGGCTGAACCCTAAAAATCAATAGCTACCTGGTAATCTTTTGCTATGCCTGAATGGGAGTGGGAATTTATCACAATGGATTTTGTGGTAAGATTACTCAGGACACCTAGAGGTTGTGACTCGAAATGAATGATTGTGGATAGATTAATTTAGTCTGCTCGCTTCCTTCATATTAAGTCGACCTTTGATGTCTCGAGACTTGACTAAGATATACATGGATAAAATAATTAGGTTACTTGGTAATCCAGTTTCAATCATATCATATTGAGTTTAAAAATACACAACTGATAATGGTACGGTTTGAGTATGAACCCAGAAAAAAAACACAGATTTGGTAAATCATTAGATGCATGATTTCAAGCTAGCAAGACAGCATTAAAATATGTAAATAAATCTAATTGCATGCTTCCTGTTATGTTAATGTGTGTGACCTGACATTTTACATGAATTGGCACATTTCTCTAAGATATTATCAGAAATTCTCAAGTACTATTAAATATTTGTGATATGATACGTAAATAACTCTTAATTGAGTTATGTGATGCATAAACCAGGAATTTGATTAATGTGCACGTACTTCGAGAAATTTCAGATAATTGAAAAATATTATAGATGGTTTCTTATAGGTGAAGTAAATTACACTTATTGGTATAATAAGATGTTCAATTACATGAATTTAGTATGTATGTGCCAAAATTGATTTGAGTTTGGAATATTTATGAAATTTTAATCTGTCAACATGCATGATGGAAAGATTACTCAGTAATTACAATGATTTTGAATATACTGCTCTGCCAATTCCAGAATGATACCGTATTGTGATTTGAATTGCAATCAAACAGATGAGATAATGGAAACCCTAAGAGTAGGGTGTTGCCATGTGATTAGTGAATGAGATAACCCTAAGAGTAGGGTGTTGACATGTGATGAATGAACAAGGCAAATGAAACCCTAAGGATAGGGTGTACGATGAATCAAGTATTTTAATATCAATTCTCAGTATGATATGTAGTGATGTTTAACAGTTAAATTGCATGATTTAATTTTATTACCAAATAGACATGCATTCTGTTTATTTAAAGAATTTTAGTTTGTTTGCAAGAATAGTATAATAATTTCTTGGTAATTACCATAAAGTGAGATACTGCTATAACAGTTCTGGAAAGACAATGTTTTGTGGGTCGATCTGGAATCAGATCAGATGTGTCCTAGGTTAAGGGACCTATACAGATGGTTGATCGGAGGATCAAGAAACTCACGAATTGTGAGATACCACTAGTGATAGTTTTGTGGAGAAATCTTAACCTAGAGGGAGCTACGTAGGAATATGAGTCAGAAATGAGTAACACATTTCCTTTCTCTTTTAGGAATTTCGGGACGAAATTTTTGTAAGGGGAAAAGGTTGTTATGACCCACTCCATGATTAACTAATAAATACCTCAAATTACGTAAAACACCTCAATTAGGGTTGAGTATCAAATTAAACACCATGGATAATCAAGATAAGCTAAGATGCAAATTAATAGCTAAGATTGAATCACCTGAGGCAATTAATAATGTCAATGTTGATTATTTAGTACATTAAGTTGAATCAAGTAATCACAGTTGTAATTAGAGCTTTGATCTAGTGAAATAGTCCTTTTAGCATGTTTTGCACTTTGAGGTTATAGAGAATTCCGTGCTTAAACCATTGCAAGAAAAATCACTCGAAACTGACTTCCGAGTTAAAAGATATGGACATTTGAGTGTTTAGGGACCTAGTTGTAAATATTGGAAATATATGGGAAATTTGCAGCTGGCCCCCTCCGTGACCTTTCTCCCTTATCCCTTCTCCACCCGACACTTACAGAACAACCGCTTGAAGCGGTGCCCAGCGCCCGATCCAGAGCAGTTGAGGGGGGCCGCGCGAGAGCGATTTAGGGTGAAATAGCAAACAACCGACCTCCGTCCGTCCTTCCTCCTCCATTCTTCTTCTTCAACCATCTTCCTCCTCACCCTAGGTGCGTAGCACCTTGACCTGCTGGGCGGCAGACTACAGAAGCAGCAGCTTGGCTGCTGCACGGCGCCGGCCATGGGCCGTTCTGGGCGAGCTAAGCACCAAGGAAGGTGTGATTGATTTCGTTCGTGAGGTCTGTGCACCCAACCGCAGCTCCAACTGCACTTAGCAACTCAATCGAAGATCACCTAGCTGGCTGAACGTCGGCCAACTTGCAGCTACTGCTGCACGGCGCACGACCAAGGAGGAGTCCGTTGGTTGATTTGAAACTCCGGGAAGGTACTTCCTACCTCCTATTCATGGCCATGGATTCGATTTTGCAGTTATAGATGTGCTAATATCAAGCACAGTTCTTCTTTTCAGTTTGTCAGTAAACGTAGAGGTGTCTGTTCTGTATATAGGTTTGAATCAGAACCCTAAGGCGTGGTTTTTGCCAAGGGGAAGATGCCCTTGTGCTTGGTCTAGATTTTTAGACAAGAAATTCGTAGTCTTAGCTAGACCTAGTTGTCGTTTGAATTAATTTTAGATTCGTGTATGATACTACTGTTCTATTGCAGGGTCAGCATTCCGATCGGCTGAATTTGGTAAGATTCGGCCGAGTTTCCTTTATAAGGAAATCGAACAGGGTTCCAATCGGCCGAGATTGTGGGCTGATCGGTCGAGTTGTCATCCGATCGGCCGAGTTGCCTAGAGTGGATCGCCCGAGTTTCCGGCCAATCGGCCGAGTTCCCAGATTGGTCGGCCGAGTTTCAGTACAGTGAGTAGTAGTTCATTCAGTAATCATTATTTAACTCAATTTAAATGTTTAATTGCTTCTGTATCAATTGATATAACTTCTAAACAGTGTAGTACATAAAATAGAGTATGTCGGATTCATTGGAATTGAATTATTTAATATGCTTAGTGAAAATGATAAAATTTCCTGTATTACAGTTGCAATGTATTTGCTTATTTAAAAATAGATGTTTAGCATCGAAAGTGGATAAATGATACTAAATCATGTTTATTGATGATAAAGGATACATATTTGCTACAAGTGTTATTCAGATTGTGCAATATGCATGAAATGTGTTATTCCTGTTTAATTGTTTATCTGTTAATTAGTTAATAGACTTAGGTGCCCTAACACCGTAGAACCCCTAAGAGGAATCTGCAACTTAGGGGTGAAACTCGTGTTGCAACATTATCCGTGCGATGTCATGGAGACACGAGGATAGAGAGGCAGTGTCCAACAACAACGCGTGCTTGTGTCACGGTGGCACTGGAGGAAAGTGGGGGTTATTGCAACATTATCCGTGCTTGTGTCATGGAGATAACCCCGTGAGACTCCCCGCCTATGTACTCAGGTTATAGGAGGAGTCTAGAGTACTAGAATACCGCAGAGAGGCCCCTGAGTTCTTAGGACCTGCGGTGAGGCCCTTGAGCGCCTGAGAGTACAGTGAGGCCCTTGAGTGCCTGAGGCCCTTGAGTGCCTGAGAGTCTTGTAGCAGAACAGGGCTGGCGTCAGACTTAGCATTTCCCGGGTGTGTCGCTAAGTCTTATACGGTGGGACCGTAGCATGAACTTGTTGCGGATCTTTATATGCAGAGTACACTGCATATATTTAGGGCATAATAATAAAATGAATGAATAATCATGTAGGTTCACAGTAAATTTATATAATTGTTTATCTACCTGAATTACCTGTTGATGATTTAAAAATGTGATTATTATCTGTATACTTGTTATGTTATTAGAACTGCCTTGCTTAGTTCTGCATTTATGTTTAATTGCAATTTATAAACATGATGAGTTGTTTAGTGATAGCTAAGTGAAATGCTATTCACTGAGCGAGTAGGCTCATACCTCTACTCAAAACATTTTTAGGTTATCATCAGCATCAGGAAATTTGAAGGATCGTTTCATCCTAACGCCTAGTCTGTAGAAGGAATATGTAGTTAGTAGTTAGTGGTCTCTTAGTCCTTTCCCCTCGATCTTTGGGACAAGGTGTGAGTGAGAGAGTGAATGTGTATAAAGATGTAAATTATCTGTTATGCTTTATTTTATGTCGGACAATGTAATATGCTGTAGACTTTGCTTATATTGCTAGTCAGATAATAAAGATGCTTCCGCAGTTTGTTTGGTTTCATTTTACAGCTTAAATCAGATTATCCTATTAATCTCTTTAAAAAGTTTTAAAAAGTGAAGAGTGGTTGGCTTATGTGTAAATCCCATCCTGTTGCGTCCTAATCTGGTGGTTTGTGGTTAATGTGAGATTGGGGCGTGACAATATATCATGGCAGTGGGGTATGAATACCCAAACAAGAGAATACTATATCTGATTTTTGAGGCAAATAATACATTTAGGTTTCAAGAATTCAATGGTTTAGATCAAGTTAGACCTCATAGAAGAAATTTAGGTATTGAACTAAAGATTTCCCAACTGATAGGTAGATGCACAAAAAAACTCATACTAAACACATACCTTGGCCACAGGTGTCCTAAGTTTCCCTTTTTCAACTCTTCACACGAACTATAAACCCAAACTTCCTAATACATCATTATATTCATAAATTAGAATTACATGCATTCATTTAAAAGATTGAAAACCCTAATTTACTAACTTTTTGCACAAACTCTCGATTCAGACTTCAAAAACCTCATAATCGTCTTAGTTAGGTTTTCCTGATCAAAATAACATATAATATTGTATATTTTGGAAATATGGATTTTTAGGGTTAATTTTAGGGATTTTTAAGTTAATTAAATCGATTTTAAAAACACATTTTCGCAAACCTCAAAACCAGATTTTAAAATTATTTTTATTAAATAGATCTCGTTTTCCTGATTTCAAAACACTATTTATTTTCTATTTTTGACCATCGGAATAATTTATAAAAATTATTTAACCTCGACCAATCACAGCCTGCCACGTAGGCAAGGCTGGATGGCCGAGCGGCGGCGAGCGCCCGACAGCGGCGACCCGCGACCCGCGGTCGCTCGCTACCAGTCGCGCGATGCGGTCGGGCGGGGCGGCGAAAAGACCAAAAACCCAAGCGCGAGAAATCCAGAGAAGAAGAAAGGTGAGGGCAAAACGGTAAAACGCCAACCCGTCATCTTCCTCCTCTCGCCCGATCGACGAGAACAGGAGCTTGGCTCCGATTTTGGGCAAAATCACTATACACGACGAAATCTCGCGTTCAGGTAGTCGAAAGAACGAGAAAGAAGAGACGAATTCAGTGGTACCTCTAATTCGAACCGAGGATGACGGAGTAGAGAGGGAGAAGCACTGCAAGCTTGGGACCTTCGGCTGCTCGTTGGGGGTCGAAACGTCCACGAAAACCCTAATTGAGGATACGATCGAGTTGCTAGGGCGTCGGCGGTCGCGAGGGTTGAGTTATTTATAGCCAAGGAACCCTAGACTAGGATGTGGGTAGGAGCAAGGGAAAGTGGTCGGCGGCTACTTTGGGCGTTTCGTAAATACGCATTAAAGCTCGCAAATTTTGGGATAATCTTGTGCGAAATCTCGCAAGGAATCCAACAAAACAAAATTCGAGGAAAATCGTTGAGTAGATCTCAAGATATTGCGATTTTAAGAAAATGAAAAATCAAGTCTGTTGCCTAATCCGACTCAAGGTAGAAGACGACCGTGCGTCGTTGGATCGGTGGACGCGGGTCCACTAAAGAACCTGGACCGTCCGATCTCGCTTTAGATCAGGGAAATATCCCTTAGCAAAAGTCGATTAATACTATTAGATTTTAAATGTTTTTCTCTTTTTTTTTGGAGGCTCAAACGTTGTCCAAAAATTATGAAAATGTATATCCTGACTTATTTCGACGCGTAGAATCCAAATATGGAGTTAGTTTTTCATTTTGAGAAAGTTTAATAGGTGAAATAATTAATATGTCATTTTCTCTTTCCTCCTTCAAAAGAGGTGATAACATTATCTAAAATTAATGTAACTTCACCCATAAGTCTCCTTAAAGGTTTGGAACATGATTTTTCAATTATCTTCACAAGTGGAAATTATCTTTATATTTATTAAATTAATTAGAACATTCTACACATTTTCTCTCTCTCCTATTTTTCTCATTATTCATATATTATCCAAATTAGTTGCAAATTTGCACAGAGGCTTATTTTTATGTTTAGAATACGAATTTGAAGTAATTTTCCTGATTTGATAGCATTAAGTATTTTATTTCGTTTTTATTGGCATATTTCCTATATTCCATTGATAATGTTATTAATATTTTCATTTTAAATAATACTTGACCCTTAAGTTACTCTTTGCTCAAGGAAACGAATTAAACTATCAAATTATCATGATGGTTTCAGATTATAATATACAAAAATCTTTGTAATTATCTTCTTTGCCCATAATTTCTCATATTACCATTAATAATTACATTTATCTTCTTCCTTTTACAAAATTCGGATTTTCTTCATATCTCTCATATTCTAGGAGACACTAGAAGATTCTAGGACGAATTATTTTACTCTTTTTATTACTTAATGTGAATTTGCACTTTAGACCCATTATCTAATTCTAACTAAGGCATTTGTGCATGCAACCTTGAAATAAGAATATATGGGAAACATTTAACCAATAACCATCTTAATTTCTTTTAAATCAAAACCAAGGACAAATGGAACGAAAATGAAGGTCAAAGCTTATAGAAAAGAGTACAAAGAAGTACATAGGAGATTTCAGTATGTTACAGCACTCCACCCCTTAAAAAGGATTTCGTCCCCGAAATCTCATACAAAGAGGGAAGGGTGAGTACGTAACATCTCATCTCTCAACTCCCAAGTGGTTTCTTCTAAACCATGGTATCTCCACAAAACCTTCACTAACTCTATCTCCTTATTCTTCAACTACTTTACTCGGGAGTCAAGGATCTTCACAGGTAGTTCTTCATAGGTCAGATTCTCATGAATCTCCACCAGTTCAATGGTGAGCACATGAGACGGATCCTTAACGTACTTCCTCAGCACAGAAACATGGAACACATTGTGAATCTTATCATAAGCAGGAGGCAAAGCTAGGCGATATGCACAATCCCCCACTTTATCTAAGATCTCAAATGGTCCAACATAGCGAGGACTCAACTTGCCTTTTACTTTAGATCTTGCAATAGAACGTATAGGCTTGATCTTTAGAAAAGCATAGTCTCCCACTAAGAAGCTTACATCAGACCTCTTCTTATCAGCATACATCTTATGTCTGTCTTGAGCAGCTTTCATCCGTTTCTTTATCAACTGTATCTTCTCAAGCATCATCTTCATGTCATCAGTCTTCACTAGGGAACGTTCACCAACATCATCCCAGTACAAAGGTGAACGACAAGGTCTACCATAGAGAGCTTCAAAAGGTGGCATACCAATACTGGCTTGGTAGCTATTGTTGTAAGCAAACTCTACTAATGGTAGATACCGATCCCAGGCACCACCCCAATCCATCACACAAGCACGAAGAAAGTCCTCCAGAATCTGAACTGTTCTCTCAGACTGACCATCAGTTTACGGGTGGTAAGCAGTGCTGAAACGCAGATCAGTACCCATCTCTTCCTGAATCTGACCCCATAAACGAGAAGTGAATTTCGGGTCTCGATCAGAAACTATCACAGCAGGGACACCATGCAGACGAACTATCCACTCCACATACAACTGAGCCATCTCAGCAACTTTATACGCGGTTTTGAAAGGCAAGAAATGAGCAGATTTTGTAAGCCGATCAATCACCACCCAAACAGCATCATAACCTCTCTTGGACTTAGGGAAACCAGTAACAAAGTCCATTGTGATCTTCTCCCACTTCCACTCTGGAATCTCAAGAGGATGAAGAAGACCACCAGGTCATTGATGTTCAATCTTGACTTGCTGACATGTCAAGCACTTTGCTACAAATAGAGCTATATCATTCTTCATGTTCTTCCACCAGAAACTTCGTTGTAAGTCCTTGTACATCTTGGTTGTGCTAGGGTGAATAGTGTACTTGGAACCATGAGCTTCACTCAGAACCTTCTGTCTCAGATCACCAACATCGGGTACCCACAACCTTTGTCTGAAGCGGATAGCACCATCTACTCCGATAGAGAATTCAGATTGCGGTTTCTCAGATAAAGCTTTCAACTCTTCAAGCTCTAAACTCTCCAACTGTGCTGACACAACTTCTGAGATCCAGGTTGGTGTAACGGTCAAACTGGCCATATGAACACACAACTTATCTTCATCCACTGAATCGACAGGTTGAGGTTTCCAACTGGCCACATGTTCAAGGTTTTCCCACACAGAACATCTCAGAGCAGCACAAACAGCATCCTTCTTGCGACTTAAAGCATCATCTATGACATTTGCTTTACTAGGATGATAGGTGATGGTGAAATTGTAATCTTTAAGATATTCCATCCACCTACGTTGTCGCAAGTTCAGATCCTTCTGAGTCAACAGATATCTCAAACACTTGTGATCAGAAAAGACTTCAAACTTCTCTCCGTAGAGGTAGTGTCGCCAGATCTTCAAAGCATGAACTATGGAAGCCAGCTCCAAATCATGCGTAGGCCAATTAGCTTCATTAGGTTTCAACTGTCGAGAAGCATAGGCGATCACCTTTCCGTCTTGCATCAGAACACACCCTAATCCTTGTCGGGATGCATCAGTGTAGATGACATAGGGTATACCCTCAACAGGCAAAGCAAGCACGGGAGCAGAAGTCAGACTCATCTTCAACCTCTGAAAACTGTCCTCACATTCAGGGGTCCATGAGAACTTGACCTCCTTCCGAGTCAGCTTGGTCAAAGGTAAAGCCAACTCAGAAAACCCTTTGATAAACTTCCGATAGTAACCAGCTAGACTAAGGAAACTACGGATTTCTGACGGGTTTCTCGGAGCATTCCACTTTGTCACAGCTTCTACCTTTGCAGGATCAACAGCTATATGGCCGGAAGAAATCACGTGACCAAGAAACATCACTTCCTTTATCCAGAACTCACATTTTGAGAATTTTGCATACAATTGATTTTCTCGCAATGTGTTGAGTACAATCCGCAAGTGCTCGCGATGTTGCTCCAACGTCTCAGAATAAACCAAAACGTCATCAATAAACACCACTACAAACTTGTCGAGGTATGGGCGGAATACTCGGTTCATCAGGTCCATAAACGCAGCAGGGGCATTCGTCAAACCAAAAGGCATGACCATAAATTCATAATGCCCATAGCGAGTTCTGAATGTTGTCTTCGGAACATCATCATCCTTCACACGCATCTGGTAGTAGCCACTTCGCAGATCCATCTTGGAGAACACGGTGGATGACTTCAGCTGATCAAATAGGTCGTCGATGCGTGGCAACGGATAACGATTCTTCACTGTCACCTGGTTGAGCATGCGGTAGTCCATACACATCCGCAAAGAGCCATCTTTCTTCTTCACGAACAGGACAGGGGCTCCCCAAGGGGAAACACTGGGGCGAATGAAGCCCATGTCAAGAAGCTCTTCAAGTTGCTTCTTCAACTCCGCCAGCTCAGCAGGAGCCAAGCGGTAAGGTGGCTTCGATATCGGTGAAGTTCCAGGTATGAGCTCGATGGAGAATTCCACTTCGCGATTTGGTGGCAACCCGGGAAACTCCTCAGGAAAGACATCTAGGAAGTCCTTCACCACATCAACATGGTCTAGGGCAGGAGGTGTAGCATCGAGAACTATGGAGGCTAGGAAGGCTCTACACCCTTGTGAGATGAGCTTTTCATCTTTGATGGCAGAGATGATGAACTGTCACTCTCCTCACTTCTTGCCCTTAACACACACTCTTCCTTCATCAGGATGAAACAGACTAACCTTGGATTCCTCACAGAACAGAACAGCTTTATACTTCTTTAACAAATCCATGCCCAGGATGATGTCAAAGACAGTCATATCAAGCAAGACAAAAACTGTGGGAAACATTATTCCAGATATACAGAGGTTCAAGGTAGGAGTTTGGACGTACGAGGAGCAGATTTTTCCACTAGGAGTTTTTACATCTAACACATGATCCATAAACTCAGATTCTATTTCAAGCATAGAGGCAAACTGTCTAGATATGAAGGTACTGGAGGAACCGGAATCAAACAGAGCTTTTAAAGGATGTAAATTTAGGTGTAGTGTACCTTCAATCACTTCATTGCCTTCACCATCTTCTTCAGCATTGAGAGCAAACACTCTCCCATTCTGCCTCTCAGCTGGCAGACGCCTCGGGTTCTGGTTGTTGTTAATACTGTTGTTGTTGTTTCGCGGTGGAGGGTTCTGTCTTGGCTGTTGCGGCTGTTGAGCATTATTCTGCCCTTGCTGGAAACGAGGGCAGTTGGGTCGGATGTGCCCAACCTGACCGCACTCATGGCAGGTTGGTGGAGGACGATTGCCAATACGAGCAGGTGCATTGTTGGTGGGACATCTTCCAGGAGGATGGTGGCGATTGCATCTGTTGCAGCGATCACGACCACGGTTCTCATGCTGGTTCGAATTCTTCCTTTTGTTGTCGTTCAAGCTACTGGAAGCCTGGAATCTCAGATAAGACTCGATGGCGAGAGCCTTGTCCACCATCTGTTGAAACGAGAGTGGCATCTGGGGTACGAGGCTTCGACCAACATGGTATTTCAGGCCCTCCAAGAACAAGGTTGCTCTTCTATCAGCTCCAAGGTCGGTGGCGTAACGTTCCAACAGCAGAAACTTCTGAACATAGTCGGCCACGCTCATGCTTCCTTGCTTAGGACTGTAAAACTCAGCCTCCTTCTTCCTCAGGAACGCAGGGCAGATGTACTTCTCTCTGAACAACTTCAGGAACTGGGTCCACTCCATGGAGGAGGTGTCTCGAGTACGGGCAACACCATTCCACCAAACACGCGGCGGTCCATCCAGCACGTACGTCGCGAACTGAACCTTCTGGTGAGGAGGGCAAGCCATTCCCTCGAAGGTCCGATCCAGGGACAACACCCAGTCATCCGCTTTGTCCACCATGTTAGGCTCACTCTCACCCTTGAAGTAGGGTGGCTGCATCTTGATGAAGTCGGTGAGGGTGAACTCCCTCGGCTTGGAGGCAACAACAGCTATGGTGTTGAGTTGTCCCATCATGGTGGAGGACAACAGCTGTCGCAGCATCGCCAGTTCTTGCTCAGGTGTGAAGGCAGGAACACCAGAGGTTGGTTGGTTAACAGCAGGAGTCGCAGGAGTGTCGGGGTTGTCAGTGGTGGACTCCTGGTTGGTGTTGTCAAACAGGTCACCTCTCCTGAAATTAGGGTTAACATATTAAATTTTTAGGAGTAAAGAATCATAGATGAGAGGGAAAAGAAATAGAGATGAGAAAAGGATAACTAGAATGCTATTGCCTAAAAGCATACTATTTTGGGTAGTTCATTTCGGCGCAGGCCAGGCCGGAACATATGGGCACGGGAGTCCCCGTATGCCAATCTAGTGGGTCGGAGGAAAATCTTGCCAGCCCCCATGCCCTGATCCTTTCTAGACACCCTTGCCTCAACTGCATGCCCTAATAGTCGCCTAAAGGCTCTGATACCATGCTGTAAAGAGGCGAGATCACCTCTTTACTAAAATTTAAAGGAAATACAAACATCCACAATTTTAACAAAAATTTTAGACTTTGAGGATGATTGCATAATATTCCAAATAAATAAGCATGATTCCAGATACATAATAAAATGTCAATAGCAGCGGAAAAAAAGAAATAACAAGCCTTCTAATGGCTTTATTGTTTATTACATCATTGCTTCTAAAAGAAAAGATAAGATAGAATAGAGGATCTAGCTATAGCAACCTAGCCATCCTTCTTGTCAAGCAGACGATCACAACAAAGGATTCTTTCTTCAAGCCCTTCCTTCACCTTGCACAGATCCAACACCTGGGTGGTTGGGAAGGCACCCAGCAAGAGGGAAAACAAGAAAAGTATGTGTTACACTAATAATCTATCAAAGGCAAAGGAAATTGTAGCAAGTAAACTAGACTAGATATTTGGTGTAAGAAGATATCAAAAAGTATGAGGTTTTCATAAGAGAACTTGCCATTAACAAAGTAAGTAAAGGTTTTAGCATGTTTATTAATATGTCTATATAACTAAGTAGGGTTGAGGCACCTACCGAACCTCTAACCTTAGGTGAGGGAAGAATTATAAAAATTTCCAAATCACCTACAAATTTTTAATGGGGAGAATAATAAACATTCCCCTAGGGCAAATTTATACATGCCCTCTATCGGTGGTTGTACATAAGTACCACTACTTAAAGATTAAATAGAACATTTAATTTCATGCTAATAAGAGATTTATGGCAAGAATAAGCAAAAGAATATATATCATGGCAGTGGGGTATGAATACCCAAACAAGAGAATACTATATCTGATTTTTGAGGCAAATAAGACATTTAGGTTTCAAGAATTCAATGGTTTAGATCAAGTTAGACCTCATAGAAGAAATTTAGGTATTGAACTAAAGATTTCCCAACTGATAGGTAGATGCACAACAAAACTCATACTAAACACATACCTTGTCCACAGGTGTCCTAAGTTTCCCTTTTTCAACTCTTCACACGAACTATAAACCCAAACTTCCTAATACATCATTATATTCATAAATTAGAATTACATGCATTCATTTAAAAGATTGAAAACCCTAATTTACTAACTTTTTGCACAAACTCTCGATTCAGACTTCAAAAACCTCATAATCGTCTTAGTTAGGTTTTCTTGATCAAAATAACATATAATATTGTATATTTTGGAAATATGGATTTTTAGGGTTAATTTTAGGGATTTTTAAGTTAATTAAATCGATTTTATAAACACATTTTCGCAAACCTCAAAACCAGATTTTAAAATTATTTTTATTAAATAGATCTCGTTTTCCTGATTTCAAAACACTATTTATTTTCTATTTTTGACCATCAGACTAATTTATAAAAATTATTTAACCTCGACCAATCACAGCCTGCCATGTAGGCAAGGCTGGATGGCCGAGCGGCGGCGACCCGCGACCAGCGGTCGCTCGCTACCAGCCGCGCGATGCGGTCGGGCGAGGCGGCGAAAAGACCAAAAACCCAAGCGTGAGAAATCCAGAGAAGAAGAAAGGCGAGGGCAAAACGGTAAAATGCCAACCCGTCATCTTCCTCCTCTCGCCCGATCGACGAGAACAGGAGCTTGGCTCCGATTTTGGGCAAAATCGCTATACACGACGAAATCTCGCGTTCAGGTAGTCGAAAGAACGAGAAAGAAGAGACGAATTCAGTGGTACCTCTAATTCGAACCGAGGATGACGGAGTAGAGAGGGAGAAGCGCCGCAAGCTTGGGACCTTCGGCTGCTCGTTGGGGGTCAAAACGTCCACGAAAACCCTAATTGAGGATACGATCGAGTTGCTAGGGCGTCGGCGGTCGCGAGGGTTGAGTTATTTATAGGCAAGGAACCCAAGACTAGGATGTGGGTAGGAGCAAGGGAAAGTGGTCGGCGGCTACTTTTGGGCGTTTCGCAAATACGCGTTAAAGCTCGCAAATTTTGAAATAATCCTGTGCGAAATCTCGCAAGGAATCCAACAAAACAAAATTCGAGGAAAATCGTTGAGTAGATCTCAAGATATTGCGATTTTAAGAAAACGAAAAATCAAGTCTGTTGCCTAATCCGACTCAAGGTAGAAGACGATCGTGCGTCGTTGGATCGGTGGACGCGGGTCCACTAAAGAACCTGGACCGTCCAATCTCGCTTTAGATCAGGGAAATATCCCTTAGCAAAAGTCGATTAAAACTATTAGATTTTAAATGTTTTTCTCTTTCTTCTTTTGGAGGCTCAAACGTTGTCCAAAAATTATGAAAATGTATATCCTGACTTATTTCGACGCGTAGAATCCAAATATGGAGTTAGTTTTTCATTTTGAGAAAGTTTAATAGGTGAAATAATTAATATGTCATTTTCTCTTTCCTCCTTCAAAAGAGGTGATAACATTATCTAAAATTAATGTAACTTCACCCATAAGTCTCCTTAAAGGTTTGGAACATGATTTTGCAATTATCTTCACAAGTTGAAATTATCTTTATATTTATTAAATTAATTAGAACATTCTACACATTTTCTCTCCTATTTTTCTCATTATTCATATATTATCCAAATTAGTTGCAAATTTGCACAGAGGCTTATTTTTATGTTTAGAATACGAATTTGAAGTAATTTTCCTGATTTGAGAGCATTAAGTATTGTATTTCTTTTTTATTGGCATATTTCCTATATTCCATTGATAATGTTATTAATATTTTCATTTTAAATAATACTTGACCCTTAAGTTACTCTTTGCTCAAGGAAACGAATTAAACTATCAAATTATCATGATGGTTTCAGATTATAATATACAAAAATCTTTGTAATTATCTTCTTTGCCCATAATTTCTCATATTACCATTAATAATTACATTTATCTTCTTCCTTTTACAAAATTCGGATTTTCTTCATATCTCTCATATTCTAGGAGACACTAAAAGATTCTAGGATGAATTATTTTACTCTTTTTATTACTTAATGTGAATTTGCACTTTAGACCCATTATCTAATTCTAACTAAGGCATTTGTGCATGCAACCTTGAAATAAGAATATATGGGAAACATTTAACCAATAACCATCTTAATTTCTTTTAAATCAAAACCAAGGACAAATGGAACGAAAATGAAGGTCAAAGCTTATAGAAAAGAGTACAAAGAAGTACATAGGAGATTTCAGTATGTTACAGCACTCCACCCCTTAAAAAGGATTTCGTCCCCGAAATCTCATACAAAGAGGGAAGGGTGAGTACGTAACATCTCATCTCTCAACTCCCAAGTGGTTTCTTCTAAACCATGGTATCTCCACAAAACCTTCACTAACTCTATCTCCTTATTCTTCAACTGCTTTACTCGGGAGTCAAGGATCTTCACAGGTAGTTCTTCATAGGTCAGATTCTCATGAATCTCCACCGGTTCAATGGTGAGCACATGAGACGGATCCTTAACGTACTTCCTCAGCACAGAAACATGGAACACATTGTGAATCTTATCATAAGCAGGAGGCAAAGCTAGGCGATATGCACAATCCCCCACTTTATCTAAGATCTCAAATGGTCCAACATAGCGAGGACTCAACTTGCCTTTTACTTTAGATCTTGCAATAGAATGTATAGGCTTGATCTTTAGAAAAGCATAGTCTCCCACTAAGAAGCTTACATCAGACCTCTTCTTATCAGCATACATCTTATGTCTGTCTTGAGCAGCTTTCATCCGTTTCTTTATCAACTATATCTTCTCAAGCATCATCTGCATGTCATCAGTCTTCACTAGGGAACGTTCACCAACATCATCCCAGTGCAAAGGTGAACGACAAGGTCTACCATAGAGAGCTTCAAAAGGTGGCATACCAATACTGGCTTGGTAGCTATTGTTGTAAGCAAACTCTGCTAATGGTAGATACCGATCCCAGGCACCCCCCCCAATCCATCACACAAGCATGAAGCAAGTCCTCCAGAATCTAAACTATTCTCTCGGACTGACCATCAGTTTGGGGGTGGTAAGCAGTGCTGAAACGCAGATCAGTACCCATCTCTTCCTGAATCTGACCCCATAAACGAGAAGTGAATTTCGGGTCTCGATCAGAAACTATCACAGCAGGGACACCATGCAGACGAACTATCCACTCCACATACAACTGAGCCATCTCAGTAACTTTATATGTGGTTTTGAAAGGCAAGAAATGAGCAGATTTTGTAAGCCGATCAATCACCACCCAAACAGCATCATAACCTCTCTTGGACTTAGGGAAACCAGTAACAAAGTCCATTGTGATCTTCTCCCACTTCCACTCTAGAATCTCAAGAGGATGAAGAAGACCACCAGGTCGTTGATGTTCAATCTTGACTTGCTGACATGTCAAGCACTTTGCTACAAATAGAGCTATATCATTCTTCATGTTCTTCCACCAGAAACTTCGCTGTAAGTCCTTGTACATCTTGGTTGTGCCAGGGTGAATAGTGTACTTGGAACCATGAGCTTCACTCAGAACCTTCTGTCTCAGATCACCAACATCGGGTACCCACAACCTTTGTCTGAAGCGGATAGCACCATCTACTCCGACAGAGAAGTCAGATTGCGGTTTCTCAGATAAAGCTTTCAACTCTTCAAGCTCTGAACTCTCCAACTGTGCAGATACAACTTCTGAGATCCAGGTTGGTGTAACGGTCAAACTGGCCATATGAACACACAACTTATCTTCATCCACTGAATCGACAGGTTGAGGTTTCCAACTGGCCACATGTTCAAGGTTTTCCCACACAGAACATCTCAGAGCAGCACAAATAGCATCCTTCTTGCGACTTAAAGCATCAGCTACGACATTTGCTTTACCAGGATGATAGGTAATGGTGAAATTGTAATCTTTAAGATATTCCATCCACCTACGTTGTCGCAAGTTCAGATCCTTCTGAGTCAACAGATATCTCAAACTCTTGTGATCAGAAAAGACTTCAAACTTCTCTCCGTAGAGGTAGTGTCGCCAGATCTTCAAAGCATGAACTATGGCAGCCAGCTCCAAATCAAGCGTAGGCCAATTAGCTTCATTAGGTTTCAACTGTCGAGAAGCATAGGCGATCACCTTTCCGTCTTGCATCAGAACACACCCTAAGCCTTGTCGGGATGCATCAGTGTAGATGACATAGGGTATACCCTCAACAGGCAAAGCAAGCACGGGAGCAGAAGTCAGACTCATCTTCAACCTCTGAAAACTGTCCTCACATTCAGGGGTCCATGAGAACTTGACCTCCTTCCGAATCAGCTTGGTCAAAGGTAAAGCCAACTCAGAAAACCCTTTGATAAACTTCCGATAGTAACCAGCTAGACCAAGGAAACTACGGATTTCTGACGGGTTTCTCAGAGCATTCCACTTTGTCACAGCTTCTACCTTTGCAGGATCAACAGCTATATGGCCGGCAGAAATCACGTGACCAAGAAACATCACTTCCTTTATCCAGAACTCACATTTTGAGAATTTTGCATACAATTGATTTTCTCACAATGTGTTGAGTACAATCTGCAAGTGCTCACGATGTTGCTCCAACGTCTCAGAATAAACCAAAACGTCATCAATAAACACCACTACAAACTTGTCGAGGTATGGGCGGAATACTCGGTTCATTAGGTCCATAAACACTACAGGGGCATTCGTCAAACCAAAAGGCATGACCATAAATTCATAATGCCCATAGCGAGTTCTGAACGCTGTCTTCGGAACATCATCATCCTTCACACGCATCTAGTAGTAGCCACTTCGCAGATCCATCTTGGAGAACATGGTGGCTGACTTCAGCTGATCGAATAGGTCGTCGATGCGTGGCAACGAATAACGATTCTTCACTGTCACCTGGTTGAGCATGCGGTAGTCCATACACATCCGCAAAGAGCCATCTTTCTTCTTCACGAACAGGACAGGGGCTCCCCAAGGGGAAACACTGGGGCGAATGAAGCCCATGTAAAGAATCTCTTAAAGCTGCTTCTTCAACTCCGCCAGCTCAGCAGGAGCCAAGCGGTAAGGTGGCTTCGATATCGGTGAAGCTCCAGGTATGAGCTCGATGGAGAATTCCACTTCGCAATTTGGTGGCAACCCGGGCAACTCCTCAGGAAAGACATCTGGGAAGTCCTTCACCACATCAACATGGTCTAGGGCAGGAGGTGTAGCATCGAGAACTATGGAGGCTAGGAAGTCTCTACACCCTTATGAGACGAGCTTTTCATCTTTGATGGCAGAGATGACGAACTATCGCTCTCCTCGCTTCTTGCCCTTAACACACACTCTTCCTTCATCAGGATGAAACAGACTAACCTTGGATTCCTCACAGAACAGAACAACTTTATACTTCTTTAACCAATCCATGCCCAGGATGATGTCAAAGACAGTCATATCAAGCAAGACAAAAACTGTGGGAAACATTATTCCAGATATACAGAGGTTCAAGGTAGGAGTTTGGAGGTACGAGGAGCAGATTTTTCCACTATGAGTTTTTACATCTAACACATGATCCATAAACTCAGATTCTATTTCAAGCATAGAGGCAAACTGTCTAGATATGAAGGTATTGGAGGAGCCAGAATCAAACAGAGCTTTTAAAGGATGTAAATTGAGGTGTAGTGTAC
Source organism: Alisma plantago-aquatica (assembly GCA_963693085.1). Classification (NCBI taxonomy): domain Eukaryota; kingdom Viridiplantae; phylum Streptophyta; class Magnoliopsida; order Alismatales; family Alismataceae; genus Alisma; species Alisma plantago-aquatica. The sequence goes on along the minus strand of OY856412.1, from coordinate 1,270,878,239 downwards.
CTTCAATCACTTCATTACCTTCACCATCTTCTTCAGCATTGAGAGCAAACACTCTCCCATTCCGCCTCTCAGCTGGCGGACGCCTCGGGTTCTGGTTGTTGTTATTAATGTTGTTGTTGTTTCGCGGTGGAGGGTTCTGTCTCGACTGTTGCGGCTGTTGAGCATTATTCTGCCCTTGCTGGAAATGAGGGCAGTTGGGTCGGATGTGCCCAACCTGACCGCACTCATGGCAGGTTGGTGGAGGATGATTGCCAACACGAGCAGGTGCATTGTTGGCGGGACATCTTCCAGGAGGATGGTGGCGATTGCATCTGTTGCAGCGATCACGACCACGGTTCTCATGCTGGTTCGGATTCTTCCTTTTGTTGTTGTTGAAGCTACTGGAAGCCTGGAATCCCGGATAAGACTCGATGGAGAGAGCCTTGTCCACCATCTGTTGAAACGAGAGTGGCATCTGGGGTACGAGGCTTCGACCAACATGGTAGTTCAGGCCCTCCAAGAACAAGGTTGCTCTTCTGTCAGCTCCAAGGTCGGTGGCGTAACGTTCCAACAGTAGAAACTTCTGAACATAGTCGGCCACGCTCATGCTTCCTTGCTTGAGACTGTAAAACTCAGCCTCCTTCTTCCTCAGGAACGCAGGGCAGATGTACTTCTCTCTGAACAACTTCAGGAACTGGGTCCACTCCATGGAGGAGGTGTCTCGAGTACGGGAAACACCATTCCACCAAACACGCGCCGGTCCATCCAGCACGTACGTCGCGAACCGAACCTTCTGGTGAGGAGGGAAAGCCATTCCCTCGAAGGTCCGATCCAGGGCCAACACCCAGTCATCTGCTTTGTCCACCATGTTAGGCTCACTCTCACCGTTGAAGTAGGGTGGCTGCATCTTGATGAAGTCGGTGAGGGTGAACTCCCTCGGCTTGGAGGCAACAACAGCTATGGTGTTGAGTTGTCCCATCATGGTGGAGGACAACAGCTGTCGCAGCATCGCCAGTTCTTGCTCAGGTGTGAAGGCAGGAACACCAGAGGTTGGTTGGTTAACAGCAGGAGTCGCAGGAGTGTCGGGGTTGTCAGTGGTGGACTCCTGGTTGGTGTTGTCAAATAGGTCACCTCTCCTAAAATTAGGGTTAACATATTAAATTTTCAGGAGTAAAGAATCATAGATGAGAGGGAAAAGAAATAGAGATGACAAAAGGATAACTAGAATGTTATTGCCTAAAAGCATACTATTTCGGGCAGTTCGTTTCGGCGCAGGCCAGGCCGGAACATATGGGCACGGGAGTCCCCGTATGCCAAGCTAGTGGGTCAGAGGAAAATCTTGCCAGCCCCCATGCCCTGATCCTTTCTAGACACCCTTGCCTCAACTGCATGCCCTAATAGTCGCCTAAAGGCTCTAATACCATGTTGTAAAGAGGCGAGATCACCTCTTTACTAAAATTTAAAGGAAATACAAACATCCACAATTTTAACAAAAATTTTAGACTTTGAGGATGATTGCATAATATTCCAAATAAATAAGCATGATTCCAGATACATAATAAAATGTCAATAGCAGCGGAAAGAAAGAAATAACAAGCCTTCTAATGGCTTTATTGTTTATTACATCATTGCTTCTAAAGGAAAAGATAAGATAGAATAGAGGATCTAGCTATAGCAACCTAGCCATCCTTCTTGTCAAGCAGACGATCACAGCAAAGGATTCTTTCTTCAAGTCCTTCCTTCACCTTGCACAGCTCCAACACCTGGGTGGTTGGGAAGGCACCCAGCAAGAGGGAAAATAAGAAAAGTATGTGTTACACTAATAATCTATCAAAGGCAAAGGAAATTGTAGAAAGTAAACTAGACTAGATATTTGGTGTAAGAAGATATCAAAAAGTATGAGGTTTTCATAAGAGAACTTGCCATTAACAAAGTAAGTAAAGGTTTTAGCATGTTTATTAATATGTCTATCTAACTAAGTAGGGTTGAGGCACCTACCGAACCTCTAACCTTAGGTGAGGGAAGAATTATAAACATTTCCAAATCACCTACAAATTTTTAATGGGGAGAATAATAAACATTCGCTTAGGGCGATTTTATACATGCCCTCTATGGGTGGTTGTACATAAGTACCACTACTTAAAGATTAAATAGAACATTTAATTTCATGCTAATAAGAGATTTATGGCAAGAATAAGCAAAAGAATATATATCATGGCAGTGGGGTATGAATACCCAAATAAGAGAATACTATATCTGATTTTTGAGGCAAATAAGACATTTAGGTTTCAAGAATTCAATGGTTTAGATCAAGTTAGACCTCATAGAAGAAATTTAGGTATTGAACTAAAGATTTCCCAACTGATAGGTAGATGCACAACAAAACTCATACTAAACACATACCTTGGCCACAGGTGTCCTAAGTTTCCCTTTTTCAACTCTTCACACGAACTATAAACCCAAACTTCCTAATACATCATTATATTCATAAATTAGAATTACATGCATTCATTTAAAAGATTGAAAACCCTAATTTACTAACTTTTTGCACAAACTCTCGATTCAGACTTCAAAAACCTCATTATCGTCTTAGTTAGGTTTTCCTGATCAAAATAACATATAATATTGTATATTTTGGAAATATGGATTTTTAGGGTTAATTTTAGCGATTTTTAAGTTAATTAAATTGATTTTAAAAACACATTTTCGCAAACCTCAAAACCAGATTTTAAAATTATTTTTATTAAATAGATCTCGTTTTCCTGATTTCAAAACACTATTTATTTTCTATTTTTGACCATCGGAATAATTTATAAAAATTATTTAACCTCGATCAATCACAGCCTGCCATGTAGGCAAGGCTGGATGGCCGAGCGGCGGCGAGCGCCCGTCAGCGGCGACCCGCGACCCGTGGTCGCTCGCTACCAGCCGCGTGATGCGGTCGGGCGGGGCGGCGAAAAGATCAAAAACCCAAGCGCGAGAAATCCAGAGAAGAAGAAAGGCGAGGGCAAAACGGTAAAACGCCAACCCGTCATCTTCCTCCTCTCGCCCAATCGACGAGAACAGGAGCTTGGCTCCGATTTTGGGCAAAATCGCTATACACGACGAAATCTCACGTTCAGATAGTCGAAAGAACGAGAAAGAAGAGACGAATTCAGTGGTACCTCTAATTCGAACCGAGGATGACAGAGTAGAGAGGGAGAAGCGCCGCAAGCTTGGGACCTTCGACTGCTCGTTGGGGGTCAAAACGTCCACGAAAACCCAAATTGAGGATACGATCGAGTTGCTAGGGCGTCGGCGGTCGCGAGGGTTGAGTTATTTATAGGCAAGGAACCCTAGACTCTGATGTGGGTAGGAGCAAGGGAAAGTGGCCGGCGGCTACTTTGGGCATTTCGCAAATACGCATTAAAGCTCGCAAATTTTGGGATAATCATGTGCGAAATATCGCAAGGAATCCAACAAAACAAAATTCGAGGAAAATCGTTGAGTAGATCTCAAGATATTGCGATTTTAAGAAAATGAAAAATCAAGTCTATTGCCTAATCCGACTCAAGGTAGAAGACGACCGTGCGTCGTTGGATCGGTGGACACGGGTCCACTAAAGAACCTGGACCGTCTGATCTCGCTTTAGATCAGGGAAATATCCCTTAGCAAAAGTCGATTAAAACTATTAGATTTTAAATGTTTTTCTCTTTCTTCTTTTGGAGGCTCAAACGTAGTCCAAAAATTATGAAAATTTATATCCTGACTTATTTCGACGCGTAGAATCCAAATATGGAGTTAGTTTTTCATTTTGAGAAAGTTTAATAGGTGAAATAATTAATATGTCATTTTCTCTTTCCCCCTTCAAAAGAGGTGATAACATTATCTAAAATTAATGTAACTTCACCCATAAGTCTCCTTAAAGGTTTGGAACACGATTTTGCAATTATCTTCACAAGTTGAAATTATCTTTATATTTATTAAATTAATTAGAACATTCTACACATTTTCTCTCTCTCCTATTTTTCTCATTATTCATATATTATCCAAATTAGTTGCAAATTTGCACAGAGGCTTATTTTTATGTTTAGAATACGAATTTGAAGTAATTTTCCTGATTTGAGAGCATTAAGTATTTTATTTCTTTTTTATTGGCATATTTCCTATATTCCATTGATAATGTTATTAATATTTTCATTTTAAATAATACTTGACCCTTAAGTTACTATTTGCTCAAGGAAACGAATTAAACTATCAAATTATCATGATGGTTTCAGATTATAATATTTGTTGCAAAAATCTTTGTAATTATCTTCTTTGCCCATAATTTCTCATATTACCATTAATAATTACATTTATCTTCTTCCTTTTACAAAATTCGGATTTTCTTCATATCTCTCATATTCTAGGAGACACTAGAAGATTCTAGGACGAATTATTTTACTCTTTTTATTACTTAATGTGAATTTGCACTTTAGACCCATTATCTAATTCTAACTAAGGCATTTGTGCATGCAACCTTGAAATAAGAATATATGGGAAACATTTAACCAATAACCATCTTAATTTCTTTTAAATCAAAACCAAGGACAAATGGAACGAAAATGAAGGTCAAAGCTTATAGAAAAGAGTACAAAGAAGTACATAGGAGATTTCAGTATGTTACACGCCCCCCTCATTTTCTTTACTGTACTTGATGCCAAGATACATGAGAGATACGCTAGAAGGTATATTTTACATGTTGCACCCTATGTTTTGGGTAAATTGCACTTTACACCAAAACTAGGGTTTAAAGCATAAGGATTGCTCTGCAAGCTATATCTTGATGCCCAAGCTTGGAGAATCCATATCACCACATCATATTCATTATTATGATGTCTCATCATCATAGGAACATCTCAACATTTGCAATTTGCAAGTTAACCCCTCTAATTGGGTAATTTGCACATAGGTCCTTATTAAACAAAATAATATTATAACATTGTTTAAAAAGGACAGAAATATAAATATAAGTTCCTCAACAACTCTAATTATATATAAAAAGATGATCACAAGTATCTAATCACATGTTTTAAGCAAAACACTTAGGGTTAGTTCATAACCCAGGTCAGGGATGTTACAGATAATAAGTGAACTTGTGTAGTAAACATAGTCAAACTCAGGTACAAGGGTGAAAAAGTTTAGGGTTTGAGATCTTAGCTTATTGATGTCAAACCAAAAGGGTAGATAAGATTTTTCTTGCAGATATAAGGTGACCAAACAAGAAATAAAGCAACAAAAAAAGTAAATCTAAGTTAAGAAAATAAGATGAACATAGATTATTTTTGTATGTTTCAATATTTGGATAGAACATAGGATGTGTTTCACTATATGAGAAATCTAGCCAACATGCAATATTCACATACATTTTATACCCTTAGAGTTTACGAGTAATTATCACAAGTGTCTATTCCCTCCTCTCTTGAGATTTTGCTAGATTTAGATCACCATCATCTCTCTCTTGAGTTGATAGTCATATATTTGATTGGCTCTATTATTCTGACACTCTCATGCATTCATACTACTCCATTACTCTAGAAATCAACTATACTACTCTTTTGGTAGCCTTAGATATCAAACATCACAAGATGGTAGCTAATCATGCAAGTGAAGCATGCAAGAGTAAGAGTAAGGAAATAAACATTGCTAAAAGATATATACATTCAATGGGATATAAGTATTTACATGTTGGGAGAGCCTTGATGTCTACTCCCAACCAAAGTATGTGGATTCGACACTCATGTTCATGGGAGACAATACATATTTACATGTGAATGAGTCCACAAAAATATGTAAAAATGGAGGGGGAATCAAATAGAGGGAGGGACAAAGAATAAACACAACAAAAGATATCCCTAGGGGAGTATTGGATGTTGGTGTGACCTCCTTCTTCCTAGACAATGATGATGTTGAGTGAGTCGGTGACCCATGTTATCCTTCTTCACGTGAAGACAGACATCAAGGCTGATGGAGGCAGATGAGAGCCCCAAAGGAGGCTTGGACTCTCATCCTAGTATTCCATTGGATTGGTGGTAAATTTGAAATGCAATGCCACTTTGTCATAATTTTGAAGGTTCTTTTTTTTATCTTGTCAAAATGTGAGGGGCTCAAGGCACCAAGTGATGGGACCTTGCTTGTATTCTATAATCTCATAAAAAATTCCTCAAGGCTCATGCCTAACAAATTCTGGTAGTGGTGGCTTCTCGTATAGGTTCCATTAGTAGACTGGTACTCCATAGAAGCATTACAAGATGAAGCTAGTAGAATCTTTGGTAGGCAAAGATAATGGAACCATTGGTTGGTGATAATAGCAGGGCCATTAGTTAGTATCACCTATAGGTGACTACCTATCTTTCCATCAGAATGTGGAGATAGTGAGACCATCAATTGACGCTAGTAGTTGAACCATCAAAAGGTGATAGTCAGCATTTCCATTGGCTAGTGGTGTTCTGTGAACCATCAGAATATGGTAATCAATGTGCTTCCATAGATAGGTGACCTGTAGGGCCATTGGTTGATGGTTGCATGTCTTTCAAGCAAAGATTGGCCTTCACATTCTACCATTTTTAAACTCCAATGTTTCTTCATTTGATGGATAGCGATGGTATATTTGTGCTTATTAAAATCCATCAGTTGTTGGTTAATGTATGTCATAAACTGCTACTTAGTCTGTGTCTAGCAGAATTGCTAATTACTTTCTTGTTGACAACCATTTATTGATGATTTGGATGCATTGCTTGGAACTTATGGTCTCCGACAAAAGTGGAAATTCATTGTTTATCAAAGGTAAAGAAGATAAAATATGAAAGTACATGCAAGAATATCCACATAAATATATGGTAATAATAGAAATATAGTATAAATTAGGTATTGTAACATCCAGAAAATTGGATGTAGTCGCATGACAAGATTCGAGACAACACCACGCCTTCTACATATATTATTCATACACAGCCACATGAACCAATACAATAGGAAATTGCCCTAATGCAGATTTAGAGGGGGAAAACTCCTAAATCTATAAATAAATAACCTCACTGTAAAAATGTAATAGTGTCAGTTCCATTTACAGATAGCCTGAGAAAAAAAAGTAGATCGCCACTTCAATAAGTTCCTTGATGTATTTTATAAGTTGCATGTCAACCTCCCTTTAGATGAAACCATTTACCAGACTCCTTACAAAAAACCCTTGAAACACATAATCAATTTGAAGATGTAGATGTTAAATTTCAATGTGATAGTGGTTCATACAGAAGTGAGGATGTTGATTTAATGAAAATTTTCAATGAAAAGTCACAATCTAGGGTGTTTCAATATATCATGCCAAATAGGAAAATTTCACTTTGGAGATGTTTTTTGTGACTCAAGAACGAGGATAAATCTCATGCAGTTCAAAACCTTAAAAATGGGATTAAAAGAGCCCAGGAAAATAGCATGACAATACATCTTGCTAATAAGTCATTTGTCAGACCTTATGGCATATGTGAGGATGTTGTAGTCAAGACGAACATGCTTATTTATCCAGAAGACTTTATGGCTCCTAATATTCTTTCAAGAAGAACATTGCAATCAGCACCAATAGTTACACTATAAATTGGGAGAGGACAGATGACCTTTGGCATTGGAGATGATATTATGGGGTTCAAACACCCTAAACAACCGGCAAAGCTTGGGAGTTCATAAGGTTTTCTTTTTGTGCAACACTCTGACCCATGTGTATCTTTTATTTTAGGGAAGCCTTTGTTAGATGTATGCAACCTCACGCATCGAGTGGATTCCCTAAAGATGGAGGTGATGGAAGAGGATAGCATGGTGTCCTTAGCCAGAGTCATGAGGTACCCAAAGTAGCTAACTAATTTTGATGACCCACCCTCTATTATGAGAGCAACAGTGGAAAAAATTCAAGAATCTAGTAACAATCTACCTATCAATGCATATTTGATGAATTTGATAGATACCACTAATACTAATATTCTTGAGGATTGTGAAATCATTACCAGTTTTCTTTTCTGCACCACCACCTCTACCTTTAGTTCCATTCCTTGAATGTTCTCTAAATCTTGAACTAAAGGCTCAAATATCACATCTGAAATATGTGTTACTTTTTACCAAGGAAAAGCTTCCTATGATTATCTCTTAATTTTTTAGTTACTCAAAAGAGAAACAACTGATGAAAGTTCTGAAGAACCAACTAGCAGCATCTGGGTGACCCATTTGTGACAATGAAGGCATCTTCCCAAGCTTGTCTCAACATAAAACACACATGCAGAAAGGATCACATCTAGTGGCACAACCACAAAAGCGACTAAATCTCAACAATTGAGGAGTTAAAAAGGAGGTAAAAAAACATGTATTTGCAAGTATTCTTTATGCATTCTTTGACTATAACTATGTAAGACCTACATATATGGTACCGAAAGAGGGGGTAACTATGAAAACTAATTCTACAATGAACAAGTCTCTACTAGAGTGGTGACAGGGTGGTGGGTTTACATAGAGTATCATTATCTTAATGTTGTCACTTTGAAGCATCATTTTCCCTTATTAGTTATAGATCAAATTTCAGACCAGATCTCTAGCTGTTCTCATTTTTGTTTTCTTGATAGGCATTTGGGCTATAATCATATTTCCATTGAGCCTAAGGATCAAGAGAAGTCAACCTTCAATTTCTCTTATTCAACTTTCATGTACTGTCTAATGCCTTTGGGACTTTGGGACGCACCCATTACATTTCAAAGGTGTATGATTGCCATCTTCTCAAATATGATGGAGTGGTGCCTAGAAATTCATGAATGAGTTATTTATGCTTGGGGAATCATTTGTAGATTACCTAGATATCTATGAAAAGGTGCTAAAAATGTGGTGATACACACACTTGTTAAATAATTGGAAAACAATCACATGATGGTGAATGAAGGCATTGTGTTAATGTTACGACCCCACCTCCTGAAGGTCGTGGAGGGTCCAGGAGCGAGGGACAAGCTGCGCAAGGCTTCACGGCGGCGGCTAGGGCGGCTGCGCACCGTCTGCCCGAGGAAGAAGAAGGGTAAAAGGTCCTTTGGACCGTTCCCCCCCCCCCCCGTCATGAAGAAACAATCGTTTAAGTGAAGGGCAAAATAGTCAATTGGTTATAAACTCAATCGGGCGCGCTGCATGGATATTGATGACGTGGCAGCCTCGGATTGGCCGGAAAGGTATTTTCTTTATAAAATCATAACTCCTAATTGGTAGCTCCGATGAGAACATGTTATATATGTATTTTGATCATAAAAATGCAAGGAATCCAATAAAAATAGTTTTATAGCCTAAATCTGATCATAGTTCGAAATATAGTGTAAATTATCATCTTTAATGAATTAAAGATTAAGAAACCCTATTTTGATATGATTAATGAGTTTAATAGGGTTTAATGGATCTTTAGAGTTGATATTAATCTGTTAAATGTAAAAAGGAACATTGAGTTCAAAAAGGAAGAACTTTGCACATGATTAGTCTAATTTATAGTTTATATGCTTGAAATTGGAAAAGTACATAAAGTTATCATCTTTAATGTTTTAATTACGGGAAAACCCTTAGATTTGATGATAGATGGTCTTAATGACATTAATTGGATAATTCAAGTTGAAATTAACCTGTTGTTAATAAAAGTGAGAATAGGATCTAAAAAGATGATCTTTTTATATAATTGGTTTAATTTAGGGTTTTGTGTATGATTATGCACTAATGAGCTTGAAAACCCTTTTGATGAATATGTCTTTTAATTGGTTTAATTGTGTAAATCCATGAATAAAATAGAGAAGTGATGATCCTAAGCCAATTTGAGCATAAAAGATCCTTAATGTGGATAACTTGAGTAATTAGGGTTTTTATGAGTGGAAAAGTTGTTTTAGGGTTTGTTAACTTAAACATGATAAAGTTTGAGAAATTGATCTAAGAAACCCTAATGCATCCTAATGAGACTTAGAAACCTTAGAAAGGTGTCCCAAGTCAGTAAGGAGTTGTTTGGGATATGCTTGTGACATTTAGACATTATACATGTTTTCAGGATCAATGTTTTCTTGATTGATTGATTGGCTTGCTTGATTGGACATTTAGTTGGATTTGGATAAATAGTTGCTTGAGATCTCCAAGACAGGTATGTGGTTACGATTATGAATAACCACTTTAGTTTCCCGATGGATTCCCGTGTGTTTAATCATATTGAATGCAACTAAATTGTTGGATGTTTATTTATTTCATGCCACTATAAAGTGACTATGATTATCACCATAAATGTGCATATATAACTGGCTAGATCCGGGTCCACCTCTGTTACTTTAAAAAGGCTAAAAAAGGGTAATCCTAGAGTAAGGTCTAGGTTACCGTGAGTTAGAAACTGGGTTACCTACGTGTAGTGCCATGAGACTCTTTAGCAAATCCCGAGTTAAGGAGTGGTCTACTTACGAGTAGTGTCATGTGACTCAACCCTAGAAATTGGTTCACTTATAGGTGGATCATGAGGGGTTTAATGGGGACAACACAGAGGATAGGGTACTCTTGGATCGCGGAGTTATATCTAAAATGTAATATTGGTTGTTAAATAAGTAATTGAATGATTACATTGTTATCATAGTTGCATGTTTATTGTTTCCCCCACATACCAGCTATGGCTGACCGGCGTTTTGTTTGTCGGCGTTTTAGGTACAATGAAAAGAACAAACAGTAAAGTGGCACATGTGATACTAAATGAGAATTAAAGTGCAAAGGAGGATTAGATAGATTAGAATCGGTGTGGATAGAAGAATAGATATCCAAGTTTTCAAAAGGTATGCAAAATTTTATTTTCTTACAGCTTTCAGTATAGTATGTTAAAATTTGATAATTATTCTTGGTTAATTGTCGAACCTTTGAATCCGGAACTCATGGGTGCGGCTTCGACCTCTCGGTCACCCTTAATTGGGGGTTATCGGGAGGTGGGGTCGTAACAGTTAAGATACAAGATGTCCAACAAGGACATGGAGGTAGACCTCGTCAAGATAGAAGTTGTCCCCAAACTTTGTCCACCATAGTTGGTATAAGTCAGTGAGGATCTTTTTGGACACAAAGGTTCTATAGGATTCTTATCAAAGATTTATCTTAAATATCAAAGAAACTTCATAATCTCTAGAAAAAAGATGTTGGTTTTCATTTTGAAGGTCGTAGTTCAAACACTTTTTCCATTATGAAAGAGGTGTTGATTTCAGCACATGGTATTGCGGATTCAGATTGGAGTTACCCTTTTGAGCTTACTTGTGATGCCTCTAACTATGCGTTCAGAGTTGTGATAGGAAAACACAATGACTGATCTCTATCATTTATTTACTATGCATCTTTCACTTTGAATGATGAACTATTAACTTACACAAGAACTCAAAAAGAACTCTTAGATATAGTTTTTGTGTTCTATAAAAAATGTCTGTATTTAATCGGGACTAAGATATAGCTTATGATGACCGCATGACCAAACTGCATGGATCCAAACGGTTTTGAAATTGTTTGGTCCCAAACGGTCTTGAGACCGTTTGCCAAACATCTCAAAACCGCATGGACCTAAAAAGTGCATCAACACTTGCAATTGATTAGGGTTTTCAATGTTGAACCCCTCAATTGACCTCATACATGTTAACCACTTATCAATTGAGCCAATTAGGGTTATCCTTAACCAATTTGACACTCAATTGACCCTCATTTGATAGTCAATTAGGGTTTGTAATCGATCAATCATCAACATCCATCAACATGGATCTAATTGAAGTTGAACCCATCAATTGACACCCAATTGGGCCATGATTTGGCCCAAACGGTCTTGAGATCGTTCGGAAATCCTCCAATCGGTCTTGAGACCGTTTGACAAAAGTCACATCAAAAACTAACTCAACCTATTAAGGTTTGAACCATGGATTTGATCATTAGGTCTCTAATCGATTATATTTCAACTTATTACCTTTCAATCTTCAACCACTTAACCATAGCCAACCCTAGACCTCCAAATGGTTTTTCGTGACCTCCAAACGGTCTTGAAACCGTTTGGGCACTCTCTAAACGGTCTTGAAACCGTTTGCCCATGATGTCATCAAAAACCAAGTTATTTGTTTAAGGGTTGAACCCTAATTAGGTCACAAATCAGCATTTGATTATTCAACAACTTGATATGATTGGACCCTCAATTGGTCAATCCCACTTAACCCTAGACCTCCAAATGGTCTTGGGTTGTCACCAAACGGTCTTGAGACCGTTTGAGTGATCCCCAAACGGTTTTGAAACCGTTTGGGCCACTCAACCCAAACTACAACATGATTGGTCCATAAAATCAGCAATTGAACCCGGTTAGGGTTTAGGTGATTGAAGTGCCTTCAACTTGAGATTTACTTGCAATTAGGTAATGATTATTTGAGGGTGATTAATTCATAATGTGTCCAGCACACCCTCAAACGGTCAACGCCTGGTCAAACCTCCCAAACGGTCTTGGAGACCGTTTGAATCTAAACGGTCTTGCAAACCGCATGAATCCAAACGGTTTTAAAACCGTTTGGTTCCAAATGGTTTTGCAAACCATTTAGACCAAATGTGCAAGACCGTTTGGTAAAGCAACATAGGTATTCACTCCCACCATCTTGTACCTCAGTTCAGGGTCGGTTTCTTCATGGTTTTGCTTGCAAGATTGCAAGGAAGAATGGAGGGAAAGAAGAACAAGCTAGTATTTGCAAAAACAAAGATATACATAACAAAGCAAAAGGTTTAGATTTATAAAACCCACCTTTAATGGTGTCTTGAGCTCCACAGGTTGGCCAAGGTCGTTTCTCCAAGAATTGGTAGGAAAGGGTGGCTAGAAAGAAGAACTAAGTAAGAATCACTAGCAAACCAACCTTTTATCATGATTTTCTCCACAAATCCGAGCTGGATGATGGTCAAACCTTACCTAGATCACCTTGGTCGTTCTCCCCTGATCTTGAGCTCCTACTTAGTCGGTCAAAAGCAAGAAGAAGAGAAGAGGAAATGAAGGGAACGGTTCCTTTCTTTGCAAAGAAAAGTGCTAATATACTTTGAGTATATTTTCAAGGCAAAGCTAACTATTTCTTCTATTTACATCCATATCCTCCACGCCCCTTCCTCATCTCTTTGCCACGTTTCTCTCCTTCTCATATCATGCAAAACCCTCCCTTATCCACGTTTTATAGGAAAAGAAACTAAGCATCTTATTTAAGTTGCACAGATAAAAGGGTTATTTTGCATATATCATGATTATTCAATTACAATGATTATCCTTCTTATATGGTTAACCAAATGAGGCACCCCCCTCATTTTATTTACTCTACTTGATGCCAAGATACATGACAGATACGCTAGAAGGTGTATTTTACATGTTGCACCCTATGTTTTGGGTAAATTGCACTTTACACCAAAACTAGGGTTTAAAGCATAAGGATTGCTCTGCAAGCTATATATTGATGCCCAAGCTTGGAGAATCCATATCACCACATCATATTCATTCTTATGATGTCTCATCATCATAGGAACATCTCAACATGTGCAATTTGCAAGTTAACCCCTCTAATTGGGTAATTAGCACATAGGTCCTTATTAAACAAAACAATATTACAACATTGTTTAAAAAGGACAGAAATATAAATATAAGTTCCTCAACAGCTCTAATTATATATCAAAAGATGATCACAAGCATCTAATCACATGTTTTAAGCAAAACACCTAGGGTTAGTTCATAACCCAGGCCAGGGATGTTACAGATAATAAGTGAACTTGTGTAGTAAACATAGTCAAACTCAGGTACAAGGGTGACAAAGTTTAGGGTTTGAGATCTTAGCTTATTGTTGTCAAACCAAAAGGGTAGATAAGATTTTTCTTGCAGATCTAAGGTGACCAAACAAGAAATAAAGAAACAAAAAAAAGTAAATCTAAGTTAAGAAAATAAGATGAACATAGATTATTTTTGTATGTTTCAATATTTGGATAGAACATAGGATGTGTTTCACTATATGAGAAATCTAGCCAACATGCAATATTCACATCCATTTAATACCCTTAGAGTTTAGGAGAAATTATCACAAGTGTCTATTCCCTCCTCTCTTGAGATTTTGCTAGATTTAGATCACCATCATCTCTCTCTTGAGTTGATAGTCATATGTTGATTGGCTCTATTATTCTGACACTCTCATGCATTCATACTACTCCATTACTCTAGAAATCAACTATACTACTCTTTTGGTAGCCTTAGATATCAAACATCACAAGATGGTAGCTAATCATTCAAGTGAAGCATGCAAGAGTAAGAGTAAGGAAATAAACATTGCTAAAAGATATATACATTCAATGGGATATAAGTATTTACATGTTGGGAGAGCCTTCATGTCTACTCCCAACCAAAGTATGTGGATTCGAAACTCATGTTCATGGGAGACAATACATATTTACATGTGAATGAGTCCACAAAAATATGTAAAAATGGAGGGGGAATCAAATAAAGGGAGGGACAAAGAATAAACACAACAAAAGATATCCCTAGGGGAGTATTGGATGTTGGTGTGACCTCTTTCTTCCTAGACAATGATGATGTTGAGCGAGTCGGTGACCCATGTTATCCTTCTTCACTTGAAGACAGACATCAAGGCTGATGGAGGCAGATGAGAGCCCCAAAGGAGGCTTGGACTCTCAGCCTAGTATTCCATTGGATTGGTGGTAAATTTGGAATGCAATGCCACTTTGTCATAATTTTGAAGGTTCTTTTTTGTATCTTGTCAAAATGTGAGGGGCTCAAGGAACCAAGGGATGGGACCTTGCTTGTATTCTATAGTCTCATAAAAAATTCCTCAAGGCTCATGCCTAACAAATTCTGGTAGCGGTGGCTTCTCGTATAGGTTCCATTAGTAGACTGGTACTCCATAGAAGCATTACAAGATGAAGCTAGTAGAATCTTTGGTAGGCAAAGATAATGGAACCATTGGTTGGTGATAATAGCAGGGCCATTAGTTAGGATCACCTATAGGTGACTACCTATCTTTCCATCAGAATGTGGAGACAGTGAGACCATCAATTGACGCTAGTAGTTGAACCATAAAAAGGTGATAGTCAGCATTTCCATTGGCTAGTGGTGTTCTATGAACCATCAGAAGATGGTAATCAATGTGCTTACATAGATAGGTGTCCTGTAGGGCCATTGGTTGATGGTTACATGTCTTTCAAGCAAAGACTGGCCTTCACATTCTACCATTTTTAAAGTCCAATGTTTCTTCATTTGATGGATAGCGATGGTATATATGTGCTTATTAAAATCCATCAGTTGTTGGTTAATGGATGTCATAAACTGCTACTTAGTCAGTGTCTAGCAGAATTGCTAATTACTTTCTTGTTGACAACCATTTGTTGATGATTTGGATGCATTGCTTGGAACTTATGGTCTCTGACAAAAGTGGAAATTCATTGTTTATCAAAGGTAAAGAAGATAAAATATGAAAGTAAATGCAAGAATATCCACATAAATATATGGTAATAATAGAAATATAGTATAAATTAGGTATTATAACATACAGAAAATTGGATGTAGTCACATGACAAGATTTGAGACAACACCACGCCTTCTACAGATATTATTCATACACAGCCACATGAACCAATACAATAAGAAAATTGCCCTAATGCAGATTTAGAGGGGGAAAACTCCTAAACCTATAAATAAATAACCTCACTGTAAAAATATAATGGTGTCAGTTCCATTTACAGATAGCCTGAGAAAAAAAAGTAGATTGCCACTTCAATAAGTTCCTTGATGTATTTTACAAGTTGCATGTCAACCTCCCTTTAGATGAAACCATTTATCAGACTCCTTACAAAAAACCCTTGAAACACATAATCAATTTGAAGGTGTAGATGTTAAATTTAGATGTGATAGTGGTTCATACAGAAGTGAGGATGTTGATTTAATGAAAATTTTCAATGAAAAGTCACAATCTAGGGTGTTTCAATATATCATGCCAAATAGGAAAATTTCACTTTGGAGATGTTTTTTGTGACTCAAGAACGAGGATAAATCTCATACAGTTCAAAACCTTAAAATTTCAAGACGAACATGCTTATTTATCCAGATGACTTTATGGCTCCTAATATTCTTTCAAGAAGAACATTGTAATCAACACCAATAGTTACACTATAATTGGGAGAGGACGGATGACCTTTGGCATTGGAGATGATATTATGGGGTTCAAACACCCTAAACAACCGGCGAAGCTTGGGAGTTCATAAGGTTTTCTTTTTGTGCAACACTCTGACCCATGTGTATCTTTTATTTTAGGGAAGCCTTTGTTAGATGTATGCAACCTCACACATCGAATGGATTCCCTAAAGATGGAGGTGATGGAAGAGGATAGCATGGTGTCCTTAGCCAGATTCATGAGGTACCCAGAGTAGCTAACTAATTTTGATGACCCACCCTCTATTATGAGAGAAACAGTGGAAAAAATTCAAGAATCTAGTAACAATCTACCTATCAATGCATATTTGATGAATTTGATAGATACCACTAATACTAATATTCTTGAGGATTGTGTTGCACTTCTAGAATCATTACCAGTTTTCTTTTTTGCACCACCACCTCTACCTTTACTTCCGTTCCTTGAATGTTCTCTAAATCTTGAACTAAAGGCTCAAATATCACATCTGAAATATGTGTTACTTTTTACCAAGGAAAAGCTTCCTATGATTATCTCTTAATTTTTTAGTTACTCAAAAGAGAAACAACTGATGACAGTTCTGAAGAACCAACTAGCAGCATCTGGGTGACCCATTTGTGACAATGAAGGCATCTTCCCAAGCTTGTGTCAACATAAAACTCACATGGAGAAAGGATCACATCCAGTGGCACAACCACAAAAGCGACTAAATCCCAACAATTGAGGAGTTAAAAAGGAGGTAAAAAACATTTATCTGCAAGTATTCTTTATGCATTCTTTGACTATAACTATGTAAGACCTACATATATGGTATCGAAAGAGGGGGGTAACTATGAAAACTAATTCTGCAATGAACAAGTCTCTACTAGAGTGGTGACAAGGTGGTGGGTTTACATAAAGTATCATTATCTTAATGTTGTCACTTTGAAGCATCATTTTCCCTTGTTAGTTATAGATCAAATTTTAGACCAGATCTCTAGATGTTCTCACTTTTGTTTTCTTGATAGGCATTTGGGCTATAATCATATTTCCATTGAGCCTAAGGATCAAGAGAAGTCAACCTTCAATTTCTCTTATTCAACTTTCATGTACTGTCTAATGCCTTTGGGACTTTGGGACGCACCCATTACATTTCAAAGGTGTATGATTGCCATCTTCTCAAATATGATGGAGTGGTGCCTAGAAATTCATGAATGAGTTATTTATGCATGGGGAGTCATTTGTAGATTACCTAGATATCTATGAAAAGGTGCTAAAAATGTGGTGATACACACACTTGTTAAATAATTGGAAAAAAAACCACATGATGGTGAATGAAGGCATTGTGTTAAGATACAAGATGTCCAACAAGGACATGGAGGTAGACCTCGTCAAGATAGAAGTTGTCCCCATGCTTTGTCCACCATAGTTGGTATAAGTCAGTGAGGATCTTTTTGGACACAAAGGTTCTATAGGATTCTTATCAAAGATTTATCTTAAATTGCAAAGAAACTTCATAATCTCTAGAAAAAGGATTTTGGTTTTCATTTTTAAGGTCGTAGTTCAAACACTTTTTCCATTATGAAAGAGGTGTTGATTTCAGCACATGGTGTTGTGGATTCAGATTGGAGTTACCCTTTTGAGCTTACTTGTGATGCCTCTAACTATGCGTTCAGAGTTGTGATAGGAAAACACAATGACTGATCTCTATCATTTATTTACTATGCATCTTTCACTTTGAATGATAAACTATTAACTTACACTAGAACTCAAAAAGAACTCTTAGATATAGTGTTTGTGTTCTATAAAAAATGTTTGTATTTAATCGGGACTAAGATGATTGTGCAAACTGATCATGTTGTAATGAAGTATTTATTGTAGAATAAATAAGAAAAACATTTGCTCATAAGGTTCATCTGTTAGGAATCGTGTAGGCGACAAATGCAGCAGAAACAAAAAATTTATTCATGTATCCTACAAGTGGATCTCGTCCACAATAATGTATTTGGAAAGAGGGTGCACTATGTATACATTATTGTGGAGCAAGTCCAATGAAGTCCCCCTCGTGTGGTGGTGTGTGTCTTTGCTCATATGCACACACTATCCTCATCGACATATGTCGAATGCAGTCACTCATCGCATGCGTCTCTACAAAGTTAAGACAGATGGACTGGAGCTCCTCGTCATGCTTCCTGAGTTGGAGGAAAGGAGAATCCTCTCACTTGTTGACCTGGTAGAGTCACAGTCGTTCTCCTTCTCTTTATGTCATGGATAGCCCTTTTGCATTCACTACGGTAGTTCGGGGTAAGAACAATTGTGAAAGATCCCAAGTCCAATGTGGGTAAACTAGGCTAGGTACGTTGCAATAAATTTCCCCTTTTTAATCTCAACAAAAAATGGAAGAAAGAAATGGTGTCACACATTAAGCACATCAATTATACTAAGTGAAATGGACATTCAATCTTGATCTATCCTACTGAGATAAAACATTTTTTTGGGAATTTTGTTGTTCATATTCTCAAAATTATTAAAAATCTTAGTGTGATGAGTTCCTCCTTTTGATAAAGCAATGCATTCACAAAGAAGAAAGGCCAGAAAATCCATATGCATAATCTGGGAAGGGTTCAAAAAAAGAAACACATAGCACTAGAGGTACCAAGGACGAGTATGTAGAGGTGAGCTCTCTACATAATAAACCCCACAAAAGTTAATTACCCCTCGGAGGGGTGAGCAAGGAAGGAAAATAATATTTATAGAATGAGGGTGTTATCCCCTTAAACATCCCAATTAGTGAGAAATGTGGAGAGTCAAGGGGCTAGTGGACCACCCGGTGTTATTATCACAACTTTATCACAAACCATTCAAAAGTCAATCATTCCATGGGGTGATAAATCATCATCATTGTCAGCAAAGGTAAACATAAAAGGAGTAATCTTTACTTCAAGGACCAGGGAAGCATCACTTAATGAAAAACTTTTAACCAAGAATTGTGATCAGTATAAATATTAGCAAGATAAGGTGCTTGGAGGAAGATATATAATCACAACTGAAGATGTTGCATGCCCATATACGTCACATCATACAAGCAACCATGGAATTTGTGTGTGACTTTAAGCAAGGACTGATACATGCCTCAAAAGTATGCAAGGCATATATTAGTCTATCATGAGCATAGATATTTAGAGTAAAGTTTGTAGAGAGAAATTGAGTCCAAATATAAGGTGAGAATTAACAATCAAAGGAAGTACAAGAGATAGAATTGTTAAGTTTTTTGTAAAGTAAACAAATAAAAACCCATTGAAACCTCTTTTATTAAGGTTAGGCCCAAAAAGGAGCTCGTTGTTTACAATTAACCAAAGAAGCATGTGAACTTTTGGAGGACGTTCCATTATGTAGAAAAGAATTCCTATTGAGTGGAGTGATGTCATGTGTGAATTGAGAATTTATCCACATAGTTGACATCATAGTAGTCACTCCAATGCCTAAATGTTGATGTTTTTGCATAGGTCTAGGGGAGTTCATTAATGAGCTTAATCAAGTTCTATCTCAAGCCTATCATGTGAAAAGTTATTTTGAGTAAATTAACTCCAAGAGAATCCATAAGAGTGAGAGGTTTCTTCATTTAAATATATCTCAAGGAGTGAGGTACATGTATTTGAGGATTAAATCAATTAAGCCGCCCTAATTGTGACTAATGGTCAAACCAAAAAGACAACTTGTGGTCATAATTTGGCTTCACAAGCATGTAATCTCTTAGAATATTTTGTAATTTAAGCACAATTTCCAAAGAAGAGAAAGAATCTTCTCTTTTATCTAATTTTGCAATATGAGATTTTGTTGAAGTATTTGTTATTGAGATAATTAATTTATTTTCAATGATGCTGCAGCCGCTTGTGTTGATCATACACAGAGTGAACACTAAGGTTTAAAACGCCCAGTCAACCTTGTGCTTTGGGTTTACAAACAATATCCTAGTTGACAAGGTAAATTTTTTAGTTGTGTTTGCACTGACCCAAAGGAAATTGTGTTTAGAAATTGTGTTTAGTGTTTAATAAATGTTTTCGAATGATCCTAGGTAGGCGCACACATCAGATGTAATATGATGGTATTCCAGTAAACCAGGCATTGATCAGAGTAAGGCGTCCCAGATTGTTTAGGTGATGCATGCGCCAAGCATCAAGACAGTGCGTCATTTTTTTGGTAGTCACACCGATATGGGTAGTTTATGTAAAGATAGAAGTAAGCCTAAATATCGCAAGGGAAAAGTTTCATTTTTCAATTGATCATGGTGCCGTTTTTTTTATGTCTTCTGAAAGATTGACACTGGCAAAGTAGACTCGTACATGTTTATTTTAAGAACAAAGATGTAGAGAAAGACCAAAGATGCGAAGAGAATTGACAAATTAACATCATTTGGCTTTATAAAAATGAAAATATCTGACTGAAAGTCCCCTTACGTGTGCTTTGGAATAGCTCCTTTTGGATTATATGTGATATCCTCTTCGATTATACATTATTATAGAAACCCATCAAATAAGTTTTATGAAAGCATTGTATGATATTTTTTCCTATTGAATGAACTACGTCAAAAGTATTGGCCACGAGCAAAATGTCACATGCATACACAAACATCAATATTAGCAAAAAACTGAACAGGGAACGTAGTGCACACAATCTTTTATTCCCCGTCAATATTCGCACAAAATCGAACCGGGGCACACAATCTTTTATTCCCATTCCATATAATGACCACAAAGCTAATAACATTGCAACACAACATCGGCCACTAGTAGGCAGGTACATCACACATCTCTCCCATGGGAAAAGCATTTAGACCGACGGAAACCTGTGAAATCAGTCCTCAGACTCGACGGCAAACATCCCCATCGCAGATGATTCCACTCGGTTTCTCACCCTCCGCCGCCCCGGCGCTCTCTCCACCTTCTTTACTAGCCTTGGCCGCCTCTTCAGCCGCAGCCGCCTCCATGGCACACTTGGGATGTGCATCATAGTCGCACTCACGGCAAGAGAACGCCCAATATTTGCCACCCTTACTGCAAATATCACACCCGTACCCCCCCTTGATGGTTTTCTCCAACTCATGCTGGTGGTCCTCGATCTTCAACCGCTTCGGCGACCCCCTAGCAGCTTTTGCGACCTCGTCATCCAGCTCCTTGATGCGCGCCTCGGTGAACGGAAACGCCGCCGCTCCATGCTCATCCACCAGATCCCTGGCGTACTTCGTCGCCGTTTTCCCGGACGGGTCAAGCGCTACTAGAGTCGGGAATATGCCAAGCACCTGGAACAGCTTGCTCAGGGACTTCTTCCGGGGGTCGTTTAGCGGGAGGGCCAGCCACGGCATAGAGCCGTAGTAGTCCTTGTACGCCTCGTCATCCTCGTCGCTGGACGCGAACACCACCTCCACGTTTTTGCCTTGCGACTTGAGCTCGTTGTACACCTCTACCAGCCTTGGGGTGAAGCGGCGGCCGGGTGCCCACCTGTGAGCCGGGAAATAGATCAGGATTCAGGACAGTCTTACCCATGAGGTCACGGACGGGGACTTTGGCATCGTCCTTCCCAACCACATAGTCCAGGTTGCCGTGCACCAGGATCGTCTCCAGCGTCTGGCTCTCCCGCTTCTTCCGCTCCAACTCTTCCAGCTCCTTATCCTTCTCCGGTGTGAAGGGGTAGGCACCCACACCCAGGCCCTCCACCAGGTCTGCGGCGTTGCTGTGGACTGTCTTGCCGTCCTGGCCGAGGATCACGAGTGCCGGGAGCTTCTGGGGCTTGAAGTAGTGGATCAGACGGTCGACGGATTTGTCATTGAACGGCAGAGCGAAGGGCCACGGCGCCGCTGTCACTGCCGAGTCGTACGCGGACTTGTCACCGTCGAGGGAGATGGTCACGACCTCGAACGGCTCCCCGCGGTGCTTCAGATCCTCGTAGACCTTCGAGAGCACCGGCGTGAACTCGCTGCTGAAGCCGTAGTTGCTGTTGTGGAAAAGGATGCCGACAACTTTACCTTCCAGCTCCGCCAGTGGCACCTGTACCACAATACCCAATTCAAAAGTAATTGTATTGATCAAAAGGCAAATACCGTCAGCATGTGCAATCCATCATCATATGCAATCGGATATAAACTATCCAATCCAATTCCATTCCGACGAACAGAAAAGAGATAAAACGATAGATTAAGGCAAAAACCCATGCCTGATCGCCGTTCTTGTTCAGAATGTAGTTGCGGCTTCTGGAGCCAAGCACGCCCGCGACGGTCTGGTTCAGTTTGACGGCCTCCTCAGCGTCCCGCAGTTCCTGTTCCTTGACCTTGTCCTCGGAGAAAGGGAACCCATCGGTCCCGTACTCCCTTACGAAATCTACAGAGTCCTTGTTGATCACCTTGGCCACAGTGCTGCCGGGCTCCGTCTTGAGGATCACGAGGTGAGGGATCGCTTCGACCTCGAACTGCTCGTTGATATTGTCTCGGACAGACTTGTCGGAGAAAGGCACGGCCAGCCAAGGCATCGAGGAAAGGGAGTTCTTTAAAGGCGGCCTCGTGGTGGTCATCTGAGATGAAGACAACCTCAAACAGACCGCCATGTGCGGTGTTGATCTCGCCGTAGGCCTCCGCGAGGTTGGGCGTGAAGCGGCCGCAGGGGCCCCACCGGTGGGCTGAGAAGTACAGGCCCACTGTCTTCCCTTTGAGGTGCTCCGCGATGTTGACCTGGAGCAGGAGCCGGCGGGTCAGGAGGATGGGTAAACAGGGAAGTGGATAGAAGAATTTAAAACAAAAGTGCATTCCCAATTCTGTGCAAACAGCCGTTAAGATTTGATGTTGGAAGAGCCCAACTCGGCTCGAGATTTGCGGCGACTAAATTTAATCTTAAGAAAAAAAGATGAAATATTTACGGGCCCAAACTCCCAATTTTCCACACGAAGTGAGCGAATGGGAAAACCAGTTCTAGCGATTTTTTTGCCAATTCCAGAGATCATACTTGAACAACGACGGCGATGATGCCCGATCAAAACCCCACACCACGATCATGATCAGTGGATAACAACGGTATCCGGAAGAGCCAAATTTGGCTCCAGAATTACTACGACTACCGGAAAGATTTACTGGCAAAGAAAAGGGAGATACAACCCCACAGATGAAAATCCCCAATTCTAGGAGACCGAATCGATGGACCGAGAGCTCTTAGGTGAGGTAGAGTGTGATCTTTTTTGTCAAATGCGAATGCCAGTGTCGACGATCGACGGCGACTAAACCGGCCACAAACAAAACACAGTAACTAATTGAACATCCTGAAAAAAAATCGGGAGACAGAGTCCAACGCTGGAAAAAACCCTACTTTCCTACCGAACCCCTGCCGCCCGATCAGAAAACAGAAGCGAACTTTGGACGATCCGCCGGTCTCGTCACTAACCTGTTCTCCGCTGCTGTTGACGAGGAAATCCCTCTCGCTGCCTCCAAGAAGCTCCTTGAGGTCGTAGCTCGATTTAGTGACAGCGCCGTCCGCCATGGCTCCCGCTCGTCTTTCTCCTTTCCTAGAGTTTGTGATTGGCTGGTACTGGGAGACACATAACACCTTACCGCCTACCCGATACTCTCGGGAATAGGTGATTTTTAATTAATCCCACCATGCAGCCGATTTTTGATACTATTACCCACGTAAAAGCATGTAAAATACATATAAGGTACATATACCATGTCCACTCCATACAACAGTCATGCAAATGACATATATCAATCCACTATAACTTACAAAAAAATTCTATTGCATATTTATCTCGCTACATATTACATAAGTACTATATCTACAATAAATACATATACATTCACAAGTAAATTTGAAAGGTATTGTACTTATATTTGACAAACTGTGTTAAAAATTAATAATTGGGTACAATACTTATAGATACATTTTATAGTTGCTTATTGATCAGATGTGCACTACATTTTTTGTAAAAAAATTATGTCCAGGTAAAAAATTTTGTTATTAGATTACATATGTACTGGACTTATGCTTCCAGATCAGTTATACAATTATGCTTGATTTTGTAATTTGTTAGATACTGTACATATGCTTGGTTTTATAATTTGGTAAGTACTGTAGATCTCGTAGGTAATGTGCTTATACTTCTAGATTAGTTATACAATTATGCTTGATTTTGTAATTTTTTAAGTAATGTACTTATGATTCAGCAAATGAATTGAAATTAACAAGTGGGTACCATACTTATGGATATAATTTATAAATAAATTTTAATCTGATGTGCACTATAGTTTTGAAATCATTAACAAATGGACACTCAACTTATCTCTATTTTGTAAAAAAAATTATGTCCAGATGACAAATGTTACTACTGGATTCTGTAGGTACTCTACTTATACTTCCAGATCAATGTTGCTATTAGATTCCGTAGGTACTGCTAATGCGAGAATGCTGTTGGAGAGAATAATTACAAGAGAAAAAACGAATTAATAAAGATGAATGTCGGAGAGAAGAGAAGAGTGGAGAGAGAATATCGGGAATCTTCATTTGTTGTATGAAAGCAGTTGGTGGAGGAGTTAATTCCAATTAAAAGAAAAATGCTCGAACAACTTTGTGTGGGTTTCCAAAAAACCGAGTGGTGTACCGAGTAGACTGTAGGTAAGGAGTGGAACGCCACAAGTACGGTTTCTCGTTATGCTTCTTAAATAGACGTCGAGTAGGAATTTTCGCTGAAAGTTAGTGGGGGTCCTTTTGTTTGGAAACTAAGATGGAACCTTGACAGAGAAGAAAGGCATCCCCACCCAATCAATCTAACAGCGACGGCGGTGACGCCGGCGTGCGGGGAAGTGCTTTTAATTACCTTTATCGTGCCTTGAGAATGAAGGAAATGCTCGTATAGTTGCGGTGAGGTCCAACAAGTGTTTTAAAATACACAATTTTGACTGGGTGCATATACTAATGATGAAGATGCTCGTATCAGCTATAACAGTCCAACTGATCGTTCTTTAGGGCTAGTTTGGTTGGTTGCGAAATCAACCCACACCAATAGTTTCAAAACAGGAAAGCCAACGTTACGAATTGGAACTGAATTTTTTCTGTTTGGTTTAGTTGAAAATGGATTCGCATATTTGCATAATTTTTGTTTGGTTAGAGGTTGTTTAGCAGAAAAGGCAATATATTATTATCTTCAGCTGTAACAAAATCAATGGGATGGCCTTCGTGCTGTAGATGCTGACGCCGATGGAAACGAACCGCGCCATAATAGAATGCAGTCCGTTTTCCTCAGATTTCCATGCACCGGAGTGAAATTGTGCAGTTGAATTTTGCACCTTGAATTAGAGCCACGCACAACCAAACGGTTGGGGTTGCAACATATACGTACTTGTAACTCGCGGGTTTGTTTGTTGCCCAACCAAACGTGCCCTTATATGATTCGTTTAACAAGTGTTTGAAACTCTAGTGAGGTTTCGGCTTTCGGTGCTCCGTTTTCGGTGCAAATTTCAATCCGTCATCTTTCCTTAATGTGTACAAGAATTTACACTTCTTTTTAATTTTGTTACCAAATAATTTAAATAATTACTTCTTGATTCCAAAATTTCAAATTGGCATCACCAGGTCGACCTGTGAAAACAATACGGTGAGCTACAACCTCCTGGTGGACTATGGGTGAGATTTCTAATCACTCGTTAAATTACACTCATTTACCTGATTCTTGTAGTCGGAACCATGTACAATCAACATGATTCATCAATTTTATAGGATGACATAAGACAACACCCTTCGTAAGTAGTTCCCGGAAAAGTCATATGTGAATGACTTGTGTAGTTTCATGTTGCATAAGTAGCTATTGTTCATTTGAGAAACTTTTACCAACAGTTTTTCTTTTTCCTTTGACACGTGCTGTGAGTTCCTTTTGACTGCTTTTCACGGATGATTACTTTTTCGAAGTCAGATATGTTTATCTATAGTATTATAAAAAGAGCGAGTTTGATGATGCACTTTCTTGATTCACTCTCTTCTCTCCTTTTTTTAAGGAATTTTATTTATACAAATATTTATTCTCACACTCTCCTATTAACTTTTATTATCTTTAATTATGTATTTCTCTCTCCATCCCACGAAAATGGTTCCTTGATTCTCTCATTTCAAACAACTAACACAAATATTTTTTACCGTAGGGACTCTTTTACGAACGAGTCCTCTCCCCGTACATTTCTAACAAATTTTATATGTCGTGTGCATGTGCACGTGTGCGTTCATTAGTATTGGCAATAAGACGGAGTTGGTATTTCAAGTAAAAGCGGAGCACCGAAAGTTGAGGACAGAAAGAAACAAACGAATCTTCGATTGGTGACCCTAGATTTGGTTTATAAGCCCAAGACTTACGATGCGAAAGCATAGGGATGATAACAAATGAATTCAAATTATTGGACAGAGTCGAATAACTCGAGACAGAAATGGTCGGCGAGCTAGCCTCCTCAGCACACACCGGAGCAGGTATTGTCGCAGTCGTACGAGCAGTAGTACTTGAAACGAAAATGCTCACAGGACGCGCAGGGGGATGACGCGCCCCCTCCTGCCGCCAGTGACCGGTTTTGGTGGATGGGGTCCGCTGGTAGGTGGGTGGAGGTGGTTTTACAAAGGTGAGGTGGAAGGGGTAGGTAAGAGGCTGATTTGATAGTTTTTTTAGAGAGATTGAGGCGGAAATATGAAGAAAAGTTACTTTTGCACATAACTTTTGATACGTAATGAGTTTTTTAATGAAATAAAAAGCGTTGGGTTTGTTACAGAAAATGCAATCCAACAAGACTAATATTTAATATATTTTTGAGAAATAATATACATAAATATTAGAAATGGACACATTCAAACAAAAATGGACGTGTTGAAGCAAACGTGGGCGCATTCAAATAAAAATGGGCACAATCAAGTAAAACTGGGCGCATTCAAGTAAAATTGGGCGTAAATTGGACGCATTTAAGTAATAGTGAGCGCAAGTAAGTAAAAGTGGGCACATTCAAGTAAAAGTGGGTGCAATCAGACAAAACTGGGCGCATTCAAACAAACCTGGGTGCATTGAGGAAAGAAATGGGCGCATTGAGGAGAAAAGTGGGCGCATTAACGAGAGAAATAGGCACATTGACTCGAACGTGGGCGCATTGAGGAGAGAAGTGGGCGCATTGAAAGGAGAAATGAGTGCATTGAGCAGACTGGGCGCATTGAAGAGAGAAATGGGCGCATTGACGAGAAAAGTGGGCACATTGACTCAAAAGTGGGCGCATTAAGGAGAGAAATAGGCGCATTGAAGACAAAAATGGGCGCATTGACTCAAAAGTGGGTGCATTGAGGAAAGAAATGAGCGCATTGAGGAAAGAAATGAGCGCATTGAGGAAAAAAGTGGGCGCATTAACGAGAGAAATGGGCGCATTGACTCGAAAGTGGCGCATTGAGGAGAGAAGTGGGCGCATTGAAGAGAGAAATGAGTGCATTGAGCAGACTGGGCGCATTGAAGAGAGAAATGGGCGCATTGAGGAGAAAAGTGGGTGCATTGACTCAAAAGTGGGCGCATTAAGGAGAGAAATAGGCACATTGAAGACATAAATGGGCGCATTGACTCAAAAGTGGGTGCATTGAGAAAATAAATGGGCGCATTGAGGAGAAAAGTGGGCGCATTAACGAGAGAAATGGGCGCATTGACTCGAAAGTGGGCAAATTGAGGAGAGAAGTGGGCACATTGAAGAGAGAAATGAGTGCATTGAGCAGACTGGGCGCATTGAAGAGAGAAATTGGCGCATTGAGAAAAAATGGGCGCATTAAGAAAAACACTGGGCGCAGTAAGAAAAACAGTCGGCGCGATAGCAGTAGTAATATGTATATTTGTGTACATATTTTTTCTTTTAAAAATATGTCAATATGGGTCTCGTTAGAATGTATTTTCTATAAGCATTGAAATGCATTTTATTTTATTAAAAAATTCCTTATATTTTAAAAGTTATGCCCAAAACAAAAAAATGTAAAAAAAATAAAAAAACATGTCAACTGTCCGCCTGGCCGAGTGGCAGGATGTGATGTGGTGGGGACATGACTGACAGGGTGTTGAGAAGCAGGGTGCAGTGGGCAAAAGTTGGTTTCCGCGCGTCAAACCCCGCGTTACAGCGGGTCACGCGTCAGGAAAGTTAAACTCTACTTGAAATACCAACTCCACCTTATTGGCAATATAAACATATCTGACTTCGAAAAAGTAATCATCCGTGAAAAGCAGTCAAAAGGAACTCACAGCACGTGTCAAAGGAAAAAGAAAAACTGTTGGTAAAAGTTTCTCAAATGAACAATAGCTACTTATGCAACATGAAACTACACACGTCATTCACATATGACTTTCCCGGGAACTACTTACGAAGGGTGTTGTCTTATGTCATCCTATAAAATTGATGAATCATGTTGATTGTACATGGGTCCGGCTACAAGAATCAGGTAAATGAGCCTAATTTAACGAGTGATTAGAAATCTCACCCATAGTCCCCCAGGAGGGTTGTAGCTCACCGTATTGTTTTCACAGGTCGACCTGGTGATGCCAATTTGAAATTTTGGAATCAATAAGTAATTATTTAAATTATTTGGTAACAAAATTAAAAAGAAGTGTAAATTCTTGTACACATTAAGGAAAGATGACGGATTTGAAGTTTACACCGAAAACGGAGCACCGAAAGCCGAAACCTCACTAGAGTTTCAAACACTTGTTGAACGAATCACATAAAGAATGATGAGTTGGACTGTTATAGCTGATACGAGCATCTTCATCATTAGTATATGCATTGTCACTGACACCCTTCTTGATTTTTTAACTAAGATCAACAAGACCATGCGAAACCTGCGCTGACAGAAAGAAACAAACGAATCTTCGATTGGTGACCCTAGATTTTGGTTTTAAGCCCAAGACTTATGATGCGAAAGCATAGAGATGATAACCAAATGAATTCAAATTACTGGACGGAACCCGAGGCAGAAATTGTCGGCGAGCTAGCCTCCTCAGCACACTCCGGAGCACGTATTGTCGCAGTCGTACGAGCAGGAGTAGCTGGTGCTCCAGGAACTGCCATTGTGCTTGGTAATGACACACTTCTGCGGGCACGTCAATGACAATCCGGCACAGTGGGTCTCCGGTCCGCAGAGGTAAGGTGGTCCGCCTGGTCCTGGCAGCACACCGCCGCTGCCTGGTCCTGATCCAGAGCTCCCTCCGGTCGGCGGCTTATGATGACCATGACGAGGATGGTGACCCTTGCGTCGACCTCCGCCGCCGCCACCACCACCACCACCACCACCGCCACCACCACCACCACCACCACCACCTCCACCACCACTACCATTACCACCATTGTTGGACGTGCCGCAGCAGGGCTGAAGCCAATCAGGGTTGAAATAGGGGTTGCAGGTGTTGAGCCAGTAGTGGTTGGCGCATTGTGGGTCTGAAAACGCCGTGGCTGATCCCTGGCAGAAGCTCATCCATGGTGGGTAGCACGGCCACGGCGGGGGTGGATCTGCCATGCTGAGGGAGACGGCGGCCAGGAAGAAGAATAAGAAAAGGGTGAAGGTTCGCGAGGAAAGCATGATGAGGGTTTGGGTCTGTGACCTCTTAGTTTAGCTGAGATTCTCTATTTATAAAAGGAGGGGACGGTGACTAATTAGTTTAAACTGAGAGACTGAGACGGTCCCTATCCTATAATTAGCATGTTTTGCTGATTTCTCGCTACTGTTTTTTGGTTTGAGCCGGATTCTCTCGGCTGTTTCTTCCTTTGGAAGTGACTTCCAAGGAAAATAAACCGGGTAACGACTGGTTTATTTATCAAAAACCTGTTAGTTTGTTATGAAAAGCACGTTTTCGTGATTCGAGTAGCTTAAAAATACCTATTTGATTTTTGTAACACAGCAGGGCTGAGATAGCAGCACCTTTGTAGCCAGAACCGAAAATAAACTCTTATGTTTGATTTTATATTTTGCACCAATTTAGACCCTCTAACTAAGCGTTATGCAAGCATGGGATGTCTTAAAGCCCCTGGGCCTCATGGTATGTTGGCCATTTTTTACCGAAGTCAATGGATGTTGTAGGAAACTCTCTTTGTTTGTACATTAAAGATATCTTTCGAGATCAGAATTTCCGAGAGAGTTGGTTGCTGCTTTAATAGTATGGATTCCTAAAGTGGAAAATCCTTGTTCTTGTAATCAACTAAGACCTATTAGTCTCTGCAATGTGGCCTACATGGTTGTTACGAAGGTAATTGCTAATAGACTTCTCAAGTTCCTACCTAACATCATTTCTAGAGAACAATCAACATTTGTCCCCGGGAGACAAATTTCTGATAATATTGTTATAGTTCAAGAGGTTATTGACACGATGAGAAGGAGGAAAAGAGGCAAACATATCATGGCTATCAAGATAGATCTGGAAAAGGCCTATGACAAACTATCTTGGTATTTTATTGAAGACTCTTTGGAAGATGTTGGTATTCCTAAGAAAATCACCAATCTTATTATGAGCTCTCTTCACCAAGGATCTTGCAAGATTTTATGGGATAGTGATACTACTAGAACCATCTATCCGAATAGGGGGGTTAGACAGGGTGATCCCCTATCCCCTTACTTATGTTATAGGCATGGAAAGGCTCCATCAGTTGATCATAAAGTTTATTACAGAGAATAAATGGAAGCCTATCAAGATCAGTAGAGGGGGGCATGCCCACAGCCACCTCTTGAATGTTGATGATTTGGTTTTTTTTGCTGAGGCATCCACTAACCACATGCAACACATTAAGGATTGCCTCCTTACTTTTGGCAACAACTCTAGACAGTTGATGTCGATGGACAAGTCCATAGTATTCTTTTCTGCTAATGTTCCCCTTAGTAAACAAAGGAATATTGCTGATGTTGTTGGAATAAAGATCACTTCTGACTTGGGCAAATATTTGGGAGTATCAGTCCTACATAATCGGGTAAAAAAGGATACTTATGCTTACGTTGTAGAGAGAATGAGGCAAAAGCTAAGTAAATGGAAGGATAACCATTTATCCCTTGCAGGGAGGATTACTCTTGCTAAGAGTATCATGTGCACCATCCCCTTTTATATCATGCTTACTATGAAGCTTCCTGAGTCCATATGCAATGGCATTGATTCCATTGTTCAAATATTTATCTAGAACAACTACGGTAGCAACAAAGGAGTGCACCTAGTTTCTTGGAACAACATTTGTCAATCTAAAAATTGTGGTGGATTGGGATTTCGTCCTGCTGTTGACATGAATGAGTCTTCATGATGAAGATGGGATGGAGATTATTAAATGATCCCAACATGCTCTAGACTATGGTGGTTAACTCTAAGTATCTTCGTAGCCAAACTTTGTGGTCAATCCCCAAGTACACTAAGGATTCCTATCTGTGGCGTGCTATTATTTCTGTCAGGGATAATCTTAAGAAAAGGATTTGTTGGAACATTGCTAGTGGTTTGGATGTCAAGTTTTGAAGTGACCCTTGGGAGGAAACTGGTAGGAGTTTGACAGAAGATGATTTAGAAAGATTAACAGAAGTTGATCTGGAGTTAAATGTTTGATCTATGGTAGATGGAGAGGGAAGATGGGATTGGATGTTATTCCAACACAAACTTCCTTTTAGTTCCATTCTTAAGATTGCTGGCATCCTACCTCCAATTGTTACTACTGAGAGGGATGGGATCTTTTGGGGGCTAACTACTACTGGAAAGTTTAGTACTACATCAACATACTCTAAAATTCTGAATGTCACAAATGTTGATGAATCTCCCAAACGTATTTGGTCAATAATCTGGAAATGGGACGGACCAGAGAGAATCAAGAGCTTCTTGTGGATTGTGAGACATGGGAGACTTATGACTAATATAGAGAGGAGTCATAGACATTTTACCACTAATGCATCGTTTTCTATCTATGGATCAGCTACTAAAGATATTCTTCATTTTTAGTTTTTCTAGAGAAATCTGGAGATTACTTCAGGCATAGCTTAATTGAGAGGATTTCTTCCAATTGGATAGGAATACTTTGGCTGGAGAAGCAGCTCTCCAACAGAAGAGATGATCGGAATATTCTGTTTGGAGTTGCAACTTGGCAATTATGTAAACGCAGGAACCTCTTTATTTTTCAGGGAGAAAATTTTAGACCACAAGTTGTGTTCAGTATTATTAAATCATGGGTGGGGGACATAAGGAAGAGATGGGATTTTTCTAACAGAAAGGGGAATTTTGTATGGTTACTAAACTTATAAATTGGGAGGCGTCGAAAGAAGGATGGGTTAAAATCAACACAGATGGGGCTATGAGGAAAGAAAATCATATGGCAGCAACTGCGGGGGTTATTAGAGATGAGAAAGGGGACTGGATCTCTGGTTTTATGTTTCTTATTGGAGATTGTTCTAGTCTGAAAGCTGAGCTATGGGGCATTTTTTAAGATCTGTCCCTTGCTTGGACAAAGGGGTTTAGGCGGGTCATCATTGAAGCCGATGCCAAAGTTGCTATTGAATCCTTGAATCACGGACAAGTTTTTAGAAATGATTGTTATCCCTTGTTTTAGAGCATTAGATCCATGATTTTCAAAGACTGGATTATCTCTTTTCATCATATCTACAGAGAGGCAAACTATGTTGCTGATTTTTTAGCCAGAAGAGAATTACTATGGAAATTGGGCTACAGGAACTGGTCCGCTTACCAGAGGGGTGTGAATCCCTTGTCTACACTGATGTTGCAGGAAGGTGTTTCAGGCGTTCTATGAGGGTCAACAACACTTATTTTCTTTGTTTTTTCTCATTTAGGAAATCTTGCTCTGTTTTGTACTCTGTTTTCTTGTTGCCTGCATGGGAGGGAAGGGTGAATAATATTACCTCCTGGTTTAAAAAAACTAAGTGTTATGCATGTACCATGCAAACGAAGTGGGCCGAAGCGGTCATGCTTACATTTCGTTGATTACTTGAAAATTTTTAGTTTAGTTTCATTCTGGACGGTACTCCACGTACTTTAAAATTAGTTTCGGATAGTAGACAATTTAATATGGTTTTGTCAAATATTTGAAGCAACACCATAATTTAGCATCTACTTGTTGGATCCTAGATGGGTGATTAGATGCTCTAGAGGGGGGTGAATAGAGCTGAATGCACTTAAACAAAATTCGTTAGACCTTCAAGATATATAACAAGATAAGGTTGCTAAATAGGAAATTTGTGTGCAACTAAAACATACATAGCAAGGGAGAGAGATTGAACATGTACCAATTTGACAAGCTATTTAGAGTGGTTCCACACTTCAAACTAGAAGTGTGTCAGTCCACTTGCCTAGAGAGGTCAACCTCTAGGACTTACAAAACTATTGCACTCTTATATTCATTCATAAGACATACAATGCATTACCAAACAAAAGACTTACCTATCCAATATAAAGAGTCTTCAACATTACCAAGGACTTACCCACTTTGCAAGAGTCTTCGACCTCCTCCAAGGACTTACCCACTTTAGCACAAGTCTTCAGCCTTGCAGGAATTACCCACTCTTCTTGGATCTTCAGCTTTTGACTTCACCTTCACTCGGAGAAGCTTCCACCAAGGTCTTACCCACTTGAGCTTGAGTCTTCTTCCTTCTCCAAGGGCTTACCCACTCTAGCTCCAAGTCTTCAGCCTTGATCTTCACCAAGGGACTCCTTCCCTTGTTCTTCTTCACCTCTCTTGGACAAGAGAGAGAACCTTCATCTTCATGATTGAAATGAGAGATATGGAGGTGGTGGAAGTGAGAGCCTCACAAGATATACATGTAGGACTAGCTCTCTTACAAATTTCCTACTCACTCTAATAGATGTAGCAAGTGATTAAGCTTAGAGAGATAGAGAGAGGAGGTTGTTGGAAGCACTCAACTATAGAATAGGAACCTCACATAGAGTTTGCAATGAATGCTCAACCTTGGAATGAAGCCCAAGGGGTCCTGTTTATAGCTGGGTATGCATCTTAGCCTTTGGGAACACCTGAGAATGAAAACTAGCCGTTTTGTGGCTTGCAACAGATCTATTTTCACTTGTTGCAACTCCACAACAGCTAGAAGCACTTTTCTGCACTTTTCCATACAGTGCAATCGGTCGAGTTTCTATAAGGGTAACTCGACCGATAGAGTAAAAGACAAAGTCGATATTCATACCATCGGTCGAGTTTGTCCTGAGGAAACTTGACCGACCAATGAAAATTGATTTGGTCAGTTACTCCATCGGTCGAGTTCTGTGTAAACACAACTCGATCGATGCAATCTCCAGAAAATTGATCAAGGATGATCGGTCGAGTTTTCAGGCTGGGAAAATCGACCGACAAAGTGCCTGTAATCAATTTTCAAAGTTGCATATAAAGTGATCTAATATTCCATCTAAGTGCTCCTGATATTTTTCTAAGCTTAATTACAAGTCATACAATCATTACAAGTGATTTACAACATGATTCTAATGGATTTACATCATATTACAAAAATGTGCACTTGTATGACTTTGACTTGTCTTTTCTCCGATTTGATATGCGCAAGTTAGGGAAATTTGGAGTGTGTCTATACCTAATCTGAAATCACTCAAGTAGAGACATTAGACACCAATATGTGGAATGGTTAGTCATCATCAAAACACGGGTTTGGTCAATTTAGACGTGAGTCAACATTGACCTAATTGACCTTGAGTCAACAATCTCCCCCTTTTTGAAGATGACAAAGCATTCCATAAATGTATTGAAAGCATTTACATAAAGTCAGACCTAGGGGTTTCAATAGAATTGAGTTCATATGCTCCCCCTCAATTGATGCACATGGAGTTCTCATACTCCCCCTCAATTGATGCTATTTCTCTTGCATGGTTAGCTTTCATAACATTTATAGAATACTATGTTGTCTACTCATATATCTTCTCCCCTTTACATGGACATACTTCTCCTCTTCATGTAAGACATGCCTTCTTCCTCTTTTAAAAGAAGACATACCTTTCTCCCCCTTTATCATTTCAAAAAGTGGGGTTATGAAGAAAAAAGAAACATCACTTGTTAAAGAGAAAGGAGATAACACAAAGTTATATAAGGAGAGTAGAAGAGCACAGATAGGGGCTTGTCCAAGCATAGAAAGAAAAGTAAGTTAAAGCATATACTTGAACAACCCAAAAAGTAAGATAAGGTGTTGCAGAATAACAATAAAACATAATTTTAACCCTCAAGATGACAGAATTTGACCAAAAACCATCAGAGCTCATCACGAAGCAATGAGTCTTTCTCAGAAGGTTGTTTTGCATGAAAAACACTAGTCTTGCACCAAAAATTGAAACTGGAGCAAAATCTGCATAAAATCCAAAAATACTCTAATTTCTACATATAACGTAACTCTATGTACCTTGCATCACAATGTCAACTCAAGATAGTAGATATGCAATTCAAGGAACAATCTTGAGCATGTATGAGATAAGATACAAGCATAGCATGTAGATGAGAAAAGATGCCCATTATAAACAAGGTTAGAACTACATGTATATGAACTACTAGTAGATGTTATCACAAGTTAGGACTACTAGTAGGATCTGGATCATAGCAAGAGATACCAAAAGATACACAAGATAAAGCAAGCTATGAGTAGATGTAGAGATATATCCAAACAAAGAGATAAGCAATTTTAGAAGCATGAAAGGATATAACTCACATAGATATGCATCCTTATCATAAGATGATTACCACTAAGAACCTCAAGGTTGTATCGAAATAAGATATACACCTAGATAGATGTAGCAAGTTAGAGCACAAAGGAAGCAATTTAAGACACAACCAAGAGATCCAAAGAGATCATCATCAAAAACCTACAAAACAACTCAAAGAAGGTAATTGCAAGATATAGATATACCAATTTAGAGCAATTAGAGAGATAGAGTTGTAAGAAAGATAGGCAATTTAGAACATGGCAATATGCATATATAAAGGTACCAAAGGAGTGCCAAAGAATAAGGCTATTGGTTGAGAAAATCTAGTTGAGAGGGAAATTCTCATTCAATAAGCCAAATGTATATTCTATGCACATTGTTATCGGTCAAGTTCTGTGCATTGAAAACTCGACCGATGACAGCTGTTGGCAACACCCATTGGTGCCAATCGGTCGAGTTTCTATTAGGACAAACTCGACTGACAGAGCAGGTGTCAAAAAGCACATATATTTCATAAAAACATATTTATAGGCATGCTTAATATACAAACCATATCCAAACATGTCTAAGCAAGTTAGTAATGCACTATAGAAGCATTAGAAACAATTTTTGAGCAAGAGTGTGAAGAGAAACACAAAATACCACTTTTGACTCAAAAACCATATGCATAGTGCACACTAACTTGACAAAAACAAGTTAGGAATGGTCACAAGCAATAAAACCATTACCTTTGTGCTTACCATTGCTTTTTCACTTGTTGGCACCCTCTACACATCTCACCTTTCTTCTTTCATGTGGATTGAGAAGTCAATTTGCAATTCAATAGCTCAAGTCAATCCATTTGCAAGTACCTACAAGAAGAAAGATGAAATGGTCCCCAATCATGTTTTTGGGTCCGGAGGGGTTAGTTTAGCAACCTAAGTCCTATCTCTCTTGGGTGCTTTCCTAAAAGGACAACAAGTAGAATAATGACCAAAATCATTGCAATAGTTGCATGTGCCCATAGTCTTGGAACTAGAGGATTCTCCATGGAATATTGGAGGTCCTTTATTGTTGGATCCTTGACTACTATCATACCCTAAACCATGTCTACCAATTTGTTTAGTAGTATGGTGTAGGATATCATTAAGGCTCTTCTTACCAACTAAGAATATTTGCAAAGAAGATCTCAAACTATCATTATCATGCATAAGAGAAGTAATAGTAGAAGACAAATGATTGATATTATCTCTAGCATGCAAAAGATCTTTTTCTAAGTAAAGAGCTTTAGTTAAATAAGAATATCTATCAATATGAAGAGAAGAAACATCATTCTCTCTACTAGTAGAACTAGAACAAGATTCATGCGTATTGATTTTAGCAAGCAAGGAGGCATTTTCTATTTCTAATTCTTGTAAAAAAAATCTTTGTCCTTGTTTTCAGATTTAATAACATAAATATCATGCATGAGAGAAACAATAATTAAAGTATGCTCTTCATTAGAACTAGGCATGAGAGGTTGAGCTTCTAGAAATCTAATCTTATCAAGCAGGCTAGCATTTTCAAGTTTAAGAGAATCTACTTGACTAAGACAATCTTTTTTATCATCAAGCAAGAAAGAATTAGCATGTTCAAGATCATCTAGTTCTACATGCAAATTATCAACAATTTTAGCAAGCTTTTTTGTTTTCCTTTTAGAAGACTTCAGAGAGGCACATATATCATGAATAATAGCAATCAAAGATTCTTTATCTAAAGAGTTTAGATTTACCTCACTTGAGTCTTCACTTGTTGATGATATAAGAGCAAAATGGCATTCTCCTTCATCACTAGAGCTTGATCTTGATCCTTCACTTGAATCTTCACTTGAGCTTGAGTTGGAGGAGCCACTTGAGGTTGAGTGCCATTTCTCTTTCTTGTGAAGATGGGTCTTTTTGCCTTGTGGGAAATCTTCCTTGTAGTGACCCTTCTTTTCACATGTGAAGCACCGGATGGAGGAGGACTTGCCTGTGTAGAATTTACCCATGGAGTACATGGCATCTTCTTTAGCTTGAGAGGATGGAGAGACTTGTTCCATGATAGCTTCAATTTGGGCCTTCATTTCAGCCTTCTTCATTCTCTTTAGCTCTTTCTTCTCTTATCTTTCTACTTCCTCCCTCTTGTCAAGTGTGGCTTCATGTGCTTGTAGATTTCCAATGAGCTCTTCAATAGGAATATCCTTAAGAGACCTTGCTTCTTCAATAGAAGTCACCTTGGGTTCCCACCTCTTGGGGAGAGTTCTAAGGATCTTTGAGTTGATCTCTCCACTAGACATAGGATGTCCTAGAACAGCAAGACCATTCACGATGGTGTTGAGCCTTGAGTACATGTTGTCTATGCTCTCCTCCTTTCCCATCTTGAAGTTCTCAAGTAGCCCTTTGAGCATGTAGGCTTTGCTTTCCTTCACTTGATATGTCCCTTCATAAGTGATGCAAAGCTTTCTCCATACCTCATAGGCTGTTTCACATGAAGAAATCCGGTTGAACTCGATGGGGGTCATGGAGGCATATAGGATGTGCATGACTCTAGCATTCAAGGTTGCTTTCTTCAAGGTAGCTTCATCCCATTCTTCAATATTTGTATTTGGTAGCATGTATGGGTTGTTCACCATTTGCCACACCTCAAGACTTGATCATTGGATGTAGAATTGAAGCCTTCTTCTCCAATAGAGGAAATTTCTCCCATCAAAGATTGGAAGGCTGGTCGAGAATCTCCCTCCTAGGTAGTCACCCATCTTCTCCTACTTGTTGAAGTATGCTTGGAGAAGACCCGCTCTGATACCAATTGTTGGATCCTAGATGGGTGATTAGATGCTCTAGAGGGGGGTGAATAGAGCTGAATGCACATAAACAAAATTCATTAGACCTTCAAGATATATCACAAGATAAGGTTGCTAAATAGGAAATTTGTGTGCAACTAAATCATACATAGAAAGGGAGAGAGAGATTGAACATCCACCAATCAGATAAGCTATTTAGAGTGGTTCCACACTTCAAACTAGAATACTATTCCATGTGGAATCCCTAATTTGAGAAATTGAACTATATGATACATAACTTTCATGTGACAAGCTTTTATGATCTTATAATGTATATTTATTATGGAGATTGTTGAATACTTGTTTGTGTTTTTTGGACCACTCGATATTAATGGATGTTCTCATCCATGATTTGAGCATGACTATATTCTATCTTGCCTTTCCTATTTACATGTGTGACTGACTAGTCATAACTACAAGTAGTAACAACATATTTATTTTAGACACTAGGGTTTTGGTTTTCCTGCCAATGGAATGAGGTTTTAGTCCTCCTGAAAGGAAAATTTAGAATCATATGAAATACACATAAGAATTGTGACGTCCCTGGATTTTCACCTTCTCCAAACCCTATTGGGAATGAGATGTCAAAATCCGAAAACATCATCCAATCATATCAGAGAGTGATGCGGAAGCATAATACACATACATGAACATACAACCATAACATACTCAACATTCAACATGAATATTAATTATAACATGAACTATTACATGTTACATTTACACATTGAATAGAAAATTTTACATGAGTCTACGAACATGTATGCTAATCAGGATCTACACAATAGGTACAACCTGAACAACTGCACACTCCCATATTTTTCCTCCCATGCTATCTCTGAACCTAAAACATACGTGAAACAGCAAATCAACACACAAGGTGTTGTGCACGTGGGTAGAAAGATACATACTAATATATTTGCATAATTGAAATAACTTGAGAAAGAAAGATTAAAAGAAAACATTATTTAAAGCGATAATCAAGTAAACATTCCTTTTATTACATTCACTTTGATGTTTTTGTACTACACATACTTGCACTTGACTTACATCTAGTGTGGGAAATATAGTATCATCATACATCTAACATGGGCCAAGGAATCATACATCCATGTTAGGAAACATACATCCACACCAGGCTATGTGCTCTAGTAGCTACAACCCATCATACTCATTTATGTTCTATTAGATTTGGCGAAGTATAACTCATACTAGTTCAACCAAGCAATCATATCCAAATACGAGCATTCAAGATATCACATATCATAGGCAACTAGAAAACTAGTCTTATACTTAATAAAACCCACATACCTGAGTTCAAAGATTCATAAATATCTTGGATCATCTAGACAAACTGGTCAACACCTGATTAATAACAAATCATGTACTATTATCAGATTCTCATCATCTAAATCCTAGACATGATCATTTTAGGGTTTAGATAAATTTGGGTTCAAACTGGTCTTAAATGATTTCTAATATTTTTGTACTGATCTAGAGGTCATTATTTAGGTCTAGTTCAGTTTTCATATTTTTCTGATGATTAGTCTATTTTATGGAATTAAAATGAGGTTAAAAGCATCTAAATAGTCATTAATACAAAATGACCTACTATTTAGAATATTATTCAGATCAGAGTTCAAAGATGAATTTAAATCATTAGTAGGGTTTTAGGAGACATTTTTGAGAATAAATATCATCTGGATATTGTTTATTTTATTTCATGAAACCTAGATAGGAGTATCATCTAGTAATTTAAAAACCATAAAGATTACTACTTCAACGGTCTAATTTAGGTGTTTAATAAGAAAGTAGGCATTTTTCTGAGTCTACTGATATTTTGTGGGAATTATTTGACCATGGGAGCTATTTTTACTAATATTTATAAATTTGGGCTATTTTTAGAAAATGTATAATGATTTACCTTCAAAATGAGGCGGATCTAAACAGTGATCCGCTACATCTGGGATCCGTTGACCCGTCACTCCAAGACCTCTTTTCCCATTTGTTCTTGCGTCTGCATTGTGCGGTTTCCAGCGTCGCCGTAGCTTCGGTTCATCGCGAGAAACATTGCCTCTACTAGCATCAGACTCGAAGACGGACGAGCACTTCGGCTTTACCTCGACCTTCAAGGGAACCCATCGACGCCTTGTCTACCCATACACAGTCAAGGAACCTAATCCGCTAGGTGGATGGATCCCCCGCATGTGCGGTGCCCTGTTTGCTCTGCAAAATAGAGCTGCGCGCCCCTTCCGCTTCGGTGGGATCGTGTTGGCTGTCCGGCCACCCTAGGCTCACAGAAGAAGAGTATACAATGGCCGCCGGTGTATGGGTGGAGGAGTGGGTTTCAGGCTTGGATAGATGTCATCTAGCCTTCGTTGTGACTGTGCAGAGTCTGAACTGAAACCCACCTTTAAGTGGTGATAATGGTGGCTTTTCCACTCCTAACACCTCTACTTTGTCTCTCGTCGCCTCCCTCTCATATCTAATTTGTTACTGCAAGATGTAGTGGAGAAGACCAGAAGGAAGAGTGCGGAAGGAAGAGGATTCCGACTAGCCTGTAGAAGCCACCTCATTGCCTAATTATCGGGTTCGTTGAGTAGGTATCAACAAAACACAGCCAACGATGCACATGGAATGAGTCAACTGTCCATATAAAACGGAGGATAAGAGGGAAATCGATCTGTGCCTATTCTTCCATGGAATTCGGAGGTAGGAGACAAGTCTTCATTGTTGGATCCTCAAGGACAGGCTGAATTGCACCGTGTATCTGCATCACAGGTGCCACACTTAAAAAAAAGGTTGCATGACATCTAAGATGTCACAGACGTATGTACTAAATACCTAAAAGACCAAAGTGCAAACATACTATATCACTAATGTCCTCAACTTCAAATGGATACATCTATTTGTAACAATCTCTTAAAATTTTGAAACTTTAGACACAGGATCATAATATCCTTAAACATCTTCTGTGAAAGTTTGAGACACAAACTCTATTATTTGATCATGCAAATAAATTCTCCAAACAACCTCATAATTTGGGAATAAACCTTGGATTCATTATAAACAATCATCAATCTTGATCCTACAAGTCCAAAACACCTAATATGATAGTAACATACCTGAAGGCTCATCAATTGGCCACTTGAGCTTGTTGTGAATATTAATGGACCTCTTGATCTCATAAGCACACAAAAGGACTAATAAAAAGCTATATATATATGTATTAGTTGAACTCATTTCAGTATCATACTCACCAATCACATCTTTAATCCTACTATTTAATGTGGAAGTGATTCAAAATCAAATTACCAATTCCTCAACTAGCTCAACCACCCTATAGAACACTCATGGTTCGCAAATATCATACCGGGTATCAAAACCCTAAAATCGAGGTCATCACATTCACCCCACCTTATAAGGAATTTTGTCCCCGAAATTCAACTAATATAATGCTCACAATGAAATCAAGGAGTTGTGAATGCCTCTAGGACACCACTTCTAGTTCCAAGAGTATCATTATTCTAGATTCATCCTAAGTTGTCTTCTTAGGATATTTAAGCATGTAGGGTGTGCCCATCCCATCTTATATAGGTTGAAGCATCATTTTTTTTACAAATTGTAGCATCACTTAGTATCTTAGTCATCACATGACATTATGATATCTGAGGATTACATCACCCCTAAGGGTACAAGTTTTGTTCATACTTTTAAACTTCAGGAGGAATTCGTTTATATGCCATGATATTCAGATCGTTCAAATCTAACATCATTAACATCTTATAATGATTTCAGCATTAAAGGAGATTTATCTTCATCCTTGACATTATAATTTTTCTACTTAAGAAGGGATTACGCAACATGTTTGACCATTAGGGTTTCACCCCATGGTGTGATATTCATACTCAACTTAGAAGCATATATTGGGAAGGATCAAAGTTACGAACTATATTCCTGATCATATATCCTATGATCCAAAAATATCTTTATATCAAGTTCATGAGTTCAACTTTTTATGTCTTGCATGTATTATGTGATGGAAAAAAAGAGAATATACTAAGTTTATCACATGATCTCATCATCATATCTTTCATGTTTCATATGAAGGGGAATATAATATTTTATTATCAAACTTATAATGATTTCAATTTTGGGTACTACATGTATGATATAGGGGGGAATATAGAATATGTCAAGCTTATACGAGTGACTCCTCATATATAAATCATCTATATAGCTCAAGTGAGGTTTCTATCATCATATATTAAGACAAAGAAGAAGAAGGGAGAATTGTATTTTTGAGTATCTCTTGCACAAAGCATCATACTCTCATAACTAGAGTTCATATGTTACCTCACGTGCAACTAATGATGAGATTCACAAAATATGTCACTCCATCTAGGACTTGACTCAGCCAAAGGATTGACTTTATCATATGGGTCATCTACCCATCCTTTTCTTTTACCCAATTCTCACATATAGATTTGAATCATGCGTAAGGACTCAACTCAGCACTCAAGAGTAATCTAGTGTAGGACATTTGTTTTAACACATATCTCATATATTGGAGGCTAGGTCCTATGACCTTCTCCCTGTGGGTCTTACTCTCTCTAGAGTTCACCACATATCTCATCCTACCACTAGACGTCCTCCTTGTATATGAGCTTGAGGCTCATGCATACCCATCTCTATCTTAACTTATCTTATCTTAAGTAGGAAAAGGGAATGTACTTTCATCATCATGACTTAGCATAGATCCTCTAAGAGTGGATTCAGCTCATATACAACTCAAATCTTAATAAGGAAACTTATACCATCGTAGATCAAAGTTAGATAAGATTCTATATGCTTATTTCCTTTGTATTTCTTTTGTCTATCTATGTATCACATAACCTTATGAGGCTCTAGACGTCTAATCGAGATATATTCTCTCTTCTTGACCAATGTCACTCCCTTTCACTTAGATTGCATGCACAACCACTACTCTCCTGTGTGAGGGACACATTTTTATATTTATATATATTTAATAAAATATTATATAGTTTTTCTCCGAGAAAGAAGGCGTCAGAGAAAACTGTCGAGGTGCGAGCCGATTGGGAAACAAAACCAAACCAGCAAACTCGAGTGTCCAACACACAGTAGATAGTCTAGTGCCATGTACCCTAGTGAAATGGTGAGAACATGGTGTAGACTAGTGTAGCTACCCAATACATATAAGCTCTATATGAGAAGGGTTTC
Source organism: Alisma plantago-aquatica (assembly GCA_963693085.1). NCBI lineage: Eukaryota > Viridiplantae > Streptophyta > Magnoliopsida > Alismatales > Alismataceae > Alisma > Alisma plantago-aquatica. The sequence goes on along the minus strand of OY856412.1, from coordinate 1,270,834,283 downwards.
AAACACTTGTCTAAACCTAGTTCTCGAACATCTAGGTTCTAACCTATAGGCTAGGTCAAACCTAATTCCTATAAAACAACTTACTAAGTTTCTAGGTTTTAAGTGAAAGGTGAAGTTTAGTTTTATGTTTCATGGTGAGAAATTGTTAGGTGTAGCTATTATTCATGCTCTGATTCCAACTGTGACGTCCCCAGATTTTAACCTTCTCCAAACCCTATTGGGAACGAGATGTCAAAATCTGAAAACATCATCCAATCATATCAGAGAGAGATGCGGAAGCATAATACACATACATGAACATACAACCATAACATACTCAACATTCAACATGAATATTAATTATAACATGAACTATTACAGGTTACATTTACACATTGAATAGAAAATTTTACATGAGTCTATGAACATGTATGCTAATCAGGATCTACACAATAGGTACAACCTGAACAACTACTCACTCCCATCTTTTTCCTCCCATGCTATCTCTGAACCTAAAACATACGTGAAAGAGCGAATCAACAAACAAGGTGGTGTGCACGTGGGTAGAAAGATACATACTGATATGTTTGCATAATTGAAATAACTTGAGAAAGAAAGATTAAAAGAAAACATTATTTAAAGCGATAATAAGGTAAACGTTCCTTTTATTACATTCACTTTGATGCGGTTGTACTACACATACTTGCACTTGACTTACATCTAGTGTGGGCAATATAGTATCATCATACATCTAACATGGGCCAAGGAATCATACATCCATGTTAGGAAACATACATCCACACCAGGCTATGTGCTCTAGTTGATACAACCCATCATACTCATTTAAGTTCTATTAGATTTGGTGAAGTATAACTCATACTAGTTCAACCAAGCAATCATATCCAAATACGAGCATTCAAGATATCACATATCATAGGCAACCAGAAAACTAGTCTTATACTTAATAAAACCCACGTACCTGAGTTCAGAGTTTCATAAATATCTTTGATCATCTAGACAAACTGGTCAACAACCGATTAATAACAAATCATGTACTATTATCAGATTATCATCCTCTTAATCCTAGACATGATCGTTTTAGGGTTTAGCTAAATTTGGGTTCAAATTGGTCTTAACTGATTTATGATATTTTTATACTGATCTAGAGGTCATTATTTAGGTCTGGTTGAGTTTTCATAATTTTCTGATGATTAGTCTATTTTATGGAATTAAAATGAGGTTAAAAGAATCTAAATAGTCATTAATACAAAATGACCTATTATTTAGAATATTATTCATATCAGAGTTCAAAGATGAATTTAAATCATCAGTAGGGTTTTAGGAAAAATTTCTGAGAATTAATATCATCTGGATATTGTTTATTTTATTTCATGAACCCTAGATAGGAGTATCATCTAGTTATTTAAAAACCATAAATATTACTACTTCAACAGTCTGATTTAGGTGTTTAATAAGAAAGTAGGCATTTTTCTGAGTCTACTGATATTTTGTGGGAATTATTTGACCATGGGAACTATTTTTACTCATAATTATAAGTTTGGGCTATTTTCAGAAAATGTATAATGATTTACCTTCAAAATGAGGCGGATCTAAACAGTGATCCGCTACATCTGGGATCCGTTGACCCATCACTCCAAGACCTCTTTTCCCATTCGTTCTTGTGTCTGCCTTGTGCAGTTTCCAGCACCGTCGTAGCTTGGGTTCACCGCGAGCAACCTCGCCTCTACTAGCATCAGACTCGAAGATGGACGAGCACTTCGGCTTTACCTCGACGCTCCAGGGAACCCATCGGCGCCTTGTCTACCCATAAATAGTCAAGGAACCTGATCCGCTAGGTGGATGGATCCCCCGCCTGTGCGGTGCCCTATTTGCTCTGCAAAGCAGAGATGCACACCCCTTCCGCTTCGGTGGGATCGTGCTTGCTGCCTAGCCACCCTAGGCTCACGGAAGAAGAGTATGCAATGCAGGCACCTTCCTCATCACGGATGTGCCTCCGTGAGCCGTTCACAATGGCCGTCGGTGTATGGGTATAGGAGTGGGTTTCAGGCTTGAATAGATGTCGTCTAGCCTTCGTTGTGACTGTGCAGAGTCTGAACTGAAACCCACCTTTAAGTGGTGATAATGGTGGCTTTTCCACTCCTAACACCTCTACTTTGTCTCTCGTCGCCTCCCTCTCGTATCTAATTTGTTACTGCAAGATGTAGTGGAGAAGACCAGAAGGAAGAGTGCGGAAGGAAGAGGATTCCGACTAGCCTGTAGAAGCCACCTCATTGCCTAATTATCGGGTTCGTTGAGTAGGTATCAACAAAACACAACCAACAATGCACATGGAATGAGTCAACTGCCCATATAAAATGGAGGATAAGAGGTAAATCGATCTGTGCCTATTCTTCCATGGAATCCAGAGGTAGGAGAGAAGTCTTCATTATTGGATCCTCAAGGACAGACTGGATTAGACCGTGTATCTGCATCGCAGGTGCCTCACTTAAAAAAAAAAGGTTGCGTGACATCTAATATGTCACAGACATATGTACTAAATACCCAAAAGACCAAAGTGCGAACATACTTATATCACTAATGTCCTCAACTTCAAACGGATACATCTATTTGTAACAATCTCTAAAAATTATGAAACTTTAGACATAGGCTAATAATATCCTTAAACATCTTCTGTGAAAGTTTGAGACATAAACTCTATTATTTGATCATGCAAATAAATTCTCCAAACAACCTTATAATTTGGGAATAAACCTTGGATTCATTCTAAACAATCATCAATCTTGATCCTACAAGTCCAAAACACCTAATATTATAGTAACATACCTGAAGGCTCATCAATTGTCCAGTTGAGCTTGTTGTGACTATTAATGGACCTCTTGATCTCATAAGCACACAAAAGGACTAATAAAAAGCTATATATATCTATTAGTTGAACTCATTTCAGTATCATACTCACCAATCACATCTTTAATCCTACTATTTAATGTGGAAGTGATTCAAAATCAAATTACCAATTCCTCAACTAAGCTCAACCACACTATAGAACACTCATGGTTCTCAAATATCATACCGGGTATCAAAACCCTAAAATCGAGGTCATCACAAGAATCTTCAAGAGTAAATCCTAGTGTGATGAGTTTGTTGTTGCTCATACATTATGAAGTAGGATTAGTTGTGACTTATCTCTTCGGATGTTAAGACCTTTGACCTTTGAATGGATATAGGTATTGAGGATGTTAAAGTAACTGATAACGATATTCTTCTAGTTATTAATATGGATAAAACTTTAAGTTGATTATCGTATTGGTTTTGAGCTCATCGTAGCTTTAAGTCGCATATTTCTCAAAGATAAAAAATTATTTTCCATTAAATTGTTATATGTACAAAAATTCCCGCTAACTTATCCATGATTTCTTGAACTAATTTACAATACAAGAATGTATGTAGTTCTGTAGCGAAGACCCTAGAACTAGTTATAACAGAAATCTTAAACCCTTTTGTGCTAAAAAGTGATGACAAGGAAAATGAGGCTTGTGCTTAAGGTTTAGTTGATGTACCTTTTTGTAAACCTTTTAAGGGGTGGAATGTCGTTATTTGGTAGTGTAAGGAATAGCATGTTGGGTTGCAATACTTGCATCCATCCAAGGTTCCCTACTCTCCTCCTCATTCTAAGAATCTTCAGAGATAATTTTCATGTTTCGTAGATTGGTGATTGTGTGGATAGTCACCTGTTGTTTAACCTCTTCTTCTTTCAGTGTTTAGGGTATGGGTAATTTCTTTCCTTTTGGTTTCACCTCAGTCTTCATATGTAACATGACTATTAGCATCCTCTTCTTTACCGACTTTTTAGGTTTTTCCTATGTATATGTTATTAGTTTCTTTGTAGAGGTTTATTCATTTACCTATGGGGAGTTTACCTAGACTTCACTTTTAGGATATCATCTATTAAGAACATAAGTTTGTCAAAATAGTAGCTTCGCATTTCATGCAAAGGAATAATATCATTTGATGGCATGCGCCTAAAGAAATATTTATCCTTCAACCCAGCCTAAGAATTTGAGACATAAGATACATTGCATCTACCACTCTCTCCTCTATAAACATGGTAAAATTCTTAAGCTCCCTGGGGTGTCCAATTGATGTGCAATGTAAGTCACAAGACCTCCCATACAAAAGTCATGTGATCTCTAGGAGTCAACTGCTACTACTAGTCTTTCAATCAGAACTCTCACTATGTTGACTAGTTTCTTTTCTATGATTCTCCATAAGATGTCGAGATTTATTCTTATTATGCTATCATTGTATGATAGGAAGAACAACACATTAGCAAAGACTTTGTGTAGTATGCACATAAAATCAGATTGCATCTCGGTGGCCCTAGACTATCTAGAGATGTGTTCTTCTTCTCTTGACAGTCTCCCAAGTCTTGTTGGTGGATAAACCTCAGAATTATCTATCACCTTGTCTTTGTTGTCTGACTCCGCTTGTTATTAAGTGTCGATGAACATGGAGTGCAACCATTTTTAGTTAATATGTAGTCCTATTTTATTATGTGTAATTCCATATTGAAGTTTTCCCCACACTCATTATCCTCCTCAGTCAAAATTGGTAACTTCTTTATAGAGGACATGAACTTTAGAGTAAGTTCTTCATAGGAGATATCATTGTTGGATTTTTTTGCATAGGGAAAAATTGTCCATGTTCCTATTCACCCTGTCATATATGCCCAATTTCCTTAATGTATCCTTGCAACCAAACCTTGTGTCTTTGAAAGGTCTTTCTATTGAAAATGTCTTCCCAACTTTTCTATATGTACCGTCATTGAGGATGAAGTAGTTGTCTAGTTGGGTGGTTGTGGTGAAAATTGTTGTTATAGGACTGTGACGTCCCCGGATTTTCTAAAACTTAATCTAATGTGTGACGTCTAAATTGAAACCTCACCTAAGTGAGAATCCCAATTTAAACACCCCACACTAGGCTAAGAAGAAGAAAATCAGAGAAGTCAACAGGAAACAATCAGTAGCACATGTAGATGAACAATAATAAAACCATACACACATGTTCACCATTCAATATAATTACAACATGAATTGTTACAAAATTTGATATTACATATTGAACATCAAACTATACATATACATGTACTACCACTTAACTACAGGATCTTAAGGCAATAGGTCCACCTGTACATCATCTCGCCACACAACTCTCAACTATCCTAGATCTACAAGAGCATAACCAAAACCTAAACAAAAGATTACATGTGGTACACGTCAACACAATATTCAAGAATATTGTATTGACTATGCCTACGTGTCTTTTATATACCTCTCATCATATCTTGGCAATAAGATAAAAATAATACTTGGCAGTTGTAAAGAAATATAAGAAAATCATATACTTGCACAAAGATGTTCATTAACAAAAGAAAACACATATTGTAAGCATATTTTCCATTATATCATCCATGCATTTGCCACCTGAGGGTATAATGCATCATCTCAGCTACCAAAGAGTATTAGATGTAAGGCCTTATGATCTACTACGAAAGAGTAAGATCATTCTACAATGTGATCTGCTACCAAAGAGAATGATCACTTTCCAACAATATGCTACCAAAGAGAATTAGTGCTTTCATATAATGGAACATATATATTATGTTTGATGTATTTATAGCAGTAAGTATAGAAAATCATGCAACATATCATACAAGAACAATCATTTCATCCAATACCATATGCCAAGTATTTTACTACAGATAAGACAAGCATAATGTATAAAAAGCCAAGTAAGAGGTAATGACGTACCTTGATCAAGACAAACCTAATCATCAGATATCCCTCATGTCAACTATGATCCCAGGTCAAACCCTGATAAAGACAAGATCATATACTATCATCAGGTTCTCATCCTTTTATATTTCCTCTTAACCATAATTATGTCCATTTTAGGGTTTACTTAACTCACTAGGATATTCTCATCATTACTTGCATTTCTTGTCATAGAATTATCATATTGATTTCATTTTTTAGATAATGGTTCCTTATCTGAACATTAGGTTTCATATATATTTTATGCACATATTAAGCATAGGTTACATCATTAACCAAAATTAGGGTTTTAAACAATGTATTAAGGGTCAACTTCATCTAACATAGATTTTGTGTATAAAATTGATCTCAAAGTTACAAATTAACTTCAAGTTACTGATATGAGGGTTTTCTGTGAATCTCATTGTTTATTCAGCACGCATTTATTTATTGCACTTTATTTAGGGTTATTAGCCCTAATTAGCCATATAAAGAAAACTACATGATTTCATGTTGAAATCTCATCATAACTGTCATCATATGTGTTACCCATAAAATTTAAGAGCTAATTGAGAATTTTCATGATTTTAGGTTCTCATTTATTATTTATTAGACATGTAACAAGCATTTTACAAATTACATGATAACACTGAGATTAGAGCATCAGAATCGTGATATTATGCTTTCATTGTGTTCTATGCATTTTTTTGAGAAAAATGGTACCGTATTTGTAATTTTCTGATAAATTTGCTAAATTCTATCAATTATACAAGATCTGGGCAATTATTAAACATTTACCTTTTTCGGCAAATCAAGTCTTGTCACGTGGCTCTTTGGGTGGCGCGACCTCCAACTCTCGGCTCACATTGAGCCGACCGATCCGTGTTGGTTTGGGAACAGTTCATTGATGGATCACAGTCTGGATTGCTGTGGTTTGTGATTGGGTCGCTTGGTTCACTAGCTAGACCAATTGGTCCGCTCTTTTACTTGCTCACAAACTCTCGTGATCAAGATTGCAGCTCTGTTCTTTTGTGAGCAGGTATGCCGCCGCCTCACTTCTCTCTAGCGAGCAACTGACAGCGCGATGGTGCTCCTCACTAGCCCTTCAGACTGCGATAAGCTTCAAGGACATCTCACCAACCTCCCCGACCTCACTGGTCCTTGGATTCGCCTCTAGAGCTTCACAATCAGGAGCTCACCTGTGATGGTGACTGTCGCGGTGCTAGGAAAGGGGGAAACGTCCCTAGGCATGGAAAATGTCAGGAAATCCTCCCTAAAGAAAAACATTACCTCCCCGAGCTCGTCCATGTCCTTCATTCATAGCGAGAAGCTCTGCGAACGAGCCTCCGAGCTTCATCTTCAAGCTCTGACCAACTAGGGTCGGTCAACCAGGGAACCACCATCACATGTCATACAAGTGCCTACACTCGTCTCCTCAGACTCCAATCTCCCTTTTCATTTGCACATCTTCCTTTGATCCCCTCTCTACCTCCATTATCTGCTCCCATCCATGACCTGCTCTTTGTGGTGGAGAGACGCTGGCAACAGAGGGATCATTTTCTCTATTTACTTGCTTTCTCAAACTGAATCACGGGTTAAGAGGCTCGTTGCAAAGGGGCGACCTCAACTACTTGGTCACTTCTCATGTCCCTAAAGCACCACATTACCTCCCTGAGCTCATCCATGTCCTTCATTCATAGATAGATGCTCTGCGAACGAGCCTCCGAGATTCATCTTCATGCTGCAGTCAACTAGGGTCGGTCAACCAGGGAACCACCATCACAGGTCACACAAGTGCCTGCACTCGTCTCCTCAGACTCCAATCTCCCTTTTCTTCTACACATCTTCCTATGATCCCCTCTATACCTCCATTATCTGCTCCCAACCATGACCTGCTCTCTGTGGTGGAGAGACGCTGGCAACAGAGGGCTCATTCTCTCTGTTTACTTGCTTTCTCGAACTGAATCAAGGGTTAAGCGGCTCGTTGCAAAGGGGCGACCTCAACTACTCGGTCACTTCTCACCCACACCCCATGATCAATGATAACCACGACATCATGGTCCCAGCCTGCAGTCAAGGAGGTAACCACAAGGTTAGGGACAACACGGGGCCCCTTGATCTTCAATCCAGTGGTCTAAGTGAGTCACTCACTTGAGCCCATCCGCGGCTTACTCAAGTTAATGATCCCAGCCACTAGATCATATATGGATTGCTGAGATTGCCCGTGCAGGCCCAGCCCAACCCAAAGGGGCGTGACACAACCTAACTTAGGCAAAAGCTTTTAAACTGGTTCTATTAATCCTCAAAATGCACATTTTTTCACAAATTTCAAACCTTAATAACTTCCTCTACGAACATCCAATTGCCACCAAATTTTAACCATAGCTTACTCACTTCTCAAGGTACCGTGTACACGAATTTGGTGCCAAAAATCAATTGTTAGGCTATTCAATTAAATACTTCAAAAAGGCATAAAGTTAAAGAACTTAATCATAATATACTTATCATTTGCCATCCAACTTTGACAAAACACTTGGAACTGCCAAAACAACTCAACATGTATGACTTCACTTGTGTCATTGGATATTTTAGGATTCCAAAAGTCCACTCCGTCACATTCTACACACCTTAAAAGATATTTCATCCTCAAAATTAAGCCAGAAAATCCACTTTATCACATCATATACATCTTAAAAGAACTCTCATCCTCGAAAGTAAACCATACTCATACTTCAAGGGAAAACCTTATCTTGCTCTCATCCACTTTTAGGCACCATTCTATGTGTAACATATCCACAAAGATTACCTAGAATCATGTATCCAAAGCACTATTAGGAGCTTTCAAAAGCATCAAGGGTGAAATCTCACTCCATAGAAAGCTCAAACAAGGGTTTAGAAGCTTAGGTTATGTCATCACATATCTCATATGTTAGATTTTCTTCCTTATCTTTAGCCATGCATTAGGGTTATCACATCATATTCCTTGTTCTAAACGAGTTAACTAAGATTAACTCATACATCAAGGTGTCATGAACATTATGTTGTGCTAACTATCAAACTATATTATCATCTTTGTTAAGCACTAAGATTAACACCTTGTGCAACGTGTTTCATTCATATGATCTTATTTCATTATTCATACTAAATTGCATCATTTACTAGTGAATTCATCACAAGATTAACAACATCATCACATTATCATCATTATTTATGTATGTGATTAACCATTTATACATTGAGATCTACTAAACCCTGTCTAGATTTCCTTCATGTCATACCCTCGTATGATATCTCAAACTTAGATCACGTTCCTACATTTATTATGCCACAGCTGTGCTAAACAACGATTGTGATTGGCTTGTTAAACATATATCAAAACTTCATATAGTCCAACTGAGGTTCTCCTGTCCCATATCATGAGGGTAGTGTCATGCTCAAACTCTCTAAGCTAACTCAAGTCAATGAGTATCTCATAACACCACTTTATCTTCCCTCTCTAGTCTAGGGTTAACATGTCTACCTCATTGGTACTAGTTGATTGCATTATGATCTCAAGCCACATAAGCACAAACCAAAACATGATATGACATTCTATTCATAGATCTCTACCCATGAAACATGTTATATCTCAAAACTCTCCTATATACACCACTAGATTCCTATGTGGGAAACCACCAACCCGAGCATGAGGCTTTCACATAACTAAAACATAGCTACCTCCTCCAGGGTCTCGGGCTCTCCCTCACCCAGATGGAAGGCACTCATATTCATGTTCACATACACATATATAACCAACCTTTCTCTATCTCGAGAGTTTTGGTCTTCCCAAGGACATCTAGGGTTCGAGATAACTATAGGAATCATGCATAAATCAACTCATCTCAATCACTCAGGAGTAGTCTAGTTTATGACATATGATATCATATATTTCTCATATAATGGAGTCTTAGGTTCTCTGACCTTCTCCCTGTGGGGTTTCACTCTCTTTGGAGTTTACCCTAAAACCGTCCCTAACACTAGTGGTCCTCTTTCGTAAAGAGATTGAGGCTCATGCTGACTCACATCTTGTCTCATCTTAACATATCTTATCTCATAAAAGCCTATTTACTTGAATCATCAAAATGTATCTCAAATCCTCAAAACTGAACTTACATCCTCAAAGACAAACGTAGATCATCACAAATTATCTTATATCATCTATATAAGACTTAGATCGTATCATCAAACTTATCCTATCTATTCCATCTATTCAATATATCTCGAAAAGGCTTTAGACATCTAATCTAGAACTACTCTCTCTTCTAGATTGATGTCATTCACTTTCACTTAGGTTACATGACCACCTCCGATTCGTACATATGTGGGGACACATTTTTGTAATACATATACATAATAAAATATTATATAGTTTTTCTCTGATGAAACAAAAGTCAGAGAAAACTATCACAATTCGATCCGATTGGAATCCAAACTAAATCCTAAAAACGAGTGTCCCTCACATAGTATAGAGTACAATGTCATAAAAATTGGTGAAAAGGAGTGAGAACTTAGTGTAGACTGATGTAGCTACCCAAAACATAGATGCATCATATGTCAAGGGTTTCTCTTACTTTGATACACGTCACATTTAAATAATGCAACATCCCATACCGCTGTATTATAAGGAAAGAATGACATCTAAGAACTTGTTATACAACAAGGACCAATCTAGACCTAGTTCTCAGACATCTAGGTGCTAACCTAGAGGCTAGGTCAAATCTAGTCTTTGAAAGATGACCAGTCTAACCCTAAAGATTAATAAGTTCAAAGTTCTTTAGTTTTGAGTTACATAATGAGCAAATGTTAGGTTTTGCTATTGTTCATGCTCTGATACCACCTGTGACGTCCCCAAATTTTCTAAAACTTAATCTAATGTGTGACGTCCAAATTGAAACCTCACCTCAGTAAGAATCTCAATTTAAACACCCCACACTAGGCTAAGAAGAAGAAAACCAGAGCAAGTCAAAAGGAAACAATCAGTAACACATGTACATGAACAATAATAAAACCATACACACATGTTCACCATTCAACATATAATTACAACATGAATTGTTACAACATTTGATATTACATATTGAATAGCAAACTATAAATATACATGTACTGCCACTAAACAAAGGATCTTAAGACAACAGGTCCACCTGTACATCAGCTCGCCACACAACTCTCAACTATCCTAGATCTTCAAGTGCATAACCATAACCTAAACAAAAGATTACATGTGATACACGTCAGGACAATATTCAAGAATATTGTACTGACTATGCCTATGTGTCTTTTATATACCTCTCATAATATCTTGGCAATAAGATAAAACTAATACTTGGCAGTTGTAAAGAAATATAAGAAAATCATATACTTGCACAAAGATGTTCATTAACAAAAGAGAACACATATTTTAAGCATATTTTCCAGTATATCATCCATGCATTTGTCACCTGAGGGAATAATGCATCATCTTACCTACCAAAGAGTATGAGATGTAAGGCCTTATGATCTACTACTAAAGAGTAAGATCATTGTACAATGTGACTTGCTACCAAAGAGAATGATCATTTTCCAGCACTATGCTACCAAAGAGAATTAGTGCTTTCATATAATGGAACAAATATATTATGTTTGATGTGTTCATAGAAGTAAGTATAGAAAATCATGCAACATATCATAGAAGAACAATCATTTCATCCAATACCATATGCCAAGTATTTTACTACATATAACACAAGCATAATGTATAATAAGCCAAGTAAGAGGTAATGGTGTACCTTGATCAAGACAAACCTAATCAAAATATATCCCTCATGTCAACTATGTATCCTAGGTTAAACCCTGATAAAGACAAGATCATATACTATCATCAGGTTCTCATCCTTTTATATCTCCTCTTAACCCTAATTATGTCCATTTTAGGGTTTACTTAACTCACTAGGATATTCTCATAATTACTTGCATTTCTTGTCTTAGAATTATCATATTGATGTCATTGTTTAGATTATGGTTACTTATCTGAACATTAGGTTTCATATCTATTTTATGCACATATTAACCTTAGGTTACATCATTAACCTAAATTAGGATTTTAAACAATGTATTAAGGGTCAACTTCATATAACATAGATTTCATGTATAAAACTAATCTCAAAGTTACATATTAACTTCCAGTTACTGATATGAGGGTTTTCTATAAATCTCATCATTTATTTAGCATGTATGTATTTATTGCACTTTATTTAGGGTTATTATCCCTAATTAGCCATATAAAGCAAACTACATGATTTCATGTTGAAATCTCATCATAACTTTTATCATATGTGTTACCCATAACATTTAAGAGCTAATTGAGAATTTTCATGATTTTGGGTTCTCATTTATTATTTATTAGACATGTAACAAGCATTTTACTAATTATATGATAACACTATGATTAGTGCATCAAAATCCTGATATTATGCTTCCACTGTGTTCTACTCATTTTTCTGAGAAAAATGGTACCTTATTTGTAATTTTCTGATAAATGTGCTAATTTCTATCAATTATACAAGATCTGGGCAATTATTGAACATTTACCTTTTTTGGCGAATCATGTCTCGCCACGTGGATCTTTGGGTGGGGCGACCTCCAGCTCTTGGCTCACATTGCGACGGCCGATCCGCGTTGGTTTGGGCTCAGTTCATTGACGGATCACAGTCTGGATTGTTGTGGTTTGTGATTGGGCTGCTTGGTTCACTAGCTGGACCAATTGGTCTGCTCTTTTACTTGCTCGCAGACTCCCGCGATCAGGATCACAACTCTATTCTTTTGTTAGAGGGTCCATGACCGCCTTGCTTCTCTCTGGAAAGCAACTGACGGTGCGATGGTGCTCCTCACTAGCCCTTCAGACTGCGATAAGCCTTGAGGACATCTCACCAACCTCCCCGACCTCACTAGTCCTTGGATTCGACTCTGGAGCTTCACAACCAGGAGCTCACCAACCATGATGACTGTCGGGGTGCTACGAAAGGGGGGAAATGTCCCTAGGCATGGAAAACATCAGGAAATCCTCCCTCAAGAAAAACATTACCTCCTCGAGCTCGTCCATGTCCTTCATTCATAGTGAGAAGCTCTGCAAACGAGCCTCCGAGCTTCATCTTCAAGCTCCGGCCAACTAGGGTCGGTCAACCAGGGAACCACCATCACAGGTCATACAAGTGCCTACACTCGTCTCCTCAGACTCCAATCTCCCTTTTCATTTGCACATCTTCCTCTGATCCCCTCTCTACCTCCATTATCTGCTCCCATCCATGACCTGCTCTTTGTGGTGGAGAGACGCTGGCAATAGAGGGATCATTTTCTCTATTTACTTGCTTTCTCAAACTGAATCAAGGATTAAACGGCTTGTCGCAAAGGGGCGACCTCAACTACTCGGTCACTTCTCACCTACACCCCACGATCAATGAGAACTGTGACATCATGGTCCCATCATGCGGTCAAGGAGGTAATTACAAGGTTAGGGGCAACACGGGGGCCCTTGATCTTCAATCCAGTGGTCTGAGTGAGTCCCTCACTTGATCCCATCCGCAGCTTACTCAAGTTAATGATCCCAGCCACCAGATCATATATGGATGGCTGAGATTGCCCGCGCAGGCCCAACCCAACCCAAAGGGGCGTGACACATCCTAACGTAGGCAAAAGCTTTTAAACTTGTTCTATTAATCCTCAAAATGCAAATTATTTCACAAATTTCAAACCTTAATAACTTCCTCTAGGAACATCTAATTGCCACCAAATTTTAACCATAGCTTCCTCACTACTCAAGGTACCTTGTACTCGAATTTGGTGCCAAACTCAATTGTTAGACTATTCAATTACATACTTCAAAAAGGCATAAAGTTAAGGAACTTAATCATAATATACTTATCATTTGCCATCCAACTTTGACAAAACACTTGGAACTGCCAAAACAACTCAACATGTATGACTTCACTTGTGTCATTGGATATTTTAGGATTCCAAACGTCCACTCCATCACAAGGACAATTAGAGACAATCGCTGAGTTGAGAACAACTACAAAAGCTTGAGTTGCTGGGTTGGTACTTTGTATAATTACTGCTTACTTGTCTTCCTGTTCTCCCTCACTTGCTAATTTGTATGATTTTTTGTTTGTTGCCTTTTGGTAAGTGGTGTGACAAATTCTTATTTTTTGGGTTGCCAGTCTCTAGTGAGGGTATATACTTAGACATTTTAGTTCCTCTAGACTCCACAAAGTTAGAGGACTCTTTAGTAATAGGCTCATCAAGGTGTTCTTTTTTTTTTCTGTTTACCTTGAACATGGCTTTCCCACTCATAAGAGTAGGATCTCTATAGATCTCTATATATTTGTCCGCCTTGTCTTTCAACCTCCCTATCTTTTTTATCTCCTCATATAGCAACTGGTTTATGATTGCATCAAATTTTCTCGTTCTTTTGGCTAATTCTAGTGAAAGGTGCATCGTATGTATATATGTTTTCATACGTTACATGCATTTCCTGCCATATGAACTGATTTTCTATGTAGATATAATTATATCTCATGAAGATTTGTTAGTGAATAAGATAGAATCTGTAGGTACATTGAATAATCCTATTCATATTCCAAATGAGATAAAAAGAATCTAATGATATAGTTAATTGCAAGTCAATGAAAATAAATCGATCAATAGAAGGTGATCATGTCAGCTTTTGCTGGTTAGGAAGCCTATGGTTCAAGGCCTAGAAAGCTATTTTCATGGAATCAATGGTTACAAAACCCGATAGATAGAAGTCAAAAGGCTTCTTAAAAGCAAGATTGCTAATGGAACACTAGCTTTATTAATAGAAGGTTGGAAAGAAGATGAAATGATTGTCTTATGATGGTTTGGAGAACACATGAAACTCATGGTCTCAGAAAACTATTGGAGATTGAATGATGGCAACACTACTAATGGACAGAAGAAGGGAAATTGAAGGAAAACCTTCAATTTTGACAATTGGAAGTTGGTAGCTCAAGATCCAAAGGAAACATAGAAAGAGCTAATGTGAATTCGTCTAAGACAAATCTAAACCGAAGAGGAAATGAAGGTGATTAGAAACATCTAAGAAAGATCTAAGAAAGATCTATACTGAAGAGATAAAGTGAATACGTATGAAATAGAGCTAATATGAAGGAATAAGGTGATTGTCATTGTCAAAATATTATAATAGAGGATGTCAGGTAAAGGACTCAACATGAAAATAGAAAAGGTTGTATCAAGAGAAAGTTACAGTCATAGAGTTTAGTGATGCAATGTAACTGATTTTCACTACTAACTACTAGTCATCCCTTTACCTAAAGGGCCTTCTCTCTGATGAAGACAAATAGTCCCACTATTGCTATTTGGGTGGAGATTCATCGAGGGGAGGGGAGGTGTTGGATAAGGAAGTAGACCATGATATGAAGAATTCAATGAGGAGTTCCTCTTCTTGTGGTTTTGTGGACTCCTCCTTTTGAGGGGCCAAAGGTAGGGAACTGGATGTTTCATGACTTCCCCTTCCAAAGAGATTATGCACATTTGTTTAAGGTTCTATTAATTCACTTGAGCATTTTTAATTTAGGGTTAGTCAAGTAGGTAAAGTGTCAGTCCCACTTTACTTTTATACCCCTCCTTGACCTACAGTTTTCAATCCCACACTCCCTTTGGTTTGTTCTTAACACCCTCTGATGGCTTTTTTAAGTATTGCATTCTGAAGGTAGATAAGAAGGTGTCTTCTTTTGGTTAGTCTGATGAGTCACCTTATGAAGGTGTGTCATCATGTAGTGTCAAAGGCTGAAGGAAAATCATGTCTCTTCTCTGATGGTAATCTGGTCTTGATGCATGTAAACCACATGTACGAAATGCAAGTGCATGTATCAAAGTAATATAGGCCCAAAGAGGCCCGAATATCAAATACAAGGAAAACTTGAGTCTAGAAACTACTACTAACAGTAACCTGATCAACTAGACCAAAGGAAAAGAGTGATCGGTGATTAATTAGCTAAATTATAAAATTAAAACTAGATTGTTGGGATTGTGATCATTGATGGAATGGATTCCTTAGGATTGTAGTTTCACACGGTTCACATTGCAATTAACATCATTTTATTAATATATATCTGTCCTAACCCTGGCCCAAGGGACCTGTAGCAAGAATCACCCACTCTCGTAGTGTGATTCACTTCATAATATAATACAAATCCCACTCTTATAGTAATTTAGTTATCAGTTAGGTGGTTTAATGACTTCTATGGGTTACTCACTTCATAGTCGTAGGCCTTGTCTCGAAGCACGGTCTTATCTATGTATCTCTGCAACCTATCAAACCCTTAATCCATCTCTCAAATAAATTAACGATCTAATAAATTACCTAAGGTGATCTAACACAGATAATTCATGAAGCGATCATAGAAATATGTCTAGAAATTAGGGAAATATGTATATTAATTCATAACTATCAATTACAATGCAAAACCAGGCTACTCCTGGGTCCTAAGGAACAAATGGAATTATCTCCGCATCATTTTCATTTTCAAACACGTGAGAGATGAAGAGAAAAATGTAGGAAACATTAGAAAACTACATTAACCCCTAAAGAAGCAAGTCTAGATAACTCCATTTGACGAGCGGAGTGATTTATTGTCTTCCGGCTACAAGTTTGTCCACCAAAGGTGCCCGGATCTTCTAGAATGTGGCATTCTTCTCTTCATTCTCCTCTCCTAGATTTGGATTATCATGCAATGGAAAAGAAAATGGTCCTTAGCTATAGACGCACCCCCTTAGTCATAGAAGTGACTAGGGCATCATTAAGTCCCGACTGTTGGATTAACTATGATTTCCAGTCTGGCCTGACCTGCCAAGTCGATACTACTAATGTGGTGTCAATAATATTAGAACCTTCTTTTAATCATGATACCTTATAAGTTGTCGGTGCTACCGAGTCAATTTTAGTAGTATTGAGATTTTCTCTAGCATTCCCTCTTGAATTTTTGATAGAAGTAGGACCTCTGACTTTGGTGTCTGTGGCACTAAGATATTTTTAGGGTGCTCCCATTGGAATGTCAGTAGTATTTATTCATGTGTTGGTACCATTGAGTTTCTTAGATTCATCTCTGTTCCTTTCTTCAAATATCAATACCATCGACATACTCATCAGTAGCACTGAGTTGATGCATTTCTTGTCAATTTACCTAAAATTTAACAAGGAAGAACATAAAATCTACAAATATTGATAAAAATCCATATGGAACAGTTAAAATAATGATATTTGATTCAATTAAGTGTCATGGGCTAACAATAATAAATCACGCACAAATAATATCAAACTAAGCAATAAATGCACAAAATGCATAGTAAAATAGCATGTGAAAATGACAATTATTTAGTGCATCAGAATCCCCTAAGATTAAATGTTTCTCATCCTCGATTAACACACCCTAAGATCTATTTGATACAGTTCAACAAAAAGATAATGAATATGAATTTTCATTCTCAACTACCCCCACAAGGCGGTCCCAAACCGGCCCATTGACCACTGAACAATTAACTACTCTCAAGTGACCAAAAATATTCAATCAAGATGTCCACCATTAGATCAATGAAACACTATTAAAATTGACTCCACCACAACCCTGGGCCATCAGGGTAAGTTCGCCCGGATTGCAGTGGAAGTGGAAACAGCCAAACCACTTCTCCCAGCAATCCTCTTCAACGGAGAAAGATTCAAGATGGAATACGAAAACATTCCCCTGATCTGCATGGGATGCGGAAGAATAGGACACAGTCAGGAGGCCTGCAAGTTCATGGCACCCCCAGACACGGATGGAGTCCGTCCTGAAAGAAGCAACCCCCATCCACAAATTGAATATAATATGGGGATTCATGCAAAAAAGCCTGAGAAAAGACCTGTGAGGAAGGAAAAAGATCAGAGCCCTACTGAAAAGGTGCACACGATACCGGATGATACTCCTAACCCTAACCAAGAAGGAGAGGGGGATGGAGAGTGTTGGCAACAACAACTAAGTAAGAAGAATCGTAGGAAGCAGAAGCAACAAGCGAAAGTTGCAGCAGAGGAAAACGCTGTAAATACAGCAGTTAATCTCCACGATGATGAAATAGTCATGGGAAGAGAGGGAGACCCAATTGTGGATAATCAACTGGTGTTATACAACCCGGCCAGACAAGACCATCCGAGCTCAGTAGATAGACATATCAGCTTGAGAACCAGGCAGGTAGTCTATCAAACAATCCCTATTATGTCAAGCCCAGAAAGGGTGAGGAAGAAGGGCAAGGCGTCGTGCTCACACCCAGAATTCACGGGGAGCTCGTCGACTGGAAATCTCGAGTATGAAATGGTGGATCCCGGCCAGGAGGGAGAGGAATCTCACCACAGGGCATCTGCCTCGAAAAATCACAAATCCTAAGAGACATTTGTCCTACCCTTATATTACCAAATGAAAATCATAGTTTGGAATATACAGGGTGCGGGATCTCATCATAAGGCCCGTATAATTAAGGAGTTTAAAAGTAGAATGAAAATTGATGTCTTGGCCATTCTTGAACCCCGGTGCAGTGGTGAAAAAGCTCTTGACATCATTAAAACCTTTGGTTTTGAGTCCTCTCATAGAGTAGAAGCCCTGGGATTCTCAGGGGGTATATGGATTCTTTGGAATCAGTCTCGTTGTAACGTTGATATAATAAGCTGTCACCGACAGTTCATGCATTGCTGCATCGACTGGGAAGCAGTCACGTTCGTCTACGACAGTCCAACCCCAAAGCGGCATGAGCAGCTCTGGACGCA
The DNA here is from genome assembly GCA_963693085.1 of Alisma plantago-aquatica. Classification (NCBI taxonomy): domain Eukaryota; kingdom Viridiplantae; phylum Streptophyta; class Magnoliopsida; order Alismatales; family Alismataceae; genus Alisma; species Alisma plantago-aquatica. The sequence continues at coordinate 1,270,815,623 of OY856412.1, read as the reverse complement.
TCTCAAAAGCATCAGCTGTGGCATCTCTGGCCCATGGGCTGTCATGGGAGATTTTAACACGCTCCTTACCATTGATGAGAAAAGGGGAAGCAAATACTGGGACACCAGATCCAGCAATATGTTTCATGATGTGCTCCTAACTACTGGCCTGAAAGAGGCCAAATCTGAAGGCTTATTTTGAACTTACCAGAAAAAATACCTGCTTAAGCGGCTGGATCGTGTTCTTATCAACGAGAAATGGGTATCTAACTTCTGCAACTCAAAGGTTTTTGTCCTTCCTCAGGTGAAATCGGACCACAACCCCATCTGGGTAAGCACCGGAACGGCCCCTACCCGCAGCAAAACTTCTTTCAAAACCAAATCAAGCTGGAATATCAACCCGGGCTTCATGGATCATCTTACTAGAGCATGGAATAAAGACGTCTCTTTCTTACAAGCTTTACCCTCCTTCCAGAAGGAAACACTGAAGTGGGACGCCAAAATGATGAAGGAACAACATCAGGAGAAATCCAGGCTGCTGAAGCTTATTGATAGGACCCAGGTCAATCTTGCCAACCATAATAATATTGCTTCCAATTTGCGTATTAACGATTTACAAGAAGCTCTATGCAACATCCTCCTGCGTGAAGAAATTGATTGGAAGAATAAGTCCCATACAAATTGGCTCCAGTGTGGCGACATGAATACCAGGTACTTCCAGTCCCTGGTGAAAGGAAGACGACATCAATATAAGATATCAAGGTTGAAGAACGATGATGGGAACTGGGTGACGAATCAATGCATCCTAAAGCGCCTTGTCCAGAGCCACTTTGCGAAGCTCATGTCCGACACCATGAGGACTGATTGCGAGCTGATCAATAGATATGAAGGTCGCTTTACAAACATCTCGCCTGCTGCTAAAGCCAGGTTAAGCGAGACTCCATCTCTTCAGGAAACCAAGGAGGTGATGTTTCGCATGGCCCCATCCAAAGCCCCCGGGCCTGATGGGGTGAGCGCCGATTTCCTACAGGCTAATTGGGAGCATGTCGGAGCCTCAATCCATAAGACAGTGAGCACCTGCTTCATTCACAAACGGATTGACCCTGAGCTCGCAAATGTGCACATGGTCTTAATCCCGAAAAAAAATGTCCCATGCATTGTAGTGATTTTAGACCCATCTCTTTGAATAACGTGTGCTTTAAGCTTATTTCAAAGATCATTGTGGAGCGGATTAAGCTTTACCTTAATGCCTGGATCTCACCGACCCAGTCCAGCTTCATCCCCGGGTGAAAGATCAGTGACAACATTCTACTAGTCCAGGAAGCAATACACTCCATGAAAGTTCAGCACGGTAAGAAGACATTCATGGCTATCAAACTAGACCTATAGAAGGCTTTTGATAGGATGAATTGGAAGTTTATAGAGGACACGCTGCAGAGGATAGGTTTGCCTGATACTCTTATAACTCTCATAATGCAAATTATCTCTTTGGGGGAGACAGCTATCCTGTGGGAAGGGAAACCACTGCCGGCCTACAAAGCAGGTCAAGGAGTGAGACAAGGGGACCCGATCACCCCCTATGTCTTTGTTCTATGCATCGAGCGGTTAAGCCAGTCCATTAACAACGCGGTGAATGAAGGGCTTTGGAAGCCAATGATTCTTAGCAGAGGAGGGACCCCCCTCACTCACGTGTGCTTCGCCGACAACTTGCTTCTCATGTCGGAGGGAACCACTGCCCAAGCCAGAAATATAATTCGGGTGCTCCAGAATTTCTCGGCAGTCTCGGGCCAAGAAGTGTCTAAGGACAAATCTTGTGTCTTCTTCTCCAAGAACGTCCCGAACCAGAAACGTAGACAAATCACCAGAGTGTTGGGAATCCAATCGACGGATGACCTTGGAAGATATTTGGGAGTACCAATTCTTCACCACCGCATCAACAAGAATACCCATGTCAATCTTAAGGACAACATTAAGGCAAAGATGGATGGTTGGGCAGTCAGACATCTGTCCCTTTCCGTCCGTATCACCCTTGCCCGATCCACCCTTCAAGCTATTCCTTCTTACACCATGCAGACGGTAACCCTTTCTCCTACACTATGTGATGAGATAAACAACCATGTCAGGAGATTCATATGGTAAGGTAGCACCGAAAAGAAGAAAGTCTCTCTTATATCATGGAAGAATCTCACCTCGAACAGGGATGTCGGCGGGCTCGGGGTGAAGGACGCCATAGACCAAAACTAGGCACTTATGTTGAAGAATGCCTGGGACTTCCTTCTTAACAGGGATGTACTCTGGGTTAAGGTGATGCGAGATAAATATATGAAGATGGGTAAAGTCAAGAAAACTCCAAGCTCAGCAGCGTGGAGGTTCATCTGCAACTCAATACCTTTCCTCAAGGAGAACAACTCGAAGATAATTCTTAACGGCTCCACAACAAATGTCCGGTTGGAATCCTGGTGTGGAAATTCTGCAATAGCCGACTCAGCTTCTGACCCCCTCATCCCACCGGAGCTAAACGACCTCAAGGTCAGTGAGATGGTCACCTTTGATGGTGGTTGGGACTGGCAGTTCATCGTACATTACATCCCTCCCGATTTCTGGATGGGCATCTCTTCTATCCCGCCACCTAATCCAACTCTGGAGGAAGACACATGGCAGTGGCGTCTTGAGCCTAAGGGGCACTTTACCTCCAGATCTGCCTACCGATGCATTCGTCAAGGTAAAGAGGTTCCTGTCAGAGGCAAATGGAAGATTATCTGGCAAGCCAAACTTCCGGAGAGAATCAAAATTTTCTTATACCAGATGCAACACAAAGCCTTACTCACAAATGCGGAGATGGTTCGCCGTCATATGGGAACCAACCCGTCCTGCAGGTTGTGTGGCAAAGATTAGGAAACTTTTCTCCATTGTTTACGAGATTGTCACCTTAGCAGACCGCTGTGGACGGAGCTCAGGCTCTGGAATAGGTTATAGGCACTCACTGATGAGGAATGGGCACCGTTCATTCCGGGACTTGCCTCGGAATCCACTACAACATTCACCCTCTGCGCAGTAAGTTGCTGGCATATCTGGACAGTAAGGAATGAGTTCATTCATGAAGCTCAGCTTCCAACGCTATCTGTCATGATCAACTTCGTCAAGAGCCGGACTGAATCGATCATAAATCTACCAGTTCAGGCAATACAATAGAAGACACTACAACGGCCAAAAATTGATATGTCGAGACCCAACAATGGGGCTATCATCTTGTTTGCAGATGCAGCACACAAGCAGGAGGCTCTTACTGCTGGTCTGGGAATCCATGCTGTCAACTCTTCAGGCCTCTGTCTGAGAGGAGAAGGCTCTATCACTAGGGCAACTCATGCCGTGGAGGCTGAGGTCCAAGCGATTATAAAAGCCATCGACATAGCAGTTGACTTGGGTGCGACAGATGTAATAATTTTGTCTGACTGCAGCCAAGCAGTTGATATTTTGAACTTTGGAGCATGTCCGCCTAAATTCAGACCCTTTGTGGTTAAATTCAAATAATGCACATCATCCCTTATTACCTGTCGAGTATGCCTAATCCCTAGGACGCTCAACATGGTAGCGGATTCCCTTGCAAAATCCGCTCTGCAAAACTAGCATTTGGGCACCTATAGCCCGCCCCATAGCCCTAATTTTAGGTCTGCTTTGTTTTCTTTTAACTCTTTGAAACCTCCCTAGCTTAACTTGGAGGTAAATGTAGATCTTAATCTTATTTGGCCTGCTAGAGAGAGCGGGATGAATACATAATCTCTCTATTTCCCCAAAAAAATGAAACACTATCAGTCGAGTAGTTAATATCATAGTCAATTAGGCATTCACTTCGGGCATCACGTGATTCCCTATATAAATTACTCTTTCCTAACTACCAACTAATTGGAAGCAAATTTCCTTAGAAGAATGAATGAAGAGATCAATCATAATTGTGGCCTAAAATAAGAGCAATGGATGGAATGAAGTAGATGTCTTATGAAGAATCACAAGTAACTTTGAATTTATGCAAAAATAAACATGATGAACTTAAAAATGAGGGAAATGAGTAAATGAATGAACCCTAATGCTTACTATTATGGGTGGAATGGTGCATGCATTGAAAGTCTCATCTGATGGATGAGAGTGAACAAAACAATACATCATGTAGTTGTTTCATCTTCTTTTAAAGAAAAATTCAAAATTGAACTCAGGGCATCCTTTCTCCCCTCTCTATTTCATGTCACCTATCTTTCTATGCAATGCAATTAAAAGGAAACAATTTAGGTTACCTGATCATCTTAAATGGTGGACCAAAAAGAATGCAAAAATGGATGGAACCACAAGATTTAGAGACAATGCCTTTCTTAAATGATGATATGTCCCTCTAATATTGATATGTGTATAGGGTAAACTAAGGATTTATTTCTAAAACTTCAATTTAAGGTCTGGTTAACTTTTTGGCCAGTTCAGGCTCAAATCCCATCTCTTTGACAATTCATGGATAATCCAAATTTCCATTCACTTAAAATGTCCTTAATATGATTAACCCATACACTTCCTCTAGGTGATTCTGCCTTTAGAATTTACAACTAAGCTTTTAAAGATATGAAAAAAATTAGATTCCATTACAAAATCGCAGAAGAGCACACTCTATGAAGCAACATAAATCATGCTACTAATGCTCCATGATTACAATGGATAGTTGTGGATCCTACAACTAAGACTGATAAAGATAAAAAAGATTAAACAAAGATAGAGTTGTTCAAGCATCCCCTAATCTTGAATTTGACTATGTCCTCATAGTTAAAATCCAATCAAAGAGGTGGAACAGTGGTACCAATTGCTTTGTAGGGTGGTGAAAGTGGAGGCATTGGTGGCTCTGTAGATCAAGTTATTCTAGCATAAATCCCTCTTATTAGTTCCACCAACATGTGTGTAGGTGGTACTTAGATATGACATTCTTTATCCTTCTTTAAACTATATGAGTCGGTACTACCAACATATGTCTCACTGGTATCGATGAAATTTTTCTTTAGCTCTATATTTCTTACTAAGAAAAGTCAGTAGTACCGACTTGGGTGTCGGTAGTTTGACTTTCATTCCTGGAGTCATGTGATTTTTCTAAGAAAAGTCAGTAGTATCAACTTTCAGCAGACTTTAACTGGATAAGTAGTCAGTAGTACTGATTTGGGTGTCGGTAGTACCGACTTTGACTCTACATGCACACCAAACAAATGCATCAAGGTGCCTTTTTACATTAACTAAAATCTAACATGAAAAATATGAAATGCAACTAATGAAAAGACCTAAAAATTAGTAAATAACAAAAATAAAATTGGGTTGCCTTCCATAAGCACCCTTATTTAATGTCCTAGGCTCAACAAGATATGTTTTCTTCAGCCTCGGTTGTTATGAGATGGTTGTGACGATTCATCTGGAAGTCTAAACTCCACTCTATCATTGTCTATTCTGAGTGTCAATTAGCCTCTACCAATGGCAGTGATCATGTCAGTTGTAGCTTAGAATGACCTTCCTAACAACAACTCTGATCCTATTATCTTGTGCATATCCATGATCACAAATTCAACATGAAAGATGTATTTTTCGACTTTGACTAGAACATCGTTGTATATCCCATACGACCTCACAATTCATTCATCCGCCAAATTGGTTGTCATGGATGTTTTTGTTGGTTCCCTCAACCCCAACTTCTGAAAGGTGGTAAGGTGCGTGAGATTTATGCTTTCCCAAGAGTCACATTGTGTTTGTTGGAAATGTTGGTTGCCTATAGAACAAGGTATGTAGAAACATCCTGGGTCCTTTTTCTTCATCGACAGTCTTCCCTAGATTATCACACTCATTACTTCATCAACACATAAGACACCTGCATCTTATATCCATCTCTTCTTGATGATGATTTCCTTCAAGAATCTTCCATATGCAGGGATTTTCTATATCGCCTCCATGAGTGGGATGTTGATGTGGAGATTTCCGAAGATGTCTAGAAACTTCTTAAATTGCCTTTCCTATTTCCTCGGCTTCCGAATATCTAGGAATGGAACATATGTCTTCTATATACACTTGTGGGACATAACATATGGCACATTACAGATCTCCTCCCCTAGGCTTGCTTCAATTCCACCTTTTAGGATAAAAATTTGGCATGTCTCCTTGGGTGGAATGGCATGTGGCTGCTTCTTCTAAATTGTGCCACCTTATTGACTATGATTGTTCCACTATGGAGTTGAACCTTCACCTATTCTTGTTATGCATACACCTTTTCTAGAACTAGATGTGATGACATAAAAATGGTGGAACTATGAAGTTTCTTGTCCTGCAAATCTGATGGAGATGTGGTATCCTTGTCACTTCTCGCTGACCTCATATCCACTGAGGTGCACATGTGAGCATACTGCACTGGTGTTCTTCATACCCGTGGTGTTCCATAAACACTATAGGGAAATGAACCTTAGGCACATACACCCAATCCAGATCTAGAGTGTGATGATTTGGCGAATCCTGAGTGAGATGTAGTGACTCCTTGACAACAGAGACAAACTTTACTTGGTTATGTTGCTGAGTTGTGTCTATAATCCCAAAAAATCCCTACCAAGTGAGCATCTTTATGGAGGCAACCTCTGCTGCCAGCTGAGAGATCTGGTTTTCAAGACTAGAGATATGAGCTCATGATTCTGTTGTACCCATTTTGTATGATCCAATAAGGTCTCATTTTGACTCACTAGCCTTCCTAGCATGTATTCAATTTTGTCTATCTTACTGGGGTGTTTATCCTGTCGATATTGCTAACATAGGTACATGCACTCCTCCTCCTCACCTCCAATAAGGTGTTGGATTTTTTTATCTAACTTCTTGGAAAGGTTGTCAAACTTCTCAGTTAGTTATGTGATGACTCTGGACTCTCCAACACTTTTGACTGTTGGTGGAGATTCTCTTTCCACTACCCATGACTGATTTTTAGCCATGTTCTTCAGAATCTCATGACACCTAGTTACTTTGTTGTTGATGAAAAATCATGCCCCTATGCTATCCAGTGAAGTTCTATCTCCTTTGTGCAGTCCACAATGGAAGGTCTTGGTTTGGTCATAGAGATCAATCCCATGATGATGGAAGTTCCTCAACATTGACTAGAATCGCTCCCATGCCTCTGAATATGACTCTTTTGCCTTCTTCTTGAAGTTATAGATTTTTCCAACCAGCTCATTTGTCTTCTGGGGTGGAAAATATTGCTCAAAAAAGACATCTATCATCTAATCCAAAGTGTTTACAAACTCTGGCAGAAGGTTAAGAAACCATGACTTTGCATTATCTGCTAGTGATGCAGGGAATAACTTCAAATGTATCAATGTCGTTAGAACCCTAAAAATATTCACCATGTAACAAAAATCTAAAAAATGTTAATGTGTGTCATTGGGTCCTCAATGGTATGACCATATAATGTTGTGATTTCACCAGTACTACCAGCCCTGGGCCTATCTTGTAACTACCCACATTAATGGCCTACCTCTTGATTGGACCCAATTGAGCTGTGGTAGAAGATGCCTTTATTTTCTCCCAAACAGTATGCTCTTGTGGTTCCATGTTACCATCATCCATGTCAAGTTGTTCTGGTTGAGTTACCTATGGTGGTGGAGGTGGAATGAGTCCTTCCACTGAGTCAATATACTCATATGCATTGTGCCAAAGTTTCTGCATGCTAAAGCTAGAGTTTTCTATAGTTGACTCCCTCAGTCGGTGGTCCTTGTTTGAACCATGCACTAGCACCTAAAAAATATTAAAATCAATGTGAGCAAGAGATACTAGAATTTGAATAAGAATTAGAAATTTTAACTTTAAAAATGATGAAAAAGAAAAATAAAATTGTGGCCTAGAGCGGCCAGTCATAGCACTTGTAGTACTGGATATATTAATTTCCCCACCAACGACGCCAAAAACTTGATGCGTGTAAACCACACATATGAAACACAAGTGAACGTATCAAAGTAGTATAGGCCCAAAGAGGCCCAAATATCGAATATAGGGTAAATGTGAGTTCGAAAACAACTACTAACAGTGACCCAATTACGTAGACCAAAGGAAAAGAGTGATTGATGATTAATTAACTAAATTGAAGGAATTAAAACTAGATTACTAGGTTTGTGATCACATATGGAATGGATTCCTTAGGATTATTGTTTCACCATAGTTCATATTGCAATTAGCATCTTTTGATTAATTTTTATCTCTCCTAACCCTAGACCAAGAGACCTATTGCAAGAATTACCCACACTCACAGTGTGATTCACTACCTAATCTAATACAAGTACCACTCTCATAGTGATTTAATTATTAGTTAGGTGATTTAATGACTTCTCTATGTTACTCCCTTCATAGTCGTAGGCCTTCTCTTGAAGAACGGGTTGTGCTATGTATCTCTACAACCAATCCAACCCTTAATCCCTCTTTTGAAGAAATTATTATTCTAATAAATTACCTATGGTGATCAAGCATAGATAATTCATGAAACAATGGTATAAATATGTCTAGAAATTAGAAAAATATGTATATTAATTCATATTTGTCAATTACAATGAAAAAACTAGATTACTTCCGAGTCCTAAGAAACAAAGGGGATTAGACCTTATGATTTCCATGTCATACATGTGAGAGAAGAAAGGAAAATATAGGAAACATTAGAAAACTAAAGTAAACCCTGAAGAAGCTAATTTGGATGATTCCCTCTGATGAATAGAGTGATTTCTATCTTCTGGATGCAAATCTGCCCACCAGAGGTGTTCGATTCTTCCAGAACATGATTTTCTTCTCCTCTTTCTCCTCTCCCAGCTATCATTTGCCATGTAATGGAAAAAAACGTGATCCTTAGGTCTGGCTGCACTGCCCCTTGGTCGTAGAAGTGACTTAGGGTGTCATTAAGTCCTGACCGCTGGTTTAACTATGACTTCCAATCTATTATGATCACGCCAAGTTAGTACCACCAGCGTGGTGTCGGTAGTATCGACACCTTATTTTATTCATGATATTTGTATGTTTTCGGTACTACCAAGTCATTTTCAGAAGTATCAAGATTTTCTCTGACATTCCATGTTGAATTTCAGTAGAAGTCGGGATCACTGACTTTGGCGTCAGTGGCACTAAGATATTTTCAGGGTGCTCCTATTGGAATGTCAACAATACTGATTCCTACACTGGTATCACCGTGTTTCTTCAATTCATCTCTGTTCATATCTTCAAATGACCTATCAATAGCATCGAGCTGATGCATTTCTTAACAATTTACTTGTAATTTAACAAGGAAGAGCATAAACTCCACAAATATTGATTAATCAATGTGGAACAATAAAAATAATGAATATTTGATACAATTATGTGTCACATAATAATAATAATAATAATAAATCATGTACAAATAATATCAAACTGAGCAATAAGTGCACATAATGCATAGTAAAATAGCATGTGAAAACCACAATTATTCAGTGCATCAGGTCTCTTGAGCACCTTTAGAAGTTAGATGGATGCCTTCATATGGTTGTTTAATCTCCACCTACCAAAGGTCATTCAGAGCCTCACATCAAGAATTGATGGCTTGCCATTTCCTCAGTCATGATGGAAAGTCAGGCAAATGCCTTGTGAAGGAAAAAGTCAAAGGCAAACACACTTTTCTTCTAATGATTAGCCAAATTTCATGAGTCAATGTCATAGTTTGTTTGTAGCGTCATGATAGACGATCATCCTAGCTTATCAATTAGTGGTTTATTAGGTCAATCAACCAAGGAAAGTGAATGAAATTTATTACATTGTTCTTAGGTCATTTACTAAATTCTATTTTTTGTATGCTAAAATTATTAAGACAAAACAAAAAAGGTGAAATAGATAGATGAAACATTAGCAAAAAATAAGATCTAGAACACAATCAAGTGTTAACAAAGAAATTATGAAAACTAAAACTTGGATGCAAAAAAAGTTCAAAATAGCTTGGGTTACCTCCCAAGAAGCTCTAATGTATAGTCTTTAGCTTGACTTCCTCTATTATCTTCTCTAATCTTAATCTGGTGGTGGTGGAGGAGGTAGTTCTTCCAATTGAATCTCATCTCTCCTTGTGAGTGCCTATCCCTTATAATATCTTTTTTCCCTATGTCCATTTACAGGGAAGGTGTTTGATTTCTCATTGTATAGCTCCATCTTGTTGGAAGGTAAACTTTTGTAATTATGAAAGGACCAGACCACTTTGACTTGTAGTTGTGTCGAACAATAGAATCTTATCTCCCACATTCACATCCTTCCTTTTTAGGTCGACATCTTGCCGCACCTTCATTATCTTTTAAGAGATATGTGCATTCTCATAAGCATGTATCTTGTGTTATTCTAGTTCTTGCAACTGCATGTATCATTTCATGCCAACTCGCTTAGGGTCCATGTTTAGGAATTGAATGGCCCAAAAGCCTTGTTCTCTAAATCTATAGTAAGATAATTGGATTTTCCATAAATCAATTTATAAGGAGTGGTCCCTATAGGTTTCTTATAGGTGATGCAATATGCCTAGAGGGCATCATCTAGTTTTAATGCTCAATCTTCTCTAGTACTTCTAGCAGTCGTTTCTAAATTTTATTTTATCTTCTATTAGATACCTGGACTTGACCAAATGTCTGGGGATGATATGATGTAGTGACTTTATGTTTCACCCCATATTTTCTCAAAAGGCCTCAAACTTACTTTCTTCAAAATGGGATCCCCTGTCACTGATAGGAAAATTAGTTTCTCAAACAACCTCATAAATTCTTATGAATACAACTAGGTGGTAAACATGGTTTCCATCCAATTGGAAATGTAGTTAACCACAACCTATATATTCTTTGCCACATGATGAGGGGAACAGTCCCATAATCTAATCCCCTAATGTTGAATATTTCAACTAGGATCCAGTTAGAGCGAGGCATTTCATTTCTTTTTGAAATATTTCTAGTGCATTAGCACTCGTTATAGAGTCAACGTATCTATCAACATTCTTGAACAAGGTGGAACACTAGAACATAGATTGTAAAATCTTCATAGCAGTTCTATGAGAATCTAGATGTGTATCATACAGAGATCATGACATTCATATAAGATCTATGGTAATTCCTCTTTTGGTATACACCTCCTATACATGTTTCCAACACACTTCTTGAATAGTAAGGGATCATCCCAATAATATTTCATAAGATCTGAGAACAACTTCTTCTTCTCATTATATTTTATGTCTAGTGGTAGTTATTAATAGGCCAAGTAGTTGTAGGTATCAACGTACCAAGAGACAATTGATCCACGACCTTGCCCATCATTAGAATTTCATCAGGGTAATTATCAATTATAGGGTGGGGTTGTATTCCTTAAAATTGATTCTAGATAGGTGGTTAACTATAACATTCTCTATACCATTTTTATCAATCACTTCATGATTTAACTCCTACAAGAGGAGTGCTCATCTCAACAACCTTGGCTTGATATCCTTCTTTGTTGTCAAATAATTGATTGCACATGATTAATGTACACTATGACCTTGGGTCTATTCACATAAGACATAAACATGTTGAAAACATTAACAATTGCCAACATTTCATTATTGTTGGTTTTTTTAGTTGTTCTGATATTCATTGAGAGTTTTCTCACATGGAAGATAACTTGATGCCGTGTCTTTTTCTTTTTCTCGAGAATCTCCCCTACATCATAGTCGCTTGCATCACACATAAGCTTGAACAAGAGATCCCTATATAGAGATTGGATAATAGTTGAGGTTGTTGGGGTAATTTTTAGAATATTGAAAGCTTTTGATAAATTATCATTAATGTCAAAGACATCATCCTTTACTAAGAGGTTTGATAGAGGCTAATAAATTTTTAAGATATCATTGATGAAGCATCTCTAGTAAATAGCATGCCCAAGGAACTCACTCAATCAAGGACTTTGGAGGTGGCAATTTGTCTATGGCCTCAACTTTTCTTAGATTGACTTCTATATCTTTCTCAAAAACCTTGTGTTCAAAGACAATTCCTTCCTACACCATAAAGTGGAATTTTCCCAATTTAGAACTAGGTGTTTTTCTTGACAACATTTTAAGACCATAGAGAAACTTTTCAAGAAGTTGTCTAATGATGTGCCATACACTGAAAACTCATCCATGACGGCCTCCATATGTCTTCAAAGAAATTAGAAAATATAGAGATAATTCACCATTGAAATGTTGTTGGTACATTGCATAACCCAAAAGGCATACACCTAAAGATGTAAGTATCATAAAAGCATGTAAAGGTTGTGTTTATCTGGTTGTCAAGATGTACAGGGACTTGGTAAAATTTGGAATAAACATCAAGGTAATGATAGTAAGAATGGTGTCATAGATTCTCAATAACTTGATCAATGAACATGAGAGAAAACTAATCCTTTTTGGTTGTAGATGTGAGCTTCCTATAATCGATGCATAGTCTCCAACCCCTCATTGTTCTAGTTGCAAATTTATCTCCGTTATCACCTTTAACTAATGGCATCCACCCTTTCTTAGGTTCTACATGAGAGAGACTCATCCACTTTCTATCACTTATAGGGTATACAATGCCTATGCCTTAGAGTTTTAACTCCTATTTCTTCATGACTTCTCATAGGTTTCGATTCTAACTCCTTTTACCTTGATCTAGCGGCTTGGATTATCTAGATGAATCAAATGCATATAGTCAGCAAGATTCAACCCTTAAATACCATGAACTCAGTAATTGGTTGCTTTTCTAGTTATCTTGAGTTCATTTAGAAGTTTCTCTTATTTCTCATCAGATAGGGTAGTGTTTATAATCATTAGATTTTGTTCCTTATCATCCAAGAATTTGTACTTCAAACCTTCTAGAACTTGTTTCAGTTCAAGCTTGGGTTTTGGTGCTTCAATGTCAGGGATCCTCTCAAGCAAGGCATATTTCACAATTTCTATCACAAAATATTCTTCATCACTATTGTCACTTTCTACTAGATCTAGATGATGGAGTAGTTCAACTACTTCAAGATATTACCCATTAGATTAGGGACACTCAATGTTATTATCACGGGATCCATTATGGTATTTTTATCCTATATTTCCTCACATAATTGGTTATAGATAACCATGAAATAAACTGATTCAAAGAGAGATGGTCCCCTCATGGAGTCTTGGACCTTGAAATCAATGTGAACATTTCCAACCCTTATCATTATAGTTCTAGCTTCTAGGTCAATTAGGGCTCAACATATAGCAAGGAAGGGTAGTCTGACAATCATAGGACAAGTCAGATCTTAATTCATGTCAATGACAACTATATTATAGGGAATGAAGAATCTTCTTATGTGGATGGGGATATCCTCTATGATTCCAACAAGCGTAGTGAAGGTGTTATTTTCTAGATGAACATGCATCCTAGTCTTCAACATGTCAGTCAGTTTATGCTAGTGTTACCAACAACAAGATGATGCTTGCTCTAAAATCTACCAACCCCTTTCTTTCTTCATTATCTTCCATGTTAAATAGGATGGTCAAGGATCCAAGGTCTTTTTGTTTGGTTGGAATCTTTTTCCTACACATAAAAGTTAAACATTTTGGTGACCTTCACAGTTTCAACCTCATTCCCACGTCATCTTTCAGTGAAAAGGTCATTGAAGAACTTTGCATAAGTTAGAATTTTTTTAATGTCATTGAGGAACATATATAAAGGTGCAGATTTTTTGTGGTGTTGTTAAACTTCTCATACCTACTTTTAATATGAGCCTTAATTGGCTTATATGATAATGGTATACTTAGTGCATAAGGATCCCTAGTTTCTATTACTTCTTTTATGGAATCAAGTTTCTTCTCCTTTTTCGGCTTTTTCTGTTACCTTTTTCTTTTGACTTAGCCTTCCTAAGAATTACTTCAACTTGAAGTTATTCCTTGACTGTGATAGTCTCAGATTGGACATAGGGATAGGAGTACTTTCATGATGAGTCTCATTTTTTGGGTTTTCTAGAAGTTTCCCTGACCTAAGTCTGGCCATATTTGCAGTATCGTGGCCTCGATTATTACATGTGGTCATTGACATGATTCTTCCTCGAGGGCTCTTCATCAACTTAGAAAGATTTGCGAGTTTTTTGTCAATCATTTTGGTGGGAACCTACATATCAGCGATCTACCCCTCCCATCAAAGATTCCATCATATTCAATATTTTGTTGTTGTTGTTGATTGCACATTGGTTTAGTTTGTCATTTATATTGGCTTGTCTATTTTCAAAGGAAAAATTTTGTCATTAAGTCTAACAATGTGGGAATCTGATCCTAACTTTGAGTTGGGCATCTGAAATTTTGGTTCTAGATCTGGTTCTACCCTTAGAAATTGTTCCTCTTCTACTGATAGTTTGTGTTATAGAAGAACCTAGGTGGTCCACCTCCTCTACCAAACCTAGGTGGTCTAGTAGGTGGGTTGTTTGTAATATTCAGTTGGGGGTGGTTCTTAGCAATGTTTTTCTTCCCATAAGAGAATACATGTTGATCCTATCCCTCAAAGCTCACATAGGAGAGATTCTTGGTGACATCATATTATTTATCCTTATCTTTGTGAGTTTATATGCAATGGTAAACACCATGGTCTCCTTCTTTGTGGTTACACACTTCATTGCAGTTTCAGCTGGGTTCTTCCCCTTGATCCCAAAAACCTTCCTCTAGCAAAAGCTATGGCTATTTTCTCTACTTGGTCATAAGGGCCTCAAAAACCTTGGAATCCATAGTGATCCCCATCGCAAAAACTCTTCATGTCTATCCTATTTAATGACCCATGTTGGCTTACAACGCATTAATGTTTTTTATTATTATCTTAGAACCTTTTGGTTCTTTCACTAGAAAATCACTACCACGAGCAACATTCAAGAAGTTCTCTCACCCACCAACCCATTGTAAGTTATTGTTTCTAGATTCCCCTTGTCATAATTGTGATGGGGTCATTCCCTACAATATTCTGCATATCTCTACCAAGCTTCATATATGTTTTCTCCAAGTTTCTAGATGAAACCAGTGATCTTGTGTCTGTTGCACATAGTTTTCTCTATCAGGTAGAATTTTGTAACAATGACATCAACTAGAGTTGTCCATCCATAAATTCCCCTATTCTTTAGATAGAGATACCACATAGCCCTTCATCTCTCTTAGAGAAGTTGAATCCCTCGTTTTCTTTTTTGGTCAGATGGTCAATGGTTTTTCTTGGTGGGGTCACCCTAGTTGCATGGTTGAGTGAGGTGCTTGCATGAAAGAGATCTCTTGGACACGTGGCATGTTTATATTGAAACCTAACCATGTTTCCCTATCTCAAATGCTATGTTATATAAACCCCTCTCTTTGGATGCAAATAACCTCTTTACACACCTATTTCCTCTCTCTTCTTCCTATCTTTCCCTTGGAGATCGTCCCCTCTTGCTTGATGGTAAAGGAGGAGCTCAAGGTTGAGAAGGTGGGCCAATCTCCCATCCATATTGAACTAGGGTTTGGATCTACCCTTTTTGGGGGAATTTGATGCTCCCTTGCTTATTTTCTTGGTCCTAGTAAGTGAGATCTCCCTCTTTACCTACACTTTCCCTGTTGTTCTACCCTTCTTCTTCCTCTCCTTGGCTGAACTGAACCCATGGTGTTCCATGGTAGTGCTTGAGTTAGATCTTGAAGATCTTATGTTTCATTGCTTTTTTGACCTAAGGTTTTCTTTTTTCTTGGGGGTGGATCTAGATTGGCAAAGAGGAGTTCTCAAGATAGGGTTTCATACCTTTCTTCTTCAAGCTACCTTGTTGTTTGGAGTTTCTACATCAACTTTAATGTGAGTTATATAACTTTCTCCATGATTATTGCTTACTTCCATATTTCATGCACCTAATCTTGCTTTAAACGTAGTTAGAAATAGAAATATGATATCCTCTCCTAGGGTTTGTGTTTACATGGTGATATCACATATATTTTTGAAAGAATTGAGGTGGTGATAAGGGCTCTGCCAAAATCTCTCTATCATATTACACTAATGAGAAATGGTTTCAGCCAAAAGATGACAACATTAATCCTAGGCAGAATAATTAAGTTCCGAGATTCATTTACTCATATTGCAACCAGAGATCTGAGAGAAGGGACACCTTCTTCAACTTCTTCACCTTTAGGTTCAAGGATATGACCTTCCAACTCATGGAACCTTTCCTTCATTTTTTCATGATTCTCCTCATCTTGACGATCATTGAGGCTACCAACCACTCTTCGACGTGGAGGCATGAACTCATTTGTAAAGAAGGAAAGAAGATTCAGCTTGCGCTAAACTTCATAAAATAAATCATAGGGTCTAGGTTAGAAATTGGAAACATGAGATGAGGTCTTAAAGATAAATAAATTTATCAGATCTAAAAGTGTGTAGTTAAGTTTATTGATAGACTTAATGCACTGGCGTTTGATACATAGAATGAGAGTCCTTATAGTGTTGGTTTGCATTGTCCCCAAAAATGGCACCAAAAGTTGATTGCCTTCTATCACACATCCAAAAAGAAGCGGACCTAGAGTAATCAAAATTTGTATTTATATCCTAATACTAATGCACCCGCAATGATAATAAGGGGGCCTTGTGTAGTAAATGGGATTTATCCCAAGGACAAGAGTGGTAGGTATACAATATACTAAGCCTTGTCTCAGTTATGCCTAACTAAAAGTGAGATATATGTTCCTTATGGAATGAAGATATTCACGTAACGATGTAATAAACAAAAGAAAAGTAAAACTATATGAGTAAGACAAAAGTGGCACAAAAATATTTAGATGCATTGTGAATATATGGATGGAAACTTGGATTGAGTTTCACCATCTAAGAAGACCCACCAACATGCAATTCTAACACCCATTTTACACCCTTAGCGTAGTTTACAACCAATCATCATAAGTGTCTATTTCTTCCTTTCTCAAGCTTATAATGGATTTAGATCGTAAGAGTGTCTCTCTCTCAAGATGATAATCTCACCACAAAATATACGACCATATGATCATTAACTTAATCATTCCAACAATCTCACACATTCATACTACTACATAACTCTTAGATATGGGCTAATACTACTCTTTCAAGGCATTAGCAGTCAAATGACACAAGATGGTACATAATCATGCAAGTGAAGCAATAAAGAATAAGAGTATAGAGATAAGCATTTCTAAGAGTATATATTCAATGGATATATGTATTTACATGTTGCGAGAGCCTTAGTGCCTAATCACAACCCAAAATAATGAAATCAACACTCATGGTATTGAGTGACTATTTGGATTTACAATTGAATGAAAAGATAGTGATGGATGATGAAGAGAAAAAAGAAGGTGAATAGGGTAAAGCTAGGAACAGAAGGAGGAAGAAAATTCCACTACAGGGTACTGGAACTCAGTGATGATGTCATTCTATCTCTATCATAGGATGTTGCAAGGTGGATTTGGTACAACAACTTCCATTGTTGTTCTTCTCTCAAGGGGGTCTTTAGAAGTACTTCGGTAAGGTGAAGTGTGTGGAACCTTGAAATCTTGTGCTAGGTTGTTGCAAGCCAATGGAAGAAACTCAAGATCTCATCAAAGGTTGATGGCAAGGGTGAAGGGAAGAAACACTTCATATTCAAATGTGGAATGATGAGTGGCCCCTTATTTGTAGCATGGAGGGTGCTATTTATAGCCTTTGGTGCGGTTCTATAGGCACCCATGGATGAGCTTTTCTTAGGCCCCAATTACTCCTAGCATGTGCCTCATGCAAGAGCTTTACTATCATGGAAGAGACCATACACAAGACAACTTCTTGTTGATGAGCCTAGTCATGAGCCATCAGAGCACAAGGGTCTGCCAAACTATCGATAGAGAAGGCCCACAAATAGTATGTCGATCGACGAAGGTAGTTACACCATCAAAAGAAACAAGCTTGCTTAAGCTTTGGTATGATGGGCCCCAACCTAGCCATCGATAGATGAGATCGGCAAGGTGTCCTTCAGTTGACGGTGTCCATTCGGCTATATGGAGATGATCTTTAGGTATTTCGGTTGTGGCGCTAAAAAAATCCATTAGGTTGCTATCTCGTTATGGCTCCTTCAGTAGAGAAGACAACCGCCTTCTTTTGGTAGGCAGATCTCTAGTCTGGCCCTTCGGTAGGTGGATCTCTGGTCTAGCCCTTCGGAAGGTGGAGTCATCCAAACCATAGGCTTTGACAACCATTGGACCACATGTGCATGATAAGTTTCCATAAATCATCTTGCTTGAGTCATTGAAGGTGAGTGTTTCCACTCATATAGTCGAGTCAATGATTTTTCTTCACAAAAAGACTAGTTAATACCTAATTAAGTCATGAAGTGAAAATATGACAAAATTGTAGGGAAGTTAGAGTAAGCTTATACTAAGAAGGGAAATTAAGGTAAAAATAAGCATGAAACATTAAGAAAATTAGATATTATCAAACACCCCAGTACAAAATCTCTATCAGTTGTACTTGTGGGATGCCATGGTGTGGGTATTGGCACAAAAGCTCCTTCAATTTTGCCCAACCTCTACAAGGGTTTCACCTAGTTCCAAAGAGAATTGTGCGATCTGACCCTTAATTTAGTAAGTGACGGATTGAGGGTAGTATATCTCCATGAACTTGGTCTATATCCCTACCTTGGTTATAATATTATCACCCTCCATGACATCGTACCAACTTCTCACCATGACAGATTGAAGGCATCTTCTTATTTTTTGGGATTTTTATGCAAGGCATACAAATCCTCACACCATTGCAAATTGTATTTATAGTAACCACCTTTGTTATTGGCAAAGGTGTTCCTTTGCATCATGCAAACCCATTGCAAATAGAACTCAAATTGTGGTGTGGTGATAGATGGAGGAACTAATATGTCATGTGCATTTATAGCCTTAGGCACAAAGAAGTCCCTAAGTTTTTTTTGTTGTTTAACATCAAGAGAGAAGACTTATATGGCTTTTCTTTCATTCACAACAATGACACATTTTGTTGGTATGTATTCCCATAGAGAAAGTCATGTGATGATTGTAAAGGGATACTTTGTAAATGATTTGAATAACAATAAAGGCAATTTCCAATCTATATGTTTAAACTGTTTCTAAGATGATGGTGTAACATGATAGATGTCTAAAGAATGGTTTTACTCAATTACATATGCTTTTAGGTTCATGACCTAAACGATGAGATCATATGGATGTTAAGAGTATACATTCTTGTTTAGTCCCTAGTCGGTTATTATTGTGGAAATAACCATAGACATTAATAACACTGAAGACTATATTGTGTGTTGGTTGATGACATAATCTCATTAGTCATTATATAGTGATATCAAACCAAGCACATAGGTACTTGTTAGAGAACAAGGTACCGGACAGACCCACCATGAGAGTGACACATGGAACCATGACTTGGTAGTCACAGTCAGCTCTCACAGTGATGGTGGTGAGTGTGATTCTTAGACCTGAAATCACTACACTCAACACATGTCATTGGACACACTTTGACATCATCAAACGCAGTCCTGAAACATGGGTTGTTACAAAGGTGATGATTGGGTGGCTTTAACACATGGGGCTTTTGAGGGGTGAGTGATAGATATGGATTTTTTTGTCCCTCCTGAGGGAGTTTGATATCCTTGGCCACTTGATGAGTAGGATTGAGAAAAGGCATGTGCATGCACATGTGAATTAATATGTGATATTGATGTAATACACATCTCACTCGGTCTACTCTGATATCAAGGAAATGAATGAACGTTGACAGGATGACTGTTCCATGCCTTGAGTTCATTCATGATATCAGTGACAAAGGAATTATACATTCACTGTAACACCATTCACGGATTGTAGGGATGAAAGTTGTTCTCTAACTTTATATTTCACTTAGGTAGCAATGATGTGTGACTAGACACCACTCTTTGCTTGTGAAGCATAAGTGTTATGGACTTTCACTGCCAACGTGAAATGGACCTGCAGGGTCACACACATAGGATTTAACATGGAAGAGGAGTTTTGTCCACAAGCAATGTTTAGATTGATTACTAAAGGAGTTTAGTAGTTCAATTAAACACTCAATTAATCGATAGCTCAATATCATAATGTTCAAGGTGTTGGACGCATTGATTGGAGTATCAGATTGATTGAAATCACATTTGACTGATTCTACACAACCTGCACTCCCAATCGATCGGTTCATGTGATGAACCGGTCGGCTGAGGTTGTTGAACCGGTCGGCTCAATTGTTGAACCGATCAGCTCATGCACAGAGTGAGATGTGCGGTTCAAGTGTTGAACCGATCGATTCAACTGGTGTAACCGAGCAACTTGGGAAAGTAGGATTGGTGAGAATTTTCCTTTTGTTTCAATTATCCAATTTGATTGGAAATAGGATTGGTATTCTATAGTAATTGGAAACAAAAGAAGGAAATTCAATCAGGAACCAACCTGGAACCCCAACTGACCGGTTCAGGAGTGAACCGATCTGTTCAAGGGTCCCAAACGATCGGTTCAGTAGTGAACCGATCGGTTCAGGTCCCCAACCGACCGGTTCACTTGTGAATCGATCGGTTCAGGTTGCGAGTTGGTTGCTTTTGTGGAAAATCTCGAACCCTTCTACTCTTGCTTTTAGTCCCATATTGTCAGGCACAGAGAACCCTGTCCCATGACCCGCATATATATATAGGGGTATTGGGGGCTTCTTAGAGTACAACTCAGTGCAAGTTGGTTGCTCTGCGAAGTTGTCGTTCTCTCTGGTTCTGGTAACCGAGAGAGATCCCGAGCAAGTGCTTCCCACAAAGGGAGGTGCAGTAAGGGAAGGACAACTGCAATTGCAATTGACAGCAGGAGAGTGTGTTGGCGACTAGTACGTCAACAGGAGGGTGTGACTCCTTCCACTTCCTTGTGGGACAAGGAGAGTGGAGTTCCAGGTGGTTCGTGTGGACTACTTCAGAGGCGGGAGGTCACTGCCACTTAGGAGGACAACTGTCATCTTACAGTCTGGTAGGAGGAGGAGTGTTCAGTCCCAGTGTGACCAGGAGCTGCACAGACACCTTCCAAGACCGGAGGTGAAGATCGCGCAAGGGGCGAGGTTCTGTTGCCGAGCAAGCCTCGGGACAAGGTATGATTCACAATCTGTAACACCCCTGACCTGGGTTATGACCTAACCCTGGAAGTTTTGCCTAAATATGTAATTAATATACTTGTTAACACTCCCTGGCATGTAATTAAGTTCCTTAGGAACATTTACTTTCAATTTTGCTCCTTTTTGTATAAAGTTGTAGCATTGTGTTGTATGCAGGGACCTTTGTGCAAATTACCCAGTTTAAGGGTTGAACTTGCAAAATTCACAAGATAAGATGTATCTCTGATGTTGAAACATCATGAGGATGGTTATGGTAAAGTTTGAGGGATTTCCCAAGCTTTAGCACCAAGGTGCAGCTGTGGAAGCAATCCCCATGCTTAGAAACCCTAATTTGGGGTAAAGTGCAATTTACCCAAACTGAGGGGTCCAAGTTGTAATTCTTAATATCTAGAACATCTTTTATGACTCCTGTCATCATTTAGAGTAGAAATGATGAAAGGGGCACATCAAAGATTGATCAGATAAGAAAAGATGAACTTTGTGGTAAAAGACACCTAATTTGGGTATGGAAACCTTTCATGGATGTACCCTAGTTGTAGGTTGGCTTCCTTTACCCTTAGATCTTGAGATTTCATGAGATTTGCATAAGGATAGATGAGTTTGAACGTGCCTTTGAGCAAGGAGGGACCTAGATGTGATTTCCAATCTTGTAAGATCCTTAGGGTGTAAAAGGGGCTAAAGTATATAAGCCACCTCTTTACAAGATAAGTGAACGATCTTTCCTTTCCCTCATTCTCATCTCTTCTTGCTCAAACGGACAAGGATAGCTCTGGAGCTCAGAGGGGCGACCAACCTGTTCTAGGTAAGTGTTACGACCCCACCTCCCGATAACCCCCAATTAAGGGAGGTGGGGTCGTAACATTTGGTATCAGAGCTTGGGTTCCTCATTTAACCATTAATAATTATTAAATTTTTCAAACTCCATAGAACCCAAGGGAGTTATTAGAGGAGTATCCGAAGATGGAGGTGTCTAGAAAGGGATCACGACCGGGGGCTGGCAAGATTTTCCTCCGCACCGCTAATCGGAATACGAGGACTCCCAGACCCGTGTGACCGCCTGGCCAAAGTCTTAGGGTATGAATCGAAATAAGATACCTTTAGGACTTCTCATCTTATTCATCCCTTCTCATCACAAAATTCTGATAAGGACATAAAGGATTAGGGTTTCCTTTCTTCTCCTCACCCTCTTGAGGTATGGGTAAGGTTAATAAGGTTTAAGGAATCCTCCACTAAATTAATGAAAGGCATGTAAATAAGATGTCATGGACATAAGCTTAATAGATTAAGCGCAAAATAAATAATAGATACATGCTTAGGTCGTATGACATAAGATGTCATGTCCTCAGGAGAGACCAGAGGCTAGACCTTCTTGTCAGGAGGATAAGTCAGTCTTGGAGATAGAGATCTCCATTGCTAGTAGAGACCTGGCACATCCTATGAGGATGATGCTAACCCTAACCCTAAGTGATGGTTAGAGAGAGATGAGTTGGACCAGGTGTTTGAAGGGACATGCCTTTGGGATGCCATATGATCCACGGATGACCTAACACCTTTGGCAACCCAATCCTGGGAAGGATCGTGCATGTCAGGGTAAAGGATAACTCCTTAGATGATGAGGTTAGTGAAGGACCTTATAAAACCTATGGGCTTGTGCAAGTAGGGTATAGCTGGCACCTAGGGCACGTCATAGTGCTGACGGTAGGATGAAACCCTAGATAAGGAATCATGATGGATCATAAAGGGTTACGGATGATCTTGAGCAACCATAAGTTCGAACCTAAGCTTCACCCATGTAGAGCATGCCTTTGAGATTGAACCTTCATGAAGAGAGGACCTCTAATGGTGAGGTTGGATGTAGGGTTAGCTCTAGAGAGAGCAGGAAACCCCGCAAGAAGGTTGGAAGCCTAAAACCCTGAACAATGGATGATATTGGTTGCCTCATGATCGATCCCTGAGAGTTGATGATATCTTGGTTATCTTTAGGATGACCCAACCCTAAGTGTTGCTCGAGTTGAAGGATGACAATAAGTGCATGTCATGCCTTTTGCAAGATTGATTCATGGTTCAGAGATAGAGCGTGCAGTTGGACACCTAAAAGTGAACCTAGGGTTCCTAGGCCTAAGAGGGGAAGTGGTGTACCTAATGCTCATGAGGAGAATTAAGTTTCTACAGTTTCGAACATGGTACGCCTCATGAATAAAGGAAAAGGGAAGTCCCTTAAGTTTAAGGTATATTTGGTGAACCCCCTTACAGTTAGGTTGATGGTAAAGGGGAAAGTTTTATCTTGATCCAACATCGAGGAAAGAAGGACAAGTATGACCAAGCATGATTTAGTAGGTGATCTACTTATGCCTTAATAGCTTGCTAGGGTTAAATAGGCTCATGTGGATGTAAACCCTAGACCTTAGAGCTTTTGTGACCTTGCTGTCAAGAGATAGTTTTCCTTCCATCCTGGGAGAGGAACCCCTTTGGAAGGATGTATATCAGTTTGTTGGTTCAAGGTAACCTAAAGAGGTCTCGTAGGATCTTGAGAAGTTAAGAGAAAAGTACATGGTATGAGAATGAACCCGTAGACCCGTAGGTATCCATCTCTATTGCATGTGAATGTGTTACCATGGAGGTAACAGGTATGGGGCTTGACCAAGGTAGGCAGGTTGCCATAATACCTATGAACGGATGAGAGTCAGCCCATGATTGCAGAAAGAGAGATGATGAAGACTTGGTTAGGGTTCTAAGTGAACATGTACTATAATGGAGAATCCTAAGTCTATCCTACGGTCAGGTAGGGATAAGACCGATGAAAGTAGGAGTTGCCTAATTCCCCAGTTGCACATGACCATAGGGTCGGGAGGTAACAACTATCATTGTCTGAGGGCCATGGGTTAGAAGACTGATCACCTTCATAAACTCATGGGACCCAAAGGGCAGATGAGTAGGGCACTCTCTTGATGCATGAGGGAAGAGGGATGACCCCAAACTAGTCGGTACCCTATAGACCTAGAGGAGATGACCAAGGATATAAACCTCAGTAGGTTCAAGACTAGTTTTCCATGGAGGTAACCTTGATAACATGATGTCGGTGATGTAGAGACATATGTGGCACGTTTCAACTTAGATGTAAAAGTGTATTGGCAAGGTGGGATGTACCATCTCTACTCTTGGAACAGGAAGAACTCTGTATTTGGACTGCAACCAAATGCTTATTTCCTCTTGTTATGGGAGTGAGAGATAGGATATTACGCATGCCATACACCAAGGATAAGGGATGATGATGTAGGTTGGAATGTTGCCACGAGATATGGGGACAGAGAAGATAACCTACCTTGGTAAAGTGAATGATAAAAGGGAATGAGGTAGTCACCTTATGAATATGTTTTTATCATGAGCTATGTGGAACTTACAAGTTATACCAGGATGAGTTTGATCACCATGATGATAGAATCAGAGAGTGTTCTTATGAAGATGAACATATAGTTTAAGGTGACATGATAAGCAAAATACATGGAAGTGCAATGTTACCTAAGGATGTGAAGTGATAATGAATGCTCTGATTAAGACTTGTTTGACTAGAAGTTAGGCTAACCCTAAGTTGAAAAGGAGAGGTGTTTGGATAACACTCAGATGAAACAAGATGCGTTGAAAAGTTAAGGGTTGTTTGGTTAGCCAGCCTAGTTCTTGATGCAATGAAAGGATGGTGGTAGAAACTCTAGTGCGCTTCTTTGGAAAAGAAGGTGATGAAACCCTGACAAGAGTGGTTTGGGGTTTCGAAGGAATCGATCTTGAAAGAATCATGACATACAGGAAATCATGATACACCATGGAAAAAGGCACTAGCACGTTAGATGCTTAAGATGAGGTTGCATGTGGTTTATGGCCATGCAAGCCAGGAGGTAAAGGACGAACCCCAGTAACCCAGTGTATCGATATAGAGGACAAAAGAATCCCTAAGAGGGAATGAGAGCTCAACACTATGGATGTTGTAATAAGTTTTCCCTGAATCAAGGAAGGTCGAGATGCAATATGGGTTATGGTAGGTCGCCTTACCTAGAAAACATAAGGAAAAAAAAGGTTCTGTTAGGGGACATATCTAGTTGAACTACCCATGAGAGAGATGGTTCAACTACACCATGAAGCGAGTTCAAAGGTTCTTGAGTTTTACCTAAAGGTTCCCTTCCAAAGGATGGAAGTAGGTGTATGAAGAACTCAATGTTAGTATAGTTTATCACCCCTAACTATGGTTAGTATGATCCAGACTAAAGGGTCTGATGAGGGCATGTGTGCTCGTTCGGGGTGATATTTAGAGACGGTTCTTGTCCTATGAAAGATGTGAAAGTGACCACCATAGCCAGTATCGGGTTTTATATGAAGCTTTGTAAGGGAGGTTGTGTCGGTCACCACTTTAGTAAGGTAATGTTGGTGAAAGGACCACATGATGGTTAGAAAAGTACCACATGATGGTTAAAAAAAAAGGGACCCCAGTACGTGTAGATGAAGTCACTTTGGTTGCGCAAGGGCTGAAAGGAGCCTAGAGACGATGAGAGTCGTGAGCAGATGCAAAGTAGACTGACATACAAGTTACTGTGGGAGAAAATGTGACATGAAAATCCGACCCCTCTAAGTTATATCTAAGAGATCCGAGTCCCCGATACATGGGTCCATTAGAGATGGATGGGTGGAGAAGGTTAGGTTTGACCCTACCCCTCAGGATAGAGTAATGTGTGATGAGTTCCATGTGTCTGATTTAGAGCACTATGTGAGGTACCCCGACCATGTGCTGAGCAATGAACCTAGTGAGCCCCAAGGGAGGCTGAAATGGCCCGAGTCACCTGTGTAGTTTATAGACTCCAGGATGAATGAACTCAGAGAAAAGAATATGTGATAATAAAGGTTCTTTGAAAATGCCATGGGTACGGCAAAGCCACATAGGGGCCAATGATGGACATGGAAAAGTCTTATCCTGAATTGTTTGTTTGCTTGTTTGAATTTTGAGGACAAAATTCCTTTAAGAGGGGAAGGATGTTATAACCCCAAATTTTGGGTTCAAGTGGTGAGAAATATAATTTCTCATATTAAAGATGTTTGAACAAATAATCATATATTTGGTTGAGAATAATTGGATTTCGTTTAAAATAGCCTTGTTATTTGATTTGTGGGCTTTATTGGCTATTGGGCCCAATAAAAAGGAAAATAACAAAGGAAATTCAATTAGTAAATGGATAATTGAATATTCGAGAAAAGAAATAATGGAAACCTCTAGAAGGCAAATCCAAAGAGGATTTCGTGCCTCTTGGATTCCTTGGGTTCCAAGGAGTCTAAAGTTGCAAAGAAAAGAAATAAGAAAAAGAAAAGATTAGTTATGTATTTCTTTATTAAGAAAGAAATTGAAAACAATGAGAAAATGTGGAAATTAAGTGAAAGGATATATAATTGAGTTACCCTTTATGAAATTTCGTATCCATGAGGATGCTAATATTAAAAGGAATGCCAATGAGGAAAATAAAAGAGAAATAAAAAGAAAACCTCAAAAATGAATATTCTATTAAGAAATAGAGATGATAATACAAAATAATGCATATAGGTGCATTAAGAAGGATAATGGGTATTCCAATAAAATGAATTTCGAAATAAAGAATGCCTTTGGGTCCAAGGAATCCCAATAAAAAGGAAAGAAAGAGAAAATACTAAAAGGGTAAAATAAAAGAATAATGTGATACATTAGTAATGAATGTTGAGATATTGATAAAAAGGGAATAATTGCTAATAAAGGAAAATAGGAAATCGAGGCCAATGAAGTAAAAGGCAAACATAAAGAGAATGAGAGGAAAGAATTTCGAATTCTTAATAACTAAGAGTCAAAGGGAAACAAAGAATTAAAAATATGAAAGAGGATTCTTTCCCAACTATGGAGAGATGGTTTGCTAATGATGAAAGGCCTTACTTCTCTCATGAGAAGGTACGTTAGGGCATGGATGTCATCCCTATATAAAGGGTTGAACCCATTGGCCGGGACCAGAGAGTTCCCACTCGTATATCTCTTTCCTCTTCACCTTCTTCATTGTTTCCAACCGCAAACCCTAACGTAGGGTGTAGATCCATCACATGAGCAAACGAGAGGCTGCGGAAATTGTCATGATGAAGGTTCGAAGGTTGCATGTCAATCTGAGGAAGGTTGGCTATCGTTCTTCAAGCTCCCAACCTGCTGCGACCACCAACAGCCGCCTGCAGGGCTAGCTAGCTTCGGGGGTAGGTGTGCTCGAACCGACCACCGAGGCTGTAGGCTGGGCGGCGCCCCAGGCGCGGCGGATGGCGGCGGAGGTAGGGAACCCGTCGGCGGTGCCCTCGGACTTGGGGAGGCACGAAGGAACCCTCCCGCAGGTCGACCTGGTCGGCGGGCAGCGCAGGGTTCGGAGGTTGAAGGAGACAGGTGGAGATTGGACGCTTATGCCCTTCATGGGCGTGAAGAAGTGAATCGCGGCCCAGGGTCATAACAGACAATTCATTATATTTGCAATAAGTCAAGTGGGCCGCATGAAAGCGCATACGTGGCGCCATTTGATTGGCCAAGGTATTCTTATTTTTGCAAAAATCATATCTCCTGATTCTTAGCTCGGATAAATACAAGTTATATATGAATTTTGATCCTCAGAACGAGAGGAACCCAAATAAATTATTATTTAAGCCTGATTCCTTATGAAATTCGAAAAATAATGAAAGATATCAACTTTAAT
Organism: Alisma plantago-aquatica; assembly: GCA_963693085.1. Taxonomy (NCBI): domain Eukaryota; kingdom Viridiplantae; phylum Streptophyta; class Magnoliopsida; order Alismatales; family Alismataceae; genus Alisma; species Alisma plantago-aquatica. The sequence continues at coordinate 1,270,787,734 of OY856412.1, read as the reverse complement.
GTGTTAATTGTTTAAAGAACCCTATGTTGGTATGATTAAAATGATTAGTAAGGTTTAATTAATGATTAAAGTTGCTATTAGCCTGTTAATGATAAAAAAATGGATATTTAGAAGAAAAAGGATGGACTTGGCATATAATTAGTTAGTTTAGAGTTTATATGCTTGAAAATTGGAAAGAACATAAAGTTATCATCTTTAGGGTGTTAATTAAGGGAAAACTCCTGGATCAGATGGTAAATAGTCTTAATGACATTATTAGATAATTCAAGTCGAAATTAACCTTTTGTTAATGAAAGTGAAAATGGGATTTGAAAAAGATGATCTTTCGATAATAATGGGCTTGTTTTAGGGTTTTACACATGAATATATGATAATGCATCTTGAAAACCCTAATTTGGGAAATATGCCTTTTAATGGTTTAATTCTGCAAATCCATGAATAGAATAGAGTTATGATGTTCTAAATACAGTTTGAATATAAAAGTTCCTAATTATGGATAAAACCCAACATGTAGTAATTAGGGTTTTCTCATGAATAAAAGATAGAGTTATGGCAAATGAATTTATATGTTAGTTAGGCTCTAATGAACTTGGAAATTGATGATTGATGTTGATAATGATCTCGTTATGGATGAAAAGGATAAAATAGTAGCTTTAATGAAAAAGAAGTTTAATTGATAATTAATGTGTCTATAATATGAAAATAGGATTATGTTTTGGTTAAGATAACCTTAATATTGAAGAATAGATGAGATAATTAGGGTTTGTGAGTAATGGCATAAATATAGAGTTTAATATGATAAAGGATGAAGGAAAACCCTAAATGCAAAACGAAACCCTAAAATGGATACAGAAACCTTAGGAAGCGATTTCAAGTTGGATAGAAAGAATCTTGATAAAGTGTGTAGTAAATGGAATACATGTGTTTTTCAGGATTCTTGAATATGTGGTTGAATTACTTCCTTGGATTGCTTTCTTGGTTGGAATTGATATTAGCTTGAGAAATCTACTGGACAGGTATGTGGTTACGCTTATGAATAACCGTCCTAGTTTCACGGTGATTTCCAAATGTTTTACCGGTTGCTTTGAATAAAGTGTTGGATGTTTATTTAGTTCATGCAAACTATAATATGGTTATGACTATCACAAATAGTATATGCCTACAAACTCAGATCCTGGTTCTCTCTGTGGCATAATAGTTAACCTAGTACATGGCTGCCTATGGGCAGGACCATCAGGTTAGAAAGACCTAGTACATGGCTACCTATTGGGTAGGTCCATCAGGTCTATGGATGACCTAGTACATGGCTACCTATTGGGTAGGTCCATCAGGTATATGGATGACCTAGTACATGGCTACCTATTGGGTAGGTCCATCAGGTCTATGGTTGACTTAGTACATGGCTACCATGGAGGTAGGACCATCAAGTCATAATGAGTTAGATATTGGGCTATCTTCGGATAGTGCCATGCGACTCTATTACCTAAAAGAGAGGTGAAATTCATGTCCACTGCAGGGACAGCCCAGAGTTCAAGAATATGTATGGATTGAGTTGTATGGCCTAAAACGTAATCTTGATTGTTAAATGATTAATTGAATGATTATATTGTTACCATAGTTGAACATTATCTGTTTCCTCCACATACCAGCTTCGGCTGACCGACGTTTTGTTTGTCGGCGTTTTAGGTACAATGAAAAGTACAAACAGTAAAGCGACACCTTGTGAATTCAAGAATTAAAGAGCAAGGAGGAATTAGATAGAATAGTTCAGCTGAGGTTAGAAGTTAGTTTGTCCTTAATTTTTCAAGGTATGCAAAGAAAAAATTTTATTACCATTTTCAGTATAGTCTGTTAGAATTTAATAATTGTTGATGGTTATATGTCGAACCTTTGATCCGGGTTTAATGGGTGCGGCTCAACCTCTTGATCTCCCTTAATTGGGGGTTATCGGGAGGTGGGGTCGTAACAGTAAGAGAACCCCACCTTCTAGCTCGAATTCATGGAGGAATTCACTTTCTAAGGTTGGTTTTGTGGTTAGCTTACTTAGTTTTCTTGTTCTAGCCAACCAAACCAACGTTTCCTTGGAGAATTCACCTCTGACCAAGTTGTGGAAGCTCAAGGACGCCATTAAAGCTTGGAGCTTGAAGGATTGGAGCTCTAAGATCAACCTTTAGGCGGGTTTTATAACTCTAAACTCATGCTTTATATGTATGCTTAATTCTTGCAATTTACTTGGTAAAATTTCCTTCTACCTCCCTTCTACCTTGCACGTTTGCAAGCAAATCAGTGGAGGAACCGACCTTGCTAGAGGTTGAAGATGAGGGGCGTGATTCCCTATGTTACTTTTTCAAACGACCTTGGACCCTTTTGGTCCAAACGGTTGCAAAACCGTTTGGGTTCAAACGGTTTCAAACCGTTTGCTCTCAAACGGTCTTGCAAGACCGTTTGGATTGAAACGGTCTCAAGACCATTTGAAAGGGTTGACCAAGGGACGACCGTTTGAGGGTCTGTTCCTAATATATTGAATTTCATCTCTGCAAAGAATCAAAGTCTAATTCTTAACCAATTGAGAGTTGAAGGCACTTCAACATGAAACCCTAATCGGGTGAAAAAGTGCTAATTTAACATATAGATCTTGTTGAGTTTTGGGTTGAAGGACCCAAACGTTCTCAAGACCGTTTGGGGATTCCTCCAAACGGTCCTAAGACCGTTTGGGCACAACCCAAGACCGTTTGAAGGTCTAGGGTTGAGTTAATCTAATGGTTTGAGGGTCCAATTGTAGGAAATTGATGAATTGATGAAAAATTGCTGATTTTGACCTAATTGGACTTCAACCTTAGTCAAAACGACTTGGATTTTGGTCAAACTTTGGGCAAACGGTCTCACGACCGTTTGGATAATGTCCAAACGACCTCAAGACCGTTTGGGCCAAGTTTGAGCCTAATTGGAGGTCAATTGATAGGTTCAACCTTGAATTGATTCACATTGTTGAACATTGATGACCAATCAATTTGAAACCCTAATTGAGGAGGATTGAACCCTAATTGGCTTGCAATTGAGGGTCAATTTGATGTCTAAGTGGCTAAGGCTAACCCTAATTGACTCAATTTATAAGTGGTTAGCATAGCTTTAACCAATTGAGGGCTTCAACACACATATCCATGAACTTTGGTGACCTTTGAACCCCTTTGGAGGTCCAAACGGTTTGAGCCCATTTGGACCAAACGGTCTCAAGACCGTTTGGATCCAAACGGTCTCAAGACCGTTTGGGGCCAAACGGTCTCAAGACCGTTTGGGCTCAAACGACCTCAGGATCGTTTGGTCCAATCGATCTCAAGCAAGTTTGATCAAACGGTTTCAAACTGTTTGAAGCTCCAAACGGTTTGGAAGTCAACGCTTCAAAACGGTCTTCACCTCCAAACGGTCTCAAGACCGTTTGGGGCCAAACGGTCTCAAGACCGTTTGGGTGGTTGAAACCGTTTGGAGGTTGAAACCGTTTGGAGATTGGTGATGGTTTGTACTTAACCATTTGATGATGTAATTAGTTCAATGGTGATCCAACCTAAACCCTAATGGTAACCTAGGTCATTAAGGGACTATGTGATTAGTGAGTTAACCCATGATGGTGATCATGTGGCAAATTACCAAAATACCCTTGAGGGGTCTAAAGGGATAAAACCTTGTTCTAATCAAACCCTAATCACATGATGTTGATGTTTTGTCTTATGTTAGACAATGAAGACTTATCTCAACCTGATCTAGAGTGGTGTTGCCACCATCTACTAGTGAGAGGAAAGAGAAAGTATTTCTAGAGAGAGAAAGTATCCTAGAGAGAGAAATTACCCTTTTTAGGTGGAAACTCAAGTAAGATACTTCAATTGCATATGAATGTGCATGATTAGGGAATGACCCACCTATGTGAGGTCAAGGAAACCCTAATTATGATATCTAATGGGTCTTAATCTTATTAAGAGCCTTAATGATGATGTTTCTCTTACATGATGATGTAATGAGTACAATTCACCATGAAGTGAATAGTAAACCCTAATTTTAGGGTGATGACATGAAAGATGAATAGTAAACCCTAATTGTTGAATTGTTTACTATTATCTATTGAACTAACCATGCAGGTTGTTATGAGATGATGGTCACACCCAGGTATGGAATACCATGTTATATTCATTGAAAGCATGTCTTAAGCTTTATGAATAGTGAATCATCTTGATGCACTGCTAAGTGACATCTTTTGTGATTTATGGGCTGTAAGAGCCATAAACACCATCAAGGTCATGCTTAACAGATGGCTTGTGATGAGATAACTGAGAACTGGTGATTGAAATGAGTTAGGCCTGCTACATTTTAGTATTCTCATATATAGCTGTGATGCTAATGTTTTTGTATGATGTTAAGAATACTGAATGTACCTAACTAATCAAGTGAAATGTAGAGCCCTGATCATAGATCCATCATTGTCAGAGTCTAAATGATGGTGAAACAGGTTTTCCTCAGGGAACTCCTGGATCACATACTTTTGAGTATGTGGGGTACATGGATGTGTAGAACCTTACATCCTAGTGTAGGTATTTGATGTAGATTCTAGTAGTCCATCATACCTTCACTAATAGAGAAAGGGTGAGAGGACTTGGTGTAGATTCATGTAGTCCATCATTCCCCACCACAAAGTCCAAAAGGTGAGATGTATCCCTACACTCCCTTAAAGACACAAACACCGTATCGATGAAAGATAAACAAGAAATCTTCCGATAGCGAAGAGAGTACAGAATGCCACTGTAACTCTAACAATAGCGAAGGTCCAGTTTACCCTGGAGAGCTATTATAAAGGACATCCCGCCAGATGTCTATCAAACAATCCTCTAACTGACTAAGGAAGGTGAAGGTCATGAGAATCTGGCTCTTTTGATGACCTAGTATGATACCGAGGCGACTTAACAGTGGTCGGTTGGAGTATGAGTGGTATACCTCATCTCCACAGGGCATAACAATAATGTTTGATAAACATAATCAACAACGTAGTATATCTATTAGAGTTATCTACGAGTTATTTGATTGATGTTACCTTGAATAGCATAGATGTTCTCACATTCTTAATATTGATTGAACTCTTGCTTATCATCAGAACTGCTAGTGAATATCTTGAAGGCTTCTATTGCTTTAGCTATTCCCTGCTTTGCTTATAAAGCTTCTAGTGGAGAGTTATAACTCTCGCTGGGGCAATTATGTATAATTGTCTCACCCCGTAGACTTCTACTTTTTAGGTGGTCGTCGAAGACGGAGGAATAAGAACTCAGGTGACCAATCCCAGCAACAGCAGCATCAGGAGCAGTAAATATCTCAGGTGGAGATCTAGCCTGCTTCATGGTGTAGTTAGAGTCAAGTCCTATGTGTCCTCTGTACTCTCAGGTTCTGGAGTATTTTGAGTATGAACTCTTGAGAAGTTTTGTATCATGTTGTATATAATTACTCAAGAAGTAATTGTCAGTGATGTAAACAGTTAAATCCTTTTTCTATGGAAAAGGTTTGTGGTTTCAGGCTCTTGTCTCGAAAAGTTTTAATTTCTCGTGATTTTTGTCTTCCGATGTTTACCGATTGCTTCCGCACATGTTTAAATCGGGATTAATTCGTGGTTTGGAGATCGGAGCCCACAATTAAGTGGTATCAGAGCTCTAGGTTCGCCGAGTCTACAGAGGCATAGGACTTAGGAAGTCGAGTCTATCTTTAGTATTCCTTCCTTATCTTATAGAATCTTCTACTCCTCAGGAGAAGAAGATACTTAAGAATGTCAGAGTCACATGATGAGTATGTGGAAGAAAGTAGTGCCAGTGCACCTCAAGGAAGTGCAGGAGTACCAGAGGTGGAACAACCTGTACCAGAACAACCTAGAGAGCCACCCCAGTTTGACCCAGCTGACATGGGTAACCCAGCAGTCCAGACAATGTTTGGGCAGTTCATGACTGCCATGACACATAACCGACAGGTTGCCTATGCCTGCACCTAGGGCACCTGTCCAACCAGAAGGGCAAGGTATCGGGAAGACGTTCGAGCGACTACGTCGCGTCGGAGCTACCGAGTACCATGGGACTGCTGACCCCGCAGATGCTGATCTGTGGTTGACAGAGCTGGAGAAGGCTTTTAGGATCCTCAACATCCCTGAAGCTGAGAAGGTTAGACATGCTGTCTATCTTCTCAAAGGAAGTGCTGGTCACTGGTGGACCATGGAAGAGTAGAAGAGACCTGGAATAGAGATCTCGTGGGAAGACTTTTGGCGGGAATTTGTCCAAAGATATTTCCCAAAGACCTTCCTAGACGAGAAGATCTCTCAGTTTGAGAGACTGAGACAGGGCATGATGAACATTAGCGAGTACGAAGCTAAGTTCATGGAGCTGTTGCGGTTTTGTCCGCACATGGCTTCCACAGAAGAAGAAAGAATTAGAAGGTTCGAGAAGGGGTTGAATGCTGACATGACTACCCCAGTGTCTGCCTTAGAGAATCGAGAGAGATTCTCTACCTTCGTTGAGTCAGTCTGAAGGATAGAGAGATCTATGGTTGAGAAGAGGCAAACACAGAAGAGGTATCCACAGTTCCAGGGTTCTTCATCTATGGACTTTAAGAAGTCTAGATCCTCTGCACCTAACCCTCCACCATCTAGATCTAGTTCTCAGACTCAGTGGTCTCCAAGTAGAGGTAGAGGAAGGGGACAACCACCTCGGGAGACTCAGAGTTCTGCATCAATGTCTGCTACTGGACCACAGAGACCACAAGAAAGAAGCTGCTACAATTGTGGTAAGGTGGGACATTTGATGAAGGACTGCCGATCTAGGCCTGTCAGTGTGACACAGCCTCCGAGACAAGGACAACAGGGATCACAGGGAGGACAATCTCAAGGAACAGGTCGAGGACGCGGGCAAGCGTCTCAAGCTGGATCATCAGCACCACCTCAACAACAGGCTACGACAAGGTTCTATGCTATGAACCCACCAGAGGCAGTGGTCAATCCACAAGTAGTGACAGGTCAGATGGAACTTTTATATTCTGATATGTCTAAATCTTGTGTAGTATCTGTTTTGATTGACCCGGGTGCTACACACTCTTTCATCACTCGAAGAGTGATTCGTAACTGCAATATGACAACTAGTCATAGGGCAGATAAGTTGTTGTTAGAGACTCCGTTGAGTGGGTCTGCTGTTCTGCAAGAAGTATGCTCTCCCTGCATACTTTTCTTTTCTAAACATCGCATTCAAGTGGATCTTATACCGCTTGATATGCAAGGATTGGATATAATCCTAGGGATGGATACCTTGGAAAGGTATCGAGTTATCTTGGATTGTGAGTCCAAGCTGGCAGTGTTTGCTGATGAAAGTGACACATGGATCTTTCAAGGTGAAAGAAAGATTCTGCCCACCTGTCTTGTATCAGCTATGGTTGCTGATAAGTTGATGAGGCAAGGATGCTACGCATTCTTAGCCCATGTGGTGGATGTTACCAAGGAGAGATCCAACCCTGCTGAAGTTCCGATAGTCAGGGAATTCGAGGATGTGTTTCCCGAGGAACTTCCTGGTATACCACCACCTCGGGAAATTGATTTTGAGATCAATTTGGTCCCAGATATGAAACCCGTAGCCCAGACTCCGTATAGGATGGCGCCTGCCGAGATGGCAGAACTCAAGAAACAACTTCAAGAGTTACTTGAGAAGGGTTTCATCCGACCGAGTACCTCACCTTGGGGTGCTCCGGTTTTGTTTGTTAAAAAGAAAGATGGATCGATGCGGTTGTGCATTGATTATAGACAACTCAATAAAGTAACAATAAAGAATAAGTATCCTTTACCGAGGATTGATGATCTTTTCGACCAGTTGTGTGGTGCAACAGTCTTTTCCAAGATAGACTTAAGGTCTGGATATCATCAAATCCGCATTAAGGAAAGTGACATATCCAAGTCTGCCTTTAGGACAAGATATGGTCACTATGAGTTCACAGTTATGTCGTTCGGACTAACCAATGCACCGGCTGCATTCATGGAACTCATGAATAGAGTCTTTCGACCTTTTCTTGATCAGTGTGTTGTCGTCTTCATAGATGACATACTGATTTATAGTAAGGATGCTCAGCAGCATGAGCAGCACCTTCGCCAGACTTTGACCTTGCTAAGGGAACATAAGCTATACGCTAAGTTTAGCAAGTGTGAGTTTTGGTTATCTGAAGTGTCTTTCCTTGGACATGTGGTATCCGCCTCGGGAATTCGTGTTGACCCTGCAAAGGTAGAATCTGTTCTGCAGTGGGAACAACCGAAGACACCGACGGAGATTAGAAGTTTCTTGGGGTTAGCTGGTTATTATCGAAGGTTTATTAAGAATTTCAGTTCTATAGCCTTACCTTTAACCAAGTTAACCCGGAAGGATGTTCCTTTTTCTTGGAGTGATAAGTGTCAACAGTCTTTTCAGCTGTTGAAGGAGAGGTTGACAAGTGCACCTGTGCTTGTGCTACCTGAGCAAGGAAAGGAATATATAATCTTTTGTGATGCCTCCAAGAATGGACTTGGATGTGTGTTGATGCAGGATAAACAAGTGATTTCTTTTGCTTCCCGACAGCTTAAGAAACACGAGGAAAATTATCCAACACACGATTTAGAGTTAGCTGCTGTGGTCCATGCCTTGAAAATCTGGAGACATTATCTTTACGGAGAAACTTTCCAGATTTTCACAGACCACAAGAACCTTAAGTACATCTTCACTCAGCATGAGCTTAATATGAGGCAACGTCGCTGGATGGAGTTAATCAAGGACTACGATTGTACAATTGATTACCATCCGGGCAAAACCAATGTGGTTGCTGATGCCTTGAGTAGGAAATCACCAACATCAACTATGGATAGGGCACAACTAAGTTCCTTAGTATGCTCTAGAAGAGATATGCTTATCTCTTTAAGGCAAGACAATGTGCAGTTGAAGGCATCATTGTTAGCTGGTCTGTTGGTTGAGATGCAGATTAAACCTACCTTAAGAGAACAGATAAAGGAGGCACAACAAGTAGATGTTTTTGTACAGCAGATTAGATCTGAGCTTGGTGATGAGAAGCGAGAAGGTTTTCATGAGTCAGATGACCAAGTGGCATGCTATCATGGAAGGATGATAGTGCCAGATGTGGATAACCTAAGGAAGTTAGTCCTGGAAGAAGCTCATTCTTCAATGTATGCTATGCATCCAGGGAGCACCAAGATGTATCGAAACTTGAAAGATATGTACTGGTGGCCTGGAATGAAGAAGGATGTAGCTGAGTTTGTTCTGAGGTGTCCTGTGTGTCAGCAGGTCAAGGCTGAGCACCAGAAACCTGCAGGAACAATGCAACCCTTACCCATACCACAGTGGAAGTGGGACCATGTAACCATGGACTTTGTTGTTGGCCTACCCAGGACACACAAAGGACATGATTCCATTTGGGTAGTTGTTGATAGGTTGACAAAGACAGCACATTTCTTACCTGTCAAAACAACCTATTCTGCTGAAAGGTTATCCCAGTTATATGTTCAAGAGATAGTGCGTTTGCAAGGAGTTCCTGTCACTATAGTTTCTGACAGAGGTCCCCAGTTTACAAGTTGTTTTTGGGAACAGTTACACAGAGCCCTAGGCACCAAGCTAAGGTTTAGTACAGCCTTTCATCCCCAGACTGATGGACAGTCAGAAAGGACTATACAGACCTTAGAAGATCTGTTGAGAGCATGTGCTCTCCAGTTTACCGGGAGTTGGGATCTACATCTAAGCTTGATAGAGTTTGCCTATAACAATAGCTATCAACATAGCATTGATATGGCACCATATGAAGCCTTATATGGTAGACGTTGTAGATCACCCTTGTGTTGGTATGAAACTGGTGAGCACCAGTTGTTAGGTCCTGATCTTGTGCAGCAAACTACAGAAAAGATTAAAGTTATACAACAACAGCTTAAGACTGCACAAGATAGGCAGAAGTCGTATGTCGATAAACGTCGTAGACCCCTAGAATTCCAGGTTGGAGACAGAGTGTATCTCAAGGTCTCACCTTGGAAAGGAGTCCTTCGTTTTGGGAAGAAAGGAAAGTTAGCTCCTAGATTTATGGGACCTTATCCAATTGTTGAAAGAATTGGAAAGGTGGCCTACAAACTAGAGTTACCCCAGGAGTTGCAGAAGCTGCACCCTGTGTTTCACATTTCCATGCTGAGGAAATGTCATCCAGATACCGAGTCAGTTCTACAACCTATGGAAGTAGAATTGAATGAAGATATAACGTATGAGGAAGGACCAATGTCAATCCTCGATAACAGAACTAAAAAGTTAAAGAAGAAGGATATAAGCCTTGTAAAAGTCCTCTGGAACCATCGTGGTGTTGAAGAAGCCACTTGGGAACTAGAAGATGAAATGAGAAGAAAATATCCTGCTCTTTTCTTATAATATGCTTTATCGATTTTGGGGACGAAATCCTTTTGAAGGGGTAAAGAATTTGTAACACCCCTGACCTGGGTTATGACCTAACCCTGGAAGTTTTGCCTAAATATGTAATTAATATACTTGTGAACACTCCCTGGCATGTAATTAAGTTCCTCAGGAACATTTACTTTCAATTTTGCTCCTTTTTGTATAAAGTTGTAGCATTGTGTTGTATGCAGGGACCTTTGTGCAAATTACCCAGTTTAAGGGTTGAACTTGCAAAATTCACAAGATAAGATGTATCTCTGATGTTGAAACATCATGAGGATGGTTATGGTAAAGTTTGAGGGATTTCCCAAGCTTGAGCACCAAGGTGCAGCTGTGGAAGCAATCCCCATGCTTAGAAACCCTAATTTGGGGTAAAGTGCAATTTACCCAAACTGAGGGGTCCAAGTTGTAATTCTTAATATCTAGAACATCTTTTATGACTCTTGTCATCATTTAGAGTAGAAATGATGAAAGGGGCACATCAAAGATTGATCAGATAAGAAAAGATGAACTTTGTGGTAAAAGACACCTAATTTGGGTATGGAAACCTTTCATGGATGTACCCTAGTTGTAGGTTGGCTTCCTTTACCCTTAGATCTTGAGATTTCATGAGATTTGCATAAGGATAGATGAGTTTGAACGTGCCTTTGAGAAAGGAGGGACCTAGATGTGATTTCCAATCTTGTAAGATCCTTAGGGTGCAAAAGGGGCTAAAGTATATAAGCCACCTCTTTACAAGATAAGTGAACGATCTTTCCTTTCCCTCATTCTCATCTCTTCTTGATCAAACGGCCAAGGATAGCTCTGGAGCTCAGAGGGGCGACCAACCTGTTCTAGGTAATAGAACCCCACCTTCTAGCTCGAATTCATGGAGGAATTCACTTTCTAAGGTTGGTTTTGTGGTTAGCTTACTTAGTTTTCTTGTTCTAGCCAACCAAACCAATGTTTCCTTGGAGAATTCACCTCTGACCAAGTTGTGGAAGCTCAAGGACGCCATTAAAGCTTGGAGCTTGAAGGCTTGGAGCTCTAAGATCAACCTTTAGGTGGGTTTTATAACTCTAAACTCATGCTTTATATGTATGCTTAATTCTTGCAATTTACTTGGTAAAATCTCCTTCTACCTCCCTTCTTCCTTGCACATTTGCAAGCAAATCAGTGGAGGAACCGACCTTGCTAGAGGTTGAAGATGAGGGGCTTGATTCCCTATGTTACTTTTTCAAACGACCTTGGACCCTTTTGGTCCAAACGGTTGCAAAACCGTTTGGGTTCAAACGGTTTCAAACCGTTTGCTCTCAAACAGTCTTGCAAGACCGTTTGGATTGAAATGGTCTCAAGACCGTTTGAAAGGGTTGACCAAGGGACGACCGTTTGAGGGTCTGTTCCTAATATATTGAATTTCATCTCTGCAAAGAATCAAAGTCTAATTCTTAACCAATTGAGAGTTGAAGGCACTTCAACATGAAACCCTAATCGGGTGAAAAAGTGCTGATTTAACATATAGATCTTGTTGAGTTTTGGGTTGAAGGACCCAAACGGTCTCAAGACCATTTTGGGATTCCTCCAAACGGTCCTAAGACCGTTTGGGCACAACCCAAGACCGTTTTAAGGTCTAGGGTTGAGTTAATCTAATGGTTTGAGGGTCCAATTGTAGGAAATTGATGAATTGATGAAAAATTGCTGATTTTGACCTAATTGGACTTCAACCTTAGTCAAAACGACTTGGATTTTGGTCAAACTTTGGGCAAATGGTCTCAAGACCGTTTGGATGATGTCCAAACGACCTCAAGACCGTTTGGGCCAAGTTTGAGCCTAATTGGAGGTCAATTGATAGGTTCAACCTTGAATTGATTCACATTGTTGAACATTGATGACCTATCGATTTGAAACCCTAATTGAGGAGGATTGAACCCTAATTGGCTTGCAATTGAGGGTCAATTTGATGTCTAAGTGGATAAGGCTAACCCTAATTGACTCAATTTATAAGTGGTTAGCATAGCTTTAACCAATTGAAGGCTTCAACACACATATCCATGAACTTTGGTGACCTTTGAACCCCTTTGGAGGTCCAAACGGTTTGAGCCCATTTGGACCAAACGGTCTCAAGACTGTTTGGATCCAAACGGTCTCAAGACCGTTTGAGACCAAACGGTCTCAAGACCGTTTGGGGCCAAACGGTCTCAAGACCGTTTGGGCTCAAACGACCTCAGGATCGTTTGGTCCAATCGATCTCAAGCAAGTTTGATCAAACGGTTTCAAACCGTTTGAAGCTCCAAACAGTTTGGAAGTCAATGCTTCCAAACGGTCTTCACCTCCAAACGGTCTCAAGAACGTTTGGATCCAAACGGTCTCAAGACCGTTTGGGTGGTTGAAACCGTTTGGAGGTTGAAACCGTTTGGAGATTGGTGATGGTTTGTACTTAACCATTTGATGATGTAATTAGTTCAATGGTGATCCAACCTAAACCCTAATGGTAACCTAGGTCATTAATGGACTATGTGATTAGTGAGTTAACCCATGATGGTGATCATGTGGCAAATTACCAAAATACCCTTGAGGGGTCTAAAGGGATAAAACCTTGTTCTAATCAAACCCTAATCACATGATGTTGATGTTTTGGCTTATGTTAGCCAATGGAGACTTATCTCAACCTGATCTAGAGTGGTGTTGCCACCATCTACTAGTGAGAGGAGAGAGAAAGTATCCTAGAGAGAGAAAGTACCCTTTTTAGGTGGAAACTCAAGTAAGATACTTCAATTACATATGAATGTGCATGATTAGGGAATGACCCACCTATGTGAGGTCAAGGAAACCCTAATTATGATATCTAATGGGTCTTAATCTTATTAAGAGCCTTAATGATGATGTTTCTCTTACATGATGATGTAATGAGTACAATTCACCATGGAGTGAATAGTAAACCCTAATTTTAGGGTGATGACATGAAAGATGAATAGTAAACCCTAATTGTTGAATTGTTTACTATTATCTATTGAACTAACCATGCAGGTTGTTATGAGATGATGGTCACACCCAGGTATGGAATACCATGTTATATTCATTGAAAGCATGTCTTAAGCTTTATGAATAGTGAATCATCTTGATGCTCTGCTAAGTGACATCTTTTGTGATTTATGGGCTGTAAGAGCCATAAACACCATCAAGGTCATGCTTTACAGATGGCTTGTGATGAGATAACTGAGAACTGGTGATTGAAATGAGTTAGGCCTGCTACATTTTAGTATTCTCATATATAGCTGTGATGCTAATGTTTTTGTATGATGTTAAGAATACTGAATGTACCTAACTAATCAAGTGAAATGTAGAGCCCTGATCATAGATCCATCATTGTCAGAGTCTAAATGATGGTGAAACAGGTTTTCCTCAGGGAACTCCTGGATCACATACTTTTGAGTATGTGGGGTACATGGATGTGTAGAACCTTACATCCTAGTGTAGGTATTTGATGTAGATTCTAGTAGTCCATCATACCTTCACTAATAGAGAAAGGGTGAGAGGACTTGGTGTAGATTCATGTAGTCCATCATTCCCCACCACAAAGTCCAAAAGGTGAGATGTATCCCTACACTCCCTTAAAGACACAAACACCGTATCGATGAAAGATAAACAAGAAATCTTCCGATAGCGAAGAGAGTACAGAATGCCACTGTAACTCTAACAATAGCGAAGGTCCAGTTTACCCTGGAGAGCTATTATAAAGGACATCCCGCCAGATGTCTATCAAACAATCCTCTAACTGACTGAGGAAGGTGAAGGTCATGAGAATCCGGCTCTTTCGATGACCTAGTATGATACCGAGGCGACTTAACAGTGGTCGGTTGGAGTATGAGTGGTATACCTCATCTCCACAGGGCATAACAATAATGTTTGAAAAACATAATCAACAACGTAGTATATCTGTTAGAGTTATCTACGAGTTATTTGATTGATGTTACCTTGAATAGCATAGATGTTCTCACATTCTTAATATTGATTGAACTCTTGCTTATCATCAGAACTGCTAGTGAATATCTTGAAGGCTTCTATTGCTTTAGCTATTCCCTGCTTTGCTTATAAAGCTTCTAGTGGAGAGTTATAACTCTCGTTGGGGCAATTATGTATAATTGTCTCACCCCATAGACTTCTACTTTTTAGGTGGTCGTCGAAGACGGAGGAATAAGAACTCAGGTGAACAATCCCAACAACAGCAGCATCGGGAGCAGTAAATATCTCAGGTGGAGATCTAGCCTGCTTCATGGTGTAGTTAGAGTCAAGTCCTATGTGTCCTCTGTACTCTCAGGTCCTGGAGTATTTTGAGTATGAACTCTTGAGAAGTTTTGTATCATGTTGTATATAATTACTCAAGAAGTAATTGTCAGTGATGTAAACAGTTAAATCCTTTTTCTATGGAAAAGGTTTGTGGTTTCAGGCTCTTGTCTCGAAAAGTTTTAATTTCCCGTGATTTTTGTCTTCCGCTGTTTACTGATTGCTTCCGCACATGTTTAAATCGGGATTAATTCGTGGTTTGGAGATCGGAGCCCACACAAACCATCTTTCCTATTATATAGACGTTGACGCGATTCCTTTTGTTCTGGGTTTGGGGAGAAATTTTTTTTCCACTGCTTCTCTGTCTCCTCCAAAACCCAACAGTGGTATTAGAGTCACATCAACCGCTCTATATTTTAGGACTATCGATATGATCGATTTTGGTTTGTTGCCTTTATTTATTGCATGCGATGTGAATAATATCGGCTTTATACATGTCCAATTCACAAATCCCAAATATACATATATGATATGTAATATTAATGCACTTGATACGCGTCGCCCTTAAACGAGTTTTGTGGTGGATGTGTAGCATGATTATGGCCTATAAACCCTTATATCTGTGTGTGGTTGTTTGTGTGGTTGCTTGCATCTCGGTCTGCGCACCGATTCCCTTTCTCCCATTCCTGATGTAACTCGAAATAATTCGAGAATTCTTTTCCTACCTTTGCTCCCCCTGAATGTAACTCGGGGTTTCATAATTCAATTGTAAATAGGATAGATTTTATTTCCTATTATGTCAAAGAACGGCGGATGACCTGAAGACGATCGGTTCAAGGAGTGAACCGATCGGTTGGTGATCCAGACAGCCGGTTCGAGGAACGAGACGAGCGAGTGGCGACCTGAGGAGATGCACGATGACCGGTGAACCGATCAGCTGGAGGAGCCAGTCGATCGGCTGGTGACACCCGAACAACCTACCTGATGGCGAGCCGATCAGTCATGGAGATGAGCTGATCAAACCCAGAAAGGAAGGCACAAATTTGATCTTGTGCAGGTTGCATGTGATGTAGACCTAGATGACTGTGATTCCTCTTGGCTCGAGGAATCACAAATAGGATGGCCATAATCATTGCTTTTTATCGTTTTGCATGTTTTCTATGGGATATAACATGTATATGATACTTACTATATATTGTGGTGATTGGATATGTATATGTATATAAAACCAAATCCCTCATTAAATATTAAGTTTTAGATTCCTTCCAAATGCGACACACGTGAAAAGCTTGATCGACCAAGTGTGGGCACACCCTAGCGTGGTGCACCATCTATCTCGTGGAAGCGTGAAGGATGAATGTGTGGGTCTGCCCTAGTAGGGGTGCATGTTCATCGTGTTGGCTTTGGGTCGGACTTAACAAGGTGACCTAGATAAGATCTAGCGCCTTGAGGCATGGAGATGATCATTGCAAGGAGTTGCATATGACATCTTTCAAGAGTTTCATATGATGCATTTGGCAAGAGTTGCCTACCTGAGAGAACTGAGTTGTGGGTGACAGCCCTAGCTAGTCCATGGCTCAGAGGATTTCAGGATCTTGACCCACTAGAAGATTGTACGTTGCAATCTTCCGAATTGATGGTGAGGGCTATCAATTTGAGTCAAAATAGTGGGAGCGCTAATTAATTAAAGGCCTAATTAACTATCATCAAATTTATTCAAATCAAATCAAAAAGGTTTTGACAAATGCAAATTTTCTCTTGTAGAATGGGAAAATAATCATCTTTTAAAATGGGCAAATTAATTGAGAATAAATTCCATAACTGGTTGAGGACAGTGATAAGTGTTCTGCACAATCCAGATATACCAGGAGCCTTAGAATCCACTCTATGTACGCTTAATGCATTGGTGAAGAATAAAGTAGGTAAGGGAGAGAAGTGTTCTCTCGCCAAACCAACTTCTTCTACATGGAGAGGATGGAAGGAACAATGGAAGAAGAAGTCGGAGATAGAGATCTCTACTTCTGGTGTATATGTGATAGAGATTAACTTTACTACTTCTTCGTCATGGGTACTTGACACCAGATGTGGATCTCACATTTGTTCAAATGTGAAGGATCTTAAGAGAAGTAGGCCATTGGGCAAAGGCGAGGTTGAACTACGTGTTGACAATGGGGCAAGAGTTTCCGCCAGTGCCATAGGAACCTATGAGTTAACTCTACCTAGTGGGCTAATAATAGAGTTGAAGAACTGCTATTATGTACCTACCATAAATAGGAATATCGTTTCCGTCTCTTGTTTGGAGAAAGATGGATTTGAATTTCTTATTAAAAATGGAAAGTGTTCCATGTCTAAAGATGGGATCTTTTATGGAAGTGCCCCTATGTCTTATGGTCTATACTTGATAGACTTGGAGACAAGTGTATACAACGTAAATACAAAAAAGCAAAAACTCAACAACTCAAACAAAACATATCTCCGGCATTGTCGTCTAGGGCACATAAATGAGAAGCGCATTTCTAGACTCCATAAAAATGGTTATCTAGACTCTTTTGATTATGAATCAATAGAGACATGTGAATCTTGTTTGTTGGGAAAGATGACCAAGACTCCCTTTTCAGGTAAAGGTGAGAGAGCTAGTGATCTATTAGGACTCATACATACTGATGTATGTGGGCCTTTTAGATCTAATGCCAGAAATGGGTGTCAGTACTTCATTACCTTCACTGATGATTTCAGTAGGTATGGCTATGTGTACCTGATGAAGCATAAGTCAGAAACCCTTGAAAGGTTAAAGGATTTCATGAATGAAGTACAAAACCAACTTGGTAAAAGTATTAAGGCACTTCATTCCGATCGAGGTGGAGAATACTTGAGCCAGGAGTTTGAGGACCTTCTGCGAGCCCGTGGTATTGTATCACAGTGGACTCCGCTTGGAACACCACAACATAATGGTGTGTCTGAAAGAAGGAATCACACATTGTTAGATATGGTGCGATCAATGATGAGTTTTGCTGATCTTCCAATTTCTTTCTGGGGTCATGCTCTTGAAACCGCCGTGTTTATGCTTAACCGTGTACCATCTAAATCGGTTCAAAATACATCATATGAGATATGGTACGGGAAGCGTCCCGATTTGTCTTTTCTGAAGATTTGGGGTTGTGAAGCTTACGTCATGAAAATGTTTCCTGATGAGCTTGGACCCAAATCCAATAAATGTTATTTTATTGGATACCCCAAGGAAACGAGGGGATATTACTTATACCACCCTACTGACAACAAGGTGTTTGTTGCCAGGACAGCTGTGTTCCTAGAGAAGGAATTTATTTCCAAAGGAAGCAGTGGGAGGAATATAGAGCTTGAAGAGGTTCAAGCCCAACAAGAAAACATTGAACCGGTAGATGTACCAAAGGAAAATGTAGATTCACAAGGTGTTGTGGAATCTCAGTCTCCTTAGGTAACACAAGGACCTCGTAGATCTAGTAGGACTCGCCTTGAACCTGAGAGGTTTGGATACCTTGTAACTCAGGAAGGTGGAGAGTTGATCATAGATGATGATCCAACTACCTTCGTAGAGGCTATGGAGGGACCAGATTCTAAGAAATGGCTTGAAGCCATGAGATATGAGATGGAATCCATGTACTCCAACAAAGTATGGACTTTGGTGGAACCACCCGAAGGAGTAAAGCCCATAGGGTGCAAGTGGGTCTTTAAGAAAAAGACCGACATGGATGGCAATGTGCAAACTTATAAAGGCAGATTGGTTGCAAAGGGTTTTCAACAAATTCAAGGTGTTGACTATGATGAAACCTTTTCTCCAATTGCCATGATTAAGTCCATCAGGATCATGCTTGCTATTGCAGCTTATTATGACTATGAGATTTGGCAGATGCATGTTGAAACCGCATTCCTTAACGGGAATATACATGAGGATGTGTAGACGACACAGCCTGAAGGTTTTGCAGATCCAAAGAATGCCAATAAAGTCTGTAAGCTACAAAGGTCAATCTATGGATTGAAGCAAGCGTCTCGGAGTTGGAATCTTCGATTTGATGAAGAAGTCAAAGTGTTTGGCTTTATTCAAAATGAAGATGAACCTTGTGTGTACAAGAAGGTTAGTGGGAGCTCGACCACATTCCTCATATTGTATGTGGATGACATACTTTTGATGGGGAATGATGTCTTAGCCTTAAGGTAAAGACTTGTCTTGGGAAAACTTTCTCAATGAAGGACTTAGGAGAAGCATCCTATATTCTAGGAATTAAGATCTATAGAGATAGATCTAGAAGGCTTCTCGGACTAAGTCAGAGCACGTACATTGATAAGGTGCTGAAGCGATTCAGCATGGAGAACTCAAAGAGAGGCAACATCCCCATGTTACATGGATTCACCGTCTCTAGAGCTCAATGTCCCCAATCTTGTGAAGAGAGGGAGCGTATGAATGGGATCCCATATGCATCAGCCATCAGATCCATCATGTATGCTATGTTGTGCACACGCCCAGATGTCTCGTATGCTCTCAGCATGACGAGCAGGTACCAGTCAGATCCCAGGGACGCTCACTGGACAGTCGTGAAGAACATCCTCAAGTACTTGCGAAGGACTAAGGATCAGTTTCTTGTGTACGGCGACGAGGAAGAGCTGGTTGTAAAGGGTTACACCGATGCAAGCTTCCAAACCGATAAAGATGATTACAGATCGCAGTCAGGATTTGTGTTTTGCCTTAATAATGGAGATGTGAGCTGGAAGAGTTCCAAGCAAGAAACAGTTGCCAATTCTACTACAGAGGCTGAGTATATTGCTGCTTCACATGCAGCAAAGGAGTTTGTGTGGATCAGGAAGTTCATTTCTGAACTTGGTGTAGTTCCCAGTAGATGTGATGCAATTGAGCTTTATTGTGACAATAATGGAGCTATTGCACAAGATAAGGAGCCCAGATCATATCAGCGGTCTAAGCACATACTGCGGTGCTTCCATCTCATATGAGAGATCGTACAGCGAGGAGATGTGAAGATTTGCAAAGTACCAACTGAAGACAACATAGCTGATCCACTAACTAAGGCCCTTTCTCAGTAGAAGCATGATGGTCATGCTAGGTCACAAGGACTGCGATTCCTTGGTGACTGGCTCTAAGTGCAAGTGGGAGTCTGTTGGTATGTATGCCCATAGAGCAAGTCATGTGATGATTGTAATGGGATACTTTGTAAATGATTTGAATAATAATAAAGGCAATTTCCAATCTATATGTTTAAACTGTTTCTGAGATGATGGTGTAACATGATAGATGTCTAAAGAATGGTTTTACTCAATGACATATGATTTTAGGTTCATGACCTAAATGATGAGATCATATGGATGTTAAGAGTATACATTCTTGTTTAGTCCCTAGTCGGTTGTTATTGTGGAAATAACCATAGACATCAATAACACTGAAGACTAGATTGTGTGTTGGTTGATGGCATAATCTCATTAGTCATGATATAGTGATATCAAACCAAGCACATAGGTACTTGTTAGAGAACAAGGTACCAGACAGACCCACCGTGAGAGTGACACATGGAACCATGACTTGGTAGTCACAGTCAGCTCTCACAGTGATGGTGGTGAGTGTGATTCTTAGACCTGAAATAACTACACTCAACACATGTCGTCGGGCACACTCTGACATCATCAAATGTATTCCTGAAACATGGGTTGTTACAAAGGTGATGATTGGGTGGCTTTGACACATGGGGCTTTTGAGGGGTGAGTGATAGATATGGGATTTGTCCCTCCTCAGGGAGTTTGATATCCTTGGCCACTTGATGAGTAGGATTGAGAAAAGGCATGCACATGCACGTGTGAATTAATATGTGATATTGATGTCACACACATCTCTCTCGGTCTACTCTGAGATCAAGGAAATGAATGAACATTGACATGATGACTGTTCCATGCCTCGAGTTCATTCAGGATATCAGTGACAAAGGAATTATACATTCACTGTAACACCATTCACAGATTGTAGGGACGAAAAGTTGTTCTCCAACTTTCTATTTCACTTGGGTAGCAATGATGTGTGACTAGATACCGCTCTTTGCTTGTGAAGTCATAAGTGTTATGGACTTTCACTGCCAACGTGAAATGGACCTGCAGGGTCACACACATAGGATTTAACCTGGAAGAGGAGTTTTGTCCACAAGAAATGTTTAGATTGATTACTAAAGGAGTTTAGTAGTTCAAGTAAACACTCAATTAATCGATAGCTCAATATCATAATGTTCAAGGTCTTAGACGCATTGATTGGAGTATCAGATTGATTGAAATCGCATTTGACTGATTCTGCACAACCTGCACTCCCAATCGATCGGTTCATGTGATGAACCGACATGCTAAGGTTTTTGAACCGGTCAGATCAATTGTTGAACCGATCGGCTCATGCACAGAGTGAAACGAGCGGTTCAAGTGTTGAACCGATCGGTTCAACTGGTGCAACCGAGCAACTTGGGAAAGTAGGATTGGTGAGAATTTTCCTTTCATTTCAATTATACAATTTGATTGGAAATAGGATTGGTATTCGATACCAATTGGAAACAAAAGAAGGAAAGTCAATCGGGAATCAACCTGGAGCCCCAACCGACTGGTTCATGAGTGAACTGATTGGTTCAAGGGTCCCAAACGATCGGTTCAGTAGTGAACCGATCAGTTCAGGTCCCCAACCGACCGGTTCACTTGTGAACGGATCAGTTCAGGTTGCGAGTTGGTTGCTTTTGTGGAAAATCTCAAACCCTTCTACTCCTGCTTTTAGTCCCATATTGCCGGGCACAGAGAACCCTGTCCCATGACCCGCCTATATATATAGGGGTATTGGGGGCTTCTCAGAGTACAACTCAGTGCAAGTTGGTTGCTCTGTGAAGTTGTCATTCTCTCTGGTTTTGGTAACCGAGAGAGAGCCCGAGCAAGTGCTTCCCACAAAGGGAGGTGCAGCAAGGGAAGGACAACTGCAGTTGCAATTGACAGCAGGAGAGTATGTTGGCAACTAGTACGTCAACAGGAGGGAGTGACTCCTTCCACTTCCTTGTGGGACAAGGAGAGTGGATTTCCAGGTGGTCCGTGTGGACTACTTCAGAGGCGGGAGGTCACTGCCGCTTAGGAGGACAACTGTCATCCGACAGTCCGGTAGGAGGAGGAGTCTTCAGTCCCGGTGCGACCAGGAGTTGCACAGACACCGTCCAAGACCGGAGGTGAAGATCGCACAAGGTGCGAGGTTCTGTCGCCGAGCAAGCCTCGAGACAAGGTATGGTTCACAAACCATCTTTCCTATTATATAGACGTTGACGCGATTCCTTTTGTTCTGGGTTTGGGGAGAAATTTTTTGTTTCCGCTGCTTATCTGTCTCCTCCAAAACCCAACACATTTTTCTTGTATGAAATTCTCTAGATGGGCTTTAAGAGTAATGTTAACCATAAAGTTTTTTTTGCATCCATCCTATTCTATAAGCATGATTCAGGCTATGCATAGTCCGACCAATCTCAATATGAAAGGAAAAGGTTGTGGAACCAACACTTGTAGAGATTTGTATGCACCAACAGTATTTGAAAAGAGAATGATTAATATCAAATGGAGGAAGAGAAGTTCAAGTAATGTGAATGGATTTCAATTGAAAAAGAGAAAATCCTAATTGTTCAAAGCAATCAGGTTTGTGGGATACCTAGTTGTTCTCTCCAATGGTACCAAAAATTTTCTGTGAGTTTTTATCGCACAAGAAATTTCCTAAGTGACATTACCCTATGTTTTAGTCCATTCTCTCATTGCAATGTCACTCACCCATAAGCGGATGAGTCAATTGCAATTAACTAAAAAGGCAAACCCAAAGGACACTTCTTTTAAGAAATAACTTACTAACATTATTGAGAACAATATTTAAGAATCAATTATTGACGGAGTTTATTAACTAAAATTGAAATAATGATTTTAATGCAGTGAAAATGGATTAAAGGAGGGTTGATAACCATATTTAGAAGGAACTCAAATATATGGATTTCATCACAAGCACGTCCTAATTCTACTAACTTTTACAAATCAACAAACACAACTAATTAGACTGTGACCATGCAAATACATCTCCTCTAGGAACATAAATTGCCAGAAGGATCAAATTCACCATGGGATTGAGGTCTTGTAACCCAAGTATCATCACTCAGTTGTCATGATCCTATATCTCATTGGAAATCTATGCATTTCTTCAAGGATGCAATCCTATGTTTGGGGATTTCTACATTTTGGATTATATTTAACATGCAAATATCATGATCAAAATGAAGAGCAAGCAATAAATAAATGAATAACAATATAATAGCTCATTTTCTGGCCCACACAAGGATTCGATAGCTCATTTATTTGAGGGTTGTAAGTTCTGGAAATATATTTGGGGCCGTGCTCAACTTAAACTCAACATCATAACCTCTTTTTCATTATATGGTTTCCTTACCGATCTTGGTAAGAGATCAAAATAGTCCACTATCATTGAACTTTGGGCCATTACTGGTGTTGTCCACTTCATTTGGGAGGAGCGTAGTAAAAGGTTGCATAATGGTGGCGCTTCAGACTTTGATGTCATCTTCAACCATCTTGCTCTAGAGATCAATAGAATATATTTTACTTCTAAATCATTTCTTAATATTTCTCCTATGATTTCTAGGAATTGGGACCTACTGTAACCAATTCTTAGGAGTGTGTAGTCACATGTGTAGGTGTGGCTTGTAACTTTGTCCCCTTCCCAGGGGTTTTTGGAATATACTTACCCAATTTTCCAAAAACAAAATAACAATCTAATATGAATACTGAGTTCGATAATAATTAGAACATAAAACAAGTGATGGGTCTACACTCCATTCCCCAATGATGGAGTCTATTCACTCATATACATGGTGAATGCACAAATACAAATGAGGAGAGAAGAGAACATGTCACTCAGGATGGTTAAGAAGAAAATCAATGGTCATTGATTGCAAATCTTCACTCTAGTAGAAATAGGTTTGTAAACCTCCATGGAAATCATGATGTACACACTCGTTCCTATGGTTCTAACACTAAAAATGAGATTGGAACCAAGTGCAGGCAACCTCTTAACATTAGGTCAAATTCTTCTTTCATATAAATGGCTCCAAACCCACTATTGAGCTAGTGGTTGTCCTTGCACCCTATCTATTGCCCCCAGTCACATGATTGGGTAACATTACTTAGTCAATTGGCCTTTAAGTGGGGCATCTGCTAGACTTCCAATTGGTCGGTTGGGATTTCGGGTCATCCAACTTGCCTCTAGTGATTCATCTAAAGACAATCTTGGTTGGCCGACTGGTATGTGAGTTGACAGTATGGTCTACTCATGGTGGGATTATGCTATAGGCAAGTGGGATGAATGGTTAAATGAGTATCCTGACTAATGGGCCTCGAAAATTCTAATAACTACAACTTGAGAAGCAATGATATTGAATTTGAATAGACAAATAGTAATACAAGTTGACTGATTGGCTGGTCAACACAGTGATGTTGGTTAATGACAATTGAAGGATCAAATTCTAGTCAGCCAGTTGGAATATCATTATAAATAGTACTAGTTAATGACTTGGCAAGCATAAATCCATTTTCTAGATAGGTAACACCACTTGTCTAGTTCATTTGTGATTGGAAGGCATCATTGGTTGGTTGGGCCAATCACCTAATTGGGGAACCTAGATGCCCGACTGGATGAGCTAAAAATATGATATGCTTCATTTTGCGTTCCATTTTTTTCCAAACTTGAATCATGGAATAAGTGGTGCACGTATGCCATTCATTATATTTTGGTAGTGTTTTTCCCTACATAAAAGTGACAAATTCTATCAAAATCCTAACAACATACAGATTAAAAGCAAAAAGTGAAACAAAGCAAATTAACAACAAATGACTAATTGAAATTAGCAAAACTAGTCTTACTTATGAGATGAGAATGGGATGAATATGCATTCATTACTTAACCTTCTCTATCAATGTCATTGTTTCACTTATATTGATTATTTTGTATCCCATTGCCAAATAGTTTCTTGTTTTCTTTTTAGTGTGAAATCTAAATTTTGAAATCTAATATGATATGTTGCAATCTATAATGATATCTCACTCCATGTTCAATAACTATAGTGTAATGAAATTAAAATTTAATATATGATATAGTCTTTTAGTTTTATGCCTACACTACTTTAACTATGAACTCAATTATGAAAAAGAGTAAATAGATGAAGATGATCCTACAATTGGTTGTCAAGGTGTTTCTCTACTTCCTAAAACTTCTTATACATTACTAGTGAAGGTTGTGTCTATTCTAACTCTGACTGGATTTTGGTTTTCATATATATTGTTAATATATAAAAGAAACTACCTTTATGTCTGATGAGTTATGACTTTAGCTCATACAAAATCACATAGAAGGTATTAGTGTTTACATTACATGAATTTGAAATTTGCAATCAGGAATGGATGTGAGAACTATTAGTGATGACCAATTATTTATATGAAATATAATGGCTAGTATAGTCAATTTCAAGGGACATTGACTTGGTGAAGTTTATTATCCATGACACTTAATATAGTTAATTTGAAGTGACATCAACTTGGAAAGAAGCGAAGATGGGGAAACTGATAGGATGTGGGGGATCTGGAGGTGGCAGTGAAAAGGTGATTTTGGGGGTTCCGTCATGTGTGATTGGGGTAGAAGATCATGATAATGATATAAGAAAAGATGGGGAAGATCTCGTGGGCGAAGTATCTGTCAAGGGAAATCCAAAATTGGCACATGATGTAAGTGTGGAGATTCACATGCCGAAA
This sequence comes from Alisma plantago-aquatica, assembly GCA_963693085.1. NCBI lineage: Eukaryota > Viridiplantae > Streptophyta > Magnoliopsida > Alismatales > Alismataceae > Alisma > Alisma plantago-aquatica. The sequence continues at coordinate 1,270,762,166 of OY856412.1, read as the reverse complement.
GTGGGTCTTCTAATCAAGTTTGTAGGGATGCATGGCTCAACTACTAGTAATTAGTCGGTAGATCGGGATACTCAGACTCAAACATAATTCAATTAGGAACATTGACATTTGAACATGATCCCATCAGATAGCATGGAGGCTATTGCACAAACTCTACCTATAAATTTGAACACGAGTACAATAGAAGACATGCCCACAACATGGAATATTGAACAAGCATCTTTCTCTTTGTAGTCTCAACAGTCTGAACTACAGATTGTAACAAGTTCTTCTTGGATAAACTTTGAAGAAGACTTATCTCTTGCAGACATTATTTTGAGAGAAGTTGAAGGCAAACCAGCTCTATATGTTATCCCATACGTTGAAGAAAATTGTGCATCACCATGGAAATACACAATGGTTGTATGACTCATTGGGCCAGAGATAAGATATATGATGCTAAAAGAAAGGGTAAGGTTGCTATGGAGTCTATGAGGAAAATTTAATATGTATGATCTTGGTTTGGGGCACTTTGGGGTCCACCTCTCTTGTAAACTATTGAGACCGGTTTGATAGGAGGTTCAGGGAACTTATTTAGCAACAACATGGCCATTTGGGAATGAACTCCTACATTCACAAACTCTAAAGATTTACCTCAGTACATAGTTGCATGAATTCGTATATGGAATGTCCCTCAAGATATGTATGTTCCTACAATCTTTGAGTATATTGGACTAGCACTCAGAGAGTTAATCAAGGTCAACTCCCCACACGACAAGTCAGGCATGCAACAAGTTTGCTAGATATGCAGTGGAAGTCAATACATAGAAGAACCTTATACCTGCATCCTTATGAATGACATTGAATATGAAACCAAATACTAGGGTTTTACCTTTGCCTATCTAGTGTGTGGAAGAGAGGGACACACCTACATTTACTATAGGGAAACCCAAACACAACTAGAAAATCATGCAAAACAACAAACAAAAGAAAACATAAACCTCGCCAGTTAACCGAGTTAGGTCGGCAGCCAATGAATGGAAAGTGCAACATGGTGTAGGAAAGGGTAGAAGATGACAAGGAAAAGGGCTATAGAAACCACCCGATATAGGCCCTAGAACTAATATATTTGTGAATCTAGTGAATGAGGACTACCCTAAACTTATTGAAGAACCAAGATGAGGAGAACGTCACATAGAACAAGAAAAGGTTAACCACACTAGATCATACAAACTATGGGAGAAGAAGGTACAAAAGGAGACAATGAATACAACAGACCAAAAGAGAAAATTCCTCAGGGATACTATGAATAATATAAGAAATAAACAACAAGATGACACTTCCATGAATGCTAGGGATAGGACAAGAAATCATACAACAATCATCCCGAATGTCAATGAGGTCATTGAAGTTTTGGATGAAAAAGACAATGCTGAGAGATTTGTGGCACCAGCCACAATGGCGACCCCCCTTTATTATTCCTCACCTAGGTGATACTCAGGCCACTACTAATAATGCAACACCCAAAGACTCCATAGGGAGAATGATCAAAGGAAGCAGGATGAAGATGAAGAGAACATGAAAGGCAAAAAGTGCTTCCAAAATAAAGAGAAGAATCCCTAGACTAGCCAAAAAAACTCATATGGAATAAAATGATGATAATCAAGAAAGTTAGAGGACATGGATAAGGACATGGAGAATTAGGAATCGGCCCTAGGTTGCTAAGTTTGACTCTTTTTCTGAATAGATGTTCATTACTGTTCGATCTCTTGTTATTTCATATGCTAGACCTTCTATGCTAGAACCTGAGAGGAATCAATAACTGTGACACGTGCATGACGTTGAAAGAATACATTACCATCTGTAAACCTATTATTATTGGTATTCTTGAACCATGCACTAGCACTCGCAAAGTATTGGCAACAGTTAAGTAGTTGGGGTTACACATTCACACAACTACCAGGCAAGAGGATTTTTGAGAGGGATATATATTTGCTAGAATAAAGATTGATTCAAAGTACATGTGATTTCCACTCACCACCAGTTCATAAATTTTCAATCTTAGAAAATCCCTTTGATTACTTTCGTCTATGCTAGCTCCCACATTACAGTTACAAAACTCTAGTGGAAAAGCCTTGTAGATATGGGAAGTAGGTATATGGATATATGGATCGTACTATGCGTGGGAAAGGTTAGCATGCTGATGAGCATCATGGCATGATGATACAACCTTCTAAATGACTCTTGAGAATCATGGCATGATGATACAACCTTCTACATGACTCTTGAGTAAGGTTGGTGGAGAAATGAGACATTCAATAAATCTATTGAAGATGCTAACCTATGATCCAAATATGGGACTGCAATATGCAACAAAGTAAAGTCCTTGCTAGACTCCTAAGAAACATTGATCTCCTCCAAAAAAATATAGGTACGCAACATGACTAGATCACTAACCAGCTTTGCATCAATATGAGAGAGGAGCTAAAACAAGTGCTCAATAGAGAAGTGGAGGAATAGAAACTAAGGAGACATGACATCTAGCTCAAGGATGGTGATGTTAACACCAAAGTTTACCATGCTTATGTCAATCAAAGAAAACAAAGGAACACTATCTCTATGCCTAAAAGTTTAGAAGGTCAGTGGATCTTAAAAGAAGAGGAGCTTATGTATCTTGTGACATCCTATTCTAAAAGCATGTTCACTGCAGCCAACCATGTTCATATGGACGTAGGCCCCAGTATACCAACCTATTTTGCTCAATTATCAGAAAATGAATGGCAGGTTGTGGCTCACACACCCTCTGTGGAAGAAATATGGGAGGTATTGAAGAGCATGGACCCTTAAAAAGTAGTAAGACTCGATGGAGTCTCTGCACTTCATGCATAAAAGCCAAAAGGTGATAATAGAGTCGGTGTGGAATGATGTCTTAGATGAAATAATGGGAGGAAAATTAGAGGATGAGCTTTGTGATGCCCACATAGCACTTATACCCAAGTGCCTAAAGTGTGAGTTGTGCATTCATCACCGGTTGATATCCCTAAACATTCTCTATCTCAATCTCTACTCCAAAAGTTTTGTGGAATGACTCAAAAATAGATTCCTAAATGGGTTTCTCCAATACAATGCAGCGTTGTGCCCAGGTGAAATATTACTAACAATATTGTTATTGTTCAGGAAATCATTCATAGCATGAAGCACAAAATGTATGCAAGAACGATGACCATAAAAATAGACCTTACCAAGGCCTATGAAATGATGAACTGGAACTTCATCAAGGACACATTCATCAAGCTTGTCTTGTTAATGAATACAATGAGGTATATCATGAGATCCATTACCGGAGTCATGACTACGATCAACTAGAATGGAAAGAACTCACAACCCTTCAACACATCTAGAGATTTTAGTAAATGGGATACCTTGTCTCCCTACTTGTTCGTTCTCAGCAGAGAGTGGAACAGTCTAATGATATAATAGAGGGTTAGAAGGAAAGATAGGCGACCTATCGAACTCACTGGTGGCAACATAAAATTTGCACATCTAGCCTTTATGGATGACCTTGTCCTATTTGCTAGAGCAAACAAGAAGAACATCACTACTATTCTATAATGTTTCAAATAATTTGAGAGGGCTTTTGGGCAAGAAATATCAATTGAAAAACTACAGTCTCCTTTTCAAAAAGTGTGCCTCGAGCATTAAGAAATTAGATAAGCCAGGCAAGAAAATTCAAGAAGATAACTAACTTGGGGGAATATCTAGGAGTCCCCATAATTCTTTCTAGAGTCACTAGAAGTACTTACATTGAATTAATGGATAAAATTACTAGTAGAATCAATGCTTGGTCCTCTAGATGCCTCTGGCTAGTAAGAAAAGTATGCCTTTCTAAAGAAACCTTAGAAGCTAGGCCTACATATGTAATGCAAACATTGGTGGTTCCTTTGAAGCTATGTGACTGGGTGGACATAACCGTTCACAAATTCATCTAGGGAGGTAGCAATGAACACATGGTGGTGTCCCTAGTCGCTTGGGTGAAGGTGATGAGGAAAATTGGAAGTGGATGATTGGGGATGAAATCAATGAGGGATTGGAACCATGCATCAATCCTGAAAAATGCATGGGGCATCAGTAGAGGGAGGGAAACTCTCTAGTATCAAGCTATGAAGTAGAAGTATGAGAAATTTGAAGACCATCCTTCTACACACATGTCTCTATTTGGGAGAAAAGTCTTGTTAGGGAAGAACTTCATTTCTCAAAGCTTACTCATAGTCCTATTGAGTGGAAAAACATCTAACATGTGAAATGACTTGTGCATTCTGGCTAGAGGAGCTCTCTTTGAATGTGCTATGAAGCATATCCCCAAGGACATCAATGATCTCGAGGTTAGAAGCCTAGTCAACCTGGAAGGTAATGGGATAGTAAATTCTTGGAGCAGTGGCTCCTGGTTGATGTGGTGAAACAAATTTAGGATATCTTCCTCTCAGATGCTCTAAGCCAGATATTTAGGCATGGATGCAGTTGACTAAGACATCGTACTTAGTAGTTAGGACCTTAGGAAAGGAGATGGTGAAAGGTAAACCATTTGGATCATGAAAGTAGAATCCAAAGTGAAGATGTTCATGTGCCACAACTCCATCATGACAAACCATGTCAGAATGAAACGAAAGATGATTGTGGACAGGCTATGTGATTGTAGACGGGTTGTGTAGTAGATATAATGCCTAGGAGGAAACTACACTACACATCCTTAAGGACTATACTCATGTAATAGGTATATAGAATGAGCTTCAAACATATACAAATTATTATATGAACACATTTCTGACTGAATATAATCTCGCATGATGCCTGAGATGGAACTTGAAGAACAAGGATGAGCATGTGGTAACCTTCTTCATATCCTACTGGTATGTATGCAAATTATAACTACAAATGTGTTCGAGAAGAGGGTGGTATCCATCAACCATTAGATCTTTTATGTAAGAAGAGAGGTGTTATTAAACAAAGAAGCATGGCTAATACCACAAACTACCGAATGGAAGATACACCACGATTACTGCAACCCCAATTGAATGGTTTTAACAAAATAAACATTGATGCAACTATTAAAAGAAGAAGAGGAGGTATTCCTACTATTGCTTGGGATAGTAATGGCTAGTGGAAGGGAGGATTTAGAGTTACAATCGTGTCTAAAGGAGCATTACAAGTTGAACATCATGCTATTGACCCAGTATTATCAGTATTGATTGAATGCAACTATGAGGAAGTTATTTTATCCATTGATAGTCAAATACATCACACATGATATATGAGGACTATACACTAAACCCTTTGTATGGTAACTAGATCTTAGGAATTCAAAGAAAGATGGGATAAAAGTGGACGATGGTTTTTAAAGGGTGTGGCACATATAAAGTGGTAGATTGGGTTGCCAAGAAACACCTCAAAAACAACAATGGACATTTTGTGTACATTATCCCCCCTCAATAGTTTATTGACCCATGGCTAGAGGAACTATCTAATGATAGTTTTATTACCATATAGATTTCACATAAATTTATACGTAAAATTACTATATCATTTTAAAAAATTATTTTGTGGTAACTTGTCATCTATGTAATATCTTATGTCAAAGTATTATTTTCATGTTACATTTTAGAAAATTCATTTAAATGATATCCCATTAGAGCCTAGAATGTTACATTTCTAAAATCATAAACCTTGGTAGTGGATGGGGGATGAGAAAGTGGTAGTTGTAGCCACGACATCTGTACTAGTGGTTGGGGTACTCCTCACCATGATCGCACCCACCATGCCCTATCTCTGGTTCATCATATGCTCCTAAGCAACCTGTTGCTCCATCCCAAGATTCCTTATTGGAAAAAATCTTAAGACAATGCCTTGTCTGACTCCATGCATGTCAATGACCCATCATGCACATACATGGCTACAACTTCAGGGGTCAATCCATGTGTGGTTTCATTTATCAAACATGTTTCACCATACATGCTCAAAACTGAGGACATCTCTATCGATCGTAGTGGTTTTCTCTCGGCCATCACTATCAATATGATCACCCTACAATCCCTCCTAGAACCTTGGAAGTTCGTAGTAGTAGTAAAAGTGATTGAGATCAACATAGGATTCCAACATCTGATTAACAAGCTCCAAACCCTTGTGTCCATAACCATGTATTGTATCATTGACCTCGAGATGGTGTACTATATCATTCAACGCTCAAATTAGGAAGAATTCATGACCTCCATGACTGGAGGCCCTTGGACCATCTTTGTGAATTATCTCTTCATCTAGTCATAGTCTCCTAGCTTTCATTCCTCTGATCCTATCCCTCAAAAGTTGGTGGTATGGATCATGGCTTCCAACCTACCTATTTTTCTCTACCAAACCAAACTACTCACCATCATTGGTGACTTGGCATGTACAAAATCAATATTGGTGACAATACTATGGATCAAACAAGGAAACTACAACACTAAGTTATTTCATACCTATGTAAAATCTAGATGCCAGGTGAACAAAATTACACATATTTGTGATGTTTAAGGTGAGTGGATCACTAACAAAGCGGAAATTCAATCTTTGGCGCTGAGCTTTTTCAACAACCTAATGACTACCCATGTAAACCGTTCTATAGACACAGATATTATCCTCAACTATCGGGGCTCTTTCCCAAGAACTAGCCTCATATGGGGAATTTTCTTACGTGCATGCCAAAACATGATTAAATTAGGAAGGTAGTATTCATTATGGAACCAACCAAAGCAACATGACCTGAAAGAGTCTATTAAGAATTCATGTAATCAAACTACTCATAGGTTGGATAATTGGTTGTTGTTATAGTTTGAAATTTTGTCAACTTAGGGAAGATTGACCCTAAATGCTTTGAAGGACTTATGGTGTTGAACCCCAAACTGAGGCAACCCCAACATTGTAGCAAGTTCTAGCTAATTTCTTTAAATAACGCTTGCTTCAAATTTATCTCCAAATTCATTGTATAATGGCTCAAACCTCTACTCAATAGCTAGATTGCTAACACATAGTCCAACTTCACTCCTAGAATACAAATTAGTGATAACACCCTTCTAGTCCAAGGATTAATTCACTATGTGAAGAGAAAGACTACCTGCAAGCATTGCTTCAACATTAATCTCAACATCTCAAGATTTTGATAGGACGCATTGGCCTTTCATCTGAGACACACTACAAAAAGTTGGTCTCCCAAGCAACATCATCTGACTAATAATGCAAATCATCTCAGGTGGGTCTACATCTACAAATTAGGAAAGGTCACCCTTATCGACATTCAAATAAACACAAGGATTTCTTCAAGGAGACCCCAACAACCCCTATGTCTTTGTTCTCTATATGTAACTCATAGATAATCTATTTCCCATGACATTAGACATTGGAAGCCTATCGTGCCTCCAGAAATGGCACACTTTTGTCCCATGTTTACTTCCCTAACGATACAATGGTTATGGTGGAAGCCCCCAACAAGAAAGCAATTACCATCTTTCATGTCCTTGAGGAACTCTCCTTGGTATCTAGCCAAGCAATCTCTAAGGAAAATCACAATGCTTCTTCTTGCATAACACTCCTGGGGATGTTAGAAAAGTTTTTTGCAAAAAAAATGGGTATCCCTTGTACTGAAAACTTGGGTCATTACTTGGGAGTCCCACTTCTTCGCCATAGACTAAACAACGGAAAACATGAATGGATCGTCATGACCTTGCAAATAACACATGAATAGATGATCATCTCATTATCTATTGCTCTTTGGACGCATCACCCTTGCAAAGTCCACCCTACAATCCATACCTGCATATACTATGCAAACTATTTGACTAACTCTGAGCCTTTTTTATGAGATCATAGGCATGTCAAGAATTTTATCTGGTCCAGTGGGGGTGACACAACTAGAATATGTCATTGGTCTCTTGGAAAAAGTTTACTTCATCTGAGGATGTGGAAGTCTCATCCTAAAGGATTCATGGGATCTAAATGAAGAAGTAATGCTAAAAAAATGTTTGTGTTTCCTCAACAAGCCCACCTTCCTATTGGTGGCAGTCATGTTAGAAAAATATACCACCAATGGGTGAGTAATCAAAAAGCTTTCTCTCTAGCCTTCTCATTCATAAAGAAGAACATATCCATCATAATGAATGAATGCTCTAGAGTTGTTCAATCAGGTTCATCCATCAATGTGTGGAATGATCAATGGATTTTTGACCTAAAACTCCATGATTTTGATCATTCTTTTTAGATACCTAATGACCTAGAGAACCTCATGTTTGACTCTATGGTTCTTTCTAATGGTGAATGGGACCAAGAGTTCATCACTGCATAGCTCGATTAGCAACATCTAGGCCCCCATCAGTCAAGGAGATGTTGATTTCCTCATTCTCACGGATGCTTCCTATCATCCCAATAGTAGATGTGCCAGTTTGGGCATACATGTGGTTTCTAAGTCTTTTCCATGAAGCCAAATGGGAACAAGAATGCCCATGATCTCCCACTTTGTGCTTGAAGCAGATATCATTGTCATTGCCTAGGCTACACACCTTTTCAAATCTCAATGTCTGTAAAATGTGATGATCCTCTTAAATGCACAGAGGAAAGTTAGTCTACTTGAAAGCTCTACTGCACCACCACCCAAGCTCCAACATATTGGAGACAATTCCAAGACTCTTGCTCAAACACCCATTGTGTTCAACTAGGGATGTCAAAATTTTTCTAAACTTGTGAACCTGGTTTTGTCCGACCCAAAAAAATTTGAGTTCGGTTTTAGATTTTATCAATATGGGTGGTTTTGGGTTTAAATATTGATGTCTGAATTGAAACCAGGTCGGTTTTGGGTGATGATTTATTCAACTCAGATTGAATCTGGATTGACCAATTTGGAAAATATTAGGTACAGTTTTGTATAACTTACTATATTTCATGTATAATTGATAAAAGTGTATGGCCTTTGTTCGGTTCCGGGTTTCAAATTATGAAATCGGGTCTGGTTCCAGAAATATCACTTTCTAAAAATATTTGTTCCGGTTCAGTTTCGGGTCGAGCCATTTTTTATAAACTTGGTTGTTGTCTGACCTAGAACTGACCCAGAATTGGTTTTTGACACCCCTATGTTCATCTGTAGTTAATTCCCTACGATTTGAATGTTATCTCAAATGTAGTTGCAAAAAACTCTTTCCTTGTTAACTCTGGTATTTCATATTGTTTCTCTAAGCTTGATTGACTTAGGATGGATATAAACATCGATTATGATACCTTTTGGCCTTCTCTAGAAAGTGGGGTAAATAACATCTAGGTCGTGATTATAAAAAAATATTCTTTTCATGTTATGTAGATATAGTTTGTGTTCTTTCTACCTGGATACTATTGCGCTCCCCTCTAAAATATATTATAGCTTGTCACTAGTGGTCATGCACAATATACATGCCTAGAGAGATGTTAAGCCTCATAAACATAAAATTATGTTGTTTGTAGGATGTGACAAGCCATCATCATCATCATCATATTTTATGAGAAATTAAAGAGTTACTGGTGTGAACAATACCAACTGGCATTACATGTGATTTATGATCGAGTTTATCTATTATTGATTAAATCTTATTCTAAAAGGATAAAAACTCAGTCAAAGCTAAAATTTTCACATACACAAAGTGTGTTCCACTCTTCATCCTTCATTTCTCCTATAACGAAAAAAGAGGTTTCAAACATATTTTCTTACCAAAAAATCCTTGCTTATCCCAAAATTCCTTCTAGCCCCATTTCTTTTACGAAATCCTAAATAGCCTTCCCTATAACTCTCACTCTCTCCTCTCCCATTCTTATACCTCAAAGACACTTCTTAACTCGAGATTGTTTCCTTATTTGCCCATCCTTTTTTAATTAGCTCCCCGCTATATGATGTGATATGCATTTGAATCTAACCTATATAACAATTGTGCTACGAAAAATGCATAGCTACGTCAAGCACCAATTTGTTACATAAGAAGTCAATGCATATCTAGGTCAATATCTTGACACATGCATATGTATATTAAATTCTCATGTTATATCTAGCGAAATGTTCTTTCTAAGTTTTGTATTATGTTGTTAATGAGGTCTATATTCTTATACAAGTATGGAGGTAGGGAAGAAAATGGGTGGGTGTGATGTAGAAAGAAGAGGTCCTTTATTTCGAGGACAACTATGAAAGATAGTTTGTAGATGTTAGTATAAACCTTCCCTCCTGTGGATTCTCCACCTAGATTTCAAACTTGCAACATACAACTCATAAATTGACCAAATGTACAACTCAAACCAACTAATAAGTGTAAAATTGTAATAAATTTAACTCAACTCAGATAGATTTATATAAATTTTTACCAGTACAGGCCATAAATCTGTGAAATCAAAACAATTGAAATGAAACCCGACCCTAACCAAACCAGTTTTGACCATAAGTCATTTGATGATAAATATTGTCAACAACTATATAATATTTTAGAAAGGTGTAACTCACCCAATCTGATCTTTTGATGAGACCTGAACTAGCTCGATTGTCTTGGTTTTACCTTACACACTTGTGATGAACTAAACAAGATCAGAGCCAAGTTTATCCAAACTAAACTTGACATGACTCGGTTGAAACCTTGACAGACTCAAAAGTACCATGTGAGTTCGGACGTGTTTTAATTTCATGCCAATTCTTGTAGGTTTTATGATTTTCTAGTATGAAAAGGAGTGGTTCAGTCCTATCGCAGAATCATGAATTACAACCTTCCGTTGTTTCTATTAACTTCCCCTCTGGACATGAAATTCGCAATATGTGGCTAACAATTTGACAAAGTTATCCAGTTGAACTAACTGACAAGTGTTGTCTAAGCTATCGGTAGGATGCCTATTATTCATTCTATCATATATGAACTTTAGGCTATGGATTTTATTAATTTCGATTAGTTTTGCATTCTAAAGTTAGTGTTCAAATTTGAAGTCAGGTGTGAATACTTGTGCAAATCAAAATATATAATAAATTACCGTGTTTGCAATAGTTTATATTATATATTTAAACCATCACTAAATTAATTTACGTATCAATATTCTGGAAAAAGAAAAATGTTTGTCCATCCAGATATTCAAAAAATCAAAGTTGATAACCTTGCCTACATGAAGGTATTAATTTTGTAATTTGTCGTAAAGATAACCTAGATTCTTAATAAAGTCTAACAAATTGAATGAAATTGCATTAGGGTATATGTGAGCAGATGAAAGACATCTTCATCCCATGATTTAGTTCGAAGTTTGCAATGCAAATTTAGTTATGAATCTAAGGTTTTCTCCATTGACATGTTTAGCATGAGGGTAACAGTGTCTTTTGGGCCTCTAAGGATGGCGAAGGAGATACAGCTGTAGGGGTTTGTTAGGGTTTTGTAAAAGAGAGCGGTGTAAATGAAATTTCAATAAAGAGAAGGGTATTTTGCGGAAAAAATCTTTTTAATATTCAGATTTCTCCCCTCTCCAACTTTTCAGTCACGTATGAGACAATTAATTCAGATCGACACAGTGGCTGAATGAATCGAACAAATCCGTTACTTACGAAGTCAGTTTCTTCACGCAGATGTTGCCGTCGCGGTTTGGTATCAGCGCGATTTCATTGCACGTTCACGGAATAAAGCGATCACATCTGTCATTGAAGTTGTAGGGGCGAAACAACTCCTCCACAAACCGAAATCAACGAATTATTAAAAAAGATAAGCTAATTCGTTTCTTTTAGTTGCAGATAGCAACAGCATCACAATTAGGAAACGTTTCTTATAGATCAGCGACATAAACCTTTATGATAGAAGTCAAGATACAGTTCTTAAACCAAAAAGGTCTGTTTGTATATAAAAGACCTGAAACGGAGGCAATGCTAATTATAAACTGGACGACCGATCAAAGTACTCTATGACACAATCCGCAGTTGCCACAGTCGTACTCAGCACACGCCGGAGCAGGTCTTCTCGCAGTCGTACGAGCACGAGTAACTCGTGCTCCATGAACTGCCAGTGCGCTTTCTAACAATGCACTTGGCAGCGCACGTCAGTGTCTTACCGGCGCAAGGAGTATCGGATCCGCAGACAAAGCTCGGTCCACCGGCACCTGGAATCGATCCCCCGGAAGGTGGCTCCATGGCGCCACCACTACCACCACTGCTGCCCCCACAGCACGGCTGGAGCCAGTCCGGGTTGGAGTAGGGGTTGCAGCCGTTGAGCCAGTAGTGGGTAGAGCACCGCGGATCTGTGGACGCGTTGCTCAATGTCTTGCAGAAGCTTAGCCATGGCGGGTAGCAAGGCCATGGAGGAGGAGGATCTGCCCCGCTGGGTGAGACTGCTGCCAGGAGGAAGAAGCAGAGGAGCAGGAAAGTGCACCGTGAAAGCATGATCGAAGTTTGGGATCGTAGCCTCTAGGAATATGGAGGGGAAAGTTTGCGACGAAAATAATGCTGCGCTTATGGACGTATATATAAGAGGAACGGTGAAATACACAGGATCCACTCTAATATCTAAATCTTCTCATATACTTAGTTTATAAGGCTCTGTTTCGTGTAGAAACTATTGAAACTTCTTCGAAAGAAAGGCAACGCCTAAAAAGGTGGAATGTTTTATGTAATTAAAGAATAGTAATTAATTAGAATGTTTCTTAAGTGTGGGACAGATACTAACAGGTGCTTGAAGACAATTATGAAAAAAGGAAGGAAGGATAGAGGAGAGAAGTGTTAAGACCTGATCAATGTATTTGTGTATTGGTTTAATTCTACATGCATCCTATTTAATATTTTCCAAGTATGGGACCGATACCAATAGGTGCTTGAAGACAATTATGACAAAAAGAAGGAAGGGAGAGAAGTGTGAAGAGTTGAACAATGTATTTGTGTATTAGATTAATTTTACATGCATCCTATTTAATATTTATCGGTTCTAAATGTTTTATAGAAATATTGTTAAATATCATGTAATGTTTTAGTTCTGAGAATACATTTCATCTATTAGTATATATTGTTTATAATATGTTTATATTGTAGATTGTTTTACATATATATATTCAACTTCTTTTGGCAAAAGTAAAAAGTAAACCGTAAACATGGGTAGAAAGCATGACCAAAGAATGGGGAATGGAAAGTATTTGACGAAAATAAAGCTTCGCTCACGAGCTTATATATAAGAGGAAATTGTGAGATACATACCACTATTTTCAGTCTTTTAGTGTACTACATTTTTAGATCTATAAGTTTCGCCATTCAGAAAGGATTTGTCATTCAATTTGTTGCCCATGCTTCTGTGAAGGCATTCCTCTGATGAGTGTAGTAGCCTTTTTCTTTTTAATATCAACTTTTCTTTGAAGTGTACCGTGTTTTTTGAAAGGGAGGGAAGCTCTCCGAACTTCTTATCATATATATTCATCTTCTTTTGGCAAAAGTAATAGTAAACTGTAAACATGGATAGAAAGCATGATCAAAGTATCGGGAGTGGAAAGTATCTGACGAAATTAATGCTTCACTCACGGGCTTATATATAAGAGGAAACTGTGAGATACATACCACCATTCCTAGTCTTTTAGTGTGCCATGTTTATTGTAAGGGAGGGAAGCCCTCCGAACTTTTGAGATTCTTCATTAAGAAAGACAGGAAGTTGGAATGTCCAAAGGAATTAAAAAAATAAGAACTCATAGGATTATCTCTTAATTGTGACAGATGGACTGCGTGATTCAAAAAACTTGTGACAACATAAACTGAAGAAAAACAGATGAGAGAACGGTCATGGAATAATGCTATCGTGGTTCCCGTGCTATTGTGCTAAGCACGCGAGGCACGGTTGATATTATAACTCAAGAGACATATGACTATTTATTTTACGGTGACACTATTGGAGTCCATTTTCATGCAATACCACTAATCACCAGCAGCTTACCTAACTACACTGACCACTTCACCATAAATGTCTCACAACTTCACAAACTAAAGATTACTCAGACGACACTCATAATGCAGAAACTTTTGACACAAACCCATGTCCTGCTCCGTCACCCCATCAACCATTAAAAAGGTTGCCATGTACACCTATTTTGGCGATGAAGAGGATCTTGCACCACTTCAGGTACTACAGAAAGTGAAGCACCTTGATCGGGCCTAACACCAATATTTCCTCTCGAGAAGAAGCTAAATGGCCGCCATAGCGTCAAATATGTCAGCGACAAAACAATTGGGGTAGTGAACGCTAACTACATATTTTTTTGTCGGGTGACAAAAAAAGCATTTGGTGTGTTGTACATCGCCTAGTATATGTAGTATACTCTTCGTTCTTATTGCCTTCTCCTCTTTCCCTGCCCAGCCAACCAGCAGTGCCACCACCTTGTAGGAGAAGCATCTTGGAGGGGTTGACAAGGAAGTAATCCTCCAATTCAAGGCCACTTTTATGGAAACCCAAGTAGGTCCACTCTAGGAATTGTCATATTTTTCAGACTCTGAACATATCCAACAGTGAAGAATCATTTTTTTGCAGCTAGTCGATTCTGAGCCATCCTCATCATGGACGATGTTTCAGTCAAGGGTTGTTGGGGTTAGATGAGACAGCTAGCGACCAGGTTTCCCGTACCTTGAGATACAATATTTTCTCAACCTTACAACACACAACCAACACCAAGCATCACCTAATATTGCATGTGTAATATTGGTGTCACAGAACCGTTCTTACCACAATCACAATCCCAATCCCAATCCCACTGCCTAGACAGTCGTAAGATGGAAGCGTCCGTCACTCAGTGACCCAAAAGAATCTCACACACTTGCATATACAATAAAAATATTAACACATAAAATAAGAGATCTCAAGAATTAACCAACCCACATATGATTATGCAAATCTATCCTTGTCATTAGAGTTTGTCTAGTGCGGAAGTGATCTAGTCATTTCTTCGTATTGATCCATCTAGTTTGCCTAAAATCAGATAATTTGAGACGCAATCAATGCAAATACATCAGTACGATTTGAAAAGAACATATATTGAATAATTGAAAATATTTATAAAAAATATAGTACTTGGCATGATTTATGTTCAAAATATAGTCAACACAATCGATTTTCAAATCAACATTTATCTGACAAGATTTTTATTTTGAACAATTTAGTTTTATTACAATGTCTCATTATGTTGATATCGAGAAGCATGCTTATGTATTTAATATGGTTTTGTAACATCCCAGGATTTGAGGTATCGGATAACATGATCTGAAAAAGAATGATTGGACTACCCATATCACCAAGGTGTACCTTCATTTCTGGGAGCTCATCTCTAAAGAACTCCATAGTTAAGTGTGCTCGACTTGGAGTAGTATTAGGATTAGAGACCAGTCAGAAAGTTGACCCCGTCTTGCGCGTGAGTGAGGACAAAACATGCAGTTAAGACTAGTGGTGGTCTGTGGGGCCAGTCATCATTCCTGAAACTCTACTAGAGCCTTGGGCAGTGGGCCCAGGCGTTTACAAATGGTATCAGAGCCATAACCCCTCTAGTAGGTGGGGCCCACATGGGCATATGTCATTCCAGTCTTGAGTTGTGCGGTTCAGGCAGGTAGGAAAGGGTTGTCCATGGTTGACGTAGCCACCCCTGTACTGGTATTCTGTGATTGAGAGTTGGGTGTCCATGGGCCATTGCGGGTCTGCATTGAAATGGGGTCATATTATGAGGCCATATAGTTGAGACTTGACGACGAAGTCAAGAGTCTAAGTGAGGGAGATTGTAACATCCCAGGATTTGAGGCCTTAGATAACATGATCTTAAAAGGAATGATTGGACTACCCATATCACCAAGGTCCACCTCCTTTTCTGGGAGCCCATCTCTAAAGAACTATATAATTAAGTGTGTTCGGCTTGGAGTAGTACTAGGATGGGTGACCAGTAGGGAAGTTGACCCCAGCTTGCGCGTGAGTGAGGACAAAGTGCATAGTTAAGGCTAGTGGTGGTCTGTGGGGCCAGTCATCATTCCTGAAACTCTACTAGAGCCTTGGGAAGTGGACCCATGCGTTTATAGGTTCCATCACCCCAAAGAGATGGGGAGGTCACCAGGCTCCTTCTCTCCATATGAGGTCAATTGACATGTATAACATTCGAGATCATTCGACATGTACCCGTTCCACCCTCCGAATGAGGAGGTCACTTGTACTCAATATCAACAAGTATTACTGGTAGTCATAATGGAAGACTAATCAGTAGGAAACAATAGATCAAACAAATACATATCCAAGATTTTCAAGAGGTACATACAAGTATCATTCAATGCCACTAATATGTTCAAGGACGAATTAATATAAAAGTTTACCTCTTTTGTAGTCTAGAGTATTATTAATATCCATATAAGAGTATTCAATTCAAGAATTCATATCAGATCCTAGATTGCAAGATATAAAGCATTTGTCAAGATCTTGGAAAGTTACAAGTCATGAGGTCATTATATCATGATTAGAGTTCCTAACCCCTAATTAGTCCCTTAGGTGACCATTCATCATATTATCTACAAAAACATTATCAATAGCAATATTTAGTTTGATAAGCATGAATTAGTCACCTAAGTATTTTAGGAGATTCAAGATATTAAGTGATTTAGTTATTTTCATATATAATGATGTCAAGAGTAGATAGAAATGTGATCTAGATGTTATAATCATGTAATAAAGTTATCAATATAATGTCAGAGTCCAAAATAGTTGTGATGTATACATGTATCAAGTCACATGAGAGTTTTGGCAAGATTAGTGTTTGCAAGACTACTGAAAAACTTTATTCAGATATATGAAAGTGATATTAGATATCATTATTAAATATTATTTTAACATGGAAAGGAAAAGGTTTCATGTTAAAGTAGACATTTTTCTGAGGACATTGATGTTTTGTGGGCATTTTTCTGATAATCAAGCTATTTCTAATGGATTTTAAAAGATTGGACCAATCATATAAAAGGTACGAGGATAAAACCAAAACAAAAAAGGAGTTGGCAACTTGGCTTAACAGATCAGAGGAGGGATCCAGATTATTGGATCGTCCTATCTGACCCACAAGCCAGGCTTGGCTCAAGGGTCTATGACAGGTGCGAGAAGACATGAATGCCCATGGTAATAAAATTTCCTATGTGACTAGGTATGGGTGTATTGGTAATTATTGACCCTTGAATGTTGCTATCAGAACAAAAACTTGGCCCTCACTCACACCATTGCATCAGCGAGAAAGGTAGAAGGGGGGATGAGAGTTCTATCTAGCTAAGTCTCATGCGAGGCAAAGTAAGGTGGCAAGTGTCTTTGTGATGTCTATGAGAAGCTAACATGCTATCACTTTCCAAGATCTGATGAACAAAGTTGAGAACATACCTTTGTTTTGTAGGTCAAGGACAAAAAAATATGAACAATATGGTTTGAGATTTATACGTTAAGTGGAGGGAAACTGGGATTTGAGGAAGCTCTATGATCCTTCTTAGAGTCGTGTGCAGGCCTCAGGTCAGTGCAGAGGCATTGGATGAAGTATAGTATAGGTTGTCAGGGTCAACACATGTGCTCAAAGAGGAGTTTGATGGGCAAAGTGTCTCGAGCCACCACACCTTCACATGATGGGTGGAGAGGCTCTGCCAAAGTTCATAGATAGTGCAGGTGTGGTTAATTTGGAAGAGAAACTTGGTGGTGCGAGCACAAGGCTAAGGGCCAGGCCATCGTAGATGGATTTTGGTGGGGTAGAGGGAAGCTAACGACGCAAAATTGAGGGTTGGGTATGGTTAAAGGAAATGTAGAGAGTCGATGGGCGTGTTAAATAGCACCCTAGTATATTGTTTTCTATGACTTTGTTCCTCTCGTACCCAGGCCACCATCAAATTGGGCATTTTCAAAATAGAGAATGAGTGAGGGGTTATTAGGAATCATTTGAATGAGGATGCAATGATGAGTCTAATGAAACTTATTTGACTAAAAAGGGACCAGAGAGGAGGAAGCATTGAGGATTCAAAATCTCACACACACTTTGCATTGTCTCACTTAGAGATCATGGGCGGTGAAGATGAGCCAGCTGAACGTGTCTTAGCCCAGATCCGGGTCTAGGGTGGCTAGAAAATTGTATTTTGGTTTCAAAAAATGGATTTTGAGGGTACATTTTTCATAAAATCGTATCTTACAAATGAGATATCCAAAAAAATATGAAATTTTAACGAATGCTTCCAATAATTTCCCTCTAGATATATAAAAAGTTTTTAGTTAATGTTGTGACGCCCCACCATCACACAGACAACGAGATGACACGCGAAAACGTGCATAACCACATATTACTGAAAACACAGGTTAACTAAAACCGATTGCGGAAAGCATACAAAGAGAACTTTTGCATCTAGATCCTGTAGAGAAACATGTTATAAAAATATTACAAGCTTTAATGTATGTCTACATATTATCAGAACCAGCTATACTGTCAGCACCAGAGTTCATCACCTGTTTATACTTACATAACATGCCATGTACGGCCAGCAGCAGGATATACAAAATTACAACAGCTAGATATCGTGAAACGTCGTCAAACTCCTCCGAGGACCTGAGAGTGCAGGGATGAATCTAGGACTCTACTACAAAACCACCAAAATAGCATCATGTCCGTCTCTTGCCTTCTACTACTCTTCTTACTGCTCGGCCGCAACCTAACGACCACCAACACATCTAGAGCGATCACCTAAAAAGGTTGTAAACCAGCGGGGTAAGACACACAGTCTCAACGAGAAACATAACTCTCCACCGAAACTGTAAAACCTCAGAAGATTAAAGTAATAAAAGTAGATAACTGATAAAGCATGTAACAAGAGCAGTATGCTGAGCAAGACCATTATTCCCATCATTCTTACCAAGATATTCATGGGGCCTATATCCAGATTTCCTTTATGGAACATGATTGACAAGATAAGCTTTATAAGAACTTATCACAAAATATCAAGATTATATAAGCAACTGTAAGTAGGTAATTGAATTATCTATAAACAAGGCCTCAAACAATGTTTCTTATTTATTCTGTGTAGCATATACTATCCGACTGTATTACATTTAATCATGCCCTGAGGAAGTGAGCCTTCCCTGCTCAAATCCAACCATTGGCTATGAATCTCAGTCCGGTGCCATACAATGTCTAAGGAGATCCAGACTCCATGACCTCACCTTCTCGTGGTTAGTACATGAATCATCAAGCAAGACTGTAGTCTTATTCTTATAGGGCCTCAACCTCTGGGTCAGCTAGGCAAGCTACCCATATCTCTAGCTCACCTTATCACGGGTGCTAGTATATACATCCGAGCCATGAATGCATCATGCTCCTCATCACATATCTTGAGCCATGGGTTTGTTCACCATGCTCCATATATCCTGAGTCTGCAACCACAATTGCACTCAAATCCTCCTATTTTAGGCTAGGGGAAACCTTGCATATTCAACAATATGTGCTCCAGGTAATCCCACAGGATAAACCTGTTTCACCATCACTAAATACTGATGATGATGGATCTATGGCCAGGGCAAACTACATGATATGTTCATCTATAATTAATTAGTATATTTTAAGCCAATTGTTGAGGCAACCAAAGTATAAACATAGCCTTATAGAATTACATCATTATTGCCATCATCATACTGTCCTGGGACCTCAATCCCTCATTACATCAACCACTGCCTCTCAAGGCATCATAATCATGCATCATTATTTTGGGAACGCATCCCTTATCTCATCATCATAGGATAACACCTCAAATAGGCACTCAGCCTTATATCAGGTCCTCAAACCTATGAACTTGTTTTCTCATTACCACATGGTGCTACTCAAGCACATACATCTCATAGCTCTTACCAGGCTATGAACCCACATAAAATACCTGCATGGTTAGTATACACATCCATAGAGATACTGAAGACATCATGGATTAACAGGATTACCATG
Source organism: Alisma plantago-aquatica (assembly GCA_963693085.1). Classification (NCBI taxonomy): domain Eukaryota; kingdom Viridiplantae; phylum Streptophyta; class Magnoliopsida; order Alismatales; family Alismataceae; genus Alisma; species Alisma plantago-aquatica. The sequence goes on along the minus strand of OY856412.1, from coordinate 1,270,742,195 downwards.
CTATCAAGTATAAAGCAACATCCATGAGTATATTACACATAAGCTGTAGAAAGCATAGTTTTATTATCAATCATAAGCATATATCATGCCACATACTTGTAATCATATACATGTGTCACATTATTATGTGTAGCCACATCATATCCATTCAAACTTCCTAGTTCACAACCTATCATCTTATCTCATTATCATAGTTGCAGGATTCAAGGTGATTACACCATATCACCTGTATTATCATTATTAACAGAGAACTATCTGCTATATACATTCCGGGTTATCAAAACCCTCACTAAAGCTCTTGCAACCCTCACTATAGGTAGTATTAGACAGGGTAACTACCCTCACCCAAGCATGTCAGCTAAGCACAATGGGAAACCTTACCACCTGTAACACCCCAGTGCAACGCTGCGTCGGGTAACACCTACCCGAGCAACGCACTACCCGTGACGCCCAATGTCCTTAGGCAAGCGATGATGCATCGTGCAACCAGGTGCACAAGGTATATCGTGAAGCTAGTGCCCAAGAGGCACATCGTGCAACTAACTCAAGAGGTTTATCGTGCAACTGATGTATCAGCTAGAACCCTACCAGCCAACTAGGGTTAGGGTTGTATTGGGCACCCATTCTCATCATTGCATCGGCCGAGATCATGGCGCCCCAAGCCAGCAATGTATCGCCCAAAATGTTCATGACATAGGCAACACAAAAGCACCTCAAGGAATCCTATCAGTCAACAAGGGCAACACTCCATATCAGCCTCTATCAAAGCAACAACTAGGGTTTCCACTCAACCCATATCGGGCAGCTCAAGCCCACCCAACTTGTGTCGCCCAAGGAACCAAACAGAGATGCTGTCTAAGCATCATATCGACCAAGGGGACAACACCACTTAGGTCAAGAAGGAAATATCTTCCATCTAAGTCAAGCTTCTCATATCGACCACCACTTGAGGCACCTACTAGGGTTTCTCTATACCACCATATTGGGCACCAAACCAACCATCTCAACTAGGTGTATCAGCCAAGGGTAAAACCCTAGACAAGAGGCTATCGGGCAGCACTACTCCAAGGTTAAAACGTGCAAAGCACAACTCTATAAGATCGTCTTCAACCTCAACCACAAGGGCACTAAACCCTAAATGATCAAGAAGATCGGCTCACCTCTCAACACCCAAGAGAGAGGGGTTTTGCACAACCTATATCATAAATCGGGCAACCCCAAGGATCAACCTCAACTTAGGTCATCACATATCCAATATCTCACCTCTCAAATCCATGGTGAGAGGAGGGTGTTGCCCAAGCAACTAGAATGTAGACTCACCTCTCAACTTAAACGACAGAGGGGTATTGCATACATCACTAGAGCTCAAACTCACTTCCCAACACCAAGGAGTGAAAGGGGTATTTCCCAACAAGAAAACACTAACCTATGGTTCGGCAAACTAGATCCAAAGGCATATAACCCATCAACAACATCAAAAACATCATGCTCACTTTATCCATTAGATCAACAACATGTACTAGAGAAATAAACATAACATGCAATGGCCGATCATCAACATATATGAGTCATGCAACATAAAGAAGGTAGTATAGTTAGGGTTAGAAGTTATGTAACCCGCCTTAAGCAAGCTCCTCAAGCTTCAAAGCTCCAAGCTTCAAGCTCCTAGCTCCAAGCACACTATTTTTGGCCACCTCAAGAAAAGGAACAAGAATCATAACCACCATGGCCGAAGATCAAGCAAGAAGGAGAAGGAGATGCTAAGGAGAGAAAGAAGATGCTTACTAAGGAAGCAAGGCTCACCTATAGATCGTCCACCAAGCACTCTAAAGGAGGTGTGTCGTGCACCAAATAAGAGAAGGGAAACAAAGAGCTACAGGGTTCCTAAGGAAGAGAAAGGCAAGGCATATATAGATAAGGATCAAAGGGGAACCATGGCAAGGTGTCACCTTACTTAGGGACACATGTCCAATGTCTTTCCATCTTGCAAACCACATGCACATGCCATGCCACCCATCTACAAAGGATAGCCACTTGTCCAAGGTATGGTGACACAACCAAAGCTAGGTCACATGGGAGATACACCCCTCTTGGATGACACACTCCTGGGCAACACAGCTCTGGGTGAGACATAGCTTCAAGCTCTCCAAGGCACGATGCAAACCCTAAAAAAAGAAAGGCAAGGCAAAGAAAATCCCATCAATGCCCAAAACATCTCAAGCAACAAGCCCAACCCATCCTCTCAACTTTAGAGGATGCAAAGAGAGAGAGAGAGAAACATCTCTCAAGGTGACAAACTTGCTCGTCAACCCTAACTTTGGTTATTTTGCAAGTAGCATCTCCAACATTCAACAAAACACAAGCAAACCCTAATCACCACTAAAGGTGATTAGCAAGAAACTAAGCACAGGGGTTAGGCAAAACAAATAGGATAAGACCAAAACGGAGGTCAGGGTCCTTACAAATATGAGAAGGTTTGAGTCATGAATAAAACCAATTGAGTAACAATATAGTTCAAGTTAGGATTTGATGTCACAAGGTGCACATTTGGAATCATAATTGAAATTTATGGTGTCAAAAATATTCAACGATGATGAGAGTGATGAGAGTGAGGTTAATTGAACAATACTTGATAATCAAGGAGAATAATTATAATTTGGTCATTAAATGTGGAAAAATCTACTTCATCACATCCTTTCCTCCTTACAAGGAAATTTGTCCCCAAAATTCAAAACATCCTCAAAATTTGAGACTATCTAGTCCAAGTCATATACTCAACATTATACGCACATCAACAATCTCTCATAAACTTGTATTGATCAATTAAGAGATCAAAAAATCATAGCTCACCAATTGAGTTCACTTTCAAGTTATGTCTCCATTCTGAAGGAGAATTGGGATCGAGGATTGATATTATATATCATGAATTATGTTGGGTCAAGTACTATCAATATTGTGGTTCAAGAGTCCGGATTCAAATATCCAAAATTTTGGGTTCCAAACATGAAAGCCTAGGGTTTAAATCCCTATCCAGACCATAGGTGTGGTCATTCAACCATAAAGAACAATCTTGCAATATTTTTTTCAAGATTTCAACATCAATTCCCTCATCAAGTGTATTCGAGACGGGTGAATGATTCAGATCTATAACCCTATGCATATAATCAACATTACCATCCTCAAAAATCATTACTGAGTCAACCTCTTCAAGATCTATGTTTTTTGGGATATAAAAGTCACTAGCCATATCGTGGGTGATGTCAAGATAAACATGGTGATTATAATCATATTCCAAAAAAAATTTACATCAATATTGAGAGTTGAAGTTTGAACATCAAGATTGTAGGTCAAATAATTTCAAACTTAGGGTTTAGATTCCAATTTAGACCTTAGGGGAGATCATCCATCTATATTCAATTCCAAGCAATAATGTTCAAGCAATATTCGAGAAACATATCAAGATTTCATTATCATGGTATCCAAGGTTGATGAATGATCTTGACTTAGGTATGTCTAGAAAGTCAACCACAAGCTATAGTCAATATTATCATATTCCAAGATCATCATTAAATCAAGATTCAAGATTGAGTATCAACATCATCCTAGATTTAGCCTATTAACTTTAGGCGAACAAATCCAAATAGGGTGAAAGGGGATACCTTTCCAAACTCTAAATAATCAACAAGGTGAAAACTTAGAGGTAGTCATAATAGGGATGTGACCCAGGTTAGGGGAGTCATGAGTCAAATACCACCCCAATCTAGCACATTACCTACCTTAGTCATTATCCATTGAGCTTATTCAAACAGGGAGAGTATCAGTGATCAAATCATATTCCACAAGGTCATAAGATAGAAAATTCAAGATTATAATAGGGCTATAATGTCAAGATCTTGTAGAGTCGGGGTCATATTTTCATTCCTTCATGATCAAGGTAGTGATATAATATAGAAATCAAGGATTTAGATTGGGCATTTGAAGAATTAGAGATCAATAGTCTATGATTTAGGTCCATAATAATCATATAAAAATTGAGATTACAAAAGGCAACAATAGTCAATAGGAAAACTACTTTTTGCATCATAGTCTTACATCATGATTTTGTGAGTCCTAGTCTTAGTTACTTGATGGCATAGTCATGATGTGTATCAAATAGGAAAATAAGTTTTCTTAACTATGTTTGAGTTTTAATGGACATTAGTCAAATAGAGATCTCATCAACAATGAGATATAAGGTATAAGTCCTCCTTATTTCACCATATCTGAATTTTTATCATTTACCTCAAACATAGGGAGCATGAAGTCTAGTTTTGGTGAAATCTAGTTTACATGATATTAGGGATCATACATGAGTATTTTATTTCAATATTCATTCATCAAAATCGAGTTTTCAAATTAAGGTTAGATCATGACATAATCATCTTAATCAAATTTTATGATTTCAAATGAACTTTAATTTTTCCCACGTATAAGTTACCCATAATAAAAAAATCATGTGGTAAATAGTCACAAGAGAAAGGCCACATAAGGAGATGAGAAGGATAACTAATCATCTACTAGGTTGTTTAGGCTAGTCCTTAATGAAGATATGAGATGCTAAAAGACTCTGTAGGGTTTCAACAAAGAACTTTTAGGTCCAGTTATGGATCAATTAAGGTCGGGTAGAGCACAGAACCTGAGCCACTGTGAAGATGGATATGAGGAATTATGCCAGAATCTTGAGTCTAGATATCTCAATTTTCACTATTATGGACTTTAGGATTTCTTAGGTTCAATGGACTTGAGATGTTATTTACTTAAAGTATATGGGAGTGTGTATGCTCTGATACCAACTGTCACAGAACAATTCTTATCCCAATCCCAATCCCAATCCCAATCCCAATGCCTAGATTGTGGTGAAAGGAATAAAGCACCCATCTCTGAGTGGCCCAAAAGGATCTCACACACTTGCATATACAATAAGAAATAATAATTCATAAATATGAAATTTAATGAAGTAACAAACCCAAATATGATTTTGCAAATCTATCCTTTGTCAAGTGCAGAAGTGATCTAGTCAATTCTTTGTAGTGATCCTTTTGGTTTGCCTAAAATAAGATAAATAGAGAAACAATCAATGCAAATGCATTAGTATACTTTGAAAAGAACATATATTAAACAATTAAAAACATTTATGGCAAAATATAGAATTGATAGGACTTATGTTCAAAATGTAGTCAATAAGAAATTTTCAAACCAACATTTATCTGAAAAGATTTTTATTTTGAACAATTCAATTTTATTACAAGTTCCCCATTACATGTGGTTCCATCGCCCCAATGAGATGCAGGAGGTCATCAGGCTCCTTCTCTCCATATGAGGTTGGAGGTCACTTGACATGTACAAGATTCGAGATCATTCGAGATGTACAAGTTCCACCCTCTGAATAAGGAGGTCACTTGTACTCAATATCAACATGTATTACTAGGAGTCATAATGGACAATATCATTTATGTTTTTGAGTTTGTTGCAAGTTATAATATAGAAAATTGGAAGACTAATCAATAGGGAGAAGTAACTCAAAAAAATACATAGCCAAGACTTTCAAGAGGTACATACAAGTAACATTCAATACCACTAGTCCGTTCAAGGAGGAATTAATATAAAAGCATACCTCTTTTGGAGTCTAGAGTATTATCAATATTCATACAAGAGTATTAGACCGATGAGTTCATATCAGATCCTAGATTGCAAGATATATAGCATTTGGCAAGATCTTGGAAAGATACAAGACATGAGGTCATTATATCATGATTAGAGTTCCTAACCCCTAATTAGTCCCTCAGGTGATCATTCATCATATTATCTTGAAAAATCATCATCAATACCAATATTTAGTATGAAAAGCATGAACAAGTCAACTAAGTATTTTAGGAGATTCAAGATATTAAGTGATTTAGTCATTTTCATATACAATAATGTCAAGAGCAGATTGAAATGTGATCTAAAAATTTAGTCATGTGATCAAGTCAGCAATATAAGATCAGAGTCTAGCATAGATGTCATGTATACATGTACCGAGCCGCATCAAAGTTTTGGCAAGATTAGGGTTTGCAATACTAATGAAAAACCCTAAGGAAGATGTATGAAAGAGATATTAGATATCATCATCGAATATTATTTTAACATGGAAATGAAAAGGTTTCATGTTAAATCAGACATTTTTCTAAGGACATTGATATTTTGTGGGAATTTTTCTTTTAATCGTGCTATTTTATTGGATTTTACAAGACTGGACCAATTAGATAAAAGGTAGGAGGATAAAATGAAAATAAAAAAAGGAGTTTCCAGCTTGGATTCACAGATCAGAGAAGGGATCAAGATCACCGGATCCTCCTACCTGATCCATGAGCCAAGCTTGGCTCAAGGGTGTACGATAGGTGCAAGAAGACATGAATGCCCATGGTAACAAAATTTCATGTGTGACTAGGTAAGGGTGTATTGGTAATCATTGACACTTGAATGTTTCTATCATAAAAGAAACTTGGCCCTCTTTCACGCCATTGCATCAATGAGAAAGGGAGAAGCGTAGTCGAGGGTACTATCCAGACAAGGATCATGTGAGGCAAAGTGATGTGGCAAGTGTCTTTGTGATGTTTGTGAGAAGATAACAGGCTATGACTTGCCAAGTTCAAATGAACAGAGATGAGAATAAGCCTTTGTTTTGTAGGTGGAGGACAAAGAAATTGGAACAATATGATTCGAGAGTTATAACTCAAGTGGAGGGCAACTGGAAGTCAAGGAAGCTCTGTGATCCTTCCTAGAGTCATGACTAGGCCTTGGGTCATGTGCAAAGGCATTGGATGAAGTCTGGTGTAGGTCATCAGGGTCAGCACATGTGTGTATGGAGGAGTTTCATGGGCAGAGTGCCTCGGGCCACTACACCTTCGTGTGATGGGTGGAGAGGCTCCACCAAAATTCATAGATAGTACATGCGTGGTTAATTTGGAGGAGAATCCTAGTGGTGCAAGCACAAGACTCAAGTTCAAGCAATCATAGATGGATTTCAGTGGGGTAGAAGGAAGCTAAAGGAACAAAATTGAATGTTGGGTATGGGTTAAAGGAGATGTGGGGAGCTGATGGAGGCATTAAATAGCACGCTAGTGGTCCATGGTTTATATACCTAGGCTACCACCAAATTGGGCATTTTTGAAACTTATTTGACCAAGAAGGGAACAGAGAGGAAGAAGGGAATAGAGAGGAAGAAGCAGTGGGGATTCAAAATCCTGCAAACACTATGTGTTGTCTCACCTGGAAATCATACGTGGGGAAGACAACCCAACCGCACATGGCTCGGCCCGGATCTGGGTCCAGGGTGGGCCTGATTCAACTAGGTTAGAAAATGGTATTTTGGTTTCAAAAAAGGACTTTTGAGGGTATATCTTTTATAAAATTGTATCATACACATGAGACATCCAAAAATTATGAAATTTAATCCAATGCTTACAATAATTTCCCTCTACATATAGAAAAAAGATACCAGTTAATATGACAAGGTTAGAGTCATGAAAGAAATCAATTGACTAACAATACATTTCAAGTTAGGTTTTTATGTTACAAGGTGCACATTTGGAATCATAATTGAAATTTTTGGTGTCAAAATTATTCAATGATGATTAGAGTGATCAAGCAAGGTTAATTGAACAATACTTCATAATCAAGGAGCATAATTCTAATTTGGTTATTAAATGTGGAAAAATCCATCATCACAGTTGGCTTGTCGTTGTGTTTGATTCTTCTATGGTTGCAAGAGACACATTAACCTATCCTGGGCAACATGTATAACTATCAATCATTCTAGAAGAGTCATTACAGATAGAATATATACCTTATTAAAGTGTTTCTATTTAGTGGGCAAAAAGACACCAACAATTACTTTAGATCTTAAGACTATATCTTGTATAATGAATGGAAAACACTATTGGAGAATGTTTCTATCAGAATGTTGGTTTTGATTTGATAACATCAAGTTTTGTCTCTTTCCATTTCCAAATATCTTTCACTTTTACATATAGGATTAGTTGACAAGCATTCCTATCACTCAATCTTATTTATAGGATTATAGATATATACAATTGACCATATCCGAAGCCTGAGTCATTTTTCCCTAGGTTAGGTAAATCTTGATTTATATGTTTGGACAAAACTTTGACTGCTACAGTGGCTTGTGGTCTCTATTTATTCCGTTTCTATCTTAACAATTGAAAATCACCAATGAAAGATCAAACGACCAGGTGGGATCTACATAATAAAACGATATATTTCGTTAGATTAGGAGACACACATACTTCTAGAAAAAGTCAGAGCACAAGAAGCAAATAGAGAATAAGATTAGATGATAGACATAATCATCACCCAATTTTATTTATAGGTTTATTACATATATATACAATTTGAGCATATCTGTAGCCTGAGTCATTTTTCCCCAGGTCAAATAGATCTTGATTTATGTTCTTGGAAAAATTGTGACCACCATAGTGTCTTGTGGTGTCTACTTGTTCAATTTCTATAGTTCGCAATTGAAAACAACATAATCATGAGTAAAATATCATATTGTCAGGTTGTATTTTCACATAATATCATATATTTAGTAATATTGTTAAACACACATATTGTTGGAATAAATAAGAAATCAAGTAGACACACAAACAATAGGACTAGGTGACACACAGACTCATCACTTGATCTTACGTATAGGGTTTTAAATATACGTCATTTGACCATATCTAGAGCCTGAGTCATTTCTTCCTAGGTTAGGTAGATTGTAATTTATGTGCGTGGTTAAAATTTTGACAATCGAACTGTCTTGTGGTGTCTACTTGTTCAGCTTCTATATTTTACAACTGAAAACAACATAATCACACATAAAAGATCAAACAGCGAGGTCAGATTTATTCATAATATAATAGATTGAGTAAGATATGAAGACACACACATTGCTCGAGATAGTAGGATTAGATGAAAGAAAAATACATCACTGACTCCTCTTTATAGGGTCACAATTATATACAATATCATATCTAAAGACCGAGTCCTTTTGCTTGAGTCATCTAGATTGTAATTTCTGTGTTTGGATAAAACTTTGACCTCCATAGTCATCTTGTTCTTTCTACTTGTTTAGTTTCTATATTTCACAACTGAAAACAACATAATCCCAAATAAAAGATCAAACATTCAGGTGGCATTTATATATAATATCATAGATTCAATATGATTATCAGACACAAATTATTAAAAAAAGTTAGAGCACAAGAAAACACCCAGATTAGTTGACTGACACATCATTCTCTCTTATTAATGAGGCTATGGATATATACAATTTGACAATATTTGTAGACTAAGTTTGTTTTTCCTAGGTAATGCATATCATGATTATGTGTCTGGATAAATCTTCACCGCCATAGTGTCTTGTGGTGTCTAACTTCACTTTTTATATTTCACAACTGAAAATTACATAATGATAAATAAAATATCAAACAAACATGTGTGGAATTTATATATAATATCCTAATTCAGTAAGATTAATAGAAGCACAAACTGCTAGAACATTTCAAAGCATAAGCAGACTCATGAACATTACAATTAGCTGATAGACTCATCACTCACTCTTATGTCTAGGTCTAGTGATATATATATATATATATTCAAGTTGACCATATATGGAGCCCTAGTCATTTTTACTAGATCAAGAAAATTACGATTTACGTGTTTGTACAAAACTTTGACTACCACTGTGTATTTTGGTGTCTACTAGTTTAATTTTTAGATTTTGACAGGTGAAAACGAATTATTTCAAAATATAGATCAAATGGTTGGGTGGGATTTATATGTACATTATATCACAGATTTAGTAAGATTAGAAAACACACAAATTGTTGGAAAAAGTAAGAGCATAAGTAGATGCACAGACAATATGATTAGTTGACAGACAAAGTCGTCACTCACTCTTATTTATAGAGTTATTATAAATATTTGAGTAGTTGTTTATTTTTGTGTGTCTTATTTTTAATATATAAAAGTGATTCATGGGATTAAGAGAGAAATATTTCTCACTCTTAGTGGTATAGGATGGTGTCAATCCGAAAATATTCATACCATTACCATGTTAATTTAGAAGGTAGTTGTACATGTAAAGACCCATATTAAAAAAATGGAGTTGCATTATACCCATGTCGTAATACCTACAGGAAAATAGCTTCTGTATGTGGCATCCTACAAGGTGTGACACTATGATTGTAAAAAAATTATATTGTGTTATATTTACTTTAATAAAACTAGATATTGATGTGTAAATAATGTTAGCTACTAGAGATTGTACTCATTTATTTTTTTAGTTTGTTTGCTAAATGGGCCCAATGGTGTCTTGGTCATTAGGGTTTGTCTTGAGTCTCTACGCTTCTCTCCTATCCTATTTATAGGATAGGGGGTTTCTCTTCTATCAATACAAAAACTGATACACAATGAGTCTTCTACATCATATCATTTTCTCCCATGGTATAAGAGAAAGTATTCTAGTGCCACCTCAAACCCAAATAGAGAGAGATAGAGAGAGAGAGAGTAAAGGAGAGAAGCCTCCCCTTGAGGGTAACTTCCACCCCTAGGAATTGCTTGGCTACCCATAGAGATTTCCAACCCATGCTTCTTCTAAGAGACATGCCCATGGAACATCTCCATTAAAGTTCATCACGAAGTTGCTGCTTTTAGATCTACATGGGCTGCCATTTCACCACCATTATATATTGCTTTTTGAGCCACCACTATTATCCTATTTATCATCTTCATGCACAGTGCTACCATTCCACATCACCATCATATTCACCTTATTTGGTCTACCCCTCTGTCAATATCCATTTCACTACCTCTATTGAGATCTAATCCCAAATCATGGAAGCAATCATCTTTTTGACTGATATTGTGGATATATCACCCATGTATTGCTACAGTGGAGATCCTGAAGGATTTATCCACCCTTTGATCCTGTCTTGGGGTTAATTTTTCTTTTCTACTGCTAATATGACATGTCATTATTTGGAACAACATGTTAGAGGAGTCCGTCCTTGTTATGATTTTGGATCATGAAGCTTGCACTTTGACTCCAGATGTTACATAAACAACACAGAGAGTCACTTATGATCAGTCTTGATTCTTTCCCAAGATCCATTAACTAATACTACATGTCGCTTTCCAGCATAGTGTGTCACCTTCTTCCTACTATAAATGAGTTCTGCTTTCTAACATGATATGTCATCACAATAATATAGAACGCTTCCTAGTTTGTCTATTGCAACCTGACACATGACATCTTCATATAGACATGACGTGCTAGATTCCTCCTACTCAATCTATTGATGTGTGACTCATAGTGTCCCTTCACCAACATTATGCATAACCTGCTACTTTGACTACATCTTGGCATGCTACAACATCCATAAGTTTTCTTTAACATGGTGGATGCTTCTATACCTGGCGATTCTCTATCTTTATCCTTATCAACAACACATATCTTTCTTTTCACGTAATTTTATATTTCTTTTTTTCTTTAAGCCCCACTCTTTCTAGTCCTACATACCTATTTAATACCTCCTCAATTCTTGTACTACCCCAACTATATATATTTTTAATACTGAATAATTGGATTCTTAATCGTATTTTATTTTTATTCTAATCCACATTAGGGTGGCTTCGCTTGCAATGCCCCCAAGATTTTTCTACCGATGACAAATCTTCCTTTCTGGTCACACTAAGATCCACATGCTTTTCTACCTGGATTTATGTAATGAAGACATGTCTCATAATGATACGAGTTGTTGGTTAACTCCTCCACATACTTGCCTACATAGACCGTATCTCCTTCACTCTTTTTGTGGTTGTCAGGAGGGGAGAATAAACAATGATGAGTTGAGGAAAGTGATGAGATGAAGGATAGAAGAATATAGTTTTACTTCTTTGACTCTATGGATCTTCATCGTACTTCTTTTGCTGTTATGTGGTGTTTCTGTTGTTTCTATGTGGATCCTTATACTGCTATTTTTTTATCATTTGACCTCATGAAGAGTTTGAGAAACTTACTTATCATCATCTCAATTTCTTCTATGAAGTTGTCTAATTCACTTGTGCTATTTGTTAATTGACTCTTCCATCTAGCAATATCATTCCTTCTATTTGTGCTATGATTAGAACATATTTTTTATTGATGTGTTCTTTTCCACTACCTGTTGTTTGTGCTTTGTTTTCAAATCAAATCTCTACTTGTACGTTCCCTATTTGCGTGTTGCCCATTGTTTGTTTCCGGTGCACATCGACTATCGGTACTACTATGGCCCAACACTCTTTGGACTATGCCATCTATGATGGAAATTATATGATGAGATAAGATGATGAAGAATTCTATTAGTGATGGATTTCCATATACATTGGATCTTGAAGTTCTTTATCTTCTTGCTAGTTCATGCATTTGTCTTTTATCCGACTATGTCGTCTGATTTTAGTCATTGATGCCAACACTCTCAGGCTTGTTTGTACCTTGTTCATGTTGGCTCTTTTCATGTCTGTGTTTTGTATGCACTTTGACTACAACTTCTTGTGTACTAGCACTCTCTAATCTTATGTTCTAGCACTCTCTGGTCTACATCATTGTGATAGAGACTGAGATGAAGACTATGATGCCTACAATTCTAATGTTTACTTTTGCTCATGCTACCTGATTGTGTATCCACTTTGTTATTATCTATTTGAGGGGTATTCTTGAGTGTTTAAGTGATTTATTGTAATATTTATGGGGAGAAATTTTATTGTATGTGTGTGCTTTTTCTTGTTTTGCTTCATTGTCTTTTATTTGTCTTTTTGTTTGTTTGTAAGATGACTTGGGTTTCCCAAGCTCTAGATTGAGGGGGACTATTAGAGAGTCTATTTAGATAAGTTGTATAGTCTCCCTTTTTAATTAGCCTAATGATATCTTGGCCACGTAGGATTTGTTTTGAATCTGTATGCTTCCCCTTATCTAATTTATAAGAGAGGGGCATGTCCTTATATCAAGAAGAAAAACCTATACACAATGAGACTTCCCCATCATATTGTTAAAACAATACCATCACGTTATTATACTACATAAGAAATATTTATAGCTTGAAGATGAGTCTAGCTCATTGTTTCAATATTTGTAGTAATGATATTCGAGTTATATAACATATAATGTTACTATTTTTAGTTTTAGATTTAGGTCACTTTAGTTTAGGTTTATCATTAGAATGGTTTGTTCATAATTAGATGATTCAGTATCAACTACAATATTAATTAAGATGGTATATAATCTCAACTATTATATTAACTAGAATAGTAAATTGTGATACAAATAATATATTATACTAATCATTATCTAGATATAGTGTGTACATGGGTCTAGAGAGTATAGGTCCAACCATACCCATCACATGATTCACTTAAGTCTGACTCTAACGATAAGCTATGAGGTGGGCACAAAAATCTAGCGCCTGATGAGTTTTAAAGATACCAATTTGGAGGTATGTTGGTATACTTGGACCTCTTTACAACCCTACTTACACCCTCATTCCCAGTATGTGGAGGAGGAAAAACATCAGAGGGTGCTAGGTCAAGAGATACTTGTACGAGTCATAGTTTCTTAATGAAGAACCATCAAAATTTTACAAGTATGGATCCCTTGTTAAATATATTAGTAATATATACTTTATACAAATGTAGCTAAATATTGTGTAGCTTCTTAATATTTCATCGTTACAAGTTGTTATTATTATGTATTTTTTATTGTCTGGTTACAATACAAATATTATCTATATAACTACAATGTTATTTGTTTATATAGTATGTGTAACTTCTTAAGAAGTGACTAGATTTTGGATTTAATAACAAATTATTATAAAAAAAATTAAATTTTGAATTTTACATAGTGATAAACTTAGAGTTGGATCGGATCCAAAAATTGGTTTTTGTATATACCGACAAAATTATATTAAAAATGTCAATTTTGAATTTATACATAGTAATGAACTTAGAATTGAATCGGACCCTAAATTGTTGAATAGTCACATACTATAAAGTATTTAATCCGACATTATCTTTGATAAGGATTTGTAGAAAGGTATAAATCCATAATCAATCTTGAGCCAAGTATATCTTAGTATAAAAAGATGTAGTCTAGAACTATAAATGACATTAGTTTGGGTCATAATGCTTTTTACTAGACCTATGTCAAATCCATATTGTTAAATAAGTTGTTGGGTGCATTTACACCTACCTAGTATTGAAAATCATGATTAATAGCCAAGGATCATTTGCAAAAGCTAGAGAAAACATCAAGAGTATAACTCTTAGAAATGAGAAAGAAGGTCCAAGTAAACTGAGAGAATTAATCGACAATAATAAGACCATACTTGGAGCCATGAAGTGATTGAGTTCATATAGGTCCAAATAAATCAATATGAAGAAATTTAAGAGCTCTCTTGGTACTAAGGACTCCATTGGATTTGAAGGAGGACTTGGTTTGAATTCTTTGGGTTCAAGGTTGGCATTTCTCTTCCTTTTCAAAATCCAATTTGGGAAGTTCCTTGGCCAAATCCTTTTTGCTCAATTTCTTCAATTGATGCATATTTACATGACCTAGTCAAAGATGACAAAGAGAAATATCATTATAATTGACTACAAGGCATCTACCAACAATTGGCTTAATAGAGTCAAGAACAATTACATAAATATTACCATTTTGTAGTTTCCTTATATATGACATTGTATGTGAGGGAATCTAGAAGCAAGCATTCCATAAAAGTAAATAGCACAAGGTAACCATTGTAACATTATTGGCTAACACTTATTAAATTGTGATGTAGGCCATGCACAAAGAGAACATTCTTGATACACAAGGATTCACCTACATCACCCTCACCTTTTACCTTACCTTTCTTGTTGTCCACAAATGTAACCCAAACTCCTTTCTTCTTTGTGAAATTTTTGAAATGGCTTATATCACCTGCCATGTGTTTTGTGCATCCACTATCAACAATCCATTTCCCTTTTTCCTCACCAATTTCTTCACTTGTGGAGGCCATGAGTGCAAAGGGGCACTCTCCATCTTCATCAGAGCTTGAGACACTAGAAGATGATCCTTCTAGAGATGCATGAGTTGTGTCTTTGTGTCTCCTCTCCTTCTTGTCCTTCCTCTTGTATTTGTTATCTTTCTTGTACTCTTCTTCCTTCTTGGAGTTTCTCTTGTGGTGTGACTTTCTAGCCTTAGAACATTCACTCTTGTAGTTTCCTTTTTGACCACACTTGTAGCACCTTGGATTAGAGGAAAAAGATTACTTTCCTTTGAATTGCTTTCCCTTGGAGAAGTTGTCTTCATGCTCAGTAGGGACATCATCTTCACTAGAGAAGAAGGGAGAGGTTTGGAAAGCAAGTTGCCGTTGAAGGATGAGATCCTTCACTTGATCTTTGAAGGAACTATTTTTGATCTTCCTTGATTCTCTTTCTTCTTTATTTGCATCCTCTTCTTGTTTGTTATGCCTTGGATCATGGGCTTGTAGATTGACAATAAGACCTAGTTAGAATATCACCAAGACTTCTTAATTCTTGAATGGAGGTCACCCTTGACTCCCAACTATTTGGAAGAGACCTCTAGATCTTTGAGTTGATTGCTCCTCTATCCAAAGTGTGTCCCAAAGCATCTAGGCAATTGATGTTGATGTCGAGCCTTGAGTACATCTCAACAACTCCTTCTTTCTTCCCCATCTAGAAGTTCTCTAGGAGGTTGTTCAATATGTAGATCTTTGCCTCCTTCACTTGCTTTGTGACTTCATAAGTAGTGCACAGCTTATCCCATATCTCATAGGATGTATCTGATTAGGAGATGCGGATGAACTCCGATGAAGTGAGGGCTGCATAGAGGATGCTAATTACTTTGGCGTGAAGCTATGCATTCTTTAGGGCTGCTTCATCCCAAGTCAATGCAGCTCTGGTTGGCTCCTTGTAGGGATTGCTCATCACTTTCCACATATCAAAGTTCATTCCTTGAATGTAAAATTGCATCCGCTGCTTCTAATAGAGGAAGATGGTGTCATCAAAGACCGGGGGAGCATGGATAAGCCTCCCTCTACGTTGAGGCAACCAAGTAGGTTATCTTTTTTTATCATTAAGTGTACTTCTATTCCATTCTCAAAAACCAGCATATACAAGTGTTTGGCAAAAAAAAGAAAGGGAAAATAACGGAAATTGTGTATACATTTTCCCTATATGTTATGTTAATAACTTCCAGTCCTCCATAGTCTTCTTCCAAACTACAGAGGGGAGGATCTTTTCATCATCAAACATAGTTTTGTTTCTAGCCTCCCATACGTGGTACAGGAGACAGAGAGCCAGAGACCTGGTATTTTTACTCTGAATAGAAAGCAGGGTGTCCAATCCATCCAGACTCACACTAAGAATGGAGTGAGATCTATCCCAAACTTCATAGACGAATTGGCATTCCCAGAAAATATGTTTTCATGTCCTCCTTTTCCAGCTTGCACAAAAAGCATCTAGAGACCAGCGAGTACCCTTTGGTTTGTAGGTAATTTTCTGTCACCAGATTCTGCTGAAACAACTTCCAACCGAAGAGCTTCATCCTTTTTGGTATTTTTAGTTTTTAGCACCAATGAGCCCAGTGGACCTCATCAGTTCTAGTTCTGATAATGTTTCATACTCCTTTGAGAGAAAAGGTATCAAGACCTACAAAGCAACATAAGTCTCTTTGCCCGAAGTCAATCTTCTCGCAATCATTCTTTAGGTTTTGTAGACCTCTGATCTAAGGGAAACACCAAGCGGCGTCCTTTATCAGGGCGTTCAGCTTGCTTTGTGGACCAAAGCAATTTCTCAGTTTCAAACAAGGTCCCACGTGGGAGCAAAGGAAAGAACCCAGCACCCAAGGGTCATTCCATAGGGAAGTAGTAGAGCCATCGCCTATCTTGAAACAGACCAAGGAACTCGTAAGTGTTCTATGCTTCAATAGGGCCTTCCACATCCAACTATCACTATATTTGGGTGTGCAGGACCATACGGAATCAGAGGTTATGTATCTACTATGAATGAATTTCACCCATAGATTGTCTTTGCTATTGGCAATGTCCCATAAGAGTCTAGTCATACCATCCAGGCTCCAGTCTTCAACCTTTCTAATACCCAGGCCACCTACAAGTTTGGGCCTGCATACATTCTGCCACGAGACAGTGTGAAAGGTCCTTTGGTCTTCTTTATCTCCCCATAGGAAAGATCTACAGATTCTATCTATCTCGTCCAGAGTACCCTTTGGTAATGGAAAAGTACCCGTCCAATACAAGTGATAAGCAGATAGAGTGGATATTATTAACTCCAATCTTCCTGCCATTTACATGAGATGAGTTTTCCAAGAATCAAGCTTAGTCTTAAACTTGTCGATCAGTGGGGTGCACATGCTTTTGATAAGCCTACCCGAGAATAGGGGAAGTCCCAGATATCTAACATGAAGTCCATATTCTTCAATTTGCAGTGCTTGAATAATGCTTTTGGGTGCTGAGTTGTTGAGGAACAACTGACTTTTAGCCTGGTTTAGATGTAAGCCATAAAGCCTGCTGAAGTCATCAAGGAGGCTTCTAATATTCATTGCATTTTCATTTGTAGACTGAGCCATGATCAACAGATCATCTGCGAACAGAATATTTCAAACATTGACATCATTTGCTTTGATTGGGATAATTTTCTTCTCATTCACAACCTTATTAAGAATAGCAGTTAAGCCCTCCATTCCAATCACAAAAAGATACGGTGCCAGAGGATCTCCTTGCCTAATCCCTCTCGTAGCATGGATCATATCAGTGGGGCTCCCATTGACCAGAACCTGAAAGGATGCAGTAGACATGCACTCATTTATCCAGCTCAACCAACAGGGGGAAAGTTCATACCCTGCATCACATTTAGAATATACTTTCTGTCAATGGTATCATAGGATTTACTTAGATCAGCCTTAATACACATCTTAGGATTCTTGTAGCTTTTGAAATCTGCAAACATTTCATTTTCCAGTAAAATAGCATCTGAGATACGCCTACCCTTCACAAAGGCAGACTAATTCTTACTGATGATATCAGGCATAACATCCCTAATACGATTAGCAAGAATTTTAGCTATCAACTTGTGAACAACGTTGCACAAGGATATATGTCTCCAATCTCTAATCTTTTCAGGGTTTTTCACCATTGGAATCAGAGTAATATAGGTTTTATTTGCTTCTTTTAGGAGCTTGCCCTTGAAAAAGAAATCCTTTATAGCACGACAAACATCCTTACCTATCACACCCCAACACTTCTTAAACAAATGCGAGTTCATCCCATCGGGTCCATGTGATTTATCGTCATTGAAACTCATAAGAGTATTGTATATCTCCTCATCTGTGACGAGCTGGCACATTTGTGTCTTCTGAGAATCAGAGATACGAGGTAAATTTTCTAGATTGTTACCAATCCCCGTGGAAGGAGCATTGAACAACCTGTTGTAGTGTGTGTGAAAGCACGCTTTAATGCAGTCGTCACCTTTGATTTGCTCATCATTATATTTGATCACTTTGATATGGTTTCTCATTCTTCTAGTCTTTAAGGAAGCATAGGAAAACTTTGAGTTTGAGTCCCCAAGCCTAAGCCACTGAACTCTAGACTTTTGGCGAATCAAGGATTCTTCAATGTTCTTTGCAATAAGATCATGTTCTTTTTTTATCTTTAGCGATTTCCCACAATAACTCATTAGACGAATCACTGTCAGAGTTGGTTATAGCAAGGAGGGCTTCCTTCTATTTATTTCAAGATTGAAGATGTCTTTTTGTATTTCTAATCTTTTGACACAGACAATACATAGGATTTCCTCTTAGTTCCATCTGCCAAGCCTTTTCCACAGTTTCAAAGAAACCTGGCAAATCAGCCCAATCATTGAAATATCTAGTAGGCTATTTTTGTAATCCAATACTATCGTCAAGGTGTAGGACTTGGATATGGTGGTCACTGAAAATAGTCGACATAAGATCAAGCCACATGCGAGGAAATTCAGTGAAGACCTGCATTTGACAAAACTCCCAATCAATTTTACTTCTGGTATTGTTAACCCCCTCCTGTTGGTTGTTCCATGTCAATGCAGCCCCCTTAGCAGGGATTTCAACCACATTTATGTCACTTATGTCTTGGTTAAAGTCGAGCATAGATTGAGAAGAAGGAGTGGTTCTACCCAATCTGTCACCGGTGTTTCTGACATCATTGAAATCACCAAGAACAATCCAGTTAGATGTAATTTGGGATTTGATGTAGGCCAAATCCTCCCACAGTTTGCATCTTTTATTGTCATTGTTATCAGCATAGACAACGGTGATCTCCAGCTCATTGTTATCAAAAGACAATCTGAAGTGAATACACTGTCTCGATTGGTACAAGAATTTGAGAGCAAGATCCAGGTTGTCCCAGATTACCATGATCCTTAGTTTGTTACAGCTAGCAGTGTTTGCAAACCACTGACTCTGCGGGCAGTAACATTGCAACATCCTTCTAGCCTTCTTGTTCTTGAATTTTACATCAAAAAGGAGAGCAATATCAGCTTTTGCTCTCCTTAGTTCTTCTCGGACATGTTCAAGTTTATCTAGATGAGACAGACCTCGAACATTCCAAGCAAGAATAGTAGGATGTTCAACCATTTGCATGGTGGGAGGAACTACCTTCCGCATCCGTTCCAGTCCCTTCTGAGTTTTCCAGGGCTTCATATCTATTGCTTGGTTTGTCTCTGTTTTTTGCTTTCTTTGTTTCGCGTAGGCCTCTTCTGCGGGGTAGCTATTTTCTTTGGATGAACGAAGCCATCAGAAGCCTCAAGTTGAGGAGTTTCCCCCTGGTTAGGCGGCGTGCTCGGTTGGTCAACCTTCTCAGCATTCCCCTCCTTTTCCTGGTCGACATTTTCACAAGCAGGAGTTGGCTCAGGCGGTGCAGGGGGGTTGGACACCGGTTGTGCCTCCTTCTAAGCATCTTTGTTTGGTTGAGCACTCACCCTTGGTTCACAAAGGGATTTGTCATGCCCAAATTTTCCACAGTGCAGGCATCGTTAAAGGATCCATTCATAATCAACCTGGACTTCATACGGATGGCCCTTATCTGTTCTAAGCTTGACGACGGGGGAAAAGGAGGAAGACGCTACCATCAGTACATTGACCCTAGCATAGTCCACCCTAACTCTCACCTTTGTCTGCCTGTCGAGACATTGTTGTTTGCCCAAATACGAAGCAATCATCGCAATCATCAATTCGCTCCAAAGCTCCAATGGAAGATTGTGAAGCTTGATCCTCACTAGCACATACTCGAGTTTTTCTTGCTCGAGTGGTTCGCCCATCTCCCATATCTTCAGAATCATCGGTTTCCCTTTGACAAACCATGGTCCACCCTCGATCGCATTGTTCAGGTCCTGGTCGAATTGGAACTTGACGATGAAGCTTCCATTGGGACGCCCAAAGACTTCGATCGATCCATATGGCTTCCACATCTATTTCAAATGGTCTTGCAGTGTGGGGATATGCGGGTAGAACCCTATGATGTAACCAGCCACGGTGTTCCACCACTGCGGTGTGTTTACATCAACCTCAGATTGAGGGATGATAATCGTATCCTCGTCGAGCACCAGCTCCGTTTCCTGGATCCTGGTGTTCTGATCTCCGACTGTTCCCTTACAAACAATTGCCCATTCCATTGTGGTGTCGGCCACTCTAACCTGATCACCTCTTGGATGTGGAAGACGACCTCCTTGCTGTGGAGGGGGTCTTCTTCTTCCACCCCTACCACCGGTCGCGGCCATTAGGTCAGAGCCACTCTTTTAACCAAGTAGGTTATCATCCATCTTATCGTCTTGTTAGAGATTTGTTGAAGAAGATCCTTGCTCTGATACTACTTGTTGGATCTAGAGTTCTAGAGAGGATGAATATAGCTTCAAAAATTCTCACAAGAATAGTTAGACCTTCAAATTAAATCAATTCATATCGAATGTTAAAACTGAATTTGAAGTTCTATCTAAACAAGGATAACAAGGATGAGAGAGATTGAAATAAACACTTGGACAAGGTGTTTACAGTGGTTCTAGTCTCCAAACTAGGAGGGCATCAATCCACTACCTAGAGATGTCAACCTCTACGACTTTGCATCCCATGTATACTCATATTCCATTATGAGAGATACAAGAAGACCACCTTACATACAAGAGCTTACCTATTCAAGAAAAGAGTCTTCCACTGACACAAGGACTTACCCACTTGATCAAGATGTATTCATCCTTCAACAAGGACTTACCCACACTTGTATCAAGTCTTTGGCCTTGTAGGGATTTCCCACTC
This sequence comes from Alisma plantago-aquatica, assembly GCA_963693085.1. Lineage (NCBI taxonomy): Eukaryota > Viridiplantae > Streptophyta > Magnoliopsida > Alismatales > Alismataceae > Alisma > Alisma plantago-aquatica. Next base: position 1,270,720,771 of record OY856412.1, on the reverse strand, counting down.
TTCTTGAATCTTCTTCCTTACCCTTCTCCTTCACTAGGAGAAGATCTTCACACTTTCTTCAACCTTGAAAAAGAATACAACTCCTCCTTCACTCAGAGAAGATCACTTCAACCTTTGCTCTTTGAGAAAGGTGATTGGGAAGATGGAAAGATGGAGAAATTAACAAGGTACCTAACACTCTTACAACATGCCAAACTCACTCATAGTCATGAAATTCTTTGTAAATAATAGAGAGAAAGGGGCTCAAAGGGTTGTAGCACACTCAACTATAGCAAGGAGCAAGGATAGCATGAATGAGGAACCTTGGAATGAACTCCAAGAGGTCCTATTTATATTTGGGGGTGTTCCTTTTAGTGTAAGATCACTTAAGAACAAAAAATAGTCATTTTACAACTTGAAACATATCTATTTTTGTTTCAAACTACTCTCGAACGGTTGGAATCACTTTTTCTATATTTTTCATACAATACATTCGGTCGAGTTTCAATAAAGGTAACTCAACCGATTCACTAACCGACAAAGCCAATTTTCAATATATTAGTCGAGTTTATCCTGGTGTAACTCGACCGATCCAATAAAATCAACTTTGGTATAAAAGTTATTTGGTTGAGTTGTGTGAGTATACAACTTGATAGATGCAACAATTTCCAAAAATCCATCACAGATCGGTCGAGATTCAATCTCGACGATTAAGTGTTGTGACAAATTTTCCAAAATGTTTTTTAAGTGATCAAATGATGGAATTAAGTGTCCATGATTTTTCTCATCTTAGTTACAAGTCACATCTTCAATACAAATAAGTATAAAATATTCTAAGGTGGTTTGGAGTGACTTCCACAAAAGTGCATTGCATTGCATTTGACTTGAATTTGTACGAGCTAGGGCTTGTGTAATTTGATCCTTTTCATATACCTAATACTTGATATTGATCTTAAAATAACATATTAGATATATATGATGGAATGTTTAAGTCATTATCAAAATATGGACAATGTATAACTCTCAAGTTAACATAAGTATTTCACCAAAACAATAAAAATGACTTGAACCATTAAATCTAGGTCAACTATAGTTCTTACATAATTTATTTGAACTAACACACAAGTTTTGATTTGTATAAAATTTCATATCATGCTTCAATACCAATATAGAAACTCTCCCACCAAGTTTCATCCAAATACAAATTCTTTAGACCATCAAACTAAAATATCTACAAAAAACTCATTTTTGTCCTATATGAATTTTACCATCATTCAAAATTTCCAAAAATAATAAAATAAATACCATATTCAGAATTATAAGCTTCATGGATAACTTTTGGATCATTAAGATACAATGAAATCTCAAATTTATAAAATCTCCTAAGAGTGGCTCCTAATCTAGCATAGAATACATCATCACACATTTTCCCCTCATACTTTGGTCCACATATATTCATAATTCTTGGAATACATTAATTTTTTGTGATTGAGGGACCAAGTCCCATTGTGGGGAAAATCTTATACATATATTAGATTCTAAAACCTTTACAATTAAGATTGCCGTAGTAGAATTGGATTAGGTTGAGGTTTGGTGAGGTTGGGTAGCGAAGGTAGTGGAGCTTGAGGGGAGAAACGAGAAATAGTTAAGTAGAGAAGGGTTTTGGGGATACATTAAGGCAATAGAGAGGTGTAATATATCTCAATAGGAGGGAACACATCTTAGTGATGAGTTAAAACATGGGGATAAAATTAGGTTTATGGTTTTGGATTTTGGCTCCTTGATGCTACAAGCAAAGACCAGGGCAATGACTTGGTCTCTACAAAATTAGCCCCATATCCAATGATCATTCCCAATAATTGGATTGTATTGGATATATGAGTTAATTAGGAGAGGAGGTGAAAAAAGACAACCTATCATGAGGGAAGGAGAGGGTAGGAAAAGGTGTCCCTACCATGCACATCCCCTACTGAAAAAATAAAAGGTAGGAGACAACATAGTAGTCGTTGCATCTGCACCACATGGTTTTAGGGTTGAGCATCTTGTAGTGCCACCTTCTGGGACCAAAAACTAGTCTAGGGCAGGTGAACCGCTAGTTCAAGTGAAACAACTTAGTCCCCATGGTGTTGGACTAAGAAAGGGAATGAAAGTGTGTTTTCAAGTGTTAAACTTTAGAAATTTGTAATGTGTAGGATTATCATATAGGGATGGAAATTGGATCAAAGGATGCGGGTATAGTATAATGTATATAGAAAAATGTTGAGGTCTATTTAAATCATCATATATTCATATTGAGTGTCACAAAACACCATTTAACCGTAAGGTGACGAGGTGGAGTCAAAAGTTAAAAAGAAATGGATGGTAAAAGGGTAAATAAAGAAAAGAGTGAAAAACTCACTACAACACATCCTCCTCTCTTTACAAGGAATTTCGTCCCCAAAATTCATGTTTCCTTAAAATAGTTCAGAAATCTTTCTTCCATATCAAACTTCAGTTCCCAAGTAGCATCATCACCACCATGCTCTTTGCACAATATTTTCTCCATATCTATATTCTTATCTCTGAGCTCCTTGGTTCCATAGTCAAGTATCTTCACTGGTTCCTCCTGGTACACAAGGGTGTCATTTAATTCAATAGGATCATCATTCTGGATATGGATGGGATCCCTGTTGTACAATTTTGGATTCAATGCATTCAAAATGTTATGAATCATATTCTATTATGGAGGCAGTTCTAGTTTATATGCACACTCCTCTATCTTGGTTTACATTGCTCATGTATTTGGTTCCTATCCTGACATTAGATATGATCAATCATTTCTAGTTAGAAAATATAGCAATGTTTCAAAGTTCATCATTGATTTCATCATTATGCATATTCAAGTGGGTTAATGATTTACCTAAGTTATTTCAGAAGATAAAATAACCCTAAGCATCAATATCATTATTTATGTAAACATTATGAGCATAATCATCATGTTTTGAGGTTTAGGTTACACCTGATTTCCACTTTTCACATGATTGGCGTTTAGGCCATAACATCAAGTTTTGGAAATAAGGATCACATTTTCTCTTCAGGTAACCATAATGAATAATATGTGATGATTAAAGAAGAGAAGGACCCAAATTTTGGTCAAGTAGGTATTTTAAATGGTTTCCTATTATTTATCTAATTATTTGGAACGTTTATACTTAATTTTTGAGTTAAAAAATCATTTTTATGGATTAAATAAGTACTTCTCATTTTCTAGGAGTATAAGATAGAGATGGCAATCACCGTTTTATGTGAAAGAATTATTGGATACTAGATTGTAGTTCAAGGATTGAACACGATGGAATTTTAATGACCCTGATATCTCCTTTCTCAAGAGAGTGTGAGAGAGGCAAAGAGAAAGAGAGATGATCGAGAAAATAATATTGATCCATGTAGAATTTTAGATCATGACTCCTTCTCCCCTAGCTATTTTGCATGTGGGAGGGTTTTGATGAGTGCATACTCATCATGGATTTCTATTACCTTTCTGGAACAGTTTCATCTCTTTTCCACATTTTTTACCCTAATATGAATCATAATGCACAATACTTCTTAGTTGATTCAATAATCATGATTTTAACTAAATATCTTTCATTTAATGCAGGAAAATCAAGAAACTCCACGCATACGGTCTCAAGACCGTTTGGGTCCATGCGGTCCCAAGACCGTTTGCTGGAATACACGAAGAACAAGACGAAACCGGTTGCCAAAGAAAGCCATGCGGTCCCAAGACCGTTTGGTCCCATGCAGCCCCAAGACCGTTTGGTCCCATGCGGTCCCAAGACCGTTTGGTCCCATGCGGTCTCAAGACCGTTTGGTCCCATTCGGTCTCAAGACCGTTTGGTCCCATACGGTCTCACGACCGTTTGGTCCCATTCGGTCCCAAGACCGTTTGGTCCCATTCGGTCCCAAGGCCGTTTGGTCCCATACGGTCTCAAGACCGTTTGGTCCCATACGGTCCCAAGACCGTTTGGTCCCATTCGGTCCCAAGACCGTTTGGTCCCATGCGGTCTCAAGACCGTTTGGTCCCATACGGTCTCAAGACCGTTTGGTCCCATTCGGTCTCAAGACCGTTTGGTCCCATGCGGTCTCAAGACCGTTTGGTCCCACACGGTCCCAAGACCGTTCGACGCGCGCGAAAGGACCAATTGAAGAACTAAAGCCGCACGATCACGCCAAGGCCAGGACCGATCAAAGCAAGATCGTTTGGTGCCCAAACGGTCTCCAAACCGTTTGGTGCCCAAACGGTGTCAAGATCGTTTGACGCCCAAACGGTCTCCAGACCGTTTGGCGCCCAAACGGTCTCCAAATCGTTTGGGGTCAGATCTGAAACTATAAATAGACCCCCAGGGTCCCCATTTGAAGGATCGGTTCCGGACACCGACAGGCTGCCAGAGCACCACCCCGATCAAGTTCCACTCCACTTGCTGCTGGTGTTGCGTGCAAGGAGGCCAAGAAGAGGAAGAAGACGGAGCAAGGAGCACATCTTCTTCACCGGGCTGCGTCCACCCTCTGCACTGAGCTCATTGCGGATCTATCTTTCTGTTCTATCCTTCTTGTATCTCGCATCATGAGCAAGTAGTTCCCTTTCACTGGGGTGCGGGGACTAGCCCTACTGCCCATGCAAACCATGTTCTTTTGTTAAACTTTCCAAGGCAATGTATATAACTCTTCATTTTGTCGTTTATCGTTAAGCTTGTAGGTTGGTTATGTGCGTGTTTTCATCTTTGTGCTCCCTATGTTAGGAGAACTTCAATGCATGGGTATGAATGTCGTTTAGCATGTTAGACTCCTTGACGAGAACTTCCGATGGGATTCCTTGAGGTCGTAAGTGTGTGATCCGCGAGGGGACGAGCCATCTAACCTTCGGTGACGCTTCTGTGCGCCTGATGCCCGTATGGGGGGTTCACAGCCTTAGTTGGATTTTGTATCTTTGTGCTTTTCGTCGATGTTTACACGTACTATAGTCTCTTATTTGTTTAACGATTGACGCGGTTAACTCCTTGACGAGAACTTCCGATGGGATTCCTTGAGGTCGTAAGTGTATGATCCGTGAGGGGACAGGCCATCTAGCCTTCGGTGACACTTCTGTGCGCCTAACACCCGTATGGGGGTTTCACAACCTTAGTTGGATGTTGTATCTTCAGAGCCGTAAGACATGTGATCCGGATGGTGACGAGACATCTGATGCCTATGGTGATGCTTACGCGGACCTGACGCCCGTATGGGGGGTTCTGCAGCAGCTCTATTTGAAGTGTTGTATCTTGCCTGGAATGTTTGCAAAAGAGTATGTTTGTGTGTGTAGCGGTGGTCAAACCCGGTACCATCCCAGCGATTCCATATTATTGATCTAAACCCATCTTTAATTCCGCATTTACTTTCTTGCAAATAGTTTAATCAAACCCAAATCAACCAATCGTTCTAAATATTAGTTTTACTTGAGCTAGATCTAACTGACAAAGATTCTTAAAAACGTTGTCCTTTGGGTTCGATCCTCAACTATACTACGATAAGATCTGTCCGCTTGCGGGTGGCATTGTTGCACTTGGTTTTGGTAAAAGCTCGGGGATATAAACTCCGAGTGAAGTTTTTAGTGCATTCAAAAGTCACATCAAATTCTAGCGCCGTTGCCGGGGACAACGGAATCAGTCAGTCAAATCTAGTTCTTTTAAGACTAATCTAGGATTTTGCTTTTCGTTTTGAAACAGTCGCTTATCTTCTTGACCTTTATTCTACTTTGTGGATCTCACTTTCGAATCCTTTCCAATTTCATGAGTTCTTCAACGTTTAGTGCATGCACCGTTCGGATAGTCTCGGACTCACAACAAGCTTTGATCTCGAGATTGATAGAACCTTCCATCGTCAGATCCGAGAGAATCAAGCAAGGATGGCGCAAGAGGAAGAAGTAGCCCGAAGAGTGGCTCAAGCCATCAATGCACAAAGAGATAGACTCATGCAAGAAGCCCGAGCTGCAGTTCAACAGGAGATCTTAGCAGCACAGGCAGCAGCGCAAGTAGTGGAACTTCAGAAAGATCTAATAGAGTTCTCTATCCCAAAGGCCGCGAATGTCTATCATCCGGTGCAACCTCCTCCCATCGAAGCTGCCAACTTTGAGATTAGAGCACATTGGATAACTCTTCTTCAAAACAACCCCTTCTACGGCAAATTTGCATATAGAACTAGATGATCTTGAATATGCTAATTCTTGCTTGCTTATTGATAAAAATGATTGTCTTAGCCAAGTAGACTCTCTTAAACTTGAAAATGCTAGTTTACTTGATAAGATTAAATTTCTAGAAGCTCAACCTCTCATGCCTAGTTCTAATGAAGAAGATACTTTAATTGTTGATTCTCTCATGCATGACATTGATGTTCTTAAATCTGAAAACAAAAACAAAGATTTTGTTTTGCATGAATTAGAACTAGAAAATGCCTCCTTGCTTGCTAAAATCAATGGAAATGAATCTTGTTCTAGTTATACTAATAAAGAGAATGATGTTGCTGCTCTTCATATTGATAGAGATTCTTATTTAACTAAAACTCTTTGCTTAGAAAATGATCTTCTACATGCTAGAGATAACATTAATCAATTGTCTTCTACTATTGCTTCTCTTAAGCATGATAATGATAGTTTGAGATCATCTTTGCAAAGATTCTTAGTTGGTAAGAAGAGTCTTTATGATATCCTACACCATACTACTAAACAAATTGGTAGACATGGTCTAGGGTATGATAGTAGTCAAGGGAACAACAAAGATAAAGGACCTCCAATATTCCATGGAGAATCCTCTAGTTCCAAGACTATGGGCACATGCAACTTTTGCAATGAATTAGGTCATTATTCTAATTGTTGTCCTTTTAGGAAAGCATCCAAGAGCAATAGGATTTGGGTTGCTAAACTAACCCTTCCGGACCCAAAAACATGATTGGGGACCATTTCATCTTTCTTCTTGTAGGTATTTACAAATGGATTGATTTGAGCTATTGAATTGCAAATTGACTTCTCAATCCACATGAAAGAAGAAAGGTGAGATGTGTAAAGGGTGACAACAAGTGGAAAAGCAATGGTAAGCACAAAGGTAAATGGTTTTATTGCTTATAACCATTTCTAACTTGTTTTTGTCAAGTTAGTGTGCACTATACATATGGTTTTTGAGTCAAAAGTGACATTTTGTGATTCTCTTCACACTCTTGCTCAAAAACTATTTCTAATGCTTCTATAGTGCACTACTAACTTGCTTAGACATGTTTGGATATGGTTTGTATATTTAGCATGCCTCTAGATATGTTTTATGAAAAATATGTGCTTTTTCTACAGTAGTTTTGTCGGTCGAGTTTGCCCTATTGAAACTCGACCGATAGGCACCAATGGGTGTTGCCAACAGCTGCGATCGGCCGAGTTGCCAATACACAGAACTCGACCGATTACACTGTGCACAGAATATACATTTGGCTTATTGAGTGAGAATTTCCCTCTCAACTAGATTTTCTCAACCAATAGCCTTATTCTTTGGCACTCTCATTTGGTACCTTTATATATGCATATTGCCATGTTCTAAATTGCCTATCTTGCATACAACTCTATCTCTCTAATTGCTCTAAATCGGTATATCTATATGTTGCAATTACTTGCTTTGAGTTGTTTTGCAGGTTTTGATGATGATCTCTTTGGATCTCTTGGTTGTGTCTTAAATTGCTTCCGTTGTGCTCTAACTTGCTACATCTCTCTAGGTGTATATCTTGTTTTGATACAACCTTGACGTTCATAGGGGTAATCATCTTATGGTAAGGATGCATATCTAGTGAGTTATATCCTTTCATGCGTCTAAAATTGCATATCTCTTGGTTTGGATATATCTCTATATCTACTCATAGCTTGCTTTATCTTGTGTATCTCTTGCTATGATCTAGATCCTACTAGTAGTCCTAACTTGTGATGTCATCTACTAGTAGTTCATATACATGTAGTTCTAGCCCTGTTTTTAATTGGCATCTTTGATCATCTATATGTTATGCTTGTATCTTATCTCATACATGCTCAAGATTGTTCTTTAAATTGCTTATATACTATCTTGAGTTTCTTGCATAACATTGTGATGCAGGGTTCATAGATCTACATGATATGTAGAAATTGGAGTATTTTTTGGATTTTTATGCAGGTTTTGCTCCAATTTCAGTTTTTGCTGCAAGTATAGTGCTTTTTATGCAGAAACACCCTTCTGAGCAAGACTCATTGCTTTGCCATGAGCTCCGATGGTTTCTAGTCAAATTCCATCATCTTGAGGGTCAAAGTTGTGATTTATTGTTTTTCTGCAGCACTGTATCTTGCATTTTTGGGATGTTCAAGTATATGTTTTAACTTGCTTTTCTTTCTATGCTTGGACAAGACCCTATATGTGCTCTTCTACTCTCCTTATATAACTTTTGTTATCTTCTTTCTCTTAACAAGTGGTGTTTCTTAGTTTCTTCACACCCCCACCTTTTTGAAATGACAAAGGGGGAGAAAGATATGTCTTCTTTTGACAACAGGGAGAAGGCATGTCTTACATGAAGCAAAGAAGCGTGTCCATGTAAAGGGGAGAAGGTGAATGGGAGAAGACATATATGTGTAGAACATATATGAGTAGAAGACATAGTTTCTATAAATGTTATGAAAGCTAACCATGCAGGAGAAATAGCATCAATTGAGGGGGAGTATGAAAACTACACTAGCATCAATTGAGGGGGAGCATATGAACTCAATTCTACTGAAACCCCTAGGTTTCTCCGAAGGTATGATTTTACTTACAAGCTTTCAATACATTTATGGAATGGTTTGTCATCTTCAAAAAGGGGGAGAATGTTGACTCAAGGTCAATTAGGTCAATGTTGACTCACGTCTAAATTGACTAAACCCTTGTTTTGATGATGACTAACCATTCCACATATTTGTGTCTAATGCTTCTACATTGAGTGATTTCAGATTAGGTTTAGACACACTCCAAATGCCCTAACTTGCGCATATCAAATTGGAGAAAAGACAAGTCAAAATAGCTACAAGTGTGCAATTTGGGATCTCTATGTAAATGACCTTAGAATTGCTTTGTAATCACTTGTAATGATTGTATGACTTGTAATTAAGCTTAGAAAAATTATTGGGACACAAAAATCCATCATTTGTACAGTTTTACGAAAATTCCAAAATACCCATAACAGGGATTTTGTCGGCCGAATTCCAAACTCGGCCGATCCATATATTCTGGAATTTTCTGGGCAATCGGCCGAGTTACCAACTCAGCCGATCCCTGTTCGGTCGAGTTTCTATGGTGGGAAACTCGGCCGATCCACTGATCGGTCCAAGTTGAAAGTCGACCGATCGGCCGAGTTTCTCCAAGGGAACTCGGCCGACAGTCTATCTTTCAGACTTGTCGCTTAGTGGTTCGGCCGAGTTACCTTTATATAAACTCGGCCGACCAGACTGTACTAAAAAGTGCAGAAAAGTGATTCTAGCCGTTGTGGAGTTGCAACAAGTGAAAATAGATCCGTTGCAAGCCACAAAACGGCTAGTTTTCGTTCACAAGTGTTCCCAAAGGCTAAGAGGCACCCCCAGCTATAAATAGGACCCCTTGGGCTTCATTCCAAGGTTGAGCATTCCATGCAAACTCTTTGAGAGGTTCCTATTCTATAGTTGAGTGCTTCCTACAGCCTCCTCTCTCTCTCTAAGCTTAATCACTTGCTACATCCATTAGAGTGAGTAGGAAATCTGTAAGAGAGCTAGTCATATTTGTATATCTTGTGAAGCTCTCACTTCCACCACCTCCCCATCTCTCATTTCCAATCATGAAGATGAAGGTTCTCTCTCTTGTACAAGAGAGGTGAAGAAGAACAAGGGAAGGAGTCCCTTGGTGAAGATCAAGGCTGAAGACTTGGAGCTAGAGTGGGTAAGCCCTTGGAGAAGGCAGAAGACTCAAGCTCAAGTAGGTAAGTCCTTGGTGGAAGAAGCTTCTCCGAGTGAAGGTGAAGTCAAAGGCGGAAGATCCAAGAAGAGTGGGTAATTCCTACAAGGCTGAAGACTAGTGCAAGATTGGGTAAGTCCTTGGAGAAGGCCGAAGAATCTTGCAAAGTGGGTAAGTCCTTGGTAAGGTTGAAGACTCTTTGTATTGGATAGGTAAGTCCTTTGTTGGTCATGTATTGTATGTCTTATTAATGAATATAAGAGTGCAATTGGTTGAAGTCCTAGAGGTTGACCTCTCTAGGCAAGTGGACTGACACACTTCTAGTTTGAAGTGTGGAACCACTCTAAATAGCTTGTCTAATTTGGTGCATGTTCAATCTCTCTTATCCTTGCTATGCATGATTTAGTTGCACTCAAATTACCTATTTAGCAACCTTATCTTGTCATATATTTTAGAGGTTTAATGAATTTTGTGTAAGTGCTTTCAGCTCTATTCACCCCCCCTCTAGAGCACCTAAGTCACCCATCTAGGATCCAACACCCATCACCACCTGGGAGCAGCTCCAAAATGCTTTTCTGGAAAAGTTCTACCCCCCATCTCTTACATATGAAATCAGGGGACGAATCACAAATTTCACTCAAGTCCCAGGAGAAACCCTTGCCGAAGCTTGGGATAGGTACAAGGAGCTCCTACGCAAATGCCCACACCATGGAATTCCAAAGAACCAACTGATAGAGATATTCTACAGGGGTGTGGAAGATGATGTAAAGATGTTCCTTGACTCCTCGTCTGGAGGGAATTTCATGCGGCAAAGTTACGACAGCGCATGGAGAGTTGTCACCCTGGGAGCAGAAAATCAAGCCAATTGAGGCAGATCTGTTGGTAAAGGAGTATTAAAGGTCGCCATGGCTGAAGCTATCCCAGAATACAAATCTATAACTGAAACTTTGAAGGTCTTAGTTGCAAAGCAAGATCATATAGAATCATCCCTTGCTGCAATTGGAAGGGGACATTCTCCTACTAGGCAACAAGAACAACTCAAGTCCACTTCTTTGTTTTGTGAGGCATGCAAAGGCACTGATCATTCCACATTGTCATGCAATGTTCTCTACGATGTTGTTCTAAGTAATGCATGTGGACAAGGAGATCATTGCCAGATGGAAAATCTTAATGCTATTAACACCATCCCTGGGCAGAACTCTTACAATCCAAATCAAAATAGGAATCACCCAGGTTCCAATATGGGAATCCTTCAGGAGCTATGAACTCACATCAATTTGGTCTGAACAATCGACCCAGAGGCCCATCCAGTTACCAGTTTAACCAACAACAGAACTTTGGGAATCAAGGAAACTTCAAGGGAAATTTTCAGAACAGAAACTACAATAATTATCAGAACAACTCTCAGTATCAGAATCTGAATCAACAACAAGGACAGGCAGGGTCAATCCCTTCTGATGACAAGCTATCTACCATTGAAAAGTTGCTGCAAACTCAACAAACGATGATAGCCAACCAACAAGCCCAAAAAAAGGCTATTGAAACTCAACTAGCCCAACTTGCTTCTAGTATTAAGCCACAAGCTGGAGTCTTTTCCGGACAACCTGAGAACAATCCAAAACATCTCGAGCAGCTGAAGGTTGTCGCCACTAGATCAGGGAAAGATTATTCAGATCCTCTAGCAAAGACTACTGTGATTATCCCTAATGAAAGTAAATCTACGACTGTCGAAAACTTGACAACACCGAAATCACAACCGAAAGAAAGCGAGACTGATAATGGAAGTTCTGAAAAAGTTGTCGATGAAGAAGTAGAGACATCAGAACCAGATATTCCTGTATATAAGCCTCGTATTCCTTTCCCATCCCGTCTGAGGGAAACCAAGCTTGATACTAGATTCATCAAATTCAAAGAGGCTATGAAGAAGCTCCATGTTGATATACCATTCTTAGATGCTCTTAATGAGATACCAACCTGGACCAAGTATCTAAAGTCGCTTCTCACCAAGAAGTACATCACTGAAGAGTATGAAACTGTAAAATTGGCTGCAACCACATCATATATCATACTAAGCAAGATGCCAAAGAAACAAAAAGATCCAGGATCCTTCGGAATCTCATGTCACATTGGTGACTCATCATGCAAGAAAGGATTGGCAGATCTTGGCACAAGTATTTCTATTATGCCGCTCAGTCTATGCAAGAGACTAGGGTTCGCAGAATTGCTTCCAACTGCTATGACCATTCAACTTGCGGACAATTCGATAAAAAGACCGTTAGGAATTCTCGAAGATATCCCAGTCAAGGTAGGCAAGGACGCGTATGTTCCATGTGATTTTGTCATCATGGACATAAATGAAGATACCAAATACCCTCTTATCTTCGGCCGTCCATTCCTCACCACTGCTAGAGCCCTTATTGATGTTGAAGCAGGAACCTTACTTTTAAGGTTAGGAAAAGAGACTCTCGAATTTAAGGTTTTTGAAAGTATGAGGAGACCAAGTATACAGGAGGAAGTATATCTGATAGATTGTGTCGAGCAAATGTCACAACTTACTCAAGAATATCACGAGTCATACGATCCCTTGGAAACTTCTCTACACACCCTTTTTAATGACAAACCTATTGACCAACAAACCAAGGATTGCATCGAATCTTCCAACTTTGCTAAAGAAAATGCTGAAGCTACTTACGAAGAATTAAAGACTACCGGAACTCCCGAAGAAATCAGTGAAAAACCAGAACCTCCTGAAATGAAGCCCCTGCCTGAAGGGCTGAAGTATATGTTTTTAGACGATCTCAAGGTTTGTCCAATTATCATGAATTCTGATCTAACAACCAATCAAGAAGAGAAACTTCTGGAGATATTAAGGGAGAACAAGAAAGCCATAGGGTATAAGATGAGTGACCTCACGGGGGTCAGCCAAGCCTTGTGCATGCATAGAATCCCCATGATGGAAGACCATAAGCCGACCATCGAGCATCAACGAAAGTTAAACCCGAATATGAAGGAAGTGGTCCGTCGCAAGATCATCAAACTTCTTACAGATGGAATAATATACCCAATATCGGACTCACCATGGGTAAGCCCAGTTCATGTGGTACCCAAGAAAGGAGGGACAACCGTTGTAAGAAACGAAAACAACGAGCTCATCCCCACTCGAACAGTCACTGGGTGGCGGATGTGTATTGATTATAGAAAATTGAACAAGGCCACTCGAAAGGATCATTTTCCTATGCCCTTCCTCGATCAAGTTTTAGAAAGATTGGCCCATCAAGAATATTTCTGTTACCTGGACGGTTACTTTGGATTCTATCAGATTCCCATACATCCAGATGATAAAGAAAAAACAACTTTCACCTGTCCCTTTGGGACATATGCTTTTAAAAGGATGCCTTTCGGTCTGTGTAATGCCCCTGCAACTTTTCAACGTTGCATGACTGCCATTTTTGCAGGGCTTACTGAAACTGTTATGGAGGTCTTCATGGAAGATTTTTCTGTATATGGGAACTCCTTTGATTCCTGTCTTAAGCATCTCTCCATGGTCCTTAAACGTTGTGAAGAAGATCATCTGGTGCTAAATTGGGAGAAATGCCACTTTATGGTAAAGGAAGGCATTGTCTTGGGCCACAGGGTTAGCAACAGGGGAATTGAAGTTGATAAAGCCAAGATAGAAGTCATATCTAAATTGGTAATTCCTACGAATGTAAAAGAAGTTCGCGCTTTCCTTGGTCACGCTGGTTTCTATAGAAGGTTTATACATGATTTTTCTAAGATAACAAAGCCGATGACCAATCTGCTTTTAAAAGATGCTGATTTCAATTTCAATGAAGAATGCATCAAAAGTTTCGATATGCTAAAGAAAGCCCTTACAACTACCCCCATCATTAGAGCTCCCGATTGGGACCACCCCTTTGAAATTATGTGTGATGCCAGCGATTACGCGGTGGGTGCGGTCTTAGGACAATGCATAGAGAAGAAACATTATGTTATCTATTATGCGTCGAAAACCCTCGACGAAGCTCAAAGGAATTATGCTACTACTGAAAAGGAACTTTTAGCAGTCATCTATGTCTTCGATAAATTCGAATCCTACCTTACTGGTTCGAAGGTAATCGTTTACACAGACCATGCTGCCATCCGTTACCTTATGGCAAAGAAGGATGCTAAGCCAAGACTAATCAGATGGATACTCCTTCTACAAGAATTTGACCTTGAAATAAGAGATAAAAAGGGGACGGAAAATGTTGTTGCAGATCACCTCAGTCGCATCCACACTCTGGATGCTGAAGGGATCTCGATAAATGACTCCCTACCGGATGATCAACTCATGAGCGTCTCAGAAGCAGTACCATGGTATTCTGACTACGTAAACTACCTTGCTGCGGGAGTCATCCATCCCCAGTACACCGGGAACACTCTGAAGAAGTTTATGAACGATGTGAAGCATTACCATTGGGATGAAACATATCTTTTCAAACTTTGCGCTGATGGTCTGTATAGACGTTGTATCGCTGAAGAAGAAGCTCAATCTATTCTGGAACAATGCCACTCGAGACCTGTGGGTGGACATATGAGCTCCAAAAAGACTGCCTTCAAGGTTTTGCAATGTGGATTTTTCTGGCCAAATTTATCCAAGGATTCTTACAATTTTGTCATGTCCTGTAATAGCTGTCAAAGATCTGGCAATATAACCAAAAGAGACGAGATGCCACTGAATCTATGGCAAGAAGTTGAGGTATTCGACGTTTGGGGAGTGGACTATATGGGGCCGTTCCCATCTTCTAATGGATTCTCATACATCCTAGTGGCGGTTGACTACGTCTCCAAATGGGTTGAAGCTATACCAACCGTCACTAGTGATTGAAAACCAGTTATCAAATTATTCAAAGATATAATCTTCCCACGGTTTGGAGTACCGTGAACCGTGATATCTGACGGAGGCTCTCACTTCATTGAACGAAGCTTTGAAGCTCTTCTAAGAAAATATGGTGTCTCGCACAAGGTGTCTTCTCCTTACCATCCACAAACCAGTGGACAGGTAGAGGTCTCTAATCGACAACTAAAGGCTATCCTTGAGAAAACCGTTGGACGTAATCGAAAAGATTAGGCGACAAAAATCAACGACGCCTTATGGGATTATCGCACTGCTTATAAAACTCCCCTTGGGACTACTCCTTTTCGATTGATATATGGAAAAGCTTGCCATCTGCTAGTCGAATTAGAACATAAGGCATGGTGGGCAATAAAACGATTGAATTTTGATATGCAAGAAGCAGGACAAGCCAGGATTCTGCAACTCAACGAGTTGGATGAACTTAGAATGACAGCTTATGAGAATGCACGAATCTACAAAGAACGCAAAAAACTCTGGCATGATGGACATCTGAAAAGAAAAGACATATAAGTGGGAGATAAAGTTCTGGTTTTCAACTCAAGATTACGGCTATTCCTAGGAAAACTCCATTCTCGCTGGTCCGGACCCTTCATCGTCAAAAACATCTCACCACACGGTGTTTTCTCTCTATGGAGTGAAGCGACAGGGGAATTCATAACAAACGACCACCACTTGAAGAGATATTTTACCTCGACTGACATTGGCATTGACACAATGATAGAATTGGCAAATCCAAAAGACCCACCATGAAGCTAAATGACTCTGTCGAGCCAACGACATAAAACAAAGGCGCTTGTCGGGAGGCAACCCGACCAATAAATCTGTTTTACTTCTCCCTTTCAGATTTTGTTTCTTACCTTATAGTTAAATTTTCCTTAAATAAAATTTACCTTATGAGATAGTTCTCTTTCAGGACACGAGATCGGAGTGGTGCTGATCAGAACAAAATCATCCTTGGCAGTCATACCTGGTGTTTCCTTTCCCCTCCATCTTGAATTTAGGGTTTGCTCGAGGACGAGCAAATCTCTAAGTTCGGGGTGGAGGGTGGGTGGTACATATTCCACTTCCACATACACACCCTCTTTTCATACTCAATATGTCTCTATCATAAAATTTTAAAAATTTTCAAAATTTTGAACATATACCTGATGAAATTTTGACTCTTGTCGATAAAAATATAACTAACTATCTTGCTATGCATTTTCAATCATAATATCCTCCTTATTCGAAGAAAATCCTCAAGAGGACTGACTTTTGAAACTTTACTCTTGCCTGAAACCATCCTGTGAAGCTTATGATTCCTAACATCATAATACTTTTTATAAAATGATAAGTATCTGTCAAACTGATAGGGATCAAACACATCGTGCTTCCTAACTGACTAGTGGAACAATGGCTCAGAAACCCCACCGGATCCGCATCGAGTCATTAATTGAGCAGAGTATGACGAAGAGAATAACCCGGTTTTGAATTGTAAATCAAGTTTCATTCTGATCTGAATTCTCTTCTACACTTCTTCTATCATCTTCGTATCCATCCATCCATCAATACCACCAAAATAGCCAAACTTGTGCCAAACCCTAAGTTCGGGGTGGCACGCCACTTTCCTTGTATCCGCTTCTTCCATACCCCTTCCAATAAATAGGGGTGTACCACCATAAATGCAATCTCGAGTCGAATAGAGGAGATATCTGCAATAAAAAGATGCCAAAGTGTACACAAAAAGAAAATGCAATCTCGAGTCGAATAGAGGAGAGATCTGCAATAAAAGATGCCATAGTGTACACAAAAAAATATGCAATAAATGAAATTGAAAAACAAATAAAAAATCTCGAGTCGAATAGAGGAGAGATTTACTTCTTCTTTCCATACCACCTTTCACTCCTTTTTTCTACCTAAGGGCACAATACATGCCCTACCAATCCTGAACTACACCAGTGTCAGATCAAATGCATACTTGTTGATTATGCGGGTATCTCAGAACTCCTACAACACACTTTGACATGCTTGGTGTTGGAAAAGGTGGGGAGGAAGCGTTATTGGGAAACGAACTCAGGAACGAAGCTATGGAAAGACGTGTTCTGTGGTCCCAGGAAGTTATGGTACTCATTCATACTGAGCAGAAAGAAAACATTTGTGATGTGAAGATGAAGAAATCACACGGATTGAGAGTATTTCATTAGGCAACAGTTTCAAACTTTATGTTACTCGAGGATGAGCAACGATTTAAGTTCGGGGTGTTTTGATGAGTGCATACTCATCATGGATTTCTATTACCTTTTTGGAACAGTTTCATCTCTTTTCCACATTTTTTACCCTAATATGAATCATAATGCACAATACTTCTTAGTTGATTCAATAATCAAAATTTTAACTAAATATCTTTCATTTAATGTAGGAAAATCAAGCAACTCCACGCATACGGTCTCAAGATCGTTTGGGTCCATGCGGTCCCAAGACCGTTTGCTGGAATACACGAAGAACAAGATGAAATCGGTTGCCAAAGAAAGCCATGCAGTCCCAAGACCGTTTGGTCCCATGCGGCCCCAAGACCGTTTGGTCCCATGCGGTCCCAAGACCGTTTGGTCCCATGCGGTCTCAAGACCGTTTGGTCCCATTCGGTCTCAAGACCATTTGGTCCCATTCGGTCCCAAGACCGTTTGGTCCCATACGGTCTCAAGACCGTTTGGTCCCATACGGTCTCAAGACCGTTTGGTCCCATTCGGTCTCAAGACCGTTTGGTCCCATTCGGTCCCAAGACCGTTTGGTCTCATTCGGTCCCAAGACCGTTTGGTCCCATACGGTCTCAAGACCATTTGATCCCATTCGGTCCCAAGACCGTTTGGTCCCATTCGGTCCCAAGACCGTTCAAGACCGTTTGGTCCCATGCGGTCTCAAGACCATTTGGTCCCGCGCGGTCCCAAGACCGTTCGACGCGCGCGCAAGGATCGATTGAAGAACTAAAGCCGCACGATCACGCCAAGGCCAGGACCGATCAAAGCAAGACCGTTTGGCGCCCAAACGGTCTCAAGACCGTTTGGTGCCCAAACGGTCTCAAGACCGTTTGACGCTCAAACGGTCTCAAGACCGTTTGGGGTCAGATCTGAAACTATATATAGACCCCCAGGGTCCCCATTTGAAGGATCGGTTCCGGACGCCAACAGGCTACCAGAGCACCACCCCGATCAAGTTCCACTCCACTTGCTGCTGGTGTTGCGTGCAAGGAGGCCAAGAAGAGGAAGAAGACGGAGCAAGGAGCGCATGTTCTTCACCGGGCTGCGTCCACCCTCTGCACCGAACTCATGGCGGATCTATCTTTCTCTTCTATCCTTCTTGTATCTCGCATCATGAGTGAGTAGTTCCCTTTCGCTGGGGTGCGGGGACTAGCCCTGCTGCCCATGCAAACCATGTTCTTTTGTTAAACTTTCCAAGGCAATGTATATAACTCTTCATTTTGTCGTTTATCGTTAAGCTTGTAGGTTGGTTATGTGCGTGTTTTCATCTTTGTGCTCCCTATGTTGCGAGAACTTCAATGCATGGATATGAATGTCGTTTAGCATGTTAGACTCCTTGACGAGAACTTCCGATGGGATTCCTTAAGGTCGTAAGTGTGTGATCCGCGAGGGGACGAGCCATCTAACCTTCAGTGATGCTTCTGTGTGCCTGACGCCCGTATGGGAGGTTCACAACCTTAGTTGGATTTTGTATCTTCGTGCTTTTCTTCGATGTTTACACGTACTACAGTCGCTTATTTGTTTAACGATTGATGCGGTTGACTCCTTGACGAGAACTTCCGATGGGATTCCTTGAGGTCGTAAGTGTATGATCCGTGAGGGGACGAGCCATCTAGCCTTCGGTGACGCTTCTGTGCGCCTGACGCCCATATGGGGGGTTCACAACCTTAGTTGGATTTTGTATCTTCAGAGCCGTAAGACATGTGATTCGGATGGTGACGAGACATCTGATGCCTATGGTGATGCTTACACGGACCTCACGCCCGTATGGGGGGTTCTGCAGCAGCTCTATTTGAAGTGTTGTATGTTGCCTGGAATGTTTGCAAAAGAGTATGTTTGTGTGTGTAGCGGTGGTCAAACCCGGTACCATCCCAGCGATTCCATATTATTGATCTAAACCCATCTTTAATTCCACATTTACTTTCTTGCAATTAGTTTAATCAAACCCAAATCAACCAATCGTTCTAAATATTAGTTTTACTTGAGCTAGATCTAACTGACAAAGATTCTTAAAAACGTTGTCCTTTGGGTTCGATCCTCAACTATACTGCGATAAGATCCGTCCGCTTGCGGGTGGCATTGTTGCACTTGGTTTTGGTAAAAGCTTGGGGATATAAACTCCGAGTGAATTTGTTAGTGCATTCAAAAGTCACATCAGGTTGAAAATTGGAAACACTAATAGTGTGGGGCAAGGAAGAAGAGAAGGAGATTTAGGGGGACTTTAGGAGGAGGATCTGTCCCTTCAATGAGGCTCTTTGAAATCAATGATATGCTTGTATTGCGTCAATATGAGGAGAGTCAGAGGAGCAAAAGTTGTGGTTTTCAATGAGTGAAAGGATAAACAGTGAGGTAGAGAATGATTTTGGTGAGAGATGAGGCACTGGAGACATGCAACCAAGTTCAAGGTGAGACCAATGAGCTTGGGAATGAGTTCAAATAGGTGGAAACATTAGAATTTGTGTTATGCCTTTTGGCTCCTCAATGTTTCGAGAAAAGAGTATGCAACAACTTGGTTAGACAGATCTCCAATCATCCTACCTATTAATGGGATTGAATTGGATAGTAGAATTAATTGGGATAGGAGGAGACATGAGACAAGGTACCATGAGGGAAGGAGAAGAGAGGGATGAGGTGGCCCAACTATGCACATTACCCATCGAAGAAATTAGAGGTAGGAGAAACCACAATAACTATCAGGTTCTCATTTTATTGTTAGATCAACTCCTATTCAAATATAATGGTGTAGATATAATTTAATATATTACCTCAATATAGTAACACATTAGCCTCTACTGTGAACAATTTCCCTTTATTGAAAGAAACTTTCCTTCTATGTACCATCGGGCATGTACGAAAAAAATGTGTTTCGTGCACCATTCTTGTTTAATGGTATTGTAAAAGGAATGAAAAAATACACAGTGTGAACTTAACTAAGTTCATTATTACTTCTACATTAGTTGTATAGTTGTTACATTTACTTACAAGTACACACTTTGTACACTATAGTCATATATCAAATTATATATAAAATAATGCCCATTTTAGCATGAACTAGGGCTGAGATAAACTTGACCAAAATTCAAATAATATCATGTGCATGTGTGCATCATGATTTTCATCTTATTTCAGGATTGTTTCCATACATAGTGATCATGGGGGAGAATTTGAAAATGCTCTCTTTGAGCATTTTTGTGAAGAGTGTGGATATGCACATAAATTTTATTCACCTAAAACACCTAAAAAAATGGGGTTGTAGAGAGGAAGAATAAGTCACTTCTAGAAATGGCTAGGACCATGCTTTTAGAGTATGACACTCCAAATAAGTTTTGGGCCGAAGCCATTAGTACCTTATGTTTTGTGCAAAACTGAGTTTTCACACATCCTTCTTTGAAGAAAACCCCTATGAGCTATGGCATGGTAGGAATCCTTTTATCAAGTATTTTCACGTTTCCGGGTTGTTTTGAACACGAAAGATTCTCTTGACAAGTTTGATGCAAAATCGTACAAGGATTTCTTTCTTGGATATAGCACTACTAGCAAGGCTTATAGAGTGTATAATGTTGATCTATCTAAAGTAGAAAAATCTATTAATGTCAAATTTATTGACATTAACCTTTTTGTTTCTAAAGATATTGCTAATGATGATGTTGTAGAAGAAGTAATTCCTACCATGAAAGATGTCACGGAACCGTTCTTACCCCAATCCCAATCCCACTGCCTAGACAATAGAAAAGGGATTGAAGCGCCCGTCCCTCAGTGGCCTAATAGGATCAATCACACTGGCATATACAATAAGAAATAAATAATTCAAAAACTGGATAAAAAAGAACAAACTAACCGAATATGGAGATATAGCCGATTTATCTTTATCATCAGAGTGTATGGGTGTGGAAGCGATCTTATTTTAATATTCCATTGGTATTACCTAAAATCAATAAAATCGAGACACAATCATGCAATTGCACGATACACTATCAAAATCAAGAAAATAGTTTATAAGAAAATATGTATACTTGGCGGGACTTATATTTCAAAGTATAACAAACGATTTCCAAACATTCAATATCATTTGACAAAAAGGTTGTTATTCAACGATTCAATTTTTATTACGATTTCCCATTGTGTTGTAATTCGAGAAGTATGCTTATATTTTTGTGTGACTTTATCACCCCAATGCGATGGGGTAAATCACTGGGCTCCTTCTCACCATAGGAACATAGGGGGCCAACGTACAAGTCCCACCTCAAAATGAGGGTGTTTTTGTACTCAATATCCACATTATCAACATTATCAATATCATCATCATTATCAATATACGGGCAGTCATAATGGGCATGCAATTTATGTTTTCATGTTTTATAAAATATAGTATAGAAAAGTAGAAACTAATCATAGGGAAAAATAGCTCATCTAAATAAATAGCCAAGCATACAATAAAGAGATACATAAAAGTATCTTCAATACAATCAAGGAGGAGTCATATAATAGCGTACCTTTCACCGAGGATTTCGAGTATAAACAACAAATAGGTAGACCCTTGGAGTCAGATCCTAAATCATCAAGATAGGATCAAGGGTTAAGATCATGATATTCTGAATGTCATGTTTCAATATTCAAGATTAGGGTTACACTTTTCCTATGACAACCTTATGGTTGGGTCATTCACTTATAATCAAACCATATTTCAATATGTCCAATATTTCTTCCAGTGTCATGTATTTTCAAGTGTGAATGACTTAGGTTTTCTAGGATCATATGTGTCAACCCTAATTTATGATTATTATACATGTCATAATCACATTTCTAAATCCTCATCATGATAATTAACATCATTTGTATTCAAGATTAGATTGCTGGGTAAACATATACCAAGGTTTTGCAAGATTAAGATAAAGATCAAGATTACTCATATTCATTATAATCAAGATTAAATCAAGTAAATAGATCTATATTACTAATTATTCATTTTCAAGAGTAGATGAGTTACAAGATCAGACATAAACTCATATTTAGTCAAGTGTGGTTTCAAGATGATCATTAGAGACAAATCTAAGGTTTTTCAATGTTTTAGTCAAGAATAACCATCATTAGAGTCATTTGGACAATCTTTGGATAATTGGAGATCATAGTTTAATGGAATCATTGAAATCAAAATAGAATCAAGTTTTTAAAAATGGCTCCGTTAGATTTCCCTGGATTTCCTAATGAAAAAGGACTACTTACTTGCCTTATTTGGATTATCCTAGCATAATATAAGATCAAAATATAATGGGGTTTTATTTTCTTATTTTGAATGAACATTCACCTGGATAGAGGGAAGTGGGCCGCCAATTCAGGCCCATTCACCCTACGTCTTGAGGATCTGGCCCAACAGAGCGATTCCTCTCATGTACGTCACCCAGGTTGACGCCTGCCTTATGATGTGCTCCCCTATTTCCATGGAGGAACAGAGGACGTCGGAGCTTGGGGAGAAAGGAGTAGGAGGGGTCGAGGAAGGTAGTAAGGATGCTTTCCTAGCTCACCACATCCTCGCGAGTTGAAAGGTGGTAGCAGATTTGGGTGGGGAGCTGAGAAAATACGACACCCAATTTGGTCTGGACGGCGGCGCTGCTTGGAGCAAAAGGAGGTCAGGGGCGTTCGATGGTATTTGAGAGGGGTCAAAGGTGCTGGTTGCGCTCGTGGGAGAACGCCAAAACATGTAGTGGGGTTTTTATAGCTCAGAAAGGTTAGGTTTAGGGTTTTAAAGGCCATAGAATCCCTGGCGGTAGCTGCGAGGGCAAGGTCTTGGTTGCTTTTGAAATGCACATAAACAAGGGAGAAAAAGGGGTCATTTGAGTTCGGAATGGCGGGGGAAACATCCGCTTCTTTTGATTTTCAAAACTGGTCAAAAATGAGCCAAAAGGGTGTGTCAGTCCCCTTGGCCTCCTCCCCACTGATTGCGGGAGGTAGGGGATGACCTCCTAACCACTAGATTGGGCTGCGATCTGTGGCTCACCGATCCAAAGGTTGAGCTTCATCCCTTGCCTTAGCCAGTGTATTGCTGACTTGGAAAGGATCAGAAAAAGGCCAATAAAGGGGGGTTTTGAGCACAAAACTTTCAAAATCATAGTAAATAGTAGGAAAGTCCAATTGTTCTCAAATTTGGACCACAGCTTCACAAAAACGTGAAGAACTTTTTGAAAAAGTTTGAGAACAAAAAATATGAAGTTTGATGTATCAATTTACTTCATTCGACAAAGTGATGATTGAATCTAATTTGAGGTGTTATAATGTGTATACAATTCACATTGATCACCATATTTCGGATTTGAGTCTCAAAAATGATTATGAAGCCAAAAAATTTTATTTGAGACCATTAATGGATATAATGAGGTCAAAAAAGTAATTACTTTAAAATAATGCTAAAATCTACTTTGTCACATCCTTCCCTCCTTAAAAATGAATTTTGTCCCCAAAATTCAAAACATCCTCAAAATCAGAATTGTCCAAATCCAGATCATATCCTCAATTATTTAAACATCTTCAATTATATAATCAAAGTCATATCCTCAAAGTTCAAGTAATACCATCATCATAATTGGAATTCCATGTTCCATATCATAACCAACTTGGTACTAACATCATTTCATCATCGAGCAATTGAGTATCAAGGTCAAAGCATATATTTGAGCCACAAATATGAGAAGTATCCTATTGATCACATCATATTTTAGGTCAAGCAAATAGAGTTTTTAAATCATCTTTACAAGGTGACTTTCAATCCCAAAATCTAAGGGTCCTAGCCTCTACATTATCCTAGGCGGGGTTATATATCCATGATTTGAGATTTCATATTTCAACATTTTGAGATAACATCATGCTTTCAATATCATTATTTCGAGCTCAAAATCAATGGGAAGGTCCCACCCTAGTCTAGTGAGAGTGAAACCCTAAGTCATAAATCGATAGAGTCAATATAGTCATCATTTTGAAAATTTCAAAATTTGGGATTTTGAAGTCATTAGTCATATATATAGTATGATTGGTAGATCCAAATAATGTGAACATAGGATTCATATCATTATTAAGATTGATAATCATGAGTCAAAATTCTATAATCAAGATCAAGAGTCGAGATTTTAAACACCAAAAGTCATAGATCCAAAATTTGATCATATGCATATATATATTTCAAAGCTAGTGTTTATATTCCTGTTTAGACCTTAGGGGATATCACTCATCTATATTCAATTTCTAGAAACAATATTCAAGTGATATTTGATCAACGTGTCAAGATTTCATTATCATGGTTTCCAAGGTTGATGAATGATCTAGACCTAGGTCTATCTAGGAAATTAACCACAAGATATAGTCAACATTGTCATATATCAAGGTCACTATTAAATCAATATTCAAGATCGAGTATTAACCATGGATTTAACCTATTAAACATAGGTCAACCGATCCAAATTGGGGGAAGGGTATACTTTTCCAAACTCTAAATAATCAACAAGATGGAAATTTAGAAGTAGTAAAAATAGGGATGTGACCTAGGTTAGGGGAGTCATGAGTCAACTACCACCCTAATCTAGCACATTACCAACATAAGTCACGATCCATTGAGTTTATTCAAATAGGGAGAGTATCAATGATTAAATCATATATATCTAAGTCATAAGATCAGAGTTCAACATAATTGGGAAATAATGTCAAGAGTTGCAATTCTTTCCTTTCCTGATCAATGTAGTGATATAATTTGGAAATCAAGGATTTGAATTTGACATTCGAGGAATCAAAGCATGATAATGCAAAATCTAGTTCCATAATCATCATATCAAAATCGATATTGCAAAAGGCATCAATAGTCAATAGGAAACTGCATTTTGCATCATAGTCCTATATCATGATTTTGTGAGTCTTAGATTTAGTCATTTGATAGCATGGTCAAGGTGTGAATAAAATAGGATACAAGTTTTCTTAACTATGTTTGAGGTTTAATCAACAATAGGGAAACGTAGGCTTAATTAAATAGGGACCTTATCAAAATAAGGTATAAGGTATAAGTCATCTTAATTTCACCATATCATAATTCATATCATTTACTTTAAACAAATGAAGCATATAGTCAAGTTTTAGCTGAAATGGAGTGTTCATTATATCAGGGGTCATACATGATTACTTTATTCCAAGATTCATGGATCAAAATTGAGTTTTCAAACTAGGGTCAGATCATGGTATCAACTTTCAAATTTAGAGATATTTATTATTCACATGCATAAGCTACCCATAATCGAGACATCATGTGATAAAAAGTCACTAAAAAGGGCCACATGAGGAAATGAGAAGACTACGTAATCTTCATCTACATGGGTGGCTTAGGATAGTCCTTAAAGAACAGATGAGATGCTAGAAGACTCTTTAGGGTTTCACAAGAGAACCCTTAGGTCCAGTTCTAGATCAATTAAGGCCAGGTAGAGCGGGGGATCTCAGCCACCGTGAAGATAGATAGAAGAAATTATGTCAGAACCCGAGCCTAGACACCTCAATTTTCACCATTATGGACTTTAGGGTTTCTTGGGTGTAAGAGACTTGAAAATTATTTACTTAAAGTATATGGGAGTGTGAAGGCTCTGATACCAATTGTCACGGAACCGTTCTTACCCCAATCCCAATCCTACTGCCTAGATAATAGAAAAGGGATTGAAGTTCTCGTCCCTGAGTGGCCCAATAGGATCAATCACACTGGTATATACAATAAGAAATAAATAACTCAAAAATTGGATAAAAAAAGAACAAACTAACCCAATATGGAGATATAGCCGATTTATCTTTATCATCAGAGTGTATGAGTGCGAAAGCGATCTTATTTTAATATTCCATTGGTATTACCTAAAATCAATAAAATCAAGACACAAGCATGCAATTGCACGATACACTATCAAAATCAAGAAAAATAGTTTATAAGAAAATATGTATACTTGGCGGGACTTATATTTCAAAGTATAAGAAACGATTTCCAAACATTCAATATCATTCGACAAAAAGGTTGTTATTCAACGATTCAATTTTTATTACGAGTTCCCATTATGCTGTAATTCGAGAAGCATGCTTATATTTTTGTGTGACTTTATCGCCCCAACGCGATGGGGAAAGTCACTGGGCTCCTTCTCACCATAGGAAGATAGGAGGCCAACATACAAGTCCCACCTCCAAATGAGGGGATTGTTGTACTCAATATCCGCATTATCAACATTATCAATATCATCATCATTATCAATATACAGGAAGTTATAATTGGCATGCAATTTATGTTTTCATGTTTTTCAAAATATAGTATAAAAAAGCAAAAAACTAATCATAGGGAACAATAGCTCATCCAAATAAATAGTCAAGCATACAATCAAGAGATACATAAAAGTATCTTCGATATCAAGGAGGAGTCATATAATAGCGTACCATTCACCGAGGATTTCGAGTATAAAAAACAAATAGGTAGACCCTTTGAGTTAGATCCTAAATCATCAAGATAGGATCAAGGGTTAAGATCATGATATTCTGAATGTCATGTTTCAATATTCAAGATTAGGGTTACACTTTTCCTATGACAACCTTACGGTAGGGTCATTCACTTATAATCAAACCATATTTCAATATGTCTAATATTTCTTCCGATGTCATGTATTTTCAAGTGTGAATGACTTAGGTTTTCTAGGATCATATGTGACAACCCTAATTTCTGATTATTATACATGTCATAATCACATTTCTAAATCCTCATCATGATAATTAACATAATTTGTATTCAAGATTAGATTGTTGGGTAAAAATATACTAAGGGTTTGCAAGATTAAGATCAAGATCAAGATTACTCATATTCATTATAATTAAGACTAAATCAAGTAAATAGATCTATATTACTAATTATTCATTTTCAAGAGTAGATGAGTTACAAGATCAGAAATAAACTCATATTTAGTCAAGTGTGATTTCAAGATGATCATTACAGACAAATCTAGGGATTTCAATGTTTTAGTCAAGAATAACCACCATTAGAGTCATTTGGACAATCTTTGGATAATCAGAGATCATAGTTTAATGGAATCATTGAAATCAAAATAGAATCAGGTTTTTAAAAATGGTTCCATTAGATTTCCCTCGATTTCTTGATGAAAAAGGACTACTTACTTGCCTTATTTGGATTATCCTAGCATAATATAAGATCAAAATATCTATGGGGTTTTATTTTCTTATTTTGAATGAACATTCACCTGGATAGATGGAAGTGGGCCACAAATTCAGGCCCTGTCACCCTGTGACTTGAGGATTCGGCCCAACCGAGCGATCCCTCTCCTGTGCGTCACCCAGGTTGACGCCTGCCTTAAGCTGTGCTCCCCTGTTTCCACGAAGGAACAGAGGCTGTCGGAGCTTGGGGAGAAAGGAGTAGGAGGGGTCGAGGAAGGTAGTAAGGATGCTTTCCTAGCTCACCACATCCTCGCGAGTTGAAAGGTGGTAGCAGATTTGGTTGGGGAGCCGACGAAATACGACGCCCAATTTGGGCTGGACGACGGCGCTGCTTGGAGAAGCTGGAGGTCAGGGGCGTTCGATGGTATTTGAGAGGGGTCAAAGGTGCTGGTTGCGCTCGTGAGAGAACGCCAAAACACATAGTGGGGTTTTTATAGCTCGAAAAGGTTAGGTTTAGGGTTTTAAAGGCCATAGAATCCATGGCGGCAGCTGCGAGGGCAAGCTCTTCATTGCTCATGAAATGCACAGAATCGAGGGAGAAAAAGGGGTCATTTGAGTTTGGAGTGGCGGGGGAAACATTCCGCTTCCTTTGATTTTCAAAATTGGTCAAAAATGAGCCAAAATGGTGTGTCGGTCCCCTTTTCCTCCTCCCCGTTGATTGCGGGAGGTAGGGGATGACCTCCTAACCACTAGACCAGGCTGCGATCTGTGGCTCACCGATCCAAAGGTTGAGGTTCAACCCTTGCCTTAGCCAGCGGATTGCTGACTTGGAAAGGATCAGAAAAAGGCCAATAATTTGAGCACAAAACTTTCTAAAATCATAGTAAATAGTAGGAAAGTGCAATTGTTCTCAAATTTGGACCACAACTTCTGAAGAACCTTTTGAAAAAGTTTGAGAACAAAAAATATGAAGTTTGATGTATCAATTTACTTCATTGGACAAAGTGATGATTGAATCTAATTTGAGGTGTTATAATGTGTATAAAATTCACATTGATCACCATATTTCGGATTTGAGTCTAAAAAATGATCATTAAGCCAAAAAAATTATTTGAGACCATTAATGGATATAATGAGGTCAAAAGAGTAATTAATTTACAATAATGCTCAAATCCACTTTGTCACAAAAAAACTGAACATCTCCCAAAAGGGAAAAGAGGTGGCCACTCAAGAAGAAGACATAGATGAAGAAAAGAAGGATCCAACCCCCCGCTTTGCAAGGAATCATCCTAAAGAGCTAATCATAGGTGACCCTTTTGAAAGAGTGAAGATGCGGGCTGCCTACAATATAGAACAAGCCAACAACTCAAGCCAAAGAACATACCAGAAGTTCTTGGGGATGATGAATGGATCCTAGCCATGTAAGAAGAACTGTAACAATTAGAGAAGAAGAATGTGTGGACTCTAGAGCCAAGACCATGTAATAGAAATATTATTGGCACCAAGTGGGACTACCATAACAATCTAGATGAAAGCACCAAGGTGGTAAGAAAAAAAAGCAAGGTTAGTGGCTCAAGGCTACAATATGCAGGAAGGTATAGATTTTGATGAAAAATATGAACCCGTGGCTAGAATTGAGTCCATTCATATGTTTCTTGCTTTTGCTAGTTATAAGAACTTTCCTCTTTATCAAATGGATGTTAAAAATGCATTTTTGAATGGTACAATTGAGGAGGAAGTGTATGTTGCACAACCTCTAGACTTTGAACATGATAGTTTACCAAACCATGTTTATCTATTGCAAAAAACTCTCTATGGCCTCAAACAAGCACCTTGAGCTAGGTATGAGAAATTAAAGAACTTTTTGTTAGACCATGGGTATATTATGAGCAAATTAGATTCTACCTTGTTTCTCAAACACACTTCTAACAATTTTCTAATCATTCAAGTTTATCTTGATGATATCATTTTTGGCTAAACTAATATTGATCTTTGCAAAGAGCTTAGTGATCTTATGCAGAGTGAGTTTGAGATGAGCATGATGGGTGAGCTTACATTCTTCCTCGTCTTTCAAATCACGGAAACAAAAGATGGAAACTTCATCAACCAAGGCAAATACACAAGTAAGCTACTCAAGCATTTTGGGATGGAGAACACCAAGTCGATGGACACCCCCATTTCAAACACCACCAAACTTGATAAATATGAAGAATGTGAGAAAGTGGATGAGAAGATCCAAAGAGGTATGATTGCAAGCTCACTTTATTTAACTACCTCTAGACATGATATAATGTTTAGTGTTGTCTTGTGTACTCACTTTCAATCAAATCCCAAGAAATCACATCTTATAGCTGTTAATAGGATTTTAAGGTACTTATCCAAGACTCAAAATTTTAGACTGTGGTATCCCAAGTTAAGGGACTTTACTCTTACTTCTTAGAGTGATGCTGATTACGCATGTTGTTTGATTGATAGAAAGTGCAGAAGTGGAACTTGCTTCCTCCTTGGCTCATGCTTGGTGTCTTGGTTTTCTAAGTATCTGAGCACAATGACTTTATCAACTATCGAGGCTTAATAAATTGTAACTGTGAGTTGTTGTTCATGAGTTCTATGGATGAAGCAAATGCTCTAAGACTTCAACATTTATTTGGATGCTTCTCCTATCTTTTATGATAATAGTAGTGCAATCAATTTATATTAAAATCCTATATTTCATACTAGAGCCAAACATATAGATGTTCATCATCATTTTATTGAAGTTCATATTGCCAAAACAGATATTTATATCATACATGTGGACACAGAAAATCAGTTGGCAGACATTTTTACTAAACTACTAGCTAGAGAGTTATTTAATTTTATAGATCTAAACTGCTCATAACTGCTTTGCATGAATCTGATATGACTTCTAGTTAGTTGTTATCTATCCTATATGATTTTCTCATGTCTTGATCACCCTTGCTTGCTAAAGTGCTAATTTTTTTCATGTTCTTATACCTTGTTTTTGCTTGTTTTGGGTATTTTTTCCAAATGCTTGTTTTATCGCCAAATAGTACCCAATGATGAGTGATATGTGCCTAAGTATGTTTAACATGAAAAATGGACCAGAAAAATAAATTTAATTAGCACTCAAATAGCTAGGAACTATGATTTCTAAATTTGGGACAAACCTTCTGTCGGTCGAGTTGCCAACTCGACCGATTGGTGGCTGAGAGCTTTTGTAAAAATCCATCCGGCCGAGTTTCCATCTCAAAAACCTCGATTGACAACTGGGATGGAGCAAATCTTAAGTAGGGTTCAACCAAATTTTCTCCATCTCAACTAGAGAAAAATCGACTGATTCCTCCTCCATCTCTCTCAAGCTCTCAACCCTAGCTCAGACCTTCCTTTCCTAGCCTTATCCAGCCCTCATTTTACCTTCCTAGCTCCTTTGCCTATCACACCTAGGTGGTTAGATGACCTTAGGTGATGACCTTATAAGGAAAAGGTCATATATGAGGTAGTCGAGTTGTTTCATGACCATCACCTAGCTGACCTAAGTGTCGACCACTGGTGCTAACACAATTACATGACAAGCACCAAGGTGGTTCATGAGTTCTACACTAATATGGCATTAATTTTTATGACACTCTTGTTACCCCACCTAATTCTCAAGTAATTCTTAATTCCATGATTGCTAGTAAGAAATTCACAATGTCAGAAAATACCTTGAATATATTTTTCAACGGTACTAAGGTAATCGACATATGGAGAAAGAATTATCTTGAGTATTTCAACCTACTTGACCCTGAGGCCTTCTATAAGTAATATGATATCACTCTCCTTGACATACATAAGTTATTAAAGAAGCCTCAATTTCCCTACAAGAAGAAATCCACCCTACCTTACTCTGTCTTATACCTTAAAAATGGCATTCTCACCTTAGTATTCCACTACAACACTCACCCCAAAAAGAATCAAATCGAAATTGTAGAGGATACTGCAGTGATTATGTTTTTCCTGTTGAAAAACATTGGAGTCAAGTGGTCTAGATATGTTCTTCACCGTATGACATTCTTGGACTCTGGGAAGAATTCTTGAGGCACCCACCCACCCTACCCAACCTTGATTTACGGTCTTTTGACCTCTACCACTGGAAAGTCTCTTTTCATGATCATCATTACAAACCATCTAGAAAAGGAGTATGTATTAGTGAGACCATAATCAAGAAAATAGTTTTTCCTACATCCTCTTCCCCCACACCCGGAGCCTGTACATCCACCCATGCACCTCCACCTCCACCACAATCCCTGCATTCCTGCGCCTCATTTCATGTATCCAATGATGCCCTCATAGGTTACATGGTGCATTAGTAGGTGTACAACCTACAGGTTTAGGAGCATCATCAATAGGAATACTATTCTATCATGTCTACCATGAAAATATCATGTTCCCATCCTTATCCTGCCTAACATCCCTACCCAGGTGGTGATTATGCTTCCTATGCATATAATCACTTCTACCCAACCCCTCCACCTACTGCTTCCGCTGCTACACCCTCTTATAATAGTATATTTGCCTCTACACCAACCCCTAGAGTGATACCTCTTCCTGTTGGCCCCATAACTACCCTACTTGTAGGACTTGGCACCTCTACTCCCACTTTTGCTCAAGCCCAGTAGCTGCATGACCTTGGTATGTCTTGGGTTGAGCAGAATACCATGTGGCCCATTCACAGTTTTAGTCCTACCATTTAGGATATGCCCAACCAGGTTGATGAGGAAGCTACTACTGGTGATGAGGAGGCATCTGATGATGATGGCGAGGATGGTTGAGATGATGATGATGGCTTTGGTGGTGGCTATGGTGATGAAGGTGACGCTGCAACACTTTTAGATGGAGATGAGGACTATGAGCCTAAATCTTCTAATGATGATGCCAATGATGACCCGTTGGACCTAGATATCTTAGTTGTTTAGATGTTTTAGTTATTAGTCTTTGCATACTAATCATATATCTCTTTCTAGAATATTTTTTACTTAAGACATATGGGCACATTATCTGAGCTGTACTATTTCTATCATCTTGTTGTTTTTATCATTTTGGCTTGTAGTTTCTTTGAGAACATGCTTATGTGTTGTAATCTTAATCCTCTATATCATAAGTCTATGTATGTTCTATCATGTGAGTTATTGATATGTTTTCCATATTTTATTTATGACAATAGTTGCTTGTTTCTCTCTCATCTCTATTTGTGTGTGTTATGTGGTTGCATGCCTTATCTTGAGGTTGGATGTTTTTGGTTGTGCTTGGTTAAGACTCATTTTTTATGCTCTTCTACCCTCTTACTTTTTGATAATGCCAAAAGAGGGAGATAAGATTGATGTTTTGAATCTCAACCATATTGTTTTTATTACAAATGTGATCCTTTTCGTGTCTAATATATGTTTTATCACGTGACTTACTAAAGCACCATGTCGTATATATGATATATAGCTTTGTGCATAAAGACAAACTATGCAGGTAAGAGTGAGCATAGATTGAGGGGGAGAAATTCACATTGTTAAAATTATGAATTCCCTTTCATTTCACAAGGCTAAGATATAACTTTGCACATCCTTTTCAATATGTTGAGGAACGGTTTGTCATTGTCAAAAAGGGGAGAATGTTGACTTGAGAGTTATACATTGTCCATATTTTAATAATGACTTAACCATTCCATTTGTATGTATCTAATATGTTTGTTTAAGATCGATTTCAGGTATTAGGTAGATGAAAAGGATCATATTACACAAGCCCTTGCATGTCCAAATTCAAGTCAAATGCAATGCAAATGCACTTTTGTCGAAATCACTCCAAACCACCTTATAATATTTTTGTAATCAGTTGTATTGATGGTATCACTTGTAACTTAGATGAAATAAATCAATGACACTTAATTCCATCAGTTAATCACTTGAAAATAATTTTGGAAAATTTGTGACAACTACTTAATGGGTCGAGTTTGAATCTCCTCTGATGGATTTTTGGAAATGGTTGCATCAATTGAGTTGTATACTCATAAAACTTGACCAAACGACTTACTAACCATAGTTGACTTTAGGTGATCATTCGAGTTACCCCAGGACAAACTCGACCAATAGTTTGAAAATTGACTTTGTCAGTTAGTGGATTGGTCGAGTTACTTTTATTGAAACTCGACCGAATATACTATATGGAAAATGTAGAAAAAGTGATTCCAACCATTGGAGAGGTTTTATAAATGAAAATAGAACCATTGGAAGTTGTAAAATGGCTATTTTTCATTCTTAAGTGATCCCACACTCAAAGTAACACCCCCATCTATAAATAGGACCTCTTGGAGTTCATTCCAAGGTTGCTCAATCATGCTATCCTTGGTCCTTGCTATAGTTTAGTTTGCTACAACCCTTTGATCCCCTTTCTCTCACTCATATACAAAGCGTATCGTGATTATGAGGGAGTTAGGCATGTTGTAGGAGAGCTACCTAATATTACCTTGGAAAGCCCTCCATCTTTCCATCTTCCCAATCCCCTTTCTCAAAGAGCAAAGGCTAAATTGATCTTATCTGAGTGAAGGAGGAGTTGTTGTTCTTCTTCAAGGTTGAAGAAGGTGTGAAGATCTTCTCTGAGTGAAAGAGAAGGGTAAGGTGGAAGATTCATGAAGAGTTAGTAATCCCTGTGAGGCCAAAGACTTGATGCAAGTGTGGGTAAGTCCTTATTGAAGTCTAAAGACATCTTAATCAAATGCGTAAGTCCTTGTGTAGGTGGAAGACTCTTGTGGTGAATAGGTAAGCCCTTGGATGTAAGGTGGTCTTCATGTATCTGTTATAATGGAATATAAGTATACATGAGGTCCAAAGTCCTAGAGGTTGAACTCTCTAAGAAGTGGATTGATAGTCTCCTAGTTTGGAGATTGGAACAACTCTAAATACCTTGTCGAAGTGTTTGTTTCGATCTCTCTCATCCTTGCTATGCTTGTTTAAATAGGACTTCAAATTTAATTTTAGCATTTGATTTGAAGTGACATTATTTGAAGGTCTAACTACTCTTGTGAGAATTTTTGAAGCTCTAGATCCCCCTCTAGAGCCCTAGATCCAACAAGTTAAACTTTAATATTTTACTATTCCATTGTAATAAGAAGGTGGTTTTTTTTAAATGGTGATTTATTCACCACATCTCCTGGGTTTGATCCATCAACCACTTATTTGTATAACAACATTTTTATGAACTGGATGCCACATCTTTGAAAAATATTGTGAAACTTTAACTACAATCTTTTATGTACAATTTTGATTATTGATAGATTCTATAAATATAATACATACATTATTTTGATACAATTTATATATATTATGTGAGATCTTTTTTAATGGATGATATGACTTGAAATAGTTTTTATAACATTAATGACAAAATTATGTATTAATGAAGCTTTGTATTAAAATGGATAAGTGTGATTATGGTAGATAAGGATGTATTTAGAAAATCAATTATGGCTATAGAAATATTTTTTGATGATTTGGTGAATCTTAATTACATTTATGACTTTTTAGCATATATCATGTGAAAAGAATTATTTAGACCTTCAAATATTTTGTCATAGAACCATTATTACCCCAATCCCACCACTGCCAGGATAGAATGGTAGCGTGATTGAAGCACCCATACTTGGGTGGACCTAAGGAAATAACACACTAGAATATATAACAAGAAAATAATTTTAATATCCTCAATTTTGGTTAAATTAAATTATATAAATATACATCCATGTTTCGATAATTTTTTTTGGTGAACCCAGTGTGTGACCCTTTTTATTGATATTTTTGTAACTATACATGAGCTATACGAATATACAGGAAGAGAAGGTAGAACTGCACAAACAGAAAATGAGCATCTAAACATGCAGGTCTGAATCAAGAGAGACTTGATTCCAGATCAAATCAGACATCCTCCTATAATGGAGAAAGGTCCTGTTATTTCTTTCAGACCATAAGAAATAAAGGATATTGCAAGTAAGAAACTTCTTTCCTCCACCATAGACAAGCACGTCCTCCAACGAAGTAGGTGAAAGATGGAATCTGTTGTAGAACTTGCTTCAAAGGCATCTATCCAGAGAATATCCAAACAGGAGATGATCTCTAGATTCAGAGTCAGAACACCAGTTTGGACATCTAGAAGATAAAATGAAACCAAACCTATGATGAATAGGGTCAGTGAAAAGTCTGTCATGAAAAGCTTTCCAAAGGAAGATAGAGATTCTTCTGGGAAGATTACGACTCCAACACCAGCTCCCCCTCATGACAACTGAACCTTTGGTTCTAATATGCTCCCAAGCTCCCTACAAGATATGTTATTCTTCCCACATATCAGAAAAGAATCAACTTTGCTCGAATTAGGAATAGGAATGGAGCATAAGTAATCATTGACATCTTCATCACCCCTCTTCTTCAGGAAGGACCATTTGTTGTTACTAATGCAGGTATTCGCTTTGCAATACCTCTGCTTACCTAGTCTTAAAACCATCTGAGCATCAACATGCTCTAGAAGTGAGGTTTTACCACGACACCATGGGTCAAACCAGAGCAAGAAGTTCCCACCATCACCAACTTTGAAGTCTATCATGCTATGTAGTTGATCCTTTTTGTTCTAAAGCTTATTCCACATATAGAAAGAGCAACTTTTAATCGTGATGGACCCAATGGTATTATTGGTGGAAAGATAATGTTGACAAATAATTTTCCCCAATGGTATTATTGGTGGAATGACAACGTTGATTACTTTGTAGCATGGGTTCTTGTGACACAAGTTAAATAAATGAAATGAATTCATACATGAATATATAATAATGGATTTTTGATGTGATAAATAAAATATAAGATAGATGTAAAATATCCAAAAGAAAATAATGTACAATTGAGTTATTTGGGTCCTGGAGGATTGACAGGACGAACTGCCAGTTTTCGGATACGAGATATTCATCCTAGTGACTATGGACGTATTTGCCCAATTGACACGTCCGAAGGAATCAATGTTGGGCTTATTGGATCTTTAGCTATTCATGTAAAAATTGATTCTTGGGGATCTGTAGAGAGTCCTTTTTATGAAATATCTAAAAAATCAAAAGAGGCAGAAACGCAGATGATTTATTTATCACCAAGTAGAGATGAATATTATATGATAGCAGCAGGAAATTCTTTGGCCTTGAATCGGGGTATTCAAGAAGAACATGTTGTTCCAGCTCGATACCGTAATTACGTATAGTACACCCAGTTCGAATCTACATATTTGTGTTTTACTCCCCGTAACTCTTCCTCAGCCAGGCTTGGGCAGAATAGCAGAGCAAGTACAAGTATTAGTAGCATAGCAAAAATGCGTTCCTAGTCATTAATTGAATATGTTTGCTCGCGGTAATTGTGGCCTATCGGGAGAATCGATGACTACATCTTTGATGCACTACTAGTACACACCATCTGAGAATTCTTAATTGTCTAGTTGTAACTGGGGCTATTTACTTTACAAGGGATTATCCCGGATCTACGCCAGGTATTGACGTGACATGACGGTGATTCTCAAATATCGCATAATAGAATGTGATACAACGGGATAGAATGCAATAGAAACATGGTGTTTTGTATAATTAAAAGAATAATTATCTTGTTGGGAGTGGAAATACAACATTTAAGGTATCAAGCGTGAATATTTTTATATGACTTTTTGTATGCTTGAAAAAAAAACGAAAGGAAGAGAATCCTAGACATTTAAAGAAAAAGGAAACTCCATGAGATAATGGTTTTCAAAAGAGAACGTTTTGGATATGAAAATATATTCCAACAAAAAGTCCCACAATGTGAATATGGGTGGGCAAAAATACTATTGAGTTTCAATGAATAAATTAAGGAACTTATTAAAGAAAAAGAGAAAGAATAGCCTAGACTTCAAGTCTTAAGCTGTTTCCTAAGGATTAAAGGATCAAATTATCCAAATGTAAAGTTTTTCCTTAATGGCTTTTAGTTGCCAACTCGAGATATTAATAAGTATATGGTAGTATCTCCTCATGACCATTGGATTGACAGAATAAAAGCCAAGAGATAGAGGAATATAAAGTTAAGTCTTTCCTTTTACCATATTTTAGTTGATTTTTTAATGTTTTTAGAAATGACTTAATGGTAAGTCTTCTATAGGAAGTATCTTTACACGAATATCATGCCTAACCTTTTGGGACTTCCTTAAACTCCATTGAAGAAGAGAAACTAGAAGTGAAATAGAAGAGACTACCTATATATACAAGATTCATGTGATACTCAATTCATTCAACACTACTCTCCTCATATCTCCTCAATTTTCTCGATGTCCAATCCTCTCATGTTTTCCCTGTTCAAGCTCAGTGTTGTGGATTGATCAACAACTTCTACAATGGTACCATGTCTTGGAAGGGGTTGAGAGTGGCTTGCCATAAAAGAGGTGTAGATTTTGTTAGCTCCGATGACTAGGGGAGGATCACACTCGTGCCCTAGATCAAGAACATGGCCACAACCGCCACCCTGGATGATGATCTCCCTAGAAACCCTCATTTCATAAAATCTTTTAAAGACATATACGTTAATGGAACACATTGAATTGCATCAGTAAATAGTCATGGAGTAATAGATGTTAACAGATATAAATACCAAAATTTTCTCATGTGAATAATGGCCTTTTCATATCGTTTCCAGAATGGTCTAATTTGTCCCCCGTAGGATCTAGATAATAAACAGTCAACGTCTTAGGGACAACTAATAACCCAATGCTTACCTACCTCTAGAGATAAGAAAGTAAAAAATACATAACTCAAAATCCACATTGAAATGTAATTTTCTTAAGTCCAAATTATAAGCAAATTAAACTTATCCAACATTGTATGGAGCTATTATCACACTCTTCTTCGCTTCACCAAAATATTTAAAATTGTAGAGCATTATAAGGTAATTGATGTAGGGTCTTTATTTACACGACTGATCAAGGATGGAACTAGAAATTTCACATTGGTCATTAAAAAATCTTTGTAGACCCTATGTAAGTGATTGCAAAACATATATTACGTATGCACTAATATATAAGAAAATAGATCACCATATATAAAACAAGGTATATAGATATGTAAATAAGATCTTACCATATCCATAGTTCTATCATAGATGAATTCAGACAAACACAATGAAACAACTCAAAATATCTTGTAGAAGTATATTATTATTGTATCATTGGCCTAAACATCCTCCTAAATGGAAACACTAAAATGTGAATTTTTGGGATGTTCGCCTATCCATATTTTTATACCCCTGTATTGAGGACCTATCGAATTGAATAGGTCCATTGCAAGCCAACTAGGTACTTCAAGAGGAGGTGGAGGTGGAGCAGGATGAGCTATAGCGGGTTTCTTCTCTTTGTCCTACGTATATAATTTGATATCAATTGTCTTGTATATACATATATAAATTAATGTAATGTAAATTTACCATACATAATCAATATAGATGACTCCCGCTTCGGGCCAAAAAACCACTCCGCCTTCGGCTTCACCAAGCATGTCAGCATCTAGGTGGATATATGGCAATGGATGATGTCTCCCAGCAAGGAAGACAAGCCTCAGGCCCACATGAACGACACCAACGAGTATTAGAGTGCCATGAATCATGTCCCCTGGAAGGCACATCTAAGTCTCACCCTCTGCAATGATGTATTCTTGTAATTTTAGATGGCATGGCCTCAACCCCTAGAAATTTACACAGAGTATGTTATATATATACCTAAACATATCATCTTAGAAAGACTAGCTACTATGTCATAAAAAATACTTACAACAGATGTGTTAGGTGGTGGGTCTACAAGATTACACCCAACCACCTCTATCATAGGGGAACAACAACATGATAT
This sequence comes from Alisma plantago-aquatica, assembly GCA_963693085.1. Taxonomy (NCBI): domain Eukaryota; kingdom Viridiplantae; phylum Streptophyta; class Magnoliopsida; order Alismatales; family Alismataceae; genus Alisma; species Alisma plantago-aquatica. Next base: position 1,270,681,619 of record OY856412.1, on the reverse strand, counting down.
AGGTAATGTTTGAGTGGCAGCCTGAGATACATGTCACTTTATCATTGCTTCATGGACTCTCTTATCAATTGACTCATCTTCCTATACATGTCCGAAACAAACACTCTTTGATTCCTGAATTACCTTTGCAATAACATTCTAAGAAAGAATAGGTTACCTCAGTTATTTAAAATCCCCTTTTCAGTCATGTTTGTGTTGTGATTGCCCAAAGAACGCTCTTAGGCCCACACCATTGCATGCAACCCTAACACGACTAACATGCTTTGATTTATTGAGAGCAAATGTCAATTCATCCCTTGTATCTTGAGGGATGAACGAGCCTTGTTTCCTCTACTCGTGAAGCTCCCACTAATCATCATCAATAGAAACGGGTAAATATACATAACAATCATCAATACTAATTGCTTTGAGTGTTAAATTTTACCATTTTTGCAGCCACCTTAGCAGTTGTGGGGTTGGTTATATCTCCTGTTTTGTTTTGCCTCCCAGCTATCACACATCATGATGAAGCTGAGGTGCGGGAGTAGTAGAGGACTTTTCGGTAAGGATGCAAGTGTCAATGTTCTTATTGATATTATTAGGCTAAGGACATACTTTTTGTGAGTAACTTGGTACATCTCAACTAGTCAAGCCTCACATGGACCCATCCTATGGGATGTTAGCCCTGAAATTGGTCCTAGTGGGGATGTCCTCTCAAATATATTGGAAATGAAACTAGAAGATTATTTATTTTGAACAATCGAAGTGTTGTTGATGTTTTTTTTGTTTCTTGGGGTTTATATTACCTTTTGTGATTGATTATAGTCTTATTACTACATGATTCATTTTGATTTTAAAAGCATACCATTGTATTTGCATTGAGTGTGTCTTATTTTCTTGAATTTAGGTTAATGATGACTAATAACCCAAACAGCTTCCACCAATATGAGATGACTTGAGAACACATGTTCAATAATTAAAAACAAGAACTTCATGGATATAGTAATAGGATCTAGTATCTACATTTTGGTTTAAGTTTACTTACCTTTCATATCATGTTGCCTTCTGGCCCCTCTTATAAACTTTATGGATAAATTTAATGAAATGAGAACATTATTGTAACGACCTCACTTTTCAGCTACCCCAATTAAAGAAGGACAAAAATATGAGAGCCATTACCTATAAGAATTTTCCAAGGATCCAAATTTTAATCAAAAAAATATAAAATAGTAGAAAAATTCATTAATTAACAAACATTATTTACTAAAAGCTTACATGAATTTTCTGTCCTCATAACACTATATTTCAAAAGAAATCATTAACTCATCCTCCTTTTGATAACTTTAGCGCCTTCATGTAATTTCCATCTTTATCTTCATGTCCTTTATCATGTATATCAATTTATACCTAAAATGGCATGAAAAAAATACGGGATCAGTATGTTACCATACTGGTAAATGGGGCACATACAAAATGTGGAAGTAAATAACAACATATATGGCAACAAATACTTCAAATATAAACTGGCATTTTCTTCACAAAATCATTTCTTTATGTGCTATTCATAGTGGCATTATAATTGAATGGAATTATATAAACATCCAACATTTGAAACATTCAATCCTCAAGCACTCAAAAAATGCCTGTCAAATGTATAGGGTAATCTTAGGCGTAACCACGTACCTTGATGGTGAGCCACACAAATTATAATGCACGACATACTTCAGTCATATTATCCAATCAACAAGAAAATCCATCCCCAACTTCCCTGAATTCTTGTTAGCATGTTGGATGTTGTGGAAGGCACGAAACAATCACATATGCAACAAGACATGTATACTAGTGCATATGTTGGCTACAAACATACATAGATAAGTTCTTCTAAACATGAAAGCTTATGAAAATAATAGTGAAGAACCATCAACTAGCCCAATACAAATGAGCACCTAGATGAAACCTCCAAAGGGAATAGTAAAGATGAGCATGGATGTAGCCTGACTGAATAAGAAAGCAACAACAGTAATTGTTATACATGACAATGAGGGATGTTGGATGGGAGGACATGCAAGAAACACACATGTGTCATCAGCAATGCATGCCGAATCCATCACTGCTGATTTAGCTCTCACTACAGCAAGCAACAATAACATTTAGAAACTTCTATTAAGTACTGATTGCAAGGCCCTCGTAGAAATGCTTCAATGGGAGCCAGGAAGGAACTCGAAGTATACCAAAATCATCAGTAGGTTACAAGAGTATCTGAAGAAGAATAAAGAGCGGAAGATAACATAAAAATGTAGAGAATGCAACTAGGTAGTAGATTCAATGGCTAAATTCCACCAAAAGAATAAGATTGATTACTTTGATTATAATAGGCCTCCAGAATATTTAAAAGAACCATTGGCTAAAGACAAATGTAATGGTAGTAATACTACAATATTTGTTTTCTCTAAAAACAATGTACTTTGTAACCCATTTCCTTACTGGCTTTCTAGAGGAGGGCGAGATGAATAAATAGTCTTTTGGCTTCCGTAAAAAAAACATACTCTATGTAAATTTGTAAGGGTCGAGGTCATGCCATCTAAAATTGAACGAACTTGTCATTACAGAGGGTGATTCTTACCCACACCTTCCAGGGCACACGATTCATGGAACTCCAATACCCAATGGTGCGGTTCGTTTGAGTCTGAGGCTTGTCTTCCCCACATGGAGCAACATCCATTGGCATATGCCGACCCAGATGCTAACACACATGGTGAAGTAGACGGCTGAGTGGTCTAGTGGTCCAAAGTGGGAGTCATCTATACAGATTATGTATGGTACATTTACATCATGTTAATTGTTATATGTGTAAACATGACAATTGATGTGAAATTATATATGCAGGACAAAGGGAAGAAACCCGCTATAGCTCATTCTCCTCCACCTCCACCTGTTCCTCAATTACGTAGTTGGCTTCCAAAGGACCTATACAACTCGATAGGTCCTCAATGTAGGGGTATGGAAATATGGATAGGTAAACATTCCAAAAGTTCACCTATTATTGCTTCTATGGAGGAGGATTCTATAGGCCAATGATACAATAATAATATATTTCTACAAGATATTTAGGAGTTGTTTCGTTATGCTTGCATGAATTCATCTATGATAGAACTAGGGATATGGTGAGATTTTATTTATATATATACCTCATTTTATATATGGGATCTGTTTTCTTATATATTAATGGATAAGTAATATATGTTTTACAGCCACATACATAGGTTCTGTAAAGATTTCTCAATGACTCATGTGGGATTTCTAGTTCCACCCTTGATCAATCTTGTAAATGAAGACCCTACATTAGTTACCTTATACTATTCTATCTATTTTGAATATTTTGGTGAAAAGAAAAAGAGTGTGATAATAGCTCCATATATGATTGGGTAACATTACTTTGCTTATATTTTTGACTTAAGAAAATTACTATTCATTATGGATTTTGAGTTATATATTTGTTACTTTCTTATCACTATGGGTTGGCATTGGGAGTTAGTGGTTGTTGTCCCTGAGATTATGACTATTTATTATCTAGATTCTAAGGGGAACAAATTAGACCATTCAGTACATGATCTGAAAAGGCCATTATATATGTGATATTTTTTTTATATTTATATCGATTAACATCTATTATTACATGACTATTTACTAATTAAATTCAATGTATTACATTAACATATAGGGCTTTAAAAGATTTCAAAAATGTTGGAGGAAATGTGGGCAGGAAAAAGAAAGTGACAGGTTGGAAGAATGTGGATGTAGTTTCCTGACTCCAATGCATATTTTATTTATGTGAACTATGTTTATTTTTCTTTATTAACATTTTATATGTTGAAATTTATAGTGTTCTATACAAAACAATGACTGGGCATGTGGGTACTACGTGATGCGGTATATGGACATGATTGTCAGATATGTTGCACAAAATATCAAAAACATACAACAGGTAATATATAGTCTTGATCATCATAAGTATAGTCTCATTAGATAATATGAAAATACGAAACTTATTAATTATATATATATATGTATATATATGTCATTCTCTTTGTAGGTGTTTAAAACTAGTGACTTCAATATTGGGGAAAGGTTGTTAGATGTACATATGCCCTATACAATAGAACAATTAGATGACAATGGGCAAAAGCCTTTGAAAGGGAGGCAATTTTTATTATGATTGGGGTACTGATGGTAAAGAATGACATTTCTAAACTTTTGTGTCATTATTTCTGTATGTATATGGTGCTTATATATACATTTGTGAATGACTTTTTTGAATTTTCTTATTGAAATTTGATCTATATACATGTGTCTGAATGTTTAGATGAATGAAGTAATGTTCTTCTACATGTGTGTGAATGTGAAAACGGATGAAATCAATGGAACTGTAGGTTTCTACATGTGTGTGAATCATGTGAATGAATTAATTATGTTTCTACATGTGATTGAATCACATGATGTATATATATAGTCTTGGTCATCTTGTTATTGTAGGTTTGTGGCCTGTTGTTAGGCAGAAATCACAAGATGCTGTAAACCTATAGTTCAGAACTGAAATGGAGGTTTTTCATCCTACTAACTAGCCAGACAGCAGAACTGCAACCTGGTATTAAAAAAAATGACACTTAGTCGTCAATTATTTATAATAACCATCAATGAAAGTATATGTTATTAGTTTTCTTTAAGAAACTGATGACCATGTATTGACATATGCGTCATCTTATGAACCAGAACCGACAACAATTTATGTATGTATTGTCAGTTTTACATAGAACTGACGACTATGAACCAAACACTTTTCATTTGAAAATGGAGTTAGTCATCACTTTTACATAAATCACCGACAACAGTGTGTTGGGTTAGGCGTTAGTTTTGTTTTCATAACCGAGAACTATGGTTCCTACCGATGTCAGTTCTTTTTCAGTTGCAATTGGGTCCGGCTCTGCATTGTCAGTTTTGGAACCAACATCGTAGGCTTCTACCATTACTATCGCCCACTTGGGTGTCTATTTGAAATCAACGTTAAAAGGCCATTTTAACCAACATTAAAGGTAGTGTCTATACTAGTAAAAGAGCTGCAACGAGCTGTGGCCAGGGCAGAGATCATATTTGTGATTTTTCCTATAAGAGTAGTCAAGCACTGGGCCATGATCATTGTAAAATCTTTATAAGCGGTGAACCACAATATACAATTGTTGTGCTGTTGAACTGGACAACATTCCACTGGTGTACAAAGATAAAGAAGCCAGGGACATCCTGAAGGTACCGCTGAGGTTGCAATGTGCATTCCAGAAAGCAAGAGATGGACACTAGGGAATCTAGAAATAGTTTCCTATCTGTAAGAAGGTACATCAAGAAGAAGCAGGAACATGATATTGTGCTTTGATCGACCTAACAATGATGGAAGCCATCAACAAAGGAATTCCACTAGAAGACCTTTGTAGTGAAGATATGAACAACCTACATGGTGTTTACACTATGGAAGTAATCTATGATCGTCATTTCATCAACAACCCAACAATGCCCTATGAAGTAATACCACGTAGGCTTCACTCTGAAATCCCTCTACTTGAAAAGATGACATGGAGGGAACGTCTGAAAACTCTGCGGGTCGATCATGATGAACCAGCTAGGGTGGATACTTGGAAAGAAGTACGGGCATCAGACACTCAATATAAAGAACAACCTCAAACTAAGGACTAGTAAGAAGCCACCTCCATAGTAGAAAAAGAGCAAGAACAACTTGTTTTTAATGGGACTGAAGAGGGAGAGATAAATGAAGATGATATGCCAAAAATAAAGCTTGATAGGACAACTAGAGAGAAAGTACCCACCTTCCAGGACTTTGATAGATGGGGTTGTGAAAGCCTATCATTAGACTCTCTACAACTAATAATGAAGTGCCTTAAGGAAGGTGACACTACGATAGAAATAATCTTTGAAATGGATGTCATATATGTTCTAAAGGAAGACCTCTGTGATACTTTGAAAGTAGGAGGGTATCTTTCGTTAAACAGTACGTCTGCCTACCAATCACTGCTCAGAGACAAAATGACAAATGTACACATGGCCTATTTCCTACTGGTCCATGACATTCTGACAGACAAAAAGTCAGGTGAAAAAGAAAGCTTGTAGGAACGTCTGATGACCTCTCTCCCCGACTATATATTCCCACCCATCCTGCTTGATAGCCATTGGACTCTTCTAGTAGTCAACATTATAGCAAGGATTGTGGTTCTATATGATAGTTCAAACTCAGCATTTGCATTGAACAAACACACTAATATGACTATTACGAAGAAACCTACAGAAGAGAAAGTAGTTACATGCATTGAAGCAATCACCGATATGATCAAAAACCAAGGAAAGGGGTACAAGCATATAGATTGCAAAGACTTCAGGAAGACGTAGTTCTACCATTGAAGCCCACAACAAGTACCACAGTCCATTGACTACGGATTCTATTTTCTATCTAGGATGATTACCCTCTCCACGATGAATATGAAAGTAGAAGCATGCAGCATGAGCAATACCATACACACTCTGGAATATAAGCAAGCATGCTCCTGGAATCAAAATGGGCGATCAAAGAAAGCCAAAAACAATAAAGCAAGCTTGTTTATACCTACAACTCCATTTTGACACTCTATGATAGAGTGAATGATAATTTTGGGGGAGGAGTTATAAACATGCATGAAAGGTACAATTTTTTCACTTAAGTTTAATTCCCATCTGTACATATTCTTACTCCCACCCCATAGGAGAATGCAAGTATATGAGATGTTGAAGTAGTTTTGAAACAATTTTGAAAATTTTCAAACAATTTTGAACAAAATTTTGCTATAGTTCGTAGTCTTTGATTTTCCCTTCATGATTCTACTTCCCCTTTAATTAGACTTGTTCACCCCCCTACTATATTTATGTAGTGTAATCATTTCTAGAGAGGCACAAATGAGGTGCTAATACACATAAAAGTAAAAACAAGAGGCCCAACAATATAGTTTTATCTCATTCTTGCAGCAAAATGTTGTGTATGAAACAATCCTGAATCTATGGAATCCCTAGAAACTGGAAGACTTTACCAGCCATACTCCCGACCAATGGCCCCAACCTGATGATTCTAGCTAGAAAGTCTTCACCTCTCACAAGAAGAAAACAAAGGCCCCTTCCAATTTTACTTATCCCCACTTTGGGATAAAAAGAGGCTTGGCCACCTAGAAAATCTTTCAAAATCCTTTCCCCAAGCCTTAAAGTAAAGATGAAAAGCTAAAAAGAAATAAAAAAATCACAACAGTTGTACCTAAAATGTTGTTGAAGGATCCCACATGGTTGATGTATTGTTGCACTAATGAATGCAGATATGTTGTGCCTATAAGTGGAATCCTGAAGCCAAGTATACCCACCTTCCCTCCCAAGCAACCCTCACACAACCACCTGACTTTACATCAGGACCCATCAGGAAACACTGTATTTACGAAAGCCTATGTGTAAGGGATATTGAGGAGTGTAGGAGAACACTAAAAGCCTAAAAACTACCTAAGCACAATGGCATGGGCACAACCAAAATAAAGGTAAGGTGTGAAAGCTACCCCTTGGGGGAATGATGTACAAGTATAGCCAGCAGCCCAGGGTAGTAAGGTCACAAAGAGGGACAGTCCTTTACTACAAAAAGGCATTGGAAAGGGAACCAAGTCATGAAACTCTAGATAAGAAAGGAAGTAAATAGAATATCAAGATTCAAGCCAAATAGGTCACAAAACTTTTGTTGTCAGAATGAGATAACTCTATAATGGTGGGTTATGTCAAAACATTTTTTTATTCATAGATCATCTCTCAATGATTTCAATCCTATCTATTAGCCCGAGGGCATGCTAAGTTCTAAGTTTGGGGGAATTGATAACATCGCATTTTGTGAACTCTTTGCACATGATTTATCCATATTTAACATCCCTTTTTTTAGTCTTTTCTATTTATTTGAATATCTTTCCACAGAAATATGGATTTGAAACCTTCTCCCACCCATTTAGGGTCACACAATGTCGTGGCCACTATGATAGCCCAAAGATGTCTCACCCAGGACAAAGCCCAGGGCCAACAAGGTCTAGTCACGATCAAGACATCAGTCGGGACAAGGATGACCCATCGCGACCAATGCAGGAAGGCAAAGATGCCATGATCAAGACATACTCTCTAACCTAGGCTGAAGAAGAGATTCCGACATACACCGCGGTCATGGGTGTGTCACGACCACAACCCCTATTTTGACCTCTGATGCAGTCATGATGAATACCCCCTCACCGTGACTGAGACACTTGGTACTATATGTCGCAACCGTAAGGACATCACAGTCGAGACATAAGCTACGACCATGAAAGTAGGTTAAGTTAGTGGGATATAAATAGGCCCCTTACTCCACACACATGGGGGGATCATCAAGTGCCATGAAGTGCTGCCAAACTGCAGAATAATCCTCTCCCATCTATTGAGGCCTTAGATCTCCAAAGATGAATGTTAGAGGAGAGAGAAGGTCTACCATCCTCTTCTTAGAAAGGAGTTTCCATCTTCCACATCCACACCAGATCTAGATCTAAAGGAGTATCTTTGGTGTATCATCTTCTTCTCTCTTCAGATCTATTATCTTCCCAACGTTGTATCTTCCCCCCTCCTTCTTTATTCTTGATGTATTCATGCATTTGTAATGTCGTTATGTTGCTCATTAACATGTGTGTCTAAACACCAAACATGGGTTGGGAGTAGCCAGTAAGGCCCTCCCAACATGTATATACTTGCATCTTTTAGTGTATATATATATATATATATATATATGTATCTTTAGCAATGGTTATATGCCTACTCTTGTTCTTGAATGCTTCACTTGTATGCTTAGCTACCATCTTGTGGTGTTTGATTATTATTGCCTCAAAAGAGTAGTGCTAACCTTATCTATGTGTTATGGAGTAGTATGAATGCATGAAAGTTTTGAAATACTAAAGCTGATGGTCATATGGTTTGCATTGCGGCTGTTTGTTTGTCATCTCGAGAGAGAGACAACCTTATAATCTAGATCTATCCTGAGCTCGAAAGAAGAGGGAATAGACATATATGATGACTGTTTGTAATCTTGCTAAGGGTATACATTGGGGTGTGAGTGTTGCATGTTGGAGAGAGTTCTTAGTAGGTGAAACCCGATGCAAATTCCCTTCCATATTTTGAGTACATATTTATTATTTTATTTTGGTTCTCTTGTTTTGTTATCATTTATTGTTTATTATTACTTTGTTTGAAGTAGCATTGTTCCTTTGGGAATACTATCTTGATCTACCTTTTGTTTGGTGTATCTGAGTCTGAGGATCTACATCCATAGCACTTACCAACCTTGTCCCTTTGGGTTGACCCCGATCTACTACATCAGACACCGTATAACAGTTGTGGGGGCCTGAGTGTCAGTTTATAAATCTAAGAGTCTGACTACTCTAGATCCACTCCATTTTTGGACGTGATATTTAGGCCGGTCACTACCCTAATTGAAATTTTATGGAGAAGAGTTTTGAAAGCACACTGAACATCGTTAATATTGCTACCAAAAATCTGATTCACTAGGGAAGACCTTCGGGTAAAGGCATTCTAAAGGTAGATATGGTGGAATGTCACTGAGAACTCAAGTCCATATATTATTCACTAAAGGCTCTCTCTCTCAATTAGGACAATTTCAAAAAATCTTTCAATGCATATGAAAGAAACAATTAGACACCCAAGCACAGATTATCGTGCCATCTTGTAAAATCTACCATGTAGTGGATCACAACACAATTCATTGTTAACAATTGTACCCCGCATTCCACATACATGAAGATGAGGAACAATACATAGTCACTCGAGACGAATATGAGAATTTTGACCATATTATTCCAGGGAAAGAATACTATAATCTGAATCAGGCTGACAACCACCCATGTTTCCAATATGTGAACCCAGCTGGATATGAAAGTTCAGTTAGAATCCCTCATCATAGGCTACTCAAGCTAGAGCACCATCAGACTACATTAGCCTACACAATCAAGAAAATTATAGATTTGATTTCCCGAGAAGAAACTATTAGCAATGACAGTAGTACCAAAATTTGAACAATGCACTGCCACTACAAATAGAGCCAATGCTAGCATAAGGTCTAGTAAAGACACTCCAACAGATCATGGTGACATTCCAGACTCCACTAGCCAACACACAACCAATCAATTTCTTTGGATTCACAAAATGCTCGACTGGCGGGTAGCCAATAGGCCTCAGTAGAAACAATCACATGGTAACCTCAAAACAACCCCAAAAATATAGAATAGTTGAATGTAGCAGTAATGAGGTTTGGGAATGTGTTGTGCCAACTCCTCTTTATAAAGATGAAAGCACCCTAGTCGGGGATCTGAGTTGTTCAAATGACCACCAATGGTCGTGTTAGCAAAAGCCAAAAAACTAAACCCTCCTGCTATGCCTGCTCAGCCAGATACTATGGAGAATTCACCTATCATAACACCAACAGTCAACTATAGACTGTCAGCAACACCAAACATACTCACTTATAAATTGTGTGTACCCGATCTGGGGTGTCTCAAGCAGACTAAGTTGGACAACAAATTAATGAAGTCCAAAGACACCTTGAAAGAGCTCCATGTTGATATCTCATTCCTCTATGTGCTAGCTAATATTTGACCTGGTGCAAATATCTCAAGACCCTCGTATCCAGAAAATTTAGGACAATGAATGTGAAATTGTGAAGCTAGAACAGAATACCTCTGATATATTCCAAAACCAGATGCCCCAAAAGAAAAAGGATTCCTACTAATTTGGGATAGATTGTTTCTTAGGATACAACACATGCCTCAAGTGATTTGCTGACCTAGGTGAAAGCATATCAATTATGCCATACACTTTGTGCCAAAATCATGGCTTCACTGATCTCCTTCCCATAGTTATGACCATTCAATTGGTTGATGCATCCATTAAAAACCCTTGGGTATAATTGAAAATGTCCCAGTTAAGCTTAGGCACAACACCTACGTCCCGTGAAATTCTATGGCAATGCAAATTAAAGAGGATAATTGTTATCCACTAATTTTAGGGAGACCATTATAAGACACTACAAGATCCTTAGTAGACGTTGAAGCCAGCAAACTCGTCCTTTGACCAGGATAGAAGACTATGAAGTATCGAGTTCTAGAAGATTTAAAGAAGGTACAAAGTGTGATCAAAGTCTTCATGGTGGATGGTAATTTGGGACCAAAATAATAAAATATCCAAAATGCTCTCAAAGGTAACAAAGACCAACCCCAATGTAAGGTATGTGGATCATCCGCCCATGATCCAAGTCATATGAATCCAAAAGTCAAGGGTTTGGAAACCCCACTCGTGCACTCTAGGTGAGTACTGCGATATCATCGGTCAGGTAGGTGATGTGAAACCAAGACTCTTTTTGAGTGGCAACCCAGCTATTTAATTTCTCTCTTTTAACTTTTGAAGATTTTGTTCAAGTTTCTTTATTTTCTTTTCACAAAAATCTTTTAAATAAAGGCTATGTTCTTGACAACCTAATTGAATAGATTGATATCTAATGTAGTGTAGCATGATCATGATGGACTTTTCCATCTACCCATCAAATCATCCCCCCAATTGTCAGATTGATAGTGTAGGGATCTCATAATCTTGTGGACTGATAAGCATGTAGGGAGTAGGTTATGTGGGCCAATGAACATGGGTTATCCTAACTAGTTGAGTTCCTCTTTTATTATCAAAAATAATTTCTTTCCCATAAATTCTTCTTTATCTTTCACGAGAAGCGTTGTTACTCGAGAATAGTAACCTCTATTATCCCAACTCTTATCATTAATATTTTTTGCCATAATCTCTTAATGTGACCAAGACTTTACAGGATACAATGTGTGATATTCATGGACCAGGAGGCATATCTAACATCTACATGGATCATAACTGCCTACTCTTTGGGTAACCCTAAAGCCTATATTTTGCAGCTATAAAAGAAACAAGATGCAAGGATCTAAAGGCACAACAATCTTTCTCAAGACAATCCTAAGGCCCAACTACTCCTACCGTCTCTCCTATGACAACATCGATGGAATCCATGTTCGAAAACCACAACGGTGAACTTCAACACTTCCAACCTTCCCCTCCAGTGAAAGAAGAGACACCATGGCCATCCTACTGGGAACTCCAACTCTACTACTCCTAGGACTCCTACATCCCCTTAGAAGCCTGCTTCATAAACCTGGCACACTGGCGTGGCCTACCGCCACTCAACCCAAACCCAATCATCAACTGGTTGTTCAATTAGTAGGATATCGCCCTTGAGATAAGGCATTGGTTGGACGCATGCTATGGAGAATAGGGTGCATGACTGTGACCACCCTTGCCCCCACCGAACGAGGATCATGGAATTTGTTTTATGAGTATATCTATACCCGTCTTTGAATAAAATTTTGGCCACTTTTTAGGGGTTGTTGCGTTTCTATTCCTTAGTTCTAGCCCTAGATTTACTTGGAATGCAATTACCTTCCTTTTCTAGACTTTAACTCATTTTTCATGTACAAACAGCCAAACACTTTATTGCCTAAAAGGATGATCAAGCCCTCATGATGTCATACCTCAAGGGAAGGAAGGCCCTAGAAGCCATCCAATGTCCACCTTCCAATCAACCAGTCAAGTGATCGGCTCTGCTAGTTGCCCGACTCGATCTTTTCTTTACTCGGAGTCTCCTAGATCCTTCACTTCTAATGAACACTTTTCACATATAGACTACCCCGGTTCAACCCACGTTTGTCCACTCGAGAACCAGATATGAGTTCCAATTTGAGTAACTAACATGAGTCACCTAGTGGATCAAGTACGTGCCATGCAATTAACTTCCTTCATTGACAAGTATTCAACACTAGAGATTCAACAACGAGGAATGCATCTATAAAAGTGAACCCATGTCATCCATTATAAGGGATCTCTAACTATTTTTAGAAGCCATAGTTGCACAGTGCAGGCCCTAATGGGGAGCAAGAAGGAGGCAACCATAATGGAGAGACTGGTTGTGAATCCGCACAAAATCAGAATTTGATAAGGAAAAGAAGTCCAGATCATTTTGGACTCCAACTCATTATCCAAACCAGAAACCCTATGCTCTCCCCATCCATATATATATATATATATATATATATATATATATATATATATATATATATATATATAGAGTCAGGCTAGAATACACTCGAGTGTACGGATCACACGAATACACTCAAGTGTGTTTGCATATCAAGACTATTTTTTGCAAAATGTAAACCATTGATCTTCACCGTCATACTATAACTAGGCTACATACAAATTTTGAACCCATTTGGATGAGTGTAAGTTACTCATCCAAGGGCAACAAAATCAACGCGTGAAACTAATTTGAAATGCATAATTTTTGCGGTCTTCATAACATGAGCTATACATATCCAAATGTGCTCAAATTTTGTGTATGAGTCATTCACGAGATGTTTAAGAAGATCCATGGATTAGATTTTCAAAAAAAATATTGCATCATGGAAAACTACTTGAGTGTATTCCGCTCCGGATACACTCGAGTGTATTCTAGCCCGACTCTATATATATATATATATATATATATATATATATATATATATATATATATATATATGTGTGTGTGTGTGTGTGTGTGTGTGTGTGTGTGTGTGTGTTTATATATATATATATAAATATAAATATATATATATATATATATAAATATAAATATATATATATATATATATGTGTGTGTGTGTGTGTGTGTGTGTTTATATATATATATATATATATATATATATATATATATATATATATATATATATATATATATATATATATATATATATATATATATATATATCTGCCTCCGTTGTAAGAAAAAAAATTCTCTATTGTCCATCTATCTGCTACTCTCCAAGAGATACATGATCGCAAAGAGATGATGCTGCTTCTCCATATGGAATTGACAACTATGATCATGGGTTCGAGAAGGCACAACCTTGGGGAAGGCGCAAGAAACAGAGCAAAATAGGTCGGCGACGCTATGATTCATGCTTGTTTGGGTAGTTTCTCAGTTCCACACATCCTTCCAAGGTATGCAATCGAATCCATGGCCAAGGTTTTTTCCTTGACTATACCCTATGAACCAATTTATTGTGTCCTACTATTTATTTTTCTATAGTAGAACCTTTTGACTGTATAAAATTACGTTCATGTCTAACTGATCCACTAAAAAATCATGGTTTATTGCATTCTAAGAGCATAGCAAGATCCATATTGTTAAAGTCCCATCTTTGCTTAATGGGCACAATCGAATGAAACATATTCTTCTTATCTTATAAATTATTTGTGTTAAGATAATTGTTGCTACTAAACATATGGATCATACATGAGGCTTAATATATTGAACAATCTTCATAATCTCATTGTCTGAATGCATGTTATATTTTCTATCAGATTATGACTTTGTTACCATGTTCTAAATCATGATCTATGGTGGATAAAACAATGTTGATTTCATTAATCTAACTAAAATATATGTCATGTCTGCTATACACCAACTGTCTTATACATATCATAGTTATCCTAGGAGAAAAATGACCATACATAGGTTTAGTTCCTATCTAAAATGGGATGATAATTATTGTATGAAAGGTTATGCTCTCATGAACTATATTTCTCTTGCAAGAAAATAGTGGATAAGGAACTAGTGTTAATGGAAATTAGATAAATATGAATTGAGCCTATACCTACACGATTGTATTGGCTAATGGCCAGTGTGATGATCCTGCTAGAAAAAATGATGGACACTAGAAACCTGCTTATAGATTTTATTTTGATACAAGATTTTGTTCTTTCCTTAAAGTTTAGTCTAAATGTTATTTTATTGTTGTAAAAGAACCATGGTTTATATTTTTTATTTCCTATGAAACACTATTAATTTATGAATCTTACTTATGGATAAAGATATTCTCTTTATGACTAATTATCATACGGAAGGAGTATTTTCATCTTGATGGGATTGATTTCCTTATGTTTCCTCTTATATTTTAAACTTTCTTTTTGGGGCATTCTATTTTACGGTATCAAAGTGCAGTAAAGAGCTGAAGGAAAAAATTTATCACCCTCTCAACTAGTAGTATTAATAATTAGTTCCATTATTAATATCTTCTATAAGTATATGAAATATATGTCTAATTTTTGTCAACCAGTGCTTGAAGTCCCTGATGCCCTACCTCTCAATCAAGCCCTTGCTTTGGAGAAATTCATGATGATGGATCCGCCAAAGTTCGATGCTGACTATGACGCAGACAAGGATGAGGCATGGCCTCATAAGATAGAGAAGTGCTTTAGAGCTCTAGATTGTCCTGAAGACTTCAAGGTGGATCTTGGTATTTTCCTTCTGGATGAGCTACAGAGAACTAGTGGTCATGCACCCATGACATTAACTTTCCTGGCACTAACATCACCTGGGAGCAGTTTGTTGCTGAGTTTGAAGGGAATTATCTTCCCTACCACATGAAGGAAAAGAAGAAAAAGGAGTTTGTGATCCTAGTGCAAAAAGATGGGCAATCAATGGAGGATTCCATTCAATCCTTCCACAAGCTAGATCTCTATCATCAAAACATATCAGATAGACATGTTTGTTAACGTCTTAAGGCCAAAATCAAGAACACATGTTTGTTCGAGTAGATGTGACACTCTCTCTTCTGCTATTGAGATGGCTTATGTTATGATGTAGGACAACAAGGATATTCAAGGCAGCGAAAGGAAATATAATGACAAGCATTTTGGACACAAGAGAGATATATGTGGGGATAATAAGGAAAGTTTTGGTGAGACATATTATAAGAGGTTCAAGAATGATGATAAGAAAGCTAATGGGGAAAAGAAGTTATTTGATCACTTTCAGAGGCACCATCTAGGGTGAGATTGCGATTTCAAGACCATTTCTTGTCTAAGATGCAGGAAGAAGGGTCACTTTGTTTGGGATTGTCCTGAGAAGAAGATGCCATGGGGTCTGTTGATAAGAAAGTGGAGGCTCGAGTCTACTCTCTCAACAAAGAAGATGTAGATGCTTCTAACAAGGTGGTGTGAGGTATGTTTGATGTTGCTAATCATTCTGCTTCAGTTTTATTTGACATTGGATCTAGTCTATCTTTTATCACTAAAAAATTTTCTGCCAAGTTAAATCTAAAGACAAAACCTCTAGCTTATAATCTAGTGATATCTACACCTTTGGATTCACACAACAACTATAGTATATATGTGTCTGAGGTGCCTATGATAGTGGAGAATGAGAGTTTTAGGGTTGTTCTTGTAGTTCTTGAGATGCCTGACTTTGACTTAATCCTGGGTATGGATTGGTTAGATTAAAATTGTGACACCCCACCATCACATAGATGACGAGATGACACGTGAAAACGGTCGAAACCAGCATATTACCGAAAACATAGGTTAATTAAAACTGATTGTGGAAAGTATACATGAGAGAACTTTTGCATCCAGATCCTACAGAGAAGCATGTTATATCAACATTCACAAGCCTTGTTATAGGTTCACAGCTTAACAGAACCAGCTGTACTGTCAGCACCAGAGTTCACCACCTATTTATACATAGATAATGACCACGTACAACCAGCAGCAGGATATACCAAAATTACAACAGCTAGTCATCGTGAAACATCATCAAACACCTATGAGGACCTGAGTGTACAGGGATGACTTCTAGGACTCTACTACAAAAGTACCAAAACAATAGCATGTCCATATCTTGCCTTCTACTGCTCTTCTTGCTGCTCGATCGCGACCTCACAACCACCACCAAAATGATGTGTATGTTCTCTATAAAGAGAAGAAGGTTCTTATAGGGCCTATTGCAAAGCCTAGAATAATCATTAGATGTGTGAGACACAAAGAAGGTCAACAATTGATTTTATCTTTAAAGGATCACAAAATGTTGATGAATGCTTGTAGAGTTTTCCTACCTAGTGTGGTGAAGATTGACTCTTTTGTTTCTGATTTTTAGGAGTTCGAGATAGTGAAGGGTTTTTCTGATATATTTCCTAAGGATCTCCCTAGTTTGCCTCCACATAGAGAAGCCGATTTCTCTATTGATATCTTGTGTGAGACAGCTCCTATATTCAAACCACCTTTTCAGATGGCCCCTTCTGAATTGCTAAAGCAGAAGTAGTAGTTGCAAAAACTTTTGGATAAGGGTTTTATCTGACCCAGTGTGTCCCCTTGGGGAGATCCAATTCCCTTTGTAAAGAAGAAGGATAGATCCTTACGCCATTGTGTTGATTATAGGTTGTTGAATTAGGTCATTGTGAAAAATTTATATCCTCTTCCTCGTATTGATGATTTGTTTTACCAACTACAATCTGCTTATGTCTTCTCAAAGATTGACTTGAGGTCAGGATATCAACTCCGGATTGCTGAATAAGACATTCCTAAGACTGCTTTCCAAACAAGATATGGGCACTAAGAATTTTACGTTATGCCTTTTGGGTTAACCATGGCCCCTGTTGCATTCATGGATTTGATGAATCAAGTGTTTCGACCTTATCTTGATCAATTTGTGATTGTCTTTGTAGATGATATTCTAGTTTTCTCTTTGAACAAGGAGCAACCCCAGGAAAATTTACATATGGTGCTTCAAATTCTGAGGGACAACAAGCTTTATTCCAAATTCTCTAAATGTGATTTCTGACTGGACAAAGTTATGTTCTTAGGACATGTGATTTGTAAAGACTGTATATCTGTCAATCATGCCAAATTTGAATCTGTGATGGATTTGGATAGGCCCATGATGGTGATAGAGATCAGGAGTATTCTGGGAATGACTGGCTATTATAGGAGGTTTATTGAGAACTTCTCCATTATAGCTCTTCCACTAACTAACTTGAAAAATAAGGGTGTTAATTTGTTATGGATGTAGAAGTTTGAAGATAGTTTTCTAGAGTTAAAGAAAAGACTAACTAATGCACCAATACTTACCCTTCCTATTGGTTGTGGTGGTATTGAAATTCAAACGGATGCCTCCGATATTGGTTTGGGTTGTGCTCTGATGCAATATGGTAAGGTGGTCGCATATGCCTCTCAAGAGCTAAAAAATCACGAGAGAAATTACCCCACACATGACTTAGAGTTGGTTGTTGTGGTGCATGGTCTTAAGATCTGGCGTCATTATCTTTATGGGGAGCAATTTGGAGTATTTTTATCACAAAAGCTTGAAATATATGTTTTAGGATTGAATGATTATGATTTCTCCATTAATTATCATCAAAGAAAAGTCAACATTATGGTAAATGCTCTTAGCAAGAAATAGACTGGTAGAATCGCTACTCTGATGATCTAGGAAAAGAAGCTAGTAGAAGATGTTACTCAATGGCTACCATCTATAAATGGTCCAAAGAAGATATATGTGGGATGCTTGATAGCACAAACTGAGATAATAAAGAGGATTATAGATTCCTAACTTGAACACATTGAAATATGGAAGAAGATGAAGGTAGTTGAGGAAAAAGGATCTCATTTTTCTATTGGGTCAGATGGGAGTATAAAATTTATGACACATCTTTGGTTTCCTAATACTTTCAATAAGAGAGAGAAAGTAATGAAGAATTCTCATATGACAAAATTATCTATCCATCCTATAAGTACAAAGATGTTCAAAGACCTACAATGTAGTTTTTCATGGCTAGGAAGGAAAAGGGACAACTAATTTTGTTTCCAAATATCGAGTTTACCAACAGTTAAAGATCGAACATCAAAGACATGTCGGGTTATTACAACCACTGGAGATACCTAAATGTAAATGGAGTTTCATAGTGACATATTTTGTGTTGGGGTTTCCTAAGAAAAAGAAGCAAAATGATTGCATATGGGTTCTTTTGGAAATATTAACAAAGACTGCACATTTTCTTGCTATGAAAGTGGGTCAATCTATTGATTGTCAAGCCCAGATGTACATTGATGAAATTTTGAGGCTTCACGGGGCTCCAAAATCTATATTTTCTGATAGAGATCCACATTTTACCTCTTATTTTTGGGAAATCCTGCAAAAAGCTTTGGAAACAAAACTAAAATTCATCATAGCCTTCCATCCACAAATTGATGGTCAATCAAAGAGGACAATTCAAATACTTGAGGATATGTTGGGAGCTTGTGCTCTATCCTGAAAACTACTAGAGGGGGGGTGAATAGAGTTTTATAGATAATTTTGATAATTATTGAACTCAAACAATCAACCACAAAATATTGGACAAGGGGACAAGGATTTAGAGTGGTTCCAACTTTAGCAAATACTAAAGTTGTCAGTCCACTACCCGGTTGCTTACCCAACCGGGATTTGGAAAGAAATGAATTTTATTACCTCGCAAGGACTTTACATAAAATTACAATTTCTTTCCCTAAACCCTTCAAGCAGCCTTCACCTAGAAGTAATCGCCCAACCTTGAAGCAACCTTCACCTAGAAGTAATTGCACCACCTTGAAGCAGCCTTCCTCCTGAAGTAGCCTCCCGTTGCAATAGCCTTCTTGAAGTAGCTTCCCGTGCGATAGCCTTCTTGAAGTAGCTTGAAGTCCACCTTCTCCTCCTGAGAAGAACCTTCTCCAATCCGCAGCCTCCAACCCTAGGAGTAGCAAGGAGAATACAAGGAATAAAAAGGAACTAGAAGGAAAAAGGAAATTACAACTTATCCTTTATAGCCCAAGGCTTGATTTGCCTAGATCAAGCGTATAGATCTCCTAAACAAGTGTGTGAACTTGTTATTGCAGTGGATAGGAGATACTAGCCTATAGGACACGAAGTGGGAGCAATGGAAATGAGTAGCCAATGTAGGAATTGCTCTATTGCTCACAAACAGATTGCCAATGAATATTCAAGCTCAAGTATAGCACAAGTGTAGCTTAGGTGTATTTTGGGTGTCCTAAGGTATGTCCTATTTATAGGAATGGCCTATGGGTTCTTAAGGACGTTCTAGACAACTTCTAGGGGTTTCTAAGTGCTTAACTATCCGTTAGGAATAAGTTAAGTGCATTAGTAATGGCTAGTTACTTTATTCTGCAGTTGCTGTCAGAGACCATCTCGGTCGACAATTTGTCGACCGAGAAACCTACTCGGTCAAAGTTTTGTCGACCGACATGCTCTCTGGATCAACGTTCATTTGCAACTACCAACTACTTTGTCAGCTGTGTCTAACGGCTACTTGGGTCATTCTCGGTCGAGAAGTTTGTCGACCGAGAGTGTCTCGGTCGAGGAGTGTGGTCGACCGAGATTGACCCTGTTTTCAATCTTTTAATTAAACCACTAAGTATGTGAATGAGTGTGCATATGTGATCCTATTTGAAGGAGATGACCTAACTAAGTGTGGTGTTTAGCTAGGGAGATCTAACGCTTGATTTACATGAAGTCTAAGTACTTGTACATTATATATTTGTACAAGTTTACAATTGATTACATTGCATGACATTTACAAGCATTCAAGCGTATGGATTCCCTAGAACTTTGTCATCACCTTGTTCCTGCACACTTAAGTAGCTCGTTAGATCAACAAGAATGAAATGTTTGTCATCATCGAAACAAAGGGATTTATCATAATGTCCAATTTATCCAACAATCTCCCCCTTTTTGAAGATGACAAACATTTCCTAAAATATGAAATAAGGAAATATAAAGCATGTGAGTTTCATACCTGAAGATTACCTTTTGTAGCCATTCTTATTTTACAAGTGAATGCTGGCCATCAATATGAAACTCATTTATATTTATATTTTTTATTTTATATTCTTTCTCCCCCTTTGTCATTTCAAAAAGATATTCGAGTTTTTTTCCCCTTAATTTTATATTATGCTCCCCCTTAAATAGATATCCTATTAGGAACATGGATTTAATATCATTTTTGTCTAATTTATCCACAATATGTTTCTTAATTATTTGCAAAGGATGTTAAGCCTTGAAATGAGAATCCTTGAATCTTAGATTACAAAAAAAATGTCTCCATCCAAATGCAAGGGATGTTAAGCCCTGATTTGTTTAGAGAGTTCCTTTAAGTACAAGATATCATTATTATGAAATTTCTTCATAATCAAGAGTAAAAATACTAAGGTCGTAACAAGCTTCAAATGATGTTTACAATGTTTTTCTAAGATTTCTTAAACAATTAATCCAATTTGTTGTTATGAGCTCCCCCTTAATCTTACAATTTAAGCAATTTAATGCTGCTAAGGTCACAAATGATTTAAATTTTGATTTTGACCTTTAGCAAAAGTATACTAAGATTAAGTACAATAAAATGATATCCAAATAAGCATTTTGTCAAAGCTTAATTTAGGTCGCCCTTGACTACGACCAGGGCTCCCCTTGGTCAATTTTAATTTTAACCAAGAGGCAAATTCTGCAGATTTCCAAGATAAACATTTATATGTGAAGTATAATTGCTGCAGATAGCTATAAATATCAATTTGAAGCACTTTAAGATATACCTATTACGAAGACTTAATATGAGCATCATAGTGAAGTTTTTGACCTTGATTTTTCTAGAATGCATGTTCTACATTCATTGTGAATGATGTTTCATATGCTTTGCTATGGGTACATAATTATCAAATCCCATTTCTTCTTATGCCCTTATTATAAGATTCTTTAGAAACATATATTTTAAAAGCAAGATTAATATCTTAAAGTCAAGATTTTGCTTTTGATTTCTTAGAACAAGCAAATAGATAAAAACATTAATATTTTGTTCTAAGAGGCACCGTTTGGCTTGTCATAGCAACATCATCATCTCAAGTTGTGTCCACAATTATTATCTATTATATCAAGATGCTTTTATGCTAATGACATTTGCAATTATCTGAATCACAATGATCATTCATGGTTTGTATATATGAATCAAATCTTATTTTAAGCCAATGAACCATAATGAGCATGTTAAGTGATACTCAATATGAAAACATCTTCTTAAAAATGAAAGCATGATTAATATCTCAAGTCTTTTTAAAGATATCAATTTGAGAAATTTTATAACATTGTGTTCTTTGCAAGCATTTTTAAAAGTCATATCACCAATGAATTATTTTGCTTGCCTATCATCAAGAATCATGCATGCAATTATCATTATCTATTTATGTTAACACAACATCATGCTCAATGATGAAATAGTGAAAGCATATCCATGATGTAATGATAGAACAATAGAATGATAATTTCATGAAATACAGTGATTGTAATCATTTAAACTAAATGTCATAACACATGATTTCTATCTAGATAGATGCCAAAAAAATCATGTAAAACATTATAAAATAGAGATTTCTAAACTTGATTTTCAATTTTATCTTATTTAGAGAATGATGTCATTTATATTCAAAAAGATCTTCAACTTGTTATGTAAAATAGTCATTAATAACAACTAGATAGCCACCGATCAATCAATTATTCAGCAATTTTACTACAGACTGAAATCAGTGACCAGTTCGGTCGACGATTTCTCGACCGACTGACTACTCGGTCGACGATTTCTCGACCGACAAGGTTTCTGTTTTACCTACAGAACTATTTATTGATTTCAAGTAAAATATAGACTATGTCTAATTCAATTTTTGCAGTTTAAGAATCAGTTTTAGTTGAGATAAAACATATGAATATCAAAGTAACATTTAGATCAAATCTCAACTAATCATATTCAAAATTTTAAGTTTTGAGGACCTTAATTGAGATAAGTTTTCAAGTTAGAGATTTTAGTTACTTCAATCATTTTGTTATCCCTTTATGTTAAGTTGAGATAGACATAAGGATGTGCAAATTAAAGTCTTCGGTCATATCTCAACTTAGTCTAATCAATTCAATTTGGGGGTTTCGGAACCCATACTAACTCAACATTCCTTTTCTTGTATGGTCATGAAAAAGAGTAATGTCCAAGACGTGAGCAATAATGGCAACATACAGAATCAACCTCAAGGCTTTTTCTATGGTTTTGTTCTAGGTTGTTCTTTGGTACAAATGTGGCTTGATGTGCTCGTGTCTTTCTCCAACTAGGTTGTTGATGAGATTTCCCTTTGGGCTTGTAACCTAGTCCTCTTCTCCCAATTTGATGATAGGAGTCATCCAATATTCTATCAAGGATTCCATTTTTGCTTAGCCTAGTAACTTCTTGTTGCAACTTAGCGATCTCATCCATTCTTTTCTTAATGTCTAGTTTTGCTTGATCTAGATTAGATGATAAAGAATTCCTTTCTTTCACTATATTATCATAATCTAGATGTGTACACAAAACAGGTTGTTTTTGAAAATCATTTAACTTTGCAAGTAATTCAACCTTTTCTTGGGATAGAATATCATAATTTGTTTCTAGAGAAAAAAGCTTTACATCACTATTACGTAGAGATGATTTCAAAGTATGATTTTCAGAAATAATGCTATCTTTTTCAAAACTAAGATCATTCAATTTAGCATATAAATCTTCTTTTTCGGATGTAAGAGCAAGAAGTCTAGCATTTAACTCATCGTTTGTTTTATTAGACTTCTTTAATTTCTTCTTGCACTCAATATACTTATTGTGTGTTTCTTCAAGACTAGAAATTAGCTCTTCTTTTGATAAATCAAGAAGACTTACCTCCTCTTCTTCTTCTTCATTGGTTGTAGCAATGAGACAATTTTTGTGGACCTCTTTCGTCTTTTCTCTCCATGGACAACTAGATGTTGTGTGACTTGTTCCTAAGCACCACTCGCATCTTGTTGAAGATTTGTCCATTCTTTTCTTTTGCTTGCGGTTGTAGACACCTCCACCCTTCATTCTTCAAGACCTGGTTAGGGTTCCTTGAAGCCCGCTCTGATACCAACTGAAAACTACTAGAGGGGGGGGTGAATAGAGTTTTATAGATAATTTTGATAATTATTGAACTCAAACAATCAACCACAAAATATTGGACAAGGGGACAAGGATTTAGAGTGGTTCCAACTTTAGCAAATACTAAAGTTGTCAGTCCACTACCTGGTTGCTTACCCAACCGGGATTTGGAAAGAAATGAATTTTATTACCTCGCAAGGACTTTACATAAAATTACAATTTCTTTCCCTAAACCCTTCAAGCAGCCTTCACCTAGAAGTAATCGCCCAACCTTGAAGCATCCTTCACCTAGAAGTAATTGCACCACCTTGAAGCAGCCTTCCTCCTGAAGTAGCCTCCCGTTGCAATAGCCTTCTTGAAGTAGCTTCCCGTGCGATAGCCTTCTTGAAGTAGCTTGAAGTCCACCTTCTCCTCCTGAGAAGAACCTTCTCCAATCCGCAGCCTCCAACCCTAGGAGTAGCAAGGAGAATACAAGGAATAAAAAGGAACTAGAAGGAAAAAGGAAATTACAACTTATCCTTTATAGCCCAAGGCTTGATTTGCCTAGATCAAGCGTATAGATCTCCTAAACAAGTGTGTGAACTTGTTATTGCAGTGGATAGGAGATACTAGCCTATAGGACACGAAGTGGGAGCAATGGAAATGAGTAGCCAATGTAGGAATTGCTCTATTGCTCACAAACAGATTGCCAATGAATATTCAAGCTCAAGTATAGCACAAGTGTAGCTTAGGTGTATTTTGGGTGTCCTAAGGTATGTCCTATTTATAGGAATGATCTATGGGTGCTTAAGGACGTTCTAGACAACTTCTAGGGGTTTCTAAGTGCTTAACTAGCCGTTAGGAATAAGTTAAGTGCATTAGTAACGGCTAGTTACTTTATTCTGCAGTTGCTGTCAGAGACCATCTCGGTCGACAATTTGTCGACCGAGAAACCTACTCGGTCGAAGTTTTGTCGACCGACAGGCTCTCTGGATCAACGTTCATTTGCAACTGCCAACTACTTTGTCAGCTGTGTCTAACGGCTACTTGGGTCATTCTCGGTCGAGAAGTTTGTCGACCGAGAGCGTCTCGGTCGAGGAGTGTGGTCGACCGAGATTGACCCTGTTTTCAATCTTTTAATTAAACCACTAAGTATGTGAATGAGTGTGCATATGTGATCCTATTTGAAGGAGATAACCTAACTAAGTGTGGTGTTTAGCTAGGGAGATCTAACGCTTGATTTACATGAAGTCTAAGTACTTGTACATTATATATTTGTACAAGTTTACAATTTATTACATTGCATGACATTTACAAGCATTCAAGCGTATGGATTCCCTAGAACTTTGTCATCACCTTGTTCCTGCACACTTAAGTAGCTCGTTAGATCAACAAGAATGAAATGTTTGTCATCATCAAAACAAAGGGATTTATCATAATGTCCAATTTATCCAACATATCCTTGAAGGACACTTAGGAGGAACTTCTACCTTTGGCGGAGTTTTCATATAATAATAGCTACCATGCAAAAATTGGCATGACACCATATGAAGCTCTATGTGGGTGACCATGTAGATTTCTAGAGTGTTAGAGTGATGTGGGAGAAAGAAACTTAATATGACCTGCTATCATTCAAGAATGTGCTAATAAGGTTTATCTGATCGAAGAAAAATTGAAGATTTCCCAAAGTAGACAGAAGAGCTATGTCAAAAAAAGAAGGGAGTTGATTTTTGAAGTTGGGGACCGCATTTTTTCAAAGGACGTCTCCAACTAAGGGAGTGCTATGTTTTGGTAAGAAGGGAAAGCTTAGTCCAAGGTACATTGGACCTTTTGACATCTTAGAGTGATTTGGAGACCCATCTTACAAGCTTACCCTACCACCAACTTACTCAAATATTCTTGATGTGTTTCATGTTTCAATATCGAGGAAATATATACATGACCCATCCCATGTTATTAGAAATGATGTACTAGAAATCCTTCCTATCTTAACTTATTAAGAAAGACCAATAGATATAGTGAATCAACTAGCTCACTAACTCAAAAGATGTACTATTCCTATGTTGAAGGTGGCGTGGAAACATCATAGTGATGAAGAGGCTACATGTTAGCTCAAGTCAGATATGAAGGACAAATACCCACACCTTTTTGGTAAGTTTTATGGTTTTGTATTTTGTTTTGAAGGATGGTAATTTGTTTTTGGGGGGAACGATGTAACTCCTCACAAAATCAGAATTTGATTGGGGCTCATTATCTAAACCTGGAAACCCTACCTCTATTCACATCCATCTATATACATCTCTCTTATCAACCTCCGTTGTAACAAAAAATAAAAACACAATGTTGTCCCTCTCTCTGCTACACTCCATGAGACGTAGGATTTCAAAGAGATTAAGTTGCCTCTCTGACTAGAATAGACAACTGTGATCGTAGATTGGAGAAGGCACAACCTTTGGGAAGGCACAAGAAATGAAGCACAACATGCCTGCAACACTAGGATTTAGTTTTGTTTGGGTAGTTTCTCTATTTAGTGCATCCTTCCAAGATATGCAGTCAGATCCATAGCCAAGGTTTTTGCCTGGATTGTACCCTATGAACCAATTTATTGTGTTCTACTATTTATTTTTCTATAGTAGAACCTTTTGATCATAAAAAATTGTGTCCATGTCTACCTAATCCACTAAACAATCATGGTTTAATGTATTATAAGACCAAAGAAAAATCCAAATTGTTGAAGCCTTCTGCTTTTTTAATGGGCAAGATCATATGAAACATACTCTTCTTATCTTATATATTATTTGTGTTAAGATAATTGCCACCACTAAACATATGGATCATACATGCGACCTAATATATTGAACAATCTTCATAATCTCACAATTGATATACATCTTATATTTTCTATAAGGTTATGACTTTGTTACAGTGGTCTAAATCATGATCTATGGTGGACAAAAAATGTTGATTTCATTCATCTAATTCAAAAATACATACTACCTCGTATACACCAACTGTCTTATAATGATCATAGTTATCCTACGAGAAAAATTACCATACATAGGTATAATGCCTATGTAAAAAGGTAAGATAATTACTATATCAAAGGTCATGCTCTCATGAACTATCTTTCTCTTGTTAGCAAATACTGGATAATAAATTAGTGGTAATGGAAATTAGACAAATATGAATTGAGCCTACACTTATATAATTGTGTTAGTAAGTATGACCATTATGAATACTACTTTTAGGACCTTGTCTTAGGGTCAAGTGTTGTCGTCCATACCATGATAACAATATGTCACATCGTGGTGACTGTATCCAAATCAGGTAATGAAATTTAGGAGATTTTCCCACTTTGGGTTGACTAAAATATCTAAGTGACAAAAATCTTTAGGTTGACTGAATGTTGACTGCACCCTCATGGTGACTGCACCCTTATGGTGTGAGTGTAACCTTGTGTTGACTTACTGACTGACTGCACCCTCATGGTGACTACACCCTTGTGGTGTGACTGCAACCCTGTGTTGACTTACTGACTGACTGCACCCTCGTGTTGAATGCACCCTTATGGTGTGACTATTTATTGACTACGCCCTCATGGTGACTACACCCTCGTAGTGTGACTAATTACTGACTATACCCTTATGGTATGGCTACAACATTTGGTTACTTTGTCACCCAAGAATTACCGAATGCATCTTGATGCATATTTTTATCCTTGATTGTGAAAATTAATGAAATTGGTTATCATGGAGATGAGGTTAGTTATTATTTATTATACATGAACTTACTAGTTAGACTGTCCTTTTATGTATCTTTCGCTTTTATGGCTGCATACATGACTGGAAACTTTTCTCCTATATCTGGATCCTACAGGTACCTAGTTGATGTTGGTTGATGATGGAAACTGGAAGCTGACCATAGATTTTATTTTGATATGAGATTTTGTTCTTTCTTTAAAGTTTAGTCTAAATGTTATTTTATTGTTATAAAAGAACCATGCATGGTCTATA
The DNA here is from genome assembly GCA_963693085.1 of Alisma plantago-aquatica. Lineage (NCBI taxonomy): Eukaryota > Viridiplantae > Streptophyta > Magnoliopsida > Alismatales > Alismataceae > Alisma > Alisma plantago-aquatica. The sequence continues at coordinate 1,270,653,694 of OY856412.1, read as the reverse complement.
CTTTTTTTAGTTCCTACAAAACATTATTAATTGATGAATCTTGCGTATGGATAAATATATTCTCTTTACAATTGCTTCTCATACTGTGAGAGTGTTTTCACCCTGATCGAACTGATTTCCTTATGCTCCTTCTTGTGTTTTAAACTTTCTTTTTGGGGAATTACTCTAGTCATTCTACACCAAGCGACATGTCCTCTTCCATTGTTCTACGTATCTTTTATCTATTGTCCCTCTCCATGAGAGATTAGACATTTGTGATGGGGCATTGGGACTATCCCCAAAATCCTGTACCTATTCTATCTTGTATCTAAACTAAAAAATACTATTTCTAGAAGAGTATCATTCTGCTTATTTACTTGTCTAAAAAATTGGCATCTTTCTTTGCATATATGTTATAATCATGGATGTAAAATTTGATGTGATGATTATTAGAACTTCAGAATGATCTTGTATCCCCTTGAAGTGTCAGCAAGAGAAAGTGAGGTGATTGGGTTATAATTTGCTAATGTGTCGAGACTGGTTCGCCGTAGTTAGGGAGTCCAATAAGATAAATTAGGAACCTGGGTACAGAGACTGGTAGGTTCCAAGCGAGTTTAATCTATGTAATTATCTATGTCCCGTGAGGGTGTCGTAGCTAAGCCTCTATATAGTAAATTTTTATTTAGGAGTTATATATTTATAGAATAGTTATGTAGGCTTTGGTGAGTGAAATCCCATGCCCTGGTACATTTAATTATCATTTATTTACTTCTTTAATCATTGTTGCTACTAGAAGCAAATTTATCTTAATTAGTCTATCAACTTTGTTGGTGATAAATATTATTCTTATAACAACAATAACTTCTAAATATATATAATTGCTCAAAACATTTCCCTTTTGGTTTCGATCCTTAAGTATATTACAATAAGGATTCTCATTTGTGTGGAGTGGGAAATTAGTGCACAACTTTCAGTTAAAACTATGGGTTATTCCCTTAGTGTTTTTATTGGTGTGAAGTTTAGAGCCCCATCAATAATATGTATTGATGTTTTTGGAATGATCTCACTATCTTTGATAGTGATGGAATAACATGTGGTTGAGACTGGTGATGCTTAGGATTATAGTGAAGGTCATGCTATACAAAAACCTAGTAGGAGACTACCAAGATAAATCTGTTCTAGCATATGATGATACTTGTCAACAAGTTGATCATGACATTTTAATATTATGAAAACCAAAATTACTCTGATAACCTGACTTAGTGGAATTTTTTTGTATTGGTAGATTTGAATGATTGCAAGTATTTCCAATACAAATGAGTGGTCATGTAGGTACATAAGGTAAAATAAGTGGTCATATAGGTGCATAGTATCACAAGTACATACGGTACAAGGAGTGTCCTTGAAAGTATATAAGGTACAATAAATTCTTGTGAAAGTATAAGTACAAAAAATACAAGAGATCAGTCATGATATAAGGAAATATGTTAGACACAAACTTTCTTTTATCGACTGCTGTTCAGAAATGATGTGTGTCATCCAAATTGAAGCGAAAGAGATTTGGGAGGATGAATAATTCAAAGCATATGGATCCATCATAGGAGGTTGGAGAGCTAACCTCCTAATTTTTATAACAAATAAGATAACATCCTAGGAAAGACTTCTCATATGAAATGATGAATCGAGTAACTATATTTTTTGTTTTGATTTGATATAACTGTTGATGTCCTGAGGGACCTAAAATGGTGATAAGCATTATGATATAGTGGTATGGAGGTAGCATATAAGGTATGAATGCCCTAACAACACCTGGTCAATATATGTGTTAAAAATGCTTTGTTCTTATGTTTTTTACATTAATTTCATCATATATATGACAATATTTGACGTACAACGATACACATAGACTTGGGAATGCCTTGTCTTGAATGAGTCAGTAAGACATAGAATCTTTATGATATTAAAGACCATTGTTCCAAAATTAATCATAAATTATAGTAGGTACAAAATATAGTTCATGCCTTCTTATACAACCCTATGTAGGGTGGATCCCAAAGTAAACCAGAGGGTCAGGTATGGAAGGTATAGAGGTATATGAGAACTGATAAGTCAATGAAAAATCACTCCATATGTACTTGCACTGATAGAGACATTAAGGAAATGACTAATAAAAAATGAAGTCACAAGAGAGGTTGTGCACAAACTCAAGTTGTAACATATTAGGATTTGAGACCTCAAATAAAATGATCTCAAAAGGAAATATTGGACATGTATAGAGAATCTTATGATGAAAATTTGCATAGCCTATGGATAAAAAGTTATGTAAATTTGTTACTATAGACATCACTTTGAGTGATTGGAGCCTACGTAACTCATCCATAATAGCTTATGCGGTGTCATTGATATATTTTTGAGATGGTGATCATGGGACACTTAGATGCCCAACAAATTCACTCCCTTTAGTGTAAGTACTTTTCATGTGAAAATATGACTTGAGCTAGACTTTTGATGTATAATAAGTCAAATAGTTTTTCATATTAATCTATCCCTAAAATTATGACATAGTTGGAATCATGAGGGAATGACAAGTATTTTGACACCAACCATAAAAATGTTTTTGAATTTTGAGGGAAAAAGATTTTAAAGAGAGAAGGTTGTGAGAACAAAGAACATTCCTCCTATTAGTAGATTTTGTAATTGAGATAGATTATTTAAATATAATTAATTTATGATAAATAATTTATGTTGTATTTTTACTTTTTAGTCTCATAAGATACGACTTTACGACAAAAGAAGGATTAGAGTTGGATCTTGGAATATTGGCTCTTTCATAGAAAAATCTTTGGAGATAGTGGATACCATGATGAGAAGAAAGGTCAATATAGCTTGCTTGTAGGAAACCAAGTGGACAGGGGAATGTTGTAGAGAGATTGGAGACACAGGATACAAGATCTGGTATACATGTATTGATAAACATAGAAATGCCATAGGTATTATTGTTGATAAGATGTTTAAGGATGATGTTGTTAAGATTACAAGGATGGGTGACATAATCATAGCTATTAAGGTTGTTCTTGGGGGAAATATTTTTAACATCATTAGCGCTTATGGCCCCCAAGTTGGCCTTAGCGAGGATGCTAAGAAGGATTTTTGGAATGACATGGATGAATTGATGCATGGAATATCGATAGAGGAGAAGATTATTATTGGGAGTGATTCAAATGGCCATGTGGGGAGTAGCAATGTCAGATATGAGAGAGTTCATGGTGGTTTTGGATATGGTAGAAGGAACAGAGAAGAAGAGATGATATTAGATTTTGCAGTTACATATGATATGATTTTGGCAAACACCCATTTTAAGAAAAGAGAATCTCATAAGATTACTTGCAAGAGTGGGCACAACTATAGCCAAATTGATTACCTCCTTCGAAGGAGGGTGGATCGTAATATATGCAAGGATTGTAAAGTGATTCCTTGCAAAGAACTCACGGACCAACATAGGTTGGTGGTTTTGGTTATTTATATGAAGATCAATAAAGGCAAGCATAACAAAAACCAAGATAGTAGGATCAAGTGGTGGAATCTTAAAGGAGAAAAGAAATTGACTTTTCATGATAAACTCATCAAGGAGGGAACTTGGAACTTGGAGTCTGATGTTAACCCTATGTGGCATAACATGAGCTCCTGCATAACAAAAAATTCCAAAGAGGTTTTGGGGGAGTCTAAAGATTGTGGGCCTCCATAAAAAGAGACTTGGTGGTAGAATAATGAAGTACAGAAGGTTATTAAAGTGAAAAGGGAGAACTATAGGAGCTTGCCCAAATCTAGAGATGATGCAACATTCCAAAGATACAAGCAAGCAAAGAAAGAAGCTAAAAAGGTTGTTCGGGAGGCAAGGGCTAGATACTTTCATGATATGTATAAGAAGTTGTACCCAAGAGAAGGCGAAACGATATATATATATATATATATATTTTATATAAGCCAGGGGACCATCTATTCACCCCACTCCACTCGTGTGGGCACAATCAAAAGCAAACATACATCTCCTGCAGAAACCCATGTAAAAACCCCACACATCACACCAACACACATCACACAACATAAAGGCCACACAACCGGACCCAAAACCCCTCTTAACTCTCTCTCCCCAACACAACATAAGGCGTCTTGTGTTTCTCAAGAATCACCATGCCCCTAATCCTACTAGGAACAACCCTCATATCAGAAACAACAAGCGGCTCAGTCAAATGCATACCCCATCTCCCAATCTCCTTCGGGATCAAATTGATAACTTTATGCACTAACGATCCAGTGATGTCCCTCTCCGCAATGATCTCCTTCACCTCTTTAACCAAATTTACGATCTTCCACGGTGCAACATCAACACCCCACAACATACCATAGACCGAACGATCATCAATCTCCACACTAGAAACGTGTAAAAATTGATCTTCCGCAAGCTTAACACCGACAGTGCGCGCCTGAACAAGCGCCATCTGGTAACAATCAGCCGTCAACCAAGCTCTAGAAATCTGACAAACAGCAGCATGATGGTTCCTAACAATCCCAACCATCCACCATCTATTACGTCCATAGATATCACGGTTCTGCCCAACCGCAATGTTCAACTTCAGATTATAAATGTCAGGATTCATCCACCTCACCAGACTAATCTCCTTCAACCTGTACATAGGATCCTCCACCCCATAGGCCTTAATCCTGTTATGAAAAGAAGAATTAGCTATGCGGTTGAATCTTTTCTGCTTCAACAAGGCGTTAATATGGTAAATCAACCAATCCATCTCCCTGTTCCAGATAATCTTCCTATTATCATATCTAGCCGCACACCTCATCCGCCAGATACAATAAAGAATAATGGTGGCCATGCACGCCACAAGCCACAGCTGTAGATCGCCAGAACTACCTAAAGAACAAGCATCAATCAGAGACATCCGATCTGTGGGAGCAGGATAATCCGTAATCTCAGTGAACCCATATATTTAAAATGGCTCATATAAGAGAAAGGAAAGGAAGAGACTTGAGTCAAGTAAAATGCATCAAGAATGAAGATGGAAGAGTATTGGTGATGGACGATGATATCAAGAACCAGTGTAGAAATTACTTTCATAAGCTTTTCAATGGAGATATTGCATATAATGGTAGTGACTCGTGTGAGATGAATACAGGAGATATCATTTACACATGACGAGTTTCACCATTTGAGGTCAAGAATGTTTTGAAAAAGATGAAAATGACAAAGGCATGTGGACCAGATGGTATTCCCATTGATGCATGGAAGAGTATGGGGGATGAAGGAGTTATGTGGTTAATGAAATTCTTTAACAAGATCATGAAGACCAAGAAGATGCTAGATGAGTGGAGAAATAGTACGATAGTCCCCATCTACAAGAACAAAGGTGATGTTCAAAGCTACACAAACTATAGAGGTATCAAGTTGATGAGTCACAGGATGAAGCTTTGGGAGAGGATTATTGAGCAGAGGTTAAGATCCATAATGCAGGTATCAAACAACCAATTTGGTTTCATGACTGGAAGATCAACAACATATGCTATCTTTCTGATAAGGAGGTTTATGGAGAAGTATAGACAAAGCAAAAGAGATCTTAATATGGTGTTTATTGACCTAAAAAGGCTTATGATCAAGTACCTAGAGAAGTGTTGTGGATGATTTTGAAGAAAAAGGGTGTGCCAATCCAATACACTGACTTGATCAAAGACATGTATGATAGCTCTACTGTAAGAATCAAGACTCTTGGAGGAGAGACACCAACCTTTCCTATCATAGTTGGAGTACACAAAGGATCTACACTCAACCCATATTTGTTCGTTCTTGTAACAGATGAGTTGACAAAGAATGTTCAGGATGACATTCCTTGGTGTATGCTATTTGTTGATGATATTGTTTTGATTGACGAAACTAAATATGGATTGAATGATACAATTGAATGTTGGAGAAAGGCATTAGAATCAAATGGGTTGAGGATTAGTAGGAGAAAAACTGAGTATATGCATTGCAATTTCAGCCAATCTTACAGTGTGAATGATGGAGCCAAGCTGGACAGAGTAGATATACCAAAATGTGATAAATTCCATTACATGGGTTCTATTATTCAAATAGACGGGGATGTTCAAAATGAAGTTTGTCACCGGATCACTGCATGATGATTGAAATGGAGGAGTGCAACTAGAGTTTTATGTGATTGGAAGTTCCCTCTCAGGTTAAAAAGTAAGTTTATAGAATAGTTATATGACCAGCCCTGCTCTATGGGAGTGAATGTTGGGCAGTGAAAAAATAAGGTCTCAATAAGATGAACGTGGCTGAAATGCGTATGTTGAGACGGATGTGTGGGAAGACTAGAAAAGATTGCTTGAGAAATGACTATATCAAGAATAAAGTGGGGGTGGTGAGCATTGAGGACAAGTTACACGAGGGCCGACTCAGATGTACGGACATGTGCAACGCAGACCAGCTAGTGCGCCATACGAAGCAATGCTATTGAGCCAAACACTATAAATACAAGAAAAGGAAGGCCTAAATTAACATTGGATGAGCTTATAAAGAGAGATTTTGAATCTCTACATCTTAACCAGAATATGGCCCATGATAGAGCTGAATGGAAATGAAGGATCCATGTAGCCGACCCCAACATAGTTGGGACTGAGGCTTAGATGATGATGATGATGATGAAGATATGACTTTAAGAATCCACGGTCCAATGGTGTAAATACCAATCAAATGTGATTTTATAACTTGTTTTAGTGTCCAGTGAATTGTAGTAGAACTTTGAGCGTAATATGATTTGATATGTGAAACTGAAACTATTATTTTGAATTAATAAAATGTTAAAAAGATGACCATAAAATGCAATTTGAATTGAAAATATTTTAATATATCTTCTTTACATGAGAAGAATAGGATGGTAAAATGTAATCTAAAATATAGTCTCTATTTGAATCTCTGAGACATATATATAGTTAACTATCTCATATGAAATATATATATATATATATATAAATATATATATATATATATATATATAGATTTGTGTATGTATATGTATACATCTATATATACACATAAATATATACGTAAACGTAAACGTATATATATATGTATATATATATATATATATATATATATATATATATATATATATATATATATATATTATATTAATATGTGTTATAACCCCAATTAGGGATGTGATTTCATAATCGAAATGTATTGATTTATGAATTTGGACTTAATTGAAAAGGTTGGATGCTTTTCTTCAAAGAAGGGATTTCCTTGCAAAATCTCCCTTGTGATAGGAATTTCGTGGTTCCTTTTAATATATTAATCTAATAATGGATATAAAAGAGAAGAAAAGAAGAAAAGTCTATATAATTGAAAAAGATAAAAGATAATGGATATTCAGCAAAGTATTCTTGAGAAATACTTGGAAATATCTAGAAAGTGGCATTAATGGTCACAATTGAATAAAATTCGTTTACATATGATTTCTAAGAAAAGAAATATGAAAAGAGGAAAAAGAAAAGGAAAAGAGAAATCCTTGAAAAGAAATATCTTAATAAAGAAATAAGAAAGATAATGAGGAATAATGGATATAGTTGCATCTAGAAGGATAATAAGTATCCTTAAAAGGAATTTCAAAATATTAGGAATTCTTGGGAACCAAGGAGCCCCAATAGAGAAAAAGAAAGACAAAATACCAATAATACAAAACAAGAGGATAATGTGATACATAATTAATGAATTTTGTGGCATTGTTAAAAAGGAGGTATTTTCTACTAAAAGAAAATATAAATTCGTGCCAATGGTTTAAAGTCAAGCATAAAGAGAATAGGAGAGATAATTTTTGAATTCTTAAATATCCAATGAACATGGTTTATTAAAAGGATAATTACGAGAGAGAAGATTGCTTCTTAATGAAGGAATATGTTTCCTTTTGAGAGTTGGACTTGTTTCCTCGTGAGTGAACACCGTAGGGCGTGGATACCCTTTCCTATATAAGGGGTAGAACCCCTGGTTCAAGTTCAAGAGAGATCCCACACAACTCTCTCTCTTCTTCTTGTTCCTTTCATGCGGACCCTAGCCCTGAGAGGATAGAGACACACCAGAGAAAGGAAATGGCCATGGTGTCGTCTTGGAGAAGGCCCGATGGTTCCCCGTCGACTTGAGGAGGATCGACTATTGTTCTCTAGCACTCAACCTCGCACGACCACCTGCAACAGGCCTGCACGACCAACCAGATAGAGTTGGCCATCGCGCCCAACTGCGACCACCTCGGCCGCAGCTGGGTGGTGCCCTAGGTGTGGCGAAATGTTGCGGAGCTAGTGCGATGGTGGGCGGGGGTCGTCAGACCCTGGGAAGGGAAGATTAACACCCCCCCCCCGCGGATGGACCTAGTTGGAGACAGCATAGGGCGTCGCAAGCTTGAAGACGAGTGGTCGTTGGACTGTTATACCCCTTTCGGGTATGAAGAGTGGGTCTTTTAAGTGAGGGCAGAACGGTCATTGCGTTATATTTTCCAAATCGGCTACACTGCATGCAAGGGATGACGTGGCACTCAGTGATTGGTCCAAGTAAGTTAATATTGCAAAAATCATATCTTTTTATTGGTAGCTCGGATCGATACATGTAAAATATGAATTTTGATCAAAAAAAAATAGGAGCAATCCATTAAAAATGGTTTATTTGCCTAATTCATCTTACAATTTGAAAAGTAGTGAAAGTTATCAACTTCAATGCATTAATGATTAAGAAACCCTAATTTGAGATGATTAATGTATTTAGAAGGGTTTTATGGATGATGAAAGTTGATATTAGCCTATTAATCATAAAAAGATACATTAAGATCGAAAAGGATGAACTTTACACGTAACTGATTTAATTTAAAGTTGCATGTACATAAATGTGCTTTAATGAGCCTTGAAACCCTAATGTTAGTCATTGTGACTCTTAATGACTTTAATTGTTCAAATTCATGAATAAGCTAAGATATGATAGTTCTAAGATATTTCGAGTATAAAAGTTCCTAATTGAGGATAAATACCCTTAATATGGTAATTAGGGTTTTCTAATGGATAAAGGTGGAATTAGTGATAAATAGAATTCAAAAAAGATAAGTTGCTAATTTGAAAAGAACCAAAGATGATAATTGGGCCTAATGATATTGTTATGAATTAAAATGATAAAAATGGTTGTTTTAATGTAAAAGATGCATAATGGACTTAATTGATGTTTAATTGTGCCTTTAATATAAAATTAAGGTTATATGTTGTTAAAAGGTTGCCTTAATATCTTTCATGAGGAATAGATGAGATAATTAGGGTTTGTGAGTAATTGCATAAAATTAGGGTTTAAAATAGTATAAATGAAGTGAAACCCTAATTTCAATGGAAACCCTAAAAGTGGACTAGAAACCCAAGGAAGCGAGCTAGGTTTAATAGATATTGATGGCATGATCAATGATAGGAAATTATATGCATATTTCAGGATCTTTTTGTGTGCTTGCTTGCCTATTGGATTTCTTGCAATGATTGGATTAATTTTGTCTCAAATCAGCTTGATAGGTATGTGGTTACATTTATGGTTAATCACTTTAGTTTCACGACGATTCCTGAAGATTTTATCGGTTGCCTGTAATTAACTGCTTGGTTGACATTTATTTCATGAATCTATAAAGTGACTATGATTATCACCATAAAAGTATGTACATGAATTGCTCAGATGCTGGTTCTCCTCTGTGGCTTTGCTAATGATGAAAAGGGTAACCTAGTACATGGCCTACTTGTTAAGTAGGACATTAGGTTATCATGAGTTCAAAATTGGGCTACCCACATGTAGTGCCATGAGACTCTTTAGCACACCACGAGTTAAGGAGTGGGCTACCTATGGGTAGTGCCATGTGACTCAACCCTACAAATTGATTCACCTGTTAGGTAGGATCATGAGAGGTTTAATGGGGATCTACCATAAGGAAGGTAGAATCCAAGTCTACTGTAGGGATAACACAAATGCCAGGGTATGTATGGATTGAACAGTTATGTTTAAAACGTAAAGTTGTTTATTAAATTATAATTGACTATAACATTTTGTTACAGTTAATTGCCCGATTATTGTTTCCCCCACATACCGACATATTCTTTTATGCTGACCGACATTTTGTTTTTCAACGTTTTAGTTACAACACTGAAAAGGAAAAATAGTAAATTGGCATATTGTGAATACATGAATTAAAGTGCAAGGAGGATTAGTTAGAATAGTTTCCATATGCAGATAGAAGATTAGAAATCCAAGTTTTTCAAAAGGAATGCAAAATTTTATTTTAGTACAACTTTTCAGTGTAGTCTGGTAGAATTTGATAATTATTCTTGATTATTTTCCGAACCCTTGATCTAAAAATTGGGATAATGGCTCTGGCCTCTTGGTCTCCCTTAATTGGGGGTTACTGGGAGGCGGGGTTGTTACATTTGGTATCAGAGCGTAGGTTCCTCATTTAATCTATAATAATTATTAAATTTTACAAACTCTGTAGAACCCAAGGGAGTTATTAGAGAATTTTCTGAAAGATAGAGGTGTCTAGAAAAGGATCACGTCTAGGGGCTGGCAAGGTTTTCCTCCACACCGCTAGTCACAATACGAGGACTCCTGAATTTGTGTGACTGCCTGGCTAATGTCTCAAGATTTGACTCGAAATAAGATACCTTTAGGACTCTCTCATCTTGTTCATCTCTTCTCAAATCAAATGTTGTTAAGGATTTTAGGGATTAGGTATTTCTCTCTTTCCTCACCCTCTTGAGGTATGGGTACAGTTGATAAGGTTTAAGGAATCCTCCACCAAATTAATGAAAAGCATGTAAATAAGATGCCATGGACAGAAGCTTAATAGTTTAAGCATAAACTAAAGAATAGATACATGCATAGTTCATATGACAAATGTTGTCATGCCCACAAGAGGGACCTGAGGCTAGACCCCCTTGTTAGGGGGATGAGTGGAGAAAGTTAGTCCTGGAGGTAGAGACCTCCATTATAAGTAGAGACCTAGCACATCCTTGGAGGATGATGCTAACCCTAACCCTAAGTGAAGGTTTGAGAGAGAGATGACATGATGAGCTAGATGTCAAGGTAGATCATGTGTGTGAGTGGACATACTTTTAGTTTGATATCCATGATGATATGAGACATGTGAGTTTGGATGACCTAGTACCTTTGGCGACTCAACCCTGGAAAGGGTCGTGCATGTTAGAGTGAAGGATAACTCCTTCAATGATGAGGTTAGTGAAGAACCTATGGAAACCCTGTGGCCTTATGCTAGTAGGGCATAACATGCACCTAGAGTACGTCAAGTAGTGTGGCAGTAGGTTGAAACCCTGGCCGGAGAGTATGATGGATAGCTTATGTGATAAGCATAAAGAAATATGGATAACCTTGAGAAAACGTAAGTTGAACATAGGCTTCACCCATGTAGGGGTATGCTTGTGAGTTTGATCCACCTCAAAGAGAGAACCTCTAGTAGTAAGGTTGTTTGTAGGGTTAGCTCTAAATAAAGAGAGCAGAACCAAATCAAGAAGGCTGGAAGCTTAGACTCCGAGATATGAGGAATAGTGGGGAGTTGAGGATGATGCGACCAAAGTGGATGATAGCGGTTGCCACATGCTTGATCCCTAGAGGCTGATGATATTTGGGTTGCCTCTAGAGGAACAAACCCTATAGAGAAGATGAGGCTGTTGGTACCAAGGTGCCTCTGGTATAGGTGTTCACCTTCTAGGGTTAGGAAGAAGAGTTCCTTAGACCATGAAGAGGTTTAAGTAACCAGGTTGTGAGGCCTTATACACTTAGTTGGTTGTCCTTGAGGAGGACTCCACTCTGAATGTTGTTCAAATAGAAGGATCATGGAAAGTGCATGTCATACCTTGTACATGCTTGGTTCATGGTTAAAAGGTTGAGCATGCAGTTGGACATCCAAAAGTGAACTTAGGGTTGCTAGGCCTAAGAGGGGAAGTGGTATACCTGATTCTCCTAATGAGATTTGAGTTTCTATATATTTGAGCATGGAACTCCTCATGTTTAAAGGAAAAGGAAGCCCCTTAAGTTCAAGGTATGTATGAACCCCTCACATCTAAGTTGCTGATCTTGGTCCAATGTTGAGGAATGAGAACAAGTATGACCGAGCATGGTTTAGTAGGTGGTCTGCTTGTGCCTTAGTAGCTTGCTAGGGCCAAGCATGCTCATTGCGGATGTAAACCCTAGACTTAAGGGTGTTTGTGACCTTTGTTATCAAGATGTAGTTTCTTTCCATCCTGGGAGAGGGACCCTTTGTAGGGTGTATACCATTTTTTTTTGGTTTTGAGATAACCTAAAGAGGTCTCGTGGGATCTTAAGAAGCTAAGTGAAAAGTACATAGTATGGGAAGGAACCTGTAGACCCATAGATAACCATCTCTAAGTGCATGTGGATGTGTTACCATGGAGGTAACCGATATGGGGCCTGCCCAAGGTAGGCAGGTCATCATGACCCCTATGAAAGGATGAAAGTCAACCCATGTATGCCGAGAGAGATGATGGAGACTTGGGTAAGGTTCTAAGTTGGACATGTACTATTTTAGAATCCTAAGTCTATCCTAGGGTCAGGTAGGGATAAGACCGATGGGAGTAGGAGTTGCCTAATTCCCTAGTTGCACACGGCCATAGGGTTGGGAGGTAACAACTACCATTGTTTCAGGGCCATGGGTTAGGAGATTGATCACCTTCATGAACTCATGGGACCCGAAGGGCAGATGAGGAGGGCACTCTCTCATGTAGAAGGGAAGAGGGATGACCCCACAAGTGTCGGCACCCTACAGACCTAGAGAAGATGACCAAGGATGGTATGGTGACCCAAGTGGGTTCGAGACCAGTTTTTCATGAAAGTAACTTTAAGATCGAGATGATCATGATGTAGAGACATATGTTGCACATTTCAAATTAGATTGGAAGGTGTAAAAGAAAGGTGGGATGTACCATCTCTACTCTTAGAATGGGAAGAACTTTGTATTTGGACTGCAGCCAAATGCTTATTTCCTCTTGTTATGGGAGTGAGAGATAGGGCAGTACATATGCCATACACGAAGGATAAAAGATAATGTGAGTTGGAATGTTTCTATGAGGACATAGATGATAACATACCCTTGTGGAGTGAACAATAAATGGATGGTTTACAAACACTTAGAGAAATAAGGTAGTCATCTTGTGAGGATGTTTTATCATGAGCTATGTGTAATTTGCAATTTATACAAGGTTGAGTTTGATAGCCAAGGGGATGAGCTCAGAGTTTTCTTGATGAAGATAGACTTAGAGTCTGAGATGAGATGATAAGTGAAATACATGGAGGTTTATGTCTTCAGCATTACCTTACACAAAAGGATGTGAGGTGGTAATGGATGCTCTAGTTGAGGTGTAGTTTCCTAGTTTAGTTGGAGGCTAGAAGAGGTTGTTAGGTCAACCCTAAGTTTGTGAGATATGTTTGGCTAATACTAACGAAGTTTGTTGAACAAGCTAGTAGTTGTTTGGTTAACCAACCTAGGCCTTGATGCAATAAAAGGATGATTGTAGAACCTCAGATGCACTTCTCTAGAAAATAATGCGATGAAACCCCGACTAGAGTGGTTTAAGGTTTTTGAGGAATCAATCTTGAGGAATCATGACATACGGGAGATCATGATTTTAAGATCACCATACACCATGGTACTGCTAAGATAATAAGTGGTAGCAGTACACTGATGACTAAGATGAAAAGTGTACAAAGATGCATGTGGCTTGTCACCATGCATGTCAGGAGGTGAAAGATGAACACCTGTAACCCACTGAGTTGGTATAGAGGATGAAGATCCCCGAGGGGGATTGGGAGTTGATCACTATGGATGTTGTGGTAAGTTTCCCCTAGACCAAGGAAGGTCAAGACGCAATATGGGTTATGGTAGATTGCCTTACCTAGATGACATGAGAAACGAAGAATAATGTCAAGAGATGGATCCGGTTGAACTACATATGAGAGAGATGGTTCAACTACACCATGATGTGAGTTCAAAAGTTCTTGAGTATAACCTAAAGATTCACTTCCATGCGGTGGAAGTAGGGACATGAAGAACTCAATATTAGTATGGTTTATCACCCCTAACTAATGGTTAGTATAATCTAGACTAGAGGGTCTGATGAGAGCATTAGTGCTTGTGCAGGGTGATACATGGAGACAGTTATTGTCTTATGTAAGATGTGATGATAACCACCATAGCTGGTTTTGGGATGTAAAGAAGCTATGTAAGGGAGGTTTTGTCGGTCACCACTTCATCAAGGTGATGTTGGTGAAGGGACCTCACCGTTAGAAAAAGACCATAGTGTGTGCAGATGGAGTCGCTTTGATCGTGCAATGGCAGGAAAAGAGAGCCCAGGGACGACATGAGTCGTGAGTTGATGCAAAGTAGACTGACATGCATTTCATTGTGGGAGAATATGTGATATGAAAATCCAACCCCTCTGAGCTATAGCTGAGAATGTTGAGTCCTCGATACCTGGGTCCATTTGAGATGGATTGGTGGAGAAGGTAATGTTTGACCTTACCGCTCAGGATAATGTAATGTGTGATGAGTTCCATGTGTCCAATTTAGAGAACTATGTCAGGTACCTGAGCCATGTGCTGAGCAATGAACCTAGTGAACCCAAGGGAGGCTAAAATGTTTTGAGTCACCTGTGAGGATTATAGATGCCAAGGTGAAAGAACTCAGAAAAAAGATTATGTGATGATAAAGGTTCTTTGGAAGCGCCGTGGCTAGGGTAAAGCCACATAGGGGTCAATGATTGACATGGAAAAGTCTTATCTTGAATTGTTTGTTTGCTTGTTGGAATTTTGAGGACAAAATTCTTATAAGAGGGGAAGGATGTTACAACCCCAATTTTGCATGTGATTTCATAATTGAAATGTATTTATTTTATGAATTTGTACTTAATTGAAAAGGTTGCATGCTTTGTTTCAAAGAAGGGATTTATTTGCAAAATCTCCCTTTTGATAGGAATTTCGTGGTTCCTATTAATATATTAATCCAATAATGGATATAAAAGAGAAGAAAAGAAGAAAAGTCTATATAATGGAAAAAGATAAAAGATAATGGATATTAAGCAAAGTATTCTTGAGAAATACTTGGAAATATCTAGAAAGTGGCATTAATGGTCACAATTGAATAAAATTCGTTTACATATGATTTCTAATAAAAGAAATATGAAAAGAGGAAAAAGGAAAGGAAAATAGAAATCCTTGAAAAGAAATATCTTAATAAAGAAATAAGAAAGATAATGAGGAATAATGGATATTGATGCATCTAGAAGGATAATAAGTATACTTAAAAAGGAATTTTGAAATATTAGGATTTCTTGGGAACCAAGGAGCCCCAATGGAGAAAAAGAAAGACAAAATAGCAATAATACAAAATAAGAGGTTAATGTGATACATAATTAAAGATTTTGCATTGTTAAAAAGGAGGTATTTTCTACTAAAAGAAAATATAAATTCGTGCCAATGGATTAAAAGTCAAGCATAAAGAGAATAGAAGAGATAATTTTCGAATTCTTAAATATCCAATGAACATGGTTTATTATAAGGATAATTAGGAGAGAGAATATTACTTCTCAATGAAGGAATATGTTTCCTTTTGAGAGTTGGACTTGTTTCCTCATGGGTGAACACCGTAGGGTGTGGATACCTTCCCCTATATAAGGGGTAGAACCCCTAGTTCAAGTTCAAGAGAGATCCCACACAACTCTCTCTCTTCTTCTTATTCTGTCTGTGCAAAACCTAGCCCTGAGAGAATGGAGACACAAGAAAAGGGACATGGTGTTGTCATGGAGAAGACCTGGTGGTTCCCCGTCGTCCTGAGGAGGATTGACTATCGTTCTCTAGCACTCGACCTCACGTGACCACCTGCAACAGGCCTGCTGATGGATATGGGACTTACACCAAAAGATTACTCTTCCAATGGGAGTCCCAAGTATGCACCAAAAACCCTAGGGAGCTTACTCGTCGTACAGATTTAGGATCGAACCCAAAAGACAACGGTCTTGTTGCAAGCAACAAGATAGAAAACATATGGAATTTCACTTAGTTACTTACTAGTAGGAACTTATATCGAAAGTTGGATTTTGATGGTTTTAAACTAAGAACATAAGAAGTAAAGAAAGCAAGTAAAGTTAATGAGTTAAACTATGATAAAAGATCACTAGGGTGTGATCGGTTTTTCACCGCCACTACACATCGATCAACACATGCAAAGCAAAACTTAACCTGCAAAATAGTCCGGTCAGTTAGTATCCTTGTAGACTTAGCCTCATTTCGGAGAATCTAACTACGAGAAGTGCAGGAATGTTGCAACGCCAGCCATTCCCGATCAAATGGTCACATTACTTTACATCATTTCCCTCGCAAAGTGTGTTCCTCGACTTACCAAGGTTGCACTTCCATACGTCAACTGATTCCATTTCATAGTATGAAAGTGCAACGGATGATAATGAGTTTACTCCACTTCTTGAGATACACTTCTAGATACCGAAACATATGCATGGTGGATACATGCACCAAGAACCAACATACAAACGAGTTTCGAATCTAATAGTAAAAACGTAGACAATTCATACTAAAAGATAAAATATAACACAAGTTGGAGATCAAGCAACATGTATTCAATAATCGTTTGATGTCAAACTGACAAAGATAAGAACTCTATATTACAACCTAAGGATTAAATTTACATGATATGAAAGCATGGGTAGCGGGGCTACTCCCCGCACCCTAGTGAAGAAGACTACTCCCTCATAACTAGGACAAAGAAGGGGGTGAGAAGAGAGAGAGAGAGTATCATCCCCACAAAGGAGGGAGGAAAGTCAACTCCTTGGAGAGAGAGAGAGAGAAACGATCCACCAGTCTTCATAGGTTGCACGATGAGGAGGTCTCCCCTTCCCACGTTCTTTGACGAAGAAGGAGAAATAAGCTTCATGATGGAGTATGGATCTCAGACCGGCAGCCCCAGGGCGGAGGATGGAAGTGGCAAGAGCTCTGGAACGATTGAGGCAACCTTTGGGCGTCTGAAACTTCTTATCTGATGGAGGACCCTTGGGGTCTTATTTATAGGCCTTGAGTGAAGTCCAAACGGTTTGGAGACCATTTGGACCTCAAGACCGTTTGGGACCTCAAGACCATTTGGACCTTGAGACCGTATGGCATTATGCGGTCTTGAGACCGTTTGAACTCCATGCGGTCTCGAGATCGTTTGTCTTCATGCGGTCTTGAAAATGTTTGAACTCCATCCGGTCTCGGGACCGGTTGGCTTCATGCGGTCTTGGGACCGTTTGACTCCATGCGGTCTCGGGACCGTTTGGCTTCATGCGGTCTTGAAACCGTTTGAACTTCATACGGTCTCGGGACCGGTTGGCTTCATGCGGTGTTGGGACCGTGTGACTCCATGCGGTCTCGGGACCGGTTGGCTTCATGCGGTCTCAGGACCGTGTGACTCCATGCGGTCTCAGGACCGGTTGGCTTCATGCGGTCTTGAGACCGTTTGAATCCATGCGGTCTTGAGGTTGAGTTATTCTTTTATGATTTTTTGTGCTTTTTCTGCATATATAGAAAGGAAAGTTAGTCTGATGGTGTATTTACAAAAAAGGGTAAAATTCGGATTTATGTATAGTTTAAACTTAGAAAGAGTATGGAAAACTAAAGAAAAGGATTAAGATAATCGACTAAAATAGGAGGTTATCACCCCTCCCTAACTTAGAGTCTAGCTTGTCCTCAAGTTAGATAGAGCTGAGTCATGTAATGGCGAGGTGATCTTATTAATTAGGATTTCCATACTCTTGCTTCAATTCTTAACCTGAGTTCCCCTGAGGTCATATCAAAACTTATTGCTTGCCTTGACTCTTTCAGGTTCCAAGAGTTTCCTGGGTCTCAGGTAATTTCCGTATCTCGTAGTTCGCATTGGGACCACCTTTATTTTGTGCATGTTGTTGACTCTAATCAACTTTATACCTCTCTGAAGGACCTACTGGGAGCTAGAGAGGGTATGAGGGTTGGCCAAAGGCTTGAGGTGTAGCTCTCCCTTCAAGTGGGGGAGGGACTATCTGTGCTTTTGGGATTTCACTACCGGGCACGACACATATGCCTTTGTGAGGACAGTTGAATGTAGCGGACGGGTGAGTCCTTTATGAGCCTTTCATATATTTAGATACCTTAGGGTTTCACTACCGGGCACGACACATATTCTTTTGTGAGGGCAGCGGAATGTGTCAGCCGGGTGAAACCTTCATCGGTTCTTTATACAGATCCTTATTCATGGCACAACTCTCATGATTTTATTCGACTCTCTGGCTTTTATTCGATGACTCGCAGACTTGGGATTTGGGGTTTTATTTGGGAAATTATTTTGGGCGGCCAAGCCTCTTTTTATTTTGAAGAGAGGAAAGCTGTTCTTAGAGTCTTTCAACATGCACTTATTTGGTTTGTGGTCCACTTGGAGAACTTCTTGATTGGGAAGTTGCCTGATTCCCCTCTCATCCTTTAGAGCTTGGCTTATTTCAGGCTTGATTTTGACCTGTGGAGAGTCAGATAAAAATTGAAGCAAAACATGAAATCGATAGTAGATGGAAAATGTTAAATCGCCATTAAATGTCTAAGTGTTATTTACTTTTGGGGACTAACAAGATTCTAAAGTTATTTGGAGCGACTTTATTTGAAAGGGTTGAAAAGGAGAAAGAGGGTTTTATAAAAAAGATACCTTGCCCTTGTCTAAAGAACCCCCCCTAACGTATCACTCACTCTGTCCTCAAAGTGTCAAAGTGATAAAGTGAGGGGTAATTGGGACAAGGGCTGCGGCTAAACTAAATAATGAAATCTTGGGTTGCCTCCAAGTAGCGCCTTGGTTTTACGTCGCTGGCTCGACGGAGCTGTAAAGTTGTTATGCTTTTAGCGTAGCATCTCTGATGTCGATGGTTTGTTGAGGCATTTTGTCTTCTGGGGTGTAATATAATTTTAAACGGTGACCGTTGACCGTCCTTTCTCCCCCGTTGTTGTCGATGATAATGGCAACTCTAGTTGGGTAGATATGTTTTATAGTGAAGGGTCCGGACCATTTTGTTCTAAGCTTCCCGGGAAATAATTTGAGCTTGGAGTTGAAAAGGAGAACTTTGTCACCAACGACGATATCTTTTCTCTTAAGATGACCATCATGCCACATTTTTGTTTGCTCCTTATAGATCCTGGCACTGTGATAGGCAGTCATTCGGAGTTCTTCTAACTCCTGTAACTGGAGTTGTCTATTTTCTCCCACACTTTTATGATTGAAGTTTAATTGCTTGATGGCCCACCAGGCCTTATGTTCCAGCTCGACTGGAAGATGACAAGACATCTTGTATATCAAACGGAACAGTGTTGTTCCGATTGGTGTTTTATAAGCAGTTCGGTATGCCCAAACGGCATCATGAAGTTTGGTGGACCATTCTGTGCAGTTTTTGTTCACCGTTTTTTCAAGAATCGCCTTTAAATGTCTGTTGGATACCTCTACATGGCCACTGGTTTGTGGATGGTAAGGCATGGAGACTTTGTGATGGACTCCGTATTTTCTAAGTAAAGCTTCAAAACTTCGTTCCAAGAAATGGGTCCCGCCATCTGATATGAAAGTTCTCGGAACTCCAAATCTTGGGAAAACAATATCTTTGAATAATTTGATAACATGCTTGGAATCGCTGGATACGGTGGGTACAGCTTCGACCCACTTTGAGATGTAGTCCACTGCAACCAAAATATAAGAGAAGCCATAAGATGATGGGAAAGGGCACATGTAGTCTACCCCCCATACATCAAAAAGTTCAATTTCCTGCCACATAGTGAGGGGCATTTCGTCCCTTTTTGATATATTTCCCAAATTTGTTGCAGGCTTTCACGAAATCATAAGAATCTTTTGATCTGGTGGGCCAGAAGAAACCAGATTGTAAAACTTTTATGGTCGTTTTCTTTGCACTCATATGCCCCCCCGTGGGTCCGGAGTGGCAATGTTCTAGGACCGGGGTTATTTCTTCTTCTGGCAGGCAGCGATGAAAAAGTTCATCGGCACAAAGGTGGAACAAGTAGGGTTCATCCCAGTGATAGCGTTTTATATCGTGAAGGAACTTCCTTCTATCCTGGTAGGAAGTAGATGGGTGGATAATCCCTGTGGCCAGATAATTAACAATGTCAACATACCAAGGGAAACCATGAGTGGCCTTCATAAGCTGATCATCAGGAAGAGAATCCTTGATAGGGATTTTATCTTTTTCTTCAACCTCGATCTGGCTGAGGTGATCGGCCACAACATTCTCCACGCCACTTTTATCTTTGATCTCCATGTCAAATTCTTGAAGCATTAGCACCCAGCGGATAAGATTGGGTTTGGCATCCTGTTTCTGAATCAGGTATCGGATAGCAGAATGGCCGGTGTAAACAATGACTTTAGAGCCAATCAGATATGAGCGGATTTTTTCAAATGCGTAGATGATAGCCAGAAACTCTTTCTCCATGGTGGTGTAGTTTTTCTGTGCTTCGTCTAGCGTTTTGGATGCGTAGTAGATGACATAAGGTTTCTTATCAATCCGCTATCCTAAAACAGCCCCTATAGCATAATCACTTGCGTCGCACATGATTTCGAAAGGTTGCGACCAGTCTGGAGCCCTTAGAATCGGTGCAGAGATTAGCGCATCTTTAAGGGTGGAGAAGCTTTGCATACACTCCTGATTGAATATGAACTCAACATCTTTGGTAAGGAGTTGGGTCATGGGTTTAGCTATCTTCGAGAAATCTTTGATGAATCTTCTATAGAATCCTGCATGACCCAGGAAAGCTCAAACTCCTCTTATGTCCTTTGGAGGTGACATCTTTGAGATAACATCAATCTTTGCTTTATCAACCTCGATTCCCCTATCACTTACTCTATGTCCGAGGACGACACCTTCTGTTACCATCAAATGGCATTTTTCCCAGTTTAAGATAAGGTTAGTTTCCTCACAGCGTTGCAGAACTCGTCCAAGATTGATTAAAAACTTGTCAAAGGAGTCTCCGTAAACTGAAAAATTGTCCATGAAGACTTCCATAACAGATTCAGTTAAACCGGTGAAGATAGCCGACATACATCGTTGAAAAGTGGCGGACGCGTTATATAATCCGAACGACATTCTTCAGAATGCATATGTCCCAAAGGGACAGGTGAAGGTGGTTTTTTCCTGGTCCTCTGGGTGTATGCGTATTTAGTAGAACCCTGAGTAACCATCAAGATAACAAAAATATTTTTGGTGAGCCAGTCGTTCCAGTACTTCATCAAGGAAAGGCAGAGGGTAGTGGTCTCTCCTTGTGGCTTTGTTCAACTTCCTATAATTGATGCACATACGCCATCTTGTTACAGTCCTGGTAGGCACTAACTCATTTTTGTCGTTGATCACTACGGTAGTGCCCCCTTTTTTTGGAACAACCTGAACTGGGGTGACCCACTGAGAATCTGAGATAGGATAGATCATGCCAGCTTTGAGTAGTTTAAGGACTTCCAGACGAACTACCTCCTTCAGATTTGGGTTCAGTTTTCTTTGATGTTCGCGAGAGGGTTTGAATTCTTCAACCATAGGAAGCCTGTGCATACACAGTGCTGGGTTTGTTCCCGTAAGGTCAGTTATTTTATATCCAATGACCTTTCTATGCTTCCTCAACTAGTCCAGAAGTCTTACTTCTTGATCTTCGGTAAGGCTGGAGCTGATGATAACCGGGCATAACTCTTCCTCGTCTAGAAAAACATATTTAAGCCATGTAGGTAAAATCTTCAATTTGGGGCCTTTCGGTTGCTCGGCTGCTTCTATAACGGTAACGGCCTTAAGCTCTTCAAAAGTGGCCTTTGGCGCTTCTTCTATCTTTTCTAGATATTGGAGACATTGCTGAACTAGTTCGTTTGTAGAAAATTCAACCTCCAGATTGAAAAGAGCGTTCTCGAGTTCATCAATTGGCTCGGAGATTTCTAATTGCGACATTTGTTGAATTGCGTCCAAAAGAAAAATCTCTTCTTGGATGTTGGGACCTTTCATGCTATCAAGGACTCAGAATTGGATTGCTTCTTTTCCGAGCCTAAGAATGATGGTCCCAGATTCGACGTCAATAAGCACTCTGGAGGTAGCGAGGAACGGTCTGCCAAAGATGATTGGGTACCTTAGATCTTCTTTAATATCCATGATAACGAAATTGCGTGGTACGTAAGCATCTTTGCCTATTTTCACTGGAATATCTTCGATGATCCCCATGGGTGCGGTTATGGAGGAATCAGAAAGTTGAATAGTCATTGATGTTGGCAACAATTCGGTGAAACCCAGACGTTTGCACATTGAGTAAGGCATAATGGATATGCTGGCCCCAAGGTCAGCTAATCCTTTCTTCGTGGATGCATTTCCAATGCCGCATTGGATTCCGAAGGAACCGGGGTCCTTCTTCTTTTTGGGCAATTTGTTTAGGATAATGTCAGAAGTGGTCTAAGCAAGCTTAACAGTTTCCTGCTCCTTGGTGATATACTTTCTTGATAGCAAGGTTTTGAGATACTTTGCCCAAGATGGCACTTCGAATAGAGCATCAAGGAGAGGAATGTCAATGTATAGTTTTTTCATTGCCTCCTTGAACTTTTGAAATCTGGTGTCCATTTTTGTTTCTTGCAGTCTGCCCGGATACGGAATCCTCTGTTTAAATTGCAAGACTTTGGGTTCTGCGGACACTTGTTCGTTATTTTTGTCCTTGGTGACCTCGAAGGGTGTCTCAATTCCTTGTTGCGAGCTTTCTTTCATCGTAAAAGCGGGCGTATCATCATCATCCAGAGTGATCTTGGTTGTGTCAGGGAGAATGCGTCCCGACCTAGTGGTGACGACATTCAACTGTTCATGTCTGTTCCTCTCATGCTTAGGATTTGATTTAGGCTCCCCAACAAACATACCTGTTGGGGGCTTTAATTGCGTAGCAATCTGAGCGAGTTGAGCTTCAACTGCTTTCTGCTGAGCCTGTTGGTTAGCAAGCATGGTTTGTTGCGATTGTAACATCTGCCTTATCAAGGATATTTCACTTTTCGGTTGGGCAAGAGTGTTTGTTAGATGGATTGGTTGTTGGGCTTGTTGAGATTGTTGGATATGCAGCTGTGGATGGAGCGGGGGATGAGTGTACTTGTAGTAGGCTGATTGGTTCCTAGGATAGTTAGCCCTAGGGAAGTTGTTCCTGGAGTTCCCTTGATTTTGGTTGAAATTGTCTTAGAACCCAGGTGGTATCTTACTTTCAGATCCCCCCTGTGTCTGATGTTGTGGATTTGCAGTTCCAGAAGGGTTCCCATATTAGAATCCAGGATGATTCCTCGGTTGATTGGGATTGTAGTAGACTTGTCTAGGAATGGTGTGGATGGAGTTGACTTGTTCCGGAATCTGCTCTCTAGCTTGATCAGTGATAGGTTCATATGGTTGTGGTGGTGGATGTAGATCCATCATCACATTATACAGCATACAACAGGACAGAGTTGGATGGTCAGAAGAATGACAAGCCTCACATGATCCTGTGACGACTTTGACTTGTTGAACTAGCAGAGTTTTCTTCTTATCAATCTCTCCGAGAGAAGTCTCTAGAACTTGCTGTTTATGAGCAATTGTTCTCAAGGCAGCAACTATTGCCTTCATTTCTATAGATTCTTCAGCTTTGAAAACTTTGAGAACACCTTTACCGGCTGACCGTCCCCAGTTGGACTGGTTTTCAGCTCCTAATGTAACAATCTTCCATGTGTCCTCGTAATTCTTCCTCATGAAATTTCCTCCAGATGAGGAATCTAAGAACTGTTTTATATCATCTCTTACTCCCCGTTAGAAAGTTTCTATCAGTTGATTCTGTGAAATTCCATGATGGGGGCATTTGTGTAGAAGTTCCTTAAATCTTTCCCATGCCTCAGCTAGGGTTTCTCCAGGCAGCTGAGAGAAGTGATTGATTTGCCCTCTGATTTCATAGGTCAATGAGGGTGGAAAGAACTTCTCTAAGAACTTTTCCTCTAGGGGGGTGCAAGTGGTTATTATGGGTTCTCTATCCAGTGAGTTGTACAAACTCAGGGCTCTCCCAAATAAGGTGAAATGAAATAGATGGAGCATTATTGCATCAAAAGCGACACCAGCTTGCGGGACTAGACCACATAACGCCTTAAACCTTTTCAAATGGTCCATGCAATCATCTCCTGAACCCCCGGAGAAGTAGATGCCCTGCATAATCTGGATCCACTGAGTCTGAATCTCGAAGTTTGGGATATTGATAATCGGAGGTCGGACTGGGTGGTTATCCTCATAGTTCTTCGGGACAGCGTAGTCCCTCAGTTGTTTGTTCCTTAACTCCAGCTGAGCATCTTGGGTTGCTGCCTCAGTCTCAGCTCCAATGTGAGCTTGCTCTTCTGCACGTATCTCCGCTTGGATTTGGGAACGGGTGTCTACAATGAGTTGTGCCCGTTGTGCGATGATGGCAGAATTTACCCTCACCATCACCAAAGTAGCTTAATGCTGTTCGTCAGCCATTTGTATGGCTCGTTGGCGATTGAGACGGATTCGGCGGTGGAAACTTCTCTCTACCTCGGAGTTGAACTCTGGATCAGGGGAGAATCCGCGACTATGCGGTTATTGCATACACGTGTTCTACCTGAGTAGGGAAAAGAGAACACCTTTAGATAATAGTGATATATGAAAGTTTCAAGAAGATATAGAGTTATGATTAAAAAGAAAGTGTAAAATCCTAACCGACTAGAAAGGTACTAAGTGAAATTACAACGTTCCGTTGTCCCCGGCAACGACACCATTTTTTGATGGAGCTGGGACTTACACCAAAAGATTACTCTTCCAATGGGAGTCCCAAGTATGCACCAAAAACCCTAGGGAGCTTATGTCCTCCCTAGGTTTACCTAGAACTGGTGCTTAGATAAATGCTCCAACCCCATAAGAGTATGGAAGCCTTATCGTAGTACAGATTTAGGATCAAACCCAATAGACAACGGTCTTGTTGCAAGCAACAAGATAGAAAACGTATGGAATTTCACTTAGTTACTTACTAGTAGGCACTTATATCGAAAGTTGGATTTTGATGGTTTTAAACTAAGAACATAAAAAGTAAAGAAAGCAAGTAAAGCTAATGAGTTAAACTATGATAAAAGATCACTAGGGTGTGATCGGTTTTTCACCGCCACTAAACATCGATCAACACATGAAAAGCAAAACTTAACCTGCAAAAAGAGTCTAGTCAGTTAGTATCCTTGTAGACTTAGCCTCCTTTCGGAGAATCTAACTACGAGAAGTGCGGGAATGTTGCAACACCAGCCATTCCCGATCAAATGGTCACATTACTTTACATCATTCCCCTCGCAAAGTGTGTTCCTCGACTTACCAAGGTTGCACTTCCATACGTCAACTGATTCCATTTCATAGTATGAAAGTGCAACGGATGATAGTGAGTTTACTCCACTTCTTGAGATACACTTCTAGATACCAAAATAGATGCATGGTGGATACATGCACCAAGAACCAACATGCAAACGAGTTTCGAATCTAATAGTACAAACGTAGACAATTCATACTAAAAGATAAAAGATAACACAAGTTGGAGATCAAGAAACATGTATTCAATAATCGTTTGATGTCAAACTGACAAAGATAAGAACTCTATATTACAACCTAAGGATTACATTTACATGACATGAAAGCATGGGTAGCAGGGCTACTCCCCGCACCATAGTGAAGAAGACTACTCCCTCATAACTAGGACAAAGAAGGGGGTGAGAAGAGAGAGAGAGAGAGCATTGTCCCCACAAAGGAGGGATGAAAGTCAACCCCTTGGAGAGAGAGAGCAACGATCCACCAATCTTCGTAGGTTGCATGATGAGGAGGTCTCCCCTTCCCACCTTCTTTGATGAAGAAGGAGAAAGCATCTTCAGGATGGAGTATGGATCTCAGACCGGCAGTCCCAGGGCGGAGGATGGAAGTGGCAAGAGCTCTGGAACGATTGAGGCAGCATTTGGGCGTCTGAAACTTCTTATCTGATGGAGGACCCATGGGGTCTTATTTATAGGCCTTGAGTGAAGTCCAAACGGTTTGGAGACCGTTTGGACCTCAAGACCGTTTGGGACCTCAATACCGTTTGGACCTTGAGACCGTTTGGCATCATGCGGTCTTGAGACCGTTTGAACTCCATGCGGTCTCGGGACCGTTTGGCTTCATGCGGTCTTGAAACCGTTTGAACTCCATGCGGTCTCGGGACCGGTTGGCTTCATGTGGTCTTGGGACCGTTTGACTCCATGCATTCTCGGGACCGTTTGACTTCATGCGGTCTTGAAACCGTTTGAACTCCATACGGTCTCGGGACCGGTTGGCTTCATGCAGTCTTGGGACCGTGTGACTCCATGCGGTCTCGGGACCGGTTGGCTTCATGCGGTCTTGGGACCATGTGACTCCATGCGGTCTCGAGACCGGTTGTCTTCATGCGGTCTTGGGACCGTTTGACTCCATGCGGTCTCGAGACCGATTGGCTTCATGTGGTCTTGGGACCGTTTGAATCCATGTGGTCTTGAGGTTAAGTTATTCTTTTATGATTTTTTGTGCTTTTTTTGCATATATAGAAAGGAAAGTTAGTCTGATAGTGTATTTACAAAAAAGGGTAAAATTAGGATTATGTATAGTTTAAACTTAGAAAGAGTATGGAAAACTAAAGAAAGGATTAAGATAATCGACTAAAATAGGAGGTTATCACCTGCACGGCCAGCGGATAGTGTTGGCCATCGCGCCTGACTCCATCCACTTCAGTTGTAGCTCGGTGGCACCCTAGGTGCGGTGGGATGCTGCGGAGATAGTGCAATGGTGGGCGGGGGTCTTCAGACCCTGGGATGGGAAGATTAACCCCCCCCCCCACGGACGGACCTAGTCGACGACAATGTAGGGCGTCACAAGCTTGAAGACGAGTGGTTATTGGACCGTTATACCCCTTCCATGTATGAAGAGTGTGTCTTTTAAGTGAGGGTATAACGGTCATTACGTTATGTTTTCCTAATCGGCTACGTTGCATGGAAGGGATGATGTGGTGCTCAGTGATTGGTCCAAGTAAGTTAATATTTCAAAAATCATATCTTTCTATTGGTAGCTCAAATCGATACATGTAAAATATGAATTTTTCTTAGAAAAATATAGTGAAAGTTATCAACTTTAATGCATTAATGATTAAGAAACCCTAATTTGAGATGATTAATGTATTTAGAAGGGTTTTATGCATGATTAATGTTGATATTAGCATGTTAATCATAAAAAGATACATTAAGATCGAAAAGGATGAACTTTGCACATAATTGGTTTAATTTAAAGTTCCATATACATAAATGAGCTTTAATGGGCCTTGAAACCCTAATGTTAGTCATTGTGACTCTTAATGACTTTAATTGTTCAAATTCATGAATAAGTTGAGATACGATAGTTCTAAGCTATTTCGAGTATAAAAGTTCCTAATTGAGGATAAATACCCTTAATATGGTAATTAGGGTTTTCTAATGGATAAAGGTGGAATTAATGATAAATAGAGTTCGTAAAAGATAAGTTGCTAATTTGAAAGGAACCAAAGATGATAATTGGGCCGAATGATATTGTCATGAATTAAAAGGATAAAAATAGTAGTTTTAATGTAAAAGAGACATAATGGACATAATTCATTTTTAATTTTGCCTTTAATCCAAAATTAAGGTTCTATGGTGTTATAAGGTAGCTTTAATACCTTTCATGAGGAATAGATGAGATAATTATGGTAATTGCATAAAATTAGGGTTTAAAATAGTATAAATGAAGTGAAACTTTAATTGCAATGGAAACCCTAAAAGTGGACTAGAAACACTAGGAAGACAGCTAGGTTTATAGATCTTGATGGCATGATCAATGATAGGAAATTATATGCATATTTTAGGCTCTCTTTGTGTGCTTGCTTGCCTATTGGATTTCTTGCATTGATTGGTTTAATTTTGTCTCAAATTATCCTGACAGGTATGTGGTTACGTTTATGGTTAGTCACTTTAGTTTCACAGTGATTCTCAGAGATTTTATCGGTTGCCTGAAATTAACTGCTTGGATGACTTTTATTTCATGCAACTATAAAGCGACTATGATTATCACCATAAATGTATATACATGACTGGCTTAGATTCTGGTCCTCCTCTGTGGCTTTGCTAATGATGAAAAGGGTAACCTAATACATGGCCTACTTGTTAAGTAGGACATTAGGTTATCATTAGTTAGAAATTGAGCTATCCACGTGTAGTGCCATGAGACTCTTTAGCACACCACGAGTTAAGATGTGGGCTACCTATGGGTTGTGCCATGTGACTGAACTCTAAAAATTGATTCACCTGTTAGGTAGGATCATGAGGGGTTTAATGGGGATCTACCATAAGGATGGTAGCATCCAGGTCCACTGCAGGGACAACGCAGAGGCTAGGGTATGTATGGATTGAGCTGTTATGTTTAAAACATAAAGTTGTTTGTTAAATTGTAATTGACTACAATATGTTGTTACAGTTAAATGCCCGATTATTATTTCCCCCACATACCGACATATTCTTTTATGCTAACCAACGTTTTGTTTGACGGTGTTTTAGGTACAACATTGAAAAGGACAAATAGTAAATTGGCATATTGTGAATACATGAATTAAAGTGCAAGGAGGATTAGTTAGAATAGTTTCCATGTGTGGATAGAAGATTAGAAATCCAAGTTTTTCAAAAGGTATGCAAAATTTTATTTTAGTATAGCTTTTCAGTGTAGTCTGGTAGAATTTGATAATTGTCATTGATTATTTGCCAAACCTTTGATCTGGAAATTGGGATAACGGCTCTGACCTCTTGGTCTCCCTTAATTGGGGGTTATCGGGATGCGGGGTTGTTACATTTGGTATCAAAGGTTCCTCATTTAATCTTTAATAAGTATTAAATTTTACAAACTCTGTAGAACCCAAGAGAGTTATTAGAGGATTTTTCGAAAGACAGAGGTGTATAGAAAAGGGTCACGTCTGGGGCCTGGCAAGATTTTCCTCCACACCTGTAGTCAGAATATGAGGACTCTCGGATTTGTGTGACTGCCTGGCCAATGTCTCAACATTTGACTCAAAATAAGATACATTTAGGACTCTCTCATCTTGTTCATCTCTTCTCAACTCAAATTTTGTTAATGATTTTAAGGATTAGGGTTTTCTCTCTTTTCCTCACCCTCTTGAGGTATGGGTAAAGTTGATAATGTTTAAGAAATCCTCCACCAAATTAATGAAAAGCATGTAAATAAGATGTCATGAACATAAGCTTAATAGTAAGTGTAAACTAAAGAATAGATACATGCTTAGGTCGTATGGAAAATGTTATCATGCCCACAGGAGGGACCTGAGTCTAGACTCCCCCTTATCAGGGGGGATGAGTGGAGAAAGTTAGTCCTAGAGGTAGAGACCTCCATTATAAGTAGAGACCTGGCACATCCTTGGAGGATGATGTTAAACCTAACCCTAAGTGAAGGTCAGAGAGAGAGATGACATGATGAGCTAGATTTCATTGTAGATCATGTGTGTGAGTGGACATGCTTTTAGTTTGATATCCATGACGATATGAGCCATGTGAGGCTGGATGACCTAGTACCTTTGGCGACACAACCCTGGAAAGGGTCGTGCATGTTAGAGTGAAGGATAACTCCTTCAATGATGAGGTTAGTGAAGAACCTATGGAAACCCTATGGGATTATGCAAGTAGGGCTTAACATCCACCTAGAGTAAGTGAAGTAGTGCAGCAGTAGGTTGAAACTCTAGCCGGAGAGTATGATCGATAGCTTATGTGATTAACATAAAGAGATTTGGATAACCTTGAGTAAACATAAGTTGAACACAGGCTTCACCCATGTAGGGGTAAGCTTGTGAGCTTGATCCACCTTAGAGAGAGAACCTCTAGTAGTAAGTCTGTTTGTAGGGTTAGCTCTAAAGAAAGAGAGCAGAACCCAAGAAAGAAGGTTGGAAGCTTATACTCCAGGATATGAGGAACAATGGGGAGTTGAAGATGATGCAACCTAAGTGGATGATAGCGGTGTCCACATGCTTGAACCTTGGAGGCTGATGATATTTGGGTTGCCTCTAGAGGAACCAAACCCTAGAGAGAAGATGAGGCTGCTAGGAAATGCCAAGATCCATTAATTCCTGACAATTTGAAGAAGTAACGGACGACAAGCCACTATACAAGTCTCGCTTTGCCCCAGACCAAACTAAAAGCGCAGGCATCAAAAACCCCTAAGCATCATTAGCCTCACCTAGGCCCCCTGGATGCAAACCTAATACCCTTACCTCTTACCAGCTAACCACCTTATCGAGAAACTACCTCTAATATAGCTGTGACAGTGCCCTTTTCTTCTTCCTCAAACCCTTGGAAACCTTCCCAACTACTTTTGTTGATCCTCCAGAATTCATGACACGCCACCCCACTGTCCTATGCTCCCTCATTCTCTCCCATCCTACTAAGCCATTACCCAGTGCTGGGGCTTCATTCAACAATGCCTCCACTACTCCATCCTCCTATGATGCTGGCTAGCATCAACATAGCTGATGTTGAGACTGAGACCCCTAGAATATAGCTAGCAAGGAACCTTGATGCCAATACTGGGCCGACCTCAACCACTTCCCTATTTCTTCACTTCACAGTTGCATAACCTAGGAAAACCAGTAGAAAAAAAATTTCCATCTAGTAATCTACATTTTGGCATTTACACAAGAATGGTTGATATTTTTTTTTGTACCAAAAATTCATTTCAAAACCCTCTTTTACTAACAAAAGATTTGATAATTCTATAACATAAATCATTACATAGGATCTTAGATAAGGAAGTACTATACAATATAAAATGAAGACTTAAAATATAAATAATAATAAAGGGGAATAATAATAGTTATACTTCTCCAAAAATTAACCAAGTTTAATGATTCCTAATTTGAAACACATGAAAGAGGAAAATTCTCCAACTTTTGTAACTCCTGACTCTAGTCTATATTTCTGTATTAACTAGACACAAAATTGATACTCTATGAATAACTCATAATTTGGAAATATTGATCGAATAATGATACCATTGGATAAATTGGGGACATCAGACTTAGTATTCTTAAGTATATACTTACAACAAATGGAATTATGGACAATACTGCTTAATAAATGTGTACCCTTTTGGTAATACAAACACGTATCATTATATATTATCTGTACATACATGTGACAAACACTAGTGTATTACATAAACACTAAGGGGTATTATGGAACATATTAATTATGAATACCAAAGCTTGGGATCATCTAACCCATCACTCTAGATTATTGTTTACACCTAGAATATATATAAATATGACAAGGATGAACTTGAAACTATGGAAGCCTAATAAGTTATTTCCAAAGTCAAATCATTTCATAGCAACAAGGAATATTTCCCTTTGCTTGAACTATTTTTCCTCTTCAATTGCACACACACTATCTTTCTTAGTTAAGAACCTAAAATGCTATTGAAACTTTTCTTGTCTCTTGAAAGTTCACCACCCTTACTTGAGAATGATGAAATATTGTTGATAATGATATTGGCAATGGACTTGATCTTTATGTGTTCTAACTTCTTGAGGACTTTGATCCCTCAAAATATTACCCATTTGTCTGTTTCCATGTACCCACAACCCTCATAGTGAATAGGGATTAGCTGTTCCCCAATATACGCAATAGCTTATAGGCACTCGTACCCTTCTATTTTACAGTGTGAGAACACAAGGTATTTATGCATAGAAAAAGATATGATAGGAAGGTTACAAACTTATCCAACATGATAACTTGAAATTGATCTACTTCATAAATTTCTTGAATAGTTTTGCATCTTTATAATATTGAATGTGGAAATCATGTGTAGTTGATGATCTTCTATAAGTATTTCCATTTTGAACTTAATATTTGAATTTCTATTTAATATTGGTACATCCATATGTGATAAGTTTCGTTATTTGGGCTCTATTTTTGAAATGAAGGGTGAGGTTCAAGATGATGTTTTTCACATGATCTCGGCAGGATGGTTGTAGTGGAGGAGTACAACTAGAGTAGTATGTGACAAGAAGAACACTCTCAGATCAGAAAGCAAGTTTTACACAACAACTATCCGACCAGCCAAGCTATATGGGAGTGAAGGTTAGATAGTGAAGAAACTAGGTCTCAAAAAGATGAATGTGTCTTAAAAGTGTATGTTAAGATGGATATGTGGGAAGACGAGAAACGATCATTTGAGGAATGACTATATCATAAATAAAGTAGAGGTGGTGAGCATTGAGGACAAGTTGTATGAAGGCTTTCTAAGATGGTATGGACATGTGGCATAGACTAACAAATGCACCTATTTGATGTAAGGTTATTGAGTCAAGAAAAAACAAAAGAGGAAGAGGAAGACCTGAATTAACTTTGGAAGAGCATATAAAGAGAGATTTTGAATCTTTACATTTTGATCAGAGTATGACCCATTAAAATCTAATTGGAAAAGAAGGATCCATGTAGCCGATCCCAACATGGTTTGGGTCACGACTTAGATTATGATGATAATGACGAAGCTTGTATTCTAGAAAATATTCCCTTCCTAACTTTTACCATATTTCTAAATCCTACTTTCTGCATAGTTCACTAATAAATATATAGTACATTCATTTTGTTCAATGATTATTTCTCTTTGGTCGATGATGTTTGTGAATCCCTATGGATATTTTATGGACATTGGGACCTCTCACTTGGATTCTTCTAGTGTGGACTTCCAAGGAAAACCTGAGAGCATGTAGAGTTCCCTTTGTGTGGCCATGTTATGTATACTTACTTTCCTTGTACAATGATGATGTAATATCTTGAGTGGATAAAACACGTGTCCTTTATTTTTTGTTTAGTGTCAAGAAGACAAACACTATATTTTCATATTGTGGATGTATTACACTTTGTTATCATATAATGATTACAATGGTTTGAACTATGTTGTCACATGAAATGGTATCACAGACATCATCAATTGGCATCCTTCTTGCTCCTATAAAATGGTTTGGATCCCTATATTGACACATAGTCTCTCTCTCTCTTTCATCCTACAACAAGTTCCATTTATTCAAATTTGAGGATTCTGAGTACATGAGTTTGAAAAAGAGGAGAGGATCATCGTCCTACAAGAAGTACAAGACCCCCTCCCATGAGCACTCAGAAGGACCTACAACACCCAAGGATGAGGATCATGTCAATAGTACTAAACCAAGGGATCCTCTATTTCTAGCTTCGTTAAGCTAAAACCATCTGAGTTTATGAGAGAATGTGAATGGGAGATTGTTGAGAAGGTTGAGAAATGGATCGTAGCCACCCAAGAAATTTCAAAGGGCATGGACTACCCTGAATATTTATGGGTGATATACACAACCTTTGTCCTGAATGGTTTTGTTAAAGTACGGTGGAAAATTTGACTGATACCCAACTTAAAAAAATTGTCGCAATGACTTTGAAGGAGTTTTGAAAGCTATTCCACCAACAATACATCCCATAGTTACCATTGATCTAAATTTAGATCCATTCAAATCGATGTATCAAGGATGCAATTCAGTAGCTAAGTTTGTGTGTTGCTTCACCATTCAGAACTTATATTCATCTGGTTTCATCAAGAAAAGGAATATACAAGTTTTAATGAAAGGACTCAACAAAAACCTAAGTGATAGTTTGGCCTATGATCCCCCCTTACTTTTTAATAGTTGGTGGTTGAGGCAAAGTTCATTGAAATGAATCACCAGAATACAAGGATTTCTACATCTGCACCCCAAGGAACAACAACAATTCTAATAATGGAGGCCACAAAAACCATCAAAACAATAATCATTATCACTAAAACAATAGTAACATCAAATATCTGAACATGCCTTCTTAATATGCACATTGTAACATCCTCGATTTCATAGCTAATGTAAGCCTTTAATGTAGGGTTTTCTAGTAAGTGTAAGCCAAGGGACCTAATGAACCTAACATGGATAGGTATGCCATTAATTTTACAAAATTTGTGATACACGTCATATGGTTAACCAATACATAAATAACGACTTAAATGTGTATGATTGTAGTCGGTTGTATATGAATATAAATGAATTATTCCTATGTACAATAATGTGATGAATATATATTTTGATGACTCAAGTTCATGGCTTGAGACTTAGACCTAGTTTAGGTCTTCATGTTATGTAACTAAAGAAATATTGATCACATATGTCATACATGAGCTTAAATTGAGAAATTATATTGATTGAAGATATATTTTCATGATTTGGAATACAATTAATCTCATGGACCCTTTGAAATACTAAGGGATGGGCCATGTTCCCTAGAGCCCAATTCCAACCCTATTAGGCCAATTAAGTTGTACAAATAGGTACTTGGAGTACAAATTGAGAATTAAGTATTTCGTTGTCATAATGAATGCTCAAAATATTTTTAGTAGAATAATAGTTCAAATATAAGAGGGTGGGAGAAATTTTATATGGTTTTGATGTATATAGTGGTCTAGGTAATTAAATTAGTAAATATAATTTTTTTATATAAAAGACATGTTTGGAGTGTTTTTACAGCTAGTTTTTACTTAAAATTTTGCTCATGTTAAGTTTAGTATTTATCCCAAAATCTGAAGCAAACTGAGCTGTAGAGTGGGCTGTATAAATATTTCTTATATTTGGACTTTTATCAAAAATAGGAAGAAGAAAAAAATGGGCACCCCGACTCCAGTCCACGGACCAAAGAACTGACGCCTCTTTTCTTAGGACCCGAACAGAGTCTTTGGAAGCGGAGGATCTCACCCAAGATCTAGAGGGAAAAGGGCTATAAACGCCCTAGTTTTGAGAAGAACAGGAGGACACACCGCCATTTCTTGGGTTCGGGGCCGAAACTGAGAGACAAGAGAGAACCAAGGGAGAAGTATAAGTGGTGCCTGGTGGGGGGTTGTGAGCTCCATGGAGCCAAGAAGCTTCGACTTTCACCACCCTGCACGTAGGGATGGTCGTCGAGATTAGGGACGGTCATCTGGAGTCGTTGACAACTGGATCTTGCACGGTGGTGGTCTGGATAGGGCACCCATGGTTGGTGCCACCATGATCTGTTCCTAAAATCAGAACAGAGCATCATGAGGAAGAAGAAGACATGAGGATGCGTCAGCCCTATATGCACATGAGACCATGACCGCCACATCATATCTTGACGACCGAGATCGACCAAGTTTAGGTAAACTTCTAAAATTCATATCTTGAGATTGGGATCTCGTATTTTATCAAATAAAATATCCATGAAAGGCTCTTCGAATGTACTATATTCTAAAAATATATCCAGAATGTGATTTGGATGTCTATTACATATTATGTGTTCGGTAGCTAAAACTATATGATTTTGATGTTTTGTCAATTAAAAATAGCAAACGAACTTAGAAATTCATGTAAATTTTACTAAATGTGTATTATGATATTCTTAACATGATTTCAATGCCTGATCTCTATTAAATGAAGTTTTATTAAGGTTTTTGATATAAACTCTAATAAGGGTATTTTGCGTATTTCACCCATGATATGATTTTTAAATGATCGATATTTTAATACATGATTATTCTTACATAATATGAATACTTTTATGATGATTTGATGAAGTTTCTTGTGCTACTATATTAGTTGCTAGTTTTAGATGAGTAGCCATTATGAAAGAATAATAAATGATTATCCTGACACTATAAGTGATATATGTATGGCCAATTAGGCCTGATATTAGTAATGTGATGGTATTCTAATTTGATTACCTGATAGAGTCAGTAAGTTTACAACATGTGACTATTTTTGAGAATTATTCTCATTATATGAAGTATATGTTCATATTAGTGCATAAGACGATTTATGTCTTATTTGAGTATAAAGATAATACTAATTATATAGTATGCGTTTTATTTTATTTCAAAGCTAATATTTTATGGTGATTTTATAATAAAGTCATGTTTACTCTAAATGAGAACCCTAA
Organism: Alisma plantago-aquatica; assembly: GCA_963693085.1. Taxonomy (NCBI): domain Eukaryota; kingdom Viridiplantae; phylum Streptophyta; class Magnoliopsida; order Alismatales; family Alismataceae; genus Alisma; species Alisma plantago-aquatica. The sequence goes on along the minus strand of OY856412.1, from coordinate 1,270,617,539 downwards.
GTTGGTATATTTAGTTAGGAAGATGGGGTTTTGAGATTTAGAAATAGAAAGAGGGAATATAGGCTTGGACTGATAAAACTATGACGATATCCAGGTTACTAAATATATGGACTTAGAATCGAGACTTCCTTATCGATGCCATCTATACAAGAGGTAAGTGGTCCATGCCCATGAGTACTCATGTTTTAAGTTCCAGTATGTTTATATGTCTCCTGATTAGACTTTTATAATTTGTATGGCTCAATGTTCTAAGATTTTAATGCAAATAAGAATATTCTCATATCTCTATCATTAAGTAAGTTTAAATATCCAAAATCTCAAATAGAGACATGTTGCTCAAAATAGTTGTGACCTATGGACCAAGTCCATGAGAAAGTTAGAGAATCATGTTCCTACAAGATTTCCTAGAAATGTTCGAAATTAATGAATAAGATTGTAAGATAATATATGCAAGTAATGTAGACATACTTAGTTGTTGATTTGGGATAGTTTTGTATTTAGAATTTAAGTACACATATGTCATCAGGATTTCTCATATTTATAGGCATAACTATGTATTACGATTTCAAGTAGAAACATGCCATAAAGATGTCATGCATATGTATAGATATAACAACTAGATTCTTTAGAATGAATAATATCTAGAATTTAGTTACAATATAAGAATATGAATTTTAGAATATGAAGACATGGTCTATTTTTAGAATTAAAGGTACTTTTGGGATCACAATGTATTGTAAAAATGAGTTCATGATGGCATTATAAGATAATGACACATTAAGTTATGGTTAGGTTGCAATACAATATTTTATAAGATTTCTATTTTTATATGTAAGGTTTAATATGTAAGTTCATATGCAAAGTTTCAGGGTAACATCATATTTTATAAGAAGGATTGAACCATCTTGTTAGATTGATATTTTTAGATATGTTGTACTTATGATACTTTCATAAGCTTGTCTTAAGATACTTTGTATACTTAGTATTTCTATATTCATGTCAGATCCTTTCTCATAAGACATTAGACTCATTTATGATATTATTGGTATAATGGAGTAATGTTACAAAATAAGAGTTATAGAAAAAGGTTTACCTACATAATGAGATACATTTTCAAATCCAGCAATGAATTCTATTTAGAATTTAAGAATAAGAGATTTAGATTCAGACTTAAACTACTCACCATGTGAGTAGCTAGATTTTGAATAAAGGTACATGATATGGATTATAGACCCAATCTCAATTTTTTTGTAATTTGAAATACATATTCAAATTCCATAATAGATTTAGTTCAGATTTGAAAGAGTAAAGATCAGATTTAGATTCAGATTTAGATTCATATTTTAGATTCAGAACTAAGTACATGTTTAGTACTCAGTTTCAGAGAAGTTCAGATTCAGAGTTTAGTAAAGATAGACTTAAGATAATTAATTCAAAACCTTCAAATAATACATTATATGATAAGTCCTCATCCAAAGAGTCCCAAGATGATTCAGAGGCATCTGTTGCCAATTCAGAGGAGTGTTTACTCCGTTTCAGAGGGCACATTGTGCCAACAGAGGGTGTGTTGCACCATAGAGGACACTTCAGTGTCAATAGAGGGCACGTAGTGCCAACAGAGGGTGCATTGCACCATAGAGGACACTTCAGTGTCAACATAGGAGGACTTATTGTATAATGGTGGCCACAATTAGATAAAACTTGTAAGTAAAAGATACCTTAGTTTAGAGCATGCTCATAATCTCATCCATGAGTATGATGAGAGGGAATTAGATAAGATAAGTATGACCCAAGCACTTTGGTGTAGGTCTTGAGATCCATGTACCAGGGTACATGTCTCCCAAATAAGATAAGGTAGAAGGATAAAGATTTAGATTGAGAAATAAGATACTTTATGTTTCAGTTTACTCACAGTTTGATGTTAGTTCATGTTTATAATACCAAATTTCAGCTCTTTAGCAATGTATATTTCAGAATACTCATGCCACTTACTCTAACGACTGTTAATTTTCCAATGCATGGCTGGGGACGTGATGTCCATAGGTTTTGGAGCAGTTGAGGATTAAAGGAACAAATAAAGGTCTAGGAGATTTTCAAGCTTGCCTAGTTGGTTTCCATCTACCTAGATGATCCTGAGTATTGATTATTATGAACTTATGCATAAACATGATGTAGTTTTTTGTTGACAAAAATCGATGTACGAATCAATTTTACAATTTTGTAAAGTGTTTCATTTACTGTTGTTGCAATGGTTATCATGTTTGTCACACTCCCAGAAAAGAAAAAAAAAATATACAGCTTCCGCTCATGCATTATGAAAATCTGGGTGTTACAATATGGTATAAGAGCAATTTGGTAAATGGCCACTAGGCAAACATGATTATCATAGTTACCCTAGAGTGAAGAGATAAGATTAGGGTTTAAGGACATATTCCATGAGAAGAATACCATAAACTAGAGTGATTATGGGTCTTAACCTTAGAATAGATAGATATCTTAGAGGTAGAAGTCATCCTTGTTTAGATCTAAGGTAGAAAACTAAACCTAGCTAGTGAGGTTTCTTCTCCATTCTCAGTGTTTATGGCCAGCCAATTGAGAATTGAAAAGGAATTTCATAAGCGCTAGACTGTTATGTATCTCTCCTTTCTTACAAGCCCATGTGGTATGGGACACATGTGTTAGTGGGTTAGTGAGGGATAACATGGAAGGATCTCACATCTCTGGGTATGTGATTGATAACCACATATCTAGAAATGTAGGAGGTACCTGGAAGACCTAAGATTAGATGGTCAACTACACCTAATGTTTGAAATTCATGACAAGGTTGAGTTAGATGCCCTAAGTGTAGAGACCAGTTTAGCTTCATAGACCTTAAGTATGAGTTGAGTAGTATAGCAAGGCAGCAAATAATGCTCGCATAATCATTTAATGAAACACATTACATATCTTTTTTCATGCAAAAGTTTAAAAATAAGTGTGCCTTACAATACCCGGCCAATGTGGCTCAAGTGGTTCGGTCCGGCTTGTCCTATCTGGGGGACCCGGGTTCGAATCCCCCTGAGCGCACTATAATTACCAACTCCTTGGGTAATCCGAGCCCTGGCACCTGTTTGAGGAGGAGGGGGAGCGGGGTCTCCCTAAGACTAAAAAAAGTGTGCCTTATAATAAATTAAGAGATAAGTAGAACCCTAAGGTGGGTAGTAGCCTAGAGAAATTTCGAGGACGAAATTTATTTCAAGGTGGGTAGAATTGTAACATCCTCAATTTCATAGCTAATGTAAGCCTTTAATGTGGGGTTTTGTAGTAAGTGTATGCCAAGGGACCTAATGAACCTAACATGGCTAGGTATGTCATTAAGTTTACATAATTTGTGATACAGGTCATTTGGTCAACCAATACACACATAACGACTTAAATGTGTACGATTGTAGTCGTTTGTATATGAATATAAATGAATTATTCCTATGTACAATAATGTGACGAATATATATATTGATGACTCCAGTTCATGGCTTGAGCCTTAGAGCTAGCTTAGGTCTTCATGTTATGTAACTAAAGAATATTGATCACATATGTCATAAATGATCTTCAATTTAGAAATTATATTGATTGAAGATATATTTTCATGATTTGGAATACAATTAAGCTCATGGACCCTTTGAAATACTAAGGGATGGGCCATGTGCCCTAGAGCCCAATTCCAGCCATATTGGTCCAATTAAGTTTTACAAATAGGTCCTTGGAGTACAAATTGAGAATTAAGTATTTCGTGGTCATAATGAATGCTCAAAATATTTTTAGTTGAATAATAATTAGAAAATAAGATGGTGGGAGAAATATTATATGGTTTTGATGTATATAGTGGTCTAGCTAATTAAATTAGTAAATATAATTTTTTTATTTAAAAGACATGTTTGGAGTGTTTTTACAGCTAGTTTTTACTTAAAATCATGCTCTTGTGAAGTTTAGTATTTATCCCAAAATCTGAAGTCAAACTAAGATGTAGAGTGGGCTGTAAAAATATTTCTTATATTTGGACTTTTATCAAAAAGAGGAAGAAAAAAAAATGGGCACCCCAACTCCAGTCCGCGGACTAGAGAACCAATGCCTCTTTTCTTAGGACCTGAACAGAGTCTTTGGAAGTGGAGGATCTCGTCCAAGATCTAGAGGGAAAATGTCTATAAACGCCCTAGTTTTGAGAAGAACAGGAGGGCACACCGTCATTTCTAGGGTTCGGGCCTGAAACTGAGAGACAAGAGAGAACCAAGGGAGACATATAAGTTGTGGCCGGAGGGGGGTTGTGAGTTCCATAGAGCCAAGAAGCTTCGAATTTCACTACCCGGGACGCAGGGTTGGTCACCAAGATTAGGGAGGGTCATTTGGAGTCGTTGACAATTGGATATTGCATGGTGGTGGTCTGGATAGGGCATACATGGCTGGTGCCACCATGCTTTGTTCCTAAAATCAGAATAGGGGATCACGAGGAAGAATAAGACGGGAGGATGTGCCGGCCCTAGATGCACATGAGACCATGACCACCAAATCATATCTGGACGACCGAGATCGACCAAGTGTAGGTAAACTTCTAAAATTCATATCTTGAGACTGGGAACTCGGATTTTATCAAATAAGATATGCGTGGAAGGCTCTTCGAATGTACTATATTGTAAAAATATATCCAGAATGTGATTTGGATGTCTAATATACATTATGTGTTCGGTAGTCAAAACTATATGATTTTGATGTTTTGTCAATTAAAAATAGCTAACGAACTTAGAAATTCATGTAAATTTTACTAAATGTGTATTATGATATTCTTAACATGATTTCAATGCCTGATCTCTATTATATGAAGTTTTATAAGGTTTTTGATATAAACCCTAATAAGGGTATTTTGGGTATTTCACCCATGATATGGTTTTTAAATGACCGATATTTTAATACATGTTTATTCCTACATTATATGAATACTTTTATGATGATTTGATGAAGTTTCTTGTGCTATTATATTAGTTGTTAGTTTTAAATGATTAGCCATTATGAATGAATAATAAATGATTATCCTGACACTATAAGTGATATATGTATGGCCAATTAGGCCTGATATTAGTAATTGATGGTATTCTACTTTGATTACCTGATTGAGTCAGTAAGTTTACAATATATGACTATTTTTTAGAACTATTCTCATTATATGAAGTATATGTTCATATTAGTGCATAAGACGATTTATGTCTTATTTGAGTATAAAGATAATACTAATTATATAGTATGGGTTTTATTTTATTTCGATGCTAAGATTTTATGGTGATTTTAGATTAAAGTCATGTTTAGTCTCAATGAGAACCCTAAGTTGGTATATGTAGTTAGGACGAAGGGGTTTTGAGATTTAGAAACAGAAAGAGGGAATATAGGCTTGGATTGATAAAACTATTATGATATCCAGGTTATTAAAGTTATGGACAACTTAGAATCGAGACTTCCTTATCGATGCCATCTATACAAGAGGCAAGTGGTCCATGCCCATGAGTACTCATGTTTTAAGTTCAGTATGTTTATATGTCTCCTGATAAGACTTTTATAATTTATATGGCTCAATGTTCTAAGATTTTAATGCAAATAAGAATATTCTCATATCTCTCTCATTATGTAAGTTTAGATATCAAAAATATCAAATAGAGACATGTTTCTCAAAATAGTTGTGACCCATGGACCAAGTCCATGAGAAAGTTAAAGAATCATGTTCCTACAAGATTTCTTAGAAATGTTCGAAATTAATGAATAAGATTGTAAGATAAGATATGCAAGTAATGTTGACATACTTAGTTGGTGATTTGGGATAGTTTTGTATTTAGAATTTAAGTACACAAATGTCGTAAGGATTTCTTATATTTATAGGCATAACTATGTATTATGATTTCAAGTAGAAACATGCCATAAAGATTTCATGTATATTTATAGATATAACAACTAGATTCGTTAGAATGAATAATATCTAGAATTTAATTACAATATAAGAATATGAATTTCAGAATATGAAGACATGATCTTTTTTTAGAAATAAAGGTACTTTTGGGATCACAATGTATTGTAAAAATGTGTTCATGATGGCATTATAAGATAATGACACATGAAGTTATGGTTAGGTTGCAATACAATATTTTATAAGATTTCTATTTTCATATTTAAGGTTTAATATGTAAGTTCATATGCAAAGTTTCAGGATAACATTCTATTTTATAAGAAGGATTGAACCATCTTGTCAGAATTGATATTTTTAGATATGTTGTACTTATGGTAGTTTCATAAGCTTGTCTTCAGATACTTTGTATACTTAGTATTTCTATATTCATGTCAGATCCTTTCTCCTAAGCCATTAGACTCATTTATGATATAATTGGTATAATTGAGTAATGTTACAAAATAAGAGTTTTAGAATAAGGTTTACCTGGATAATGAGATACATGTTCAAATCCAGCAATGAATTCAGTTTAGAATTTAAGAATAAGAGATTTAGATTCAGACTTAGACTACTCACCATGTGAGTAGCTAGATTTTGAATAAAGGTACATGATATGGGTTATAGACCCAATCACAATTATGTTGTAATTTGAAATACATATTCAAATTCCATAATAGATTTAGTTAAGATCTGAAAGAGTAAAGATTCAGATTTAGATTCATATTTCAGATTCAAAACTAAGTACATGTTAGTACTCAGTTTTAGAGAAGTTTAGATTCAGAGTTTAGTAAAGAAAGACTTAAGATAATTAATTCAAAACTGTTACAACCCCAAATTTTGGGTTCATTTGGTGAGAAATGCAATTTCTCATATTAAAGATATTTGAACAAATAATGATATAATTTACTTCAAATAAATGGATTTCGTTTACAATAGCCTTGATGTATGTGTTGTGGGCTTTATTGGCTATTGGGCCCAATAACAAGGAAATAACAAAGAAAATTCAATTAGTGAATGAATAATTGAATATTTGAGAAAAAGAAATATGTAGAAACCTCTAGAAGGCAAACCAAAAGAGGGATTTCGTGCCTCTTGGGTTCCTTGGGTTCCAAAGAGTCCAAGGTTGCAAAAAGAAAGCAATAAGAAAAGAAAAGATTAATCAAGTATTTCTTTATTAAGAAATAAATTGAAAATAATGATAATATGTGGAAAATGAGTGGAAAGAGGCATAAATGATATTTCTTTGGGAAATTTCGTATCCATGAGGTTGCTAATATTTAAAGGGATGCCAATGAGGAAAATAAAGGAGAAATAAAAAGAAATCCTCAAAAAGAGATAATTTAATGAGAAATAAACATGATAATGAAAAATAATGCATATAGATGCATCCAGAGGGATAATAATTATCCTTGAAAAGGAAATTTCGAAATAATGGAGTGTCTTGGGATCCAAGGAGTCCCAATAAAGAGGAAAGAAAGAGAAAATACCAAATTTGCAAAATAGAAGATCATATGATACATTATTAATGAATTTGGTGATATTGATAAAAATGAAGTATTTTCTATTAAAAGAAAATAGAATTTCATTTCAATGGAATAAAAGGGCAGGAATAATGATAATAAGAGAAAGGATTTTCGTTTTCTAAGTATCCATGAGATAAGGAATATCAAGGAAGAAAAAGGAGACAGAGAATATGCTTCTCATTGAAGGAATTGATTTCCTATTTAGAAAGGGACACTTTGACTCGTGTTAAACCAATCTATGGCTTCGTTGACCCTCCCCTATATAAGGGGTAAGATCTGGGATCGAGTCCAGAGGGAGTCCATACAACAATATATCTCTTCTTCACCTTCTTCACTGAAACCCTAACATTTAGGGTATAGCTTTAACCCTGCAGCCACGAGGGCCATGGTGTCGTCCTAACGAAGGCATGCGGTACCTTTGATGACCTGAGGACAATCAGGCAACATCTCGTTGCTCCTGCATCTATGCACGACCACAGGAGGGTGCAACAAGGCTGCATCTTGCAGGCCCAAGCACCACACCTCCCGACCATCTGGGACTCTGGCCGTAGCCTGGGAGGGTGCGGAGGAGGTAACCGGAGATGGGAGGGCCATCCTGGAGGCCGACGAGGTCCAGGAGAGGGAGGAGATGCCGACGCAAAGCTGTAGATCGCGACTAGGGCGGCGTGGCTCTTGCTGCGCAAGGTTGAAGCAGGCAAAGGTCGTGTTGGACGAAATTTCCCTCTTTGGGCTAAAGGCATGCACAGTTTAGTCAAGGGCATAATCGTAATTGGATTTTAATTTTCAAAATGGCAACGTTGCATGCAGAATGAGCAACGTGGCGCAGTCTGATTGGCCGTGGTAAGTGATTTCTTGCTAAAATCGTATCTAATAAACCGTAGCTCGGATAAGTACAAATTATATATGTATTTTGATAAGAAAAATGCAAGGAATCTGTTAAAAATAGTTTTAAAGCCTGCAACTGATCATAGTTCGAAATATTGTGTAAATTATCATCTTTGATAAGAAACCCTTTTTTGATATGATTAATGCATTTAATAGGGTTTAATGGATCTTTAGGGTTGATGTAAACATGTTAAATGTAAAAAGGTACTTAATGTTCAAAAAGGAATAACTTTGCACATGATTAGTCTAACTTAGAGTTTATGTGCTTAAATATGCACGAAATTTGAAATGGGCATAAAGGTATCATCTTTAATGATTTAATTAAGGAAAAACCCTTAGATTTGATGATAAATGGACTTAATGACGTAATTCAAGTTGATATTAACCTGTTGTTAATAAAAGTGAGAATAAGATCTAAAAAGATGATCTTTTTATATAATTGGTTTAATTTAGGGTTTTGTGCATGATTATGCATTAATGAGCTTGAAAACCCTAATTTAGATGAATATGTCTTTTAATTGTTTTAATTGTTCAAATCTGTAAATAAATAGGGATATGATGATCCTAAGTCAATTTGGGTATAAAAGATTATTAAAATGGATAGTTGAACAATTAAGGTTCATATAAATGGAAAAGAGTATTTTAGGGTTTGTTGACCTAAAATGGATAAAGTTTGAGGAATTGATCTAAGAAACCCTAATGGATATTAATGAAGCCTTAATGCGGATTAGAAACATTAGAAAGAGAATCAATGTCAATAAAGTAGATTCTTGATAAAGTGTGTAATAAGTAGAGTACATATTTATTTCAGGAACTATGTGATGATTGAATTACTTGCTTGGATCTGTTGATTGACTTGATTGTATACACATGAAGTATATGTTGAATAATCTGCATGACTCATCAAATCAGGTATGTGGTTACGATTATGAATAATCGCTCTAGTTTCACAGCGATTCCCGAAGTTTTAATCGGTTGCTTGAAAATTAATGTTGGATGTTTATTTAATTCATGCAACTATAAAGTGACTATGATTATCACTATAAATGTGCGTATATAACTGACTAGATCCGGGTCCACCTCTATTGTAATGAAAAGGCTAAGAAAAAAGGGATAATCCTAGAGCAAGGTCTAGGTTACCGAGAGTTAGAAATTGGGCTACCCACGTGTAGTGCCATGAGACTCTTTAGCCTGCCATGAGTTAAGGAGTGGGCTACTTAGGAGTAGTGCCATGTGACTCAACCCTAGAAATTGGTTCACTTATAGGTGGATCATGAGGGGTTTAATGGGGACAACATAGAGGATAGGGTACTCTTGGATTGCGGAGTTATATCTAAAATGTAATCTTAGTTGTTAAATGATTAATTGAATGATTACATTGTTAACGTATTTACATGATTATTGTTTCCCCCACATACCAGCTTCGGTTGACCGACGTTTTGTTTGTCGGCGTTTTAGGTACTAGCCAAAAGGACAAATAGTAAATCATCATACTGTGAAATACATGAAGTAAAATACAAGGAGGATTAGTTAGAGTAGAATCCTTAAGTGGATAGAAGTTAGAGATCCAAGTATTCAAAAAAGGTATGCAAAAGTTTATTTTCTTACAACTTTTCAGTATGGTCTGTTAAAATTTGATAATTATTCTTGGTTAAATGTCGAACCTTTGATCCGGAAGTTATGGATGCGGCTTTGACCTCACGGTCTCCCTTAATTGGGGGTTATCAGGAGGTGGGGTCGTAACATTTGGTATCAGAGACTAGGTTCCTCAGTTAACCATTAGTAATTATTAAATTTTACAAACTCCATAGAACCCAAGGGAGTTATTAGAGGATTATCCGAAAGACGGAGGTGTCTAGAAAAGGATCACGATCGGGGGCTGGCAATACTTTCCTCCACACTGCTAGTCGGAATACTAGGACTCCCAGATCCGTGTGACTTCCTGGCCAAAGTCTTAGGGTATGAATCAAAATAAGATACCTTTAGGACTTTCTCATCTTATTCATCCCTTCTCATCACAAAATTATGTTAATTACCTAAAGGATTAGGGTTTTCTTTCTTCTCCTCATCCTCTTAAGGTATGGGTAAGGTTAATAAGGTTTAAGGAATCCTCCACCAAATTAATGAAAAGCACATAAATAAGATGGCATGGACATAAGCTTAATAGATTAAGCGCAGATTAAAGAATAGATACATGCTTAAGTCATATGACATAAGTTTTCATGTCCTCAGAAGTGACCTGAGGCTAGACCTTCTTGTCAGGAGGATAAGTTAGTCTTGGAGATAGAGATCTCCATTGCAAGTAGAGACCTGACACATTCTCTGAGGATGATGTTAACCCTAACCCTAAGCGAAGGTTAGAGAGAGATGAGTTGGACCAGGTGTTTGAAAGGACATGCCTTTGGGTTTCCAAAGGATCCATGGGTGACCTAGCACCTTTGGCAACCAAACCCTGGGAAGGGTCGTGCATGTTAGGGTAAAGGATAGCTCCTCATGTGATGATGTTAGTGATGGACCTTAGAAACCCTATGGGATTATGCAAGTAGGGTATAAATGGCACCTAGGGCACATCATAGTGCTGACAGTAGGATGAAACCCTGGATAAGGAATCATGATGGAGCACAAAGGGTTATGGATGATCTTGAGCAAACATATGTTCGAACTTAGGCATCACCCATGTAGGGCATGCTTTTTAGGTTGACCTTTCATGAAGAGAGGACCTCTAACAGTGAGGTTGGATGTAGGGTTAGCTATAGAGAGTGCAGGAAACCCAACAAGAAGTTTGGAAGCCTAAAAACCTGAACAATAGATGATAGTGGTTGCCTCATGATCGATCCCTGAAGGTTGATGATATCTTGGTTGCCTTTAGAGGGACAAAACCCTACAAAAAGAAGATGAAGCTTCTAGTACATATGTGCCTACGGTATAGGTGTTTACCTTCTGAGGTAGGAAGAAGAGTTCCTTAGACCTAGAAGGGTTTAGTAACAGGCCTTGTACCTTGTTGGTTGTCCTTAAGGAGGACCCAACTCTAAGTGTTGCTCGAGTTGAAGGATGACAGAAAGTGCATGTCATGCCTTTTTCAAACTTGATTCATGGTTAAGAGATAGAGCATGCCGTTGGACACTTACAAGTAAACCTAGGGTTCCTAGGCCTAAGAGGGGAAGTAGTGTACCTAATGCTCATGATGGGAGTTGAGTTCCTGTAGAAGCGAGCATGGTACTCCTCATGTATAGAGGAAAAGGGAAGCCCCTTAGGTTTATGGTATGTTTGATGAATCCCTCACAATAAAGTTGATGACACGGGAAGGTATAACCTTGATCTAATGTTGAAGAATGAGAACCCAGATGACGTAGCCTGGTTTAGTGGCCTGCTTGTGCCTTAATAGCTTACTAGGGTTAAGGATATGGATGTAAACCATAGACCTAAGAGCTTTTGTGACCTTATTGTCAAGAGATAGTTTCCTCCCATCCTGGGAGAGGGACCCCTAGGGTAGGGTGTATATCAGTTTTGTTGTTTAAAGGTAACCTGAAGAGGTCTCACAGGATCTTGAGAAGCTAAGTGAAAAGTACATAGTATGAAAATAAACCTGTAGACCAATATATATCCATCTCTAATTGCATATGAATGTGTTACCATGGAGGTAACCGGTATGGACTTGACCAAGGTAGGAAGGTTGTCATGATCCCTATGAAAGGATGAAAGCCAGCTAATGAATGCAGGAAGAGAGATGATGAAGACTTGGGTAAGGTTCTAAATGATCATGTACTATAATGGAGAATCCTAAGTCTATCCTAGGGTCAGGTAGGGATAAGACCGATGAAAGTAGGAGTTGCCTAATTCCCCAGTTGCACATGACCATAGGGTCGGGAGGTAACAACTATCATTGTCTGAGGGCCATGGGTTAGGAGATTGATCACCTTCACGAACTCATGGGACCCAAAGGGCAGATGAGTAGGGCACTCTCTTGATGCATGAGGGAAGAGGGAAGACCCCAAAAGGAGTCGGTACCCTATAGACCTAGAGGAGATGACCAAGGATATAAACCTCAGTAGGTTCAGGACTAGTTTGATATCATGATGTCTGTGATGTAGTGACATATGTGGCATGTTGCAACTTAGATGTAAAGGTGTATTGGCAAGGTCGGATGTACCATCTCTACTCTTGGAACAGGAAGAACTCTGTATTTGGACTGCAACCAAATGCTTATTTCCTCTTGTTATGGGAGTGAGAGATAGGACATTACGCATGCCATACACCAAGGATAAGAGATGATGTAGGTTGGAACGTTGCCACGAGAAATGGGGATAGAGATTATAACCTACCCTGGTAAAGTGAATGATACATGGATGGTTTGAAAACACTAAGAGGAATGAGGTAGTCACCTTATGACAATGTTTTTATCATGAGCTATGTAGAACTTACAAGTTGTACCAGGTTGAGTTTGATCACCACGATGATGAAATCAGAGGTTGTTCTTAATGAAGATAGACAGAGAGTTTAAAGTGAGACAATAAGTGAAATACATGGAAGTGTATGTCTTCAATACCTAAGAAGGTGAAGTGGTAATGGATGCTCTGGTTGAGATACATCTGACTTGTTGGACTAGAAGCTAGATGAGGTTGTTTGGCTAACCCTAAGTTCAAAAAGGAGAGGTGTTTGGATAACACTCATATGTAACAAGATACATTGAAAAGTTAAGGGTTGTTTGGTTAGCCAGTCTAGTTCTTGATGTAATAAAAGGATGGTGGGAGAACCTCAAGTGCACTTCTTTGGAAAAGAAGGGGATGAAACCCCGACTAGAGTGGTTTAGGGTTTCAGAGGAATCGATCTTGAGGAGTCAAGACATACATGAAATCATGATTGAAGATCACCATACACCATGGGAAAAAGGCAATAGCACTTTGGATGCTTAAGATTAAGTTGCATGTGGTTTATGGCCATGCAAGTCAGAAGGTAAAGCATGAACCCCAGTAACCCAGTGTATCAATATGGAGGGAAAAAGGGTCCCCGAAAGGGAAAGGGAGTTCATCTCTATGGATGTGGTAAGTATCCTCAGGTCCAAGGAAGGTCGAGATGCAATATGGGTTATGGTAGATCTCCTTTCCTAGATAACATGAAAAAGAAAGAGTTCTGTTAAGGGACAAATCTGGTTGAACTATCCATGAGAGAGATTGTCTAACTACACCACGATGTGAGTTCAAAGGATCTTGAGTTTGACCTAGAGGTTCATTTCCATAAAGTGGAAGTAGGTACATGAAGAACTCAATGTTAGTATAGTTTATCACCCCTAACTATGGTTAGTATGATCCGGACTAAAGGGGGTCTGATGAGGGCATGTGTGCTCATTCAGGGTGATATCTAGAGATAGTTCTTGCCCTATGAAAGATGTGACAATGACCACCATAACCAGTATCAGGTTTTATAAGAAGCTCAGTAAGGGAGGTTGTGTCGGTCACCACTTCAGTAAGGTGATGTTGGTGAAAGGACCACATGATGGTTAGAAAAGGACCACATGATGGTTAGAAAAGGGACCACAGTGCGTGTAGATGAAGTCATTTTGATTGTGCAAGGGCTGAAAGGAGCCTAGAGACGATGAGAGTCGTGAGAAGATGCAAAGAAGACTGACATACAAGTTATTGTGGAAGAATATGTGAAAATCCGACCCCTCTAAGCTATAGCTAAGAAAGCTGAGTCCCCGATGCATGGGTTCTTTTGATATGGTTTGGTGGAGAAGGTTAAGTTTGACCTTACCCCTTAGGATAAAGTAATGTGTGATGAGTTCCATGTGTCCAGTTTAGAGAACTATGTGAGGTACCCCACCATATGCTGAGCAATGAACCCAGTGAGCCCCAAGGGAGGCTGACATGGCATGAGTCACATGTGCAGTTTATAGACGTCGGGATGAAAGGGCTTAGAGAAAAGAATATGTGATGATAAAGGTTCTGTGGAAGCGCCATGAGTACGGTAAAGCCACATAGGGGCCAATGATGGACAGGGAAAGTCTTATCCTGAATTGATTGTTTGTTTGCTTGATAGAATTTTGAGGACAAAATTCCTATAAGAGGGGAAGGATGTTACAACCCCAAATTTTGGGTTCATTTGGTGAGAAATGCAATTTCTCATATTAAAGATATTTGTACAAATAATGATATAATTTACTTCAAATAAATGGATTTCGTTTACAATAGCCTTGATGTATGTGTTGTGGTCTTTATTGGCTATTGGGCCCAATAACAAGGAAATAACAGAGAAAATTCAATTAGTGAATGAATAATTAAATATTTGAGAAAAAGAAATATGTAGAAACCTCTAGAAGGCAAATTGAAAGAGAGATTTTTTGCCTCTTGGGTTCCTTGCATTCCAAGAAGTCCAATGTTGCAAAAAGAAAGCAATAAGAAAAGAAAAGATTAATTAAGTATTTCTTTATTAAGAAATAAATTGAAAATAATGATAATTTGTGGAAAATGAGTGGAAAGAGGCATAAACGAGATTTCTTTGGGAAATTTCGTATCCTAGAGGTTGCTAATATTGAAAGGGATGCCAATGAGGAAAATAAAAGTGAAATAAAAAGAAATCCTCAAAAAGAGATAATTTAATGAGAAATAAACATGATAATGAAAAATAATGCATATAGATGCATCTAGAAGGATAATAATTATCATTGAAACAGGAATTTCGAAATAATGGAGTGTATTGGGATCCAATGAGTCCCAATAACGAGGAAAGAAAGAGAAAATACCAAATTTGCAAAATAAAAGATAATATGATACATTATTAATGAATTTGGTGATATTGATAAAAATGAAGTATTTTCTATTAAAAAAATATAATTTCGTTTCAATGGAATAAAAGGGCAGGAATAATGATAATAAGAGAAAAGATTTTCATTTTCTAAGTATACATGAGATAAGGAATATCAAGGAAGAAAGAGGAGAGAGAGAATATTCTTCTCATTGAAGGAATTGATTTACTATTTAGAAAGGGACACTTTGACTCGTGTTAAACCAATCCATGGCTTCGTTGACCCTCCCCTATATAAGGGGTAAGATATGGGATCGAGTCCAGAGGGAGTCCATACAACAATATATCTCTTCTTCACCTTCTTCACCGAAACCCTAACATTTAGGGTATAGCTTTAACCTTGCAGCCACGAGGCCATGGTGTCGTCCTAACGAAGGCATGCGGTACCTTTGACGACCTTAGGACGATCGGGCAACATCTCGTTGCTCCTGCATCTGTGCACGACCACCGGAGGGCTGCAGCAAGGCTGCGTCTTGCAGGCCCAAGAACCGCACCTCCCGACCATCTGGGACTCCGGCCGCAACCTGGGCGGGTGCGGAGGAGGTCGCTGGAGATGGGAGGGCCATCCCGGAGGCTGACGAGGTCCAGGAGAGGGAGGAGATGCCGGTGCAAAGATGCAGATCTTGGCTAGGGCGGCGTGGCTCTTGCTGCGCAAGGTTGAAGGAGGCAAAGGTCGCATTAAAGGCATGCATAGTTCAGTCAAGGGCATAATCATAATTCGATTCTAATTTCAAAACGACAACGTTGCATGGAGAATGAGCGACATGGCACGCTCTGATTGGTCGTGGTGAGTGATTTCTTGCTAAAATCGTATCTAATAAACCGTAGCTCGGATAAGTACAAATTATATATGTATTTTGATCAAAAAAATGCAAGGAATCCATTAAAAATAGTTGTATAGCCTGAATCTGATCATAATTGGAAATATAGTGTAAATTATCATTTTTTATAAGAAACCCTATTTTGATATGATTAATGTGTTTAATAGGGTTTAATGGAACTTTAGGGTTGATGTTAACCTGTTAAATGTAAAAAGGTACATAATGTTCAAAAAGGAATAACTTTGCACATGATTAGTCTAATTTAGAGTTTATGTGCTTAAATATGCATGAAATTTGAAAAGGGCATAAAGTTATCATCTTTAATGATTTAATTAAAGAAAAACCCTTAGATTTGATGATAAATGGACATCATGACGTAATTCAAGTTGATATTAACCTATTGTTAATATACGTGAGAATAAGATCTAAAAAGAAGATCTTTTTATATAATTGGTTTAATTTAGGGTTTTGTGCATGATTATGCATTAATGAGCTTGAAAACCCTAATTTAGATGAATATGTCTTTTAATTGTTTTAATTGTTCAAATATGTAAATAGATAGGGATGTAATGATCCTAAGTCAATTTGGGTATAAAACATTATTAAAATGGATAGTTGAGAAATTAAGGTTCATATAAATGGAAAAGAGTATTTTAGGGTTTGTTGACCTAAAATGGATAAAGTTTGAGGAATTGATCTAAGAAACCCTAATGGATATTAATGAAACCTTAATGCGGATTAGAAACCTTAGAAATAGAATCCAAGTCAATAAAGTAGATTCTTGATAAAGTGTGTAATAAATAGAGTACATATTTATTTCAGGAACTATGTGATGATTGAATTACTTGCTCGGATCTGTTGATTGACTTGATTGTATACACATGAAGTATATGTTGAATAATCTGAATGACTCTTCAAATCAGGTATGTGGTTACGATTATGAATAATCACTCTAGTTTCACGGCAATTCCTGAAGTTTTAATCGGTTGCTTGAAAATAACTGTTGGATGTTTATTTAATTCATGCAACTATAAAGTGACTATGATTATCACTATAAATGTGCGTATATAACTGACTAGATCCGGGTCCACCTCTATTGTAATGAAAAGGCTAAGAAAAAAAGGGGTAATCATATAGCAAGGTCTAGGTTACCGAGAGTTAGAAATTGGGCTACCCACGTGTAGTGCCATGAGACTCTTTAGCCTGCCATGAGTTAAGGAGTGGGCTACTTACGAGTAGTGTCATGTGACTCAACCCTAGAAATTGGTTCACTTATAGGTGGATCATGAGGGGTTTAATGGGACAACATAGAGGAAGGTACTCTTGGATCGCGGAGTTATATCTAAAATGTAATCTTGGTTGTTAAATGATTAATTGAATGATTACATTGTTAACATATTTACATGATTATTGTTTCCCCCACATACCAGCTTTGGCTGACCAACATTTTGTTTGTCGGCGTTTTAGGTACACGCCAAAAGGACAAATAGTAAATCGTCATACTGTGAAATACATGAAGTAAAATACAATTAGGATTAGTTAGAGTAGAATCCTTAAGTGGATAGAAGTTAGAGATCCAAGTATTCAAAAAAGATATGCAAAAATTTATTTTCTTACAACTTTTCAGTATAGTCTGTTAAAATTTGATAATTATTCTTGGTTAAATGTCGAACCTTTGATTCAAAAGTTATGGGTGCGGCTTCGACCTCTCGGTATCCCTTAATTGGGGGTTATCGGGAGGTGGGGCCGTAACAAAAACCTTCACATAATACATTATATGATAAGTCCTCATCCAAAGAGTCCCGAGATGATTCAGAGGCATTTGTTGCCAATTCAGAGGAGTGTTTACTCCATTTCAGAGGGCACATTGTGCCAACAAAGGGTGTGTTGCACCATAGTGGACACTTAGGTGTCACCAGAGGGCACGTAGTGCCAACAGAGGGCGCATTGCACCATAGAGGACACTTCAGTATCAACAGAGGAGGACTTATTGTATAATAGTGGCCACAATCTGATAAACATTGTAAGTAAAAGATACCTTAGTTTAGAGCATGCTCATAATCTCATACAGGAGTATGATGAGAGGGAATCAGATAAGATAAGTATGACCCAAGCACTTTGGTGTAGGTCTTGATATCCATGTACCTGGGTACATGTCTCCAGAATAAGATAAGGTAGAAAAATAAAGATTCAGATTGAAAAATAAGATATTTTATGTTTCAGTTTACTCATAGTTTGATGTTAGTTCATGTTTATAATACCAAATTTCAGCTCTTTAGCAATGTATATTTCAGAATACTCATGCCACTTACTCGAACGACTGTTATTTTCCCAATGCATGGCTGGGGACGTGATGTCCGCAAGTTTTGGAGCAGCTGAGGATTAAAGGAACAAGTAAAGGTCTAGGAGATTTCCAAGCCTGCCTAGTGGGTTGCCATCTACCTAGATGATCCTGAGATTATTATGAACTTATGCATAAACATGATGTAGTTTTATGTTGACAAAAAGCTATATATGAATCAATTTTACAATTTTATAAAGTGTTTCATTTACTTTTATTGCAATGGTTATCATGTTTGTGACACTCCCAATATATATATATATATATATATATATATATATATATATATATATATATATATATATATATATATATATATATATATATATATATATATATATTCAGGGAGGCCATAAAGCTTCATGGTGAATCGATGCAGGGCGCCATCCACCATGTCCCAAGGGCTTATAATGGAGCGGCTGATAGCTTAGAGAAATGTTCTCTACATAGCTCAGATTCCTTTTCCTTTTCTTCGGTTGTACCTCCTTGGTTTACCTTTAGAAACCAAGTTGACATTCGTACTATTTTATCCGTTGTTCGGCACTGGATGAATAATAACTAGCCCCATTTATTCAATATATATATATATATATATATATATATATATATATATATATATATATATATATATATATATATATATATATATAGCTTCCGCTCATGCATTATGAAAATCTGGGTGTTACAATATGGTATAAGAGCAATGTGGTAAATGACCACTAGGCAAACATGATTCTCATAGTTACCCTTGAGTGAAGAGAAAAGATTAGTGCGTTTCGGGACAGATTCCATGAGAAGAATACCATAAACTAGAGTAATTATGGGTCTTAACCTTAGAATAGATAGATATCTTAGAGGTGGAAGTCATCCTTGTTTAGATCTAAAGTAGCAAACTAAACCTAGCTAGTGAGGTTTCTTCTCCATTCTTAGTGTTTATGGCCAGCCAATTGAGAATTGAAAAGGAATCTCATAAGCGCTAGACTTTTATGCATCTCTCCTTTCTTACAAGCCCATGTAGTATGGGATACATGTGTTAGTGGGTTAGTGAGGGATAGCATGGATGGATCTCACATCTCTAGGTATGTGTTTGATAACCACATATCTAGAAATGTAGGAGGTACCTGGAAGACCTATGATTAGATGGTCAACTACACCTAATGTTTGAAATTCATGACAAGGTTGAGTCAGATGCCCTAAGTGTACAGACCAATTTAGCTACATAGACCTTAAGTATGAGTTGATTAGTAGATCAAGGTAGCAAATGATGCTCGCTTAATCATTTAGTAAAACACATTACATATCTCTTTTCATGCAAAAGTTTGAACATAAGTGTGCCTTACAATACCCGACCAGTGTGGCTCAAGTGGTTCGGTCTGGCTTGTCCTCCCTGGGGGACCTAGGTTCGAATCCCCCTGAGCGACTATAATTACCAACTACTTGGGTCATCCAGGCTCTGGCACCTGTTTGAGGAGGAGGGGGAGTCGGGTCTCTCTAAGACTAAAAAAAAGTGTGCCTTACAATAAATTAAGAGGTAAGCAGAACCCTAAGGTGGGTAGTAGCCTAGAGAAACTTCAAGGACAAAATTTATTTCAAGGTGGGTAGAATTGTAACAACCTCAATTTCATAGCTAATGTAAGCCTTTAATGTGGGGTTTTCTAGTATGTGTATACCAAGGGACCTAATGAACCTAACATGGCTAGGTATGTCATTAAGTTTACAAAATTTGTGATACAAGTCATCTGGTCAACCAATACACACATAACGACTTAAATGTGTATGATTGTA
This sequence comes from Alisma plantago-aquatica, assembly GCA_963693085.1. Lineage (NCBI taxonomy): Eukaryota > Viridiplantae > Streptophyta > Magnoliopsida > Alismatales > Alismataceae > Alisma > Alisma plantago-aquatica. The sequence goes on along the minus strand of OY856412.1, from coordinate 1,270,597,421 downwards.
GTCGGTTGTATATGAATATAAATGAATTTATCTTATGTACAATAATGTGACAAATCTATATTTTGATGACTCCAGTTCATGGCTTGAGCCTTAGACCTAGCTTAGGTCTTCATGTTATGTAACTAAAGAAATATTAATCACATATGTCATACATGTGCTTCAATTGAGAAATTATATTGATTGAAGATATATTTTCATGATTTGGAATACAATTAAGCTCATGGACCCTTTGAAATACTAAGGTATGGGCCATGTGCCCTAGAGCCCAATTCCAGCCCTATTGGGCCAATTAAGTTTTACAAATAGGTCCTTGGAGTACAAATTGAGAATTAAGTATTTAGTGGTCATAATGAATGCTCAAAATATTTTTAGTAGAATAATAATTAGAATATAAGATGACGGGAGAAAATTTATATGGTTTTGATGTATATAGTGGTCTAGGTAATTGAATTAGTAATTATAATGTTTTTATTTTAAAGACTTGTTTGGAGTGTTTGTACAACTAGTTTTTACTTAAAATCTTACTCATGTGAAGTTGATGATAATATAGTATTTATCCCAAAATCTGAAGTCAAACTAAGTTGTATAAACATTTCTTATATTTGGACTTTTATCAAAAAGGTGAAGAAAAAAAATGGGCACCCCAACTCGAGTCCGCGGACCAGAGAACTGACGCCTCTTTTCTCCGAACCCGAACAGAGTCTTTGGAAGCGGAGCATCTCGCCGAAGATCCAGAGGGAAAAGGGCTGTAAACGCCCTAGTTTTGAGAAGAACAGGAGGACACACCGTCATTTCTAGGGTTTGGGCTCAAAACTGATAGACAAGAGAGAACCAAGGGAGAAGTAAAAGTGGCAGCCAGAGGGGGGTTGTGAGTTCCATGGAGCCAAGAAGCTTCGAATGTCACCACCCTACACACAGGGATGGTGTCACCGAGATTAGGGAGGGTAATCCGGAGTCGTTGACAACTGGATCTTGCACGATGGTGGTCTGGATAGGGCGCCCATGGCTGGCGCCACCATGCTCTGTTCCTAAACTCAGAACAGGGGATCACGAGGAAGAAGATGAGAGGATGCGCCGGCCCTAGATGCACATGAGACCATGACCGCCAGATCATATCTTAACGGCTGAGATCGACCAAGTTTTGGTAAACTTCTAAAATTCATATCTTGAGATTGGGAACTCAGATTTTATCACATAAGATATCCATGGAAAGCTCTTCGAATGTACTATATTCAAAAAATTTCTCCATAATGTGATTTGGATGTCTATTAATTATTATGTGTTTGGTAGCAAAAACTATATGATTTTGATGTTTTGTCAATTAAAAATAGCAAACGAACTTAGAAATTCATGTAAACTTTACTAAATGTGTATTATGATATTCTTAACTTGATTTCAAAGCCTGATCTCTATTATATGAAGTTTTATTGAGGTTTTTGATATAAACCCTAATAAGGGTATTTTGGGTATTTCACCAATGATATGATTTTGAAATGACCGATATTTTAATACATGATTATTCCTACATTATATGAATACTTTTTTGATGATTTGATGAACTTTATTGTGCTATTATATTAGTTATTAGTTTTAGATGAGTAGCCATTATGAAAGAATAATAAATGATTATCCTGACACTATAAGTGATATATGTATGGCCAATTAAGCATGATATTAGTCATGTGATGGTATTCTACTTTGATTACCTGATTGAGTCAGTAAGTTTACAATATGTGACTATTTTTTAGAATTATTCTCATTATTTGAAGTATATGTTCATATTAGTGCATAAGACGATTTATGTCTTATTTGAGTATAAAGATAATACTAATTATATAGTATGAGTTTTATTTTATTTCAACACTAAGATTTTATGGTGATTTTATATTAAAGTCATGTTTAGACTAAATGAGAACCCTAAGTTGGTATATGTAGTTAGGAAGATGGGGTTTTGAGATTTAGAAATAGAAAGAGGGAATATAGGCTTGGACTGATGAAATTATGATGATATCCAGGTTATTAAAGTTATGGAACTTAGAATCGAGACTTGCTTATCTTTTCCATCTGTCCAAGAGGTAAGTGGTCCATGCCCATGAGTACTCATGTTTTAAGTTCAGTATGTTTATATGTCTCCTATAAGACTTTTATAATTTATATGGCTCAATGTTCTAAGATTTTAATGAAAATCAGAATATTCTCATATCTCTATCATTATGTAAGTTTAGATATCCAAAATATCAAATAGATACATGTTTCTCAAAATAGTTGTGACCCATGGACCAAGTCCATGAGAAAGTTAAAGAATCACGTGCCAACAAGATTTCTTAGAAATGTTTGAAAATAATGAATAAGATTATACGATAAGATATGCAAGTAATGTAGACATACTTAGTTGGTGATTTGGGATAGTTTTGTATTTAGAATTTAAGTACACATATTTCGTCGAGATTTCTCATATTTATAGGCATAACTATGTATTATGATTTCAAGTAGAAACATGCCATAAAGATTTCATGCATATGTATATATAACAACTAGATTCCTTAGAATGAATAATATCTAGAATTTAATTACAATATAAGAATATGAATGTTAGAATATTAAGACATGGTCTATTTTTAGAAATAAAGGTACTTTTGGGATCACAATGTATTGTAAAAATGAGTTCATGATGGCATTATAAGATAATGACACATTTAGTTATGATTAGGTTGCAATACAATATTTTATAAGATTTCTATTTGATATGTAAGGCTTAATATGTAAGTTCATATGCAACGTTACAGGGTAACATTATATTTTATAAGAAGGATTGAACCATCTTGTCAGAATTTATATTTTTAGATATGTTGTACTTATGATACCTTCATAAGCTTGACTTAAGATACTTTGTATACTTAGTATTTCTATATTCATGTCATATCCTTTCTCATAAGACATTAGACTCATTTATGATATAATTTGTATAATGGAGTAATGTTACGAACTAAGAGTTTTAGAATAAGGTTTACCTATATAATGAGATACATGTTCAAATCTGACAATGAATTCAGTTTAGAATTTAAGAATAAGAGATTTAGATTCAGACTTAGACTACTCAACACGTGAGTAGCTAGATTTTGAATAAAGGTACATGATATGGGTTATAGACCCAATATCAATTATGTTGTAATTTGAAATACATATTCAAATTCCATTATAGATTTACTTTATATTTGAAAGAGTAAAGATTCATATTTAGATTCAGATTCAGATTCAGATTTCAGATTCAAAACTAAGTACATGTTTAGTACTCAGTTTTAGAGAAGTTCAGATTCAGAGTTTAGTAAAGAAAGACTTAAGATAATTAATTCAAAACCTTCACATAATACATTATATGATAGGTCCTCATCCAGAGAGTCCCGAGACGATTCAAAGGCTTCTGTTTCCAATTCAGAGGTGTTTTACTCCATTTCATAGGGCACTTTCTGCCAACAGAGGGTGTGTTGCACCATAGAGGACACTTCGGTGTCAACAGAGGGCACGTAGTGCCAATAGAGGGTGCATTGCACCATAGAGAACACTTCGATGTCAACAAAGGAGGACTTATTGTATAATGGTGGCACAATCAGATAAAAATTGTAAGTAAAAGATACCTTAGTTTAGAGCATGCTCATAATCTCATCCATGAGTATGATGAGAGGGAATCAGATAAGATAAGTATGACCCAAGCACTTTGGTGTAGGTCTAGAGATGCATGTACCAGGGTACATGTCTCCAGAATAAGATAAAGTAGAAGGATAAAGATCTAGATTGAGAAATAAGATATTTTATGTTTCAGTTTACTCATAGTTTGATGTTAGTTCATGTTTATAATACCCAATTTCAGCTCTTTAGCAATGTATATTTCAGAATACTCATGCCACTTACTCTAACGGCTATTATTTTCCCAATGCATGGTTGGGGACGTGATGTCTGCAGGTTTTGCAGCAGCTGAGGATTAAAGGAACAAGTAAAGGTCTAGGAGATTTCCAAGCTTGGCTAGTGGGGTGCCATCTACCTAGATGATCCTGAGTATTGATTATTATGAACTTATGCATAAACATGATGTAGTTTTATGTTGACAAAAAGCTATGTACGAATCAATTTTACAATTTTGTAAAGTGTTTCATTTACTTTTATTGCAATGTTTATCATGTTTGTGACACTCCCAGAAAAGAAAAAAATATATAGCTTCTGCCCATGCATTATGAAAATCTGGGTGTTACACACCTAGTCCTACTCAGGGGACTTACCCCTTTCTACCAAAACTATGGGAAAAAGCACCCTAGAGAATTCTATCACCCAACTCCTCTCAGATTCAGGTACTACAATCCAAGACATCACAATGAAGAATTCCCTCAATCTCAAATAAACATCCTAACTCCCATGCTAGAAACCCTCAGAACAACTCCTGTAAGAAGAAAAACTACCACAACATGCCCAAGATGATTGAGCATCAATCTAGAATATTATTTTCTAGACCAGTGAGTTAGGTGAGAAAAACAAAGATGTTATTGAAGGTGCAATTTATATAATAGGATTGCCTATGCATGCCCTTTTTAATTCTCGATCCACCAATTCATTTATTCCTGAAGAAAAAGAAAAAGATTATAGTTATAAATAATGTGCATAGACCTCATCTAGAATGTCATACACTAGTGGACACGTAAAACCCACTTTTCATAGGATCCTTTTGCTAAATATCTCTCTTGGTCAGAAAGATTTCTCCCATGAACCTTCTCCTCCTTGATGTGGTTGATTTTGACATTATTCTTGGAATGGATTGGTTCTCTATTCACTAAGCTCATCATCCATGTGGGTAGAGACAAGTTGTCCTTACGCACCATAATGGTGAACAAATAGTAATCACATGATGTAGAAGGTATGAAAAGATTCTAATCTCCGGCATAAAGCCCCTAAAGTTAACGACCAATGGATGAAGACCATTCGTAGATGTTGTTGTTAGTGAAGATGGAATTGTTAAATATTGAAGACATAGACATAGTTAGGGAAGACCCTGATGTCTTTCTTGATGAAACTCCCTAGTACTCCTCTAGTAAACAAAGTAGAGTTCAACATTGAACATCTTACAAGGACACCCCCATCACAAAGGCACCTTATCATATGTCCTCAACATAATTAATAGGAACTAATAAAGAATTTCCAAAAGCTTCTTAATCATGGATTCATCAAGAACAATATGTCAACAAGGGTTGCACGTGTCCTATTTTTCAAGAAGAAAGATGGCTCCACAAATATGTGTATTGAATATCAAATGTTGAATTAGGTCACAGTCAAGAATCAATGCCCTCTTATGAGGATTTATGACATATTTGATCGTCTAATGTTGGTTACATTTTACTTGAAATTGATCTTAGAGATTACCAATAGATAAAAAGAAAAGAAGTTGGTATTTCTAAAACCTCTAGTTGCGCCCCGTAAAGACACTACAAATAAATGGTCATGACATTCACCTTGGAAAATGCCCCTACTACTCTCACAGATCTTATGAACAAAGTCTTCAAGCCTCACCTTGACTCTTTTATTGTGGTCTTCATAAACAACGTGCTTATCTATTTTGAGACACTGGAGCAGCATAGGGATCATCCCAAGATCATTCTAAAACACTCCCAGTGAACATCAATAATATGCCAAATTCTTAAGCTGTTAATATTATCTCACTAAAGTGATGTTTCTGGGGCATGTTATCTCTGAGGGCCACGTTGTTGTAGACCCTGCAATGGTCAAAGCCATTTAGAAATGGTAAGTACCTAAAAATCATTTTGAGATCCTAAGTTTCTTGGGATTAGCACGCTACGATTAGTGATTTATCTTGAACTTCTTAACTGCATCTCTTCCTTTGACAATGATGACTAGAAGGAGAAAAAGTTTTTGTGGACCTCCGAATGTGAATCTAGCACTACTATAGAATAGGCTTTTAGCATTGGTTACTTAAGGGCTTTAGTGTTGGTTTCCAAGAGACACCCAAGTGGGCACCGCTAAAGGTGGACCCCTTCGGCGTCGGTTAAACGCTTCCCACCACCAAAAATGCGCCAGCAAAGGGACTATTGGCGTCAATTTTTTGAAAAAAATCTACACTATAGAATTAAACAGACGACAGTTATTAAAAGAACTGACGTCAAAATGCTTCCCGCCACCGAAAAACATGCCAGTAAAAGGCCTATAGGTGTCGGTTTTGAAAGATAACCGACACCATATCAACTGAACCGACATTGGTTTTGTGCGAATAACTGATGCCATATCTCTGCCTACCACCATGGTCGTGTTGTTGGCCACATACACGTCGATTTTTTTATCAAAAACCGTCGTCGTATGTCTTTGGTGTCAGTTTTGTTTAAATAACCGACACCTATGTTATGATTTTTTTTCTTATCAGTTTCTAGGCCTGCTGTATGGCTGGTCAGCAGGATGGGAACCTACAGTTCAGTTTTGAACTGTAGGTTTACGACATCCCTTGATATCAACCAACAATAGGCCACAAACCTACAAAATTAACAAGATGGACAATATTATATATATGTGATTCACACACATGTATAAGTACATTTGATTCATATTTTTTTTGCATCACGCACATGTAGAAACAAGTAGCAACCTGCAGTTCCATTCATTTCATTGCTTTTCACATTCAGGCACATGTAGAAACATTTATGTATTGATCATCTTCACACACATATGACAATTCATAAAATTCATTCACATTCACAAAAAAATAATTATGAGAACAAAGTTATTCTTTATTCATCATTGTCATCATTATCAATAAAAGTATATCTAAAAATTCCCACTCATTGTAGGGATTTTGCCCATTCTTCTCTTACAACATCTAATTCATTTCTCGTATAGGGAGCATGTACATCGAAATGCTTTCCACCTATGCTAAATTCAGTAGTTTGAAAGATCTGCAAAGAGAATGACGTATACATATAATTAATAATATATAATAAGATTGATATATTTTTATATTATCTAATGAGACTATGTATAATACCTGATGTATCTTATCAATTTCCATTATGGCATGTTTGATGATTATGTCCATAAATAGCATCACATAGTAGGCACATGCTGAACTGTTGTCTTGTGTAGCACACTATAAATTGAAACATACAAAATATTCAAAAATATAAATAAGCACAGTTCACATTAATAATATATACATTGGAGTCAGGAAATTACTTTTACATTCTCCCAAATTAGTGATAGATCATTTTTCCTGAGGACCTTTCCTCCATCTTTTTTGTACTCTTGTAAAGCCCTACATATGTTAATATAACTCATTAAATTGCATAATTAAATAGTAATGTAGTAATAGATGTTAACAAATATAAAAACATGAAATATTTCTCACGAGAATAATGGCCTTTTAATTGCATGTCCATATAATGTATCCAAATCAGTCCCCACATGATCTAGATAATAGATAGTGAACGTCTTGGGGACAATAACTAGTAACTCCCAATGCTTACCACTACAGGTAAGAAAGTAGAAAATTAATAACTCAAAATCCATAATAAAAATGTAATTTCCTTAAGTCCAAATTATAAGCAAAGTAAACTTACTTGACATTGAATGGAGCTATTATCACCGTCTTATTATTATTACCAAAATATTGAAAGAATCATAGAAGTATGAAGTAACTAAATATGGGTCTACATCTACAAGACTAATCAATGATGGAACCAAAAATCCCACATTGGAAAACCCAAAAATCTATACATATCTTGTGTAAGTGGCTGCAAAACATGTATTACATATGCATTAATATATAAGAAACTAGATCACCGTATATAAAACAAGATATATGGATGTATAAACAAGATCTCACTATATCCATAGCTCTATCATAGATGTGTTCATCCATTCATAACTTACAACTCCAAAATATCTTGTATAAATATCTTGTTTTCGTATGACTGACCTACATTAATACCTATGCATTAATAGTATGTATGCAGAACTTGTATTACGTATGCATTTATACGTATGCTAAACTTGTATAAATAGATTGTTATCGTATGATTTACCTGCAACATCCTATGGAATAGTAACAATTATAGGGAAATTTGTATCATGTTCGCTGATCCATACTGCCACACCCCTACAATTAGGAACTATGGAGGCGTGTAGGTACCTTGGAAGCCAACTTGGTAGTTGAGGAGGTGGAGGCCGAGATATAACGAGTCTCGTCTTTTTGACCTATATATATAATTTCAGATCAATTGACTCATATATATACACTAGAAAATTAAAGTAATGGAAATTTATCATACAATATGAGTATAGAGGACATCTGCTTCGAGCTACAATATCACTCTGCCTACTGCCTCACTAAGTGTTTCAGCATCTCGGTGTGCATGAGGCACTGCAAGATCCATCTAGTCAGGGAGTACATGTATCAGCCTCACACGTACCACACCATCTGGTACTGGATACCCATGAAACATGCACCCTTTAAGGGGTGTGTAAGCCGACGCCTCTGCAACGATATATTCTTGACATTTTTGTCAGCATGGCTTCAACCCCTACTAATTTACGTAAAGAATGTTATATGCATATATACACAAACATATCATCTTGAACAGACTAGCTATTATGTCATAAAAATACTAAAAGAGGACGTGCTAGGTGGTGGGTCTATAGGATTACTCCCAACCTCTATAGTACGAGAAGTAGGAGAAAAGCAACCCGCCACAAGTGTTGTCTGAGCGGCAGTCTAAGAAGCCTGCCACTTGCAAATTGCTTCATGGAGTCTCTTATCAAGTACTTCCTCGACTCTCCTATCAATTAACGAATCTACGTATACATGGATAAAAGAAACGCTAACTTCTGATTATTGAATTCCCTTTTGCAATAACATTCTAAAATAAGAATAGGTTACCCCATCTTGTGAAATCCCTCTTTTGGGATAGGTTTGCGTTGGGATGGACCAAAGAACGCTTTTATGCCCACACTAGCGCCTACACCCCTAACACATCTAGGATGCTCTGGGTTACCCAGAGAAACTATCAGTTCATCTCTTGTGCCCTGAGGGATGAACATGCCTTCCTTCCTCTGCTCGTGCAGCTCCCGCTAATCACCATTCACAAAAATTAGCAAGTAAACATAACAATAATCAATATCGACCGATTGCTCTAGGAGTTGATTTTTACCATTTTTACAGCCACCTCAGCAGTTGCGGGCTTTAGTATGTCTCCCTTCTTATTTTGCCTCCCAACTATCCACATAGCATGGCGAGGCAGAGGTGCGAGAGCAGTAGTAGAGGACTCTGCAGTTTCCTGAGTAGTAGTAGGCTGAGCAGACTCAACCTGTAGTCACTGGCGAACGCCTGCATATCCTCTTGGACCCATTGTGTGTTCGTGCACATTCAATGCACACCTTGCTCGTTGAGAATCACGGATAGCCTAGTTAGTTAGCACATTGATTTGGTTAGGAACACTAAAGGTTAGTCTTGAATAGGTGGATACATAAAATGTATATTAATTAAATTGGGAGTGGCACTTAATACCTTGAATTCATCTATATTTCTTTGGGTAACAATTGCCTCCCAGTATTTGGGGTCCAGGTAGTTCCATTGTTGTATGGCTTCCTTCAACCTAAAATTATTTTTTAAAGAGAATACAAACAAAAATTATCAGTGTAGAGTTAGTGAAATAGTGATCAATGTCTAGAATTGGAAATCAATCAAGAACCTCTTCTCAGCATCGTGTATGTAATTTTGGGTGTGATTGGTCCTATAGTTCCTTAGGACCCTCCCACAATGTTGCATCACACATTTACGATGCAACTTTTCATCCAGATCAATATGCTCTGCAAATTAAATAGAATTTCTATTAAATAGTATCCTCAAATTAGTAATCTACACAAATAGAATTACAAATAATAATAACTCATGCATAGTTACTTCCATATGTGGTCTTTCTTCCCCTTAGGAACTTTATGCCAGGATTCTAGGATAGGATTGCAATGGCTGCGAGTAAGAACCCAAGGATATGAAACAAATGAGTTGAGGTTCACTCCATATGGATTTCCTGCATGATCGAAAACCACAACCAATTTGGGTCCATTGCCCCTTTGCTGTATTAACTTGTTCATCATTGTGATGCCCCACACTTTCTCAATTTCCTTTTGCTGCTCATCAAGTGTTGTAATTTCTTCATGGGGTACATCACCAACCTAAATTTTGATAAGAAAACACTTACATGATATAATTATAAATGAACATATAGATAGAAACCTCAGGGATATATTCTTAAAACATACATTGTCAGGCGGTGCAAGCACGTCCTCACCCTCACGGTGATCATCAGCATGGTCATCATGGGAATGCTCAACCATCTGAAAGTTCTCATTCAAATTATAATTTTCACAGTGTAAAGTAACACTAATTGTAAAGTTCACATTGTAAAGTACACATTCACATTGTAAACTAATTCACATTGTAAAGTTCTCATTCACATTGTAAAGTAATTCACATAGTAAAGTTCACATTCACGTTGTAAAGTAATACACATTGCAAAAGTCCACATTCACATTGTACAGTTCACATTGTAAAGTTCACATTCAGAAAAATAAAACATATAAATAATATAAACATTCATGCCTCTAATATTGTGACCTTTTATCAATTAAAATCCTTCATTGTGATCCCCACAAACATACAAGTCATTGTGATCCCCAACTTCAATGTTTGGTAGTGTTGGCAACCCAATTGAGAATGGACTGGAGTCATCATACTTATCATAGTACTCTTCTTCATCTATAGGATCTTCAATGAATTGTCTTTTACCATGAATAACAATCGGCCATTTATCATTTGCAGGATCATCCATATAAAATACTTGTTTCACCTGTGATGCGAATATGAATGGTTCACCCTTCTTGCCAATCTTTTCAAATTTCACTAACGTGAAACCCAATTTATCCACCATAACTCCTTTGTTGTTGTCAACCTATTTACATGTAAAGAGAGGAATTCTAAAATATATATAGTCAAACTCCCATATGTCTTCAATGATAGCGTAATATGACATTTTAGCTTCACGTGGACTCTTATCCTTTGCACTTGCAAAAAAACAATGAAGACGCTTGAAGGGTGACCCCAATATTTTGGACGACACTCTTATCATCTTCACACTTTGTGTAATATGAGAATCCATTTATGTCAAACCCTTCATAAGACATAACATTCAATTTTGGTTTAAAGACGAGGCATTTGATGGTTTCAGTAAGATTATCTAGTGTTTGAGATAGTTGAGATAAGACTTTATCTTCAAACCACTTAATAAATGTCTTATTATGCTCTCTAGCAAGCCACACTGAATTGGATCTAGGATATTGTCTCTGGACGAAATTGGTATGTTCCTCGATATAAACACTCACTTCCTCGATAAAACAAACTCAACATAGCACTAAGCTTCATAAACTTACAACATGTGTATAACGATATCTCAGCATCATGCACAATGTTTCTAAACATGGGAGGTGGATTGGTGTGCTCTACCCCACAGCTATCCAGCATCGCATCAACGATGTCTATTGGAACTAGTTTTTTCACATCTACTTCATCGAAGGCAATTTCTTCTTCCACACAAGCACTACTATTGACATCCACTGATTTCAAGTTTGAAATCTCTCTTGCCAGTGCCATTCTATATAGCCTTGTACAATCCCGTTGCACATGACATGACTTTTCATTTTGTCAACAGTGCCGACTTTCAAGTTGTTGCCAAAATGCCTACATGGACAGTGGAACCTATCTCCAGGTTGTTTCCTATGTTCCTCGACAAATCTAATCAACTGGTCAAGACCAGAAATAAACTCAGGGATGCAGCAATTTGGAATGGACATCCATGATCTATCCATTCTATGATCAAAGAGAAAACAAGTATATATTAGAACAAGATTAGGGTCTAGGGTTAAAATATTAGGGTTTATGGTTAACACTTTAGGGTTTAAGGTCTTATATATAATTAATGGTTGAAACATTCTAAGTGAGATTAGGTGTTCAAGAACAGTCCCAAACCGGGGACTATCCAAGATTTACACCTAATGAGTAAATCTTGGACGAGTTTGTAGGCCAACAAATACATGTGTTGTCATTATTATATATAATAAATGTGTACCACCTATCCCATTCTTTAACACCTAATCTCACTAGTAAGTGTATAATGTATACTAGGTTTTCAAGAAAATTTTGGTAGCATTTCTCCGTTGTTCTTCAAGTACATATGTACTTAGAGAACAAACGGGGAAATGCTATCGAAAGTTTCTTGAAAACCCAATGCACATTATACACTTACATCCTAAGTGAGATTATGTGTTCAAGAATAGTCCCAAATCGGGGACTATCCAAGATTTACTCCTAATGAGTAAATCTTGGATGGGTTTCTTGGCCAACAAATACATGTGTTGTCATTCTGTAACAATGATTTCAACATTTTGAGTGTCCATGCATGTTCATCATCAAGATAAAGATTACACATAAATTAGTATGACCTAGGGATGGAGAGAAAATTCATAATTGATTTCAAAATTTCAAACTAGATCATGCATTATCATCAATCTACATCATACAATAGGGATTCAAGTAGATGTTAGGGCGACACATCACTACAAAATTAGAGATTTAACATTAGGTTTTTAATATCTTACAAAGATTGATCACAAGATTTCAGCAATATAGTTATTCAAGATTATGGTGAAATGTGTATTAGGGTTTTAATATCTTAACTCAACATGCATCAAAATTTACAGAATTAGGTCAAGAATTAGTATTCAATTGCAAATGTATATTGTTCTTCCTTCTCCCTCCTTACGAAATGGATAAAAGCAAGGCACGACCTGCATGTGGGCTGGACACGAAGGCCGTGGATGTGTTGGCCGACCACGGTCGTGCTGGCCAGCACGGCTGTGGTCGGCCAACACAGCCAAGGCTGCCGTGTCCAACCCACATGCATGCCGTGCCTTGCTTTTATCCATACATTTGGTAAGGAGGGAGCAGGAAGAAGAAGAGGTGGAGGAAGAAGAACAGGTAGACGAAGAAGAAGGGCAACATCTTACATGTCAATGGCGTGGAGGAAGAAGATAGTAGGGAGCTAGAAAGAGAGCAGCGGCCGTCTGGAGCAGCGATCGAGCTGGAGAGCAGCGGTCGGAGCTAGCAGCGAGCGAAAGCGCCGAGCAACGGACCAGCAAGTGGTGGTGGAGGCGGGGGCAGAGGAGCAGAAAACGGCGGTGAGAAGAGGAATCACTGGACCAAAAACCCTCAATCACAGAATGAATGAAACAAAAGGGGAAGAGTCTGGCTCATGCGGGTGCTGTTAATTTAACAATAGGCGTCGGTTATTAAAAACAACTGATGCTAAAAACTATAGGTGTCGGTTACCTACAAAAAACTAACACTATTATTCAGTTATAATCATCGGTTCCAACTAGAAAAATAGACGCCTATCTTTATATGCTGACAAAAATAAATATTCTCAAATTAAGATCATGGTCGTCGGTTTCCGTATTAAAACCGACATTAAAGGGAGGTAAAAAAATTCATGGTTAAGCGTGCAAAAACACAATGACGTCGGTTATTGTAAGACAACTGACAATAAAAATTGGTCAAATTTCTGTCCCGCGAAAAACCTTTAGTCGTCAGTTTCTTTTTTAACAACCGAAGTTGTATGTTAAATTGTGGAGGTAATTTTTTTCACTGGAAAATTTGGATTTGGCAGTTAATTTTAGGCATCGGTTGCTTATTAAGGAACCAAAGATAAATAAAAGTGATACCCATGTCTGGTCACCCTTCACAGATAGATGTCGGTTTTTTTAGTTAACTGATGCTTTATGTTTTTGGTTCGGTTTTTTTATACAATCGATGCCTTTAAAAGTGACTTTATAAGCCATTTTTGTAGTAGTGTAGTTTTGTCAAATGAAGGAGTGTCTCACCTATGATTTAGTCTTGACACTACCTAGAGAAGTCAAGAGCTATGGAGTATTCAAAAACCCATCTTGACACGATGTAGGATGTGTCCTCATGCAAGAGAAGAAAGTCATAGAATATGTCTCATAACAGTTGAAACCAAACAAAATCAACAACCCCACCCATGACCTGGAGCTCACGACAATTGTCTATGCTTTGAAAATTTAGAGACATTATCTCTATAGGTAAAAGTTTATAATGATCATAAAATCCTCAAGTATCTACTCAAATAGAACGAGTTGAATCTTTGACAACATTGATGGGTAGACTACCTAAAAAATACTATTTCACAATCATTTACCATCTCAGTAAAGCCAACTTAGTCCCAAAGGCCTTAAGTACAAAGAAACATGCAGCATGTACTGCCATGAGCCTGACTGAGTGGAACAACCTGAATACTCATTGAATGGAAGCCTGAGAGGATCTCAAAGTACATGTCAAGATGGCCAGTCTCTCGATTACTCTTAACTAGATTACCAAGATCATAGAAGTTCAAAATACTTGTCTAGAAGTAGAAGAAGTCATGAAACAAGTGCACAAGCCTCAAAGTGAATCGCAAGTAGCCTTAGTTGGACTGTTTGCTTTGATAAAAGGCTTTGGGCTTCAAAAATTAATGACCTAAGGGAGAAAGTAATTAAAGAAGCCCATTGTTCAAAATACATAATTCATTCTAGAACAACAAAGATGTGTAAGAACATGTCCAGCATAAATAATGAAAAATGACACCATCAAATATGTGGTGAAATGTGTGACGTGTCAACAAGTCAAGATTGGGAACCAAAGGCATGGAGGCATTCTTCAATCTCTATAAATTCCCAAATGGATGTGGGACAAGGTCCTGATGGACTTCATCATGGGATTCTGATGATGAAACAAGACTATGAGGTAGTCTGGGCTCATCATTGACTGACTCATAAAGTTTTCTCTTTTATTACATTTCAAAACTATAGTGAATGTAGTTGCAATGTCTAAGTTACACATTAAAGAGATATAATGCTTGCATGGGATTCTGAAAATGGTTGTCTCTAATCGAGATCCAAATTTCACATCTTGGCTCTAGAAATAAATTCATGATGAGTTGTGTGCATGACTAGACTTTAATACACCTATCTCCTTAGACTAATGAACAATCTGAGCATATGATACAAATATTGGAAAACTTGTTCCATTCATGTGTGATGGACTAGAGTGGCTATTGGAATAAATACCTACCTTTGGCTGAATTTGCATACAACAATAGTTATCTGGACAACATTAAGATGCTCTTATAAGAAGATTTGTATGGAATACCTTGTAGATCACCCTTACATTGGGATGACATGGGTAATATCTCTTTGTTGAAATTAGAACTAAAATTCTATGTTGAGAAATTTGATTTGAATAAGAAGTGTAAAAAATCAACACATGATAGAAAGAAAATGTAGGTTGACCACCATAGAGTGGATAACATTTTTTTGGGTGGGACATTCCATTTTATAAAAGTAAAACCCTTGAAGTCAACTGCAAGGACAAAGATCAAAGGCAGATGAGCCCTAGAATGTGTGAAATTTTGAGATCCATTAATGAGTTGGGGAATGTGCATATAGGCTAGCCTCGCTTCCTTTCTATGAACAGTTGCATGACATATTTCATGTTTCAATTTTGGAGAAGTAAGTCAAAAAACACTATCATGTCTTACACTTTGAACTATTATAAATTCAAGAATACCTTATACATGAAGAGTATCCAGTGAAAACCTTGATACTAGAATTAAGAAACTAAAGATTAAGGAGATCCAACAAGTAAAGGTACTCTAGAAGCACCATGGTCTCGAGGAAGTAATCTGGGAACTATGATATGAGATGATAAAACCACCAATTGTTCTCCTTGCCATGATTTTGAAAGAAATCCCTTTTAAGGGAGGTGAGTTGTAATATATCCAATTTTGCTATTTAATCTGCTATTGAGATATTTTACATAATCCTCTTTATTTAAGATATTTATTTATAATTCCTGATGAACATATTTTGCGACTTGTTGAACATCTTATATTGGAGTGCCTAAATTTCAATTAATTCTCACTTTTATTACAACACCCTACTTAAGACCCACAATTAAACAATTCAACCCAATTATGGATTTTTTCTTTAGAATCACATTGAAAGATATTTTTTCTTTCTAGACATTCATGTATGGATTAATAGTGAGAATAATTATTTTAGCAATCTTAGACTCATGAAGAAAGGGATTTAATGTTAATAAGTTTTAGAATAATGACAATTAGATATTATTTCAAATTTCTTAGGAAATGGATTTATAGAATATGAAATACAAAATTTCGAAGAATTTGATATTTAATAGCAAAAATTTGGTTAAATTCCAATTTTATTAACTGGTCGAACTGGGCTTTGAATCATCCCTTACCATGCATGCCTGCATCTCCCTATCTGCAGTAGCCATTACACAAACTAGATGAATGTCAAGGTAATCACTCCCCTTCATAGCCTCTCACCCATCCATTTCGGTTGCCCCTACTCTGATTCCCTTTTCCCTATCAAGTGACCCAACACTTGCAGGCAAGATGAAGGGAAATGCCATGTTCCATTAATGCTTCACAATTTGAAGAAGCAACTATTGGCGAGTAGTTGTATATGCGTTCCACCACCCCAGACCAAACCAAAAGCATGATATGCCTCGTCTAGACCACCTTGTTGACAAACTACCCCTACAACAGTTATGACAATGCCCTTTTCTTCTTCCTCAGATCCTTTGATGTCTTGCCAACTACTTTTTTTGATCCGCCAGAGTTTAGGGCAAGCCACCCTGTCATCCTAATAACATGAATTGACCTTGGAGGTGCCTCTACTACCTCTTCCCCTCTCGGCCTATTGAGCCATTGGTCTAGTGTAGGGGCTCTAGTCAACCACAGTGCCACTATTCCATCCTTCTACTACATTGAATATCATCAAAACAGTCGTGGTAGAGACCAGGACCCTAGTAATATAGTTGCAAAGACATCTTGGTGCCAACACTTGTCAGACATCAAACCACATCCATGTTTCTTCACATCATGACTGTAGAACAGAGTGAAACTAGTGGTCAAAACCAATTCCAACCCAACAATCTACATTGTGGTGTTTATAGATTAGTGGTTGATATTTTTTTGATACCATAAATACTTTTAGATAGCCTCAAAATTTTTAACAAGAGAGTTTCCTAATTCTATACATAAATCCTTTCATATGATCCCAAATTCAAAATTAGTATACAATATAAAATGAAGACTTAAAAGTATGAATAAATATCTACATGAACACTAATGTTATGCTTCTCAAATTAATAACCTTATTTAATGATTCCTTATTTGAATCACATGAAAAAGAAAGATCCCCCAACTTGTATAAGACATGACTCTGGACTATAGTTGTTGGTATGTATGCCCATAGAGCAAGTCATATGATGATTGTAATGGGATACTTTGTAAATGATTTGAATAATAATAAAGGCAATTTCCGATCTATATGTTTAAACTGTTTCTGAGATGATAGTGTAACATGATATATGTCTAAAGAATTGTTTTACTCAATGATGTATGCTTTTGGGTTGAGGACCTAAACGATGAGATCATACAGATGTTAAGAGTATACATTCTTGTTTAGTCCCTAGTCGGTTGTTATTGTGGAAATAACCATAGATATCTAACACTAAAGACTAGATTGTGTGTTGGTTGATGACAGAATCTCATTAGTCATGATATAGTGATATCAAACCAAGCACATATGTACTTGTTAGAGAACAAGGTACCAGACAGACCCACCGTGAGAGTGACACATGGAACCATGACTTGGTAGTCACAGTCATCTCTCACAGTGATGGTGGTGAGTGTGATTCTTAGACCTGAAATCACTACACTCAACACATGTCATTGGGCACACTTTGACATCATCAAACGCAGTCCTGAAACATGGGTTGTTATAAAGGTGATGATTGGGTGGCTTTAACACATGGGGCTTATGAGGGGTGAGTGATAGATATGGGATTTGTCCCTCCTGAGGAGTTTGATGTCCTTGGACACTTGATGAGTAGGATTGAGAAAGGCATGCACATGAACGTGTGAATCAATATGTGATATTGATGTCACACACATCTCACCCAGTCTGCTATGAGATCAAGGAAATGAATGAATGTTGACAGGATGACTGTTCAATGCCTCGAGTTCATTCAGGATATCAGTGACAAAGGAATTATACATTCACTGTAACACCATTCACGGATTGTAGGATTGAAAGTTGTTCTCCAACTTTCTATTTCACTTGGGTAGCACTGATGTGTGACTAGGCACCGCTCTTTGCTTGTGAAGTCATAAATGTTATGGACTTTCACTGCCAACGTGAAATGGACTTGTAGGGTCACACACATAGGATTTAACCTGGAATAGGAGTTTGTCCACAAACAATGTTTAGATTGATTACTAAAGGAGTTTAGTAGTTCAATTGAACACTCAATTAATTGATAGCTCAATATCATAGTGTTCAAGGTGTTGGACATAGTGATCGGAGTATAGGATTGATTGAAACCACAATTGAATGATTCTGCACAATCTACATCCCAACCGATCGGCTCAGCTTGGTGAATCGATCGGCTCAGGTGGTGAATTGATCAGCTCATGGATAGAGTGAAATGATTACTTCAAGCATTGAAACGATCGATTCAACTGGTGCAACCAAGCAAGTTGGGAAAGTAGGATTGGTGAGAATTTTCCTTTCGTTTCACTTGTCCAATTTGATTGGGAAAAAGATTGGTATTTGATACTAATTAGAAACAAATGAAGGAAAGTGAATCGAGAAATGATCAGGACCACGAACTGACCGGTTCAGAAGTAAACCGATCGGTTCATGGGTCCCAACCGATCGGTTGAGATGTCAACCGACCGGCTCAGATCCCCAACCGACCATTTCAGTTGTGAAATGATCGGTTCATGTTGCGAAGTTGGTTGTTTTGTGGAAAATCTCGTACCCTTCTACTCCTGCTTTAGTCCTGCATTGCCCGGGATAGAGAACCCTGTCCCATGACCCTCCTATATATAGGGGTATTGGGGGCTTCTCAGAGAACAACTAAGTGTAGACTATTTGCTTTGCAAAGTTGTTGTTCTCTCTAGTTTTGGTAACCGAGAGAGACCGAGCAAGAGCTACCCGATAAGGGAGGCACAACAAGGGAAAGACAACTACAGAAAGTGACTGGTGGCAGGAGAGTGTGTTGGCGACTATTACGCCAATAGGAGAGTGCGACTCATTCTGATTCCTTATGGGACAAGGAGATCGGAGTTCTAGGCAGTCCGTGTGGACGACTACAGAGGCGAGAGACCTCTGTCGCTCGGAGGACAACTGTCAATCCCGACAGTCCCGGTGAGACCAGGAGTCTTCAGTCCTGGTGTGACCAGGAGATGGACAGATACCGTCCAAGACCGGAGGTGAAGACCGCACAAGGGGCGGGGTACTGTCGCCGAGCAAGCCTCGAGACAAGGTATGAATTCACAAACCATCTTTCCTATTGTATAGACATTGACATGATTCCTTTTGTTCCGGGTTCTGGGAGAAAATTTTTGTTTCCGCCGCTTCTCTGCCTCCCATAAAACCAAACAATAGTCCCTACTAACAAGCCACAAAATGACTACTTTATGGATTACTCATAGTGTGGACAGTGGAAGATCCAAGAATTTGAGATGGGTAAGGCCATGATACAATATGTATTTAAAAATTGACATATGATTATTACTAGTGTCATCAAATTTAAAAAAATTATTAAGAAATTCAAAATTACATGATTAATAAAAACACACATGTCATACAGACAAACAGCCGGTAATTGGGGCTCTATTTCTTACAGGATGAGTGGATCCCCATGGTTTGGCCTGGAGCAAACCTTAGGTCTCCTGGGTTATAAAAAACCTAGTAAGTTTAGTTTGACAATATCACTTTTGGACCAATTTTTGATCATTTGAATATCATGTATATGTTTGTCATCCAGATAATAAGGGTTGGATTTAGTTTCTTATCGTAGATGACTCAAGAATATCCTTTCATAATAGATGAAAACCTCTTATGTGCCAAAATTTGCATCAATTGTTCTTTTTCGTTAACACCTTTTAGTATGAACAAACCATTTAATAACACAATTAATGATTATATAACAATAATTAATGGTCTAATAATTATTATTCTAGGCATGTATATTTCTTGTACATGGCATACAATTTTCTTGTATTGCTCCTTATAAATATGTTTATTAAAAATAATCCTTCACAAGCCAACAACTCAACAACACTTATATAACTCTTATTATATTTCTGAGAGTTTTTTTACTAGACGTGTACATATTGTTAAGGGAATGATACATTCCTTATATTGTTTCTTATATAATAAATATATTATACATAACAACTTTATAGCAGTCTAAAAGGTTGATGATGCTTAAACTTTTGTTATACCATTGTGTATTATTTTTGCAGTGTGTAAAATACATAATGAATATGTACGAAATGTATAACACACAGTTGGTATATGTTTCTTAACTGAGTATGGAATGTGTGTTTCATATCTTTTTCCATCTATAAAAGAGACTTGTTACCTTATGTCAAACATTGAACTTTCAATCAAATCTTAGATTTTCCATAAACTTAATAGATCACTCCTATTCCATTTATAGTGTTACTTAACACTAGTTAAATAATTGAGTATAATGTTATTTGAAAAGGGATACTAATTGTCCCCTTTCACATGTTTAAGTGACCCATCTCTTGGATTAATGACCCTCTCTCAATCAATTAAAATTCTCCTACACTTTCACTTCTATAGCCCCCTCATCTTCGTGTGTCTTCACTTTCTTGTCACGTTCAATGGACTATTTTAGTGAATTCTCACGTCTTTTGGATTCCCTTTTCTTGATTCCCCAACTTTTCTAAATCAATACATAGGCATGCAAGTGTCGAAAATAATAATCACCATTTTTAGTAATTTACGATTCATTAATTGCTTTGTATATGCTAATACGAGTCAGGCCATTAATTATTCCACAATGCACGAGCACAAAAGGATGTGGGTGAGGCCATTTTCCTCAGGTGGCCGGGTTGTGCATCTGCCATTGAGTGTGGAAATATTGATCGAATAATTGTACCAAGGAATACATCGATAAAATTGGACTTAGTATTCCTAACTATATTATTGCAACTAATGAAAGTATGGAAATATTCCATACTAATTAGTACATGTTTCATAATAGAAATAAGCAAAACTATATACTATGTATAGATACATGTGACACATAGTAGTGTATCACATAAGTACTAATGAGTATTATGTAGAATATGAATTAATAATACAAAGGCTTGAGGTCATATAACCTATCACCATGGATTAATATTAACACCTAAAATATCTATAAATATGACAACCATCAACTTGTAACTAAGGACACCTAATAAGTGATTTCCAAAGCCAACCATTGCATAATAATATGAAATATTTCCCATTGTTAGGATTTGAAACTCTGGAGCTTGATGAACCATTCTTGCAAACATATTGGACTTTTTCTTAGAATATAAGGTACTAGATATTTGATTTCATAATTGAATTATTTTTCCTTTTAGTTTGCACACATACTATTTGGCTTTGTGGTGAACCAAAAATAATATAAAATTCTTTCTTATCTCTTGAAATAACACTATCCTTGTATGAAAAAGATTAAATATTGTTGATAATAATTTTGATACTGGACTTGATCTCCTGGAGTTTTGATTCCCTTTGGATTTTTGTGCCTTAGACTATGGCCCTTAGAGCATTGGCTTGCTTATTTGGGCCAAGTACCCACAACCATGCACAATGGATAGGGATTAGTTGTCCCCCACTATACTTAAATAGATAATAAGGAACTAGTATCATTCTCTCCTAGTGTGTGAGAATCCAAGGTACTTATCCCTCAAAAAGATATGATTGGAATATGGAAAAATTTAATAACTTGAAATTGATCTACTTTGTGAATAGCATGAATAAATTTGCATCTTTCATATATTGATTTTTGAAAATCTTCCTTACTTGATGATCTTGTAAAATAATCTCCATCTTGAAATTAATATTTGAATTCCTACTTGTTAGCCTCTAGTCTACCATAAATTCACTTGCTAACTTTTATCTTGTTTCTAAATATTGCTTTGTGCATAGTTCGGTAGTAAGGATATAATACTAGGATATTTAGGACTAATTGATTCTATTTGGTCCATGACGTTGATGAATCCCTATTAGATATTTCATGGACAGAGGATCCTACTCATTTTGGTTTTTCTAGTGTAGATTACTAAGGAAACTCTTAGACCATATTGAAGTGTCCTTTGTCCATGTTATCTTTACTTACTTTCCTCATAGGATGATGACGTAGTCACTTTACTGGAAAAAACTCCTTTCCTTTATTTTGTGTTTCATTCCAAGAAGACAAACAATACATTTATGTATTGTTGATTTATTACACTTTGTATTGTATTATGATGCACAAGGTATGAAATTATGTTGATATAAATATATATATATATATATATATATATATATATATGGATACATCCATACATACATACAAATATACATGTGTACTTCTGTCGACAAGGAGTGGCTCAAGTTGTCAAGCATGATGTCTCCTTACGAAGGGACCTGGGTTTGAATCCCAGCTGCCGCCTTGATTTACCACCCTCCTAGGCATTCGGCCTCCACCACGGGCATGGGAGGGGGGAGAAATCTTTCTATCTTAACCCCATACATGTGTACTTATAAATGTGTGTGTGTGTTAAAAGGAATCATGTTGGAAAATAAACATTGCCTTTTCAAGATAAATTTGGGGTTGATGGAGTTTTCTCGATATGGAAGTCATGGTTAATATTTTGTGGATTTTTGGTTGTTTTGGTTGGGGGTTATGAATCATTAACTCCAGACTTTGAGTGTGTCATTTAAAAGGACTGGGGGTCCTTATTCCATCCTATACACCCATATAAAAGGTAGAAGATCTCATTGTGCTTTGTAACCACATCGATCATAGAGTAAGTGTGAGATTGATTAGATATTTAGAGTTCTGACATAGCATCAATACTTAGCCTTTTAAATAGCCTATAATGGAACAAAGAAGAGGGACATGACCCTACCTACCATCATCACTTTTGTCTCTATTGTTGTTTATAGAAATGAACCAATAGGTGTCAGGGTTCCCTCATCCTCCTACTCCCAACCCCTATGCCTTAGATTCATTTATGAAAATCATAAAAGAACTTGCCATGTCTCTCCCATAGTTTCCCAGCTCCCCCTCACCCTACCCAACAACCTTTAGAATAGCGTCTCATGGCCACTCCTGTGACCCACTCATAGCCACACAACATCAATGGAGGGATGAAGTTGACTCACCAAGAAGGCAATGGTGTCTTCTTTTGACAGCATCTAGGCTTAGGAGACCACTTCATCTCGACAGAGTTCCCTCCCTATGATAGCAGTCTGGTGCAGATGTATGTGTGAGATTCATGTAAGACATGAGTTGGGAAACATGAGGATGACCTCTTGCGGGTAAGATTGAGTCTTGGGCTATGCATAGCCAGGCCATGATCTGACCATCTTGCCAAAGGTCTGACATAGACTAATCCAAAGATGACAACATCCAACTCTAGACCAAGGTAGAGAAGGTGCCTTACCAATGGGTTAAGTGACTCATCTTTAATTGTTGCATATCATATCATCAAGAAATATTAATCTATTCTAGCTATATCTTCCAAAAAAACCTAGAAAATTTGAGGAGTATCCAATTATAACTTATAAATAGTCCTTTTTAGTCAGAAAATGGTGGATTATTTTTGACTTGGTTTGAGACATAATTCCACTCCTAGTTTCAAAGAGTAAACTCCTGCCTTATCTTGTATTGAATAAAATGGAAAACTCTAGAATAGGGTTAGAAAATATTTACCACATTAAAAAACCTTTTACCTATTCCAAAGGTCCAATTTGTTGTATAAAGCATATATTGAAGTGAAATGTCATTTTAGTTGAGGAAATCTAATTTTCCTAAATTCGATGCTTAGTTTAACATTATTTATGGTTAAATGAAGAAAGTTAGCATTGACTTCGGGAATAAATTATGTTTTCCTAAAGAGAGAGTTTGGAGTATGAAAACCATAGGAATTGATATCAACTACAGATCTAGTCAAAACCTTAAGGATGAGGACCCAATTGACCTAAAAACTCTATCTTAGGTTTAATGAGATTTTGGTAGTAACTTTTAGTGGTGATATATTTTTCATATAATCCTGGTTGATTGAGTATGTAACTAGATGATCCCTGTAAAAAATTAGGTATGTGGGAAACCTATTTCTAACTAATGCAACCATGCACTATTTTTTGTAAGTTTTCTTTTAAATTTTAACTACTATTGATATTGACTTAAAATGAAAAGGTCATATATGTATCAATTAAGTAATGATTATACCTGATATTCAGAATCTCATTAAATTGGAAATGAACCCTTCAAAGGGTAAATGAAAGTCGATGCAAAATTAGAGCATAGTCCATGAAGGAACATTATTAATGATAAAGAGTCCCTTGATGGAACATACTCTGGATCACATGGAAAAATATCTAAGAGTCCAATAAAGGGAACATACATTTGTTCACCTACTAAGACATATAAGATTCCCCTAAAAGAACCTAGACTGGTTTGACAACTCAAATGTATAATTTTGTGTTTAAAACATAGATTGAATTTACAAATTTTAGTCTTGCAAATATTTGTTATTGTATTTGCACAAATAGACGTCTAATTTTGGGTTTAAAACTACATATAAATTGTTATCTCTATATTTTGTTGTTGTGGTTGCACCAACAGAGACAATATTATAATTTTATGATAAACTCAAGATCCTATATGCAAAATTGTGGATGATCCAATATAAGGAAGAGAAGGAAGCTATTAGGAAAATAGAAGGAATATATCATGGTTCATTGATCTCAATTTCTTTGAAATTTTGGGATTTTAATTCTACTTCTTAGAGTCAATATTAGATACCTCAATTTGGAGGTCACAATTTTTAGCATCTTTTAACTTATCACTTATTGGGATTTTTTTTGAGTAGTTGATGTGATTATTGTCTTAGAAATCATGGTTGACTTCCCTTGATTATCTAGTCCTCATTTATGAGGAAACGTAGTGCAGGGAGTCACTACATAGATGTACACCTACCAATCAATCAGTGGTCACTGTTAAAACTAGAGGAAGAAGTGCTAGACAAAAAGGCATGGAACTTGTTTTTGAGATAGATTGGACACTTGAATTGATGGAGGAAACAACAATTGATGATGCACAAATTTGACAGAGAACTTAATTATTGATTCCACAAAAGGTTCATCTCTTTTTTATGTGAGATCCTCTTATTTGAAATACAAACGCGATACCAAATTGATCATTTGGGTGTAATTCTTAACCTCTACATTGTTGGAGCAGCCTAGTGTTATTTCGTAGTTTATAATAAATCTCTTAAAATATTATTTTCATTAGTTGGATTTTATGAAATATGGATTGATTTTTATTGTCCATGCTTGTTACCATAGCCAATATTTTAGACACTTTTTCGCACTAGAAAGATAATTAATTGGCAGATGAATTTGCACAAACACTATTAATAAAATTCTAGAGATGTAGGTGTATAATTGTGAGGGAAATATTTATATATTTATCTTAATGAATTCAAATTAGACTAATAATGCAATAAAAGTATGTTCTGACTTATTTGCACATAGAATAATGATTTTGAAGTGGTAATTCTAGCTAAAGTTCTCTATGAATAATTAGATAGAGGCAAGTATTTATAGAATTGATGTGAAACTGGTAAATCTAGATATTACATTAATTATTATTTAACTTATCACTATTTTTTATTTTTTATTGATATTAGTTCATAATTCAAACCATTCAAGCTTTTCGTAGTCTAACAAATAAAAAACATTAATAGTCTCTAGTGTTCCCAGTTCATTGATTTGACACTCAATACCTCTTGGTTCCATTATTACTTCAACAACACACAGTATAATGCATGCACAATATTTCTTGTCATCTCCCTTATCATGTAACCCCTATGTTGGAGCCTTATTGGTGACATCCAATTAAGTATCCTATAATGAAACATTAGTGGATTGGATATTTATTGTTGTTGGATGATACCCTAATGCGGGAATTGTTGTTAGATTGGTGCAAAATGGATCTCAAACTATTTTAGAGCAATATAGTTATTTTTTAATTATCTTTGTGACTTATTGGTCATCATTATTATTATATGAAATCAAAAATCTTATTGTCAATTAAATTTTTTGAGAACTAAAAACAATCATCTTGTCTTACTATGGCATCTCTCAGGATGTAACACATGAACATAAGATATTCTATTTTAATACTCTCATTTCAATTAAACATTTAGTGTCTCATAAAAGGATTTAGTGATCATAGGTACGTGTGTAGTCCAATTCTGAATATGTTCTATTTTTGATTCTATTTCCATGTCTTCAGTAGATTCTTTCATCACTTCATTATAGTTTGTCACCCATTTTTATACAGTGAGAAACCAAATTTTAGCAGATCAAGAATACAATTTTAATAATTATCTGGCTTCAAATTTTAGTTAAATAACATCTTTGAGGTTATGGACTTAAAAAATCTCCCTTAGTGTGCTTGATCAATCAATAGAATTGACAAATTCTAGGGGATTATTTTTCGTACCTTGAGCATGACTTAGAGTCGACGCTTTCTTTACCAAATGTGAAAAATGATACTACTTTAGATAGGATAATGGATGAATGGGTTCCCTATTTGTCCAATAAAATCTCTTTTGGCTATGAGCTTGGTCAATGTGGTCTCTTTGGGATGGATCCCAGGGCAATGTTCTTGAGTTGGGTCAGGTCGAAGCCATACACATGCCTCATGAGCTAGATTCATTCTAGTGATGGGCTACTTTAGTTACTTCTGACACTATGAAGGTCAAGGTGTGCAATTGCAAACTAATGTGTGTTTTGGATGCTAAAGTGGGTGCTTCCGGGTACTTCTTGAGATGCTTTTTTGGATGGGGGAGCCGAAAGTGAACCATTTATGGATCATAATGTAATTTTCTATCAAACAATCTATAAATATGCAACCAATTAGACTATAGATTTTTTCAGATCATTCTATACATTAAGAATGATGAAAGAACTAGAAGTGAGCATTCTTGCAGGAAGATTGGATGCATGTAGATGCATGATAGTGATATTGTTTACTGAGGAGGGATCAATTCATCGAATCTGCATCTAAACCTTATTCATCATGAATCCATATAGTTATTAAGTTATTTATCATCTTTTAAGTAGATTGATCTCTCTTCTAACTTGTTGGAGGAGATTTTCAAAATATATATAGTGAATATTTGGTTTTTGTCACACACAACCTCTGTAATTAAACTTCTTTGGCCTAGTTGTATCTAGTGCTAATAAGGGAGGATGTTTTTAGGTTCTTTAGAAGAACCTTAAATATAGGATTTTGAGATTTCTTACTAGAGATTATAGTCTTCAACTAAGGTGGGTAATTTATCTTTTGTTTGAGTATTTTATATGATGTAACTCCAACCAATAAGTTTTACTGAATTTATGGTAAATGACATAACTTACATAATTTTTATGGAGTTTTTTTCTATTACTAGGGGAACAACGTGAGAGTCACCCTTTTTATTATTTTCTTATATTCTAAAAATGTATAAAATAAACCTTTTTTATTGTCACATTGTTGAAAATTATAAAATTTATTTGTATTATGACCTAAACCAACAATCTAGGTACTTTTTACTAGTTTGACCATAATATGCTCAAATGATGGAATTGTTGGAAAAAAAATTGCACTGCATTTTTTTACTCTGTAATAAGAGTTTTAATAAATGAGAATTGGATTTAGAGCCCCATTGAAATATTGTCTATGCATATCTTAAATGGTGAAATTATGACGATATGTCCATGTTGAGTTTGAATTTGGGTGTCATTGCCTCTAATTCCTTACATGTGCATACCTGAGTACAATGTTCTTAATTCTACCTTCCTTCTAATTCAAGGATGCAAAAATTGCATAATTAGTCATTGAAATCCTAATTCATGTTGTTCCATGTGACCATATAACTTCACAATATGGGTAATCTAGGGGGAAAATGGGTTCATTTTTGCAATTTCAACTCATTTAGTGTGCCGATTTTCAAGAACATGAATATTATGATATGTTGGGAATTTCTTATAATAATCATCTGCACCTTAAATGTATCTTGATGCCTGAAAGTTTAAAATTGTTTGGGAAGCCATTCATAGTCATAAAATAAGGGTTATATGTGGTTTACTGAGAAATAATATACGGTGTGGGTCCCCTTGGCACTAATAGTTTAGCGATTTGCATAAGCACAACATTTTTTTACCATATCTCATGTTGATATATGGCATTTCTATCAAATTATTAGAAATATATGATATGATAATTACACATAAGAAGCACCTATGAAATATAATAGGGGTTTCTCCCTGAGGTCCTAGGATAGGTCTGATGTTGTTATCTAGGTCATAGGTTGATGATCCATTACTTGAGATACTCACACACGATTGAGGCATGGATGGATCATAGGATAGTAGACACTCCTAATATCTTTTACAATGAGATAGGGGACTTCACAATCACCAATAGTTAGTTTGGTAAATACATACAACAAACAATGTTCTAATTG
The DNA here is from genome assembly GCA_963693085.1 of Alisma plantago-aquatica. NCBI lineage: Eukaryota > Viridiplantae > Streptophyta > Magnoliopsida > Alismatales > Alismataceae > Alisma > Alisma plantago-aquatica. The sequence goes on along the minus strand of OY856412.1, from coordinate 1,270,568,637 downwards.
TAAAATATGTAACCAGGCAATATAGCTTAACATTTATGATGTCTTGCTTCTATACTATTGTATTACTTTTATTGCCCCAATGTGCTTTATTCATGCTATGTGCCTTTATATTATATTTCCTCTACTAATTAGAGATGTTTTGTAGAAGTATTTGGTTATTAGATTATTATGTAGATTCAACACATATGTAATTTCATATTGAGTATATTCTACATATGCTTTATCTCTTCTTCACCATTTTTAGGTTCTCAATAAAAAACCAGAGGGTTTAGTAGCAAGGAGCCAACTTCTCCATGGAACCGTGAGAAGAATGAGGTGGTTTTTCCATTTTTGGTGTATAGAGTCGTACTTGATAGTCAGGTTTTGGGTAATGTGTTCTTTTTTAGTATATTTTCTCTAAGAATCAATTTGATAGTATGCATTTACATGATGTTGTAGTGTATGTATGAATAGAAATATGTTATATATAAATAGGTAGTAACCATGTCCACTTTTGAAGAATCAAGCATAATTACATTCTAGAGTATTTATACAATGGGCCTTTATGTTTGACCATACATGTAAAGGATGATGGAATTTCTATTCAGATACTTTCTTCTCTTCTTGATTTATGTTGTCAGTTGGATTGTGTCAGAGTTTTCAATTCAGTTTTCTCACTTTGTGGTCAAATACCATGGTTGAGGTGCCTCATAAACATGATGAAATGTGAGATAAGAACATAAAAAATGATATGGGTTGATAAGAGAATCATAAAGATGTGGTGAAATGATGGGAACACATCTAATAAGGAATATAAAAATCATATGACAAGTTATGGACATTGAACCTTAAGCGGTGATGTGGTCTAGTAAGCCTATGTGACATTTATGAGTATGTTAATGATGATCATTATTGTTGGTCATTAGTAGTGGAGCCTGGGAATGACTATCCTATGAGGATGTGAGTAGGGTCATAGACAAACACTTCATTTCAATGGGATGTCTAACATATGTTTATCTCCTTTGAGTAATTGGGCCATAGGCCATTACCCATAATAGTTCATACGGTGTTGTATCTGATAACACCCAAATTTAGGTATTTATTTGTAGTTTTGTGTCATTATAGTCTTAATATGCCCAAAATAACCTTAGATTGTTATCTTTTAGTAATTTATATCATTTTAAAGATAGAGTTGCTCAACTAGCCAATTTTGGGACTTGCAGGCACCAAACTCAAGAAGCAATCAATTATCTAGATGTTTACCCCATTAAGTATTGTGTTATGGGCACCAGCTTAGGAGACGCTGGTCTTGGTAATTTTAATGGCCAATCCATTATCAAGAAGCATCCTCGTCAATCAGAAGGCTCAGTGACGCAGGCCCATCATCCACCAGTAATGGGCTCCCTCCCCCCTCGGGGTGGGTTTGTTCGTAAGGAGTAAAGTAGTGACTCCTACACCTATTGCGACCAAGACAATGGTCTCAACCATGACAGTGGTCTCGATCATGATGGTGGGTCCCGACCGCTTGAGCTGTTTCAATCATCACTCCTATAAATACCCACCTCCCGCTAACTTGGCAGGGGTTCAACAGTTTTGATTTGTATCCTGTGACTCAAACTTTGGGGGCTCCCTCCAACAACCAGTGGTTCCCAGAGCTCTGTGGGAGTGCTCCAAGGTATGAGAGTACCAAAGAACACACCCTACATCCCTATGACTTCCCTCCATCCACCTCCACTTTCCACCATCTTCCATCCAATTCATGTCATTCCCATCCACCTTTTCATCCATACATCCACCGAGACTGCTACTCGGGGTGGAATCAAGGAGAAAGGAGGCCAAGTAGTCCAGAAGATAAAGGAGGATGACCTAAGGATAAGATCCAGCCCTTCCGGAGGCTATGGAGCCATAGCCACCACCCCTATATAGGCTATATCTCTTCTTCTTCCCCTTTCTTCTATTATTCTCCTTTGTTTCTTTATAAATGATGTTCTTCCATCTTTGCTCGGTGCCAACTATTCTTGTCCACGGCTAGTTGAGATCCTTCTTGTCTATGTAGCCCATTTTGGGCATGTTTATATACTTTTACCTTTAGCAAGTATTTTTATTTTGGATCTTGTATGCTATCTATTCTATCTTCTCTTGTCTGATCTCTTTCTTGATTGAACATCTATTTCTACATATATTAAGATATTACCTGTTGAAATGGATAAGAGAGGTAGTTTGGATCGAATCTGAAAGGAGGAGGTATAAATGAGTGGTTCCTAACAAATCTAAATATTCTAGACCTAAGAGGGTATCTGGGATAACTGGGGGTGTTGATCCATAATCCTTGAGAGAGGTTATGGATCATTGATGGGCTTTAGTCACACTTCCTAAGAGCAATTGGGATGACCCCCACAGGAGAAATTACCATAGTACAAGCTATGATTGGATGTTAGATTCTTGCGAGGGTGTTCGAGGGTTGTCTATGCTCGAGAATAGGTGCATAGAGTGTCCAACTCGTGGTTACATAGCTAGGAACTCTTGTCTCTGATTAGTAGAATCCTACAGACTCTGTTTTGTTTTCCTTGCTTCATTTTATTTCGTGATAATTTTACTAGACTAGTTCTAGTTCCAAACTTGTATCAACTATTAGATTGGATTAACTAACTTATGAGAGAAATCTTAAGCGTCCTAAACATACCAACATCCCTGTGTTCAACACGTATATCTACTTTGACCCCGTGATAAAGTTGTGGTTGTCCTTGAAGGTTTCAACTTATAAATTAAAAGTTTGATTCGCCATTTGGGATCGCACATCCAATTTTTGGAGTAGGATCCATGGCTAATTAGTATCATGGCCATATCCTAATATATGTAGATCTGGTACTACTTTTTTGTGATGATGATAAAGGATGGAATACATTTTCAGATAAGATACAATAATGATTCCTAAAACATGTAAAGAAACTTTAGTAAGAAATATTTAATGTGCTTTTCAAATGATATGGATTTGTGTTCAATATACTTTATGGATTTATTTCTTATAATGTATTCTTTACACTTTCTTAATTCATTCATGTATATAATTAAGAAAAAAATTCACTTTTTATGTTTTTCTACTTAGTGGAAAGTATCCAATAAATAAGGATAAACACATATGGTTTCAATGATATTTAGGTACTAGAGATTTGCAATGGTTGTGATATGGAAGTCATTTGTACACACAAATTCACTAGGAAAGGAGAACCTAGAGTTTAAGCCTTACAAAATAGCAATCAACTCACCCTCAATTGAATGGCTCAATCGTAATGTAGAGAAGGGTTGAGCCCAAGAGACAACATGATTAAGAATCTCTTCCACAACCAATCGTCAAGAATAATATTTAAATCAGGTTGTTGAGAGTGATAATTAACTGAGGTTGAAGTTAAGATTGCAAGGGAATATATTAGTAAGGTTTAGACCAATTGAAATAATCATCATGATGATTGGGTTTCACTTTCGTCACCTACGTACATATCCAATCATTACAGCCCAATTAATTTCACATCAACTAAACTAGAACATGTGCATTCTCCTCCTTTCGAATTACAAATTCATAAGGACCTAATTCCCTATCGGTTCAAGGTCTCGTTACCCATTTTATGAAATTTATTCATCCTATAAGATCCATATCATGATCACATATGGGATCATACACATCCATTCGATAATCTAACCCTATGTTTTGTGGTCTCTTGCTTAGGTTTATATCCAATAATGCTAACAGAGTGATCAGTTAAGATAGAAAGAAAAACTCAAATGGGGAGTAGTGTAATCGTATGAGAAGCAACATGGTTGATAACAACAAGGTAGTGTATGAGCAAAGGGCTACTTCCCATGCCCCAGTGAAAAGTCTACTCACTCATGTCATAAGAAAGAATGCAGATATAAGAAGAAATAGAAGAAGTCATGTCACTAAATGGAGAAGAAGACAACAACCAGATGTCTCAAACTACTACAGTTTTTTATATATTTGACGATCCAAAAAACAAAACTATGATGATGTTATTCTTCATTGTCTCCTCCAATCTCCTACGGTCGAATCTCCCATCACTTTATCTTCCATTATATATTTCTTTTTGGTCAGCATATGTGAAATTATTCTCTATCTACTGTGATGATTAGGCGACCAGATAGTCTGGTTGGCTAGTCACTTACATGGAGGCAAAGTTGTTGGCCTTCTGGTTGGTGGATCCCAGAAGAGGGTCTACTGAACTTCTTCTTGATGAGTTTTCTGGATATTCAGGTGATCCAACATTCCCATGAGGGGGTCATCGATCCACTAAATGGCACACTTTTTGTATGTCTCTCGATTAGTAATTATCTCAGAATGGTCGACTGACTAGCAAGCTTCGTCAGCTGATCCCATGGTCTCTAAAAGACACTTAAGTTACTAGATTGGAGCAAGAAATTGGGAATTAATTCTGGTCGGACGATCTCGTGATGAGATTGCCTGATTAATATCATCTTGTGCATTTTTTATATAGGTGGGTCTGTTGATCTCATCTCAAGATCTCCCAGTCCATTGAAGTTGGAAATAATTAGGGGCTCTAGATCTTTTAGCAGCCCATGGAGCAGTTGATTGGATGAAGGGATCAGTCAATCCATGGAGTAAATTGGGAAGGCTTTAAATGGGCAAGTAGGTTGACTGACCAAGTGATCTAATTGACAAATCTTCCATTTGATGTATGCTAAATTCTGCAAAAGAGCAAGGAAAATAATCAAAATCCCAGTTAATTTAGAATAAGAGAAAGAATAGATAACTAAGTAAAACATGATGCAAATGGTGTCTGAAATGAGTGAAAGTAAAATATTAATTGCAATGTAAAGTTGATGAATATTCATTCATCAAACTACCCTAAACATGAATTTTTCTCATCCTCGGACAACTAAGAACCAAAGCAACCTACCAAATAATACTACCAGCCTGTCACATCTTCTTTTTCACAATACCCTTAGTTCCCTACAACCAAGCTTACCTAAGTGAGCCCAAATCTGTCAAAATCACATGATTTCAATTTTCAATTTCCTACAAGGACGGTGCTCTCACAAAATGTTTCCAACTCAAAATAGTCACATAACAATCATCATATCATTGTTGTCTCAAAAGGTTTTGCATATTCAAATGATATTTACATGATTCTAGGGTTTAATGTAGTAGATATATTTTTGGTGTGGTTGATGCTCAATGTTAGAAAATTGGAGTGAATGGAGGGATGAAAAAGAAGATTATCTATCTTTCCTTTATTTGAAAAGAGATTGCTTTATTTTCATTTCAATTACATTGATTTTAGTTTTCCTTTTTGGTGTGTACATTGGCATCTTTTTATTGTGGGAAGCCCATATTAGATATGACAGGTGTGGAATAAACGAAGAGGTGAGATAAGGGGTGCTATCTTGAACTTTGAGTTTGGCACTTTTTTTGGATTTTTGATTTATTTTTGGAGGATGATGGGGTAAGAAGATGGTGGATGAAGTGAAGAAGAGGTTGATTGTAACGCCTAGGCCCACTTCCCAAGGCTCTAGTAGAGTTTTAGGAATGACGACTGGACCCACAGACTACCACTAGCCTTAATTGTGCACTTTGTCCTCACTAATGTGCAATATGGGGTCAACTTCCTAACTTGTCACCCATCCTAGTACTACTCCAATCTGAGCATGCTTAACTATGGAGTGCTTTAGCGATGGGATCCCACAAAAGGAGGTGCACCTTGGTGATATGGGCAGTCCAATCATTCCTTTTAAGATCATTATCTGAGGCCTCAAATCCTGGGATGTTACAATCTTAGACTCTTGACGTCCTCGTCAAGGCTCAACTATATGGCCTCATAATATCACCCCATTTCAGCGCAGACCCAGAATGGCCCATGGACACCCAGTTCCCGATCACGGAATACCAGTGCAAGGGTGGCTACATCAACCATGGACAACCCTTTTCAACATGCCTGGACCACACGACTCAAGACTGGCATGCCACATGCCCATGTGGGCCCCACCTACTGGAGGGGTTATGGCTCTGATTCTATTTGTAACGCCTAGACCCACTGCCCAAGGCTCTAATAGAGTTTTAGGAATGACGACTAGCCCCACAGACCACCACTAGCCTTAATTGCACGCTTTGTCCTCACTCACACGCAAGCCGGGGTCAACTTCCCAACTGGTCACCCATCCTAGTACTACTCCAAGCCGAGCACGCTTAACTATGGAGTTCTTTAGTGATGGTCTCCCGGAAAAGGAGGTGCACCTTTATGATATGGGTAGTCCAATCATTCCTTTTAAGAACATTATCTAGGCCTAAAATCCTGGGATGTTACATTGATCTTGTGCATCGCATTTTGAGAATTAAGAGAATTGGAGCAATCATTGATAGCCTGATTAATCAAATCATATGAGTTGCAAAATAATGAGAATTGCATAGAAAGCTTATGTTGATCAATTTAGAAACACACTACATTTGACTCCTCTCAATTCCATATGGCTTACCATAATTTTTGAGGAGTTATATTGTTCATGGTCATTGGGGACATGATATGTTCTAGCATTGGCAGTTGAGATTCATTTTTGCAGCAAGGACTAGTTTCATTTACATTTGGTGTACATTACTGATGTTTCAAAATAAACATGTGAACAGAAAGTGCACCTTATCTGACTAGGTAATGACTGATTACGTGCAACTAGTCATGAAATTTATGAAATGAAAAGAAGTAAAGAAATGCAACACCAATCTAGAAGGAAAATGATTGAATGAAATGAAAAAAAAGGGAAGCTAATGTGGGTGGAATGGTGACAAACCTGTAGGGTTTTTAGGGGAGACAGAGAAGGCAGCGGAAACAAAAAATTTTCTCCACCAAACCATACTGAGGAAACGCGTCAACGTCTATGAATTAGGAAAGGATGGTTTGCGGAATCATACCTTGTCCCGAGGCTTGCTCAGCGACAATACCTCGCGCAATGCGCGGTCTTCAACTCCGGACTTCGACGGTGTCTGTGCAGCTCCTGGTCGCACCGGGACTCACAACTCCTGCTCGAACCGGACTGTCAGATGACAGTTGTCCACCAAAGTTGGACATGAGCCGACCGTTTGGGGCACTCCAACCGATCGGTTGGTGCCCTGAACCGATCAGTTCATGGTCCTAATCCGAATCAAATTGACTTTCCTTGTTTCTTTCCCAATTGGCATCGAAATACCAATTCTATTTCCAATCAAATTGGAAATCCTATTTCCAATCAAATTAGAAATCGAAACGAAAGGCAAACTCGCACCAATCCTACTTTCCCAAGTTGCTCGATTGCACCAAATGAACCAATCGGTTCAACACTTGAACCAATTGATTCACAATGTGCATGAGCCGATCGACTCAACCCTTGAGCCGACCGGTTCAACAACCTTAGCCGACCGGTTCATCACATGAACCGACCGGTTGGGAGTGCAGATTGTGCAGAATCAGTCAATTGCGATTTCAATCAATCTGATACTCCAATCAATGTGTCCAACACCTTGAACCATACGATTTTGAGCCATCGATTGATTGAGTGTTTAATTGAACTACTAAACTCCTTTAGTAATCAATCTAAACATTGCTTGTGGAAAAACTCCTCTTTCAGGTTAAATCCTATGTGTGTGACCCTGCAGGTCCATTTCCCGTTGGCAGTGAAAGTCCATAACACTTATGACTTCACAAGCACAGAGCGGTGCCTAGTCACACATCAGTGCTACCCAAGTGAAAGTAGAAAGTTGGAGAACAACTTTCATCCTACAATCCGTGAATGGTGTTACAGTGAGTGTATAATTCCTTTGTCACTGATATGCCGAATGAACTCGAGGCATGGATCCGTCATCCTGTCAACGTTAATTCACTTTCTTAATCTCAGAGTAGACTGGAAGAGATATGTATGACATCAGTATCACATACTGATTCACACATGCGTGCACGCCTTTCTCAATCCTACTCATCAAGTGGCCATGGATATCAAACTCCCTCAGGAGGGACAAATCCCATATCTATCACTCGCCCCTCAAAAGCCCCATGTGTCAAAGCCACCCAATCATCACCTTTATAACAACCCATGTTTCAGGATTGCGTTTGATGATGTCAAAGTGTGCCCAACGACATGTGTTGAGTGCAGTGATTTCAGGTCTAAGAATCACACTCACCACCATCACTGTGAGTACTGACTGTGACTACCATCTCATGGTTCCATGTGTCAAACTCACGGTGGGTCTGTCCGATACCTTGTTCTCCAACAACTACCTATGTGTTTGGTTTGATATCTCTATATCATGACTAATGAGATTCTGTCATCAACCAACACCACAATCTAGTCTTGTGTGTCATTGCTGTCTATCTACCTTCCACAATGACATCCGACTAGGGACATAACAAGAATGTACAAACTCTTAGCATCCGTATGATCTCATCGTTCAGGTCCTCCACCTGAAGGTATACGTCATTGAGTAATGTCATTCTCTAGACATTCAATCTGTTCTATCACTATCTCATATGACTGAACCAGAATGAATTGGAAGCTTGCCTTTGATGTTTATCAAATCAATCTTAATGTATCCCACCAATCATCCCATGATTGGCTCTCAGGGCATACATACCAACAGACTCCCACTTGCACTGCGAGCCAATCACCTATGAATCATATTCACAGTGATCTTCCAACATGTCCCACATGTTACTGTGCTCTAGTGCCAACATAGTGAGTAATGGAAACACCTTGCCAAAGTCTGTACAAATTGCATGTCTCACATCTCTTCGCTGTACGTCACACGTATGAGATGGAGTTGCCGTAATATGCGATCTAGTATTCCATTTGCTAACTTTTAGCCACATTGCATGATCAAGGATTCTGGACTTGTCATCAATGACTGGAATATCTATAAGTTCATCTCATGAACTTCTAGATCCATATAGTATCTACTGCTGTTCACTAACACATAGATACTCGGCATTTCCCTTTTAAATGGCTTTATTGGAACACTTCCAGTTATCAACAAACATTTACTTTTATACATCTTATGTATATTTTGCAATTAATTTTCTGTCTTTTCAGAAGTTCGCATCAATGTAACTCTTTACATCGAACTCTTCCTTATCTCCATAGAACTAGTACTTCAAAAGTACTTATCAAGTTCTCATGGTATTCCACTAACCCTTACTGGAAGTAGACAGACATCCACTCGTCATGTCCCACATACGAGTTATCAGGATGATCTCATCATATTGGCATGTCATACATACAAGATGATGAATACTTTTTAGTCTTGCCATGTCTTACATGCAAGACAACGGGATGATTTCATACATGATAGATCCATATCTATTCTTAGTGTTCTCATTCTTCATAAGAATTGGACACTTGGCCTTGGGATACTAACTCCATTTGATATGGACAAGTTTTCTCCCATTGCATCTGTGCATACTGAACATTTCAGTACAGATTGCCAATGTATGCTTTCTCTTTTCAGGTCAAGAGGTTTTCGAGAACTATCCCTATAGATCTCTATTCCTATCTTATAGGAAACGTCTCTATCTTCCTTAAAGATAATTTCCACTTTTGGATTTCCAATTTAGAACATTTCCATTTCACATCAATATGTGGAATGTGAATACGCTCCCACTAAATCACAGATCCCATCTTTATCTTTGACATATCAGTCAAACCCTTTGACTATATCATCAAAGTAAAGATCCACTTTTGAGTTGGTTGTACTCAATCAATCACATTGATCATTCCATTGTAACTTATAGACTTCATTTGCATTAGTGGATTCATAAACCTTATAGGCTGTGTCATGTACACATCCTGGTTTATTCCTCATAGGAATGTGGTTTTAGTATCCATATGCCAAATGTCTCAGTCATTAAGTTGCAATCAACAAGCATCATCCTTCTCAGAATGTTATCCATGTGTCTTTAACATTTAAGACTCATTTGCACTTATGGATATGATCCAATGAGTGCTACCATCAAGTTCATACCTTATGGCTCACATGGATGTCATTTAGGATGTAATGGTCATAAACCATAACTCAAGATTTGGTTCCTCATATTCATCTTGATAGTTGACTCATCACATGAACAACTCATCACATAGATAATTTGAGGTGTATCAGTTAAGGATATAAGAACTCACAACCCTTGTGATTCTTAATTCCTTCTATTAGTGTGGGGTATTCTTTTATTAAGAAGAATTCAGTTATTTGATAATCATTCTCTAACTCCTTAGAGCATGATTCCTTCTTGATTTAGACATCACCATGCCTTAATCATGAGTACACTATGATACACTATCATAATCACTCATAAGGATCTCAAACATTTGGTCCAAGTATTCTATCCATTGATCTCATCAAGAATTAATACTTTACCAAATTTATACTTCATTTTATGATAATCTTGAACACTTCAAGATATTCATATTGGTATTTCTCTAAACACCATTTGAAGTATTAGCATTTGTTCCAATAGGTATGTAAATACATCACATGTATTATACCTAATAGGATAATCACTCTCCCACTACATTAGTGAAGATTGATTAATCATGTCCAAGATATTCATGTCTCTTACTGGTTCTCTAACCAAAAGAGTCTATCTTTATCCATCACATGGAAAATAGAAATGAATTTCTCATGACCAATGCTAATTATATTGTTTGAGTTATCTATAACTTTAGGTATCAACTTATCTTATGCATATCAAATATCACAAGATAAATAAGGCATTGCCACAAAGATCACATCTTTACAAATTGAAACATCTCTTTATTAATTGCCATCATTGTCATACAATATGCAAAAATAAAGTGTTTCTATTTATTGGCAAATATGAAATAGCAGTTCGTAACTGTATTACATTCCTTGTATGCTGAAAATAAACTAAAGTATTCCTATCTATAAAGGCAACACTTGCCCAAAGTAAGAATGCTTTACACTTTACATTTTGATATCATATATCTCAGAAGTGTTACAAGTTTACTTTCATGACACCTTTAAGTAGAGGCTTCAGTCGCCTCTTTCTTCTTTTGTTCTTCCAGGTAGAGAGTACAATTCCTTTTCCAATGTCCTGGCTTTTGACAATGGTGGCAATTTCCTTTCTTGGTCACGCCTCCCTTGGCCTTGAGAGCTGAAGATGGCTTGGACTCCTGGCTAGCTTCAGAACATTTCTTAGATTTGCCCTTGCCCTTGCGCTTGGACTTTCCCTTCTTGCTCATGATCACCATCACGAACTTAGGCTTGTCCTTCTTCATCTGTAACTCGGCTGTCCTCAACATGCCCAACAACTCTGACAGTGGCCTATCAAAGTTGTTCATGTTGTAGTTCATCACAAACTGACTGTAAGATTCTGGCAACGATTGCAGTATCACGTCAGTAGCCAACTCTTGGCTCAGTGGAAATCCCAGTCTCTGCAGGTTCTCCACATACCCAATCATCTTGAGTGTGTGAGGACCAACTGGATCTCCTTCTGTCATGACACACTTGAACAGTGCCCTAGAAACATTGTACCTCTCTTGCCGTGCCTGATCTTCATACATGTTCCTGAGATGCAGAATCATCTCTATGACACCCATGTTTTCATGTTGCCTCTGCAACTCATGGTTCATTGAACACAGCATCAAGCACTTTGCATCAATGGCATCATCAGAATGCTTCTTGTAAGCATCCCTTTCTGCCTTTGGTGCATTTGGAGCGGGTTCCTCTGGAATTGGAGTATCCAGGACATAGAGCTTACGCTCTTGAGTGAGAACAATTCTCAATGTCCGATACCAGTCGTGGAAGTTCGTCCCATTTAGCTTGTCCTTGTCAAGGACCGATCGCAAAGAAAAGTTGTTGTTGTTTGTTGCCATTTGAACTACAAAAAGGAAAATATGCAATTTTAGTCCAAAACTCATTTTTGACTTATTTGATTGATTTGAAAGTTTGACGATATAATTAGGCCTTTAATTAATTATCGCTCCCACTATTTTACTTCAAATTGATAGCCCTCACCATGAATTCGGAAGATTGCAGCGTACAACCTTCTAGTGGGCAAGATCCTGAAATCCTCTAAGTCATGAGTCAGCTTTGGCTGATCGCCCACAACTTAGATCTCTCAGGTAGGCAACTCTTGCCAATTGCATCATATGAAACTCTTGATAAGATGTCATATACAACTCCTTGCAATGAACATCTCCATGCCTCAAGGTGCTAGATCCTATCTAGGTCACCTTGTTAAGTCCGACCCAAAGCAAACACGATGAATATGCACCCTGCTTTGGCAGACCCACACATTCATCATTCACGCTTCCACGAGATAGACGGTGCACCACGCTTTGGAGTGCCCACACTTGGTCGATCAAGCTTTTCACGTGTGTCGCATTTGGAAGCCATCTAAAACTTAATATTTTAATGAGGGATTTAGTTTTATATACATATACATATCCAATCACCACAATACATAGTACATATCATATACATGCTATATCCCACAGAAAACATGCACAAATGATAAAAAAAGTGATGATTATGGCCATCCTAATGTGATTCCTCGAGCCAAGAGGAATCACGGTCATCTAGGTCAACATCACATGCAACCTGTACAAGATGAACTCTGTGCCTTGCCATCGGAGTTGATCAATTCATCACATGAATGATCTGTACTCTCTAGCCGGTCGTCTGGGTACCACCAACCGATCGGTTGACTCCTTCAACCGATTGGCTCGCCTGGTCGTCGTGCATCTCGTCATGTCCGCCACCCGCTCATCTCGCTCCTCGAACCGGTCGTCAACCGATCGGTTCACTCCTTGAACCGACCGTCTGAGAAGTCGTCTTGATGTCCTCCGGTCTTTGACATAACAGGAAATAAAATCCTATTCTATTTATTACATTTGCTTTAAAAGGGAAACCCCGATTTACATTCGGGGGGAGCAAAGGTAGGAAAGAATCTCGAATTATTTCGAGTTACATCAGGAATAAGAGAGGGAAGATCGGTGCGCAGACCGAGATGCAAGCAACCACACACAACCAATCACAGATAGGGATTTATAGGCCATAATCACGCTACATACATCCACCACAAAACTCGTTTAAGGGAGACGCGTATCGAGTGCATTAATAATACATATCATATATGTAATTAGGGATTTGTGGATTTAAGATTGGACATGCATAAAGCCGATATTATTCGCATCGTATGCAATAAATAAAGGCGACAAACCAAAATCGATCATATCGATATTCCTAAAACATAGAGCAGTTGACGTGGCTGTGATACCACTGTAGGGTTTTTAGGGGAGACAGAGAAGGCAGCGGAAACAAAAAATTTTCTCCCCCAAACCATATCGAGGAAACCCGTCAACGTCTATGAATTAGGAAAGGAGGGTTTGCGGAATCATACCTTGTCTCGAGGCTTGCTCGGCGAAAATACCTCGCGCAATGCACGGTCTTAAACTCCGGACTTCGACGGTGTCTGTGCAGCTCCTGGTCGCACCGGGACTCACAACTCCTGCTCGAACTGGACTGTCGGATGACAGTTGTCCTCCAAAGCGGCAGTGTCCTCCCGCCTCCGTAGTAGTCCACACGTACCACCTGGAACTCCACACTCCTTGTCCCACAAGGAAGTGGAAGGAGTCGCACCCTCCTGTAGACGTACTAGTCTCCTACCTGCTCTCCTGCCTGCAGTTGCAACTGCAGTTGTCTTTCCCTTGCTGCACCTCCCTTTTGCGGGAAGCACTTGCTCGGGCTCTCTCATGGTTACAAAAATCAGAGAGAACGACAACTCGCAAAGCAACTGGTTGCACTGAGCTGTACTGTGAGAAGCCCCCAAGTACCCCTATATATATAGGAGAGCCATGGGACAGGGTTCTCCATCCCGGGCAATGCAGGACTAAAAGCAGGAGTAGACGGGTTCGGGATTTTCCACAAAAGGCAACCATCTCGCAACCTGAACTGATCGGTTCACTACTGAACCGGTCGGTTCAGCCACTAAACCGGTCGGTTGGACATGAGCCGACCGTTTGGGGCACTCCAACCGATCGGTTGGTGCCCTGAACCGATCGGTTCATGGTCCTAATCCGGCTCAAATTGACGTTCCTTGTTTCTTTCCCAATTGGCATCGAAATACCAATTCTATTTCCAATCAAATTGGAAATCCTATTTCCAATCAAATTAGAAATCGAAACGAAAGGCAAACTCGCACCAATCCTACTTTCCCAAGTTGCTCGATTGCACCAGTTGAACCAATCGGTTCAACACTTGAACCAATCGATTCACAATGTGCATGAGCCGATCGACTCAACCCTTGAGCCGACCGGTTCAGCAACCTTAGCCGACCGGTTCATCACATGAACCGACCGGTTGGGAGTGCAGATTGTGCAGAATCAGTCAATTGCGATTTCAATCAATCTGATACTCCAATCAATGTGTCCAACACTTTGAACCATACGATTTTGAGCCATCGACTGATTGAGTGTTTAATTGAACTACTAAACTCCTTTAGTAATCAATCTAAACATTGCTTGTGGAAAAACTCCTCTTCCAGGTTAAATCCTAGGTGTGTGACCCTGCAGGTCCATTTCACGTTGGCAGTGAAAGTCCATAACACTTATGACTTCACAAGAACAGAGCGGTGCCTAGTCACACATCAGTGCTACCCAAGTGAAAGTAGAAAGTTGGAGAACAACTTTCATCCTACAATCCGTGAATGGTGTTACAGTGAGTGTATAATTCCTTTGTCACTGATATGCCGAATGAACTCGAGGCATGGATCCGTCATCCTGTCAACGTTCATTCACTTTCTTGATCTCAGAGTAGACTGGAAGAGATATGTATGACATCAGTATCACATACTGATTCACACATGCGTGCACGCCTTTCTCAATCCTACTCATCAAGTGGCCATGGATATCAAACTCCCTCAGGAGGGACAAATCCCATATCTATCACTCGCCCCTCAAAAGCCCCATGTGTCAAAGCCACCCAATCATTAACTTTATAACAACCCATGTTTCAGGATTGCGTTTGATGATGTCAAAGTGTGCCCAACGACATGTGTTGAGTGCAGTGATTTCAGGTCTAAGAATCACACTCACCACCATCACTGTGAGTACTGACTGTGACTACCATCTCATGGTTCCATGTGTCAACCTCACGGTAGGTCTGTCCGGTACCTTGTTCTCCAACAAGTACCTATGTGTTTGGTTTGATATCTCTATATCATGACTAATAAGATTCTGTCATCAACCAACACCACAATCTAGTCTTTTGTGTCATTGATGTCTATCTACCTTCCACAATGACATCCGACTAGGGACATAACAAGAATGTACAAACTCTTAGCATCCGTATGATCTCATCGTTCAGGTCCTCAACCTGAAGGCATACGTAATTGAGTACTGTCATTCTCTAGACATTCAATCTGTTCTATCACTATCTCATATGACTGAACCAGAATGAATTGGAAGCTTTCCTTTGATGTTTATCAAATCAATCTTAATGTATCCCACCAATCATCCCATGATTGGCTCTCAGGGCATACATACCCACAAAACCATCCACCCTCTGCCCAAGACTATTAACTTTGCCCTTCCTTGAGAAAAATTTAAGTCTACAATGGAGAGAAAAAAGGAAAGGTAATCCTTGGACCACGTGGATCTATTATCATGTTAGTTGTTGATTGTGTGGGCTTTTTCATATTCAGTACATAAGGGTTTAATGGCTCTGAATTCAACCTTATACATCTCTTTCGCTAGGACTCTCTTGAGGGTCCAACTGTGGAAGGTCCAGACTATTTCAACATTTGTATCTAGACCCTCCTTCTCTACATGTTGTTGCTCCTTGTAGGGTAGTACAACATGTACCCTCCCGAATGTGAATTTCCCAATGGATAAAGAGATGGGGGGAATTGGGATATGTTGATTTCCTTTCCCTTCCTCTTCTTGGAAACTAGGGGGCTTCGTTTGGAAAATTTTGGCAAGGATGGTAGGGAGGTGAAGTGAACTTCTCCATGCATGTGTGTGGCATCTTGGCTATTGGTTGTCAGTTAATAGAGTAGGAGATTGACCGACCACAGATGGTGAGCAGTCGATCTACAGAAGGCAGGATGCAAGACAAAGTTGGTGATGCCCTAGATAGTGATGGACGAGATAGTGGTGGGGAGGAAGCTTGGCTAAGATGAGATGAGAGGACGATCCACTCGGTAATCAAGGCGTCACTTGTAGTTGTTGGAGAAGAAGAAGCCATATTCATATTGAGGCCAGTAGAGGGAGAACAACTATCACTAGACAATTGTTGAGAAATCATAGAAGGGGTGATTGGTTGATCAACTAATGTAGGTATCTTTGTTTGAAGAGATTGATCAATTTCTCATATGGGTTATTGGTGACTGTGAGAAAGGGTTAGGGAAACAATTTCCCTTAATGTCAATTATAAAGGTGTGACCAATGTGATCAGAAAATTTTGGGTATCCTAGATTGATTGATCAAAGTCTTCAAGGTGCAGAACCCAAAATTGTGTTTGGGCAATCTTGTTGGAATGGATAGACCAACTAAAGTTGATACATATGTGGAGTACCCTTAGATTGGTCAGTCCATCATTGTGCAAAAATGGTTGATCAGAGGGAGACTAGTGGCACCTATCATTTTTGGGCTTCTTTATGATAGCTTGGTCTAGCGTGGAGATTGCCCAGTCTTGAGTGGGGTACAATTTCTAGTATCTACTGACAAATTTGGATGTAATGGGATCTGTTGATCGGCTGGTTCAGTTGTTGGATAATGGAATTATTTCCATTTCAAATACTACTAGCATTCACCACTTGGTCATCCATTCTAGTCATCTAATTGGGCAATATGTAGTGTGGGCATGGGGAGAGTGCTTACTTCAGGCTAATCGACCTATTAGAGGGGCTGGTCTGATATAAATCTATAGTGGAGAGTTTGGCCAAAAAGTGACTGACGTTATCAGACGATCAACTAGTGTAGTTGGTTGATTATTGGGTTAATAGGGATATTGTTAAGAGGAAGGAACCTGCAAAAAAAAAATTAAAACAAAAATTAGATCAAGGGAAAGAAAAACAAGTTAAGAAAGGGATAAAGGAAATTGGAATGAAAGCTAGTCAATTCAATAAAATTTTAACATTTATCTAGATAGTTGTCATGTTAACTCCCGACAAATGCCTTGGTCAACATTGTAGCTCGACGTCGGCACCTCAAATCAATTGTACATCTGTAAGAAGAAGATCTGATGTTTCCCTTGCTGAGAGATTGTTTCAGGTGATGTATAACTTTATTTAGTGGCCGCTCACAATAAATTCACCCTTCAGTTTTTTCCAGAACACAAAAGCATTGTATGGGTAGATCATCCTTACCAGATACAACCCATGCCATCAAGATCGTTGCTTCAAGGGTAATAGTCTCAAGAGTGAATTGTAAAGGTGGACTTGGTCCCCTACCTAAATGTCCTTCAACTTGAGGTGTCTGACATGCCACATCTTAGCCCTCTTCTTGTGGATGCATGCATTTTGATATGCGGACTCACATAGTACCTCCAACTCTTATAGCTGAAGGGATCTCTTCTCTCTAGTAAGAGAGAACTCAAGTTTTAGAATATAGATAACCCACTCATCCTTATGTTCCATCTCAACCAGTATATGGTAGGACTTGTTGTAGATCAACTAAGATACATTAATGCACAAGGAGGTATTGAAATAAGTCAGGGATGCCCATAAAACATCATTGAGCTCTAGTTCCCAATACTTCCTTATTCTTCAAGTTGTTTCTGTAGGACAATCTTGATCTATCAGTCAGATACTTCTAGTAGGCTCAAAGTTTGAGACTCGTATGGTTCGGTCACTCGATGATGCATGCCATGCTTCTACAATAGAAGTTAAAAGTTTTTCTCAAATAAATGTAGCCTTTTATTGGAGATAATTGTGTGTTGTACACTGAAACTAAGGAAAATCATAATTTTAAAGAGATTCCTAACAGGTTTGGAGTCACTTTTGGCAGTGGGGATTGGTTCATCCCATTTACAAACATAATCCACTACAACAAGGATATACTCATATCACAATAGAGGCTGAATGGACCCATGTAGTCCACACCCCAAACAACAAGAAAAATTATTTCTTGCAAAATGTCATATGCATCTCATCATGCTTAGAAATGTTTTCTAAACATTGGCATTGGTCCCAAGTAAGAATGTAACATGCATATTTTAAAATGGTAGACCAGTAGAACAAACACTACCAAACTTTATATTCTTGGAAATCATGTGCCCAACCATTGGTCCTGAATTGCACTACTTATGAATCAAGTGGTCTTCCACTTCAGTCACACACCAACGGTAAAGCCACTAGCACCAAGGCAAAACATATATGGCCCGACCTAATAGTAGTTCTTAACATCATGGACAAACCTCTTAGAGTTCCCAATGTACTCTGGGTAAAGGACTCCCATAGTGAAGTAGTTCACATAATGCATGAACCAAGAAATGTTAGTGGAGATTTTCAAAGATGATCATTGGGGGGAGAGAGTCAGCAATTGGGTTTTTGTCATTTTCAAGAGAATGAATACAACTGAGACGATCAAACACCATGTTGTGTCTCCCTTTTCTTGTGTTGAATCTCAAGGTCAAATTCATGGAGCAATAGGACCTAGCTGATCAATATTGGCTTAGTATCCTTCTTCATCATGAAGTAACAGATCACTGTGAGGTCAGTGCAAACGACCACTTTGAAATTGATGAGGTGTGATTTGAACTTTTTGTAGGCATAAATGGCAACTAACAACTCCTTTGTTGCGGCATAGTTGTGATATGCCTCAAAAAAGTATTAGAGGTGTAGAACATGATGTGGTGCTTTTTGTGGATGCGGTGGCCTATGACTACTCCCACTACATAATCATTAGCATCTTACATGATCTCAAAAGGTTGAGACTAGTGTAGTGCTTTAATGATTGGTGTCTTGTGAGAGACACCTTCATGATTTTGAAACTATCCTTTCAAGCTTAATCAAAGGAGAAAGCTGTGTTTTTAGTTGGAGGTTGGTCATAGGCTTTGCGATCTTAGAGATATCTTTGATGAAGAGGTGGTGGAATCCAGCATATGCTTAGAAGGATCAAAATTATTTGTCATATAAGGTGGGAGGAAGGTTTGAAATAACTTCTATTTTTCTTTGTCAAATTGTATTCCTCTATTTCTTACTCTATGGGCCAAAACAGTGTCCTCCGTCACCATGAAGTGACATTTCTTGAAATTGAGCACCAAATGTTCTTCCTTGCATTTTTCTAAAACTAGGGATAAGTGATATAAGCATGAACTAAATGAATATTCATAGAGAGAAAAGTCATCTATGAAAAATTTCATCACTATTTCTATCAACCCGGCAAAGATAGAAGCCATATGACATTGAAAGGTAGCAAAATTATTGCAAAGCCTGAATGGCATCATCCTAAATTCGTATGTGTCAAAAGGACAGATGAAAGTGGTCTTCACTTGATCATCAAGGTGGATAGTAATATGATAGAATCTCAAATTGTTATATCCTCAAGTTTTAGTATAATCAAAATATATAATAGTTGGTTTGATAAACAAATTCCCTAATTATATTTGATATCAGGAAAATGGTGACCACTTTGTGGCATGGATGCAACCCATGGCCCATATAATGTCCTATGAGACTATTTTCTTTACAAATATTTCCTTATGGCATAAGTTAAAGTTATAAAAGGAATTTCATGTGATTTATAGTTTAAAATAATCCATTTATAGATATTTCATAATGAAAGAGAGGAAAATCCAATAATAAAGGAAATTCTAAAAGTAATGGAAAATTGGTATTTTAAATAAGGAATTGTGTGGAGTTTTCTAGAAAAGTGAGTTTCCAGGCATAAATAAAGAATAGTAACTTGGTTAACTATTAAACAACTAAAATATTGAATAATATGCAAGTTTCCAAAAGAAAATAAGATATGTCATGCTTCTGATAACTAAAAGAGTAATTATCTAGACATGAATGACAAATAATGTGTGTGGCATCAAACAAGAATATCTCAGCCTCACCTTTGATATACTTGAAGTTAATGATAAATAGAAGAGAATTATAGAAACTGAGAGGAAAAGGACTTGTGGTGTGAGTAATTCATGGACATAATTAAAGGGCATGTTTCAGCTTTATAAGTCATTCCAATTACTCCCAACAATTAGATAGAAGTTGGGAAAGTTGTCAATGACATACTCTCCAAATTTGGGATAAAAAGGTGTTCCTAGTGGTCTATAAAATCTGAGAAGAAAAAAGGGTTTTAGTTGAAAAAATGCAATTAATTCTTGATGTGAAAACTGAGTAAATGATTCCAACTTTAGCCCTATTAGAGTGATCTTCTTTTAAGTGTCACACCCCTCTTGACCACCGGATCAGAGATCAAGCATTGAGCCTTTGTCATCTACCTTGCATATGAAATAGGAATAGAGTAATGATGCAAATTTTATTCACCTACCTCTCCCTCCACAAACTATCATTTGTCCTATTTCTTGTCAATTTAGTTTAAGGATAAAGAGGGAAACCCAGCAAGCCCTTTGGTTTTTTGTGGTGAAATCAGTTAATGCCAAAATTGGAGTTGGTAGGTTATCTGAGACACCTACCATACAATAGGATTGGGCATCATACACCTAGAAAAAGAGTCTCGGGGTTCTGCTACAAATGCGAGAGCAAGATTCCTCTCGCAATGATTCATTTGTCCACCTCTGTAATCTCTCCATCAACCTCTTGTTCCTCCTCGAATACCAACCCAAGAGCATGACGCTCCTTTCACCTTGCATAGATGGAAGAAGTGAGAACGAGTTTGGAAGGAGATGGTGAAGATCATCACCCCTTCGGTTCTATCAACCATACACGGGATGGGAAATTCAATATCGAGGTTGACCTCCTCCATGGTGTCTCTGTAGTGAGCACATGAATGTGAGGATGAAGATGAAGGTAGGGTAAATCCCTAGTCTAGCCCTGAGTGTTTTAGGAGAGGGTAAGGGCCTTTCAGTCTTTTGCATCTATTTTTTTGCTCGGCCACAAAGACATTGGATGCCAAGGTGGCTGATGTTTATTGTCTAAGAGGCCCGTGCCTGTTCCTTTTTGGTATAATACAAATATTGATGATTTGTCAATCTCTGATTAGCCAATAATGATTTATTTTGTAAATTTTGTAGTTATTATTGGTAATTCAAATTACAACAAGTAACATATGAAAATTTATTATCAAGAAGAGAGGAACATAAATAAAATGGTTTTAGACCCTAGATGTCATCCTAATTCCAAAAGTTCCATGAATACATGTTTAGTAAGATTAGTAATTTAAAGCCCTAGATTTGGGTATTAAAATGTTGGAAATACTAATAAGATATTTTTTTGGTATCATTATCTAATATTGTGAAACATAATGACGATTTAACATGTTCATGATGCTAATGATAAGGTGAAAACTCAGTAATATGTGATAAAGTAGTTTTTAAAGCATAACGACCCTAGCTTTTGATGAATTGGTTGTTAATCATATTAAATACATTCATTGAGATGTAAACTGACATTGTTGAACATAATGGGAATCTATGATGATCATAAAAATAATGATGACTAATTTGGATATTTAATGTGAATAACCATGCATATGAAGAATTAGGGTTATAGATCCTCACTTATTACATTGTTAATGAAATAGATTGAATCTAAGTGATCAATGAAAGGATAAGATGGATATGTGTAAAGAAGTGAAACCACTCCTCTACTAGAAAGAAAAGACCACATCCCTTGAACCAAACACCACATAAAAGTTTTCACCAAAGGGATGGAGACTAACTCTTTCAACATGTATGGATCATTACACAATTAGTAGTAGCGGAAAAAAATCATTATCTAACAATTTACAAAACTTAATAGCATGATACAACACTTCACCACACATGGGTGTCCAAAAGGAGAACTAAACATATAAGCCAAAGATTAAGTCGATGGTCATCTAACCACTTCTCTTGGTCTCCCAAAAGCTCAACTACAAGGTTTATGTTGAAGTTCTCCTCTCCTGATCTAACCTGGGGTTGGAAGCATACCCCACATAAGGAAAGGAAAAGAGGATATCAGCAAAAAGCTGGTATGTGTATACAAAAAGAAAACTTGAGCAATATATGTCAATAAGGACCGACTATAAATGCTTCCCATGCAAAAGAAAAGGACTACCCACACGGGCATAAAAGATAAGATCATAACAAAAGAGATACTTGTCATATGTAAAACAATAAAGAAGTGCCATATGCACTTATCATGACCAACTACATACATGTGAGATAAGCATAATACTTGAATATTATAAAAGACAAAGGTGGTCAATAATCACACATCTTGATTCTAATGAGTCATGGGCCTAGAATCACACATCCTGCCCTGGAATGGGGAATCACACATCCACCATCCAAACATATATAACATGGTCCATGAATCTCACATCTTGCCCTGGCATGGGGAATCACACATCCACCATCCAAAAAAAATATAACAATGTTGCCACAAATTATAATGAGACAAAACCAATGCAATTATACTACTCTAGGGATAATGAATCACATAGCAGTTAAATGTAGAGGCATGTAGGAGGTATGATCAGAAATGATACAATTTTGCCATATCACACAATGGATAACACATGCATCTACAAATAAATATCCACATCACAGTGGATAGATACCATCAACAAGTCTTTTTTTGGATCAGGTAAAATATTAGTATCTCAAAAAAGGCATATAGGTGAACCTATATAGTACAGAGGGACATATAACTACAAAAACCCCACTGTGTACTGGTGACCGGGTCTAAACCTTTATAAACAACATGTTTAGCCCTTACATTAGCAACAAGTCTACCCACAAGGGACTAAAAAACACCAAACATATCAGTAGCCTGACCTACGTGGATTCTGGTATTTCTCTCAAACCAGATATAATAGACGATAGCAGCAACTCCCATACCACCAAAAGCTCTCATAGTGGCGCTCCTGTTAGTTAAATGCCTTATCTACTTCAGCCCATCATCCAAACAACTGGGAGGGTTACCACCCCAACCATTTTTGAGGGACCATCTGCACCAGATGTACCTAGAAAATATACAAAGAAAGAAGAGGTGTACATGTGTTTCAGTGGCATCAGCACAAAGCACACATTTAGAGTCGACATTAAGACCTCAAGCAGCTAGTCTGTCGAACGTAGGGAGACGCCCAAGAATAGCCCTATACACGGTGCACCCATTCGGCAAATGACAACGATATTGGCCCAAGGCACCGGTGGGCCGCATATCTTAAGCTCCCAAGGCTTGGAAACCAAGCAGTCCCAAAAACCATCACTCCTTACCTGGTAAGCATATTTCACTTCAAGCCAACTCATCAACATTCTTTTCCAAACAACGGAGCTGCATCCCACAGCCACTATGTCCAAGGAGCAGCCATATCTTTCCTTCATCCACACTGTCCAAATAGAGTCATGTTGGGTGATAAACTTGTGGATACGTTGGGTAGTAGCAATCACAGCCAACCCGACCAGATCAACCACTCCCAAACCACCTTGAGATCATTCTTTGTTAATAATATCCCAAGCAATCCCATGCATCTTCCCACCCCATAGGAAGCTACTCGTCAAGCTTCTATGTTTATTCAAAATGAACCTGGGAAGCTCAGCCTGTCTATACCAGAACCTGGTCATAGCACCCAGAACCAAATTACACAAGACTAATCTCCCCGCCATAGATATGTGTAGACCAGCCCACTTGTCAATCTTGGATCTCATCTCAACCACCAAACTACCATAGTCTTTGCCTCTACCTTTACCACCAGAGATAGGGACACCTACGTACTTAGCAGGAAACCCCCCCTCGTAATACCTACTGCTTCCTTCATTCTCCCCCGCCTCGAGTCACACGATCTTGAAAAGAAGACTTTAGATTTTATATCATTAATGTAAAACCATGTGAGGCGCCCAAAACCAGTAAGGATCAATATGACCTGTCTAAGGTAGTTGCAGTGACCAGCTGTGAAAACCATCACGTCATCAGGGAACACAAGATGTGAGATGAATGGGGTATTTTTAACTTTGAACACCTTCAATCTACCCTCACAGACGGTTATAGCAATGGAGGAAGACATAGCCTCCATAATAAGCACAAAGATCAAGGGAAATAAGGGGTCACCCTGTCTCAAACCATTAGAGGCAGAAAACAAGCTGTGGGGGACACCATTCACCAATATTGAGAAAAAGGTGGCTTCAACACACTGAATCATAAGCTTGATCCATCTTTTAGAAAACCCCAACGCTTCCATAATACTCCCCCCACAAAGCTATCCACTCCACGTGATCGTACCCCTTAGTAATACCTAATTTGAAGCAGGCCTTTCTGTTGGTGTTCTTAACACCGAAAAGGTTCAAGAACTCAGTAGCAAGAAGAGCTCCGTCTGCAATATCCCTACCTTGAACAAAGGCCAGCTGGTTGGGGGAGACAATCTTGGGGAAAATTTTCTTAGGGCGTATAGAAAGAAACTTCGCAAAAATCTTATACAGTACAGAGGAGCACGCTATAGGCTGGAAATCCGCCATGGAGGATGAAAGATTCTTCTTAGGAATGAGTTTAATAAAAGCATGCTTGACTTGCTTGAGCATAGTGCCACCAACCATGAACCAACGAACGGCCCAGCAGACATCATCTTTAATAATGTCCCAACAGAACTAGAAAAACTTCCCATTAAAACCATCAGGTCTAGGTGTTTCAGTCGAACCAATAGAGAAAATTGCCTCCTTAATCTCCTATTCCGACACTGGACCACATCAATCTCTAGTCATCTCGTCATCCACCTTCAAATCTGGCATCTCTCCCTGCACCACCCTGTGGTCTTTGTTGTAAAGATTTTTAAAATAAGTAATAGCTTCCTCCGCCACTTCTCTTTGTCCTCTCACAGCGGTACCATCTTCCTTCATAAGCCCATGTATACAATCTTTCATGTGACTTTTCTTTGTAGAATTGTGGTAGACCTTGGTATTTCTATCACCATCATTTATCCATCTAACTCTGCTTCTTTGCCAATGAAACAACTCTGTAGACTTTTCTAACTGCAGCAGCCTACAAGCACTATCCGCTTCCTCCTTTATTTTATCCTCATCCAGCGGGTTATGCCGTAGAAGACCAACAGCTTCCTTATAGTTCTCACGAGCTTTTTTCACCATATTCGGCAGGTTAAACAAACCAGCTAACAAATCTTTGAGGCCTTTCTTGGTCCTTTTAAGTTTTTCCACCACACAGATAATAGGATTGCCTATCACCTTCTCGTTCCACACTTCTTGGACCACATCTTTAAACCTGGGCCATTCCACCCAAAAATTTAGGAATTGGAAAGGTTTGTTCTTCCTCTGATTCACCCCCATCTCCAAGACCATCCAAGAATGATCGCTATTGGGATGACCCCCTAAACAAATATTAGCTTCAGGGAAGATGTCCAGCCATACGAAATTGACCAGCCCCCTGTCCAGATGACTAGAAATCCTATGAGCCGAACTCCAATTATTCTTCCAAGTTGTGATCCCGCCATTCATATTCAACTCAATCAAACCAGCACTATCCACGACATCATTGAACCTGTTGAGAATAGAGTCAGGTATGGGAAGCCCACCAAACTTCTCACCCGCCTTCCTGACATGGTTGAAATCACCCATCACCAAATGAGGCACCTGATGTTGGGTAGTCTCCCTAATGGTATACCAGGAAAATCTTCGTCTACCTTCATCATTATGTCCATAAACACCAGTGAAGATGCAATGAAACCCCCCATTATTAATGCAGCTAGCAACCATAACCTGGTCAGTAGCGTGGATGATCTGCATATCCCATACCTCCTGATTCCAACCCAAGGCCAATCTACCACCATCGATCTTCTCCAAGTTAGTTTCCATTCCCCACCCATTAGGAAAAAGGCCTGTGACTTTCTCTTTATATTGCCTCTTGATTTTGGTTTCTAGCAGTAGCACCATATCTGCTCCGGTCTATGAGATAACCTTTCTTATTCTCCTCTGTCTCCTGGGCCTCGAAGCCCCCCTCACATTCCATGTGAGTACTGGCATATTAATTTTGTTTGTGCCCACCCCT
This sequence comes from Alisma plantago-aquatica, assembly GCA_963693085.1. Classification (NCBI taxonomy): domain Eukaryota; kingdom Viridiplantae; phylum Streptophyta; class Magnoliopsida; order Alismatales; family Alismataceae; genus Alisma; species Alisma plantago-aquatica. The sequence goes on along the minus strand of OY856412.1, from coordinate 1,270,542,493 downwards.
TCCGGGGGTGTTCATTCTAGGTGATGTACGTATGCCCCTCACGTTGGTTGCACTCTGCTGTCCTCTATTCCTCCTTCCTGTATGAGGAATTTCATCGAACATCCCCTCTGTATCTAATTTCTCCAACGTAGAGAACTGGTTGCTGTAATTCTGACCTCCAGAATAGGTCCCAAGCCCCGTCGCTCCCTCTGCATCAAAACTGACCATAGTTTCCTTTATTACCACCTCCTGCACCGTCTCCTCCTCATGATCCACTGTATCAAGCACCATAGCACAAGATAAGATATCAAGAGATTATCCAAGACCATAATAAGTAGGATAGTTCACATGAACTGTGATATCAAAAGATAAGAAATATTGTGTAGGACAATTCAAAAGAATGATAAGATAGGTGAATTTCACAAGATTGAGTAATAGGGGATACAACATACCTCAATATCAAAGTCTCAAAGTCCAAAGCACTTCTAGTTCCAAATATAGGTCCCCAAAGAGCCTATTAAACACATATGTAGATTTTATGTCAATTTCACACACTAACCAAACCCTAAAAACCACCTTTTTATTAATGTGTGAATTAGGTTATGAAAACTATTCCATTTTTTGGCTTATGTTATTAGGAGTCCAAAACATTTTTTTTCTGACTTATAAATATTTAGTTCTGAATTATTCAAATAATTAACTTATTAATTAGATCTGTTAAAACCATCTCTTCAAAATATGAGATTCAGGCGACAAAACCAATACAAATAGAAAGCCCTTATTTTTTTGAATCCAACGAGTATTTATTTGTAATTTTCTGATCAGTGTATCATTTATTGATTTTACAAAACAAACCAATCAGAAACCAAGGAAAAGACAACCCATTGTTTGTCCAGTGAGAAACGAGAGAGAGAGAGAGCATGCCCGACCTAACATGGCCCAATGAACGCTGGCCAAGTCAGCGGGTCAAGGCTCGATTGACTCACTCCAAAGCAAAGGATATTATGGAGAAAATACAAAAAACCCCTGGGCGATAAAACAACTAAAGGAGAAAGGCAGAGGGAAAAAAGTAAATTTATCAAGGGCATCATCCCCAAGCTTAGTTGCAAACATGGCTCTGAGGAGCTCCAACCTGATTTGGGTGATTTCGCAACACATGACCAAAAACCAAGACATGGGTACCGAAAGAAAGCCCAAGCGAAGATGAAACCAACCATACCTTCAATTCACGCAGAGGTGGTGAGGAAAGAGAGAGCAACCTGCTGCCAAAGCCAAGGCTTCCAGTTAATCTTCGGCGACACACGCACAAGCTTGGGCTCAATTGGGTTGATATAATTGCTAAAATGATCTCTAGAGAGTCGAGGGTAGAGCTATTTATAAACAATGGCCCAAACTTGTTTGTTGTGTAAAATTTTGGTTTTCACAATCCAAAAAGAAAAAGGTAGGGAAAGTAGGGATCAAGACAAGCGGAATCGAATAAGGAAACTATAGCAACAAAAATCATGATCACAGATTGAGTGTAGATCGAGAAATACTGGTCAGAAAATCTACGTCAAACTGACTTGGTTTCCATTTTCATTATGAGGTAGATGACAAGCTGGTAGCCGTCTGATAAAGAAATGAACAACCCAGATTCAAGCACGCTTAAACAGCCGTGTGACAAAAAGAAAATAAAGGAAACTTTATACAAATCAAATCCCAATGGAAATGGAAATGCCAATAAATTTTCTATTTTATCTCTCCTCCAAAGAGGGTGCAAACAAATCCCAAATTAGGTACAATTTTACAAAAAGGCTAATTAAAGCATGTAGATTCCGAACATAAAATTAGATTTTCCTTTTAAAAACTATTAATGGGTTAAATAAATTAAATCTCATTTTCTATTTCCTCCTTCATTAATGGCATTAGGATTATCCAAATTTGATAAAACTTGACCCACAAGTCTTCCTAATTGACATGGATACAATTTTATCATTAATTTCACAAGTTGAGATTATTTCTTTATTTATTTAATAAGTAGAAGATTTTACACACTTTCCCTCTCCTAAAATTACTCATTAATAAAACATTATGCAAATTAGTTGCAAACTTGCCTAAAGGCTTATCCTTATGTTTAGATTATGAATTTGGAGATAGTTTTCCAATTTGAGGGCATTGAATATTTTATTTCACTTTATTGGCCTAATTCCTATTTTCTATTAATAAGGACATTAATATATGCATTTATCTTCCAATTTAGATGATACTTGGCCCTTAAGTTTCTTTTCGGTCAAGAAAATGAGATTGAGTGCCAAATTATCTTTGTGGTTTTCCGTTTATGATTTTTGGAACAATATATTCCTCATTGCCTTCTTTTATCCATTAAATCTAATGTTACCTCCAATTATTGCATTTATCATCTCCTTTATATATAGTTTGGATTTCCTCTTATTTTTCCTATTCTAAAAAGTACTAGAAAATTCTAGGATGAAAATATCTTATTATTTTTATTACTTAGTGACAAATTACCCTTCAGATCCATCAATTAAAACCCAACTGAGGTATTTGTGCATATAACCCTATCTTAAGAATATATGGGAAATATTTATCCAATTAAGTTCTTTAATTTCTTATTATCATCCAAAAGAGTCATTATTAAGCAAAAGTTATTATGTATTCCCTTATATATGATGTGGAATTTTATCGCAGTAACAAACTCACTCGGGGTTGAAATACCCGAGCTTTTACCAAAATCAAAGTGCAATAATACCACCCGCAAGTGGACGAGTCTTATCGCAATATAACTAAGGATCGAACCCAAAGGACAACATTTTTAAGAATATTTGTCAGTCAAATCTAACTCAAGTAAAACTAATATTTTGAACGGTTGGTTATTTTTTGGTTAATTAAACTAATTGCAAGAAAGTAAAAGCTGAATTAAAGTTGGGTTTAGATCAATGATATGGAATCGCTGGAATGGTATCGGGTTTCACCACCTCTACAGATGCAAACATATTCGATCGCAAACAATCTGGGTAGATATAATAATCCAAATAGAGCTTATGCAAAACCCCCCGTACGGGCGTTAGGTTCGTGTAAGCATCACCCTAGGCATCAAATGTCTCGTCACCGTACGGATAACTTACTTACGGCTCCGAAGACACATAAATCCAACGAAGGTTGTGGGCCCCCTATACAGGCGTTAGGCACACAGAAGCGTCACCAAAGAATAGATGGCTCGTCTCCTCGTGGATCATATATGTACGACCTCGAAGAAATCCCATTCTATTTCTAGTTTGGGAGTCAACCACATTAACCGATAAGCAAACAGGCAATTAATATACGAGCAAACATCAATGATTAACAAGAAGATACAAAATCCAACTAAGGACGTGAACCCCCTATACATGCGTTAGGTACACAGAAGCATCACCGGAGGTTAGATGGCTCATCCCCTCGCGGATCATACACTTACAACCTCAAGGAATTCCATTCTATTTCTAGTTTGGGAGTCAACTTGCTAAACGACATTCAATCCTACATATAGAAGTTCTCACAACATAGGAAAGAAAAAGATGAAAGCAAGCAATTAATCAAACTACAGACATAACGATTAACAATGAAATGGAGAGTTATATATATTGCCTTGGAAAGTTTAACAAAATTACATACTTACATGGGCAGCGGGGCTAGTCTCCGCACCCCAGCAAAAAGGTACTACTCACTCATGATGCGAGGAACAATAAGAATGAGAAAGAGAGAGAAATCCGCCATGAACTTGGTGCAGAAGGTAGTCATAGCTCGGTGGAGAAGATACGGCCTTCTAAGTCGTGTCACAGCAGATCTGGACGTGAACGAGTGTTGCCAAGACAGACCGGACAATCTCCCTCGCTCCGTCTTCCTTCTCTCCTCAACCTCCTTGGTCGCAACACGGGCAGTAGGTGGAATAAAACTGGCGCGGACGACATTGGATTTGGAACGGACCTGTATACAAGTAGCATGTCGGCGTCCCGGAACTCCCTCCCTCCAAAATGGGGACCCTTGGGGTCATATTTATAGGCACTGGACTGGCCCTCATATTTTTGGTGTGATTCCAGTCCGAAAATATCTTATCTAAACGGTTTGGTTATAAGTTGACTTAAACAGTTTACTTTCTACTTTATCATTCGGTTGTGCACGTCGCTAATCTAAACGGTTTCATGTATTGGTTTGTTGTAGTTGCTTTATGAAACAGTTTGCATTCCCACACTTTAGCAAACGGTCTACGCAAACCTCTTTTGCAAACGGTCTTCGTGTATAACCTTTTTTAAACGGTCTTCACATACTACTTTAGCAAACGGTTTGGAGATTTCTACTTTTTCATTCGGTCTCGATGCACGTGACTATTTTATCATGCGGTTTACATGCATTGCTGGTTCCAAATGGTTTGCTGCTTGGTCTTCTCGTGAATAATGCTCACGGTTTGCTTGATTAGCATGCTTCACGTGAATAGCTGATTGCATTTGATCTTCACGTGAGTCACTTATTCCAAACGATTTCCAGCACGGTCTTGCATGGGTTGCGATTCAGTCCTCATGCATCTCACACGTTCTAGCGATTGTCATCCATTCGGTTTGTTGTAATCTCATCAAACAGTCTTCAGCTATGCTAATCCAAACGGTCTTCTTATTCCAGCAACAAACGGTCTTCTCGTGAGGTAGCTCTCACAGTTCTCACATGTGCTCATTGGCCATTCGGTTTGCATGCAAACAAATGATCTCACAGCCAAATCCATTATACGTATATGCAGCAAACGGTCTTCTTGCATTGGTTTATCAAACGATCTCAAACTATCGACTTTTTCACACGGTCTTGTGAGTTTACAGCAACCGGTTTCATTCTTCAGGTGGACAGCTCATATGGTTTGCTTCGATCATGCTCAAACGATCTTGAGACTGCATGGGCCAAACGGTCTTGAGACCACATGGGCTCAAACGTTCTTGAGACCGCATAGGCTCAAATGGTCTTGAGACCACATGGGCTCAAACGATCTTGACACCACATGGGCTCAAACGGTCTTGAGACCGCATGAGCTCAAACGGTCTTGGTTAGATTGATTGGTCAGAACAAAGGGTGAGGGAAGGTAGATTCTAGCTGATTGTTCAGCTTTATCAAGACCTGCATCAAATCAACCATAATTTCGGTTAAAATCATGATAATTGGATTAATTAAGTAATTTTGCACATTATGACTCGCATTGATATTTAATGACTGAAATAATATATATATAGTTGAACCTGTTCCAAAGTGATAATTGAATTCTATGATGAATATGCATTCATCGAAATACCCCAAACATAAACGTTGCTCATCCTCGAGTAACCCAAAATCTGAAACGATCGCCCAATGAATACTTTCAATTCGTGTGATTGCTTCATCTTCACATCACGAATGTTTTCTTTCTGCTCAATATGACTCAGTATCTCAACCTCCTGATACCACTACACACATCTTGATGTGATTATCTTGAGTCACATTTATAGACTTGTTTTACTTGAGTTTTATGCGCTTGTTGGTCATTTTGGTGGTTAATATTGCATAACTCACTTACTTTAGTCTATGATCCTTCTCAGTGTCAAATCTCTCTTATTTTATTATTTTGAGCATAAATGATTACAATAATAGGTTTTATCTCGGATGATGTGGTTTTGTTTTGCAATTTCAAGAAAAACACATATCTGCTGTTGTCGATATCAAGCTGCTAGTCTGTCGAACGTAGGGAGACGCCCAAGAATAGCCCTATACACAGTGCACCCATTCGGCAACTGACAACGATATCGGACCAAGGCACTGGTGGGCCGCATATCTTAAGCTCCCAATGCTTGGCAACCAAGCAGTCCCAAACACCATCACTCCTTACTTGGTAAGCATATTTCACTTCAAGCCAACTCGTCAACATTCTTTTCCAAACAACGAAGCTGCATCCCGCAGCCATTATATCCAAGGAGCAGCCATATCTTTCCTTCATCCACACTGTCCAAATAGAGTCATGTTGGGTGATAAACTTGTGGATACGTTGGGTAGTAGCAATCACAGCCAACCCAACCGGATCAACCACTCCCAAACCACCTTGAGATCATTCTTTGTTAATAATATCCCAAGCAATCCCATGCATCTTCCCACCCCATAGGAAGCTACTCGTCAAGCTTCTAAGTTTATTCAAAATGAACCCGGGAAACTCAGCCTGTCTATACCAGAACCTGGTCATAGCACCCAGAACCAAATTACACAAGACTAATCTCCCCGCCATAGATATGTGTAGACCAGCCCACTTGTCGATCTTGGATCTCATCTCATCCACCAAACTACCATAGTCTTCACCTCTACCTTTACCACCAGAGATAGGGACACCTAGGTACTTAACAGGAACCCCCCCCTCGTAATACCCGCTGCTTCCTTCATTCTCCCCCGCCTCGAGTCACACGATCTTGAAAAGAAGACTTTAGATTTTATATCATTAATGTACAACCCCGTGAGGCGCCCAAAACCAGTAAGGATCAGTCTGACTTGTCTAAGGTACTTGCAGTGACCAGCTGTGAAAACCATCACGTCATCAGCGAACACAAGATGTGAGATGACCGGGGTATTTTTAACTTTGAACACCTTCAATCTACCCTCACAGACGGTTGTAGCAATGGAGGAAGACATAGCCTCCATAATAAGCACAAAGAGCAAGGGAAATAAGGGGTCACCCTGTCTCAAACCATTAGAGGCAGAAAACAAGCCGTGGGGGACACCATTCACCAACATCGAGAAAAAGGTGGCTTCAACACACTGAATCATAATTTTGATCCATCTTTTAGAAAACCCCAAAGCTTCCATAATACCCCCCCCCACAAAGTTGTCCACTCCACGTGATCGTACCCCTTAATAATACCTAATTTGAAGCAGGCCTTTCTATTGGTGTTATTAACACCAAAAAGGTTCAAGAACTCAACAGAAAGAAGAGCTCTGTCTGCAATATCCCTACCTTGAACAAAGGCCAGCTGGTTGGGGGAGACAATCTTGGGGAAAATTTTCTTAAGGTGTCTATAAAGCAACTTCGCAAAAATCTTATACAGTACAGAGAAGCACGCTATAGGCCGGAAATCCACCATGGAGGATGTAAGATTCTTCTTAGGAATGAGTTTAATAAAAGCATGCTTGACTTGCTTGAGCATAGTGCCACCAACCATGAACCAACGAACGGCCCAACAGACATCATCTTTAATAATGTCCCAACAGAACTGGAAAAACTTCCTGTTAAAACCATCAGGTCCAGGTGCCTTGGACGGACCAATAGAGAAAACTGCCTCCTTAATCTCCTGTTCCGACACTGGACCACATAAAGCTCTATTCATCTCGTCATCCACCTTCAAATCCGGCATCTCTCCCTACACCACCCGGTGGTCTTTGTTGTAAAGATTTTTAAAATAAGTAATATCTTCCTCTGCCACTTTTCTTTGTGCTCTCACAGCGGTACCATCTTCCTTCATAAGCCCATGTATACAATCTTTCATGTGATTTTTCTTTGTAGCATTGTGGTAGACCTTGGTATTTCTATCACCACCATTTATCCATCTAATTCTGCTTCTTTGCCAATGAAACAACTCTTTATACTTTTCTAACTGCAGCAGCCTACAAGCACCATCCGCTTCCTCCTTTATTTTATCCTTATCCAGCGGGTTAAGCCGAAGAAGACCAACATCTTCCTTATAGTTCTCGCGAGCTTTGTTCACCATATTGGGCAGGTTAACCAAACCAGCTGACCAATCTTTGAGGCCTTTCTTGGTCCTTTTAAGTTTTTCCACCACACAGATAATAGGATTTCCTATCACCTTCTCGTTCCACACCTCTTGGACCACATCTTTAAACCTGGGCAATTCACCCAAAAATTGAGGAATTGGAAAGGTTTGTTCTTACTCTGGTTCACCCCCATCTCCATGACCATCCAAGAATGATCGCTATTGGGATGACCCCCTAAAGAAATATTAGCTTCAGGGAAGATGTCCAGCCATACAGAATTGACCAGCCCCCTATCCATATGACTAGAAATCCTATGAGCCAGACTCCTATTATTCTTCCAAGTTGTGATCCCACCATTCATATTCAGCTCAATCAAACCAGCACTATCCACAACATCATTGAACCTGTTGAGAATAGAGTCAGGTATGGGAAGCCGACCAAACTTCTCGCCCGCCTTCCTGACATGGTTGAAATCACCCATCACCAAATGAGGCACCTGATGTTGGGTAGTCTCTCCCTAATGGTATCCCAGCAAAATCTTCGTCTACCTTCATCATTATGTCCATAAACACCAGTGAAGATGCAATGAAACCCCCCATTATTAATGCAGCTAGCAACCATAACCTGGTCAGTAGCGTGGATGATCTGCATATCCCATACCTCCTGATTCCAACCCAAGGCCAATCTACCACGATCGATCTGCTCCATGTTAGTTTCCATTCCCCACCCATTAGGAAAAAGGCCCGTGACTTTCTCTTTATATTGCCTCTTGATTTTGGTTTCTAGCAGTAGCACCATATCTGCTCCGGTCTCTGAGATAACCTTTCTTATTCTCCTCTGTCTCATGGCCCTCGAAGCCCCCCTCACATTCCATGTGAGTACTGGCATATTAATTTTGTTTGTGCCCACCCCTTCCGGGGGTGTTCATTCTAGGTTATGTACGTCTGCCCCTCACGTTGGTTGCACTCTGCTGTCCTCTATTCCTCCTTCCTGTAACAGGAATTTCATCGAACATCCCCTCTGTATATAATTTCTCCAACGCATAGAACTGGTTGCTGTAATTCTAACCTCCAGAATAGGTCCCAATCCCCGTCGCTCCCTATGCATCAAAACTGACCATAGCTTCCGCTATTACCACCTCTTGCACCATCTCCTCCTCGTGAGCCACCGTATCAAGCACCATAGCACAAGATAAGATATCAAGAGATTATCCAAGACCATAATAAGTAGGACAGTTCACATGAACCGTGATATCAAGAGATAAGAAATATTGTGTAGGACAATTCAAAAGAATGATAAGATAGGTGAATTTCACAAGATTGAGTAATAGGGGATACAACATACCTCAATATCAAAGTCTCAAAGTCCAAAGCACTTCTAGTTCCAAATATAGGTCCCCAAAGAGCCTATTAAACACATATATAGATTTTATGTCAATTTCACACACTAACCAAACCCTAAAAACCACCTTTTTATTAATGTGTGAATTAGGTTATGAAAAATATTCCATTTTTGGCTTATGTTATTAGGAGTACAAAACATTTTTTTCTGACTTATAAATATTTAGTTCTGAATTATTCTAATAATTAACTTATTAATTAGATCTATTAAAACCATTTCTTTAAAACATGAGATTCAGGCGACAAAACCAATACAAATAGAAAGCTCTTATTTTTTTGAATCCAACGAGTATTTATTTGTAATTTTCCGATCAGTGTATCAGTTATTGATTTTACAAAACAAACCAATCAAAAACCAAGGAAAAGACAATCCATTGTTTGTCCAGTGAACGCTTGGGGTCATATTTGTAGGCACTGGACTGGCCCCTCCCTCCAAAATGGGGACCCTTGGGGTCATATTTGTAGGCACTGGACTGGCCCTCATATTTTTGGTATGATTCCAGTCTGAAAATATCTTATCCAAACGGTTTGGTTATAAGTTGACTTACGCGGTTTACTTTCTACTTTATCATTCGGTTTTGCACATCGCTAATCCAAACGGTTTCATGTATTGGTTTGTTGTAGTTGCTTTATGAAACGGTTTGCATTCCCACACTTTAGCAAACGGTCTACGCAAACCTCTTTTGCAAACGGTCTTCGTGTATAAGCTTTATTAAACGGTCTTCACATACTACTTTAGCAAACAGTTTGGAGATTTCTACTTTTTCATTCGGTCTCGATGCACGTGACTACTTTATCATGCGGTTTACATGCATTGCTGGTTCCAAACGGTTTGCTGCTTGGTCTTCTCATGAATAATGCTCACAGTTTGCTTGATTAGCATGCTTCACGTGAATAGCTGATTGCATTTATTCTTCATGTGAGTGACTTATTCCAAACGGTTTCCAGCATGGTCTTGCATGGGTTGCGATTCAGTCCTCATGCATCTCACACGTTCTAGCGATTGTCATCCATTCGGTTTGTTGTAATCTCATCAAACAGTCTTCGGCTATTCTAATCCAAACGGTCTTCTTATTCCAGCAACAAACGGTCTTCGCGTGAGGTAGCTCTCACAGTTCTCACGTGTGCTCATTGGCCATTCGGTTTTCATGTAAACAAATGATCTCACAGCCAAATCCATTATACGTATATGCAGCAAACGGTCTTCTTGCATTGGTTTATCAAACGATCTCAAGTTATCGACTTTCTCACACGGTCTTGCAAGTTTACAGCAACCGGTTTCATTCTTCAGTTGGACAGCTCATACGGTTTGCTTCGATCATGCTCAAATGGTCTTGAGACCGCATGGGATAAACAGTCTTGAGACCACATGGGCTCAAACGGTCTTGAGACCACATGGGCTCAAATGGTCTTGAGACCGCATGGGCTCAAACGATCTTGACACCGCATGGGCTCAAACGGTCTTGAGACTGCATGAGCTCAAACGGTCTTGGTTAGATTGATTGGTCAGAACAAAGGGTGAGGGAAGGTAGATTCCAGCTGATTGTTCAGCTTTATCAAGACCTACATCAAATCAACCATAATTTTGGTTAATATCACGATAATTGGATTAATTAAGTAATTTTGCACATTATGACTCACATTGATATTTAATGAGTGAAATAATATATATATAGAGTTGAACCTATTCCAAAGTGATAATTGAATTCTATGATGAATATGCATTCATCGAAATACCCCGAACATAAACGTTGCTTATCCTCGAGTAACGCAAAATCTGAAATGGTCGCCCAATGAATACTTTCAATTCGTGTGATTGCTTCATCTTCACATCACGAATGTTTTCTTTCTGCTCAATATGACTCAGTATCTCAACCTCCTGATACCACTAAACACATCTTGATGCGATTATCTTGAGTCACATTTATAGACTTGTTTTACTTGCGTTTTATGCGTTTATTGGTCATTTTGGTGGTTAAAATTGCATTATTGACTTACTTTAGTCTATGATCCTTCTCAGTGTGAAATCTCTCATATTTTATTGTTTTGAGCATAAATGATTACAATAATAGGTTTTATCTCGGCTGATGTGGTTTTGTTTTGCAATTTCAAGAAAAACACATATATGTTGTTGTCGATACCATAGACAACAGTCGATACTATCGACACAGCCACAAGCAGGCAGCCGTAAGGAGCAGTGTAGAGTCGATACCATCGACCTTGAAGTCGATGGTATCGAGTTACCATCAGGTTGTCAATGACCAACCAGTTGATACTATCAACACCAAAGTCGATACTATCGACACATGTAGCTTCAGCGACGAAAAAGGGATAAAACCGACGCCTAAGGGTGTTGATACCATCGACCTGTGTTAATGGTATCCAGTCAGCATCAGGCGCAACGACGAAAAGAAAAGAAGGCTTGCTGATATTGCGAAGGGTCGATACCATCGACCTCTGATCTGACAGTGTCGATACCATCGACCCGCGTCGATGGTATCGACACCGTCAGATCAGAGTTTGTTTCAGATCATCTCTAATCCATCATTTCTAATATTTTTGCAACCTAACTCGGTGATTATACATAATGACAACGGCCAAGAGTAGGGTATCACGTCATTAGCCGCTGCACACGTCCCGAGAAGGTGTGGAGAGAAGAACGAAACCCCGAAGCACGCCTCAGTCGTCCCGGAAGCCGAAGAAAACACTCTCCACCGCTGAAAGGTTGTAGATCACACATTTTATGCCGAGGAATGCTTGGATCTTCTCCGTTCAGGGGTTTCATCACTTATTCACATTTTTCTCCATGTTTCCCCTTTCTTCAACCACGTTTTGCTCTGAGATGAACATGCAGGGCTAATCCCCTTTATCTTTAGGACCGGGAGTAGCCCAGGGAAGCATTGTATGATATTTTTTATTATAGTAATTCATAATTTATCTCTTAAATCAGTGGTATAATTTTGTTTTATCAATTTTATTGTTATGCTTGATCACCATAATGATAATATAATGCCTTTAATTACTTTGAAAGAAGAATTAATGGTTGAAAAGAGACGAAATTCACATTAATTAACAAATCCCTTGAACAAGGTGATGTAAGGTTAATGGTGGAAACCCAGAGGTCGATTCTAATGCACCTAGTTTAGGGTATAGGTTACTACGACGGTGGAACCGACCTAGACTTAGGTAGTGAATTGTACCATGACAGTGGATAATTCTAACTACAGGACACTACCCGGATTGAGAGATGAATCTGATTAATTATGTGAAAATCCATACAATGAAAACCCTCTGTGAAACCGCAATCCTAAAGATCCCCATTTGAATTGATTAAACTAAACACTTAGTCGATTGGCTTGTTTTATTTTATTTTCTTTTATTTCACAACAACTCTCATAGCCTTTTTATTGGTCTAGCTGATTGCGAGTAGTTAGTAGTAGTCTACCGATAATTTAGTGTTCCTGAGTTTGAATTGGGCCTCACAAGGGCCTATACTACATTGATGTGTGCACTTGCGTTATACGCATGGTGAAAGCGTGTCAAGTTTTTGGCGCCGTTGCCGGGGACACGAAATTGTCGGCACTACGAGTGCTGCGAGAGGCCACTCTAGGCCACATTTTTTTATTATTTTATTATCATTATTTTTTAAATAATAAATATGTCCATTGTATTCATCATGCCCCTCAAGCAAGCCAAGTGAAATCATCCGCATTACATATGATCATCCGCGATCGACCCAATAACATTTTATTATCATTATAGAAATTCATAGTTTACCTTTCATAATTAGAAATCGTCTAGCACGATACTGAACCTTAATTATGATTTTGTAGGTACTAGTGTATGGTGAGGACGTGTAGCAAAGACTACACACAGTTATCACCAGAGGTTCCATTGTTGGGACCAGACGACGAGGAGAATAACATTCAAAACCGACCTGAAGATATAGATTCAGACTCTGAACCAGAAATGATGGCAGAAGAACAGACGATATGGGAGAAGATAAAAGCTTCTTCCTCATCAGCATCAAAGGGGCCGATCAAAAAGCAGACAGTCAATATTCCGACTTATAAGATTGACCTGGCACTGATAAATTTGGTCAAATTGAATGCATTTCACGGACTTAAAAATGAAGATCTGGTGACTCATATAAGCCAATTCATGGAGAACTATGACATGATCAAAATATATAGGTTCCCGCAGGCGACACTTTACCTGAAACTGTTCCCCAGCTCTCTGGCGGGAAATGCACGAGAATGGCTACATAATCTTGATGATGAGTATGTGGAATCATGGAACCACATTGTTGAAGGGTTCTTTGAAAGATTCTTTCTGCCCGAAAAGACAAATGATCTGATCAGAAAAATACATAATTTCAGTCAGAAAGCAGGTGAAACATATTCTGAGACTTGGGAGTGCTTTCAAATAATGTTGTGGAGGTTCCCAATCATGGGCTCGACAAGGAGAAACAAGTCAAGATTTTCTATTTTTCTCTTTCTGAGCATGATAGAAGTAACCTAGATTCCACAGGTTCAGGGTTCTTGCTAAACAACACAGGCACAAGGTGTTGGGAAATTCTAAAAAATATGGCAAAGAAGCAATCTTGGGACGATAGGGATACACCAGAGCAAGTTAAAGTTGTAGGTGATTCCAGGGCCATCAAGGAGCTGAATAATAAATTAGATCTCATAGCTAAGAAGCTTGTGGAGAAAGAGGAAGAATCCGAGGAGGAAGCCCAGATCAAATTTATGCAACAACAGGGCTATAGAAACAATGATTATGCTTGGAGGAAGGATAGGAAAGTCTCATGGAAAGATTCAAAGAACTTCCTAAAAGATCCAGATTGAAAACCACAATCAACAGCAGAGGATAAAAGCACCGCGTTGCTTAGTCAAGTGGTGCAGCAAAATCAGGAGATGATGAACATGTTTAGTAAGCAGTTGTAGTCCCAAGGTGAGATTTTGACTAAATTTGGGCAAACATTGCAAAGCCATGGAGCGCAGATGAGGGCACTAGTGATGAATGTGACCCAAATTTCCAATGAGGTGGCAGCCATGAAGCTTACAAATCAACAAAGACAGGCTGGGAATGGAGATGTTGTTCAAGTACATCATCAATTTAAATATATATCCGTGATTACTGAGGTAGAGGCCCCCATGGTGGAGGTCCAGGCAAAGGACAAGATGATTTTTGATATGGAGGCTACACCGAACATATTGTATCCTCACAGTCATTATGGACTACCTGGCGGATGTTTTTCATTCAGGAAAACCCACCACGAGCCCAGCACGGTAGATCCCACACTTAAGCATGAAGAGTAGGTGAAGGCTATATGTCATGTTGAAGCTGCAACCACTGAGAGAGATGAGCAGCCACAAGTTACATCAGTTGTAAATGAGGTGCCAAAGGCAATGCTAGAGGGTGACATTGAAGCAAGCTTAGGGGAGGAGATCCCGAAAAGCATGTATGTTCCACCACATAAGCATCTAGATGAGGCAGTTGCGTCTTTTCCCGATAGTTCGAGACCAAAGAAAGTACATAGACATTATAGGAAGTTCTTGGAGATGTTTAGGAAACACCATATTAATATTCCGTTAGTGGAAATGATAGAGCAAATTCCAGCATACATGAGGTTTATCAAGGAAATTATCACTAAGAAAAGGCGGATCAAAGACACATATGTTTGTCGGGTGAATGAGATGGTGAGATCAATTATCCATGGGAGTTTACCACAAAAGAGGAAAGATCCAGGAGGCTTCTACATTCCATGTTCTATAGGCGGGAAACATTTTCCACAAGCACAGTCACTACAAAAAATTTGGCCTTTGTTGAAAAACATTTGTAAGGAACCATAGATTGTGAATAATAATGTCTATTTGTGAGGGCTCATCCTTCAAATTTGGGACCAAATCCATCAACCGTGTTTTTAACATCCTTAGAACTTTTATGTGAACACTAATCCCTCACAAGTACATTACTCACTAATCATCTCGTGAAAAATACCATACCAAATGTTTCCCTCCATCTCATATCCCTTCCCTCCATTCTAAAATACAACATTTGGAAATTAAAATTAAAAACGAAAAGAAAAACCCTCCCCACTCGTTCCTCTATTCAAGAATTGTTTCGTCACTCCATGCTTCCTCCTCTCACGCCGTGCGCATCTGGCCGGTCCTCCCCTCTCTGCACCGGTCCCTTTTCACTCGACGAGCACCTCGCGTCTTGCCCTTTTCCATTTTTCTCTGGTATGTGTATCTTGTCCTCTTCCCGTTTATCCTCTCGGCCAGCGGCAAAGTACCCCCTTTTCAATTCATTTGTCCCGCCTTCTTGTTCAAGAAATAGATCGGAGTCTATATCCCCGGATCCAGTGTTACCGGAATCGAGAAATAGAGAGGAAGATGGCAAGAGTTGGGAGGCCGGTGTGCACGGACGTCTGCAGGTGGTCTCCGTCAAAGATTACTTAAATGCTCGTGTGACTCCAGGGGTGAAAACCCCGACACTCCCCACCCGCCCCTCGATACTGCCGACTCCTCCCTCCAACTGTGTTCCTCCTTTCCCTAGTGAGAAGAACAAGAGGATCCCTAGCATGGAGCTGTAGACCACGACGAAGATGGTGAGCCACCACGATCGAAGATTAGCTGCAGCCAAAGCCGCCGCTGGAAGCTCCTGCCAAAGCATGCACTTCCACCACCCCTCCTACCATCAGCAGCCGTCATAGCTGCATCCTCGCTAGATCTGCAGGTACTGTTGATTTCTCCTCTTCTTCTGCTTCTATTCTCGCTACAACTGCAGCTTCTATTCTTCTGCTTCTATTAGATGATAAAGAGGATACTTACTAGAAAAGGAACTAAAGAGAGTCTATGAGAACTACTATATAGCAACTCTCTAGATTTGAAGGTGTCATTTTTTTATTCAATGATAAATTCTTGGATAGCAATGTACTTGTAGCGGGAAATACCAATGAATCCTCACCCTAATCAAAGATAACTATCAACTGAATTGGAACCGAGTGAAGGATAAAAAGAACAGCTATGGGTGTTATGTAGCTTACTATATAAAATAGTGTGTTATCTATCTTATTGATGTTAAACTGTGGACTTTGATCATAGTGGACTGATGTATTTTGCTAAACATTTTATAGTCTCTGGGATTAGAAGAAACTCCTGATTACCACTAGCTGGGTTGTGTTCATGTGTGCAATGTTGCAGTTGTTGAGGTTCTACTCTTGAAATCAGCAACCACATTTCACACTAAATGGATATATGAGTTTCCATATTTTTCATAAACAGTGCCCAAATGGTATGTGTAGTATGCCCACATTACTCTGCCCTACTGGTTAATTATATATAATTTCATAGTTTAAGAAACCTTTATAGGTTTCTTACAAGGCTCTGAAATTCTAGGAATGAAACCTAGAATGTATATAGGTCCAGTAATGTGGGTGTTTCATGTGAAACACATTTCTAGAATGAAACTGTGACTCAAATAAATTTTGTATCTTATATTAAGTCCATAGGTTTAGCAGGTGTAAACACATTTCTGTGAGAGTATATACCTTAGGTTTATAGGTGTTCATATAGGTCATATTGAGACTTTTATAAACAGTTCAATATAAACACAGTGTTATACAATGTGATCCAAATACCACCAATGAACCCTTCTACTTTAATAAGATGGAAATTGTTGAAACCCAATCTCTTGACTGTGTAGTTAGATTGCTTTCCACTGATCCTTAGTTCTAGAGTAGAAACCACTCTAGGTTTCTAATGTACACAGATTTCATTTTAAGCTTCCATAGTCACGTCATGCCAGTGTCACTTGCATTTTAACAGAATAAATCCATAGAAATAAAGATTGAAATGTGAATGGCAAGGTTATACCTTGGGATTGCTATCCCACTCCATATTCGTAGTAGACTCACCTTCAATTGTCTTGTCCTTTTTTTTCATTTCACAATATTTGTGAATGTGTGGATATTTTATAACACGTCTTGGCTTCGCCTTTCTTCCAGTAGTTTGTATTTTAGTTACAAGTTGTGGTTCAATGATAACCTCCGATTTTGGTCGATTATCTTAGTCTTTTTCATTAGTTTTCCATACTCTTTTTAAGCTAAAGCTATACATAATCCCAAATTTACCCTTTTTTGTAAATATATCATCAGACTAACGTTTCCCTTTAATATATGCAGAAAAACACAAAAAAAATCATACAAGATTTACTCAACCTCAAGACCGCATGGATTCAAATGGTCCCAAGACCGCATGAAGCCAACCGGTCCCGAGACCGCATGGAATCAAACGGTCCCAAGACCGCATGAAGCCAATCGGTCCCGAGACCGCATGGAGTCACACGGTCCCAAGACCGCATGAAGCCAACCGGTCTCGAGACCGCATGGAGTCAAACGGTCCCAAGACTGCATGAATCCAACCGGTCTCGAGACCGCGTGGAGACAAACGGTCTCAAGACCGCATAAAGCCAACTGGTACCGAGATCGCATGGAGTCACACGGACCCAAGACTGCATGCAGCCAACCGGTCCCTAGACCGCATGGAGTCACACGGTCCCAAGACCGCATGAAGCCAATCGGTCCCGAGACCGCATGGAGTCGCACGGTCTCAAGACCGCATGAAGCCAACCGGTCCCGAGACCGCATGGAGTTCAAATGGTCTCAAGACCGCATGAAGCCAACCGGTCCTGAGACCGCATGGAGTCAAATGGTCTCAAGACCGCATGAAGCCAAACGGTCTCAAGGTCCAAATGGTCTTGAGGTCCAAACAGTCTCCAAACCGTTTGGACTTCACTTAAGGCCTATAAATAAGACCCCAAGGGTCCTCCATCGCATATCAAGTTTCAGACGTCCAAAGACTGCCTCAATCGTTCCAGAGCTCTTGCTACCTCCATCCTCTGCCCTGGGGCTGCCGGTCTGAGATCCATACTCCATCCTGAAGCTGCTTTCTCCTTCTTTGCCAAAGAAGGTGGGAAGGGGAGATCTCATCATCGTGCAACCTACGAAGACTGGTGGATCGTTACTCTCTCTCCAAGGGGTTGACTTTCCTCTCTCCTTTATGGGGATGATGCTCTCTCTCTCTTCTCGCCTCCTTCTTTGTCCTAGTCATGAGTGAGTAGTTTCCTTCACTAGGGTGCAGGGAGTAGCCCCGCTACCCATATTTTCATATCATGTAAATGTAATCCTTAGCTTGTAATATAGAGTTCTTATCTTTTTCAGTTCGACATCAAACGATTAATGAATGCATGTTTCTTGATCACCAACTTGTGTTATCCTTTATCTTTTAGTATGAATTGTCTATGTTTGTACTATTAGATTCGAAACTCGTTTGTATGTTGGTTCTTGGTGCATGTATCCACCATGCATCTGTTTCAGTATCTAGAAGTGTATCTCAAGAAGCGGAGTAAACTCACTATCATCCGTTGCACTTTCATACTATGAAATGGAATCAGTTAATGTATGGAAGTGCAACCTTGGTAAGTCGAGGAACACACTTTGTGAGGGAAATGATGCAAAGTAAGTGACCATTTGTTCGGGAATGGTTGGCGTTGCAACATTCCCACACTTCTCGTAGTTAGTTCTCTGGAAGGAAGCTAAGTCTACAAAGATACTAACTGATTAGACTCTTTTTGTAGGTTATGTTTTGCTTTTCCTGTGTTGATCCATGTGTAGTGGCGGTGAAAAACCGATCACACCCTAGTGATCTTTTATCATATTTTAACTCATTAGATTTACTTGCTTTCTTTACTTTATATGTTCTTAGTTTAAACAACAAAATCCAACTTTCGATCTAAGTGCCTACTAGTAAGTGATTAAGTGAAATTGCATATGTTTTCCATCTTGTTGCTTGCAACAAGACCGTTGTCTTTTGGGTTCGATTCTAAATTTGTACTACGATAAGGCTTCCATACTCTTGTGGGGTTGGAGCATTTATCTAGCACCAGTTGTAGGTAAACCTAGAGAAGACATCAACTCTCTAGGGTTTTTGGTACATATTAGGACTCCCATTGGAAGAGTAATCTTTCGGTGTAAGTTCTAGATCCATCATTCAACCTCAACCTTAACTTCCATTTTGGTTTCTTCTATCGACTGTTTTTCTATACACACCATTACAAGCTGATTTCTTTATGGTGTCTCCATATTATGTGCATGATTGGTATCACTTGCTTTAACTCTTCTATCTCAATCCTCTTTTTCTTTCATCCTCATTAGTATGATTCTTGATGTCCTCCAAAACCTCATTTGCACTATTCCTATCATGGTTTACCTTTTTTCTTCTTCTAGGCCTTCCTTAGCTTGTCATCTACAATAAGGATCTCACCTAACCATGGTTCTTCCTCATTTTGCTATTGTCTTCTTCATCTTCATTGGACATAACCTCATATCTTACACTCTCCATCCTTTGAGCCCCGCCAAAAACATGTTATCATGCTACATATGTCCCATACTTGGAGATAACTTATTAACTCTTGTTGATTATGTTATCTTTGCTTGACAACATGGTATGGCATTACAACTATAATATTTGTCTACTATTTACTCCATACTTAAAAAAAAAATTGGAGCAAAACATTATCATTACTATTTTGGAAGTAGTAGAAAAATATGATAGCTTAGCAAATTTGGTCAACACACTATACACTTGTCCTATGTGGGTAAATAGCATATTATTGTATGCATATGAGATGAATATTGGAATTTAATGAGAACACTTGTTTAGGTCATTAATTATCTATTCCCACTTGGCACTGACAAGATGACCCTCTACCCAGGTACACTTTGATCTTTATTGTTGTTATTTTCTTCTTCAAAAACCATATCGTTGGTTGGCACATCTTAAGACCAACAAACTAATGTCATTTGGTGAAATACATCAGTCTAGAACTGTTGTTTTGGATTTTTAGAATGTTGGCCTGGTGAACATAGAAAATCTTTACATCATTCTTGTCGTATTCCTTTTCCATTGTATTGCATGCTATGACGTTTCTACCTCTCCATATGAACCCAATGATAATATACATGAATGCAAGTTTGTCTTGCATATATAATCTCATAAGGAGAGCCATGTTGTTTTTGAGAGTATTGCCTTATATTTCTTAAGATGCTCTTCGTGGTGCTTTACTTTTATACTCGTATAGTAATGGCATTGCCAAACTTGGTCAATTGACTTATTTAGTACAAATGTACTCTGCGACAGCAAAATTCTATGAGTAAGTTAGTCAGTATTTTACCCTAATGTAGTAACTTTATGTTTGAAGATACATATTGCATTGGTATGGATTTATATGTTCTATATTGGCCACTCTTTTTATGCAAGGGATCCCTCAAATGGCTCCCACTTTCTGTTGGCAACCTCTCTTGTTATTTTAGATATGTAACTAGGCCATTCCCATATATATGTTAGTATTTACTCATGAATTCTATAGAATAATTATCATTGGGTTTATGTCATACCCATATATATGTCAGTATTTACTAAGAAATATAAGGCAATACTCTGAAAAACAGCAGGGCTCTCCTTATGAGATTATATATGCAAGACGAACTTGCATTCAGGTATATTATCATTGGGTTCATATGGAGAGGTAGAAACGTCATAGCATGCAATACAATGGAAAAGTAATATGACAAGAATGATGTAAAGATTATGATCACTTGGATAGAGATCGGCCATTTCAATTTCATCTAGGATTATCAAAAATGAAGCAACAAAAACAAAAAAATGTATGCTTAAGAATGTTAGAGTGTGACTTTCAGGCCACATATTATCAATAGAAACAATAGAAACAACAAGGTCATCCTTGTTCTATCAGTTGGTTGTGTGTCGAGCTAAATTGTTCTTGTGCTATTTTGTCCCTGGTGGTAGTTGTAGTCATCAATATTGGTTGAATTGGATGGAGGATGTGAGTGTGCAGGTGAATAATGTAAATTAAAAAAACTTAGGGACTGACGTAATATGTATCTGAAAGAGGATCTTTAATGTACAACTCTCTCAAATGTTGTCTTGCTCTTAATTTTTGGTTTTAATCTTTTGGGGTTTCCTTTTAGTCTTGTTGTCGACTTTGTGATCACAGAATGTGCAGGTTTTGTTTTAAATTGCTGTGTAGTCTTGTATGGTTGAAATGTTTTACTTTTAGATTTATCAAGTGACCTTCTGAAAGGAATGGTTACAATCAAACTTAATTTTGAAGGTAAAATTAATACAATCCATAACTCGAAAGATTTGGATTGCCCAGGTATTCAGCTGCAAAAAATTAGAATCTCATCTTTATACACAAACCAATATCTAGAAATAAGGATTTCTCAAGAGACAGATCTTTCAGAGACATTGAGACATTCAATATGCAAGTGGTTACATGACGTAGGAATTTGTCTGTCCATGGAAGAGAACTTATATTGTTAACTGAAATTCACCTGATAACCTGAAATCCTTTTTTTAGTTCGTTTGACGTGTTAGGCATAGTATTTTACCAGGCATAGAATCAGTATGTTGTTGGGTTGATTGCATGAAGTCATTTGCTGCTAGGATAATTGACTAGGATTGTGTCAACAATCATTTCTTTAATATGACTACATACTGAATTGTGGTGTTGAGGGTGTGATCACATGTTTTGTACCGTTGGCTGATTTTGATTTGAGGCTCTGACTGGTATTTCGGATCATGTATTAGTAGTTTATTTCTAGACATCTTACACAATCAACCAATCTTTGATTATGGAATGATTTTTTGGTGATGATATCGCAGGTGTAAACCTTACTGATTTATGATTTTCGTGCAGGTATCACCTCTACAGGGATGATGACATACATAATGTCTCCTCAATGATTGTTCATGATTCTCAAGATAGTAAACTTTAACCTTTAATTTATTCTGCAAAATTCATGAGTAAATACTGACATATATATGGGTATGGCCTAGTTACTGCTATGTACAATAATGCTTACGAAATTTTATAAGAATCCACATTTTTAGGAAATTTCATTGATTACTATGAAAACCTCTGTCAATATCAAACATCAACGAAAGTGATGCAATATTGACATGTAAAAAGGGTCGGTTTAGTTGGTTAGTTGTGGCCATATTGGTACGAATAATAATGATTAGGGAGTCATATAACAGGGTTTTTGTTGGAAGGAATGAGGCCATGACGGACACAACACAGGTGTCGTTACATATCTAAAATAACAAGAGAGGTTGCCAACAGAAAGTGGGAGCCATTTGAGGGATCCCTTGCATAAAAAGAGTTGCCAATACAGAACATACAAATCCATACCACTGTAATATGTATCTTCAAACATAAAGTTACTACATTAGGGTAAAATACTGACTAACTTACTCATAGAATTTTGTTGTTGCAGAGTACATTTGTACTAAAGAAGTCAATTGACCAAGGTTGGCAATTCCATTATTGTACGAGTTTAAAAGTAAAGCACCACAAAGAGCATCTTAACAAATATAAGGCAATACTCTCAAAAACAGCAGGGCTCTCCTTATGAGATTATATATGCAAGACAAACTTGCATTCAGGTATATTATCATTGGGTTGATATGGAGAGGTAGAAACATCATATCATGCAATACAATGGAAGGAATACGACAAGAATGATGTAAAGATTTCACCTGTGAAGATTATGTTGGCCTGGTGAACATAGAAAATCTCATCCTAGAATCCTTTCAAAATAGTGTGTTGTTGAAATACATCAAACCAGAACATAGGTCAGTGTAATTCAAGACCAACAGATCGACATCATTTGGTGTGACACGTCAATCTAGAACCATTGTTTTGGAATTTCAGTGTGTCCTGGTGATGATAGAAAATCCCATCCTACAACCCTTTATAGTCTTTCAATTAGAGGTACACAAGAAAAAATAGTGTTTTGTAAACATATATTTAAGGTCATCTAGTATATTATAGCTACGAAGGTTTGGTCTTTAGGTTAATTTCTAGTTGTATAGTCTTTGATTATTTCCATAATGTTTTCTCTGTTTGTATATATGTCAATTATATATGAATAAATGAACCTAATTGATGAATATAACATTCTAAATCAATTTTTTTTAGGTTATTGATTGTTTCAGCCGTAATATAGTGTTAGCGATAGCTGATTCGTAACATTGATGTTATCAGTAGATGAACTACTATTGCTGTTATTATGAACTAGTGAAATCGATTCATATTATAATTATTATTAAGTCAACCTGTAAAATACTTAGATATTTCTCCAATCCGAAAGTTGCAAGTTGAAGAACAATTAATGTGTCTAGGAAATATTTCGTTGAGAACATTTACAGATTGATAAAAAAATTATGTTGTCTCGATAATTATTAGGAATATAAGGGTTTCCTTCGAAGCTAAGAGTCCATTCGTGTGCATGTCCCAATCCGTTTGTGAAGTGAATGGAGTGGCTCTAATCAATAATTTCTATAAGGTACTTGCTTGGTTTGTACTGGGTTTACTGATATGTGGTTTCTTACTCACACTTCATTCTATTGCTTTCGTATTTCTGTCATTAATTTTCCTCAATTATTTTAGTGGATATGGGGTCGTATAAATCATTTATGTAAAATTGTTTCTTTGACGATCCATTTTCCATTTGTAACATATTAATACAAAAAAATATGTGAGATGTATCTCTTTGAAGTTGGATTGGACTATGCACTGGGTATTGTGGATGGAAAACTAGTTCATTCACGTGACAAGAGAGATCAGCTGATTACATAGAAACTAATATTTGGAAGCCTGGCATTGATGAAGAATACTCAAGTACCCAACCGTATGAGGCCTGGCATTGACGGAAAACTAGCTCATTCACGTGACAAGAGAAGAATACTCAAGTACCCAACCATAAGAGGCCTGGCATTGACGAAAAACTAGCTCATTCACATGACAAGAGAAGAATACTCAAGTACCCAACCATAAGATGCCTGGAATTAATGAAGAGCACCACACCATTTGAAAGAATATGAAGACATTATAGATCTTAAGAGTTTCTAGCATGATATCTTGATTGTCATCAATCTCAAATTTTACAACCATATGTATTTGTTATTTATATCAACGTTGAGCACGCAATGTATGGATAATATTTTTCTTCATTAACAGAAATTGTTTGAAGTGATTTAACATTTTTATGTGTCATTTTGGTGTTGAAACTTCTTATGATGTCATGTGACTCTTATAAAAATATTGTTTGAGGTTATATATACAAAGTTTTAATTTAAAATTAATTAAGATTCAACAAATCATTCAATAAATCAATAACCAAATCATTTACAGTAATCACTCAAAAATATATCAATGAAGGTCTTTAGTCCCTCAAAAATGAGATCCAGATTGGCCATCACAATTGCATTGATGACGACCACATAGCCCCTAAAAAATAATATTAATGAAGGCATTAGTCCTTCAAAAATATATTCTCCAGGACCATCAAGTCCCTCAAAAATGTATTTATGACAGCTAAACATGCCCTCAAAAATGTATTTATGAAGGCTAAATAGTCCCTCAAAAATGTATTTATGAAGGTTAAATAGGCCCTCAATATAACATTCTTGAGGGTCAGTTGGTCCGTGACAATTCTATTCGTGAGGGCCACTGGTATTTGTCACGTGAGTTCTCTTCACAGACCATTTGTGAGGGCCAGACTCACAACCATCCCTATTTGTGAGGACATGTAGAGAGGGCTTTGTGACATGACTCACTCGTGAATAATGGACCAATTTTTACTAGTGAGTGTGACTCAGGGGCCAGTATCAATCTTATGCCACTGTCCACATTTCAGAAGCTTGGATTGCAGAAACTAAAGAAGTCTGCTATGACTATTGAGTTGGCAGATGAGTCCATTGTAAAGACACACGGGGTGTGTGAGGATGTTCTTGTCAAAGTTGACAGGTTTATCTTTCCTGTGGATTTCATCGTCATGGACACGCCACAGCTTAAGGGTTGCGAGATGCTACTGGGTAGGCCGTTTCAAGCAACGGCCGATGTTATCACTGTTATTGGGAAAGGTACCTTGACATTGGGAATTGGCTAGGATCGAGTTGAATTTAAACCTCCAAGTGAACCCATAGGAATTCCCTACCGAGGAACTCACTCTGAAGCTCCAAGATGAGAAGCTTGATTTTGTCTAGCCTAATATCTTAGATAAGGGCGTTTGTTGGGAGGCAACCCAGCCATCGGTAGTTTCGTTTAGTTTCTTTCATATTTGTAAGTTAGTTTGATTTGATTTTGTTTTTAGTGTAAAAATGATAATGTGATCATTTGTTCAGTGTGCAGGCCTGAGGCAGGGTCGATACCATCGACCATTGTATCGATGGTATCGACATGGGCATAGTTAGGCGGCTGCAAACATCTCTCTGAGTCGATACTATCAACGGCCTCGTCGATGGTATCGACCTACCATCAGTGCATCGCCAGAACGAGGTCGATAGTATCGACATGGCTGTCAATACTCGCGAGATCCCTGAAGATATTCAGACGAAATTTGTCTCAGGGAAGTCAATACCATCGACGGGCCTATCGATGGTATTGACCTTATTACAGGCAGAAAGCGGTGACCGGGCCTTGCGGGGGTGTGTGCCCTAAGAAGAGTCGATACTATCGACTTGCGTCGATGGTATCGACGCGACATGTCACCGATCCGCGAGAGGAAAATCAACGACGGTCGCTACATCAAGAGAATCGATTTGTGGGATGGGTCGATACCATCGACCCACATCGATGGTATCGACGCGTCATCGATGTGGGCCCCCACATCAAGCTATTGACATCTGGTGATACTAATGGAAGACCAGATTGTGTTACAAGTTTCGATACCATCAACACATGTGGATGGTATCGACGAGTGCACAACAGCGACGGTCGTGGTTATAAAAGATAGGGATGGTTGTCATATTACATCACACCTTCAGAGCGTTTGCCCCCACTTGTGCCTTGTGCATTTTTGTGCAACTGGAGCCCGACTACGAGCATCCAAGGAGCGCGATCTTCACTGAGTCTTCACCTAGCGGAGAGTGTCTTCTCCGACCTTCACTAAGCTCCATCTTGTATTCCTTCTTTCTCGGCGATGATGGTGCATACATCTGGTGCATCTTCGTCACGGGCGGCTCCTACGGAGATCCTCGAATTCATTCCTCCACCTACTATGTCGATTCCTTGTATGAGGATTGTCCATCCTTCAACGGAGGTCCGGAAGGTCTACGAGGAACTGATGAAGAGAAAGATCGAGCCCACACTCTATGTTGTTAGATTTCTCCCAGCTTACTCCCCTTTCTAATAGGAGCAAGGTCAACTTGCAGCATCTGCACCGTGCCAACCTCCTCCTGCTCCGTGATGGCTTGGCATATGCACATTGCCTTGTCAATCACGCATATCAAGAATGTGGGCTTCCAGACCCCGTCTTCAACATTGAGGGAGCTCAGCATTTTTGATGGCCTATCATTGCTATCGATGACTCCGATGAAGACGGCGGTGATGATGACAACAATGATGAAGGAGACGAGCATGAAGAGGAAGAGGAGACTTTCACTCCTCTTCGGGCACGAGTAGCACCCTGGAAGCGTCCTCGCATGCATCCGCGTGCATCATCTTCGTCGCAGCCTCCGCCACCGCAGCCCACTCATCAAGGAGAGGATGTCTATTCCATGCAGGGGATGTATACAATGCTGCAAGAGATCCAGCAAACCCAACTACAACTTACAACTTCATATGTCAATATTCATGATACAGCGAACCGACTGTTAGATATCAGAGGGACATTTTTCGAGAATGAGCACCTCCTCCTCGACAACCAACATCACATCCATGATAGGTTGCATAGGATGGAGATGCAGCAGCAGCCCTTCTACAATCATTACTGGAGCCAAAATTAATTTGGGGGGTATCAGCAACCTCAGCCAATGCCCCAATATGATCCGAGCTTCCAGGGGCAATACCCATCTTGGGACCCCACGGCTCCGTAGTACCCGCCTCCTCCTGCAGAATGATCGGTATCAATGTTCCACCTTTTAAGGTTGTTTTTTACTATGAGGCCATAGTCGAATTCAAGCTTAGGGGGGGGAGTGGAACCGCTTTATCCTTTATTTTTCCCTTCTTTTTCTGAGTTTTTAGTTTTTATTGCTTTGTCTTTTGTCATTTATTTTTCTTAGTTATGAGTTTGTTTGTAGGATCCACACTCTATCTAGTGTAATTGTGGACGTGTTAAGTCATGTGTCATCTTGTTGCTTGTACATGGTAATCAGGGGCAAATTAAAAAATATTTGAGTGCTTTTGCAAGCTTGTGTTGTTCAACTTTGAGCACATAACTTAAGGAAGTAATTGGGTTTGTCAACTCTAAAACATGAAATCACAACTGTATATTCCTATGATTCATGAAAAGTTGACGGAATTGGTTGTTTGAGCCTAAACTGACCAAATGACAATGAGACCTTAATTTGAAATAAGAGAGAGAGACCTCTTAATTACTACACAGGTCAGTAAGGAGGGACACATAATAATTTCCAAAGGTTCAGTCAATTAATCATGTAATCTATCCACCCCATTGTTTTCATATTCCACCATATGAACTAGAAATACATTACTATTTTAATCTATTTGATTGCATCCCATGCAGATAGGTCTTGTATTGCAACTATTTTCACAGATTTTTACATGAAAATGAAAAAGATAGAATAGTTATACATGCACGTTATCCTTAGGTGTGTGTCATTTAGTTGCATAACTATCATTTTGTAGCTGCACTCACATCTTTTGTGCATATAGTACATCATGCATCTTATGTCTTCTGAAACATACAAGGTGATGAACTTGTTCTATACCTTCTGAATGCTTCAAATGTATAAGTTATGCAGCAATAAGTGAGCCTGACAAATAATTCTTTGTTAGCTATGAAAATAAGGGATTAAAAAAAGAGGAATTTTTTTTTGAAAACAAATTAAAAAAAAAGAAAAAAATTTGATAAGTAAGTAGGAATGAGTGGGAGAAAGGAACATGTTCTCACTGCATACTAAGAAGATTAAGCACATGGTGTAGTTCTCTTAGATATTGCATCACACCTTGAGACGGAATGATAGTGCAAACATCATTCCACCCAAATGTAGGCATTAGGGTATTTTCACTTGCATATGCATCATTTAGGTCATTATTGTTTTGTGCATGTTAAAACCGTATAATGCTTCCATTTCTTCCACTAGCCACCGTGATTTTCTCCTCACTTGTTAATACCAGGTGAGCTGCTTCCATGTAGATGGTAGTTAGTGCGAGCAACATAGATAGGAGATCACAAGATGCACCGAGTCTGGACTGGAGGATTTTATTATGTTAACTGCCTTATATGATAGTGTTCATCAATTTTGAGGTAGATATCTTTTATGGATGATTATTGTTGCCTTTAGGGTAATTATCATTCCGTGGTTAGTGAGGGCTGGAATGTGAATATCTGGCGGGGATCATATGGTGATGTCTGTTGTGATAATTTGTTCCTTAGTTGACCCTCGCAATTCTATTCTATAGTTTTGTTGCTCGAGGATGAGCAATGTTCAATCTTAGGAGAGTTTGATGCGTTGATTTTGAGTCGCATTTATAGACTTGTTTTACTTGTGTTTTGTGCGTTTATTGGTCATTTTGGTGGTTAATATTTCATAATTCACTTACTTTAGTTTATGATCCTTCTTAGTGTCAAATCTCTCTTATTTTATTGTTTTGAGCATAAATGATTACAATAATAGGTTTTATCTCAGCTGATGTGGTTTTGTTTTTGCAATTTCAGGAAAAACATATATTTGTTGTTGTCGATACCAACGACAACAATCGATACCATCGACACAGCCACAGGCAGGCAGCCGCAAGGAGCAGCGCAGAGTCGATACCATCGGCCGTGAAGTTGATACCATCAACCGTGAAGTCGATGGTATCGAGTAACCATCAGGTTGCCAGCGACCAGCCAGTCGATACTATCGACACCAAAGTCGATACTATCGATGCGTGTAGCTTCACCGATGGAAAAGGGATAAAACTGATGCCTAAGGGTGTCGATACCATCGACCCATGTCGATGGTATCGAGTCAGCATCAGACGCAACGACGAAAAGAAAATAAGGATTGCCGATATCACGAGGGGTCGATACCATCGACCCACGCCGATGGTATCGACACTGTTAGATCAAAGTTTGTTTTAGATCGGCTCTTATCCAATGGTTGTGATATTTTTACAACCTAACTCGGTGATTATAACTAATGACGGTGACCAAGAGCAGGGTATCACGTCATTAGCCGCTGCACACATCTCGAGAAGGTATGGAGAGAAGAACAGAGCCCAGAAGCACGCCCCAACCATTCTGGAAGCCGAAGAAGACACTCTCCACCACTGAAAGGATGTAGATCCCACATTCTATGCTGAGGAACACTTGGATCTTCTCCGTTTAGGGGTTTCATCACTTATTCACATTTTTCTCCATGTTTCCCCTTTCTTCAACCACATTTTGCTCTGAGATGAACATGCAGGGCTAATCCCCTTTTTCTTTAGGACCAGGAGTAGCCCGGGGAAGCATTGTATGACATTTTTATCATAGTATTTCGTAATTTATCTCTTAAATCCGTGGTATGATTTCGTTTTCTAAATTATATTGTTATGCTTGATCACCATAATGATAATCTAATTCCTTTAATTACTTTTAAAGAAGAATTAATGGTTAAAAAGAGATGAAATTCAAATTAATTAACAAATCCCTTGAACAAGGTGATGTAATGTTAATGGTGGAAACTCAGAGGTCGATTCTAATGCACCTAGTTTAGGGTATAGGTTACTACGACGGTGGAACCAACCTAGACTTAGGTAGTGAATTGTACCACGATAGTCGACAATTCTGACTACATGCCACTACCCGGATTGAGAGATGAATCTGATTAATTATGTGAAAATCCATACAATAAAAACACACGGTGAAATCACAATCCTAAAGATCCCAATTGAATTGATTAAACTAAACACTTAGTCGATTTCCTTATTTTATTATATTTTCTTTTATTTCACAACAACTCTCATAAACTTTTTATTGGTCTAGCTGATTGTGAGTAGTTAGTAGTAGTCTACCAATAATTTAGTGTCCCTGAGTTCGACTCGGGCTTCACAAGGGACTATACTACATTGACGCATGCACTTGCATTATACGCACGATAAAAGCTTGTCACATCTTACCATATCTTTGTTTCTGAGTTCGTTTTCCAAAATCACTTCCTCCTCACTTTTTCCAACAATCAAGCATGTCAAAGAGTTTTGTAAGAGTTCAGAGACACCCGCAGAACAACAAGTGTGCATTTGATCTGACACTGGTGTTTTCCAGGATAGGGTAGGCAATCATTGTGCTATTAGGTAGAAAAGGGAGTGAAAGGTGGTATGGAAGGAAGAAGTAAATATCTCCTCTATTGGACTCGAGATTTTTTTTATTTTATGGTGTGCAATTTCATTTATTGCATTTTTTGTATGTGTGTATCTCTCCACTATTCGACTCGAGATTGCATTTCTTTTTGTGTGCACTTTGGCATCTTTTTGTTTGCAAATATCTCCTCTTATTCGACTCGAGATTGCATTTTTGGTGGTATGCCCCTATTTGTTTGTTAGGGGTATGGAAGAAGCAGATAAAGAGGGAAGTGGTGTGCCACCCCGAACTTAGGGTTTGACACAAATTTGGTTTTTATTGTTTCTTTTTGATGAATGGAGGGGTATGAAGATGATAGAAGAAGTGTAGAAGAGAGTTTAGATCAGAATGCAACTTAATTTACAAATCAGTACACTAAGTTGTTCTCTTTATCAAACTTTGCTCAAATAATGACTTGATGAGGATCCGGTGGGGATTCCATGCTATTGTTCCACGAATCAGTGAGGAAGCACGACGTGTTTGATTCCTATCAGTTTGACAGACACTTATCATCTTTGAAAAAGTATCATGATGTTAGGAATCATATGCTTCACAAGATGATTTCAATCAAAGGGCTAGTTTGAAAAAGTGGTCCCTTTGAGGATTTACTTCGAATAAGGAGGATATAATGATTCAAAATGCATAATAGGTTAGTAAGTGATTTTTATGAAATGAGGAAGCATCAAAAAGTGTAAAACATTCATCAAGTATCTGTTCAATTTCTTTGAAAAATATTAAAGAATTTTGAATTTTTTCATCAATAATGTGATAGTGAAAACTTAAGTAAGAAAAGGATGGGTGTAGGTCTTGGGACTGCAAGAGCTCACATGGTCTAGGGACCATGAGGTCTCACGTGTAGGCAAGACCGAAAGGCTAGATGAAAAAGGCAGGTTGATTCTTGATCGGACGGCGTCAGATGCTCATGGTTTTGAGATCAAGAGAGTAAACTGAGTGAGGTCAAGACCGAATGAGGACAAGACCGCATGAGGTCGAGACCACTTGGAGGTCAAGACCGCACGAGGTCAAAACTGAAGACCGCACGAGGAGGAGACCGCATGGAGGTCGAGACCGCATGGAGGTCAAGATCGCATGGAGGTCAAGACCGCATGAGTTCAAGATTGAATGGAGGTCAAGACCACATGGAGGTCAAGACCGCATGATGTCAAGACCGCATGGAGGTCAAGACCGCGTGGATATCAAGACCGCATGAGATGACCGCATGAGGTCAAGATCAAAAGAGGTTGAGACCGCATGGATGAAACTGAATGGATCAAGAGTGAATGGTGGTCAAGACCGAATGAGGTCAAGATCGAAAGAGGTTGAGACCGCATGGATGAAACCGAATGGATCAAGAGTGAATGGTGGTCAAGACTGAATGAGGTCAAGACCAAGTGGTTGGATGAAAAGGAACTGTTGGATCTCAATCGGATTGTTGAGAGTGATCTGCATGGAAAAAGTAAAGTGAGTAAGGGGGGATAAGATCAAATAGACTAAAAACTAGAGTAATTAGAACTAGTAAAACATTATTTTCATGAAACTGAAGAGATACTTAAAGAAAACCAAAGCGAGGGAAGATCAGTCAAAATGTGGCACAAAATCCTTAGAAGTGGTGACTGAGATGGTGAATCTATAGGATTCATCACCACATCGAACTTAAGCGTTGCTCATCCTGAGGAACGAAAAAAAACCCAAGATGGTCGCCAAAATACATGTTCGTCTCATAAATACCTCACCTTCATGCAACTGTAAGAATTTTCAAGAAAAAGAGAAAGGAAAATGAGGTGAAATAAAATTAGGGCAAAAACGTTAGAAAACCTTTGAATTGGTGATTGAGGTTGAATCTGGAGGATTCATCACCACACTGAACTTAAGCATTGCTCATCCCGAGGAATGAAAAACCTAAAACAGTCGCCAATGAAATTGTTCATCTCGGGATTGCCTCATCCTATTGTCATATCGTAAATTTTGTGCATGGCTTAGATTGATACATTATCAAGGCTTCCTTAGATCATGGAATACATCTTATGATATCCTCATTTCTGAGTTCATTTTACTAAAGTATTTCCTTCTCACTCTCTGTTGTATCAACCATGTTTAAAAGTTTTATCAGACTTTGAAAAGACCCACAGAATCAAGCAAATGTGTATATGATATGTCGCTGGTTTTTCTAAGAAAAGGAAAGAGTAGGGGTGTGATCAAGAGATAAGAGTCAAGACTCTTATTATTGGTGGATTCATCAAGATATTTTGAGTCTTTTGTGCACCACTCTGGTTGACTTAGCCTTACACCCAATTTTTTTTCTAAAGGTAACTCAGAAGTGTGTATAGGTTGGATGTAAGGCTTTTGTCTATTTTACCTCTTCGAGAGGAGGTAAGGGGTCATTTTTGGATCCTTAGGATCTCACTACTGATCATGACACATCTGCCTTTTTTAGGGAAACTAATGTACCGGTCTGGCGAGGCCTTTATTAGTTAGCCTTATTCAGGGCACAACTTTCATGTTTTTATTCACGCTCTGGCTTTTATTCATTCTCACTTGGCTTAGGAGAGAGGGTATTTTTGGATTTTTTGTAAATTTGGGCTTCCAAGCCTCTTTTGGGAATCAGGGTAGATTTTTCATCAACCTTGGTATGTGCACAATCATCATTGTATAATCTTTGAATCAAAGTTAGAAGGTGATACGCCCCTATTTATGTATTGAGGGGTATAGATGAAGTGGTAGTGGAAAAAGAGGTGTGGTGTACCACACCAAACTTAGAGTTCGACAAAGGTGTGGTTTACCACACAAAACTTAGAGTTAGGAGGAGGTGTGGTTCACCACACTGAACCTAGAGTTCGACAATGTTCTAGTTTTCACTAGAAAGGAGTGTGGTGTGCCACACCGAACTTAAAGCTTTGGCATGATTGATGAGAGGAAGGGTATGAAAATGAAGGAAGAAGTGTAGAAGAGAGTTCGGATCATAATGTAGTTTGCTTAGTGATTCCATATGACTGGTTCTTTTTCTCCATCACACTCTGCTCAAAAAGTGACAAGATAGAACTCCAAATGAGAATTCCATACAGCAGATCCATTATTCAGTTAGAGGCACGATGCATTTGATCTATCCTAGACTTGTTGAGGCTTATCATTCTTTTGGAGAATATAACATTAGGGTTCATAGACTATACAAGATGAAATCATTTATCGACTAGTTTTAAGCATTTGTTCCCCATGGATTTGCAACGAAAAGAGGTGATGACCACAGATTCAAAAAACAAAAGTCGACTAGGTAAAGGCTTTATTTTAAGAAGAATAAACTAGAATGTGGAAAAATTGTGAAAAAGAACTTAGAATGGAGAAACAGAAAGTAGTAAGGGTGGAGTGAGATTCAAACCACCCGCCCTCCACCTCGAACTTATGAGTTTTCTTGTTTCTGAGCAAACACTAAGTTCGAGATGGAGGGGAAGAGTTGCGCAGTATTAACCAGGTGGTCCTCATAATTAGAAGAAGGTTTGTCGAAGATGTTTCATGATAGTTGGAACTGGGAGTGAGGAAGTGGCAGACACAACCTGTTTACTAGTGGTCGTGGTAACTCTAGGTGACTTGAATGCACATTTCTTTCACTTTTTTGTCCATCCTGAAGAATCCAGAGACCTTCCCCCATCAGTAGGGGAGGTAAAATATAAGAAATTGAGACTGGGGGACCAGGTGAGTAATCGAATTCATGCCTATTTGTATCCTCCAGTTGTGTCTCACCCTCAAAGTTCAAAGTAAAATTTCTTTCTTTAAAATCCAGAGCAGTCGATTGAGGGTCGGCCACTTGAACTTCCTCCTGTCCTAGATCAGGTGGCGGTTCTGGTTCAGGCTTCATTTCATCACTTGGCTTTTCTTGTGTAGGATATGGTATCTAGGATGATGTTTCTTCATCAGAGGAGTTATTTTGAGAAGTATCATCATCTTTATCAATGTTGAAATTGATTAGAGCGTCATTCTTCTTTTCAAAATTTTGTTCAGAATATTCCTCATAGAGCATCCTTAATTCATCCTAGTAACTCGAAGAGGATTCGACTGGTAGGAGGAACTCTTACTCAATTGAGGAAATCATGGGATTCCGTGGTAGAGGTTCCAATGATGTCTCTTCATGGGAGGGATTAGTCCTTGAGAAAATGTTTTGAAGGTTAGAATCTCCTGATGACTCCGTTTCTTCGATGTTAGGACTAAAGTAATCTATTTCTGAGTCATATTGTTGTTCGAGTACTTCTTCATAGTACTCTTGCGGTTCTATTGAGTGCTCGGGAGGGGTTTCTATGGGAAGATTGAAACATGGCTCAGGTAAAAGACATATCTCAGTTTCTTTAATGTTAGGAAGGTCTTCTTCATAGGGGTGAATTCCTCTAAGTGGATGGGTTTGTGACTCGATGTCCTCCCACATGCCCTTTTTGTCATTACCAGAGTCTATGAAAATATCGCAATTCATTCCAAAATCATGAGGTGGTTCATGTTTCTCTTCATAGTGCACGGTCAACTCATTCAAGTGACTAGAAGGAGATTCAATAGAAAGATCATGCTCTTGTTTGAGAACTGGCTCCGTCTGGACTTCTTGTGGTGGTGGTAACTCAGGTAACATCATCTCATGAAAAGGAATGGTCATAGTATTGTCATCTTGAGACCCGTCATCCTCCCTTAATTTTGTTTCATCAGTGAGAGTGGTATGGTCCATTGCTGGATCAAGATCTTCATCAGTCCTATCCTCAAAGTCTGTTCCTAGATCAGCCGAATGATCAGAAAATTCTTCATAAGGACAATTCAGATCTTGTTCCAGAAATGGGGACATTTAATTCTCATGCATAAAAGACATATCTTTATCTAAATCTATCACATATCCATCTGAGTCTGACTGTGAAGGAGAGTAGAGTCCTTGCGACATAAGCCCTTCTTTTATGGTTTTTATTGATGAGACAGCTGAAGTTGAAGAGATTTTGTCATTGAGGGAGTCGATTATCGCCAATTTCTCTTCCATGGTTGGATTTGAGTCTATGAAGTTAGAAAGTGGGTAAGTATTGAATTTTATCCCCCATTGATCTCCTAACTGTAGAAAATCCTCATATTGGTTACTTAATCTTTCACCTAAGGGCATAGTGCAAGAATCACTTTCCGAGTCGGGTCTTGGCTCGAAAGATGATTCTTTCTCTTGTAATGTAGTGAAGAGATCGTCCTTGGGTTCAGTTATTAATTCTGAAGATGATTCCTTACCTTGCACTGATGCTTGAAGATCATTGGAAGGCATATCCCACATGATTTCATAATCATCATCATAATTGATTGCAACATGTGGACTAGGGATGTGCTTAGTTGAAATAGGTGGTTGTTCTACATGTTGCTCATGAGTTTTGACAAGTTGCATAACTTGATCAAGATCGTCTATCAACTTCTTGGTCGCAACTGTCTGATCAACTAGTTGTTGAGCCACTGACGTCTGTAAAGCACGTAGTTCTTCCATCGATGTGTGTTGATCTTCATGAAAAAGTTCTTCCCTATATCTATTTGATTGATGTTGATAATGGCTCCCCTCATCACAATATTAAATTGCATTGTTTTCTAGGTTCCCTTCTACATTGTAGTCGACGCCTTGAATTCCATCATAGTTAGGTTTTTCATAGTAGCCTCCAGGGTGACATGGATTATAACTTGCGTTATATCCATAGTTGTATGAAGAGGTTGCTTTGAGTTTCCCAACTATACAATTCACGATTACTTGACGCACAGCCATCACGTACAGAGGAGGGACATTGAAGTAGTAAATCGAAGAATGAGAATATTCAGCACATAGTTGACATCTAATGGTTGGTGGTGTCGACTGCTTCATTTTTAAGAGAGTTGGTACCAGAAGTCAAAGAAAGAGTTCATCAGGCTTGACCAACCACTTCAAATCCAAGAAGATATGTGATATTAAGCCCTTCACTTTTTAGGTTTTTGAAAAGAAAATGGGAAACCCTAGAGAAACCTAGATCGACACGAAATTCGAAAAAGACAATTCTTACATCGTTGTCCCCGGCAACGATGCCATTTTTTGATGGAGCTAGAACTTACACCAAAAGATTACTCTTCCAATGGAAGTCCTAATGTGCACCAAAAACCCTAGGGAGTTGATGTTCTCCCTAGGTTTACCTACAACTGGTGCTAGATAAATGCTCCAACCCCACAAGAGTGTGGAAGTCTTATCATAGTACAGACTTCGGATCAAACCCAAAGGACAACGTTAAGAATCTGAGTGTCTTTTTCTCATTTCGTATCGATCTAGGTCAATCATCAAAGACCAAAAGTTTGATTTGAGTTATTTAACCTAAAACATGCAAAAGTAAAAGCAAGAATAAGAACTAGATTGAGGATTAAAATCTAAGATTAGAAAATGATGATGGATCACTGGGATGATGCGGGTATTCACCACCACTACACATGTATTGTACTTGTACCAATCGTAGAAAGACTTGCAAGCAAGATACATGGATGTTATGCAATACCGATGTCTTATAGGACAAGAGTAGTGTACACATCCTCATCTGGTACATATCTACGTGTTGATGAAGAGATGTAGCCTCCGAAGAGAGAACCTTACTCAACCTCGTGAAACATGTATCGGAAAACTAACATGCGAGCGATAATCATCAATTCAATTAGTATCCTTATAGACTATCCCTCTTTCGAGGGAATAGCTACGAGAAACGTGGGATTGTTGCAAGGTCAGCCATTCCCAGACAAATGGTCAACTACCTTGCACCACACCCTCCGCAGAATGTGTTCCTCGACCTATCAAGGTTGCACTTCCGTACGTCAACTGATTCCATTTCATAGTGTGAAAGTGCAATGATGGAGGTTAGTTTGCTCCATCTTTTGGGAAACGTTCCTAGATACACACACCAGAAACCAACACTAAATCTGTATTCGAGTACCAAGAGCAGTCGTAGACAAACCGCAATGAAAGACAATAGATGCATACAAGAACGTGGCCAACATTCCAACATGTATGAAACGATTTAGTATTGAATCGGAAAGATAACATCTTTTAGTACAAATTACAAAACATGGGCAGCGGGGCTAGTCCCCGTGCCCCAGTGGATGAAACTACTTGCTCCTCATAGAGGGAGAACCAAGGAAAGAGAAAAGAGAGAAAGAAAGCATCGTCGGAGTAGAAGAGTAGGTCTGTGACAGCCCAATGTAGATTTTTGCAGTCTCCGGGACTGCTCCGTCATAGTCGATGACGTCTGTCCCTCCGCCTCGATTCTCATGTTTACCTTCGGGATTATATGAGTAGAATGAAGTGGAACTATGGCAGAGCAATGGTGGAAGTGAGATGGCAGTGGAGCAGCCTTCCAAACATCTGGCTCTGGTCCCAGTCTGGTAGTCTTGGGTCGTAGTGAGATAGATGTCCAAGACCATGCATCTACCCTTCTATTTATAGGCTTGGCATGTGTCTTGGATGGATTGGGTTAGATCTGCAAATTGCCCAAAATATCATGGGCCAAGGAGTCACACCTTGTGCGTTCCTTTTGTCCCATGGGGTTTGATCATGTGGTTTGCTCCCGCAAATGCTCATGCAGTTTGCTCCCGCAAATGCTCATGCGGTTTTGGCTTTTAGTAAGTCATCTGGTTTCAATGCTCTGCCCACTCCATTTGGTTTGCTAAGTCACGTGGACTTCTACTGGTCTTTGGGGCCATGCGTTCTTCATGCACATGTTAAAACAAAACAGCGAGTATTCTCCTGATCTCACGGTCTTGGTACTTTACGCGGTCCCGCGGTCTTGGTTGCTTCATGCGGTTTCGTAGCTCCTACGGTCTTGGTTGCTCATGCAGTTTTGTAGCTCCTGTGGTCTTGGTTGCTCATGCAGTTTCGCAGCTCCTGCCTCCACGGCTGTGTGCATGCGGTCTTGCTGCACTTCTACTCAAACGGTCTTGCATGATCTACAGTTCAACCACCCAAATGATCTTATGATGGCCGCCCTATCGTTCTCATCGATCAGTTGCAAGCTGCTATGTGCGGAGGAGTGGATGACGATGGAGTAGGTATGAATCTTGTGATTGGAGGCAGACGAGTAGGCGTCGTCGTTTCTAATGACAGTGACGAATACGACGCCGGTGCTTGTGGCAAGCAGGCCATCGTGGGCAGCAGTGGTGTCAGTGAGCAGGTCGTGGGTGCTACTTGCGTGAGCTGCAGAGTGTGGATGTCGACGGTGGTGTGACCTGGAACTGGTGATGAATTCGGATGGCGGCAGCGCTGCTTGAAGCCAGAATCAGAGGAAGGATGTGGCGGCTGTGGTGCTTGCAGGTGTCGTCAGCTTTGTAGGTGCTGCTAGTGTGAGGAACATGATGCCATCGCTGAGGTCTGCTGTAGATTGTTGCTGCTCCTTGCGGTCTTGGAATCGTGAGGACTCTTGCGGTCATGAGACCGCAGGAGCCCACGTGGTCTAGGGACCGTGTGGGCTCACGTGGAGGCAAGATCGAAAGGATAGATGAAAAAGGCATGTTGATTCTTGATCAGACGGTGTCAGATGCTCATGGTTTTGAGATCGAGAGAGAAAACTAAGTGAGGTCAAGACCGAATGGAGGTCAAGACCACATGAATTTGAGACCTCATGGAGGTCAAGACCACATGGAGGTCAAGACCGCATGAGGTCCAGACCGCATGGAGGTCAAGACCGCATGAGGTTGAGACTGCATGGAGGTCAAGACCGCATGGAGGTCGAGATCGCATGAGGTCAAGACCGCATGGAGGTCAAGACCGCATGGATATCAAGACCGCATGAGATGACCGCATGAGGTCAAGATTGAAAGAGGATGAGACCGCATGCATGAAATCAAATGGATTAAGAGTGAATGGTGGTTAAGACCGAATGAGGTCAAGACCAAGTGGTGGATGAAAAGGAACCATTGGATCTCGATCGGATGGTTGAGAGTGATCTGCAGGGAAAAAGGAAAGTGAGTAAGTGGGGATAAGATCAAATAGATTGAAAACTAGAGTAATTAGAACTAGTAAAGCATTATTTTCATGAAACTGAAG
This sequence comes from Alisma plantago-aquatica, assembly GCA_963693085.1. NCBI lineage: Eukaryota > Viridiplantae > Streptophyta > Magnoliopsida > Alismatales > Alismataceae > Alisma > Alisma plantago-aquatica. The sequence continues at coordinate 1,270,502,916 of OY856412.1, read as the reverse complement.
AGATACTTAAAGTAAGCCAAAGTTAGGGTAGATCAGTCAAAATGCGGCACAAAATACTTAGAATTGGAGATTGAGATGGTGACATTTCAAACTTAAGTTTCAGATGCCCAAAGGTTGCCTCTGCTGCTCCAGAGCTATTTCATCCTTCATCCTCCGCCCCGAGGCTGCCAATCTGAGATCCACACTCCATCCAGAAGCTGCTCTCTCTCATCGCCCAAGAAGGTGGGAAGAGGAGACTTCATCATAGAGAAACCTGCAAAGTGTGAAGATCGTCTCTCTCTCTCCAAGGGGTTGACCTTCCTCTCTCCTTCGTGGGGGTGACGTTCTCTCTCTCTTCTCGCCTCCTTCTTTGTCCTTTCTATGAGCGAGTAGTCTTATTCACTAGGGTGCGGGGAGTAGCCCCGCTACCCATGTTTTCATTTCATGCAATGTAATCCATAGTTGCAATAGAGATATACTTTCTTTTCAGTTGAACGTTAGAGCTCATGTGGTCTTGAGACCGCATGGGCTCAAATGGTCTTGAGACCGCATGGGCTCAAACGGTTTTGAGACCGCATGGGTTCAAACGGTTTTGAGACCGCATGGGCTCAAACGGTATTGAGAACGCATGAGCTCAAACGGTCTTGGTTAGATTGATTGCTCAGAATAATGGGTGAGGGAAGGTAGATTCCAGTTGATTGTTCATCTTTATCAAGACCTGCATCAAATCAACCATAATTTCGGTTAAAATCATGATAATTGGATTAATTAAGTAATTTTACACATTATGACTCACATTGATATTTAATGAGCGAAATAGTATATATATAGAGTTGAATTTGTTCCAAAGTGATAATTGAATTCTATGATGAATATGCATTCATCAATATAATTGACGTGCCACATTTTATGTCCCATTATTGACATAATTATATGTATTAGGTTATCCTTGTTTGGCTAAGTAAAAAGGGTAAAACTACTAGGGTAGGGTTTTAATTCTGGTATGTTACAACACACCACCACTTAAAGGGATTTCCTCCTCGAAATCAAAACATTCATAAGAAAACTTATCCACCACCCCTTAAAAAGGTTTTATCTTATTATATCAAACTAAACTTCAGATACAAAAGGTTCAACTGTACCTCTTACATCCAAATACATAAGCAACATACAAAAAGGAAACATAACTTGTAAAAACTAATCTAAGGAACTATGGGTTAACTTGCTCTTATTCATCTTCTTTATATTCTTCACCATCCAAAGAAAAAACTCTTCCATCTCTCCTTTCCACAAGCTTCTTACCACTATTTTTACCATGATTCTGAGGAGGTGGTTGTTGTGGAAAATAACCTGGTCCAAAATGAAGCTTGGGGCACTGAGGTCTGACATGTCCAGGTTCATTGCAATGATGGCATGCCACTGGAGTATTATGATGTGGTTTATCCTAAGAACACTTTCTTGGAGGATGGTAACTATTGCACTTAACACACTTTTCCCGTTTCTATTCATCACCTGAGGACTTCCTCTTCTTGTCAAACTCCCTAGGTTGAAACCATGGGTAAGACTCTAGAGCCAAAGCTTTATCAACCATCTTTTGAAAGGTCAAAGGTAGTTGTGAGATAAGACCACGACCCACATTGCAGTTGAGTCCCTGAAGGAACATGTCAGCCCTATGTTCCTCACCGAAACCAACTGCATAACGCTCCAACAACAAAAATATAAGCAGAAACAGAATAGGACCCTTGCTTCAAGCTGTAGAATTCTGCCTCTTTCTTCTTCAAAGCAGCAGTACATATGTACTTCCCACAGAATAGAGCCAAAAACTCCACCCAAGACATGGTTGAGATATCTCTAGTCCTTGCAATTCCATTCCACCAAAATCTTGCAGGTCCATCTAAAACATATGAAGTGAACCTAACATTCTGATGTGGAGGACATTCAATAACATCAAAAGTCTTGTCCATGACTAACACACACTAATCAGCTTTGTCAACCATCTCTATCTCACCTTCACCCTTTAGGGAGGGTGGTTGCATCATCTTGAACTTCATGATCGAGAATTCCTTAGTCTTTTTGGGTACAGACGAGTCTTTCATCTTCCCCACCATGGAAGAAGAAAAAAGTTGTCGATACATATCCTACTCTTGCTATGGACTCATAACTCCTCCCAAACTAGTAGAAGCTGAGGTCCCCTGACCAAACCTAGGGTTTTTGAGTGTCTCATAACCGTATTGGTTTTCATCCGTCGAGTTATCTCCTGCCATTAGGGTTTTGCCTGCATAAGGCAAGGTACTAGGTGTAAGCAACCTAATATAAAGGTAAAAATCCAAAGGGTGATGAGTTTGAAATAGTTAGATAACCGACTACTAATGTCTCTGATACCATGTTGTAAAGAAGTGAAACCACTCCTCTACTAGAAAAAAAGACCACATCCCTTGAACCAAACACCACATAAAACTTTTCACCAAAACGATGGAGACTAACTCCTTCAACATGCATCTATCATTACACAACTAGTAGTAGCCGAAAAAAATCATTATCTAACAATTTACACAACGTAATAGCATGATACAACACTTCACCACACATGGGTGTCCAAAAGGAGAACTAAACATATAAGCCAAAGATCAAGTCGAGGGTCATCTAACCACCTCTCCAAGTCATCCAAAAGCTCAGCTACAAGGTTGATGTTGAAGTTCTCCTCTCCTGATCTAACTTGGGGTTGGAAGCATACCCCACAAAAGGAATGGAAAAGAGGATATCAGTAAAAAGCTGGTATGTGTATACCAAAAGAAAACTTGAGCAATATATGGAAATAAGGACATCAAGTATAAATGATTCCCATGTAAAAGAAAAGGACTACCCACACGGGCATAAAAGATTAACATCATAACAAAAGAGACATTTTCCATATGTAAAACAATAAAGAAGTGTCATATGCACATATCATGACCAACATCCTGTATACATGTGAGATAAGCATAACACTAGAATATTATAAAAGACAAAGGTGGTCAATAATCACACATCTTGATTCTGATGAGTCATGGGACAAGAATCACACATCCTGCCCTAGCATGGGGAATCACACATCCACCATCCAAACATATATAACATGGTCCAGGAATTACACATCCTACCCTGGCATGGGGAATCACACATCCACCATCCAAAAAATATATAAAAATGTTGCCACAAATTATAAAGAGACAAAACCAATGCAATTATACTAATCTAGGGCTATTGAAACACATAGCAGGTAAATGTAGAGTCAAGTAGGAGGTATGATCAGAAATTATACAATGTTGCCATATCACACAATGGACAACACATGCATCTACAAATAAATATCCACACCGCAGTGGTTAGATACCATCAACAAATCTATCAAGCACCATAGCACAAGATGAGATATCAAGAGATTATCCAAGACCATAATAAGAAGGATAGTTCACATGAACCGTGATATCAAGAGATAAGACATATTTTTTGGGTTTTAGGGGAGACAGAGAAGGTAGAGGAAATTAAAAAAAATTCTCTCCCCATAACCCAGAATGAAGGAATCACATCAACGTCTATACAATAGGAAAGATGGCTTGTAGAGGCATACCTTGTCCGGAGGCTTGCTCAATGATGATACCTCGTGACTTGTGAGGTCTTCACCTCTAGTCTTGGACGGTGTCTTTGCAGATCCTGGTTTCACCGAGACTTTCGGGATTGACAGCTGTACTCTGAGCGGTAGAAGTCTCCCGCCTCTGTAGTCGTCCACACGGACTGCCTGTAACTCCGATATCCTTATCCCACAAGGAATCGAAAGGAGTTGCCCCCTCCTGTCAAAATACTAGTCATCGACACACTCTCCTACAACCAGTTGCCTTTCTGTAGTTGTTTTTCCCTTGTTGTGCCTCCCTTATCGGGTAGCACTTGCTCGGGCTCTCCTGGTTACCACAACTAGATAGAATGACAACTTCGCAGAGCAACTGGTGTTCTGAGTTGTACTTTGAGAAGCCCCCAATACCCCTATATACATTGGAGGGTCATGGGACAAGGTTCTCTACCCTGGGAAATATGGGACTAAAGTAGGAGTAGAAGGGTTCGAGATTTTCCACAAAATCAGACAAACTACGCCAGTTGAACCGATCGTTTCAACCCTGAAACGGTTAGTTGGTGACCTCAGCCGATCGGTTCACACATGAACTGATCATTTGGGGCATCTAAGCTGATCAGTTCAGGCTTGAGCTGATTGGTTCATGCTCCTGGTCCAACCTGAATTGACTTTCCATGTTCGTTTCCAACTACTCGTATATTAGTCCTTATCCAAATCAAATTTGACTAGGGAAACAAACTCGGTTGGTCATCCGACCAGTTCAACTAAGTGAACCGATTGGTTCATGACCTGAGCCGCTCGGCTCACCAACCAAAGCCGATTGGTTCATCTCATGAGCTGATCAGTTGGGACAGTAGGTCAGTCAATCGTAGTTTCAATCAATCTGATACTCTAATCATTTGATCCAACACCTTGAATACTATGATTTTGAGCTATCAATCGATTGGGTGTTTAATTTAACTACTAAACTCATTTAGTAATCAATCTAAACATCATTTGTGGATAAACTCCTCTTCCAGGTTAAATCTTATGTGTGTGACCCTGCAGGTCCATTTCACGTTGGCAGTGAAAGTCCATAACACTTATGACTTCACAACCAAAGAGTGGTGCCTAGTCACACATTAGTGCTACCCAAGTGAAATAGAAAGTTGGAGAACAAGTTTCAATCCTACAATCCGTGAATGGTGTTATAGAGAATGTATAATTCCTTTGTCGCTAATGTCATGAATGAACTCAAGGCATGGTACAATCATCCTTTCAACATTAATCCATTTCCTTGATCTCAGAGTAGACTGGGTGAGATGTGTGTGACATCAATATCACATATTGATTAACACATGCATGTGCATGCCTTTCTCAATCCTACTCATCAAGTGGCCATGGACATTAAACTCCCTTAGGAGGGACAAATCCGATATCTATCACTCACCCCTCAAAAGCCCCATGTGTCAAAGTCACCCAATCATCCCCTTTATAGCAACCCATGTTTCAGGACTACGTTTGATGATGTCAAAGTGTACCCAACGACATGTGTTGAGTGTAGTGCTTTTAGGTCGAATAATCACATTCACCACCATCACTGTGAGAGTTTACTGTGACTACGAAATCATTGTTCCATGTTTCACTCTCACGGTAGGTCTGTCTGGTACACTTATTCTCTAACAAGTACCTATGTGCTTGGTTTGATATCACTATATCATGACTAATGAGATTCTGTCATCAACCAACACACAATCTAGTCTTTAGTGTTATTGATGTCTATGGTTATTTCCACAATACAACCGACTAGGGTGTGAATAAGAATGTATACTCTTAACATCTGTATGATCTCATTATTTAGGTCCTCAACCCAAAAGCATATGTCATCGAGTAAAACAATTCTTTAGACATCTATCATATTACACTATCATCTCAGAAACAGTTAAAACATGTAGATAGGAAATTGCCTTTATTATTACTCAAATCATTTACAAAGTATCCCATTACAATCATCATATGACTCGCTCTATGGGCATACATACCAACAATATTGTGTAGGCCAAATTCAAAAGAATGATAAAATAGGTGAATTGCTCAACATTGAGTAATAGGGGATACAACATACCTCAATATCAGAGTCTCAAATTCCAAAGCACTTCTAGATCCCAATATAGGTCCCCAAAGAGCCTATTAAACACATATACAAATTTTATGTCAATTTCACAAACATTAACCAAACCCTAAAAACCACCTTTTTATTAATATGTGAATTAGGTTATCAAAACTATTCTATATCTTAGCTTATGTTATTAGGAGTCCAAAACATATTTTATTAATTTTTTCTGACTTATAAATATTTAGTTACAAATTATACAAATTATTAACTTATTAATTACATCCATTAAAACCATCTCTTTAAACATGAGATTCAGGCAACAAAACCAATACCAATAGAAATCCCTTCTTTTTATGAATCCAACGAGTATTTATTTGTAATTTTCTGATTTGTGGATTATTAGTTATTAATTTTGCAAAATGGACCAATCAGAAACCAAGGAAAAGCCAACTCATCGTTTATCTAGCGAGAACGAGAGAGAGAGAGAGCAAGCAGGCCCGGCCTTACATGGCCCAACTAACGCTGGCCAAGTCAGCGGTTCAAGGCTCAGTTGACTCGCTCCAAAGAAAAGGATATTAAGGAGAAAAGACTGAAATCCCCTGGCGATAAAATAACTAAAGGAGAAAAGCGGAGGGTGAAAAGGTAAATTCATCAAGGGGTTCGTCCCCAAGCTCGATTGCAGACATGGAACTGAGGAGCTCCAGCCCGATTTGGGCGATTTTGCATCACATGACCAAACTCCAAGATGTGGGTACCAAAAGAAAGCCCAAGTGAAGACAAAACCAACCATACCTTCAATTCACCCAGAGGTGGTGAGGAAAGAGGGAGCAAACTGCCACAAAAGCCAAGGCTTCCGGTTGATCTTCAGCGACACATGCACAAGCTCTGGCTCAATTGGGTTGAGATAATTGCTACAACAATCTCCAAATAGCCGAGGGTAGAGTTATTTATAGACAAGGATGGGTAGGTAGGTGAGTAAACAATGGCACGAACTTGCTTGTTGTGCAAGATTTGGGGTTTCATAATTCGAAACAAAAAAGTTAGGGAAAGTAGAGATAAAGATAAGTAGAATCTAATAAGGAAACTATAGCAACAAAAATCATGATCAAACATTGAGTGTAGACTGAGAAATCCTGGTTGGAAAATCTACGTCGAACTGACCTGGTTTCCTTTTTCATCATGAGGTAGATGACAAGCTGGTAGCCGTTCGATCAAGAAATGAACGACCCAGATCCAAGCGCGCTTATATAGCCATGTGACAAAAAGACAATATAGAAGACTTTATACAAATAGAATCCCAATGGAAATGGAAATGCAAATAAATTTTCTATTTTATCTCTCCTCCAAAGAGGGTGCAAACAAATCCCAAATTATGTAAAATTTTACAAAGAGGCTAATTAAAGCACATGTATATTCCGAATATAAAATTAGATTTTCCTTTTAAAAACTTTTAATGAATTAAATAAATTAAATCTCATTTTCTCTTTTGTCCTTCATTAATGGCATTAGGATTATCCAAATTTGATGAAACTTGACCCACAAGTCTTCCTAAGTGAATTGGATACGATTTTATCATTAATTTCACAAGTTGAGATTATTTTTTTATTTATTTAATAAATAGAAGATTTTACACACTTTCTCTATCCTATAATTACTCATTAATAAAACATTATCCAAATTATTTGCAAATTTTCCCAGAGGCTTATTTTTATGTATAGATTACGAATTTGGAGTTAGTTTTCCAATTTGAGGGCTAACACTTTGGACAAAATTTTATAAATGACCGAGCAACAAGCGATGGGTCTAAACTCATTCATGGACATCGCATTATTCTTCTTGCGAATAAGTTTAATGAAGGCTTGATTAGCCTGTCTTAGCATCCTTCCACCCACCGTGAACCATCTGACTGCTCTACCCACATCTTCTTTTACAAGATCCAAGCATGATTAAAAAAAATTGCCATTAAATCCGTCCGGGCCAGGTGCTTTGTATGCACCGATAGAGAACACCACATCCTTAATTTCCGCATCAGTGACAGGCTTCAGCAACACCCTATTCATGTCGTCTGTGACCTTTGCATCTGGGAGGGTGGGGTCAGCCATAGCCGACCTAGTTGCTTGGTTGTAAGGCTCTTTGAAGAACTTCACAGTTGTATCCACAATCTTATCTGGTTCATCCACCAACTCACCTTTGGCATCTATAAGAGCATGAATGTGATCCTGCATATCATTCCTCCTGATCTCCATATGATAAACCTTAGTGTTCCTGTCACCATCCCTAATCCATCTCAACCAGCTTCTTTGCCATAGATGGACTTCCTCCGCCTTCTCCAGCTATACAAGACGACCAGCAGCTTGGGTTTCCTGCTCCATGAGCCTAGTGCAGGTTGGGTTACACCTTAGCTCCAGCGCAGCAACATTAAAAGCACCCTTAGCGTCGTTGATCAGATTGGGAAGGTCTATCCAACAACGAGACCACTCCTTAAGCTTCGCTTGAGTGTTCTTCAACTTTGTCATGATCCTGAATATAGGATTACCCTCCACATTAATATTCCAAGCATCCTCCACAGTACCTTTGAAAGAAGGCCAGTTGATCCAATGATTGAGAAATCTAAACGGGCGCCGCTCAGTTTTATAGGCACATAACTCCATCAGCATCCAGGTGTGATCGCTATTGGGATGGGCCCCAAGATGGATCACATCTTGTGGGAACACATTAAGCCAAGCATCATTTATGAGCCCTCTATCAAGGAAACTCGAGATTCTATTCATTGGAACCCTCTTGTTGTGCCAAGTGACACCGCCTCCTCTCATATTGACTTCCATCAGATTTGTCGCTCCACCGCCTCATTAAATCTTCTTAGAACAGAGTTAGGAACCAGCAGCCCGCCAACTTTCTCATGAGCCTTACGGATGTGATTGAAGTCGCCAATCACCAATTGTGGAAGCGCCTGTTGATTAGATCTGGCCAGAACGTCCCACAATCTTCTACGACGCCCCTCCAAATTCAGACCATAGGTAGTAGAAATTACGCTGTGAAAACCCCCTCTATTTATACAACTCTGAGTGATCATATGTTCCATCTCATGAATCGGTTGGATATCCTATATCCTCGGATTCCATCCCACCACAATACAGCCTCCTTCAACCTGGTCATGGTTGGAAGTGAACTCCCACCCATTAAGGAACATGTCGCTCATCCTCTCCCTACACTCATTCTTGATGTGAGTTTCCAAACACACACCAATCGAGATCTCCATCTCCCTTATTAGCTCCCAGATTCAATACTGCTTGTGTGGCAAGGAAGCGCCCTGCACATTCCACCCAAGTATCTTCATGTATTGGAGCTTGATGCTCCACCCCTTCCTCTGGTGTTGCAACCCCCTCTTCCTCTGCTGGATTGTCCCCTTCCCACCCTACCTCGCACAACACTGTGAGTAAGGGGAGTGTGGCCATTGTCCTCTCCCATGTCACCTAGGATCGAGAAGATAATACATGTAGACAACACCTCCTATGCCTCCAACTCCAGCTGATTGTCGTGCTGGTGCGGCACCCTGTGCCCAGGGGAGCCCCTTTCAACAATGGATCTCCTCACCTCCTGGAACTCCCCCCCATCCACAACACTCGGGGTAGTGGCAATAGTTGCTTCACCAGCAGTCCCCGTTCCAGAAATACCTCCATTAGTATCTGCCACCTGGACCCGGGCCGAATCATCAGGACCAGGGACCCTCGATGTCGCCGCCTCGACAGAAGCATCAACCACAGTGGCATTCACAACCTTGGAAGCCCGACACCGACGACTTGACCTCCTGCTAGTAGACCGTCCACTGTTGGGATTACGATTGTCCCCCTACACAACCTTCTGGCAGTACCCAGACCTATGCCCAAACACCTTGTAGGCGTCACAACGGTCGGGTAGAGCCTCATACTACATGCGGATTTCCATCTCTTCACCGTTGGGAAACTCCACCAACACCACAGGGGACAGATCCTTATCTGCCGGTATCTCCAAACACATTCTCGCAGTGCCCTTCATCTTGCCACCACCTAAAAATTTGAAAGATCTCGGTGTGCCCACAACATGCCCGATGATGGTGAGCGCACAGCATGACCAGTGATGACCGATATCTGGAAGCGTCACCCACACCGGTGCTGAGGTCAACGTCTCCCTCCTAAGGTCCACCTGGCGTGACCAGCGTCTTGTGAGGATGAGTTGGGAGTCGAAAAACCACAGTCCTCTGTCCAGCGAGACATCCAGGTCCGCCTCATTAGAGAAGTTGACGAGGAACAACCCCTCACTCATAGACGCCATCTGGATCTCACCCTTCGGTCGCCAAGTTCTGAGCATCCACCCATACAGCTGGGTTGGATGGAACTTCTTACCCATCACCTGAATAATCATGGCATGTTTGTTGAAATCGTCCATCTCTTCCTGGACGGGAAGAGAGAACTTCATCCTGGGCCTTGAGTCTCCCACCTTGAAATAGGGCGCCTTTGGGACTTTCAGCACAAGCACCAGTCTGCAACCATGCGGGACAGCCATGGGTTTCCTCAGAGTATTCGCCCAGGCCATCCCCACCGTGATGTTTACGCTGGGATCATTCCAATCTTTGACCCTAGCCTCTAGGCCCGAAGGGGGCGCCAACGGAGGAGCGGCAGAGGCCAGAGACACAGTAGCACCAAGAACAGAGGTTGGAGGGGGGACAGAACCCTATGCCGGTGGAGAGGTAGGGGTCGGAGAGGCGGCAGAGTCAAGAACGGAGGTGGGAGGGGGGGCAGAGCCCTGTGCCAATGGGCCGACACCTCCCATGGCGGCTCCGGTTAGAGATGGAACGGAGCGCGCTAGATAGAGACAGGAGCGGAGCATTTAGGCTATTTTAGTTCTTTTATATACCAATACACAATACACAAAATTTACCAGTGCCTTTTGAGGAGAAAGACAAATTCTCCTTTACATCTCAAGGAGAACTACCACCTTCTTTGATCAGCCGCCAGAAGGTCACCCACTTCACCTCTTCTTTGACAGATGCAGAAGAGCACTGTTTCTTCACCTCTTCTTTTATGGCCATGAAAGAGCACAAATATGGGACAACCTTCACTTCAAGAAGTAGTATAATAGAAATACAACAACGTAGAAGTAAACTAGAGATAGGAAATGACCAATTGAAATCACAAGATGTACAATAAAGAACTAATGAAAAAGTTATGATGATCCACTCCATAAGGTTGAGGTAAGGTTATACTAGGTATAGAGGACACTAGAATTGAGCTAAGGCTTAGGCTAGAATGAAGGCAACTTGAAGTGCAGAACATAAGCATTTTGAGTATGATCGCAAGGACTATGTATGCTCAAGAGTATGTCAATTTTTGTGCAAGTTGTGTGTTTGGTGTCCTAAGACCACTCCTATATATAGACATGTTTACAAATGGTTAGAGTAACTACGGGGAGTGTCTAGAGTGTTCTTAGTGGTCAACTATCTGTTAGGACAAAATTAGTTGGGTTGCAACAGCTAATTTGATCGTTAACAAGTTTTTTCTGCAGAACATTCTCAATTGAGAAATATTTCAACTAGGAATTGTCTCGGTTGAACTCTTTGTTAACCAATCAGTGCTATGAGTCTCAACTGAGTCTGACGATAATGTGTCTTTCAATCTTCCTGGTCAGCAAGGTATAACATCTCTTTTTCGTCTGACAAAGTCTTTGACTGAAAGGGTGTTGGTCGACAAAGCCTTTGATGAAGACTGACATGGAACTCAATGAATATGGTATTTCCTCTACTATTTTCTAAATCCTTGACCGAGTGGATTTCGGTCAACAAATTCTTCGACTCAGATAAAACTCTATAAAATTCTATGAAAAATATGGGAATACATATCTAATGACTTTTCTAATAAATTCTAACAAACCTAAAGGCTTCATATGAGTGTGGGATAGAGTTTTGGGTAGGTTTTGGAAAATCATCACTTGTCCTTACATCATATCTATCAAGATGCATGAAAACATACTTGTACAATTATATTCATGGTACAACTAGGTCTACAAGTATCCAATCTTATACAAATTTGCATGGTCTTTGTAGTTGGATGTTGACTTAGTTCCTTGATAACCTGAAACACTTAATGCATATGTTAGTTACATAACTTGGAAAACATTTGCAGCATCAAAATTTGGTTGAGCCATATCCAAAAAGCCAACAATCTCCCCCTTTTTGACTATGCCAACTATTTCCATAAGATAGGTTGAAAATAGTCAATTTAGAGCTACGTACCTTTTAAAATACATTGAAATTGCTTTATTGATAGCCAATGTATATTTCTCCACTTTATAAATTGCTTTGTTGATAGCCAACTTATCTCATGAATTTTTCTTCTCCTTTGTCATCTCAAAAAGGTAGAAAGTTATAAAGATAACATGAACCCCCCTTAGTGGGACACTTCCCCTTAGTGAGATAATCCCCCTAAATGATCCACATTTAGGAGAAGGAAAAGTTTATACCGAATGTGCCAATTGAAAAAGAGAACCAATTGATGGATAAGACAAGAACAAGGATAGACATTAATCACATTAAGACATAGTTAAAAAGCCATATATGACAAGGGACAATATTAAAATACTATCTAATTACCAATGAGAGGAATGTTAAGTCCTTCATCATAGCAAGACCCAATTAGCCCAAATTATTGAAAGGATACTCTAAACCAATGGTAAGGAATGTTAAGTCCACCATAGTATAAAGATGCCAAATATACCATTTTCTAAAGAATATTTCAATATCAATGTAAGGAATGTTAAGTCTTCCATGATATAGAGACTTTCCATAAAAATTTAAAGATAAGATAAAAAATGATTTCTCAATCATTTTCGAAGGATGTTAAGTCCAGAAATGATTAGACAATCCTTTAAGCACAAAATTAGATCAAAAAAAGAATCTCTAGACCAAATATAAGGGATGTTAAGCCCATGTTGGTATAGAGAAGACATTAAACATCATAACTTCTCTAAAAGAAACTCGAAACCAAATGTCGAAGGATATTAAGCCATTATTGATATAGAGAAATTAAGAGCAGAAAATATACGAAAGTTATATTAAAAGATTGTAAGCTCCCCCTTAATCTAATACCAAGCAAAAAGAGCACAATTAAAAATATAACATTTATTAAAGACAATAGATTGTCTTTGGTAGTAAAAATCAATCATTGTCTATTGTGAGAAAGATCTTCTTCAAGCATGAAATTGTATTATCTAAATCAAAATTTTCTTAAAGAATAATGCTATAATTAATATGAGTAAAAGGAGGTAAACGTCTAATTGTAAAGAAGTTTTTCTTTTAATGGAAAGAATTGATTATGAAATTTATCATTTATAGACTTAAGATCATCCAATCTCGTTTGTCAATAGCAATTTGTTCTTTAAACTAATTTAGTTAAACCTAAGGAATCAAGCAAACTAGACAATTTATTCTTTTTTTCTTATATTTTCTACTTTTATTGCCTTGAACTTCATCGTCATCATGTACACTTACATGTACTCCTTCTTCATTATCACCTATTCCCATGATGACACTATTTTACATTTTCTCCAAATGAAGGGTCCTCCCTTTCTCTTTTTGAGTGTATTGAATACATTTTTATATCCAATAATATGCTTGGAGAATCCACTACTAATCACCCAATCATGAAAAATTGAGAAGGATTTTGGTACTCAATTACAATCCATGATGGTTAGAATACCATAGATATTATGGATGGAAGTAATAGCCAAAAAGTTTTCTACATATATGAAATTAAAAAATTCTCTAGCAATGATTAAATATTCATGCTAAAATTTTTATAATCTAATTTTTGGTCAAACTATTTGTGGATGGTGGGGTCCCTCAGTGAAGATTTTTTCGACCAAGATGTAGTTCAAGAGAATCCAAAATATCTATTTGATAAGACATGCAAAATCTTTGTTTGATAAGACATGCAAAAGAATTTTCATTCAAATAAATAAAATATATGCAAGTGAGTTAGGAATATGCAAATTATCATCAAATTAGGTTGAGATAAGACACAAAAGCATTTATCAATATTAATAATAGGTCAAATCTCAACATGTTCCTCTTTTTATCCTATGTTTGGTATTTTGGAGCCCAAACCATGTCAAGGGCTACATTGTTCTGATAATCACATGAAAAGTAATCATCTTCAAGATGTTGATAGTAGTGGCATGATAAAAGATATTTGATTTTTATTTTCAACATTTGGGAATTCTACAACTTTATATATAGGAATATATGTTGTTCTAGTCTTGGAAGCATAAGTATTTTTAATTTTAGGCATATGTGGAGATTTGTGCTTTGGCACATATCATAAACTTCTCATTCCTACTTGTTTAGAAGCATTAACTAAGATATTATCAAAACTTTTGTTATGTTGCAGTAAACTAGAAATTTGTTTTTGTAACTCAACTATTTTAGCATGTTTTGTATCCAAGTCTAGGTTTACTTGGGAAAGATTCAAAGAAAAGTATCTCTTTCTTTTACTAAAGCATCATAATCTGAATTTGTGCACAAAATAGGTTGAGTTTGATAATCTTTTAATTTAGCAAGCATATCAATTTTTTCTTGAGAGAGAAAACTATAGTTATTTTCAAATACAAGTATTTTAGCATTGTAACTCTGAATACATTCTTTTAGTACATTATTTAAATAATTTAAAGCATCAATTTTAGAACTATAATTTAGATTAACATTAAGTTCATCAATAGTTTTGGCTAGTTTCTTCTTTTCTTTTTTTCAGCCAATATATTTGGAATGAAATTCTTCAAGACTACTAACTGATTTTTCTTTAGATAATTCAAAAATATGTACCTCATTGGTTTCTTTTTCATTCACTTTTTCCCTGAGACATTCTACCGCCTCTTTGATGCCTTCGCTATCATCACTTGATTGATCTCATGCAGCTTTGTAGGCTTTATCTTTCTTCTTGAATGATGACTTATTAGCTTTCTTGAGTTTTAGGCATTCACAAACTAAGTTTCCTTTCTTTCCACATTTAAAGCACCTAGAAGAAGAGGAAGGACACTAGGAATTTTGTTAGAAAGAAATTTCCTATATTTCTTGTCATTTACTATCAAGTGATTGTCATCGTCATCATTGCATGTGTTACTACTTTAGTGAGCGATGTTCTTTGATGAAGCTTTGGTAGTAGTTTTAAAAGAAAGATCCTTTCTTCTTTCTTTTTCTTACTCATCCTCTACTTTTTCTTCTTTTTCTAGAGTGACTTCATGCATTTCCAAGTTCCCTATGAGTTGCTCCATCTTCAATGTTGTAAGATCATTAGATTCCTCTATTGCAGTGACCTTTGACTTGTACTTGGGAGGTAATGATGTGAATATTTTGGAAACTTGATCTTCTTCACATATGTGTTTTGAAACACACTTGTAACATCCCCATATTTTTAAAACTTAATCTAATGTGAAATGTCCAAATTGAAACCTCAACTCAGCGAGAATCCCAATTTAAACACCCACACTAGGCTAAGCGGAAGAAAATCAGAGGAGGTCAGAAGGAAACAACATTAGCACATACACCTGAACAATAATAAAGCCATAAAACAAATGTTCACCATTCAACATATAATTACATAATGAATTGTTACATCATTTGATATTACATATTGAACAACAAAATTTTACATATACATGTACTATCTTTAAACAAGAAGATCTTAAGACAACATGTCCACTTGTACATCAGCTTGCTCAACTGTTAGCTATCCTGGTCTTCAAGATCATATGTCCACAACCTAAACAAAAGATTACATGTGGTATGTGTCAGCACAATATTCAAGATTACTAGTGAGTACACCTATGTGTATTTTCATATACATCTCATTATTAAGCTTGGAAATAAGATATAACTAATACTTGGCAGTAATAAACAAGTATAATAAAAAGTATATACTTGCACAAAGATATTCATTAAAAAAAGAGAACACATATTTTTAGCACATTTTCCATTATATCATCCATGCATTTACTACCTAAGAGTTGAATGCATTAAGGCCTTTATGATCTACTACTAAAGAGTTGGATCATTTCACAATGTGATCTCTACTTCCAAAGATTTGGATCACTTCTATGTACTTTACTACCAAAGAGTTGAAGTACTTTACTTTCTAACACTTTACTACCAAAGAGTTGAAGTGCTTGGATATAATGGAATAAATATATTATGTTTCATGTGTTCATAGCCATAAATATGGAAAATCAAGAAAGATATAATACAAGAACAATCATTTCATTCAATATCATATGCCAAGTGTTTACTACACATATAATACAAGCATAGTGTATGATAAGCTAAGTAAGAGGTAAGGGTGTACATTGAAAAGAGACAAACTAAACAACATATCCCTCATGTCAACTATATCCTTGTTAAACCTTGATTAAGGCAAAGATCATTTATTACCATCATGTTCTCGTCCTCTCAACCCTATTTATGATTTGTTATGGTTTTACTTAGATCATTTGATACTCTCCTTTTCACTTGTATTCTTGTCTTGTAATTATATTACTGAGATCATGTTCCATGTTATGGTTTGTTTGTATGGAGATTAGTTTCCATATCATTGTTTGCATATATTAACCCTATATTAGATACATCATTCCTATTAGGGTTTTCTCATCATTATAGGATCCTTAAACATGTAACCTTATTTACACACATAATTATGATCTCATAATTTTATCAAGGTTTCCAGGTACTGATATGAGCTTACCCTTCAATTTTTAGGGTTTGTTGAGCACGTTTGTAATTATTTCACATTAATTAGGGTTATTATCCCCAATTTGCATATGGAGAAAATTACTTAATTTTGTGCATTAGCATCATAATTACTAACATTAGATGGATTACAAGTCACATTTTGGAGTTACTGGAATATTTTGATAGTTTTAGTTCATTTTTTGGTATTTATTATCCATGAAATAAGTATATAACATCATACATGATATCACCATTATTAGTACATCAAAAGCTTGATAGTATCATTTTACTGTGTACTACTCATTTTTTGAGAAAATTGGTATATGATTTGTACTTTTCTAATAATCGAGCTAATTAGTATGAATCAAACAAGATCTTGAGATTTATTGAAGATTTACCTTTTGCGAGCCAATCAGTACTCACTACGTGTCCCTCAAGGGATGCATTTCTTCTTCTTGCGACATAGGTGGGCCTACCAATTCTTGTTTGGTTCAGCTCCATCAGTCTCAAATTTCATTAATTAAACCAGTCAGGTTCATGATTGTGTTTGGTGGTTTTATGGGCTATGTGGCCAGTCCAGCCTCTTCTCTCTCTTTCCCACATGAGTCTATTGGGACTTAGTTCTATAGGGTGCCGCTGCAAGCTTGATCTTTGGTGACAAAATAGCTCTACCATAACCTTCCATTCCTACTATCACAAAGATCCACCAACCTAGGTGGCTGGAAGGAATCTCCAACGGCTACAGAGATATACCACAACATCTTCAAAGCTCCATATCCATGGCCTCGTCAACATCCTCCTCCAGGTAAAAGGAATAGAAAGGGGGAAAAGAGGTGTCTGCCATCATTCTGACATTTGGGGCTTCCAACAGCTTTGGACTTCCACCCTGAACTCATCCTTCACCCTCATTCTCAGCGAGAAGCTATTTGCATCAGCCTCCGAAGCTCGTTCTCTTCCTCCAGCGAACTATGGTTGGTCACCTACGGGAACCACCACTTCCATGGGGCACGGAACCAATAGAAAACTGCTCCTTTATCTCGTCCTTTCTTCTCCCTATTTTGACCACTCTTTCCTCTCATCTTCTCGCTCTTCTAGCTCCATTCAATGGAGTTCACCTTGCTCATAGTGCATGTTAGTGGCGGTGGAGAGACTGTAAAGAGGGGGAGGCTTTTCTCATCATTGTCTTCACCATATCATAAGAGACAGGGGTCTAAAGAAGTTAAAGGACAAGACGAGGACAACTACTTGGTCATCTCTAGTGATTACCTCTCATACATGACATGGGATCGTGGGTTGTTCTTTGTTCCAACATCCCCACTACCTTGCTCTAATTGCAAGGTAGGAGATGAGTGGGAATTGTCAGATCACCAACATCCAAGGGCTGTAATGAGCCCATGTAGTGAATCCATGGCTTCGTCAGGTCTAGGGCACGGGACATTGATTTGACTCACGACTCAGGTCTATAAATACTCAATAATGCACATTATTTCCCAAATTTCAAACCTTAATAACTCCCTATAGGGTCCTCCAATTTCCACCAAATTTTAACCATAGATTTATTACCTTTCAAGATACATTGACTTTGCTGCCTCTCAAGCTACATTCTAAACAAATTTGGTGACAATACTCAACTATTTGACTAGTCAATTAATTTCCTCAAAATGACATAAACTTTGGGATATTAATCTTGAAATCATCCACAATCAACACTTAAACTGCACAAAACACTTAAAAACCTCAATGTAAGTCAAACTCACAAGATTCACTTGTCTTACTTAGTTTTAGAGATTCCAAAATTTTAGTCCATCACAACACTGAAGTTGTTGATAATGTTAGAAAATCTTGCATACATTTCTACAATACATTTGTTAGGTTGCATACAATATAGTTCAAATTTGTGTTTTAACATACTAATTTTAGTGTTTTTCACTTGTGTAGTACTCTCATGAGTTATTGAGAGTTTATTCCGTATTTCATACGTTGATTCAAGAATAGATGTACAGTTCAATTCAATAGGAGATAAAGAATAGTAAAGAATTATTACAACCTTTGCATTAAGTGTGGATTACATTATCATTTCGGTGTCTAATTGCTCTAGATCCATGGTTGGAAGTGTATAGTGTCTATAAATCATCTTCTAGAACTCGAACCTGATTCCTTGAAAATAGAATTGCATCCTCCTCTTCTAGTATGTGTAGTTGGATCCATCAAACATGGGTGGTTTGCTCAAATAAGGTCCTTTAATGTTGATTTGTCCCAATTGGTTGTCCCCCATTCTTGAAGACTTGTTATGGCTCCTTGAAGACTGGTTCTGATACCAATGAGAAGACCCTATGGGGGTGTGAATAGAGTTTTATAATAATTTAACAAAATATTAGAATTACTTTGCTAAAAGAATGCATAAATATAAAGCAAGCTAGTGGACAAAAGAGGAAACCGCGAGAACACACACATTTAGAGTGGTTGTGTCAAATGATGTCAGTAAGCTACCTGATTGTTTCCAACTAGAATTTCTAAAGCATATATTTTATTCCTTTTATATACTGATATAAAATACACCATTTTTATCCTTGCCTTTTGAGCAAGACAAACCCTTCTTTTCAATTCAAGGATAACTACCACCTTCTTTGACGGACAGTCGGTTGGTCACCCACTTCACCTCTTCTTTCACAGATGGGGAAGATCATCATTTCTTCACATCTTCTTTGATGACCAAAGAAGAGCACCAATCTTGGACAACCTTCACTCAAAGAAGTATCTCAGGAGAAATACAACAGTGTAGAAGTAGATTGGAGAAAGGAAACAACCATTAAGCTCACTAGATGTACAATAAAGCAGTAATGGACAACTAATAATGAGACCTCTTACAAGTCATAGGAAAGGCTATATTAGGTAGAGAGGAAACTAGAATCGAGCTAAGGCTCAGGCTAGAATCATGGAAACTAGAAGTGTAGAACCTAACAACTTTGAGTAAGATTGCAAGTAGTATGTATGGTCAAGGGTATGTCAATTGTTGTGCAAGTTGTGTGTTAGGTGTTCTAAAACCACTCCTACATATGGGGACTATTTACAAGTGGTTAAGGTAATTATGGGGAGTGTCTAGAGTGTTCTTAGTGGTCAACTAACCATTAGGATGAAATTAGTTGGGTTGAAATTGCTAAATTGATCATTAATAGATTTTGTATGTAGAACATTCTCAATCAAAAAAACTTCAACTAGAACTATCTCGATCGAACTCTTTGTCAACCACATAGTGCTCTGAGTCGCAAATGAGTCCAATGGTAATGTGTCTATCTATGTTCCTAGTCAAGAAGGTATAATGTCTCTTTGTTGGTCAATAAGTCTTCAAGCGAGAGGGTGTCGATCGACAAACACTTCGACCTAGACTGACTTAGAACTCAATGAATATGACAGTTCTTCTCTAGTTGTCTATGCCCTCGACCAATTGGACTTCAATTGAAAAATTCTTTGATCGAGAGAAAAATTTATAAAATGTCATGTAAAATATGGGAAAACCCATCTAAAGACTTTTGTAATGAAACCTAACAACTCTAAAGGCTTCATATGAGTGTGGGATAGGGTTTTGGGCAAGTTTCAAAAAATCATCACTTGTCCTTATATCATATCTCTATCAAGTTGTAGGAAAACACACTTGTACAATTATAATTATGGTACAACTAGGTCTGGAAGCATCCAAGCATATATAAAATTTCATGGTTTTTATAGTTGGATCTTGACTTAGTTCTTTGATCACTTGAAACACGTAATACATATGTTAGTGACACAATATGGGAAATATTTGCATCATTAAAATTTGAGTGTGCTATATCTAAAAAGCCAACAAGGTCTTCTTTGATGTCGTTGATCATAAAATCACAAGGGAAATAGGCATCCTTGCCAACCTTTATTAGATTATCCTCTAAAATATCTTTGATCTTCATCATAGAGGAATCTACTAGATGGATAGTCATGGTTGTGGGAAGCATCTATGTGAATCCTAATATTTAAAACAAGTTGTATGGCATGATGGAATTGCTTGCACCTAAGTCTTCACACCCCTTATGCAAGTATTATCACCCAAATAACAAACCATCCTGAATGAAACATGATCCTTTTGCTTGATTGGCATTTTGTTTAGAATGATCAGATGTAGTTTTTGGCAATTTCACAGTCTCATATTCTTATGTGGTGAAACTTCTTGGGTAGTAGAGTCTTCAAGTACATTGACCATGAAGGGATTTCAACAAGGGAATAAAAAAAGGTGATGTCAACATGAAGCTTCTTCATAACTTCCTTGAATCTAATGAATTTGGCATCTAGCCTTGTCTACTCGAATGTATCTGGTAGGAAGGCCATGGCTTGTAGACTGGAACATTAGGTTGGACTATCTCAACTTATGGTACATCAACATTCGGATCCTTTCCTGTATCAATATCAACAACTTTATCTTGCACTCACTCTCTCATATCTATCACAGTATCATCTTCATCAAAGCTTATTGGCACACCCTCTAGATTCACTAGAGGAGCAGATGATGCGTACACATTCACAAAACATGTAGAATGACCTTTAGCTACTCGAGATGCTTGTGATTGTTCTCAGGTTGTCTAGCAATATAACCTACAGGAGGTCAGAAGTATGTTGTTAGCTGGGCAAACTAAGAATTTATTGTTTTTAATAAGATTGCTCATTTGCAAACATCATTTCTAAGATAAAAGCATTTGTACTAGTGTATACAATTTTGTCATTTATGGAACGAGGTGGAGTGGGTTGTTGAATCTATGGTAATTGATTTAGATTTTTGAAGTCCTATCCTTCATAGATATTGTGATTTTGGATATTACACCGATGGTTTCCTTAGTTCATGAAGTTATTCTAGTTGTTATATTGGAACCCTGGAGGGTCATGGCCTTGATTGTTCACTTGGGAAGGTCGTTGTAGTGATGCATTCTTTGTGTTGTCTAGATTTCCATACTAGAAACCCAAATGGATCCATGCTTGGTTAGAGTTGTAGTAGGCTTGATCAAGAATATTATAGATGGAGTAAAGATCCATATGATGTCCATCCTTGTCCTATGTCGGACCATTTACCATGATAACATTGTAAAGCAGTTGGCATTGTAGAGTAGAATGGTAATGGGCTTGCTAGTCCTCACAAAAGAAATCTACAGATTTCACTTCTTCCTTAAAAGAATGTGGATGCCAGGATCGTTGTGGTTGTCCTCTCTTTAGAATTGCATTAGATGTGGATTCAAGATTGTCTTCCTTCAAGATGAGTTTCTTGGTGGATTGAGAAGTGGATTTAAACTCATGGTTGTTTTTGTTCATGGCTACCTTGAGGACACAACCTTGTCCTTGGTAAGATCAGGCTTGTGTTTCAGAACTTCTTTTGACAATTTCCCAAGCGATGTCGAAATTTAGGATCATGAAGTTTCCTCCAGTTGAGGTGTTAAGAAGATATTGGCATTGTCATCCACACCCATATAGTAAATTTCAATCAACTAGACCTGAAGAACATCATGATGTGGGCAGTGCCATAGGATCTATTTTAATCACTCCCAAGCTTCATCTAACAATTCTCCTAAAACCATGGTGAATTGTGTGGTTTGCCCCCTAATTTGAAAAGTGAGGGACATAGGATAGAACTTTTCGAGAAACTTGGACAAAAAAGCTTACCATCTCATGATGTAGTCTATTTTCATCGTATTGTACCAACTGTTGTCCTGATCTATCAATGAATATTCAACCACCACAATTTAATGGCATGGTCACAAACACCTAGTATCTTGTGCACGACACACAGATCAGATAAGCACTTGAGTTGATCTTGGCAATTATGTTCCTTATGGATGAAGAAGGGGTTGCTTTAGAGCATGGTGATTCACTCCATATAGATTTATAAATGTGGAATGTTGATAGCAAGAGGCATGACGAGATTCTATGCTTCAGTGCCCTAGGGAATTTGGAGAACTCCTAAACTTGCTTTTGTGGATCTTCTTCGTGAGCTATAGCTTCTTAGGCTTCCTAATCAGTAGCCATGCATGCTCTTGTTTCCTAAACCAAGGGCTCTCTCTTGGGATTTTAAGCCTCTCTCACCTATCAATTGATCTCTTACCCATCCATAATGTTCGAGTATGATCAGTTTAGATGGTGAAATATTCTATCAATCTCTAGATCAAATAAAAATGGTGTAGAGTCAATGCTTTATGAGTGTCTCTTACACCTTTAGTACATAAAAAATAGTATATGATGTTGAGAATTGAGGAAGTAGTTATTCAAAAAGGTATGAATGATTATCAATTGAAAAATAAAAATCCTAATTATTCAAAATAATGGGGTTTGAAAGATTTTCCATCATACACAAAAATGACATTAAAATTTGGTGTGGGTCATTTGCACACACATGTTCACTAGTAAAGAAGAACCCTAGAGTTTAAGCCATAATGAACAACAATCAACTCGTCTGCAAGAAAACTGGTAAATTGTAGTGTAGATAAGGGTCAAACCCAAGAGACAACGTGATCAAGAATCACTTCCAGAACCAATAGTCAAGAATAATATTTAAATTTGGTTGTTGAGAATGTTTATGAACTAAGGTTGAAATTACATATTGCAAGGAAATAGAATAAACTAAGGTTTAATTCAAATTATAAGAAGCACCAGGACTATTGGGTTTCATACTCATCACCTACATCCTATCCAATTATTACAACTCAATTAATCTCCCATTAATAAATGAAAACCAAGTGCATTCTCCTCCTTGATGATTGTAAATTCATAAGGACCATATTCCTTGTGGGCTCGATGTCTCATTACCCACAATTCACAATTTAGTCATCCTATAAGATCTCTGTAGTGATTTCTATGTGGCTCTTACACATCCATTTGACAATATAACCCTAAGTTTTATGGTCTCTACACTTAGTGTTATATCAAGCAATGCTAACATAGTAATCAATTTAGATAGAAAGAAAAACTTCAAGGGAGCAGTCTAATCATATGAGAACATCAAGGTTGATAAAAATAAGATAGTCTATAGATAATGGGCTACTCCGCTTGCCCCAATGAGAAAGTCTACTGACTCATGTTAGGAAAAAGAATGCAAATACAAGAACAAAGATAAGAAGTCATGTTAATTAATGAATAAGAAGGCAACAACCATTGGTCTCTAGCTAATGCAGTCTGACATGAATTCAATCATCCAAGGAACTCCGCTAGAATGATCTTCTTCTTTTTCGTCTCATCTGACCTGCTACCTTGGAGCCTCCCCTTGCTTGAGAGAGAATAGAATTGATTATCATGTGTCTTGTCACTTTCTTTTGTTATATATTTCTTTTGAGCCAGTGGCTATGAAACTGCTCTCCATCAGCTGTGATGATCGGGTGACCAGGTAGTCTGGTTGGGCCAATCACTTGCATGGTAGAGTGAGTGTTGGTCTTGAAGTCATATGATCCCTATAAGGGGGTCAATCAATTTACTTTGTTATAATGATTCTAAATATTTTTGTGATTGGGCAATACTAGGAGGGGTTTTCCTGATACACTAAATAGTTCACTTGTTGTATGTCTCTAGATTAGAAATTATCACAGAATGGTCGACTGACTAGAAAGCATATTTGATCAATTTGGTGGTCTACAAAAGTCATTTAAGTTATTAGATAAGTGTGAGGAATTGGGAATTAACTCAAGTGGATCGATCACTTGAGGAGATCATGCAAGTAGTATCATCTTTCTGCAATTTTTCTATAGATGGATTGGTTGATCTCGTAAGGGGAATGCCTAAACTTTTGTTGTTGGAAATCATTAATAGTTCATGATGTTTATGTGACCTTTTGATTGGATGATAGGCTAAGGGAACACTTGATCTAGGGAGTAAATTTGGAAGTATTTTGAATGGGCATGTAGGTTGAGAAACTAGGTGGTTTGATCAACCAATCAGCCCGCTAGAACGTACTAAACATCTTGAATCATGATGTGACTTGCTTCAATACTTCATCTGGGCTTGTCTAAGAATCCCTTGAATGTTCTAGAGTTGATGTGTGCTTAATCCTGAAAAAGAGCAAGGAGAATGATAAAAGTCCTAGCTAATTGAGGATAAGAGCAATGATAGAAAAAGTAAGTAAAACATGATGCAAATGGAGATTGAAACTAGTGAAACTAAATAGGAAATCACAATGAAAATGTGATGATTATGAATTCATCAATGTGTTGTGTAGAAATTGTAATTGCATAATAGATGTTAAACTATTATTAGTTTGAGTGTTACTGACGTGTCTATTTTTATCATATATTACACTTGGATATCTTGAATTATTTTCATATACTTTGGTAACATGATGTAATAATGAAATATCAAAATGCATCATCTTGTGATGTTTTTATGTGATGTGGCTAAAAATAAGATTTATGGAAATTAAGTGACTGTATTAGGTCATTTACATGACTAGGAATTCACATATACAATATTACAACATGAAAAAAATCATTCCTACTATTAATATTAATCTACTATATTTCAACACAAAACACTTCCAAAGTCTGCTTAATTATTCTTCAATATAGACTAAATTTAAAATTGTATTCTACTCGATTTGCTTAATAAAAAACTGATACCTAAATTTACATTTTTTTGGTATTCCTGCAAAATATATTAACTTTCAAAAATTAATTAATTGTGAAAAACATGGATTGACATATCTTTAGCCAATTACTTAGTTGAGAAACAACACAATGTCAAATAACCCTATAAATGATAATGGGCACTCTATGATCAACACCTTGGGTTGGGCTTGGGCTTGGGTTGGGCCTTTGATGGAGGGAAGTATGCCATAGTCTTTAGAGCAATCTTGATTATGTCATACTATGACAACTTGACTTTAGCTCTCCTCAATTATAATCTTCATCTCTCATCAAGTGGCCTTCTTACTAAGTTTCATATCATTTAATGGTTTATGTGTCATGAAAAGGAAATTTACTCAAGTCAATGGTTAACGTTACAACATGTAACAGTATTTTGCAGAATTGAACTAAGTACCATTCTTTAGTTTGTAACCATCTTACAAGATAAACTGGTCCTAATCATTATCACGGCCACTCTCCCTAATGTGTTTAATATTGCAGAGAACTCAATTCTAAATCCAATAGTGTGAAAATCACCTCAATTGGTTGTCATAGCCAAAGTTATGGCCTTTCAAAATTGGGTAAAATTATAATGTAAAATAATTAGAATTACTATATTTTGACTCTAAATGTGCCAAATGTAGGTGTATGGCCCAAATTGAGCGGAAGCCATCTCTTTTTGCCTGATGTTAGTTTGGGTTAATCATTATTATCAAATATGTGTCGACACATCGGACCCTGCGATCCAACAACCACAAACTTGTCTTCTTCCTCCATATGCACCACTGGCACAAAGGCCAATGGTCACCATCTACCACACCCAAGCTTGATCTATATCCCCATTCTAACCTCCTTTTCAACATATAACCCTAGTTATGCCTATAAAGCTTATTTCCTAACTCATGTCTCCTCTTTTCAACACATGATGTGAAACCTTAGACCACCCTAGTTATCATATTCAACATGGAGACCCCCTTGTTGGTCTCCCATTTCCACCATGAAACAAAATTATTGTGAGCCCACATCGCGCATGGCTGAGTCTTTTGATGGGTTTGTTGAGCCTTGCTACCCTCACTGTGATTGACGTCGGTGAGGTAGGTAGTTGTTGTGGATTTAGTCCATGCTTCTCTAAACCCACTAGAAAGGGCTATTGTGGAGGTAGTGAGTTGCGGACAATCATGGACAAATTGGTGGTTAGCAGTCAAGGTTTGTGTGCAATAAACCACAATATGATACATAATAGGGGTGGGGCTCAACATAGAGTGCAGGTGAGGGAGGTTCAGAGCATCCATGCGATCTTGGACCAAAAAACTAGATAAATCAATGCAGTGATCGAGTCATAATTAAATGTAACGCCTCTATACTTCGTTAACATTTCTATCGTAAATCTCGAAATTGCATAACTCTCAAACTCCATAGCCAAATTAAGAAGACTATAATACCAAATTTATCAACTGGACAAGATCGACAAATTGGGTATGGTTTTAGACATTGAGTCTACTTCTAATCTTCTTATTTTAGTATATATGTGGCCTTTGACTTCTTTGACTGTGTTTTATGCATGAATATGATAAAGTTGAGATATTTGATGCTCAATCTACCCTCGAATCCCCAAATCTGTAATCTAGTTCTTCTTTGAAGCCTAATAATGATCCTAAGCTCTTTTATTTCTCTTATGCTAACCTAAAGGCTCTCATGTGATAATTTTTAGATAATAATTATGTTTTTACCCGACATTTCTAATCTTGCATCTTAATGTGGACTAGGTTTAGACCAACCTCGAAAGCATTTTGTTATGTTATTCTATATGGGTTCAGACGCTTCAAGTGTGACCCTTTATGTGATGATGCTTGAGTATACTTGTTTCAAATGTTACATTGATCTATTATGTGCATCAAACTCATTTCTCCTATTTAATATGATAACCTTAAGCCTCTACAAGATGCTAATGATCATGAACTTCCTCTTCTATGTTGTGATGTTGCACATTGCAAAAAAAAAACCTTTTAGGGCCTAATATGACTTATGTGGCCTACATGTCTTGCTTTTTCTCTAATCATGACATAGGCCCCAAACCTCAGGTCTTATCCTCTCAAATTAGGAGATATCTCCTCTTATGATAACTTTGATGTGGATGTGCCAGATTAATCATATGTTAATGATGTATTGAAATATGTGATTTTTTATGGTAGTTGAATTGTTAATACCCAATATTAGCCTTTTTGATGCCTAGACCTTGGGGATATCCACCTAATCTATAAAGTACCTCTTGTGTACTCATCTTTCTGACCTAATCTCATATCTTAGTTGAAGCTCATGACTTTATTAAGCATACCCTTTTTTTCCTATTATGACTCTTTTGACCCTAAAATGTACATAAGTGACATGAGTCTTCAAATAATCGTACAAAATAAATGGAATCTCATATTTATAGTAAACTTGAACCACAAATTTATGAAGGATCCTAAATCAAGAAAAGATCTTCAAAATCACTAAAAAGAAACAGTGAACCTAAGATGGCCAAAACCCTAAAATTGGAACTAGTTACCGTTATGATGAGAATCTAATACATTCATCTAATCATGTTCTTAACTAGGTGGTTTCTTGTGATATAGATGGTCAAAATAGGCTATGAATGATTGAAGAAGGTATAGGCTTTAAATCATTATACGACTATGAAATTCGTACTTGCAACTTTAGGTGTATGAATTTACTAGCTCAATTATTTCGATTAAGTATTTTAATATTGTATTCAATGCTTTGTCTCATCGATTTTAAACTTGAACACATAAAATATAATCCCAAATACAAACTTTTTGCACATTCATGTACTCTTGAGGCAATGACACAAGGGTGGGTGTCCATATTGAGTTGTCAAGATAGGGTAGACCATGTCGATAAATTGGGATAGCTAATGTCATTGAGCCTCAAGAAGAAGTTTGTCAAAGGTCTTATACTTTCAATTCTCAAACCCTAATTATTTGAAATAAAAGTATACTTCGAGTTTCAAATTAGGTTTATAGAATTGCAAAATAGACTACCATCATTTATTAAGCTCCAAACAATGATCAATCTAGTTAATCATGCAATCATCCTAGTAAACCTAAATCAGATGGTAAATCTGAAAATGGGTTATTACACATGTCCTACTAGATCTACGAGGTTTTGTGTTACATAAGGAACTTGAGATTCTACAACAATCTATGATTCTTCTTATTCCTACTGTACCTCTTTAGGTTTAAAGTATTTTTTTGCTCTTGAACTATTAGAGTTTTAGTTTTCTCTAAATGAATCCTTTGGAATTAAATTCCCTTCAAGAATAAAGCAATCCTAGCAACAAAAAACTATTCTTGTTAGATTGAAATACAAAAGAATTCAGTGGACAAAGATTTTCAATAAACTATTTTCGTATATAAGATTTCATTCTAATGCTTATAAAAGATATATTAAGACACTTCCCTTACCATATCTCATACGGTGTCTTTTGGATAATTTTAGGCAACACATAGCTTAGTGTGAAACATGTGATTAAAAGTAAATTGGAAGATGTTACAACCCCAATTTTTGGGCTTGAATGGGTTGAATTGCAATTTCTTCAATAAATGTATGATTATGGAAATTTTATGATTTATGTGTATTGAATGGATTTCCTTTGCAATATTTCCTTTGCGCATATGATTTTGTGGATCATAATATGTTAATGAGTCCATTATGATTAAAAGAAAAGAAGAAATTAAATAATGCATTATTCAGAAGGAAATTTGAGATAATGATGAAAATATAGGAAATATGTAAGAAGATGTATGATTGATCATCATGGGTGCAATTTTGAGTCCACATGGTTTATGATGGTAAAAGGAATCAAAATAAAGAGAATAAATGAATAGGAGAGAGAAAACATGCATAAAATATGCCTTAATAAGTGGTAAGTTTCATATTAAGAAAAGTCACTCATACTCTTGAGTTTGAGACCCAAACTTGTCACACAAGTAGTTTAAGTTACTATGGACATACCTCAAAATTTTGGGATCAAACAGATAAGCAGTTTAGGAGATATGATTTTTGTAATATTTCCTAAAGTGAAGAGGATTGATTTAAATGTCACGTTTAATTGAGGATTTTTTTTGTTTTTAATTGAGCATGTGGCATGATAGAAGTTGGATCTAAGATCCCACGGTGGTTGTACTTTTCACTCACCATGATTTGGAATAGGAATGGAGGAATAGGAAAAATGATATTCAGGACAGATTTCCTTGCTGACCAATACACGAGTGCTCTTGGAAAGTCTCCCAATGAGATCGGGAGACGTTTGCAGACCCAAGGATCCCAAGTTTGATAGGATTTTAGGAATCCTAGAAGCTTCACCCAATCTATCCTCCATAGACAAACTGATCAATTTTTAGGAGGTATAAATAGAGGGCTTGGGGACCAGATGTAGCCTCACCCAACTAATCTAGATGCTCCATCAAACTGGTAGCATCAATCTCAGACCCCAATTCCACCCCTGCAACCCCTGTTCTTCTTTCTTTTCTTCTCTAGTTCTATCGGAGAGCTTCCATGCCTTCCACTCAGTATGAGCCGACTCTGAAGGAATTGGCGGTGGGGATGAGTTCGCCAAGACCTGGCAAAGGTGGACATGTCATTACATCGTGGTTTGAGGGATGAGGGCGCGACATCAACCCTGGTGTTGACCACGGGTTGACCCTATTCTACGTGCAAGGAATGTCATAAGGTTGAAAAAAGGTTTCACAAAAAGACCTTTATGCCCGCACCCAGCGCGTGACCTTAGGCCCAAGGGTGCAGGGCAGTAGTGTCCTTTCTTTCTTACCCGGTGCTTTGTCCACTTGGAGCGAGTTACACATATGGCCAAAGCCCATTGGCTGGCCAGTTTCGCATGGAAAAGAGAAGAGCGGGCCACAACGCTGACGTGGCGGCTTCCCATTGGACGAAGGTACTTAATCTTGTGAATATTCTAGAAATTTAATGGTATCTCGAATTGAGATAAATTATATATGAAAATTGATCAGAAAAATGCAATGACCATTAAAAATATAATTGAAGCCTAATTCTTTATGTACTTCAAAAATTATCTAAAGTTGCTATCTTTATTGCTTTCTTGAGTAAGAAACCTTTATTTGATGATTAAGGAAATTGGGAAAATTAATATGGATGTTCTATGAGAATATTAACATGTTAATAAGAAGGATGTTTTGAGTCCAAATAGAAGATCCATATGCTTAATAGGCTAATTTAGGGTTTTAAATGATTAATGTGCATTAATGGACTTAGAAACCCTAATCTATATGTTAATGGTTTTTAATGAGTTTTATTTTTAGATCCTTTGTATAAAATGATATTAGGATGATCCTTAGCCAAATTGATAATAAAGAGACTTTAATATGAATATGTTGAGTAGTTAGGGTTTTGGTATATATGTTGTTGTTTTAGGGTTTTGTTGATATAAAAAGAGAAAGTTGAGAAATAGATCTAAAGAACCGTATGTAAATCCTAATTCAGATTAGAAACCCTAGGATGTAATCCCAAGTCAATAAAATTAGTTCTTAATGAGTGTGTAGTAAATAGGTTGTACATGCTTTTTAGGATTCTGTTGTGCTTGTGTGATTGTCCTGATTGATTGCTTGGTTTGGATTGTGCTTATTTCCTGTGAGATCTCCAGATAAGGTATGTGGTTATTAATGAGTACTCGGTTTAGTTTCTTGGTGTTTCCTGGCAATTTTATTGATTGCATGGAAATAAACTATTTGGAAAATTTTATTTCTACAATCTTGAAAGTGAATATGATTATCACAATTTAAGTATACATGTGACTTGCCTAAACCTACATACCATCAATGGATGTAAGATAAGAGACCAAGCCCTAGAGGGAAGGTCAGAGGTGGTCAAGCCCCAAAGGAAGACCACTGGGCACCTAGAGAGGTGACCCCAGGTACCAAGCTCAGGATGGAGAAGGGAGCCTTAAGTCCCTTATAAGGACTAAACCCTAAGAGAGGGTATTTGATCGGCCTCACGAGGAGGGTGGGGATCAAACTTTAAATTTATAACCTAAAACCTTCAAGGACCCCTGCAACATTATTACAGGGTCGAAGTAGATATACGGGATTGAACACAGGGATGTGGGGATGCTTAGGACGCTTAAGATGTTGCTCTTAAGTTAGATAATCCAATCTGATAGTCGATAAAAGTATGGAGCTAGAACTAGTCTAGCAGATTGTCACAAAATAAAATAAAATAAAGAAAAGAAAACAAAATAGAGTGTAGGATTCTACTAATCAGAGAGAGGGAGTTCATGGATATGTAACCACAAGTTGGGCAATCTATGCACCCGTTCTCGGGCGTAGACAACCCTTGAACACCCGAGCAAACAAGCTAAATCTAGACATGGAATGTACTGTGATATCTATTCTTGTGGGGTCATCCCACTCACTCTCACGTAGCATGACTAAAACCCATCAATGACATGAAACCTCTCTTGTGGAATGACACATCACCACCCTAGAATATTCTAGATACCCTCTCAGGTCTAGAATGTTCTGAGGTGCTAGGAATAGGTGTGATCTGGGTAGAACTAGGTAGTGGGCCCGACTATGCCGGGCTGGGTCCAGTCATGCCCAGGTCTACGGTTCTACTCAGATCACCTTGAACCGTCCTCTTTTCAAATTTTGATCCAAACTACCTTCTATTATCTATTTCTACAACAAATCTCTCGATATAGGCAGAAATAAAAGTTCAAGCAAGAAATATATCAATGAAACTAGCAATCATAACCAGAAAGAGAAGATAGAATAAGAAACGTACTAGATCTGGAATAAAGCTACTTGCTTAAGGTAAAAGTACATAAACATGCCCAAAACGGGCTACATAGCCAAGAAGGAGCTCAACTAGCCATGGACAAGCATAGTTGGTACCAGACAAAGACGGAAGAACATCATTTACATAGAAACAAAGGAGAACAGTAAAAGAAAGGAGAAGAAGAAGAGATTTAGCCCGTAGAGGGGAGGTGGCTCTCACTCCTTAGCCTCCATATAGGCCAGATCTCATCTTTGGGTCGCACTCCTTGGTCTTCTAGACTCCTTGGCCTCTTTTCTCTTTGATTTTGCCCCAAACAACAACTTGGTGGGTGTATGGAGGTGGAAGATGGCTGAGAATGGTGTGATATGCGAGAATGGTGGTGGAAATGGTGGGAGATGGAAGAAAACTAGAGGAACAGATGTAGGACGAGCACCTCAGCCTTTTCAGACCTTCGAACTCTCCCATTGGTCTCTTTGAACTAAAATGGTTTGGAACCAACACGTGGAACCTCCAAAAATTCGAAACTTGGAACTCCCGATCTCGAAACCCCAGTCTAGGTTGCTAGTGGTGGGTATTTATAGGCGAAGGCAGAAGATGATCGTGGAACCTACCTCAGTCACGATAGATCCCACAGTCGTGGTCATGCCGTGGTTGAAGTAGACCATGTGGTCGAGGTGGATCCCGCGGTTGAGGTCATGTTGCGGTCGAGGTGGATGTCGTGGTCGCAACATTGTATTCTTGGCCACAGTCACGACATCCTCCTTGGTCACAGAGTCATGGCCCAAACCCACTCCCACCGGGGGGGCTATTACCGGTGGTCGAGTGGCCTGCATTGATGAACCTTTTGATTAGGGAGGATGCATTCTGATAAAGTACAGACCATCAAAAATGGGGTCTAAGATATCAAAAGTTTCTTAGTCTCGCTAGTCGATTAGAGGGACCACCGTCTCTTAAGATGGTGCACTTAGTATGATGCTTAGTCCACCACAGCCATGACAGATGGAAGCCTAGCTGCTGTAAAAATCATGTGTTGGGGAGAAATCTTAGAGAATAGATGTCTTTTCAAGTTCGGTGCATGCAAGTCCCAAAATTGGCTAGTTGAGCAACTTTATCTATGAACAGATGTAGATTACGAAAAGATAAGGAGATAGGGTTATTTTGGGCATATTAAGTCTATAATGACACAAAACCATAAATAAATGCTTAGCATAGATTCCTAAATTTGGGTCAGTATCCCAAAGTAAGAGTAAAAGTGATTGGGAAGTCATATTGAAAACTGTAATCTTGCATTGTTATCAACTATTTGATGTGATTGGGTTGTTAGAATATATGTGCAATATTTTGATTGTCACCACATACCAGTATATTCATTTATATTGACTGACATTTTGTTTGTCGGCATTTTAGAAATATCTGAAAGTGGACCAACAGTAAGGTGGAATTTGTGATGAATAAAGTTAATCTATTAAAGGAGGATTTAGTTAGATAGAACTCTACAATGGGTAGAGTTTCATATTCTTATTTTTGAAAGGTAAGTCAAAAGTAAATTTTTATCTTATTTTATGCTTAGTCTTTGGTAGAATTTATTAATTATTTTATATTATTTATAAAACCATTGATCCTATTTTATGATAGCAACTCTGACTTCTTGGTCTTCCTTAATTGGGGGTTATCGGGAAGCAGGGTTGTTACAATCGGTATCAGAGCATGGTTTTCCATTAAATCTCTAATATTTATTAAATTTTACAAACTCTTTAGAGCCCAAGGGAGTTATTAGAGGATTTTCCAATGATGGAGGTGTCTAGAAAAGGATCACAATTTGGGGGCTGGCAAGATTTTCCTCCACCCCACCAGTCGGCCGATGACAACTCCTGGATTTTGTGTGACTACCTGGCCGAAATCAGAGGATTTGACTCGAAATAAGATACCTCTAGGTCTTCTCTCATCTATCTTCGTCCCTTCTCTGCCCCGTTCATTGAATAACTATAAGAGAGAAGGGTTTCTCTCTTACCACCACCCTCTTGAGTTTTAGTGTTAAGAATGATAAGGATTAAGGAATCCTCCACCAAATAAAAAAAACATGTAAGAAAGATGTCATGGACATAATTAGAAACTCAGACTGAGTTTAAGTTACACGCTTAGGATGAGTTTTAAGTTACATGCTTAGGTTGCATGGCCTGCCTTGTTGTGCCCTTGGTAACCTCTGAGGAGAATGTTGAGGTTAGACCATCTTGTAGGAAGATAAGGAGAGAGTTAGCCTTGGAGGGAGAAACTCCCAGGATGATCAAGTGACCTGACACATCCTCTAAGGATGATTCTCAAACCAAAACCTTAAGCGATGGATTGAGAAAGAGAAGACATGATGAGTTGGATATCATAGTTGACCATGCATTCTTGTATGTGGGTTAGACATGCATGCTATACATAGAGGTTTTGAGTACCCATGAGAAACATAGACTATGAGTGGTCGGTTGACCCCTGGTGACCCGACCTTAGGTGGGTCATTCCTAAAAAGGGTGAGGGATAGCACCATCTTTGAGAAGGTTAGTGGTGACCATATAGGAACCCTAACATATATATATGAGTAGAAAGAGGTATGTACCTACTGGAAGTGAGTGGAAGCAAGGATGGTAGTAGGTTTAGACTGAAGCCAGAAGGGTTATGTCTGATACTTTATGAGATGAGCATGCAGAGCTTTAGATGATCTTGGTTGGACGCAGGTTTTGATAGTATGTTTTACCCTGGTAGGGATAGATGTGTATCCTTAAGAGATTCACATATATTCTAAGAGAGAACCTCAAATGGTAGGACCAGTTGTTGGGTTAGCTCTAGAGAGAGAGAGACCTGATGAAGAAGGTTGGAGACCTTGACTCCGAGACATGAGGAATCATGAGAAGCCTAGTATGATATGGCCTAGAATAGATGACCATGGATAAAGGTATGTGTTTTCCTCATGTATGATCCTTAGAGGCTTGTCGTACCTTGGTTTCCTTCAGAGGAACCAAACCTAGAAAAGAGAAAGAGGCTTTTGGTACAGGTATACGGATGACATGAGTGCCTACCTTTTAACTACTGGAAAAAGAGTTCCATAGACCTGAAGAGGTATGGTAACAAGTTGTGAGGCCTCCAACCCAATTGGTTGTCCCTATGTTGGACTCTAAGGGTTGTTCATGTGGGATTATGTTAGGAGTTTTATGCCCTACTTTGTATAGGTTCTATTCATGTTTGAACTGTTGAGCATGTTGCTAGACAGTTGATGCGTAAGAAGTGAACCTAGAGTTCCTGACCCAAAGAGGGGAAGTAGTAGTACCTAGTGCACATGATTCTCACGAGGCTGATTGAGTCCATAGTATTTGAGTTATGCACCCCCTCATGTGTTTGAGAAAAAGGAAACCCCACTCAAACTGAGATATATGTTTGATGAACCACTTACACAAGTTGGTGACATGTGTATGTATGAGATTAGTCCAACTTTGAGGAATGAGGAACAAGTATGATTTACCAAGGAACTTAGCATGGTTTAATATGTTGTCTTCTTGCTAGCCATGAGCATAAGTAGCATGATAGCGCTAAGCATATACATGATGATGTAAACCTTGGGGTTAAGAATGTTTTGTGACCTTTGTTACTATCAAGTGATAGTTTTCTTCTGTCCTGGGGAGGGACCCTTCATGTTAGAGGGAGCACCAACTTTTGATTAGGTTTAAGGTTTACCTGAAGGGGTCACTTATAAGAGCTTGATGAGCTAAGTTTAAGAGCACATAGTATGAGCATGAATCTATTGACCCATGCGCGACCATCTCTAAGAGGTAAGAGGATATGTTGCCATGGAGGTAACCTATATGGGGCCAGACTGAGATAGGTAGGTCGTCAATATTCCTATGAAGGGATGCACGGTTAACCATGATTGCCCAGAGAGAGGATCGAGTTTCGGGTAAGGATTCAAGATTGAGATGTACCATGATAGAATCCTAAGTCAATACTAAGGTCAGGTAGGGATAAGATTGATGGGAGTAGGAGTTGTTTGTTCTCTAGATGCACAAGGCCATAGGGTCGGGAGATAACAACTACCTTTACCCAAGGCCAATGGGTTATGAGTTTGGACACCTTCATGAGTTCATGGGGCCTAAGGGGTAAAAGTGAGAGGCAATCCCTAGATACATAAGGGTCAGATCACCCCGAAAGTACCAGCACCCTAGAGACCTTGAGGATACGACAAAGGATTGAACATAAGAGTGGTGATTCAACCCAAAGGTGATGGTAAAAGTCTTCCCATGGGTGTAGACACAGATTTGAGATCTTCATGGTGTGGAGTGAGGAGAAGTATGTTTCAACTTAGACTGGAAAGTGTAATGGTGATGTGTGGTGCACCATCTCTACTCATGGAATGGGATGAACATTGTATTTGGACTGCAGTCAAATGCTTATTTCATCTTGTTATGGGTGTGAGAGAAAGGGAAAAATGCATGCCATATACTAAGGATAAAGGTGATATGAGTTGAAATATTTCTATGATGTTTGAGGATAGAGTAAGTACCACATCCTTTTGGAAGTATATTGGATAGATGGTATGCAAGCACAGATGAGCTAAGTTAATTTTTATATGAGGACATACTCATCAAGAGTGGTTTGAATTTTATGAGTTAATGTTTGGGTTTGATAACTGAGATAATGGAAGCAAGACTCAAAGTTTTCTTGACTCAGATAGATCTAAACCTGAGACAAGGATGATGAGTGGAGTATATAAAGGTTTATATTTTCACCATCACCTAGCACATATGGAATTAATGTGGTAACAAATACTCTTAGTTGAGACACAACTCAGGTGTAAAGTTGTCATGTCTAGTCTGTAGAAAGATATAAAAGAGGTTTCTAGGTGGAGCCTGCGACCATTAGAGGACTAGACCTATGTGGCTAACATCCAGATACAACCAAATCCGTTGGTCAAGTTGGTGGTTTCTCAGCTAGCTAGCCTAAAGCTTGATGAAATGAAAGGTTTGTTCTAAGAAACTCAGATACACCTCTCAGGAAAAGAAGGTGGTGAGACCCACTTATAGAGTGTTTTAAGGCTTTTGAGGAGTCACCTGTAGAGAATCATGTCACGTAAGAAGCTCATGATTTTAACTACATCGTACACTGTGGTACTACCCAGATGGTTAAGGTTGCAGTGGTACCTTGAAGGCCTGGAACGAAGAAGGATATAGAGGTGCATGTTTCTAGTTGCCATTCATGCTAGAGGGTGAAGTTCGAACACCAATAACCAAGTGGATTGCTACAGATGAAGAGGAGTCCCCGAGAGGGAATGGGAGCATACCAACATGGACGTTGTGGTGGGTCTCCCCTAGACCAAGAGTTGTCATGATCAATATGGGTTATGATAGATCTCCTTACCAAGTCATCACATTCCCTTGCTCAAGAGAACACTGTCAGTGTGACAGATATTGTTGAGCTATAGGGATATAAAAGGTAGTTCATCTACATAGGTATATGAGTTTGTATAGCTTGAGCATGACGTCAAGTTGACTTCCATGTTGTGGAAGTAAGTATATGAAGAACTTGATACTAGATTGAATTTTAGTACAACATATCGCCCTTGAGTGATGGATAGTCAAAAGAATATAATCCAGACATTCAAGGGTCTGATGAGAGGATATATGCTCGTTTTGGATGATTCATGGGGGCAATTCCTTCCCTAGAAGAGTTTGCTTGTTATTACAGCCACCAAAGCCAGTATCAGGGTGTATGAAGCTCTATAAGGGAGGTTGGGTCGGTCACTGCTTCACTAGGATGATGTTGGTGAGAGGACCTAGTGAAGGTTAGAGAAATCACAATGTATGCAGATGAAGTTGCTTTGATCAAGCAATGGCTGAGGAAGCCCAGGATCGACATGAGTCGTGTCTTGATGTGAAGCAAACTGACTTGTAGTTCACTATGGATGATCATGTGTTTACATATCCGACCCCTCCGAGCTATATCTAAGAAGACCGAGTCCCTGATACATGGGTCCTTTTGAGATGGATTGGTGGAGTTTCTTATGTTTAGCCTTACCCCTCATGATAATATGATGTATGATGTGTTCCATGTGTCCGATCTAGAGCAATATCTGATTTACCCAAGCCTTGTGTTGAGCATTGAACGTATTGAGCTTCAAGAGAGGCGGACATATCCTGAGTCACCTTTGAGGATTCTAGGTCCAAGAACTCAGATGTAAGAATATAAGATGGTA
This sequence comes from Alisma plantago-aquatica, assembly GCA_963693085.1. Taxonomy (NCBI): domain Eukaryota; kingdom Viridiplantae; phylum Streptophyta; class Magnoliopsida; order Alismatales; family Alismataceae; genus Alisma; species Alisma plantago-aquatica. Next base: position 1,270,464,831 of record OY856412.1, on the reverse strand, counting down.
AAGGTTCTTTGGAAGCACCATGGAGAGGATGAAGCCACATGGGAGCTAATGATGGACATGGTAAAGTCTTTTCCTGATTGTTTGTATGATTGGTGGAATTTTGAGGGAAAAATTCCTATAAAAGGGGAAGCATGTGACCACCCCAATTTTTCGGCTTGATTGCCTTGAAATGCAATTTTTTTAATAAATTTATGATTATGGAAATTGTATGATTTATGTGTATTGAATGGATTTCCTTTTCAATATTTCCTTTGCACATATGATTTCGTGAATCATAATATTTTAATGAGTCCAATATGATTAAAAGATAAAGAAGAAATCAAATAATGCATTATTAAGAAGGAAATTTGAGATAATGATGAAAATATAGGAAATATGTAGGAAGATGTATGATTGATCATCATGGGTGACATTTTGAGTCCACATGGTTTCTAATGGTAAAAGGAATCCAAATAAAGAGAATAAATGAATAGGAGAGAGAAAATATGCATAAAATATGCCTTAATAAGTGGTAACTTGCATATTAAGAAAAGTCTATCATACTTTTGAGTTTCAGTCCCAAACATGTCACACAAGTAGTTTAAGTTACTATGGACATTCCTCTAAAATTTGTAACAAATGGATAAGCGGTTTAGGGGATATGATTTTTGTAATATTTCCTAAAGTGAAGAGGATTGATTCAAATGTCACGATTAATCGAGGATATTTTTCTAGCATTTAATTGAGTGTGTGGCATGACAGCCATTCGATCTAAGATCCAACGGTGGTTGTACTTTTCACTCACCATGATTTGGAATAGGAATGGAGGAATCGGAAAAATGAGATTTGGGATCAATTTCCTCACTTACCAATGCACGAGTTCTCTTAGAAAGTCTCCCAATGAAATTGGGAGAGGTTTGCAGACCCAAGGATCCTAAGTTTTATAGGATTTCAAGAATCCTAGAAGCTTCGCCCAATCTGTCCTCCATGGACAAACCAAACAACTTTAAGAGATATAAATAGAGGGCTTGATTACCATCTACAGGCTCGCCCAACTGTTCCAGATGCTCGATTAAACAAGTAGCATCAATTTGGACCCCAATTCCGCCCCTCCAACTCTTGTTCTTCTTTCTTTTCTTCTCTAGTTCCGCCGGCAAGCTTCCATGTCATCCACCCAGTACGAGCTGACTTCGAAGGAATTGGGGGCAGGGATGAGTTTGCTAATACCTGGAGAAGGTGGACATGTCATTAGTTCATGGTTTAAGGGATGAGGGCATGAAGTCAACCCTGGTGTTGACCACGGGTCGACCCTATTCTACGTGAGCGGAACATCATAAGGTTGAAGAAATGTTTCGCGGAAAAGACATGTATGCCCCCACTGAGCGTGTGACCTTAGACCCAAGGGTGCAGGGTAGTAGTGTCCTTTCTTCCTGACCCAGTGCTTTGTCAATTGGGAGCAAGTCCCAGATATGGTTGAAGCCCATTGGCTAGTCAGGTTTGTGTAGAAAAGAGAAGAGCGGGCCGCAACACTAACGTGGCATCTTCCCATTGGCCAAAGGTACTTAATCTTGTGAATATTCTAGAAATTCAATGGTAACTTGGATCAAGATAAACTATCTATGAAAATGGATCAAAAAATGTAAGGAATCCATTTAAAATATAATTGAAGCCTAATTCTGCCTGCAATTCAAAAAGTACCTAAAGTTGCTACCTTTAGTGCTTTCTTGAGTAAGAAACCCTAATTTGATTATTAAGGAAATTGGGAAAATTAATATGGATGTTTTATGAGAATATTAACATGTTGTTAATAAGAAGGATGTTTTGAGTCTAAATAGAAGATCTATAACATCCCAGGATTTGGGGCCTCGGATAAAAAGATCTTATAAGGAATGATTGGATTACCCATATCACCAAGGTGCACCTCCTTTTCGGGGGCCCATCACTAAAGAACTTCATAGTTAAGCGTGCTCAGCTTGGAGTAGTATTGGGATGGGTGACCTGTCGGGAAGTTGATCCTGGCATGCGCGTGAGTGAGGAAAAAGCGCACAGTTAAGGGGGCCAGTCGTCATTCTTGAAACTCTATTCGAGCCTAGGGCAGTGGGCTCGGGCGTTACAAATGGTATCAGAGCCAATTTACCTCCAGTACGTCGGGCCCACATGGGCATGACATGCCAGTCTAGTGGTGGTCTGTGGGGACATTTTTCGTTCCTGAAACTCTACTAGAGCCTTGGGTAGTGGGCCCGAGCATTACAAGATCCATATGCTTCATAGGAAAATTTAGGGTTTTAAATGTTTAATGAGCATTAATGGACTTAAGAACCCTATTCTAGGTGTTAATGGTTTTTAATGAGTTATATTTCGAGATCCCTTGTATAAAATGTTATTAGGATGATCCTAAGACAAATTCATGATAAAGAGTCTTTAATACAAATAAGTTGAGTACTTGGGGTTTTGGTATATATATGTTGTTGTTTTAGGGTTTTGTTGATATAAAAAGGGAAAGTTGAGAAGTAGATCTAAAGAACCCTATGGAAACCCTAATCTAGATTAGAAGCCATAGGAAGTAATCCCATGTCAATAAAGTAAGTTCTAAATGAGTGTTTAGTAAATAGGTTGTACATGCTCACTACAAAAAAGTTGTTACGACCCCATCTGAGCTTAATTGGTAAACTAGGGTTTACCTAGACAATTGCAAAGATTAATTGGAATAATCATTATTGAAATCCAATTAATGACAATAACACAAATTTGATGTTTTAACTATGATAAGAAGTCTAAATGTTCTTTTGTCTTGAGAATTAGGGTTTGTGAAGCATAAACCCTAATCGGCCCAAATAGGGTTTTGATGATGTATGAATACAGAATTTGATAAGTGGAATGTCTCACTAAATAATTTTTAGTATTTTATGTGTAACTCTGATTTACTTAAAATTTGGATATGATTTAGATATATAAAATGTGAACAACATTGAAAAATATCAGAATTTTTGAAGAATGCTCTGACCTGTTTGTCGGCCGAGTTTCAAACTCGACCGATCACATTTCCAGAATTATACAGCAGTGCGGTAATTGAATTTTATCTTTTTATTGGTACATCCAATTGATCTCAAATTTTAACTGTGCCTGAAAAACACATTTTTAGACACTCTGTTAAATTGGAGTAATTTTTGGATGACTTTTGAATCCCTACAGTAAGGGTGTCGGTCGAGTTTGTGCAGGACAAACTCGGCCGAATATTCTGCAGACTGTAATATAGCAGTGCACTGTTCGATTTTTACTTATTTATTGGTAACTCCAAATGATCCCAAATTTTAACAGAAGCTCTATAGATCAATTATAAACAACGTGTTAAATTCTCATAATTGTTGGAGAAGGATTGATCTCTGCAATAAACGAATTACGGTAACTTTTGTATAACTGAATATTCAGCTAATATAATTAAAGTTGAGTGTTGGGTCAATTTGCAATTGACCCAAGCAGCTCAAATTGACTTATAAGGTCGACCACACACACACACAGCTCTCATTCTTCGTCATCCATTCCAGAGAAACGAGCTCCTAGAGAGAGAGGGAGAATTAGGGCTTGAGTGGAGAAAGTGGGGGAAATTGCTGAATTAGGGTTTTGCGATTCCAGGAAGGGTGAAATCAAGTAAGTTCGGATTCCTTGCATAGACTTTTATGGTGAATCTTCTCTCTCATGTCAAGATTCCGTCCATGCTCTGATTTGATCCAAGAGGATGTCGAAATTCCCTCTTTTCTCACCCTTTCTTCATAATCCCTCTTTTTCAAGGTTCCCGGGTTGAATGGAAGAAGATTTGAGAGATTTGCTAGGGATTTGATGGGAATTCGAGATTCCCTGAGTTGAGCTGCAGGGTTGAGGTGTTTTCACACCTTAGGGTGAGTGGGATCTTCCTTCAAACATTCTAATGCACGAATTGATTTATAACATCCAAATCCCTAAATGTTTAGCATGTGAATTCTAAATCCTGAAATGTCCATTTGATTTAAGTTATTGTAAATTGATATGATATGGATTCCTTTTCTGTTTGAATGACTCCTAAATGGTAGATTCATATCAGATACGTATACAACACTTCCTAGTGAGGATGCTTTTAGATTTATATCAAATGATGTAGTTTGGGTTTGACCTAATTGAGATATCGCTAGAGTTTCAACCTTTTTGAAAAGGACTAGTAATCCTATAAGTGGTTATGATGTACCTCGTGGTTTATCTTAATTGAATCTTATTCTAGATACATGATATTGCAGTGATGATATGGAAAAACCTAAATTTAGTTAAATTTCCATGGTTTCATGTCTATATTGATTGCATACAATTTGTTGGATACAATCTTTATTTAGTGAATTCTTATATCTTATGAAATCCTTATGAGAGCCATGTGACAAGTGAATGAGATAAATGAAAAGGTGTATGAGGCAAATGCAACCCTAAGAGTAGGGTGTTGGCATGTGATGAATGAATAAGGTAGATGAAACCCTAAGGATAGGGTGTTCAATGAATCATGCTATGGTAATAAGAAAGGTCTCGATATGAGATGTGGTGATGCTTAATTGATTAAATTGTATGTTTCTAGTGCATTTAATTTTATATGCTTGTTCTCTCTGAAATGTTATCTACATACTGCAGGGCTTCTTATATTTCAATATATATATCTCGGAAATTACAGGTGATGAAATATGATATGCCCTAGAAAGGGATGTTACTGAGACATGGTATATGTTGAATACATGAGCTATGACATCTATCTGTTAATTAATTAATAGATCTAGATGCCCTAACACCGTAGAACCCCTAAGAGGTATCTGCAACTTAGGGGTGAAACTCGTGTTGCAACATTATCCGTGCGATGTCATGGAGACACGAGGATAGAAAGGCAGTGTCCAACAACAACGCGTGCTTGTGTCACGGTGGCACTGGAGGAAAGTGGGGGTTATTGCAACATTATCCGTGCTTGTGTCATGGAGATAACCCCGTGAGACTCCCCGCCTGTGTGCTCAGGTTAGAGGAGGAGTCTAGAGTACTAGAATACCGCAGAGAGGCCCCTGAGTGCTTAGGACCTACGGTGAGGCCCTTGAGCGCCTGAGAGTACAGTGAGGCCCTTGAGTGCCTGAGAGTCCTGTGCAGACCAGGACGAGTAGTCAAACTTAGCATTTCCTGGGTGTGTCGCTAAGTCTTGTACGGTGGGACCGTAGCATGAACTTGCTACGGATCTTTATATGCAGAGTACACTGCATATATTTAGGGCATAATAATAATCTAAAACATGATCATATAGGTTCACAGAGTTCCTTATAAATGAAAGAGTTAAGAAAGACTAGAGCATAGTTTTCTAGTAGTTATTCTTTGGATGCAATATTTATATTCTTTGCTATTCCAATTATATTGTTTTAGAACTGCTCAGTGTAGTATTTATTGTTGTTAAATTTCATATCTTTTACTCAAATTATATCTTTGATCACATTAGTGCATTAGTCTGTTTCCATGAAGTACTCATTCACTGAGCGAGTAGGCTCACCCCTCTACTCAAACATTTTAGGGTTAACCGCGTGGACGTAAAGATGGTCAGAGCATCCGTGTAGACCTGCCACAGGAGTCAAGTACGAGATTAGTTGAGTCAGTCGGTCCTTGTCACTCTAGGTCCTCAGTAAGAGTTTAAGAGAGAGAAAGTTGTAATTACGATGTGTAATATTGTTCCTCTTGATATGTATGCTAATTAACAAGTTTTATGTGCACAAGTTGTGAAAGACATCATGAATGTTTATATATGTATCTTTTATGTTAAAGTCTGATTAGTAAAAGAAATGTTCGGATTCCCTTGTTAAGATGTTATGTGGTTCAATGCGATGAAACAAGGGTTTAAAAGAAAAGAAAAAGTTAAGGGTGTTCTTTGTGTTAAAAATAAATCCTATCTTTTGCCCTAATCTCATGATTTGAGGAGATTGTGAGATCGGGGTGTAACAGCTTGGTATCAGAGCTTAGGGTGAGTTGTCAAGGACCATTAAGTTAGTAAGTTAGAGTCCTAAGTGTGGCAGATAGGAGATGTTTGATGTTAGCTTTGGGGATTTAAGTATTTGGATATCCTGGCCCGATATCTGAGTACTTGGATCAACCAGTACAAGCTACTCTGTCTATTCTCTCACGTATACCCTGGCCAGGTATACAGTGGAAGAATGGGCTAGAGATGAACCCTAGAAATGTTAGGGTTAGAAAACGAGAAAAGAAAACAAGAATTAAGAGCATAAATGTAAAAGGAGATAGAACTTACATTTCATAATGTTGTTTTTGTTGGAAATGTATAGAAATGCTCTTATATGTTTGAATTGAAATATTCAACACTGTGAAATATGGGTCTTTAATATCTGTGGTACACTATGCAGTTGTTGCATTTATTGATTTCATTCTTTGTAACATGTAGATTAGAAATCATCTTGAAATGAGCTTTTGTTTCTATAGTTTTGCCCGCTGATTCGAGTGAAATTGACATCAGCAGGTCTGTTTAGGTTTTCAGTCTGTATGCGATTCGGCTGAGTTGTATGTGATTCAGCCGAGTTTCCTTAATAGGAAATCGAACAGCAAACTGATCGGCCGAGTTGTATGTAATTCGGCCAAGTTTCCTTTTTCAGGAAATCAAACGGCAAGTTGATCGGCCGAGTTGCAAGCAGATCGGCCGAGTTGTGAAGCAATCGGCCGAGTTTCTGACCAATCGGCCGAGTTTCTGAGCTGTGAGTGGCAGTTCAGGAAGAATGTAATTCTTTGTAGTTCTTGGCTTCAGGACTTCAGGTTTGGCCTGGTCCGGTTGGAAGGATGCGTTGCTAGGATCTAATGAATCCTATCTATAGCATAATAAGAATAGAATTGGAATAATTAGACCCACATCAGAGTAAGAATGTACGTACAGTAAGATGTTGAAACAGATGGGCAAGATCAGAAAAACTAAGAATTTGTTGAAACTGATATCTGAGGTTCAACTTTGGGGTCTCAAATGTGAAACCCTTAATTGAGGAATAATAGAACATGATAAGAAGTTCATAATCAGTTTATTGATTAATAATACATGAACTATACATATGAAATATAGAAAAGATATGTGAAATGTATGTATGGTTCAAGATAACAAGAATCAATCATGAAGAATGAATCATATAATAGTGTATAATGCTTTTATAAACTCTAAAGCAAAGGCTAAGTAGAAGAATAGAGTGAGCTTTCAATAGGTCCATAAAAGTAAAAAGGATCGTATGAACATGTAATTCATAAGACTAGAACAACAAACTAGTTTCTAAGCAAAGGACATAGGTGTAGTTTAACGAATGAATAAGTCATACAAAGGTAGACTGTATTCAGAAGAGAAAAACTTGATTGAAAGAGAAATTATGTTTGACCCATGCACGATCCACTTGATTTAAAAAAAAAAAAAGAATATGTAATGTATTCAACATGAGGAAAAACTAATAGAAGGACTATTAATTTAGAACGTTAACTTCACAATAGTATAAAGATAAAGGAGGAATTATGTGCAACATGGTATACATGACCATACATATGAATAAGCAACATGGTCATAAGAGAAAAATTTAGAATTAAAGATGACGGGTTAAAGAGTAGTATATGGTAAGAGGACTATGAAACGTAAGAAAGGGTTTGAAATATGATGGAGCAGTTATAAAATAAAGAGGTTGTGAAATTCAAGCAAGTGCTAATTAATCAAATATCTCTGTTGATGACTAAGTAAATCTACATATGAGAATGTATTAGGGGATGTTTGAATACAAGTATTCCAAGTCTTAAAATCATCTTCTCTTTCATATATTCCTTAATGAGAGCAAGGTGGGAATGAAAGGATAAGAGAAAATGAATCATACATGGTGAATAACTACCTTGGTAGGGTCATCTGGTGATACAGTTTGGATGATGTCAGAACATATGGAGAGATACCCTGAACAAGGTAGTCATACTTATTCACACATATTAATATAAAGGGATGATAATTAGATTGTCTGGACAAGTAACCCTAATGAGGTGTAGGTTGTTATACCTAGCTCTAATATAACTGGGTGATGGTAATTGAGTATGATTAATGCTTGAATGACTGATACAATTGTGGATTACCTTATTACTGTTGTTGAAACCCTAAAATGATATAATACGATGGTTACACTTTGAATTGTGTGTGGGCCTATAACCCACGGATCACATGATAGTATGGGATGAGGTGGTAATGCTTCACCTCATGTATCCATGACCCAATGGGGATGCTAAGAGTAGTATCGTGCAATTGATTGTTGAATCTAGTCTTTTAATTCAAGACTGTTTTGCTATTTGTATAGCACTTGATTAAAGTTTAAAACAGTATGGTGAACTTGCTTTTGTCACTTAAAGGTGATACAGAACAATAGAACTCTCTGAGCAGCATAAGTTGAGTTAGTTGTATCAGAATATCAGAGTTGCGCAGCGAAAGCGTGGTGGTTTATCTTTTCATTCTATGTTTGTCTGTGGCATAAAGAATTTGCTTGATATCATTGAGAACTATTTGAAGTATGTTGTGATTTAATAAAGAATTAAAAGATCTAATGTTGAAAACTACATTCAGGCATGAAATACAAGAATATGATGACATGGAAGGCTTTAGAAGCTTAGAATAATCTTGAATGTATCTTTCTTATAGGTTTATGTTTCGAGGACGAAACATTCTAAGGGGGGGAGAGTTGTTACGACCCCATCTGAGCTTAATTGGTAAACTAGGGTTTACCTAGACAATTGCAAAGATTAATTGAAATAATCATTCTTGAAATCTAATTAATGACAATAACACAAATTGGATGTTTTAACTATGATAAGAAGTCTAAATGTTCTTTTGTCTTGAGAATTAGGGTTTGAGAAGCATAAACCCTAATCGGCCCAAATAGGGTTTTGATGATGTATGAATACAGAATTTGATAATTGGAATGTCTCACTAAATGATTTTTAGTATTTTATGTGTAACTGTGATTTACTTCAAATTGGGATATGATTTAGATATATAAAATGTGAACAACATTGAAAAATATCAGAATTTTTGAAGAATGCTCTGACCTGTTTGTCGGCCAAGTTTCAAACTCGACCGATCACATTTCCAGAATTATACAGCAGTGCGGTAATTGAATTTTATCTTTTTATTGGTATATCCAATTGATCTCAAATTTTAAGTGTGCCTGAAAAACACAGTTTTAGACACTTTGTTAAATTGTCGTAATTTTTGGATGACTTTTGAATCCCTACAGTAAGGGTGTCGGTCGAGTTTGTGCAGGACAAACTCGGCCGAATATTCTGCAGACTGCAATATAGCAGTGCACTGTTCGATTTTTAATTATTTATTGGTAACTCCAAATGATCCCAAATTTTAAAAGAAGCTCTATAGATCAATTATACACAACGTGTTAAATTCTAATTATTGTTGGAGAAGGATTGATCTCTGCAATAAACGAATTACAGTAACTTTTGTATAACTGAATATTCAGCTAATATAATTAAAGTTGAGTGTTGGGTCAATTTGCAATTGACCCAAGCAGCTCAAATTGACTTATAAGGTCGACCACACACACACACAGCTCTCATTCTTCGTCATCCATTCCAGAGAAACGAGCTCCTAGAGAGAGAGGGGGAGAATTAGGGCTTGAGTGGAGAAAGTGGGGGAAATTGCTGAATTAGGGTTTTGCGATTCCAGGAAGGGTGAAATCAAGTAAGTTCGGATTCCTTGCATAGACTTTTATGGTGAATCTTCTCTCTCATGTCAAGATTCCGTCCATTCTCTGATTTGATCCAAGAGGATGTCGAAATTCCCTCTTTTCTCACCCTTTCTTCATAATCCCTCTTTTTCAAGGTTCCCGAGTTGAATGGAAGAAGATTTGAGAGATTTGCTAGGGATTTGATGGGAATTCGAGATTCCCTGAGTTGAGCTGCAGTTGTGAGGTGTTTTCACACCTTAGGGTGAGTGGGATCTTCCTTCAAACATTCTAATGCACGAATTTGATTATAACATCCAAATCCCTAAATGTTTAGCATGTGAATTCTAAATCCTGAAATGTCCATTTGATTTAAGTTATTGTAAATTGATATGATATGGATTCCTTTTCTGTTTGAATGACTCCTAAATGGTAGATTCATATCAGATACGTATACAACACTTCCTAGTGAGGATGCTTTTAAATTTATATCAAATGATGTAGTTAGGGTTTGACCTAATTGAGATATCGCTAGAGTTTCAACCTTTTTGAAAAGGACTAGTAATCCTATAAGTGGTTATGATACACCTCGTGGTTTATCTTAATTGAATCTTATTCTAGATACATGATATTGCAGTGATGATATGGAAAAACCTAAATTTAGTTAAATTTCCATGGTTTCATGTCTATATTGATTGCATACAATTTGTTGGATACAATCTTTATTTAGTGAATTCTTATATCTTATGAAATCCTTATGAGAGCCATGTGACAAGTGAATGAGATAAATGAAAAGATGTATGAGGCAAATGCAACCCTAAGAGTAGGGTGTTGGCATGTGATGAATGAATAAGGTAGATGAAACCCTAAGGATAGGGTGTTCAATGAATCATGCTATGGTAATAAGAAAGGTCTCGATATGAGATGTGGTGATGCTTAATTGATTAAATTGTATGTTTCTAGTGCATTTAATTTTATATGCTTGTTCTCTCTGAAATGTTATCTACATACTGCAGGGCTTCTTATATTTTAATATATATCTCTCGGAAATTGCAGGTGATGAAATATGATATGCCCTAGAAAGGGATGTTACTGAGACATGGTATATGTTGAATCATGAGCTATGACATCTATCTGTTAATTAATTAATAGATCTAGATGCCCTAACACCGTAGAACCCCTAAGAGGTATCTGCAACTTAGGGGTGAAACTCGTGTTGCAACATTATCCGTGCGATGTCATGGAGACACGAGGATAGAAAGGCAGTGTCCAACAACAACGCGTGCTTGTGTCACGGTGGCACTGGAGGAAAGTGGGGGTTATTGCAACATTATCCGTGCTTGTGTCATGGAGATAACCCCGTGAGACTCCCCGCCTGTGTGCTCAGGTTAGAGGAGGAGTCTAGAGTACTAGAATACCGCAGAGAGGCCCCTGAGTGCTTAGGACCTACGGTGAGGCCCTTGAGCGCCTGAGAGTACAGTGAGGCCCTTGAGTGCCTGAGGCCCATGAGTGCCTGAGAGTCCTGTGCAGACCAGGACGAGTAGTCAGACTTAGCATTTCCCGGGTGTGTCGCTAAGTCTTGTACGGTGGGACCGTAGCATGAACTTGCTGTGGATCTTTATATGCAGAGTACACTGCATATATTTAGGGCATAATAATAATCTAAAACATGATCATATAGGTTCACAGAGTTCCTTATAAATGAAAGAGTTAAGAAAGACTAGAGCATAGTTTTCTAGTAGTTATTCTTTGGATGCAATATTTACATTCTTTGCTATTCCAATTATATTGTTTTAGAACTGCTCAGTGTAGTATTTATTGTTGTTAAATTTCATATCTTTTACTCAAATTATATCTTTGATCACATTAGTGCATTAGTCTGTTTCCATGAAGTACTCATTCACTGAGCGAGTAGGCTCACCCCTCTACTCAAACATTTTAGGGTTAACCGCGTGGACTTGAAGATGGTCAGAGCATCCGTGTAGACCTGCCACAGGAGTCAAGTACGAGATTAGTTGAGTCAGTCGGTCCTTGTCACTCTAGGTCCTCGGTAAGAGTTTAAGAGAGAGAAAGTTGTAATTACGATGTGTAATATTGTTCCTCTTGATATGTATGCTAATTAACAAGTTTTATGTGCACAATTTGTGAAAGACATCATGAATGTTTATATATGTATCTTTTATGTTAAAGTCTGATTAGTAAAAGAAATGTTCGGATTCCCTTGTTAAGATGTTATGTGGTCCAATGCGATGAAACAAGGGTTTAAAAGAAAAGAAAAAGTTAAGGGTGTTCTTTGTGTTAAAAATAAATCCTATCTTATGCCCTAATCTCATGATTTGAGGAGATTGTGAGATCGGGGTGTAACAAAAATGGTCTTTAACTATAAAAAAAATTGTAGTGAAAACCCCATATTTTGTAGCCAAAGGCTTTAACTACATATTTCTTTACACATACAAATTGTAGTATATGCTCGTATTGTTGGAATAATTCAATTAAAACGACATAAAACATAGGTTATCATTTACCTAGGTACTTAACTTGTTTATTCTTCTTTGTTTACTTCTGCAATTCTTTTCAATTATGCAACCATATATATCATGTGATGATCATGCGCGTGAAGAGAGAGAAGAATAACTTGGTTGATCTCCTCACCAAGATTCCTACCTTAAATCCTTTGGAAGGAGACTACTATAGTGACCCTCCACGAAGCATTACCAATGTATTTATTTCTGAAATTAATTTCAAATGGTGGTAGTACTACCAGATTTGATATGCAGTCAAATAAGTATGTATTTGCTTTTGTTAAGCCTGAGTGGAGGGACTAGGGTGAATAAGATATAATCCTCAATTTCCCCAATATATATATATATATATATATATATATATATATATATATATATATATATATATGTTTAATATATATGTATGTATATATATGCATACATACATACTTACGACCAATACAAAAGTATGTAGTCTAGGGCATACTCTGGAAAATAGCCAGACAATCCACCCACGATGACGACAATGTCGGGGAGTCGCCCCTTGTAACACCCTCCCTAAGCACACACATGTACATAGTGAAAGAAACACTAAGTTATCCATAACTCGTGCACTCAAGGGGGCATTACATAAAACTGGCATTCATAACAACAATATAATCAATCACACAAATTGAAAACAAAAAAACATCCTCATAATTGTTCTTACAAAAGGAACATAATTACTATCACAAGGAAAACTAACTCAACATCTTGAGACATAGTATCTACTATAATGTTCTAAACATTAACGCATATTGTTGTGTCGACAAACTTGAGTATCATCTTATAGTTGGCACCCCACCTAATCTTATCCTTGTGCTTGAGTCTTTGGGATCCATTTCACTCCTACTTCTCACCTACGGACATCTCGTCCCCAGCCATGCATTGAAAAAATGATTGTTAGCGTAACTGCATGAGTACTCTAATATACATATTACTAAGGAGATGAAACACTACAAATATATTTGAATATTATAAACATGAAACTAACATTAAAACTTTGTATAAGATCTGAAACATAAATATATCTTGTTTCTTTAGCTTATCTCTTAATCTTTTTACTTTATCTTTGGAGACATGTACTCTGGTACCTAGGTCTCATGAGCTACACTAAGGTGCCTGGGTCACATAACCTGCACTCTGGGCCTGGGTTATGTCTCTGAATTGGCCTGCACTCTGGTGCACGAGCCTGAGTCATGTCTCTCTTATCTTAATCTCTTTCATTATACTTATAAATGAGATTATATACATTCTCTAAACTAAGACATCTTTTATTTACTACTTTTATCTGATTGTGGCCACCATTATACAATAAGTCCTCTTGAATTGGCGTATCTACGCCCTAAATTGGTACTGAAGTACCCTGAATTGGCACTACATTCCTCTGAATGACACTAAGGTGTTTCTGAATTTGCGTGGCTACGCCCTGAATTGGTGCCGCAACACCTCTGAATTGGATTAAACACTCCTCTGAATTGGAAATAGACGCCTCTGAATCGTCTCGAGACTACTGAATGAGGACTTATCATATAATGTATTATGTGAAGGTTCTGAATTAATTATCTTAAGTCTAAGCTTACTAAATTCTAAATTTGAACTTACCTGAAACTGAATATTGAGTACTGAACATGTACTAAACTCTGAATCTAAATCTACAACTAAATATGAATCTCAATTATGACATAACTGATATTGGGTTAAAAACCCTTATCATGTATCTTTACTAATATCTGGATACTCACACAATGTGTAACCTAAGTCTGAATCTAAATTTGATTTCCTTATTATCTGGAAAATCTAAATCTGAAGCCCTATTTTAACATGAGGACTTAACATAATTCTATATCATATTTTGAGATCTGGGTTAAAGGCTTAAGAAAATAATATGGTCTGAATATAAAATACCAAGTATATGTAAATGACTTGTGTACCAAATATCTCAAATAGGATTTTTAACAAAATTTAGGCTCTTTAAAGTCTCATTAAATCTGATCTCAACATGAACCTTAATGCATTCATGTTGCCTTAAATCTAAAATCATAAAAGTTGAATATTATAAAATCTTATCTTCCAAACTTCATTATAAATTAAAGCATTCTAGTCTCATACTTATCACGTACTTAGTTCTTAGATCTTAATCATCTAAGGAATCTAAACAACACTTTTTTCTTATATATTAGTCTGTCTAGGAAATCTTACGAGCATATTTCTATTTGAACTCTTAAATAAAATATTATCCAATATTATAAAGTATGACTATCTTGCTTTCATATCAAATCTTCTAGTCTTATTCATTAGTATGAATTATTTCTAAGAAATCTTGTAGGAATATGATCCTCTAATTTTATCATGAACATGGTTCATAAATTACAATTATTCTAAGAAAACTTAATGACATATCTCTACTTGAGATATTGGGTATATGTGAGAACACCATCACATGGGTGTGAAAACTTTGATTGCAAAACTTACTTAATATCTTAGAATATTAAAACACATAAATTACAATGTTTATCTGAAAAAGATGTAAATGTATTGAGCTTAATAAATATGAATACTCATGGGCATGAACCACTTACCTTATGCAATAGGAGGAAATTCCCCAAGAAGTCTATTGTTCTTAGTCCCTTAATTAACCTGAAATAATAGCCCAACGTTTCTTAATTAGGTTAATCCCCAATTTCACTAAGTTTGATGTTTCATGTAAACAAATCCAAATCAGGTGCTAAAACTTTTCCTATCAGCTAGTTCTCGAAAAAAAAAACTGATCATAAACCATATAAGCTAGAGTCGATCTCATGAGATTGGTTTTTTTACTAATGATCCAAGATCAAGTTGTAGTTGCCAATCAGATATGAGAGGATCCAATTAGAGGTAGTTTCATTAAAACACGTCTGATATGGCCATATTTCTTATATTTCCCCTTCAATAGTTAAGCCGACTTTGGCGCAAGGCAAGTAAATAAGAAAAACATAATAGATGAACTAGTACCCGACTGCGTTGGAATAACCCAAAAAAAAAAACATAACAACATCCATGCCACTATGACATGGAAGTCAACACCTAACGAGAGTACATGCTGGAAATCAAATTATTTTTGTAACATGATATCTACACAAGCAAAACAACAAAGAACATGACCTCGATCCTTGGATTATAATCGATAAACTGGAGAAATCTATAGAGACGAGCCTTTCGGGCATGACTAGAAGGAACTCAAGTTTTAATTCCTAGTAAAGAACCAAGACGCAAGTGCCCACCTCCCCATCCATTGAACATGGATTGGCCAAGCGAAGGTATTAATACAGCCATGATGGCTCTCGGCCAGCAACTATGAAGATGACACCATTCACAGCAAAATAGAGCGTGGAATCAAATATGAAAAATTGTGGTCACGCAATAAAAATGAAAACTAAAGAATACTTATATTTGGTGAGAAGAATTATACTTATCTTGATGGCGTCCGCAAGGAAACTCATGGCCAACAGGCCCTAAGTGAATAACTAGACAGAGATGGCTTGCATGCATGGCCGTTGCAACTGTCATATAAAAAAATAGTAGCATCAATGCAAACAGATTTAGATTGCAATTTCTTACTTACTGTATTAACAATATATCAAATATAATGTCAAATAATACTACCCTACAACAAGAGATGTTTACAAAAATAAAATTGTGGGCCCCCGTCTTTATTGGGCCCCTGGCCATCGCCCAAGTTGGCCACCCCAATGGGCCGGCCCTGCTTGCATGTCAAGGCTGGACTTGCCTTTATTCTAGATGACGGCTACCTCTACTGTAGAGCTTTGGGAACACCCAAACAAAATTTATTGGCCTATGAGGCTTTCTTGTACTCCGGCGAAGCTTCAAGAATTATCCATCGTTGTCGCAAGGTCTGTGAATTTAGGCCGGCAAGGGAAGAGAGCCAAAAATTTGGCGTCTCTTATATACCCAGATCTAGAGTTTGAGAGGGAGTTCGTAGGGTGTGAGATGATCGGAACTCGCCTCCTTCAGCCTGCTGCTCTTTCTGTATTTTATATGGCTGTCAGGGTGTCATTGCACAGGGATGACACGGGTAGGGCTTCTGCCCGCAAAGGCCCCAATGCTCCTTTCGTGGGCAGGAAGTCAAGCTCTCTTCCTTGTAAACCATTGTATACTGTTTTATAATTAATTGGGTCATCCTAATATGACTAGGAAACTGCGGACACGTAATATTCTCAATGACCATTATCTAAGCAACTAATTTTCTATTACAATCTTATCATGCGAACTATGAGTATTATCTATTTCTTTTCTTTTCCTTTTTTTTGGAATCTCTTGCCCATTGTTGAGGGCATATATGTACCAACCATGTAAGTCAAACTATTATCTAGGATTATATAAATACTCTAAGCTTAATGTAACCAGATGAACGATAGTCAAGCGAATGTACATTTTATATTGCATGTACAATTGCAAAACCAATATGCATTCACGATTTCAATACTCTATACCTTTAACACATATCTTCAAATGTACCAAATAATGACCAGGTAAACCATAAAAAAACATGACTACCCTAGCACTTGACAAAAAGAAGGAAATAGGAGATTTTTGAACCACATAGTTCACGTAAAAGAAACTAATTTGTACATTGGTTGTAATTATTCCATTAAGTACCAAAATACCTCCAAGTCTTTGCATATTTTAATGAATCCCATGTACATAGTAAACCATAGTTAGATTTACTTGGCTCCTTAGTTGACTCTTGTTAGGAAAATCACTTTTGGGGTTTAAATTAGTTATGAAATTTAGGATGTTACACCCTCCTTCGACATCTACCTCCCACCCACAAACCCACCCACCCCTGAACCCTAACCCACCCACCCGCAAAGAAACACCAACCCATGACGGAATATGGAAACCCTACCTCAGGCGGGGAGAAGAACGAGGAAGTTGAGGCACAATGCAAGGTCTTGATCGCATGGACACAGGTCCTGACAAAGTCAGTGAAAGGGAAAGAGAAGGAGACCGCTTTCCCAGAGCCGAGAATGGTGGATGGTGAGGTCCACGTTGAACTGGAGGAGGAGGAATTCACAAGGATGAAAGACATATGGGAATTCACAGTAATGGTGTACACCCTGGGAAAACGACCTTTTTCCCACACCTGCAAGCCTGGTTCGAAGAACATGGCGGCCTAGAGGACTTTTGATCTTCTATCCAGAGAAAATGGAGTCTTCCTTGTACGTTTCTCCAACACCCAATTGGTGGTGGCGAAGAGCTACAAGCATGGAGACTGACTGAGAAAGGAGGCCTTCTCCAGAATCCTGACCTGAGTCACTCTAGAATCCTTTGGTAGGGCATGGAAGAGGCGCTCAGCTAGGATCATTGCATCTGGTGCTAGAAAAGTCTTGCATATTGATGAACAATCCCTAGAGACGGACAAGGTAATGGAGCTAATCGAACTAAAGGTAGAGACCACCCATTCGGACAAAGTCTGGCTGAATGTGAAAGGGAGAGAGTAGATTACAGTCCGTATTGTCTATGATCATATTCCTTCAAGGTGTCAAAGCTGCAGTGCCTTTGGCTATCAGTGTGATGGTGAGGGGCGCAGCAAGAAATAAATCTCAAAGGCAGGTGTGGAAAGAAAAAGTAGGCGTCGACTGTGAAGGAGAAGTCCCAACCGGATGCTAAGCAGGAGATCAATCAACCAGCTAAAGAGGAGAAATCCATCACTTCATTGATAATAGAAAAGATGGAAGATATGTTGGTAGAGAATTATGATAACAAAGACAAGGAAGCAGTTGAAGAGGCTGAGTTCATTCCTACTTCCTCCACTAAGAAGAAGAAGGTTTACAAAAGTATACCTACAAAATAGGGAGTGGCGACAATACTAGACACAAACAATACTTTTGAGGCACTCAGTGAATCTGACAAAGAAGAGGAGGAACTGGTCCACACAAACAACAAGGAGGAATCAAGGAGGAACAATAAGAAGGAGCTTCCTAGGCAAATGAGGTCACAAAAAACCATTTAATATGTCCATGTTACTATGTAATATTAAAGGGGGGTGTGACAAGAGAAAAATGAAGGAGATTAGGGAGTGGATAGCTGCTAGTGGCCACTCTTTGGTTGCTTTAGTGGAAATGAAAATAAAGGTCATAAATAAAAATAGTATTAGATATTTATTTTCACAAGGATGGGAACATGCATCAAATGTAGAGTATGGTGTTGTGGCCAGAGTTTATGTGTCATGGAAACTGAATGCATGGTAGGTGTCAGTACTACAGATGTCAGATCAACATATTATAGTTGATTGTGTGAATAATGGAGGCTTGCACATGTTGTTGACAGCTGTGAATGTTCATAATAATTCAAAAGCCGGACTGGATCTATGGGATAAATTGATTGATATAGCTGGACATGTTTCTTTTCCCTGGCTAGTGATTGGGGATTTTAATAGTGTCTGCATGCAGGTAGAAAAAAAAAGCAAAAGACCACCATTGGATGCAAAGATTGACGCTTTCAACCACACCATAGATAATGTTGGGTTGTTCGAATTACCAATGACTGGAGGGGATATTTTCACATGGAATAATGAGAGAAGTCTAGAAGATAGAATAGCAAGTAAGCTTGATAGAGCTATACTAATGATCAATGGTTGCATACATTTCCTAAGGTGTAGGTGAAGGCAGATGGATTCGAATTAAGAGATCATGCTCCCATCTTAGATAATATCACATAGAAGAAATGGATAAGAAGACTATTATGTTTTTCTAAATTATTGGGCTGACTGGAAGGTCTTTAATGATGTCATAAAAAAAGATTGGAATGCACATGAGTCTGGTAACCCCATGTTTGTCTTTGCAAAAAATTTGGTGAATGTCAAAGTTGCTATCAAGAAACGGGCCAAGGATAAAGTGGATATCACAAACCTGCTTGCAGAAATAAAGAGAGAAAGTCAAGAAGTCAGAAAAAAGATGTTATCCGTGTTGGTATGTATGCCCTGAGAGCCAATCATGGGATGATTGGTGGGATACACTAAGATTGATTTGATAAACATCAAAGGCAAGCTTCCAATTCTTTCTGGTTCAGTCATATGAAATAGTGATAGAACATATTGAATGTCTAGAGAATGACAGTACTCAATGACGTATGCTTTCAGGTTGAGGACCTGAACGATGAGATCATACGGATGCAAAGAGTTTATACATTCTTGTTATGTCCCTAGTCGGATGTCATTGTGGAAGGTAGATAGACAACAATGACACACAAGACTAGATTGTGGTGTTGGTTGATGACAGAATCTCATTAGTCATGATATAGAGATATCAAACCAAACACATAGGTACTTGTTAGAGAACAAGTGTACCGGACAGACCCACCGTGAGTTTGACACATGGAACCATGACATGGTAGTCACAGTCAGTACTCACAGTGATGGTGGTGAGTGTGATTCTTTGACCTGAAATCACTACACTCAACACATGTCATTGGGCACACTTGACATCATCAAACGCAGTCCTGAAACATGGGTTGTTATAAAGGTGATGATTGGGTGGCTTTGACACATGGGGCTTTTGAGGGGTGAGTGATAGATATGGGATTTGTCCCTCCTGAGAGAGTTTGATATCCATGGCCACTTGATGAGTAGGATTGAGAAAGGCATGCACGCATGTGTGAATCAGTATGTGATATTGATGTCATACATATCTCTTCCAGTCTACTCTGAGATCAAGAAAGTGAATGAACGTTGACAGGGTGACTGTTCCATGCCTCGAGTTCATTCAAGATATCACTGACAAAGGCATTATACATTCACTGTAACACCATTCACGGATTGTAGGATTGAAAGTTGTTCTCCAACTTTCTATTTCACTTGGGTAGCACTGATGTGTGACTAGGCACCG
This sequence comes from Alisma plantago-aquatica, assembly GCA_963693085.1. NCBI lineage: Eukaryota > Viridiplantae > Streptophyta > Magnoliopsida > Alismatales > Alismataceae > Alisma > Alisma plantago-aquatica. The sequence goes on along the minus strand of OY856412.1, from coordinate 1,270,444,701 downwards.
CTCTTTGCTTGTGAAGTCATAAGTGTTATGGACTTTCACTGCCAACGTGAAATGGACCTGTAGGGTCACACACATAGGATTTAACCTGGAAGAGGAGTTTTTTCCACAAACAATGTTTAGATTGATTACTAAAGGAGTTTAGTAGTTCAATTAAACACTCAATTAATTGATAGCTCAATATCATAATGTTCAAGGTGTTGGACACATTGATTGGAGTATCAGATTGATTGAAATCGCAATTGACTGATTCTACACAATCTGCACTCCCAACCGATCGGCTCATGTGATGAATTGATCGGCTGAGCTTGGTGAACCGGTCGGATCAAATGTTGAACCGATCGGCTCATGCACAGGGTGAAATCATTGCTTCAAGTGTTGAAATGATCGATTCAACTGGCGCAACCAAGCAAGTTAGGAAAGTAGGATTGGTGAGAATTTTCCTTGCGTTTCACTTGCCTAATTTGATTGGAACAAGGATTGGTATTTGATACGAATTAGAAACAAAAGAAGGAAAGTCAATCGGGAATTGATCAAGACCACGAACCGACCGGTTCAAGAGTGAACCGATCGGCTCATGGGTCCCAACCGATCGGTTGAGGTGTCAACCGGCCGGTTCAGGTCCCCAAACAACCGTTTCAGTTATGAAACGATCGGTTCAGGTTGCGAGTTGGTTGTTTTTGTGGAAAATCTCGAACCCTTCTACTCCTGCTTTTAGTCCCGCATTGCCCGGGATGGAGAACCCTATCCCATGACCCTCCTATATATATAGGATTATTGGGGGCTTCTCAAAGAACAACTCAGTGCAACCAGTTGCTCTGTAAAGTTGTCATTCTCTCTGGTTTTGGTAACCGAGAGAGAGGTCGAGCAAGTGTTACCCACAAAGGGAGGTGCAGTAAGGGAAAGACAATCACAGTTGCAACTGGAGGTAGGAGAGTGTGTCGGCGACTAGTACATCAATAGGAGGGTGTGACTTCTTCCAACTCCTTGTGGGATAAGGAGTGTGAAGTTCCAGGTGGTCCGTGTGGACTACTTCAGAGGCGAGAGGTTTCTGCCGCTCAGGAGGACAATTGTCAATCCCGACAGTCCGATGAGACCAGGAGTCATTAGTCTCGGTGCGACCAGGAGCTGCACAGACACCGTCGAAGACCGGAGTCCAAGACCGCGCAAGGTGCGAGGTATTGTCGCCGAGCAAGCCTCGGGACAAGGTATGATTCCATAAACCATCCTTTCCTATTATATAGACGTTGACGTGTTTCCTTGTTTCGGGTTTGGGGGAGAAAATTTTTGTTTCTGCTTCCATCTCTGCCTCCCCTAAAACCCAACAGTGGTATCAGAGCCACATCAACTGCTTTATATTTTAGGAATATTGATATGATCGATTTTGGTTTTCCGCCTTTATTTATTGCATATGATGCGAATAAAATTGGCTTTATGCATGTCAAATCCTAAATCCACAAATCCCAAATTACATATATGATATGTATTATTAATGCACTCGATATGGGTCGCCTTTAAACAAGTTTTGTGGTGGATGTATAGCGTGGTTATGGCCAATAAACCCTATCTGTGTATGGTTGTATGTGGTTGCTTGCATCTCGGTCTGCGCACCGATCTTCCTTCTCATATTCCTGATGTAACTCAAAATAATTCGAGATTTCTCTCCTACCTTTGATCCCCTTGAATGTAACTCGAGGTTTCTCTTTATGCAATGTAAAATAGGATAGATTTTATTTCCTGTTATGTCAAAGAATGACAGACATCCTGATGACAGCTGAGAGGATCGGTTCAAGGCGTGAACCGATCGGTTGATGTTCCAGATGATCGGTTCAAGGAGTGAGTCGATTGGTTGATGACCGGTTCGAGGATCAAGAAAAGTGGGTGTCAGCCATGATGAGATGCACGACGACCAGGAGAACTGATCAGTTGGAGGAACCAACCGATCGGCTGGTGGCACCCAGACGACCGGGCCAGAATGAGCAAGTCAATCATGTGATGAGTTGATCTACTCAGAAGGCAAAGCATAGAGTTCATCTTGTACAGGTTGCATGTGATGTAGACCTAGATGATCGTGATTCCTCTTGGCTCGAGGAATCACATTAGGATGGCCATAATCATCGCTTTTATCGTTTTGCATGTTTTCTGTGGGATATAGCATGTATATGATACATACTATGTATTGTGGTGATTGGATATGTATATGTATATAAAAACTAAATCCCTCATTAAATACTAAGTTTTAGATGCCTTCCAAATGTGACACACGTGAAAAGCTTGATCGACCAAGTGTGGGCACGCCCTAGTGTGGTGCACCGTCTATCTCGTGGAAGCGTGAAGGGTCTTCCCTAGCAGGGTGAATGTTCATCGTGTTTTCTTTGGGTCGGACTTAACAAGGTGACCTAGATAGGATCTAGCACCTTGAGGCATAGAGATGATCATGGCAAGGAGTTGCATATGACATCTTATCAAGAGTTGCATATGATGCAATTGGCAAGAGTTGCCTACCTAAGATACCTATGTTGTGGGTGACAGCCCTAGCTGGTCCATGACTTAGAGGATTTCAGGATCTTGTCCACTAGAAGGTTGTACGCTGCAATCTTCCAAAATGATGGTGAGGGCTATCGATTTGAAGTAAAATAGTGGGAGCGATAATAATTAAAGGCTTAATTATATCGTCAACATTTCAAATCAATCAAATAAGTCAAAAATGAGTTTTTGGACTAAAATTGCATATTTCCTTTTGTAGTACAAATGACGACAAACAACAATCACTTTTCTTTGCGATCGGTCCTTGAAAAGGACAAGCTGAATGGGACAAACTTCCACGACTGGTATCGGACATTGAGAATTGTTCTCACTCAAGAGCGAAAGCTCTATGTCCTGGATACTCCAATTCCAGAGGAACCGGCTCCTACTGCACCAAGGACAGAAAGTGATGCTTACAAGAAGCATTTTGATGATGTGATTGATGCAAAGTGCTTGATGTTGTGCTCTATGAACCACGAGTTACAGAGACAACATCAGAACATGGGTGTTATTGCGATGATTTAGCATCTCAGGAACATGTATGAAGATCAGGCACGACAAGAGATATATAATGTCTCAAGGGCACTGTTCAAGTGCGTCATGACAGAAGGAGATCCAGTTGGTCCTCACACACTCAAGATGATTGGGTATGTGGAGAACCTGCAAAGATTGGGATTTCCACTGAGCCAAGAGTTGGCTACTAACGTGATATTGCAATCATTGCTAGAATTCTACAGTCAGTTTGTGATGAACTACAACATGAACAACTTTGATAGGATACTATCAGAGTTGTTGGGCATGTTGAGGACAGCCGAGATACAAATGAAGAAGGAGAAGCCTAAGCCTGTGATGGTGATCACAAGCAAGAAAGGCAAGTACAAGCGCAAGGGCAAGGACAAATCTAAGAAAGGTTCTGATGCTAGCCAGGAGTCCAAGTCGTCTTCAGCTCTCAAGGCCAAGGGAGGTGTGACCAAGAAAGGAAATTGCCACCATTGTCAAAATCCAGGACATTGGAAAAGGAATTTTCCTCTCTATCTGGAAGAACAAAAGAAGAAGGAGGCGACAGACGTCTCTACTTAAAGGTGTCATGAAAGTAAACTTGTAACACTTTTTGAGGTATATGATACCAAGATGTAAAGTGTAAAGCACTCATAATTGGGGCAAGTGTCGCCATAGATAGTAGTACTTTAGTTTATTTTCAGCCTAAAAGGCATTTAATACAGTTATGAACTGCTATTTCATATTTTCCAATAGATAGAAATACCTTATTTTTACATATTGTATGACAATGATGGCAATTAATAAAGGGATGTTTCAATTTATAAAGATATGATCTTTGTGGAAATGCATTATTTATCTTGTGGTATTTGATATGCATAGGATAAAATGATACCTGAAAGTTATAGATAACTCAAACAATCAAATTAGCATCAATCATGAGAAATTCATTTCTAGTTTCCATATGATGGATAAATCTAGACTCTTTTGGTTAGAGAACCAGTAAGAGACATGAATATCTTGGACATGATTAATAAACCTTCACTAATGGTAGTGGGAGAATGATTATCCAATTAGTTATAATACATGTGATGTATTTACATACCTATTGGAACAAATATTAATACTTCAAATGGTGTTTAGAGAAATACCGATATGAATATCAGTGACCAAAAATATCATAAATGAAGTACAAATTTGGTATAGTGTTAATTCTTGATGAGATCAATGAATGAAATACTTGGACCAAATGTTTGAGATCCTTATGAGTGATTAAGATAATGTATCATAGTGAACTCATGATTAAGGCATGGTGATGTCTAAATCAAGAAGGAATCATACTCTAAAGAATTAGAGAATGATTATCGAATAACTGAATTCTTCTTAATAAAAGAATACACCACACTAATAAATGAAATTAAGAATCATAAGGGTTGTGGGTTCATATATCCTTAACAGATACACCTCAATTATCTATGTGATGAGTTGTTCATGTGATGAGTCAACTATCTAGATGAATATGAGGAACCAAATTTTGAGTTATGGTTTATGACCATTACATCCTAAATGACATCCATGTGAACCATAAGGTATGACCTTGATGGTAGCACCCATTGGATGAAATCCATAAGTGCAGATGAATCTTTAAGGTTAAGATACATGGATATCATTTTGAGAAGGATGATGCTTGTTGGTTGCAACTTAATGACTAAGGCATTTGGCATATGGATACTAAAACCACATTCCTATGAGGAATAAAACAAGGATGTGTACGTGATACAACCTATAAGGTTTATGAATCTACTAATGCAAATGAAGTCTATAAGTTACAATGAACTAATCAATGTGATTGATTGAGTACAAGCAACTCAGAATTGGATCTTTACTTTGATGATATAGTCAAAGGGTTTGAATGATATGTCAAAGATAAAGAAGGGATCTGTGATTTAGTGGGAGTGTATTCACATTCCACATGTTGATGTGAAATGGAAATGTTCTAGAATGGAAATCCAAAAGTGGAAATTATCTTTAAGGAAGATACACATGTTTCCTATGAGATAGGAATAGAGATCTATAGAGATAGTTCTCGAAAATCTCTTGACCTGAAAAGAGAAAGCATACATTGGCAATCTGTACTGAAGGGTTCAATATGCACAGATTCAGTGGGAGAAAACATGTCCATGTTACATGGAGTTAGTATCCCAAGGCCAAGTGTCCAATTCTTATGAAGAATGGAAGCACTAAGAATAGATATGGTTCTAGCATGTATGTAATCATTCCATTATCTTGCATGTATCGACATGACAAGAACAAAATGCATTCATCTTTTTGTATGTAGGACGTGGCAATATGATGTGCTCATCCTTATAACTCGTATGATGAGTGGATGTATGTCTACTTCCAGTAAGGGTTACTGGAATACCATAAGAACTTGATAAATACTTGAGAAGTACTAGTTCTATGGAGATAAGGAAGAGTTCGATGTACAGAGTTACATTGATGCGAATTTCCGAAAGGACAGAAAATTAATCGCAAAATATACATAGGATGTATAAAAGTGAAAGTTTGTTGATAATTGGAAGTGTTCCAATAAAACCACTTAATAGGAAATGTCGAGTATCTATGCATTAGAGAACAGCAGTAGATACTATATGGATCTGGAGGTTCATGAGATGAACTTATAGATATACCGCTCATTGATGACAAGTATGGAATCCTTGATCATGCAATGTGGCTAAAGGTTAGCAAAGGAATACAAGATCGCATATTACGACAACTCCATCTCATATGTGTGACGTACATCGAAGAGATGAGAGACATGCAATTTATACTGACTTTGGCAAGGTGTTGCCATTACTCACTATGATAGAACAAAAGCACAGTAACATGTGGGACATGTTTGAAGATCACTATGAATATGATTCAAGGGTGATTGGCTCACAGTGCAAGTGGGAGTCTGTAGGTATGTATGCCCTGAGAGCCAATCATGGGATGATTGGTGGGATACATTAAGATTGATTTGATAAACATCAAAGGCAAGCTTCCAATTCTTTCTGGTTCAGTCATATGAGATAGTGATAGAACAGATTGAATGTCTAGAGAATGACAATACTCAATGACGTATACTTTCAGGTTGAGGACCTGAACGATGAGATCATACGGATGCTAAGAGTTTGTACATTCTTGTTATGTCCCTAGTCGGATGTCATTGTGGAAGGCAGATAGACAACAATGACACACAAGACTAGATTGTGGTGTTGGTTGCTGACAGAATCTCATTAGTCATGATATAGAGATATCAAACCAAACACATAGGTACTTGTTAGAGAACAAGTGTACCGGAAAGACCCACTGTGAGTTTGACACATGGAACCATGACATGGTAGTCATAGTCAGTACTCACAGTGATGGTGGTGAGTGTGATTCTTTGACCTAAAATCACTACACTCAACACATGTCGTTGGGCACACTTTGACATCATCAAACGTAGTCCTAAAACATGGGTTGTTATAAAGGTGATGATTGGGTGGCTTTGACACAAGGGGCTTTGAGGGGTGAGTGATAGATATGGGATTTGTCCCTCCTGAGGGAGTTTGATATCCATGGCCACTTGATGAGTAGGATTGAGAAAGGCGTGCATGCATGTGTGAATCAGTATGTGATATTGATGTCTTACATATCTCTCCAGTCTACTCTGAGATCAAGAAAGTGAATGAACGTTGACAGGATGATTGTTCCATGCCTCGAGTTCATTCGGGATATCAGTGACAAAGGAATTATACATTCACTGTAACACCATTCACATATTGTAGGATTGAAAGTTGTTCTCCAACTTTCTATTTCACTTGGGTAGCACTGATGTGTGACTAGGCACCGCTCTTTGCTTGTTAAGTCATAAGTGTTATGGACTTTCACTTCCAACGTGAAATGGACCAGTAGGGTCACACACATAGGATTTAACCTGGAAGAGGAGTTTTTTTCACAAACAATGTTTAGATTGATTACTAACGGAGTTTAGTAGTTCAATTAATCACTCAATTAATTGATAGCTCAATATCATAATGTTAAAGGTGTTGGACACATTGATTGGAGTATCGGATAGATTGAAATTGCAATTGACTGATTCTGCACAATCTGCACTCCCAACCGATCGACTCATGTGATGAACCGATCGTATGAGCTTGGTGAACCAGTCGGCTCAAACGTTGAACCGATCGGCTCATGCACAGGGTGAAACGATTGCTTCAACTGTTGAAACGATTGATTCAACTGGTGCAACCGAGCAAGTTGGGAAAGTAGGACTGGTGAGAATTTTCCTTGCTTTTCACTTGCCCAATTTGATTGGAACAAGGATTGGTATTTGATACTAATGGGAAACAAAAGAAGGAAAGTCAATTGAGAACTGATCAGGACCACGAACCCACCGGTTTAAGAGTGAACCGATCGGCTCATGGGTCCCAACCAATCAGTTGAGGTGTCAACCGATCCGTTCAGGTCCCCAACCGACCGTTTTAGTTGTGAAACGATCGGTTCAGGTTGCGAGTTGGTTGTTTTTGTGCAAAATATCAAACCCTTCTACTCCTGCTTTTAGTCCCGCATTGCCCGAGATGGAGAACCCTATCCCATGACCTTCCTATATATATAGGGGTATTGGGGGCTTCTCAAAGAACAACTCAGTGCAACCAGTTGCTCTGCAAAGTTGTCGTTCTCTCTGGTTTTGGTAACCGAGAGAGAGCCCGAGCAAGTGCTACCCGCAAAGGGAGGTGCAACAAGGGAAAGACAACTGTAGTTGCAACTAGAGGTAGGAGAGTGTGTTGGCGACTAGTACGTCAATAGGAGGGTGCGACTCCTTCCAACTCATTGTGGGACAAGGAGTGTGGAGTTCCAGGTGAGACCAGGAGTCGTCAGTCCCGGTGCGACCAGGAGCTGCAAAGACACCTTCGAAGACCGGAGTTGAAGACCGCACAAGGCGCGAGGTATTGTCGTCGAGCAAGCATCGGGACAAGGTATGATTCCACAAACCATCCTTTCCTATTATATAGACGTTGACGTGTTTCCTTGTTCTTGGTTTGGGGGAGAAATTTTTTTTCCGCTGCCATCTCTGCCTCCCCTAAAACCCAACAATCTGACCCTCTTAATAGGATACTGATAAAGAAAGATGAATAGCTGAAAATGATGTTACAAGACCTGAAAAGAGCAGAGGAAAAATTATATTGGCAAAGGGGCAGGGAAAATGGATGGCATATGGGGACGGAAACACCAGACTCTATCATACTACAGTAAAGAGGAGAGAAGAAGACAACATCATATTTGAGCTAATTGATGTGGAAGGTAGGGTGGTCAACAAGTAAGAGGACCAAGAGGAGAAGGATGTTAACTTCTATACCTCACTATATAACAAAAACATTGAGAAATAAATAGGAGGAGATGGAGTGGAAGTCCAAACTCACAAGAACACACAATAACATATTGTTGAGGAAAACCAATGAGCAAGAGGTCAAAGACGCACTCTGAAGCATAGGCAACAACAAATCCCCAGGTTCGAATGGTTTTAAGGCTTATTTCTACAAGAAAACCTAGGATGTTATTAAGAAGGACCTAGTTGAATAACTTAACTACTTCATGGATGGAGAGAACATTGTAAGGCAGGTTTACCATTCTTTTTTGGTTCTCATCCAAAAGAAAAAGGTGACATCTTCTCTTGTTGATTTTAGACTCATAGCTTGCTATTCGGTCCAATTTAAAATCATTGTAAAACTTCTAGTGGCTAGACTGAAGATGGTCCTCCCTTATCTCATTTTTTTTAATCAAGGAGCCTTTGTTACTGGCAGGAGCATTAGTGATTACGCTCTCTTGGAAAGAGAATTCATACTGAACTATAATGTCATTCGGGTAGCAGGAAAGCTTTCCTAAACTGAATGTATCCAAAGAATATGATAGTGTCAGGTGGGAAAATCTATGGTGGATCATGAGTAAGATGGGGTTCAATGAGAAATGGATTAACTGGATGGCACAGTATGTAGGGACTACAAATTTCTGTATTGTGGTCAATGACATATCTAATGGGATGTTCAGGGGTGGCAATGGGTTGAGCTAAGGGAACCCTTTATCTCCTCTCCTATTTGTGATTGTCATGGAATACTTCACCCAGAAGATGTGTGCGACAGAGGAAAAGAAAGATATAAAATCCTATACTATTCATGTAATAAGGGTGTTCACCCATCTGATATTTGTGGAAGATTAACTGGTCTTTGTGGAAGCAAAACAGAATACACTTTGTAGCTTACAACATCTTCTAAAAATGTTTGGGGAGTAAATGAGACTGTGTGTGAATGTGAGCAAGACACATCTCTTCTTAGATAAAAATTGCTAACAGATGGAGGATAGACTGATGGAGGCTATGGGAATAGAGAAAAGGAAAGTTTCCAACAAAACATCTGGGTTTTCTGTTAGCTGGGGGTAATATGCAAGTCAAGGATTTTACTGACTATATGGATAGACTAAAGGAAATGATTAATAGATGGCCAACACATAAGACATCCATGGAAAGGAGGACTACTCTGATACGAGCAGCTATTGAGGGGTTATTGATTTTCTGGGCTCAACAAGGTGAAATTCCTAGTTAGACAGAATGGAGATGAAGATGGCAAACTTCTTTTGGGCAAGTGTACATCATCCAATGAAATATGCAAGAATGGGGCTTCCAAAAGAAGAAGTAGGTTTGGGGTTTAAAATATCCAAATATATTGCTAAATAGGGAACCATGCAGAGAATTTTCTACTACTAGGAAGGAGCTATGACGTGGGGGAGATGGATGAGAGAAAGATATCCTAAAAGCCTAGATTTCAAGACCAAAACAAGACAGGGTTATTCACGCACCATTAACGTCATGACGGAGGTATGGCGGTAGTACAGGCATTTGTTTTTACCCCATATCTTAGGGAACTGGAAGCTCAAAGACACAAGTATAAATCTATGGGAAGTAACAAATTCAAGGATAGAAAATGATGTCTAGGGGGAGAATATTTGGACTAGCCTTGATGTCCCAAAATGAAGTATGTGTGTCTAAAAAATTCTGAATAATGCACTAGCTACCCTTGATAAATTGTGAGAATGAAATCATGATGTCTCTGCAAGTTGCTTTTTGTGCATTAAGGAAGAGGAGTCCCACACTCATCTTGTTGGAAAATGCAACTTTACAAAGGAGGTATGGTGACTCATAGGCAAAGTGTTCCAACTACAACAAATGCTGGAAGATGAGCCAAGGAAAATGTTAACAAGTTGTGGGAAGGATGATACAAGGAAAATCTTATTTGCTGCACTATGCTATCATATTTGGGAAGAAAGGAATGCAAGAAGACACAAACGAGAAAAGTATAGATGTAAAAATTTGTAAATGTGTTAAACATAAGCTACACATTAGTTAGATGTGTGATTTGTCATTCAATTTTTTGGATGTAGGGTGTTGGGCCTGCATGTACTTTTAACCTCCTATAATTTTATGAGAACGTCAGAATATATCTACCTGATTCAGATACATATATTTGTATGTGTGTATCTTTCTACCTCGTGTTGAACACCTTGTCTAACCCGCTTGTCTCACATTTGTTTTAGGTTTAGAGATAGATTGGGAGAAGTTGGCTTGTGAGAAGGTGTTCAAATGTACTTGTTGTAAGATTCCAGATTAGTGTACATGACCAAACTTGTATAATATGTTGTAACACATAGGACCACTATCCAAATATCTAGGAGAGATTCAGGAATCATGGCTGGATAACCTGCATGTTTGGTCCTCTCTCATGCGCAAGCTAGGATCTACATCCTGACTAGTCACTCATCCTAGTACAACTCTGTGATGAGCATGCTTAGAAATAGATTTATTAGTGATGGAGGTTCACATCTATGATATGGGTAGTCCAATAATTACCTTTATGCTCATTTTATACGAGGCCTAAAATAATAGGATGTTTGAATCGCTCCCACTTAGACTTTTGACATCCTTATTAAATCTAAACTATATGACCTTATAATATTTCTTCATTTTCATGCAGACCCAGAATGTCCCATGGACACCTACATACCAATTACGGCTTCTAGAACTACATCACCACAGACAATCCTTACCTATGTGTATGCACCACACATCTTAAAAGACCGGCATGACACATGCCCATGTAGGCCACACTTACTAAAGGGATTTTGTCTCTATCACCATTTATAATGCCACGGGCCCACTGCCTAAGACTCTAGTAGAGTTTTGGTAATGAAAACTAGCCCACAAACCACCATTTCCCTTGACTACTTGTTTTGCCCTCATTCACATACAATACAAGATCAACTTCCTGACTGGTCATTCATCCTAGTACCAATCTGGGATGAGAACCTTAACAACATAATTCTTAGTGATGGGTTCCCTAAAAAGGATGTGCACCTTGATGATATGTGTAGTTCAATTATTCCTCTTAAAATCATTTTATTTGAGGCCTCAAATCTTGGGATGTTGCATGTACTTTCAATATGTAATTGGAATCTTCTTATAAGGAATGTTTCTGAATAATACTTACTAAATGTTGAGATTATGTTGGTGCACACTTCTTGTTACTTGTTCATGCATGCAAAGATTTTTATTCTTTCACATTCACACATTGATATTTACTGCAAGGTCCCATGATTTGAGGCCTCATATAACATGATCTTAAAAGGAATGATTTGACTACTCCTATCACCAAGGTGTACCTCGTTTTTAAGGATCCCATCACTAAAGAACTATATGGTTAAGCATGCTCGATCCATAGTAGTACTAGGATGGGTGACCAGTCGGTAAGTTGATCATGGCTTGCACGTGAGTGAGGACAAAGTGCACAATTAATGCTAATGGTGGTTTGTGGGACTAGTTGTCATTCCTAACTCTTCTAGAGCCTTGGGAAGTGGGTCTAGGAATCACAAATGGTATCAGAGTTAGCTCCCCTCCAGTAGGTGGGACCCACATTGGCATGTGGCATGCCAGTCTTAAGCCGTGTGGTCGAAGAAAATTGGAAAGGGCTATCCATTGAGAAGATATTGATTCTCCCTTGCACTGATAGCCATGGATGGAAGTTGGGTGTCCATGGGCCATTCTGGGTCTGCATTGAAATGGGGAAGCAATTATGAGGTCGTATAGTTGAGCCTTGACGGGGACATCAAGAGTCTAAGTGAGGGAGATTGTAACATCCTAGAATTTGATGCCTTATATAATATGATCTTAAAAGGAATGATTGGAATACTCATATCACCAAGGTGCACCTCCTTTATAGGGAGCCCATCACTGAAGAACTTTGTGGTTAAGTGTGCTTGGCCCCATCACTGAAGAACTCTGTGGTTAAGCGTTCTTGGCCCAGAGAAGTACTAGGATCGGTGACCAATTGGGAAGTTCATCCTGGATTGCACTTGAGTGAGGAAAAATCTAGCAGTTAAGGCTAGTGGTGGTTTGTGGGGCCAGTTTTAATTCCTAAAACTCTTCTAGAGCCGTGGACGGTGTGCCCTGGCATTACATTTACCATCCTAGGGATGCACTTTCTTATCCTTTTAAAATTGAATTTCTAGTCAATATAAGTTAGAATTTGGGCATTAAACGGTTGCTTGATGCCTACAATTCCCTCTCTTCTCTCTCATTCCCTCAGTGCATGAATTTATTCTAATACTCTACTAAATGGCAAAGAGATCAATTTTTAGGTGGTTGTTTACTCATGCGCATGCTAGAAGGTGGTCCTGGCCATAAGGCTCAGCAATGTTGGTAGGATAGGTAGTGCAAGAAAGTGTATCTTCCCCTGATCCTATGTAATGCTTTGAATAGATATTTAGTTGTAAGGAACTCCAAGATCATTAATGAATCCTAGAGACACATAATCAGATTCAGTTCATGTGTAAAGAAAAGCTTCACAACCTACTTCCTAAGGGATTTTGTAACATATTGAGGCATCTTCTGGATTGTTTCCACCCGTGGCACACAACGTGTGGTCAAATCGAGTGGGGACCCTCCTTTTACCCTTAACTCCAGTCAGATATTACATAGAGCACACCTATGAAAAACAAAAGGCGGCGGGGCCTCATACATCAAGGCCCCTCCAACAATTTTCCATAATAAGAGAATCGTGTAGTAGTTTGGAAAGTGTTTAATTTAGGGGAGAAGGATGTAGAAGAAGATGATGGTATTGCATTTACTATGAAATACCTTTTTACCAGTGTTCCTTCTATATGTTCAACATATATTTAGTTTCCATTTATTTTCACATATATGAAATGTTCTCTCATTCTATGATAAATAAATATTCTTATTTATCTCAATGAATAACATTAGAAAAACTACAATATTTTGGTTATATGCATACTTTTTGGTGAGTAAAATTATTTCACCTTTTGATCTAGTAACGTGATGATTGACATTATTCAATAAATCATTAACATTAGAATAACTAATTTGATTGACATTGGAGTTTCACATCTTTGAAATGTTCTCTCACACTAAGATCAACAATTATCATTATTTAGCTAAATGATTAACATTAGAATAAATATGATATTCTTTTTATATGTATACTTATTGGTGGGTGAAATGGTTTCACTTGTTGAACTACTAAATGATGATTACACTAAAAGGTTACTATGATTTTAGTTCTATTCTATAGGGCGTTCATGTTTTTTCATCTTCTCAAATCTCCTCACCAATGCCTTATTTTCCCTTTATATCCCTCTTCCTCTTTCTATCCATTGTGATGGATAGTAAGTGTTTATTGGAAGTGGAACTCTCTCATCTCTTCAAGAATCAACCCCCATGACTAGACATTGGTGCCCTTTTCAAAGTAATGTTGAATGCTCTATATGAATTGTGTGTGATCCCTAATTAGTGAAGCAAGTCTAAAGGTACCACTTTAAGAGTCACCTTCCCCCAAAATTTTGCTAGAGGTAGACAACAAAATCACAACAATAAGATCATAATCCAAGGTTCATGTTTGTAAGCTAAAAAATAAACCAGTGGAGTCAAGGCATATATGACCAGCTAATTATAAAATCCACTAATGTTTCATATTCAATCAACCAATTACTAATATCACTATAAAAACCCACACGGTATTATATTCAAATTCTCATAACTTTCAAAAATAGATTACTTGGCACCAATTTTTTAGAAAATATCTATAGATTTATATAAAATGATATTGGGCTTAAAATAACAGTTTTCAACAAGTCATCTAATGTAACATGCATAACATAACATCATGACCTTGGAATTCAAATTTTAGATTCCAATGTGCAACAAAAAACCATTAACAGTCGCATTAGCTATAAAGCTCCATGATTTAACTTCAAAAATAATTTGGGACATTTAAGTGTATTGATTTTTCATATGTGCCCTTAACAATATATATATATATATATATATATATATGTGTGTGTGTGTGTGTGTGTATATATATATATATGCATGTTGTACATATTGAGTATCATCATCTCTTATTTATTAATCCATTTGAGAATATTCCAATGTTCCTTATTTACTTAACATCTAAGGATTTATCCATTCACATGCATCACATGTCATATTTAAAATACTATATAGTTTAACTCAATCTCTCTACTTTCTAATAAAGGAAACAGATCAATAAAGTTGATTGTCAATCAGGTAAAATGGATATTTTCCTAAAACAAATCAAATTAATCAATGAATGACTAGTAATAAACAAAAACCATTTTATTATAATGTTTACATATATAAACTTACTTCCCTCCTCCACCATTCCAAAAAACTGACATGGGCATATAATTAATATCATCCTCTATTTCATTTTATATTTTTGTGAAGAAAATGTATGTAGTAAGGATACCATATAATGTACATAGCTAACTCAGTCATGTGTAATTGATATGAGTGAATTTGGTATATGAAGGATGAATTTACCTATGGATAAATTTGGATATAATAATAGATATAGCTGAAAATAAATTTCAAGGAATGTTATTAAGAAAGATATGATCCTAAAATAGATCCCTTTTTCAAAAGATTAGAAATATATTATTTAGGATGATAAGCATGGTTATAACAAAAATAAACACTAAAACATTGAATATCCTTATATATGATCCCGAATGTGGAAGTTAATGACAAAATTTGAATCTACAGACTTGAAATAGTACATGTGTCAATTTTCATCATATTCTGATAATGGCAACTAGCCTAATTTTGTAGAAGATAGAAAGGAAGAGAAAATGTAAATAAATAGATAATTATTTTTTTTATCATTTGGCTTCCTAAAGATAGCATGTCATAATTGATATTAACTAGCTAACCAATTTTAATTTGTAAACTTGGGCTCACTAAGAGTCATGCAATTATGATTGTGTAGATAGAAGGTCATCTTCTACATTGTTTTAGATCATGAAACATGAGTCTCTATATTTTCTTATTCATCCTGCTTCAATCTCTTTCCCTCTCTTACCTCATCCCCCTAATTTTTCTGCTTGTACTTTCTCTCACCTTTCTGCAAATAATGATCCTAGGACTTTTAGGCTTTCATGTTCCATAGACCTTTTATGGCACTTTCCTTCTTCTTTTGTATGTTTTCATATTCACCAATTTGCATTGTAGTTATTTAAACACAAACGACAAAATTTGGACTCCCTCATGATTATGTGACCCCTATCAACCCAACTCACACAAAACTTAGACCGGATTCACCCCTAAAACAACATTAACTACTCCATCTACCTCAATTTAGTATCTTGGGTTCACAAAACTATCTTTGAAGGTTTTAATCAACATATAACTCTTTGTGAGGCCAATATGAAACTGACCTAGTCCTCATTTGATCCTCTTTATTGGTAATCCTTATTTCCCCATTTTTACTATCTTGCTTCAAGATTTTAAATTTTGATTTGAATCACATAGGATTTTCTTAAATTCATCATGTTTTTTCATTATCAACTTTGGGATGATGTCTCAAACACATATGCAAAATTTGTTTCCACTATTACTTCCTCATTCTAGAGTCCCAATATCCATCCACAAGGTAAGAATTTGTGGAAGTGTCATTTTTGGCATCGTGATCCAACAGTATGACTCTTGAGCTAGCTGAGACTAACTCTATACAGAGAATACTGTAGGATTCTCTTGCATGTTCAACAAACTACACTTCACTTATTTGACTCTTTTATTTGAACTTATTGTTGTCATCTTCACATGGGAATGGAGGTGATCAATATCTAGTGTACTAATAATGTAGTGGATTTTTTTGCATGATGCAGGGACAAAGTTGTCCTTTAACACCGTGGGCTTAGCCTCATAGAAAAATATTTAATTTGACTACTAGGTTTACAAAACTACTGAACTTGTCACCATTTTTAACCAAACCCATTGCCATGGTAAGTTAATATTTTATCCCAGTTTCAATTTATAAAATACATGCAATTCAATTATCTCATTAAATTTATAATGAAACATTTGAATGACATAAAAATATAATGAAATATGTTTTATAAATGTGGGAATTTTTCTATACAAGATAATATAGGATTTGTAACTTAATTTAATAATAATAAAAATCCCAACTCTAGGGCTTTGAATATTTGATTCAATCCAACCCTAATCCTTATATGCAACATTATTAGGATTGTCGAAACCCTGATCTCAGACTATTTGCAAATATCAATCTCTATGATTTCTGTATACATTAGAATTTAAACCTAATATTTAATAAAATTTCACTAGGTGATTTCATACTCTCCTTTGGGGTTAGGATATGTTTGTTTCCCATTAGGTATGGAAACCAAGTACATGCATCTATTATATTCCTTTTGGGAATTATGATGACTATAAACTTATTTTCTTATAGAAGGCATGAAATTTGAAAATGAATATCCTTTGTTAAACTTTTTTTATCTTTTGAAATAATCTTAGATTGTGAGATATTTCTCTCGCTCTCTCTTGTTACTAACATTTATGCATTTTTATTGATGGGCCATTTGACCTCACTTGTTATGTCATGTGTGTTCTTATACCATTGCATGAGTATTATTTGTACTGCGTTGATGATATTGTGTACTCTTTTATGCCTATGTGATTTTGACTAGTCATGTCTAGAGATATATACCCTATTTGTAGGCACTAGGTTTTATTCTCTTATCCAGAATTAGGTATTATTCCCCGACCACGTGTGACATTTTTTGTCACTAATTCCAATTTCCATGTTAGCCAATTTAATTTTATTCCTCCTACCATTATTTAAGTTTTTATTCCTCGTATTATGTATATTTATTTGGAACTAAGGTTTTATTCCTCATACCCATAGCATGGAATATCTTGGTCCGTGTATTGCATTTCAGATTAATCTAGTCTTCATTATGATCTCATGCACTTTTTGTTATTCATATTTTGTGAAAGTGTTTTCTCATTAATGATGATATTACTTATTTGACATGTTTCATCTATATTGTTTGAACAATATCATGAATGTACTTATTTTTGAACTTTCTAGTTAAGTCAAATTCTTCTTATTAGAAGCTTCTTAATTGATTAATTTATCATAATTATTGCCCAATTATTTCTATGATACACATACTAAGTATTTAGGATTTAATACTTCATCTTTTTCCTATTTTGGGTGTTGTTATAAACCCATCTATATATATGTGTTACATAAATATGGCTCAAGGAGAACATGTACTAGGAAGTAGGGCTTTGTGAATAGATGATGATGGAGATATTGTCCTCTATCCTTTCTATGTGTAGATTGTAATATTCCTTTTTGTAAGACAACCGTTGTGGTGAGTAATCATGTATAGATTATTTTGAAATAATGTAATATTTTAGATTTTTAAACATCTATATAATTATGTTTCTTGCATACCATGTTTTTGAAAAATAACAAAATATACCTAATAAATTATACTTATAAGTGTTTTTGGATTGCATTGGTTTATTTCTCAATTAGGCAAGGAGTGGATATCCTATCTTGTCCAAATCCTCAAAAGATGGCATTAGAGCATGAGCTTTTTGTTAAAGTTTACTTTTTGAAGTTATATTAATTGTTCCTAGGCTTATACATTGTGTAGTAGATCAATGACTTGTAGAAGTAGTTTAGGGTTCTACTTCTAATTCATGGGCTCCCAATTAAGGTTTCAATCCCTATTTAACTTGGTTTCACCTATTTTTCTAGGACAATTATGTGGTTGTGACTTGGTCTATGATAACCCAAACTATCCCTACCCTCCCTTTAGTGTCTAGAATTTCACTTGTATAAGATATAACATGATTAGTGTTGTCAACCTAACTCTTGGATTAATAAAAAACCCTAAACTCTTCCAATGATGGTCTAGTGACAATGTCAATCATTGCATGTTCTAAGAAGATAATAAGTATCCCTACTTGGACAATAAATGATCATAGTGAAGTGGTAATTAGTGGAGGATGTAAATTATAAATAATAAGTACAAGTTGAAATGTCTTTTAGGCTATAAACTCGAGATGTATTTGTTGTTCCTTTCTAGATAATTGATGATTAAGACTCTCTTTGTGGAGTGAAGTAATGATAAATAGTCAATAGAGCTAGGGTATGGTGAAAACATGTTGTTTTCGTTCATGTATTGATTTGGGTGCCTTTATGGATTTCCATGGAAAAAAATTGTATGTTTTTGTGAACTAAGTTACCACCTTGTGAAGTTATAAATAGTGAAGAAACTATTTTTGAAGGAACCCACATGGGATGGTTAGGTCAAACCTCAAGCCATATACCCAATGTCGTGCTACCTCTTTACAATTAATTAGGTTATATATTCATCCTTGTTCAGGAGTGGAGACAGTAAAATGTAGTCTCCAGAATCACAATTCAACTTGACGGATGCATAAACATCATATTGATTGAATGTACTAATTCTTGACTAATTTTCTCAATTAATGTCATCTAAATATACCTACAACCCGACTACACTAGATGAATAAACCTTTTTGAGGGAACCACCATAATTGTAAACTGAATAATTAAAGTAAGAATATGATGGTGGTCAAACTACCATCTCAAGGCATGCAATCTTTATAAGTACGATAGAACTAAGAAAGTCATAAGATACTGTTTAGATCCATTATCAAAACAATTTTTGTGAGAAAAATAATGGATACACAATCCTTATACTAGAACATTTACATATAGGTTAATAAGTGACTCAATATTATGTGTTACAATTTGGGTAGAATCCTCCTTAAGGGTTAAAGTGTCATAACATACTAAAATCTAGGTAAATATATCCTTGTGACCCTATCACCCTGGTCGGAGTGAGGATAAAACTAAGAACTATTCTTAACACAAATGTATTTGTATGAATCAAAATCTATTAATACATTATAATACATATATGAGTGAATATCCTTACAATCTCCTAAGTGGCATTATATTTCCAACACATAAAAATATAAACTACTTTAAAACTAAAATGAAGTTGACTACTTTATCTTGGTATTATCTATGTGAAATCTAAAGAAAAAACTCATGGTTTAGGATGTTGTATTTTTTTTTTAAATTGGGGGCATATTAAATATATGGGCACAATGGGAAAATCCTACAAACTATTATTCTATTATAGGGATTATATTATGGAGTATTTTAAGATACATTGATAGCTATTGAGTACCTTTATGAAATAAATATCTCAACAAATGACTACATAACCTAATTTTAAAACTAAATTCTCTTACTTATGATTTGAAATACTATATTGGGTCACTCAATTTATGAACCCTCTAATAATGGAAATAAAAATAAAAAGTTGAGTGTCAATCAATTGGAAAATGTTTGTATCATGAAATATATATAATTTTTTTTGGATAAGGTAAAATATTACTATTTCAAACGGAGTATGGGGACGTATCAAAAACCCCAAAACTGTACATGCTTTTACAATAGCCCCCACATTCTCAGAGTCATGGTATCCATCCCAACCATGATCTAGAGGTTAGCTTTAAGGAACCAAACAAGACTATTGTTAATAACATAAAAAATGGTGGTGTTATCTCTCGGTCTTCTACCATGCAGCTTACTATTACGTTCACCCCACACATGAAACATGAGGGATGTGATGAACAAACCCCCCAAAATTCTGTTCTTGTGGTTAACTGCGGTCTTCTCAAGCATCCAATCCAAGGCAGCATCCATATCCAAAGGCGCATGGCCCCCCCAGCCACATGTCAAGCATCCTCTTCTCCATATGTAGGCCGAGAAATTACATTCAAAGAAGATATGTTCATGTGTTTCTATGCTATTGTTACATAGTAAGCACAAAGGATCACACTCCCTACCCCATCTAATAATCCAATCTCTAGTGGGCAGTCTTCTTATTATTGTTCTGTACGCCCCAAAACTCCACTTTGGGCATCTAGGCTTTAACCATATGATCTCGAACCACCTAGCTTGCGGAAGCAGCTTCTTGATCCTCCAAGGTTTAATTTTCTCCTCAGGAGCCGTCTGGCTTTGTAGCTGGTAGAAAGGTTGCCGCTCCTCAAAGACTATATTCATTCTGACCCAAACACTCGAGTCACCAGTCTTCAGCTCCCCACCCAGGTTCCCATACCTCTCTCTCAACCAAGCAGCCCACGGAGTATCCGGGCAATTGAGGAACCGATCCACTCTTCTAGTAGCAGCTCCCCAGGCGATATCATACGGGCAGCACATCCCCAAACCCCCTGCATGAAGAGGTTGAGCAATAGTCTGCCATTTCACCGCATGAACACCCCCACCCCACAAGAAGCTCGCAGTTATCGCTCTGAATTTATCCAAGATGAAAGCGGGTAACTCCACAAAATCTTTCCCTTTTCCCCTTCCTTAAGAACAGCCTTAATGAGGATCGCCCTACCCGCCATGGAGATGGTTAAGGCAGACCACTTATCCACCACCCTTCTGAGATCATCCACACATTCCACAAAATCTTTCCCTTTTCCCCTTCCTCCCGAGAGCGGCATCCCCAAGTATTTGGTAGGAAATCTTCCAAACGATATTCCGATGGCTTCTTTCAACCTTCCCCATCTCCTATCGCAAGAACGTGATAGGAAAACATTGGATTTAATGGTGTTCATGTATAGTTTGGTAAGCTCTCCAAACCGTTTCATCATCCTTCTGAGATTCCTCAGGTTCTTTGAGGTACCCACCATGAAAAATAACACATCATCAGCAAAGATCATGTGTGTCTTTACCTTGACACCTTTCACCTTGAAGGTCTTTATTCTACCTCCATGCTCCTCCATATCAGTCATATTCATAAGGTTCTCCATAACAATCGTAAACAAAAGGGGGGAGAGTGGATCTCCTTGCCTAAGGCCATTACCCGCTCTGAACATGCCATAGGCACCCCATTTATAAGAACAGAAAAGGAAGTAGTCTGGACACATTCTTTAATAATCTCAATCCATCTCCTCGAGAACCCAAGTGCCTCCAAGGAACACCATAATGCCTCCCACCGCACATGATCATACGCCTTAGAGATATCCATCTTGATGCAAGCTTTTTTGGTAGATTTTGAGACACCTAAATCAACTAAGAACTCTTTGGCAAGCAAGGTATTATCTGCTATGGATCTACCTTTCACAAAAGCAGCCTGGTTGTTGTAGATCAAGCTTGGAAGCATATCCTTCAATCTCGTAGCAATAAGTTTTGATATGATCTTATAAATAACATTGCAGCAAGCTATCGTTCTGAAGTCAGAAATTTCAGTAGGCGACGTGATCTTTGGAATAAGTCTGATGAAGGCATGGTTATCTTGTCTAACCATTCTACCCCCCACAAGAAACCACCTCGTAGCCCTGCACACCTCCGGACCAACCACATCCCAGCAAGTTTGAAATTTTTTTGTATTAAATCCATCCGGGCCCGGAGCTCTGGAAGCTCCAATAGAGAAGGCAACTTTTTTGATTTCCTCATCATAAGCTATTTTCAAGAGGCTTCTGTTCATCTCTCCCGTAACCTTGTTTTGTAAGTTAGAAGTAATATCACCCCAATTACTTTGGTTATAGGATTTAGAAAAAAACTCCACAGCAATCTTCGCCATCTTGTCCACTTCATCCACTAAATTACCCTCAACATCAATAAGGTTATGAATGTGGTCTTTCATTTCATTCTTCTGAACCGCTGCATGGTACACCTTTGAGTTGGTGTCACCATCCTTGATCCACTTGATTCTACTTCACTGCCAATAGTATAGTTCTTGCGCTTTCTCCAACCAGAGCAGCCTTTTTCCCACTTTATCTTCCTCCTCCATACTTCTATAATAGCCTGGTTTCTCTCTTAGCTCCCTAGCCACCCTGCCATACTCATTCCTGGCATTTTTTACAAGGTTATCCAAGTTGATCATCTCCTTGGACCACTTCTTAATCACCTTTTTCACCTCTTTCAGCTTGCCGATGACCACAAACATGGGATTGCCAGGAATATCAGTATCCCATGCTTGTTTAACTGTTTCCCTGAAGTTAGGCCAATCAATCCAATGATTCAGAAATCTGAAAGGTCTGTTGGGTTCTTCTTTCTTCCTTAGGTCCATCTCCATCCAAGCATGGTCGCTATTAGGATGGGCCCCTAATGCTATAGAAGCATTAGGATAGGTCTCAAGCCATCTGATGTGCACCAAACCTCTATCAATATTGCTGGAGGTTCTTCTCATCGGGCTTCTTTTGTTGTGCCAAGTTGTTATACCACCCCGCATATTGAGCTCAATTAAGTTGGCTTCCTTGACGGCATCATTAAATCTTTCGAGAATATAATTTATCAATGGGTTATGAGTAAGAAATAATAAGTGTTTTTTCTATAGTTTTTCCTTGAGAAGACTAGCTTCCTTCCTCGACCATCACATAAAAATGAATTGGGCATATAAATTATAGTCTCATCTCTTTTAGATTTAATTTCATGAAATATATATGATTATTAATTACCATAACAACTAAATATCTAGCTCATTCAAGAATAATAAATGCAACCAAAATTTTGATATAATGATTAGTTTTCTTTTATCAAAATTTAGGTAAATTACTAGAGATAGGTAAAAATCATAGAAAGTTATATATGAATATGTTTTAATAAAACTAATCCTTTCTCAAAAAGAGTAGACATATATTGTTGACGATAACTAATAGCATACAACAACCCTAACATATCGAATAAACTAATCGATAATCCCAATTGTGGAGTTGATGAGAAAATCATAATATACATACAGAAATAAGTCTATGTGTCAAATTTTCATAGCAGTCTAGTATAGTAAATAGCCTAATTTTGTTATATAAGAAAAGAAAAGGAGAATGTAAGCAAATTGATAATTATTGTTTTCATATGTTTTTCTTTCTTGTAGTTAACCTACGTGTTAGAATAAGTATCTACCTCATTTTGTTTATAAATCTCAAGTTCATATAGAATCATCTGATTATGATGGTGTTTGTGGAAGGTCATCCTCTACCTCAGTTCATATCAGGTCTATCATTTTACATCTTTGTTTGTATCTCTCCTGATGCTTTTACTCTTGAATATCATCTCCCTATATTTCCTCCTCTACATTTTCTCACCTTTAAATAAGGATCCTAGGTTTTCTAGTGATTGTTAATATGTAGCCCTCTTACTAACCTTTCCCATTTCTTCTCTCATTTTCATCTTCTCCAATATGCATAGTAGTTCTTTACCCTCTAACCTACAAGTTCTGAATCCCTTACGACCACATGAACCCTAGAAACTGAACTAACACACAAACTCAAACCACCTTTTCCCCCACACCTACCTTATCTACTCCATCTACCTATAGTTGGTATCTTGGGTTCATAGAATCATCTTTGGTCATGGGAAATCTTGGAGTTTTCACAAAATCATCATAGGGCTGACGAGAAGAAGTCTCATTCCTAGTTGTTCACATTTAGTGATATCCATGTTACCCCATTTTTTACTTCCTCACTTTTAGATTCAAAAGTAGATTTGAGCTATGTGGGTGTTTCTTGAATGCATCATGTTTTCTCATTGATCGACTTCAAGATTATGTCTGAAACTCTATTGGGGCTTCAATTGTTGTTCTCTCCTCATTCCAATGTATAAATTCCCCCTTCTCCTAGTTAGGTAATTGTGAGTATAAACATTGATGCCCTAATAATTCAATCTCCCAATTCTTGGGCTCCCTAGGAATTTCTCAACATGGTGAACCCATCATGATCCTCAAAGGAGGCCAAGAAATAACAACTCACCAATTTGATTTTATGGTTTCAACTATAGGTGGAAGTATTCTCACAAGTAAGGATATCTGGAATATTAAGCATGCATTGCTCTTTGATTTAGATTTTGTTTTTAATATGTTGGGTTTACCCACATAGCATAAGATTTGGATAGTATATTTATTAAGCTACCTAACCACACATCATGCTTAACCACACCTGATGCCCAAGTCATCTAGTTTTTGAACCTCTTTTAGTTTATAAAATACATGGAATTTTCATATCTTAATAAATTCATAACTAAACATTAGAACATTGGAAAAATATATAAAAATATGTTTTGATAACGCTAGAATATTTCTACATGATTATATATATTAGCTATGGACATCCATGCTCTATGGAGTGAATGTTGGGCGATGAAGAAATAAGATCTCAATAAGATGAATATGGCTGAAATGTGTATGCTGAGATGGATGTGTGAGAATACAACAAAATATTGCTTGAAAAACGACTATACTATGAATAAAGTGGGGTGGTGAACATTGAGTACAAGTTGCGTGTGGATCGAATCAGATGATAGGGGCATGTGCAACGCAGACCGACTAGCCCTGTATGAAGCATTGCTATTGAGTCAAGCATAATAAATAGAAAAAGAGGAAGGCCTAAATTAACAAGGGATGGGCTTATGAAGAGAGATTTTTGGTCTCTACATCTCAACCAGAATATGGCCCATGATATTGCTGAATAGAAATAAAGCATCCATGTAGCGGACCCCAACATAGTTGGGACTGAGGCTTAGATGATTATGATGATGATTATATGTGTTAGATAACTAAATTCAGTAAATATTAGGTCACTTTTAGGATATGGAATTTTGAACAAATTAAATCATAGTCCATATATGCAGTGTTACTTGTTGTGACCCTAATCTTGTACTATTAGCAATATTCCATTTCTTGGGAAAATGTATGAATTAAAATTGAAGTATAAACTTTCATACAATGTTATTAGGTTCTTTGACACTCTAATTTGGGCTTAGGATTTGTTGCAACCCTTAGGCCTATATACATAGTGTGTTCGTGTACTCTATTCATTTTGGCCATCATGATGACTAGAACCTAAATTTCCCATATTAAGCATATCTTTTGAGAATGGATCCCCTTTATTTATTTTAGAAATAATTTTGTATGTTGTGACACTTTTTTTCTCTATCTGGTTAGTGAAATTTGTGGAGTTATTATTAATGGATACTATGACCCCTTATATTGTGGATGTTGCCATCCCTTTTAATGAGTATTATTTCGAGGGATCTTATGATATTACATACTCTTTAATGTATTGTTATACTGACTAGTCACATCTAGAAGTAGATACACCATATTTGTAGGAACATGTTTTAATTTTTCTCTATAAATTGGGTTTTATTCCCTTACCACATGTGATGTTATTAGGCATTTGATTTTAGTTCACTTCCAGGAACAAAGGTTTTATTCCTTCTTTCATGCAATGAGGTTTCATTCAACTTGTAATGTTATATTATTTGATATTGAGGTTTTACTCTTTGTACCATTGGCATGGAATATATGGGCTCAAGTCTTGCTTTTTAGAGTATGGTATTCTTTATTGGAATCAACTTGCACTATTTCTATTGAAATATTATGGAATTGTTTATGAATTTTATAATTTTGTCTTAAATGGTTATATATCTAATGTTGCATGCCTCGTATACGTAACAAGAACAATATCATAAAAGTATTTTCTGTTGAACTATTTAATAAACTTGATTTGTTCTTATTTTTATTCTTTCCAATTTCTCAGTTGTATTGTAAATAATGCCCAATGATTTCTATCGTACAGATAAATAGTTTTTTTAGTGTTAT
Organism: Alisma plantago-aquatica; assembly: GCA_963693085.1. Taxonomy (NCBI): domain Eukaryota; kingdom Viridiplantae; phylum Streptophyta; class Magnoliopsida; order Alismatales; family Alismataceae; genus Alisma; species Alisma plantago-aquatica. Next base: position 1,270,418,601 of record OY856412.1, on the reverse strand, counting down.
ACTCTCTTGTGTATTCTTTTTATGGTTTTTGTTTTTAACCCACAAAGATATAGGTGTTCGAGGAAGATAGCTCAATGGAAAATGTATTAGGAAGTAGGACTTTGAGAATAGCTTGTGATGGCAAGTTTCCCTCTACAACTATTTCTTTTTATAAGTGTATATTGTAAGATTCAGTTTTGTAAGTCACCCTCATGGTAAGGAATAATGTATCAATTATCATTAAAATAAGCTAATAGTTGTGATTTTTTATTATAATAGATTCATGTTGTTGTATAGTATTCTTTTGATAATTGGAAAATATACACCTAACCATTATACTTATTAGTGTGTTTTGATTCGATGAGTTTGTCCCTCAATTAAGTAAGGATTGGATTCCCTATCTAGTCTAACTCCTTAAAATATAGTATTAGAATGGGAGTTATCAGTTAATTTGGCTATTTGAAACTATCATATTTTTTTGTGTATGTATGCTTTGTGTAGATAGATGATGTGTAAGTCATTCAGGGTTGAACCCCTAAGGCACGACCTTCCAATTAGGGCTTTGATCCCTATTTATCTCAATCCCTCCTATTTTCTAGGACCTCTTATATGGTTGTGACTTAGTTTTTGCTAACCCTATCTATGACTTCCATCACTTTTGTGGCTAGAGAATATCCTATGTAAGATCTAACACATTTAGTATTTTGAACCAAAATCTTGGCTTAATGAGAAACCCTAAAGTCTCCCTATAATGGCTTGGTAACAATGTGACTGCATTTATGTTCCACTAAGAGTATCAATATCAGTCAAGAAATGATTAGGATGAAATGGTAATTAGTGGAGGTTGTACCTTATAACGACTCATTAGAATTTGAAATCATATTCCTTATTTTATGCTTGAAGTTAGAGATGTGTTTTTATGACCTTCTAGATGTTTGATGAGTTAGACTCTCTTGGTGGAATGATGTAAAGGTAAAATAGTTAGTAGAGGTATGGTATGGAAAAAAGTTAGTGACTTGATCCTCTTATAAATATTGGTGCCATTTTTAGATTTACATTGCAACATTTTCATTGTTAAACTTATTCTATATTACATTTACCAAAAAAATATTTCTAAATATATAAGTTTTTTTGAACCGAGTCACCATCTTGTGAAGTTTTTAAATTGTAGAGTAACCTTTAGAGAAGTACCCCCCTTGATTAGTTAGGTCAAGCCTGAACCCATAAACCGACTGTGGTGTTGTGATGATTAAGAGGTTTTGGGATATATTTGTATCGTATTTTATCTTACCCCTTTTTAACTATTTAGGTAGTTAATTAGGATATAGATCAATCCTATTTAATTGGTGGAGTCTAGGGAGCATGTATTCTTGGGGATTATAATTCAGCAATAGGAAAGCCTAAACTTAATAACAAATTTGCTAACTAACTCTTGAGCAATTTTCCCAATTTATGTCAATTGAATATAAGTACCTCCTAGTTAAGGTAAATGAGTAAACCTTGTTGATGGAACCACCATGATTGTTAGCTGAATAATTAAATGAAAAATGGTAATGACGAAACTAGCATCACAATATAGGTAACCCGAATAAGTACGGAAATGTTAAGAATCCCCTGAGATTTGATTTAACTCTCTTATATCAATATTTTGTGTGAGAAACAAAGTGTAGACACGATGCTTAGACTATCACAGTGAAAGTTATCTTATTGGTTGACTCAATGCGCATGGTTATGACTTCCTAGGTTTTGAAAGAAAATCACCTTTTAGTAGTGGTGTTATGACATACCTAAACCAAAATAAAGATATACATATGACCCTAACACCATATCTAGAGTGAGGGAAGATGAATAACTAACCCAATGGTATTCCAATATGTATCAGAATATATTAATACATTTTTTTTTTAAATAGCTCAATATCATTAAAAGTAAGCCATACAACATCTACAAGATAGACATCTCTCATCAAGTAACCAAGCAGCAACTCCTTTTGCAGAAAGACATAACACAAGGCTCAAATTGGGATGTGATAGGTACGCTTCTGCACCGTCCACCTCTTGTAGTGGCTGTCTAAAATAGCTATCTGGGATGGAATTCATCAATCTACAATAACATGTGAGTACATCTAGAGAGGAGTTTGCAAAGTCGCTAACAGAGATTACCATCATGAAGACAATGAGAGATTACCAGATAAAGAGCTCGACCACAAAGAAACGACAAAGACCTAACAACACAGACACAACGTCCCATAAAACAGGATGAGAAACACAACTACCAGTAATAAGCACTAAGGTTGCACCAACCCGGAGACCCGGGAAGGAAGCCAAACCCTAGTGATGCAGATACAAAGGAAGGATGGCTCATGCGGATATAAAGGCGTGGAGTAGAAGGTGCCAGGAACTCCACCACCTCTCCCGACCACCACTGCGAACAGTGTTGGAAGACCCACACGAAGCTCAAACCCAACTTACTCCTCCTCTGCCTGAAGCACCAAGAGGCGCCCGAGCTCACTGTCCGCCCAAGAAGGAACCCAAGGCACAACACGACCAACAAACGACCACTACAGATAAAACAAGCACTCTCACAGGAGGACCAAAACCAAACCTAACAACTAGGAAATGTCGATTGTCGATGACTAAAAGGCAAATAAAACCTGCCACTGACAACCACCTAAAAAGAACTAACCTAAACAGATGAACGACAAAAGGGAAGAGACGCTACCACCGACAAGATAAAGGCCGATTATCGGCGACTAAAGGGCAGAGACGCTGTCACTGAAAACAATGGAAACTGAACCAAACTGAAAACGAAGGAACACAGGAAAACAAAAGAAAGGGGGAAGAAAGCCAACAGCAGCAACAGTAGGATCAGAATCCCCAAGATGCCTCTCGTCGACTCCACAACCTCTGATGAATGCCGACAACCACCTAAAAGCAACCGCAGTGATCGACACTACTTCCAAGCACAACCAGAAGCTGGATCTGAGATTGCCCTTCGAGCCGCCGTAGGAAGGAGGTAGAGAAAAAGAAGAAAAGAACGACCTGAAGCACCCTTAGGATAAGTGATACAAACTGAAGCCAGGCTGGGGTAACCCCGGGGGAGCAGGGATGCACGCCCAAGCCGCCGAGCCCCTGCCCCCAGGAACGGCGAAGTTGTGCCCTAGTCGCACCTTTGAGTCACACGGGACGGTCATATATTAATACATTGTAATACATATATGAGTGAATTTGACGATATATTACTAAGTGGTATCATATTTGTAACATACACACATTTACCTATATATATATTTATTTATTTATATATATAGGTATATATATAGGTAAATATATATATATATATATATATATTGATACATGCTATTTTGGCACCTATTTTCCGTAATCTATCTAAGCTTGTCAAATAAAGATATTCATTTCATCCCCTGAAATTGCACAAATCCATATCATCTCATTTTTATCACAAATTTGACAATTATGTGCATTTTCTCGTAGGTTTAGAGCATGAGTCGATCGTCTCAGTTATCCAACCGATCGTTTCATTTTGATGAGATGATCATCTCATATATACAACCGATCATTTCATTCTCCAGCACCGATCGTCGCACTTGTCTGTCGACCGGCTAGATCAGATTACTTCCCAAGATTAAATGCTCATTCGAAGCCCTAAAAATGGAGGAAATCCATCCAAGCCGTGTGGGTGTTTCCCATGCTGCCACCCTAATTAGGGTTGGAGATTGTTCCTTTGGTGGTCATTTTCACCCAGATGCCATCCGATCGGCTCACTCCTGAACCGATTCGTTGGCGCCATGCAGACACCCCAAAAACCAGCCGCTAGCCACCATTTCTCTAACCCTAATGTAAAAGTTTCCTCCTCCTTCTCCTATAAAAGGAGGGGCACTTCCTCCTCCTTGGATCATCTTCTTTTTCATCACTTTTGTACTATAATTCTCAAAACAACTTTAATCTTTTATTCTTCTGATCCAGGAATAAAGTAGTTTATTACTTGAAGCGTTGTTCATTCTTCAGATTGTTCCTTAGTTTCTTTTTTATTCTGCTATTAGATCTAGATCTCTACTCCCCCTTATTTAGTTCTAGAGTAAGGAAATAATAACTTGGCCATTTCATTATCTCTAGCACAAGGATTAATTTCCTATTTAAGCTTAGACTATGGCCAAGGTACTTTCTTCCTCAGTCTCCCCCTTCTCCTCAACCATGAGCGAGTAGTTCCTTACCGAGGAAAGGGGAATAGCCCCTTAGGTATGGTTTTATCGAATCAGCTTTAATCGACTTCTTTAGACGGCGATTAGTTTATTCAATCGATGATCTAGCAAAGTAATTACTCGCTTAGATGTATATGTTAACTCAGATGGAAATGTCCATGGAAATCCGGGTTTAGAATGATTAAACAAATTCTCATAGAGATTCTAAAGTGACCGTGGATTTATCCCTATTCGGATGATGAACTAGGAAACATGAGCACCATGACCAATAGGCTCATGTGGAGTTCATCTTTTGTGGTTTTTATGATTCGCATGTTGTCGCCAATTTTTTTGATTAATCGTTAATTCATTTTCTTGCCATGTCTAAGGTGGTGAAACCCCCTAAAGCCTCGATTCTATCCCTTTGATTTCAAACATAGCTTGTTTGCTTTCTTACATTCTAGTCTTTTCATTCTAGTTTTGTTTGCGCTAATAACAATCTTGTTTACCTTTTGCAAGGTAGATAATATTTTAGTGTAAATTTAATTTCTCCAATTTTCTTTCTTAGTGTAACCAATCATCACCAAAAACTTGATTTTTACATTCTCGTTCCAAATCTAAAAATACCAAACACAAATAAATAAGTTCTTCAAACAATTGGGTTAAGAAGAAACAATCTTAAAAAGTTGTCCTTTGGGATTCGACCCTTTCAATACTAGCCTTAATCGGAAAGTTAAAAGGTTAAACTCTAGTATTAACAATCTTAGTGATTGGTGTGTTAAGAGACCCATATCACTTTGGCACCATTGTCGGGGACAACGGATTTGTTTCTTTCGAACCCCAAAATTTTTGAAAAACTTTTTATTCTATTTTTTATGTCTTCCGAGTAAAATTCCAGAAGTGCTACTCTTCCTTCTGCCAAGTTTCCATTCTGGCAGTCCGTTTTTTCTGCACACGATTAACTGCTTAATTTGTGCATGCGACGCCCGAACGCTGATTTTCATTCATTTGATCTGGAGATAGAAAGGACCTTTCACCATTTAAACCGTCAAAATCAAACAAAAATGAATGAATAAGAAGTCGCCCGTAGAATTGACCAAGCTCTCGCAACTCAAAGAGAGCTCATTCAAGGTGAATAAGTGGAAAGAGAAGCTACTTTACGAGCAGCCTATAGGGCTAAACAATAAACCATAAAAGCCGATACGAGGGAAGATGAAAGGCAAAAATAACTAAAGGATTTTTCTATTCCCAAAACCATCTATGTACAACATCCGGTCGTGCCCCTAACATCATTGCTCCCCAATTTGAGATTGGAACCCAATGGATCACCATGATGCAAACCAATCTATAACGACCCCGCCTCCCGGTAACCCCCACTTAAAGGAGACCAAGAGATCAGAGTCGTTATCCTAATAAGCATGATCAAAGGTTCGACAAATAATAAGTAATGATTATGAAATTCTACTAACTAAACTAAAATCTGGTGTAAAATAAAAATTTGTATACCTTTTAAAAACTTTAGATATCTACGGCTATCCTCAACTTGAATCTATTCTATCTAATCCTCCTCGAACTTTATTTCTTATTTTCACAATGTGTCACTTTACTGTTTGTTCTTTTTAGGGTTGTACCTAAAATGTTGACAAATAAAACATCAGTCAGCATAAATGAATATGTCGGTATGTGGGGAAAACCAAAATATCACACATAGGGCTAACAACCTAATTATCACAATCAAGTAAATTAACAATTTGATTTACGAGTTCAATGTGTCAAACTCCACCACTTTTTCCCTAACCCTGGAATACCCCCTTTTGGGTTTCTCTTTAGCTGACTTAAGGCCACCTTCTCCATCCTGAGCTTGGTGCCTGAGGTCACCTATCATGGTGCCCATTAGTCATGCAATAAAGACCACCTTCTCTATCCGGAGCTTGGTGTCTGGGGTCACCACTCATGGTTCCCATGGGTCTTCCCTCTTGGGCTTGATCTTTTTGCATCATCCATCAGGGTGGCATGTAGGTGTGAGAATACACACTTATATCATAATTATGATAATAATAACTTTATAATGTTGCAAGTATGAACATCCAAATTGATAGGTTGCATCCAATGTGATTAATCATCCGTGAAAACCTTCGGAAAACTAATGTCATTAACCATAATTAACCACATACCTATTTTGTATATCTTTGAGGTAGAAACAACTAATAAGAAAAGAAATCCAACCCAAGCAAGCAAGATTCCTGAAATAACATACAATTCCTTTTTATCAATATTTACCCAAACCTTCTTAATCCATAGGATTTCTATCCCTTTATAGATTTTCTACCTCTTTTAGGGTTTAGTATGCACTTAGGGTTTTGTCGTACTTTTAACACCCTTAAACCCTAATTATACAAAATTACTCGCAAACCCTAATTATCTCATCTATCTTTCATAAAAGATCCTAAGATCATCTTTTGGTAACATAAAACCCTAATTTCGGATTAAATACACTTTTCTTTCCTTTTTCCCCTATTTAGGGTTTCTAAGTACATTAATCGTCATATTAGGTTTAAAACCCTAAATCTTGCAATTTCATCTTCCAAACAAGTTAAGATTCATCTTTCTCATTAAACAAGTTAATAATACTCGAATTAACCTACTTGCACATATAAAACTACCCATTATCAGCAATTAGTGTTCCTAACCCAAAATTTATACCTTTTTCATCAAAATAATACACATGCAAAAATATACAAAATCAGGTCTTCCAACTATTTTTAACTTATTCCTAATATTTTTCTAATCAAATTTCATGATAACACTTCTTCATATGAGTTTTCTATTTGCTTCTACAATTTTTGCAAGAAAAAACCTTTTTCTATATTGTTCGAGTAGAGAGGGAATTACTAGGAAATTTGACGGTCGCTTGATCAGTGGATCGATGGCCCGCTCCTCAGATCTGATGATTCATGTTGCATGCACCTAAATTAAGCACTCCCGCTCTCTCTCATCTGATCTACGCTCGGGATCACGGTGGTCCATGATTGGATGGATGTCAGTCGTCGTCGACCTTTGACTGCCTCATGAACCGCAGTCAACCTCTTGGTTGACTATGAGCTCTAGGCCACCAGCATAGATTTGAAGGTGTCAGGGAGCTTAGTCGTCATCGTCCGGACTTGATGGACCGCTCAATTGCCCGAATGAACTCAACCTTCACCACAAACGAGTCGTCGGAGCTCTGCTGCGGCTAGCAGCTTATAGAGGGGGGTAGGTTAGGGCCAAACTAGCAATTGAGATTGCCATTCCACTCTTCGTCTCACTCCGCAGTGATGGGGATGGTTTTTAGGTATGCTGGTATCCTCAAGTACCCTCCCTTATATAGGGCTAGGTCATGGGAGTCCTATGATATGGGAGTTTGTTCCCTCGTCGATGATAGCCCCCGGAACCTTGGGTCTAGATGCTTTGGAACGTTCTCCCGAAGGCGATGGGCTCATTAGTTTTTTAGATTATCGCTTCCAGTGAGAGGAATTTGGATTCCCAAATTGTCTCCCAGTCCCATTAGAACTCGGGGTAGACGATGCACAACTACCCTTGGATCTGTGGTCCCCTAGACCACATGGTCATTCAACGGCCGACATCGCTCCCCTCTATTGCTATTATCTAAAAACGAGTTAAAAAGGGTATTTTAACATGATAACTTGGAAAATTCATTTCTCTCTCCTTTTTTAACATTTTCTTCTCAAATTTTAGGGAAAACTCCATCTTGGCATTATCTAATCGTCTATTAAATTTGAAGTTAAATTCCAACGGTTGAGAGCGTTTCCTTCACATCCAAGTTATTCATCAATTAACCAAATTTTAATTAGTATTTCTTTTTCATTTGCCATTATCTAATTATCTTGGGTTCCTTGGTCCTCAAGGAACCCTAAGGGTACGAAATATCGCTTTGGGAAAAATCCCTTTTACTTCTAGAGGTTTCCATCTCTCTCTCTTTATTCTCCTTTTCTGTGTTATTTAATTATCCTTTATTATTATTGGGCCCAATGGCCAACTAAGCCCAATTATAAACAATTAAGTCCATTGCACACGAAATCCTTTTGATCCAAACAATAAAGCAAGCTTATATTGCATTCATTATGAAAAGGAGAATTACATGTTTATTACATAATTAGGGGAAAATGGAGATTATAACATCCTCCCCTCCTTACAGGAATTTTTCCCGCAAAATTCAAGCATCAAACACACAAGTTAGGGTATGATTTCTCCATCTCCGTCTTCATCTCCCATGTGGCTCAACCTCTCCATGGCGCTTCCAAAGAACCTTTACCATCTCTATATTCCTACATCTGAGTTCTTTCACCTTGGTATCTAGAATCCGAAAAGGTTACTCAGGATATGTCAGCTTCCCTTGAAGCTCAATAGGTTCAATACTCATCACATGGCTCAGATCTTACACATATCGCTTCAGATTGGACACATAAAACACATCATGCATCATGCTATACTAAGGGGGTAACGCCAAATGATATACAGCTTAACCAATCCATTCTAATACCTCAAACAGACCCACGTATCGGGGACTCAACTTTCCTCTATTCTTAGCTATAGCTCAGAGCGGTCGGATTTTCAAAAACACATGCTCTCCTGTAGTGAAATCCACATCGGTTTGCTTTGCATTAGCATACGACTTCTGTCAATAATGGGTTCTCATCAGCCTTTGCTTGATCAAAGCAACTTTATCAGCATACAGTTGGAGCTCATCTGACCTCAACATGGTCCTCTCACCCACATCATCCCAGTGAAGTGGGGACCGACACGGTCACCCATACAAAGATTCACACTGAGGCATCTCGATACTGGCTTGGTAGTTGTTATTGTAGGAAAACTCAGATAAAGGTAAGTACTGCTCCCATGAACCACCCCAATCGAGCACACAAGCTCTCAACAGATCTTCTAAGGTCTGGATCGTCCTTTCTGACTGACCATCCATATGGGGGTGATAAGCGGTACTAAACTTCAACCTGGTACCAAGTTCTTCTTGAACTTGCTTCCACAACTTGGAAGTAAACTTTCGGTCTCTATCAGAGATGATCAACCCCGGTACTCCATGCAAACACACTATCTCTCTGATATATAGATTAGATAGGTCTGACACCTTAGCAGTGGTCTTCAAAGCAAGGAAGTGTGCTGACTTGGTAAGACGATCTACCACGACCCATATCGCATCATGACCATTCCTGGTCTGGTGTAGACCTACCACAAAATCCATGGTGATCTGCTTCCATTTCCATTCTGGAATCTCTATCGACTGTAAAAGCCCACTGGGTCATTGGTGTTCAGCCTTCACCATTTGGCACGTAAGACATCTAGACACACATGCCGCAATGTCTTTCTTCATTCCTGTCCACCAGAAAAACCACTGCAGGTCCTTAAACATCTTAGTAGTTCCTGAGTGCACCGCGTATTTGGATCCATGAGCCTTTTGTAGAATATGTTCCTTTATCAATGAATCCACCAGAACCAATATGTGATTCCAAAACTTGATTCCTCTGTCTACTCCCATGGATAGACAAGTATGTGGCTTCATCATCAAACCTTTCATCTTGTCTAGCTCCTCACTAGTCAATTGTGCTTCAATGATCTCACCTAACAACTCAGATTGGATTTGGATGTTAGCCAAACAGACTCGATCTTCTAGTTGTTGTGGAGTCCACTCCACCAGCTCTTCCAAACTCCCCCACTAACTGGACAAAATAGTTGCCCACTTAAGTTGTCTCTGACTCAAAGCATCCGCTATGACATTCGCCTTACCAGGATGATAGGCGATGGTGAAATTGTAATCCTTCATATACTCCATCCATTGTCGCTGTACTAGGTTCAGGTCTCTCTATGTCAGCAAGTATTTCAAACTCTTATGGTCGATGAAGATCTTAAAGGTAGCTCTGTACAGGTAATGCCGCCATATCTTCAAGGCATGGATAATAGCAGCTAACTCCAGGTCATGTGTCGGGTAATTCACCTCATTGGGCTTGTACTGTCGGGAAGCATATGCAACCACATGCCGATTATATTCTAACACATAGCCAAGTCCCATCTGGGAAGCATCGGTGAATATCATGAAACCCTCATTGTCGGAAGGTAGATTCAACATAGGGGCGGCGGTCAGCTTCTCCTTCAACTCCTGGAAGTGAGCTTCACATATGTCAGACCACACAAACTTCACATCCTTCTGGGTTAACATGATCAGCGGCAACACAGTCTTTGAGAAATCCTTGATGAAGCGACGATAATATCTGGCCAACCCCAAGAAGCTATGAATCTTGGAGGGGTTCTTTGGTGCCGACCAGTGTCGAACTACCGATACTTTGGCTGGATCTATGGTGATTGTTCCTCCTGATATGATGTGTCTAAGAAACATGACTTGGTCTAACAAAAACTCACATTTTGAGAACTTTTTGAAAAACTTATGCTTTCTCAGGATATCAAGGACTCTACCCAGGTGGTCTCGGTGTTCGCCTAGGTCATCCGAGTATACCAAAATGTCATCTATGAACACTATCACAAAAGAGTCAAGGAAAGGCTGGAACACACTATTCATGAGGTTCATAAAGACACTAGGTGCATTGAATAATCCAAATGACATGACCTCAAACTCATAGTGGCCATATCGGGTTCGGAAAGTTGTTTTAGGTATATCCTCACTCCTTGCTCTCACTTGGTGGTATCTTGACCTCGAATCGATCTAGGAAAAGACTCGAGCCGATTTGAGTTGGTCAAATGGGTCATCTATTATAGGCAATGGATACTTGTTCTTAATGGTTGCCTGGTTGATCATCCAATAGTCGATACACATCCAAAGTGACCCATACTCCTTCTTCTTTACAAAGAGGACTGGTGCTCCCCAAGTTGATGTACTGGGCTGGATAAAGCCTTTATCCAACAACTCTTGCAATTGGGATTTCAACTCAAGCAACTCTGCTGGGGCCATTCTATAGGGTGCCTTAGATATAGGGTTAGTTCCAGGAGCTAACTCAATGGAGAAATCTACCTCCCTCTCAGGGGGAATCCCTAGTATATCATCTAGAAACACATCCGCATACTACCGAACCACTTCTATCTCCTCTAAGGATCACCCCTTAACCTTAGGTTTAGAAACTATGGCTAGGTAGGATCGACAACCCTTGGATAATATCCGCTCAGCTTTCAAGGCAGACACATAAAGGTTGGTCGTCACATCCTTCCTTCCTCGAAATGTGAAGTGTGGATGGCCGATTTTTCTAATAAGAATCTTCTTTTCCCTACAATCAATTTGGGCTTTGGAGGTGGAAAGCCAATCCATACCGATGATTACATCAAAATCATTCATATAGAGGAGGATGAAGTCAGTGGGAAGCTCATGGTTCAAGTACTTAACTGGCAAGACAGGGGTTTTCAAAAGAGATGTATAAATACGACCACTCAGGGTTGTGACATCCAAAACATAACCCAAATCCTTGATATCCAAACAAAGCATAGTTGCCAAATTTCTTGAAATAAAAGTATTAGTAGAACCAGAATCAAAAATTGCTTTTACATGTGGTCTTGTGACTTCCAACAAGCCTACATAGTTCATACCATATCAGAAAGCTATTACATGTCCTACTGATCAAAAAGGAAAACTCTAGGGGTTATTACCCTCGATCAGCCTATTAGCATTTGTCTGAGCTTCTTCATTGTCGATGGCGAACACTCTAGCTTTCCTCCTCTCTCCAGCAGGGGGTGCTCCGACCGGCGCTCCTGCTGGGGGTGCTGCAGCTACCAGTTGTGCTGCCATCGGTTGTGACCCCAAACGTCCCCTTGGGTCGGGCTGAGGGTAGTTGGCGATGAAGTGCCCCTCTTGCTGACACCGGAAACACAACTTCTTAATAAAGTGGCACTTCCCAGGATGTGTCCATCCACATGTATGACACTTTTAGAAGCAATTTTCACCATGTGGTTTGCCTTTCTGTCTGTTCTTGCCTTTGTTGTGGTTGTGCCCTTGCCCTTTCTTGTGCTCATTCTTCTGTCCCTGAGCTCCTTCCGTGAAACCCAGGTATCCATTGGAGGGATTCTGTGCAGGCATAACCGTCCTTTCCATGTCCAAGACAATGTTGTAGGCATCAGAGAAAGTCTTCAGCTTACTAGCCATCACATGGGGCTTGATGGCAGGGTGCAGATACTCCACGAAGTGGTCCACCCTACTCTCTTCATCCATCATGTGTCCGAAACATTCCAAGATGTAGAACTTGCGACTAAATCCTGCAACTGACGAACTTCCCGAAGTCATGTTTGTGAACTCCCTTTCCTTCTCCTTCTTGGCTGAGACGGGGATGAATCTGGTGGTGAACATGGTCTTGAAATAAGTCCATGCCATTTTTTCTTCACTTAGGCCTCTAACTGTGATATGATTCTCCTACCATATCTTGGATGCACCATCAAGGAGGTGAGCAGCAAAAACAACCTTCTTGTTTGGTTGCACCTCAAGCATGCATAATCCATTCTCAATTGCAAGCAGCCAAGCCTCTGCCTTGTCGACCACTTCAGACTAATCTTCTCCCCAGAACTTCTCGATATTCACCTTGACGAAGTCCAAGATGGTGGCTCCCAGTCGAGGAAGAATAGGAATTGGCTCGCCATTCCCGCCTCTATCTATGTCTCTGAGGGCCAGGGCATGGATCACCTCAGTTAGCTATTTCTGCTACTCCATCCATACCGCATTAGTGGTGTGAACCACCATAGTTGGTTTCGATCCACCAGACTGGTCCTCCTCCATCTGGGCTTCTTCCTCGTACACATGTTTCTCTTCGTATCCTTGCCCCTCCTCTTGTTCATGTTTTTTGAAGGATATCGGGTCAGGGTTGGGGACCTCAGGGGTAGTTTCTTCAGGTCTCTTCCTCTTCTTCGAGGATTCACCACCATGGTTCCGCTTCCTCTTCTCAGAAGACCCCTTCTCCTTTCGGGGAGGCCCACAACTGTTGGTGGCCACCGGGATAGCAACAATCTTTGTACAAGCCATCTACATAAGCATGCAAACAGACCCTTTAGTCCATACTTAACTAATTATACTTATGTCGATGACATCTTAATTACATATCTTTTATTTATTTTAGTGGAGGATTCCTTAAACCCTATCAACTTTACCCATACCTCAAGGGGGGTGAGGAAGAGAGAGGAAACCCCAATCCATGAAATCCTTAACAACATTGGAGTTGAGAAGGGATGAACAATATGAGAGAGTCCTAAAAGGTATCTTATTTCAAGTCAAATCCTGATACATTGGCCAGTCATTCACACAAATTCGGGAGTCCTCATATTCTGACTAGTAGTGCGGAGGAAATTATTGCCAGTCCCCTGACCGGCCTAAATCACGCGTTCAAAAAGGAGCAGATTTGAAGTAGTCAGACTTTTAAATAGCATGACTCTTAGGCCCCTATAACAATAATGGGATCTGAAGTAGTGATCACGGTTGAACCACAGGGACAAGGGTGGTCGTGCTAAGAACGCGGAATCAACACTCTACATTCCGGTAAAGAAGGGTAAGAAAATGTTCCCAAGGGAACGGTAGATCAAGAATGGTAAACAACCAGATAAAAGAGAACAAGATGTTACAAGAAAGCATTATAAAGAAAAAATATCTCCAATTGGAGTTACAAGGAAGATTTAAGGTTTTGGCATTTCATCAATTTTTAGGAGTTTTGTGCAACAGAACTTGAGGGGATCACACTATTGCTTAGGTAAGGAACGAAGGAAGAAAACTTCGACATAACAAACGGCAGCAGAAAACATCCGGTACCCCTTCTCTCAAAGAGGGTACCTCCAACTAAGCACCAGCACCATCTCTCAAAGGTAGCAGACTTGGTTGGAGTGGAAAGATAACTGAGGCAACTCCGACCCTGGGTACTCTCATACTCCCTGATCGGACCAAACACTAGAGTTACAACACCTCTCTCGAGGGAGTTGTAACGGGAAATAGGATTTGATAGCTAGTCAAATCATGATCCAAGCATACAAGCTAGAGTTCAGATGTTAAGAAAAACAAATCATCTGACAAAAGGGGGCCAAACACAGAGAAATAGGTATTAAAACTCCATCAATTCAAGTAGCATGATGATTGTATAAAAGGTTTTAGTTACATTGTGTAATAATTCAAAGTAAATGACTATAAAAGGGAAGATAGGTATCGCCTCCTTGATATTGGAGGGGCGATATATAGCAGCATACCCCAAAGGTACCTCTAACCTGATACCGGGCGGGAGCTCTTCCCGACATACCCGTGTCAGGTGGCCAGCCCCTTTCGGACGACAGGCAGTGACGGGCAGGCATGACGACCAAGGCTCACTACCCGATACACCTGTATCGGGGTACCACCCTCTCAGGCGGCACGCCATGACGGGAAGTCTGTATTGATCTCGGTATCCTGATGAGTTAAAGATAGCTTAGGTTCTCGGGTTCGTTGTATCGGGTGTAGGGACGAGTCATCTCGGGTGAGAACCCATCTAGGAACCCGGCACATCGGGTGGCCGTCTTGGTCATATCGGGCTACTGCGGCTACCGGGATGGGTTCAAAGTGAACCACTCCCACCCCTCTCGGGTAGGGGGTGTGCTCACCTAGTATCCCCGATACGCCCTTGGAATGCATTACACTAGCTCCTTAAGCTTCCCAAAGTTAGCTTTCACTAGGGTTTCGACCCGTCCCATCGGAGTCCTATAGCTACTATTTATAGGCAGTGTTTGGAAGAAGTTACGGTTCTCCGGGCGCCAAGTGTCCTCCATCGGTTCCATTAGCGTGGCCTCGGGGATGATGGACATGCGTGTCGCCCGACACAGCGGGTGTCGGGTTACAAATGTGTCGAGTAGTCATGACGGGTGGGCGTCTGCCGGTGGATGGCTCATATCGCATGACATGCTACATCAGGAGAGTAGTCGTGGTGGGTACAGCTCCTTGTCAGGTAAGCGGCGTATCGCCCGATGGGGTCTTCTTGCGCGACACACCCTTGTCGCACGGTAGTGGCATCGGGCTGCTGTGCGACATGTAATGAGTGTGTTGGGCAACTAGTAGGAGGGTCGATGCAGCTAAACGCCGTTCATGGGTCGGGACGGGCCTTTTTGGTGGAAAGACAAGGAAAAACTCTGCAAAAGGATGCAAAAAATGGTCAGAGCATAGCGCAGTTTAGTTTTGTTCAAAACATAACAGAATTGATAGGAAAATAGTTTAGAGGGCAGTTTTGACAACAAAATATAGGCCATAAATAACCCCATAAAGGGTGTTATCAACTCCCCCAAACTTAGCATTTTGATTGTCCCCAATCAATCTGTACATATTTTAAGGTTTTGTTTTGCAATACTTCTTCAGAACCTGACATAGTCTTCGGCGAAGGGGTTTGAGCTAGTAATGAGATGTCTTAATGAAATTTTTTGTCTGACTACGAACAACGGACTTTATTTTTCCTACCGTATTTAAGCAAAAATTCTCTCTTCAGCTTTGTCGAGACTTAGGTGCATGATTCCGAAGTTAGCTTTCACACCAAACAACTTTTGGGAATAGAAAGTTGAGTTTTTGGGTAGGCTTAAGGATTTTTGGGTTTTTCTTATTTCCCATCAGTCCATCTAGGTACGGGTCCATTAACGGGTGAGTGGTCCCTACAGTCCAAGCCAGTTGGCTTTAGAGCAGTGATTTCACATCCTACGTACCACTGCCCCAGATCTACCATGCCTAAAGATGGGTACTTTTGGAAAAACAGGTGTGTATTTTTTTTGGCAAAACTCTCATGCTTTTATTCACTCTCATAAGGCTTTTCTCTCTTTTTGGGATTTTTGATGGGTAGGGAAACAAAGCAAGATGTTGTTTGGGCAGCTTTTTCCTTCGCATACACATCTCTTAGCTATTGTGAGATTTTTTTTGAAATTGGCATAGAAACGTTATAGCCTTTTTTGTTTGAGACTGCAATTTTAGAAAAACATAACAAAAACCTATACCACCTTAAACACAAACAAAACAAGTTGGGAGAAGTTGTATCAGATTTTTACTATAGAGTGTCTTTGTACAATTATATAGAGGCAAGGGGTTGTATATGCACTATATTGTATCAGACTTTTATATGTATATATACACAGTGTATGTTAAAAAGAAAGAAGAAAGACAAAATGGAAAATGGGAGAAATTTTATACCTCCCTCACTGATATATAGTACCCCACCAAACTTATCCCACACTCTGTCCCAGAGTAGTGAGAAAAGATAAGGTGAGGTAGTGATAAGTCAGTGAGGGCTAGATGGTGAGCGGGCCTCCGTCAGATATAAGCTCCCAAACATATTCTCCATGTTTGTTGTGATAGTCAATGTGGCGGAGCTTTTTAGGCATTTGTTGTAGCATCATTGAGCTAGAGATCCATTCTATCATGAAAATGCCACAGTCATTGGATAGAGGAACTTGTTGTGGATTGTTGTGGCAGAACTGAAGCTTGTGCCATTTGCTGTCTACCGCCTCCAAGAATGGCTGGAGCAGCGTTGCCACCTCCGTATAGTATTTCCTTAGTAAGTGCTCCAGGGGTGTCAATGTTGTCGATGTATACTGTGAAAACTACTAGAGGGGGGGTGAATAGAGTTTTATAGAGATTTTAACAATAATTAAAACTCAAACAACCACAATGAAAATATTGGACAAGGGTTTAGAGTGGTTCCTAGCCTTAGCAAATACTAAGGTAGTCAGTCCACTACCCGGTTGCTTACCCAACCGGGACTTGAAAAGAAATTTATTTTAAAACCTCTTCAAGGAATTTACATAAAATACAATCTCTTTTCCTAAACCCTTCAAGCAGCCTTCACTTAGAAGTAATCGCCAACCTTGAAGCAGCCTTCCCTTGAAGTAGATGCACCAACTCCCGTTGCACCAGCCTTCTGAAGTAGCTTCCCTTGCGATAGCCTTCTTTGAAGTAGCTTAAAGTCCCCTTCTCCACCTGAGAAGTCAATCCTCTCCAATCCGCAGCCTCCAACCCTAGGAGTAGCAAGGAGAGTACAAAAGATAAAAAGGAACAAGAAAGAAAAAGGAAATTACAACTTATCCTTTAAGCTCAAGGCTTGATATGCCTAGATCAAGCGTGTAGATATCCTAACTAATGTGTATGACAATGTGATTGTAGTGGATAGGAGATACTAGCCTATAGGACACGAAATGTGAGCAATAGGAATGAATGGCAAGTGTAGGAATTGCTCTATTGCTCTAAAACAGATTGTAGGTGAGTATTGAGCTCAAGTATAGCACAAGTATAGCTTAGGGGTCTTTTGGTGTCCTAAGGCATGTCCTATTTATAGGAATGGCCTATGGATACTTAAGGACGTTCTAGACAACTTCTAGGGGCTTCTAAGTGCTTAACTAGTCGTTAGGTATAAGTTAGGTGCATTAGTAACGGCTAGTTAGCTTTTTCTGCAGTTGCTGTCAGAGACCATCTCGGTCGACAATTTGTCGACCGAGATACCTACTCGGTCGAAGTTTTGTTGACCGACAGGCGATCTGGATTAACGTTTATTTGCAACTGTCAACTGCTGTGTCTAACGGCTACTTTTGGTCAATCTCGGTCGAGAAGTTTATCGAACGAGAGTGTCTCGGTCGAGGAGTTTGTCGACCGAGATTGATCATGTTTCAAGGTTTCAATTTAGGCACTAATTATATGTGTGAGTGTGCATAGTGTGATCCTATTGGAAGGGGATGACTTGTCTAAGTGAGGTGTTTAGCTAGGGAAGATCTAACGCTTGATTTACATGCAATCTAAGTACTTGTACATTATATATCTGTACAAGTTTTTACAATAGTGATTACATTGCATGAAAATAAATATGTAAGCTCATGGATTTTCCCTAGATGCTTTGTCATCCACTTTGTTCCTGCACACTCAAGTAGCTCGTTAGAACATTAAGAATGAAATGTTTGTCATCATCGAAACAAAGGGATTTATCATAATGTCCAATTTATCCAACAATCTCCCCCTTTTTGAAGATGACAAACATTTCCTAAATATGAAATAAGGAAATATAAAGCATGTAAGTTTCATACCTAAAGATTACCTTTTGTAGCCATGAGTGCTGACAAGATGTTATGAAACTTATTGATATATTTTTGATTTCATATTCTTTCTCCCCCTTTGTCATTTCAAAAAGATATCCAGTTTGAATATTTTATTTCTTCTCCCCCTTAATTTTTATATTAAGCTCCCCCTTAAATAGGTATCCTATTAGGAACATGGATTTATGTCTAATTTAGCCACAATTTATTTCTCAATCATTTGCAAAGGATGTTAAGCCTTGAAATGATATGAGATCATGTTAGGTTCATGGCATATGTATATTGATTTCTCACTCATTTTACAAGGGATGTTAAGCCCCAATGAAATGGGAGTCCTTTAAGCTTAGAATATATGAAGATGTCTCTAACTAAATGCAAGATATATCAATTTTATGAAATTTATAAATTTCTTCATAACCAAGAGTAAAAATACTAAGGTCGTATCAAGCTCCAAATGATGTTTACAATGTTTTTGTAAGTTTCTTAATCAAATAGTCAAATTTGTTGTTATAAGCTCCCCCTTAATCTTACAATTTGAGCAATTTAAGGCTTTTAAGGTCACAAATAATTTTAAATTTTGATTTTGACCTTTATCAAAAGTATACTAAGATTAAGTTTAATAGAATGATGTCCAAATAGGCATTTTGTCAAAGCTTATTTTAGGTCGCCCTTGACTACGACCGTAGCGCCCCTTGGTCAATTTTAATTTTAACCAAGAGGCAAATTCTGCAGATTTCCAAGATAAACATTCATATGTGAAGTATAAATTCTGCAGATAGCTATAAATATCAATTTTAAGCATATTAAGATATACCTATTATGAAGACTTAAAATGAGCATCATAATGAAGTTTTTGAACTTGATTTTTCTAGAAAGCATGTTTTACATTCATTGTGAATAAGGTTTCATATGCTTTACTATGGGTACATAAATATCAAATCCCATTTCTTTTTTTTTTTTTGGGAAGTCGGGCGATTATTTTATTCATCTCGCTCACCCCGTGCAAGCATATTCAAAGGCAAATTACAAATTTGAGTTATTTGCAAGGAATTAAATATGGTAGTACTACTACCATTACAAGACTTGATTTGTCCAGTATCAATGACGTCCTTAGGAGGGACATCGTAATACTTGATTCTGCAGGTTTTTTGTAGATGAACCTTAGCCAAAGCATCAGCTGGTCCATTGTTCTTCCTCGTCTCATGTCGAATAGTTGCAGTGTCTCCCAGAACAAGTTGGATTCCCCTAATAATGCTCGCATATCTAGGATGCTTAGAATAATCTTCATGTAGCATCTTCACAGCCGTCAAGCAGTCTGTGATCACAACAGTACTTTGTAGATTGACTGTTTTAATGATCTTTGCGGCAAGGGCAATGGCCATAAATTCAGCTTGAAGAGGACTGTCCGCAGCAATCAATTGGCCGACTCCACCCTTCCAATGGTTATTGCGATCATGTACAATCACTGCAATGGCACCTTTGCCCCTTTTCCAGGCGGCGTCCACATGCAGCAAAAGCTGACTACTCTCGCTACAGCTTTGAACCGTCATATTGTCCGGCTTCTCGACGGCTTCATTCCCTGCCCAAGCAATGACATTTCTGTTGTATTCCAACAAAATCATATTGACCTGTTGTAGCACGGGAGTGTCCTTGGCTTCAAATACCGCCAAGTTACGTTGCTTCCAAATAACCCAGCAAGCAATGAGGAATAAAGTTCTCGTGGCCTCACTAGAACGAAGCCCTTTGCTAATCCACTGCTCAAGATTCGAAGAGTTCCAGAAGTCCCGTATGAGAGGTGCGGCGTTCCCTGGCATTGCTCCAACCAGTAAGCGTAACCACACGGGTTTCACCTTGTCACAGTCTCTCAAGGCATGGAGACTGGTTTCTTCATCCTTATTGCAGCGACTGCACACCGCATTGGTGGTCATCTTTCGTCTTCTTCTTTTCCAATTAGTAAGAAGGGCTCCACTAGCGGCGAGCCACATGAAGGTCTTTATCTTCACCGCCACCTGAGCTTTCCAAATAACCATCCATTGTCCCGGTCTTTTGATTTCAGCGTCCTCCCTCAAAGCCGTGTAGGCAGATTTGGCCGTGTAGCTACCCCCGTTGTTGAGCTTCCAAACATAGATATCTTCGGCTTCAGTTTCTACCGGAGGTTGAATATTAAGGATCTCCTTTACAACATCTTCAGGGAGCCAATGATTGAGAAAGTCGCGGTCCCAGTGACCTTCCAGATTCACCAAACTGCACACCTGCAAGTCACGCAGCTCATCGGGGATATCCCGACTAACATGGTCTTTCAAACAAATACCACTAGGAAGCCATCTGTCCTGCCACGCATTAATATGGTTCCCACTTATAGGACACATAAAAGTGTTATCATGCATGAAAGAATTCATCTGCAGAACAGTTCTCGCTAGGCGAGAAAGATTGGAAGTAGTTCCTGGATTGCTTCTCATCAGCTTGTCACGCATGGCCATGCACCAAAGAGTTTTTCTGTCACTCCAAATGTCCCAGTTATGTCGGAGGAGAAGAGCCTGGTTCCAATCCCGCATAGATTTAAGACCCAGACCACCATGGATCTTCTTGCTCGTAAGTCGTTCCCAAGACACAAGATGCATCCCTCTTCTTTTCCGTCCACCGCTCCAAATGAAGCGCCGAATTTCGCCATCTATCCTGTCACATAATTGCATGGGGAGCTTAGAAGTTTGCATGATGTAGGTGGGAATGGTAGCAAGGGTACTCTTAGCAAGACAAATGCGCCCCGCTAAAGATAAGGTCCTAGCAGCCCAAGAATTTACTCTATTAGTGACCTTATCAAGAACTTCACTGTAAGTCTTCTTGTTCACCCGTGAATGGAGGATCGGGACTCCTAGGTATCTCCCCAAGTCCTGGGTACGTTGCAGCCCACTTCGTTCACAGATTTGAATAGCTTCCTGCTGGGTAACACTCTTGGAAAAGAAAATTCTCGTCTTCTCAATAGAAATCGCTTGGCCCGAGGCCATCTCAAACTCCCTGAAGCAGTGCAGAATAGTGTCCATATTGGTAAGGTTGGCTTTGGCAAAGAGAAGGATGTCGTCTGCAAAACAGAGGTGAGCAATCCGCGGGCCCTTCCTTCCCAATTGTATAGGATACCATTTTTTAGAAGCAACACATCCTTCAATCATCTGACTTAACCGTTCAATGCAAAGCACAAAGATGTAAGGACTTAAAGGATCACCTTGTCTAAGGCCTCTTCTTGGCTTAAAACTGGTTGAATTTCTGCCATTCCAAGCAATAGTTGAACTGCCGCTTGTAATAGAGCTCATAATGTAAAGAATCATATTACTAGGAAGCTTCACTTTTTTCAGCGTATCCTCAATGAAGTTCCATGCCAGTCTGTCATAGGCTTTAGTAAGGTCAATTTTAATAGCCATAGTCTTCTTAGAATTCTTCCGTTTCATAGAGTGTATAATTTCCTGAGCTGCTGTTATATTATCAGAAATATTCCTGCCCGGGACAAAGGCGCTCTGCGCTGGGTTAATCCAACCAGGTAGCCACTTTTTCAGTCTTTCAACAATGACTTTAGAGCAGAGTTTAAGGATGGTATTATTAAGAGAAATGGGGCGAAACTGGCTTGCACTTTCTGGTTTAGGAATTTTGGGTATAAGCACCACAGTAGCATTACACATTTGTTCATTCAATATACCATCATTTAGCGCCTCTTTAACGGTCCTCCATATGGAGTCTTGAAGAACTGACCAGTGAGATAATAAGAAATGAGCCGAAACACCGTCTGGCCCTGCCGCCTTATAAGGGTCCATAGACTTAAGAATAGCAAGAATTTCACCCTTCTGGACTTGTTTGGTCAGCCGGCCAAACTCCTCGCCGACCACCGGAGTAAAACGCGCAGGGATAGAATCAATCCGTTGCTGGCAGGTGTTGCTTGCAGAAGTAAACAGCTCGACAAAGTAATTCGTGACCAGGTGATATATGTCTTCTTCATTTGTAATCCAGTCCCCCGACCGATTTTTGATAATTTGACATTTATTGGACCTCCTCCTTTGGTTCACAAAGGCTTGGTAGAAACGGGTATTGGAATCACCCTCCTGAATCCAGTTGACATGGCTTTTTTGTTTCCAATCCTCCTCTTCATGCTTGAGGATCATTTTGAGCTCATCCTCCATTTTGGTACAAAGATTGTCAGAAATAACATCATAATGAACAGCCATATTAGTTTGGAGGGTATTTATATTACGCAAAAGCCTTTCTTTAGTAGCTTTTCTCTGCTTGTTACGCGTGGAGTCCCATGCATTGATGTGCTCCCTTGCGTGCTCAAGAGCCTCATGGAAAGGAAGATGTCTGCTCCAGTGATGATCCAGGCAAGGATGGAATGAGGGATCCTGAGCCCACGAAGCTTTAGTGACAAACTTGCGCTTGCTGTACACGTTCGCCTGAATTTGAATAAGGAGAGGACAGTGATCGGATTCAACCTTGGGAAGGTGAGTCACCGCAACATCAGGAAAAGCAATGAGAAAATCAGAATTTGCCAAGCCACGATCGAGTCTGCTCTGTTTCACGCCGTGTTTATAAGTGAATTTTTGTCCAGAAAACCCCAGATCGGTGAGGCCTGCTTCGAGCATAGTAGCGGAAAAGAGCTGAGCCTCACGATGGTTATAAGTTTGATATCCAACAGTTTCAGAAGGAGATATGGTAGTGTTGAAGTCACCAGCGACTATCCACGGTTCAGTGAAGCTAGTGCCCATGTCATTCAAGTGCTTCCACAGAAGATTGCGGACCTGAAAATGGGGGTTAGCATATATAAAGGTAGCAATATAAGAATTATTCACCCGGCAGGTTATGAATTGGCGGTGTGTCTTGAGAATCTGCACGTCGCACTCTGCCGCATCCCAACAGATCCAAATCCCACCTGAGTAGCCCCGAGCCTCAGATCGGTGTGAATTCGGAAACCCAAGCTTTTTAATAGTTTGAGTGGCTTTGTCAGCACTGATGCGGGGTTCTAACACAGCCGTAACAGCCGGCTTGTGTTTGGAGACAAGATCTTTGAGCACTCTGCTAGTATCGTCGTTTCCAATCCCTCTCACATTCCAACACAACAACTTCGACATCCCACTAGAAAAATAATTCAGCTTTCTTCTGAGGAGAGAATTAAGACTGAGTATCATTGGGTTCCCGATTTTCTTCACAACAGTTTTCTCCTTCTTCAATCATGGCCACGCTTTTTTCTGGATCTGCACTTTCTCTCAACCTGGGGCTTCTACGGATGCTATCCACAGCCGCTTTAGCAACACCTGCTCTCTTCATCTTCGTCCCACTCCCCTTGAAAATCTTCCCTGCTGTAGCTTTCCTTGGAGTGGCAGATGTGGACGCTACATTGTCGCTGTCCCGTTTTCTAATTCTACTGCATGTAGTGTGCTGTGTTGCAGCCCGTGTAACAGGGACCACATCCTCCGGGATGATTTCAATAACCTCATCAATATTCGGGTTCACAACTGTGTGTTCAGGAGTTTTTTGGGGCTGCTTGACTAGCGAATGTGCTTCTATCGCTGGTAGAGACTGGTTTGTGATGTCCCTAAGGACTTTTCTTTTTTGATCAGCTGTTTCCATTTGCTCTGGTACCTTCTTCTTCCTCCAGACTTTAGGGTTCTTGTGTGCCTCGGGCCTTTCAGCCGGCTTCTTTTCATCTCGGCTAATGTTCATGACTTCCTCAATCGGTTCGTCCTCTGCATTCAAGCTTTCAAACTGGTTCCTGATTAGCGTGGATGAGCTTGCAAGGGGTTTGCTAGACTGCTGTTTCCCCTGGAAGCCCCGCCGGTTCCTCTGCGTTCTCCATGGATTTTCGGGCTCTGCGGCCGGTGCCTCCGTAGGGACAGTAGTAGTCCGTTGCTCTTCTTGTGATTTATTTCCTCCTCGACATTGCACAGACGTGTGCCCTTCTTCACCGCAGTTCGCACATTGGAACGGGAATCCCTCATACTCGATTTCAAAATCCAGTCCATTGATAACAATACTTGCTGCCAGTTCGGTAGTGGTGTCAAGTTCGACAGCAAGGCGTGCGAACTTGCTCCTTGTGCGTTTGATAGTATGGTCATCGACCTTCACCAGTCTGCCGAGGGCCTTGCCTATGCAACTGAAAATGGTATGGACATAGAGATGTAGCGGGAGGTTCAAGATCCTGACCCAACAGACGATCTTACGTGGTAAATCAGCAGAGGGAACAAAGGACGGATGCCAATCCCAAACAATTAAGTTGCAGCCAAAGATCTTCCATGGACCTCCCGTCGTTGCCATATCGTAGTCCCGCCGGCATGATAGTTGGATGACAAAGTGATTCATATCCAATTTGTATATGTTGTACTTCCCGATGAGACTCCACATGGCACGGAGACGATCCTTGAGGGTCATATACCCTAGCTGTGTACCCATCGCCTTCACAACAACCGCGTATTGCCACGGGCGAATTAGGAATTCTTCGTACATCGGATCGATAGTTATCTCCGGTTGTCCATCCGCCACGTATAGATTGACCGCCTCCGGGTCAAGATGTTCTTCGAATAGCTTGTTCAGGAAGAGATCTGTAGCTCCGTTTGGTGCCGCTGCAGTCGAATCGTTGGACTTGTTTTGTCCCCACGCACTAACAGGATGGGATATCGGGCAGGTCGGCATCTCCTGGTTGCTACCTCTGAGCGGGGGAAAGAACTCCTGTGTACGTGTGCCTTCTACCGCGTCTGGGAAACGCTCGTCGCCGCCTTCCTTCGAAGACATCCCCTCTAGAGTCCCCTCCTGGGACGGTCCCCGCAATCCTCCATACTGGAATATGATGCCGGTGTTAGGGATGCAAAGTTTGTCCGCGGTCGATGCAGCCGCATCTAGGTTTAAGCCAGCGCCATCGCTTCTTGCCTTTTCTGGATTCCTAGGCCGCCGATCATCATTCTGCCCCTGCTGTCGATCACTGCCTGTCTTGTGCCCCGTCTGCAAGGACTTCCTGGTCTCCGTAGAGGCCGTGGCCACAGCGCCTCCGGGATCGCCCTCCGCCGCCGCCCCCCCACTCCGCTTCCATCTCCGTATTTCCTTATCTTCAAATTTCCTTAAAATCCCATTTCTTCTTATACCCTTATCATAAGATTTTTTTTTTTTTGGAGGCATATATTTTGAAAGCAAGATTAATATCTTAAAGTCAAGATTTTTGCTTTTGATTTCTTAGAACAAGAAAATAGATAAAAACATTAATACTTTGTTCTAAGAGGCACCGTTTGGCTTGTCATAGCAACATCATCATCACAAGCTGTGTCTACAAGCATTATCTATTGCAAGCATTTTTAATAGTCATATCACCAATGAATTATTTTGCTTGCTTATCATCAAGAATCATGCATGCAATTATCATTATCTATTTGTGTTAACACAACATCATGCTCAATGATTAAATAGTTAAAGCATGTCCATGATGTAATGATAGAACAATAAAAGCATGTAGAAATTTTCTTTAAACTAAGCATAATTTTAATTTCACATAATCTTTCAAAGATGATTTCCATAGCTTATGCTTTATTGTACAGTCATTAATCACAATTAGACAACAATTTTGATCAATTTCATAAGAATTCAGCAATTTTACAACATTCTGAAAAACAGTGACATGCTCGGTCGACAATTTCTCGACCGAATGTTCACTCGGTCGACAAATTCTCGACTGACCAAATTTCTGGAAAGTGTTCAGAATTCTATTTCAAGTACAATATAGACTGTATCTAATTCTATTATTTCAAAGATCAGTTTGAGATAAACATATGAATATCAAAGTAACATTTAGATTATATCTCAACTAATCATATTCAAATCTTTTAAGTTTTGATAAATTTGTTATCCCTATATGTTAAGTTGAGATAGACATAAAGATATGCAAATTAAAGTCTTTGTTCATATCTCAACTTAGTCTAACCAATTCAATTTGGGGGTTTTGGAACCCATACCAACTCAACATTCTTTTTCTTGTATGGGCATGAAAAAGAATAATGTCCAAGACGTGAGCAATAATGGCAACATATAGAATCAACCTCAAGTCTTTTTCTATGGTTTTGTTCTAGGTTGTTCTTTGGTACAAATGTGACTTGATGTGCTCGTGTCTTTCTCCAACTAGGTTGTTGATGAGTTTTCCCTTTGGGCTTATAACCTAGTCCTCTTCTCCCTATTTGATGATAGGAATCATCCAATATTCTATCAAGGATTCCATTGTTGCTTAACCTACTAACTTCTTGTTGCAACTTAGCGATCTCATCCATTCTTTTCGTAATATCTAGTTTTGCTTGATCTAGATTAGATAATAAAGAATTCCTTTCTTTCACTATATTATCATAGTCTAGATGTGTACACAAAATAGGTTGTTTTTGAAAATCATTTAACTTTGCAAGTAATTCAACCTTTTCTTGGGATAAAATATCATAATTTGTTTCTAGAGAAAAAAGCTTTACATCACTATTACGTAGAGATGATTTCAAAGTATGATTTTCAGAAATAATGCTATCTTTTTCAAAACTAAGATCATTCAACTTAGCATATAAATCTTCTTTTTCGGATGTAAGAGCAAGAAGTCTAGCATTTAACTCATCGTTTGTTTTATTAGACTTCTTTAATTTCTTCTTGCACTCAATATACTTATTGTGTGTTTCTTCAAGACTAGAAATTAGCTCTTCTTTTGATAAATCAAGAAGGCTTACCTCTTCTTCTTCTTCCTCATTGGTTGTAGCAATGAAACAATTCTTAAGGACCTCTTTCTTCTTTTCTTTCCATGGACAGCCGATTGTCGTATGGTTCGTTCCTAAACACCAATTGCAGCTTGTTGAAAGTTGGTCCAAGTTGCTCCTTTGCCTGCGGTTGTAGTCACCTCCACCCTTCATTCTTCAAGACCTGGTTAGGGTTCCTTGAAGCCTGCTCTGATACCAATTGAAAACTACTAGAGGGGGGTGAATAGAGTTTTATAGAGATTTTAACAATAATTAAAACTCAAACAACCACAATGAAAATATTGGACAAGGGTTTAGAGTGGTTCCTAGCCTTAGCAAATACTAAGGTAGTCAGTCCACTACCCGGTTGCTTACCCAACCGGGATTTGAAAAGAAATTTATTTTATTACCTCTTCAAGGAATTTACATAAAATACAATCTCTTTTCCTAAACCCTTCAAGCAGCCTTCACTTAGAAGTAATCGCCAACCTTGAAGCAGCCTTCCCTTGAAGTAGATGCACCAACTCCCGTTGCACCAGCCTTCTGAAGTAGCTTCCCTTGCGATAGCCTTCTTTGAAGTAGCTTAAAGTCCCCTTCTCCACCTGAGAAGTCAATCCTCTCCAATCCGCAGCCTCCAACCCTAGGAGTAGCAAGGAGAGTACAAAAGATAAAAAGGAACAAGAAAGAAAAAGGAAATTACAACTTATCCTTTAAGCTCAAGGCTTGATATGCCTAGATCAAGCGTGTAGATCTCCTAACCAATGTGTATGACAATGTGATTGTAGTGGATAGGAGATACTAGCCTATAGGACACGAAATGTGAGCAATAGGAATGAATGGCAAGTGTAGGAATTGCTCTATTGCTCTAAAACAGATTGCAGGTGAGTATTGAGCTCAAGTATAGCACAAGTATAGCTTAGGGGTCTTTTGGTGTCCTAAGGCATGTCCTATTTATAGGAATGGCCTATGGATACTTAAGGACGTTCTAGACAACTTCTAGGGGCTTCTAAGTGCTTAACTAGCCGTTAGGTATAAGTTAGGTGCATTAGTAACGGCTAGTTAGCTTTTTCTACAGTTGCTGTCAGAGACCATCTCGGTCGACAATTTGTCGACCGAGATACCTACTCGGTCGAAGTTTTGTCGACCGACAGGCTCTCTGGATTAACGTTTATTTGCAACTGTCAATTGTTGTGTCTAACGGCTACTTTTGGTCAATCTCGGTCGAGAAGTTTGTCGACCGAGAGTGTCTCGGTCGAGGAGTTTGTCGACCGAGATTGATCCTATTTCAAGGTTTCAATTTAGGCACTAATTATATGTGTGAGTGTGCATAGTGTGATCCTATTGGAAGGGGATGACTTGTCTAAGTGAGGTGTTTAGCTAGGGAAGATCTAACGCTTGATTTACATGCAATCTAAGTACTTGTACATTATATATTTGTACAAGTTTTTACAATAGTGATTACATTGCATGAAAATAAATATGTAAGCTCATGGATTTTCCCTAGATGCTTTGTCATCCAATTTGTTCCTGCACACTCAAGTAGCTCGTTAGAACATTAAGAATGAAATGTTTGTCATCATCGAAACAAAGGGATTTATCATAATGTCCAATTTATCCAACATACTGCACTGGATGATCTTTTTTTCTATCAGAGTTGTTGTAGAAGATTTCGGCTCGAGGGAGAGTGTACATCGTCAGGAGTGTCCAATGGTTGTAGTGTATGATAGGAAGGAAGATGACACATGGCATTCTGCTCTGTATCTCTGCCAAAAAAGATTGCTTTGCTTCTGACTCATCGGCAAGGCAGATGTCGTTGAACAACATTGGATGGGCAATGTATGCATGTTCGAAGTTCTTCTGTAGTATCTGGATGTAGGCGGCTGCCACTGATATCCCCAAACATCCTCCTTCTTTCACCATGTCCCTTAAATCGTCAACTAGAACTATGACACTGTCTACCTCGTAGATGACGTCTATGGGGGTAGAGTCAGCTAACTTCTGCATGACCTCGTTTACCTGTTCCTGTGTTAGTGTAGAGCATGAGGAACGATCGAAGTTGCTGAGCATATCTTCTGAAGCATCAAGCGAAGTGAGGCCTTCTTTTGAAATAATTTCTTCTAGAACGTCCATCTGCTTGCTTACCCCGTAAATGTTCGTGGCGATCTCGGTCGCTTCCTCTAGAGGGTTGCTGGGTTGGGAGGGATCAACTTCATAATCATTGTCCAACACCTCTTCTGGGATGCATGTGTCCTAGAAATAATGCTTGTCCTTGATCAGCATCAGCGTGTAGACGCTTCTGAGCTGATAGAAGTTCTGATTGTTGAGTTCCCTTATGAATCCAAAGACATGGAGCAACTCTATTGTACGGAGTACTATAAATGTGTTATTTCTGCTTCCCACTTCTTCTTGGACGGGGAAGTTTCTGATGCTGAAGAAATTCCAAATGTTAGAGTGGCATTGGATTCCATATTTGATCACTCAGAGAAGACACAGTGGAAGGAGCCTCAAGATCTTATCCTCGGGGCGTACGAATGTGTGTCCTGAGCGTGGAACCTCCTTGTTGCAGCAGCTGAGAAGTTGGACATCATGATGCTGGAGGTCCGCCACATATAGGAACCAATTGTTTCTGTGCTTGTAAGGGACCAACACCAGGGTTGCATTGTGGTCTTCAATATGCTTCAGCATGTTGGCCACTTGCACAGAATTGTACAACCCCATCATCAGACTTCGTGCCAAGGCTGGGGTGGCAGTGTAGATCAACTATCGGCCTATCCTGGTGCTGAGATTCTTGAGTATTGCACCTTCTAGGACCCTAAACAACTTCTTGGAGATGATGGCTGGCGAGAGGAATATGATCCTCAACTCCCCTCATCTTGTGGATAAGTACTCGTCACTCCAGACGATGTCTTCTTCATCAACTTGCGACCTCAGGACCTTGTTTAGTAGTTTCTGGTCTATGATCATCAAGTATCTGATGGATTTCCTTTCAAAATATGCCATCTCGAAGGAAGGGAGCTCCGACGGCTCAGAAAATGCATATGTTGTCGAACTCCTTCTAGGGGGGTTTCTGTCATTAACACTGTAGATGTCCCCCCTTTCTCCCTCTAATGTGTCAGAAGAGTCCTCCCTGACGCTGATCGATTCTTCGTGGTCTTCAGCTTAATCCAGGGAGGCTAAGGGAGAAACTTCTTCCATGCTGCGGGAGCTCGCTTGTCCTGCTGGAGTTCGATCGACTGTCTTGTGCGTCTTCCCTTCCTTGGACATTGTGGATGGCCCACTGGAGGAGGAAGGGGAAGACATCCCAGAGGATGATGCTGATGAGGAGGGCTGGGAAACTGAGCTAGGAGGTGATGGAGACCTCCGTGGTTGACTTGAGCGGGGGTGGCCATTCCTCCAATTAAGCCTCTCCTCAACTACGTCGAGGCGTAGGAGGGCATGTTGTAGTGTTGTGTTAAGTGCCTTTAGTTGGCCTAGATCTAGCAGTTGCCGCTCCTGTTCGCCGAGCCTCTGCTGGAAGACAGAAAATTTGCAGGTAAGGAAAGAAAAGATAATTTAGTGGTTGCTCGTTACCTCCCACAAATGGTCGAATTCTCAACAAAGGATTTCCCCCAAAGACGGAGGTGCTGCGTCAGATCGCCATCTCGATCTCGTGACGCTCCTCGCACGTGAAGGTTGTCCCAATGACTGCTCGACTTCAAGTGGGTCCGAGTCCATTTGTACCGTCCGCGAGGGCATCGCTTCAGGGTGAGGCGTTGGCACCTTCATGGCTGCCTCTGCCTCGCCTGTCGGTGTTGGTAGAATAGGGCACGAGGTGGGTGGTCGTTGTTCTATCATCCAGTTGTCAGCGACCTTCGCATGTATTACCGGCGATGTTGGCGGAGACATCAGCGTGGGCTGCGTAGCCCTAAGCTCTATGTTGAGGAGCTCAGTGAACGCCCCATTGTTGGCATCCGACTGTACCATCTCCTCCTCCATTGAAGGAAAAATAGAAGCTTCGGGAACTGCTGTTGTCTCTTCTGCGGTAGCTTCCCTCGGGGCTATCGTCATTGTCTCATCCCCTGTTGTCTCGACGACCTCCACGATCACCATTACTTCTTCTACAACCACGACAGTTGTTATTGTGGTGGCCACGACTGGGATGGGAGTAGCGGCGATAGATTTATCAGTGGATGTCGCCGATTGCGCGGGGGTGGTGGGTGGCTCGGCAGGAACAGTGGAAGACTTGTCTTGTCAAGCGTCGAGAGAGATTGGTCGACCCGTTGCAGCCACACTTTCTTGTATTCTGGTGGTTGCAACGTAGGCAACTTCAACCTCCAACGATTTGACTTATGCTTCGGTGAAGACCAGCTTTTCTACATCATAGTTGATGTAGTACGGGAGGGGTAGAAGCTAGGAAGTTCTTGCAAACTTATAGAAGTAGCGTCTGCCCTCCTTCTTGATAATGTTTGCTCATTGCAAGAACTTCATGTCAATCCTGTCATCACCTCTGGTTCTTGACAGGCTGTGCGGCTCCTTTAGGTTCCCCAAACCTGCCGCGATCAGATTGACTATGCCACCCATGCAATACTCCTTGGTGGCATCCTTTATGGGGTAAAGCCTATTAAGAAAGAAGCGTCCCAAACTGACAACCTTGCCCTCCATCATGTATCATATGAGATGGAGTTCTTCGATGTAGATGTTGCTCATCTCGTATTTGTTGAAGAGGATACAAGCCACTATCTTGTGGATAATCCTCCAAAAGTAGGAGTGGATGGCCGCCACTTTGCTTCCTGGCTTGTAGTTTGATTCGCTGGTCAGTTTCTTCCAGATGCTGATCGGGTTGAAGCCATCACCCTCGTCAAGCCTGGCATCGTTGTTCAGTATCTCCATCTCAACTTCTGAGGACGAGAATATCTTGTTGAGCAACTTTTCTGAGATCTCGTGCTCAGTGTTGTATAACCGGCCCTGCAACCGGTCTGCTCCTTTAAATCTTTCCACTTCCTCCGGCCTGTTTTGGACTCGCCAGAGGGAGGACATGAACTCATTTGTGAGTTCAGTATATGATCTGGATAGGCTGAAGCATATTGTCTTCAGCCCTGCAACCACCAAGACGTTGTCTAGTCTGTTGAAGATACTGAGGTGGTGGAAGGATGGTTGGTGGGTGAATCGGGTTGGTCGGTAGATCTTGATCGCCAACTCCGTGTATCTCTATTGATGCTATTCATCTCTGGGCATGAACTGTCCTGAAGAGTGAGCTAGAGGTTATGCTGCCATTGAAGGGGTTGTCGTCGCTTCTGTCCTTGGCCTCTTCTCGGCCCCAGACGTCCCCACTGAATCGGGGTTCAGGCGCTTTTGCCCGGCTGCAGTGGCTTCTGCAGTGGCCTCGGGGTTGATCCTTCGACCGTGCTCATCTACTTGGACGATTGTCTGCTTTGTGCGGGCCATTTCTATAAATATCAAACAAAAGTATGTTAAGTAATATTATTGCTGAATAGGTCATATTGTCTGATATCGGGCGGCAAGGTTGTGTCACCCAATACAAGGAAGGTGACATGTTGGAAAATCGAAATAGGTTAAGACTACACCAAGCCCATCATAAGCAAGTCAATATCGGGTAGGGGTGAATTAATCTTATCGCCCGATAGGGATCTGGCCGATATGGCACCCGATATCATGCACCATTAACAAAAAGGGACTTGCCCGATACGGATGTACGATATAGCCCTTGCGCGATACATGTGTTGCCTGATACGAAATCGGAGGTCGATATGGCTATGGGCGTCAGAACTCAAAACTTATTGCGCGATAGGGGTGGTATGGTAAAATAAATATTTTGCCCAATACGATCTCATGAGAAAAGAGGTCGCATGATACAGATGAACTGAAAGGCAATACACACTAAAACCTTATTAAAACAAAACTAGGTTACAAGGGTCCCGCCCGATACCAGGTATCGGCCAGGCTCATGATAGATGTGTGTCGCACGACGCGGTCAAAAGAGATAGGAAGCCCGACAGGCAAAACCCGATACCAGACGTTGCCCGGTACTAGCGTGTGTCACGCGATATGAAACTCAAGTCTTGTGCCCGACACGGGTATAACAAAAAAAATATGGGATATGCTATGCTCGACACGAGTTACACGACACGATAGGCGTGTCAGGTAAGTCATGTGATACATATATCGGGTTATACCTTTATTGTTTGAATGTCATGAAGGGTGACACGGGAGTAGATGGGATGTAGGTCGATACGAGAGCTAAAGAGAGAGAGTTGAATGCACGATACAGAGTAGGTGAAAAGTAAATGCATGTGCCTGACACTGTTTACTGCAGTTTCTATTTATAGAAACTGCTAGCATGGGTAAATCAGGTAAAAATGGGGCACGCGTCGTGCGGAGCGACAAATCATTCCCGATGCGTGGTCTAATCCGTCACTTGAAGAGTCGATATGGCTTTTTAAGAAAACTTTGCGCCTTGCGGCTCGCGTGTCGCGCGATACGCTGCTCGCCACGAGAATGCTGGCCCGATATGAGTGCCATTTGCATGACACGGGGTTTCCTGCCTGATATGAGTGTGTCACTCTAGAGCGTAAACTTTGCCCAATATAGATAGAAAAGAGATGATTTCTAAAGAAGCAAGGTAGAAAAACATTATGGAGAGCATTCTATCCAAAAATTTAAAAAGGAGAAAAACTTAGATCGAAGGGAGAGGTGAAAAATAGAAGCAAAGAGAGCGTTGATGGGTAAAACATCTTTGACAGGAAAGAAGACTCTCTGCCTCATATAGTATTACCTATCAGAGCTTCATAAAACTAAACCGGTGGCCCCTAAATCAAGAGAGTTTGTGCATGTGGCTCATGCACTGACTCAGGCCTTATTACAATGATAATGTTTGTAGTGTTTTTCCGAAAGGGAAATAACATCCTATTCTAAGAAAAGTAAAATTTTGGGTTGCCTCCCAAAGAGCGTTGTAGTTTCCGTCGTCAGCTCGATAGTCTTCAAGTCCTTCTATACGGATCCTTCTGCTTCTTGCAGTGCTATTTCCGATTTCACACAAACGCTTCATCTTCATAGTATCTTTTAACTCTGTGCCTGTTCACCGAGAAGGCCATCGCTGGATCGTCTTTGTCGTATAGCTCCATCATCCTAGATGGATAGATCTTCTCCACAGTGAAGGGTTCAGACCACCTAGTTTGTAGCTTTCCTGGAAAAAGACGGATAGTGGATTTACATAATAAAACTTTATCACCTTCACTCACATCTTTCTCCTTCAAGTGGGCATCATGCCACACCTTTGTCCTCTATTTGTAAATTCTGGCATTCTCATAAGCACTAAGTCTCAATTCTTCAAGTTCATGTAGCTGAAGAAAACTTTTCTTCCCGACAAGCTTCTGGTCCATATTGAGGCATTT
Organism: Alisma plantago-aquatica; assembly: GCA_963693085.1. NCBI lineage: Eukaryota > Viridiplantae > Streptophyta > Magnoliopsida > Alismatales > Alismataceae > Alisma > Alisma plantago-aquatica. The sequence continues at coordinate 1,270,384,246 of OY856412.1, read as the reverse complement.
TATCACCCAGAATGCCTTATCCTCTAGTTCAAAGGAAAGATGGAAGGCTTTCCCGTAAATCAAGCTGTAGGGTGTGGTGCCCAACGACATCTTGAAAGCTGTTTGATACGCCCATAAAGCTTCATCCAGCTTAGCTGACCAGTCCTTGTAGGACTTGCCTACTATCTTTTCTAAAATTTGCTTTATCTGCTGATTGGAGACCTCAACCTACCCTGATGTTTGGGGTTGATAAGGGGTTGCAACCTTGTGACAGACGCCGTACATTCGTAGCAGCGATTCAAACTATCTTTCTGCAAAATGAGAGCCACCATCGCTAATGACGGTCCTTGCAAATCCAAACCTCGGAAAGATGATCTTGGTGAAAAGTTTGATTACTGCCTTTGCATCACAAGTCGTGGTAGGAATTGCTTCTACCCACTTAGAGACATAGTTGACAGCGAAAAGAATATAGCTGAAGCCAAAAGCGGATGGAAAAGGTCCCATGTGGTCAATGCCCCACACATCAAAAATCTCAACTTTATCCAATCAGAGAGTGGCATCTCATTCCGAAGGGAGATATTCCCCGTTCGCTGGCACTCGTTGCAAGATCTTACAAAAGCATGGGCATCCTTAAACAAGGTCGACCAATAAAAGCCTGACTGGAGGACCTTAAAAGCAGTCTTTCTACCACCCAAGTGTCCTCCATAAGGTGAGGAATGGCATTCCCTTAGAATGCTTGACACCTCTTTATCCGGAATACATCTTCTATATAGATTATCTGAGCAACTCTAAAAGAGTAGAGGACCATCCCAATAATAATGCTTTACATCTGAGAAGAGTTTCCTCTTTTGATTATACATTATTTCTGGAGGTAACTCCCCACAAGCAAGGTAATTATAGATATCAGCAAACCATGGTAGACTCGGCTCATCGGATCGAGCCATTAATAGGGCTTCGTCAGCATAGTTGTCTTTGACAGGCAACTGGTCTTCTTCACTGTAGATTATCCTTGAGAGATGGTCTACAACTAAATTTTCTTTGCCTTTCTTATCAATTATCTCATGATCAAATTCTTGGAGCAATAGAGCCCACCTTAGCAGCCTAGGCTTAGTGTCTTTCTTTTTCATCAGGTACCGTATTGCTCCATGGTCGGTGTAAACCTTCACTTTGGTCCCAATTAAATAAGATCTGAACTTGTCAAAGGCGAAGACAATTGCTAGCATCTCTTTTTCCGTTGTGGTGTAATTTACTCGTGCCTCATAGTTCAGCTGACGTAGCAAATTACATGATGCTTCTTATCTTTTGGTTGCCCTAGGACAGCCCCTACAACAAAGTCACTAGCATCGCACATTAACTCGAAGGGTAGCTTCCAATCCAGAGCTTGGAGAATAGGGGGTGTTACTAGGGCTTCCTTCAACGTCTCGAAAGCCTTCAAACAATCATCAGAAAAAAGATGAACTCTGCATCATTAACCAACAAGTTTGAAAGAGGTTTTGATATTTTGGAGAAGTCTTTGATGAACCTTCTATAGTACCCGGCATGACCGAGAAAGCTTCATACCCCTTTCACAGACTTTGGCGGGGGTAGCCTGGAAATAGCCTCAACCTTGCTTACATCCACTACAATGCCTTTCTTGGAGACTTTATGGCCCAACACTATGCCCTCTTGTACCATGAAATGGCACTTCTCCCAGTTGAGAACTAGGTTCTTTTCTTCACAGCACTACAGGACCAATGATAGGTTCTTCAAACAACCGTCAAAGTCTTTCCCATAAACTGAAAAGTCATCCATAAAGACCTCTGAGAACATTGAGATCATGCAACGTTGGAATGTTGCTGGAGTGTTGCACAGTCCAAACGACATTCTTCGAAAAGCATATGTACCATAAAGACAAGTGAACATGGTCTTTTCCTGGTCATCTAGTAGGATAGGGACCTGGTAGAACCTGGAATAACCATCTAAAAAGTAGAAATACTCATGTTGTACTAGTCTTTCTAGCACTTGGTCGATGAAGGGAAGTGAGTAATGATCTTTCTTTGTTTCTTGATTTAGATTTCTGTAATCTATACACATTCTCCATCTGGTGACAGCACAGACGGCTACTTCATCACCCTTGTCACCTTTCACAACTGTCATACCCCCTTTCTTTGGTACAACATGAATGGGGCTTACCCAGTTGCTATCGTTGATAGGGTAGATAATACCTACATCTCTCATCTTGATAACTTCCTTCTTTAGAACCTATTTCAATATCTGGTTCAGCTTTCTTTGGGGTTGGACCAAGGGTTTGGCGGATTCTTCTAGATTTATGTGGTGCATGCACAGAGAAGGGTTAAGTTCCTTGATATACTCTACTGAATACCATATAGCTTGTTTATGGAGCCTCAATTCCTTGAGAAGTCATTCCGATTGTTCTTCAGTCAGACTGGCATCAAATATAATAGGATTTTTTTCCTCTTGATCGAGGAACTCATACCTCAAACCTTCCGACAACTATTTCATCTCTGGTTTGGGCTTAGGTACTTTCTCTTCTTCTGGTGTTGTTTCTAGGGAAGCATATTTGACTATCTCTATAACTTCCTCACCCTCGCTCAGATCATCTTCGTTTTGATTTAGGTAATCGAGGATCTCAAAAACTTTAGGAACTTCAGTTTCTGAATCATAATTGTTTAACGCCCTCATAAGAGGGTATACAACTATAGTCTCTTCTCTTATTTCTTCGCAGTATTGGTAGTAGCTATCCATGAAGTAGGTAGACTCTAACAGGGATGGTCCCTTCATGGCATCCTTCACTTTGAAATCAATGTGGTCATTACTGACTCTTAAAGTTATGACACCTTCATCGACATCAATTAGTGCCCTCCCTGTTGCCAAGAAAGGGCATCTAAAAATGATGGGGCACTTTGGGTCTTCAGCAGTATCAATGACAAAAATGTCACATGGGATGAAGAACCTTCCTACACGAATCAGAACATCTTCAACTACCCCCACGGGTCTTTTGAAGGAATGATCTGCCAACTCAATTCTCATTTTGGTTTTGACCATGTCAGTCAGCCCCAATCATTTTGCAAGGCTTAAGGGCATATGGCTTATGCTAGCCCCTAAGTCATCTAGACCCTTCCTCTCAGTGTTATCCCCTACAGAAAAGGGTATAGTGAAGGCTCCAGGATCCTTTTTCTTTGTTGGTAAATCATCTTTAATGTAGGTTGTAGACATACTACCCAGGTGTACCATTTCAATTCTTCCTCCTCTTCTTTTCTTTGTGACCAAGTCCTTGAAAAACTTGGCACAAGTCGGCATTCTTCCAAGGCATCCAGGAATGGAACCTCAAGATGAAGCTCTTTCACTGAATCCATAAACCTTTCATATCTCTTCTTAAGATGTGCTTTTACGAGTTAGTGTGGGAAAGGCACTCTCGGAGAGCATTGACTCCTTTTTCTGAACAGGTTCTCCATAGGTTCCGGTTCTATGACATAAGCTTGTTGGCTGCCTCCTTCAGCTGATTTTTCTGTAGCTACTCCAGGCTCTAGTTCTTCAAGTCTGGCTGATTCAGGGCATTTCACTGTTTTTCTTGATCTTAAGACTGCCATCTTGGCAAATTCCATGTTAGATGGTATCTTACCCGAAGGATTTTTCATCAACTCTACCATCTGAGCGAGCTGTTGGTCTATCTGGCATTGATGCATTTGCATATCCGCCATATGGACCTGCATAGTATTAAGTACACCTGAGTTCGATAGAGAACTTTGCGCTAGCTGAATGTTTATAGTGCCTTGTCTCTTGACGAAGTCAGAAAGCTGACCCACTATGTCCAACTGGCTGCTGTTTTTTGTCTGGCTTTGCCCTAGAGCTTGCACTTGCCCTTGACTTGTGTTAGCTACTTGATGGGGTTGGAACTTTCCTTGGCCTTGGTAACCAGCTTTGTTTGTCTGAAACGAGTTGTTCTTGACGTACTGCCCTTGTCCGCTTCTTTTCTCAAAACTGGGTGGTTGTTTGGGTGGATTATTCAATTGATGCAAATTCTCCACGACATCCTTGTTTCCATAGGTGAAACTTGGGTGATCAGGCCTCTTGAAATTGACATAAGAGACGTTCTCACCTTCCTCCTCTTCAGTTTCACTATCGCTCGACTCCTCAGGTTGAGTATATACACACTTATCTATTATGTGTCCTCCTTCACCACAGGTGACACACTTCATCACCTTCTCTGGCTGTTTCTTGCCCTTTCCTCCTGACTCTTTTAGTTGTCTGACATCAGTAGCTATTTTCTATATCTGAGACGTGATTGCCTCTAGAGCCTTGGATTCAATTGATGGGCCTTCATTTGTGACTTTCTTATCATGTCCACTGTCAGTCCTGTCCTACTCAGTCCTGGCTTGTAGTTCAGCCATGTTTTCAATGATCTTTTTAGACCTACTGGGCTTCTTCCGAAGAAAGTCACTTCCTGCAGCTGCATTTAGCGATGCTCTTTCTTTAGGAATCAGACCATTATAGAACGTTGTTATCAGGAAACCTTTCTTGTAGTTGTGATGAGGGCAGTCCCTCTGATACTCCTTGTATCTCTCTGAGGCTTCATGTAGATTTTTTCCTGGCTTCTGGGTGAAAGATGTGATCTTTTGCCTATTCCTGACAGTCTTCTCGGTAAGGTAGAACTTGTTTACAAAAGCATCTGCTAAAGCATTCCATCCATTCAGAGATTGATGTCGCAGTCCAAGGTACCATGACAGTGCCTTGTCCTCCAAGGAGAAAATGAAACCCTTGCAGTAGATCACTTCTAGTGGCACTCCCCTCATCTTGACGATGTCACAAATATTTTTGAAAGCATCGAGGTGATGTTAGGGGTTGTCATTCTTGGAACTTCCTCTAAAGCTTTTATTTTGAATCATGGAGATCACAGTTGGCTTCAACTCGAAGCTTACAACATCAAACCTTAGGATTACCACTGGGCATCTTGAGTTGTTGGCTTTTATAGATGCCAAATCCTGGAGAGTCTTTTATTCTTCTTTAGAATCTTCACTGTCACGGTCTCTACGATTCTTCTCTTGACTATGATGATTCCTTCTGTGCCTACGGTGATGATGATGTCCCTCATGATGATGATCATCCCCAGGTTGTTCTGATTCAGGTTCTTCTAGCTCTTCATGTAAATGATCGTTATTGTAACGGTCGTCATTCTCATGTTGAGGTGGGTGTGGTCCAACTCTAACATTTCACTCGTCCTCGAAAGGAGGTGGTTCCACACGAGGCGGCATTATGAACGGTGTTCAACCGAACAGAGTGCTTCTTCCGTGAGTACCTGAATAGAATGTATAATCAAGTTAGAAAACATATGTTAATGAAACGAACTATTCTGAACATATTCAGGTTAGAAGACTAAAAGAGAATGTGTTGTCAAGCTTATTACTAAGCTTGAGGCACGGGAGTGTAGTTAGTGGATTCAGGTTCGTTAACAGTACCATTTTTCCTCGTCCCCGACAACGGTCCCAAAAAGTTGACCGGCCTAAATTGTGGGTCCAAAAAGGAGTGGATTTGAAGTAATCAGACTTTTAAATAACCCGACTCTTAAGCCCCCACAATGATAACGGGGTCCGAAGTAGCGATCGGGGTCGAACCACAGGGACAAGGGTGGTCGTGCTAAGAACGCGGAATCAACACTCTACATTATGGTAAAGAAGGGTAAGAAAATTTTCCAATGGGAACGATAGATCAGGAACGGTAAACAACAGGATAAAAGGGAACAAGATGTTACACGAAAGCGTCATAAAGAAAAAACTACCTCCAACTGGAGTTACAAGGAAGATTTAAGGTTTTGGCATTTCATAATTTTTTAGGAGTTTTGTGCAACGAAACTTGAGGGGAGAACACTATTTCTTAGGTAAGGAACGAAGGAAGAAAACATAGGAATAACAAGCGGCAGCATAAAACATCCAGTACCCCTTCTCTCAAAGGTGGTACCTCCAACTAAGCACCAACACCATCTCTCAAAGGTAGCAAACTTGGTTGGAGTGGAAAGATAACTGAGGCAACTCCGACCCTGGGTACTCTTGTACTCCCTAATCGAACAAAATGCTAGATTTACAACACCTCTCTCGAGGGAGTTACAATGAGAAACACAATTCGATAGCTAGTAAAAACACGATCCAAGCATACAAGCTAGATTTCAGATGTTAAGAAAAAGAAATCATCCGACAAAAGGGGGCCAAACACAAAGTAATAGGTATTAAAACTCCATTAATTCCATTAGTATGAGCATTGTATAAAAGGTTTTAGTTACATTGCGTAATAATTGAAAGTAAATGATTGTAAAAGGGAAGATAGGTATCGCAACCTTGATATAGGAGGGTCGATATACAGCAGCAGACCCCTAAGGTGCCTCTAACCTGATACCGGGTGGGAGCTCTACCCGACATACCCGTTTTGGGTGGCCAGCCCCTGTCGGGCGACAGGCAGTGACGGGAGGGCATGATGGCCAAGGCTCACTACCCGATACAGCCGTATCGGGGTACCACCCTCTCGGACAGCGCGTCGTGACGGGAAGTCCGTATTGAGCTCGGTATCGTACCAGGTTAAATATACCTCAGGTTCTCGGGTTCCTTATATCGGGTGTAGGGGCGAGTCGTCTCGGGTGAGAGCCCATCTAGGAACCACATTAGGTGGCCTTCATGGTCGTATCGGGCTACTGCGGCTACCTAGACGGGTTCGAAGTGAACCACTCCCGCCCCTCTCGGGTAGGGGGTGTTCTCACCTAGTATCCCCGGTACGCCCTTAGAACGTGTCAAACTAGCTCCTTAAGCTTCCTAAAGTTAGCTTTCGATAGGGTTTCGACCCGTCCCATCTGAGTCATGTAGTTGGTATTTATAGGCAGTGGTTGGAAGAAGTTGTGGTTGTCCAGGCGCCATGTGTCCACCATCGGCTCCATTAGCGCGGCCTCGGGGATGATCGACATGCGTGTCGCCCAGCACAGCGGGTGTTGAGTTACAAACATGTCGGGTAGTCATGACAGGTGGGTGCCTGCCAGTGGGTGGCTCATATCGCACGACACGCTACATCGAGAGAGTAGTCGTAGTGGGTACAGCTCCCTGTCGGGTGAGCGGTGTATCGCCTGGCGGGGTCTTCTTGTGCGACACACCCATGTCGCACGATAGCTGCGCGACGGGTAATGAGTGTGTCAGGCGACTGGTAGGAGGGTCGATGTAGGTAAACTCCGTTCATGGGTCGGGACGGGCCTTTTTGGTGGAAAGACAAGGAAAAACTCTACAAAAGGATGCAAAAATTGGTCAGAGCGTAGAGCAGTTTAGTTTTGTTCAAAACATAATAGAATTGATAGGAAAAATAGTTTACAGGGAAGTTTTGACAACAAAATGTAGGCCATAAATAACCCCAAAAAGGGTGTTATAATCCCCAGACGTGATCCATTTCTAGGCACCTCTGTCTTTCGGAAAATCCTCTAATAACTCCCTCAGTTCTATGAAATTTGTAAAATTTAATAATTATTACAGACTAAATTAGGAGGCTATGCTCTGATACCAAATGTAACGACCCCGGCTCCCGGTAACCCCCACTTAAAGGAGACCAAAAGTTCAAAGTCGTTATCCCAATAAACCAAATCAAAGGTTCGACAAATAATCAGTAATAATTATGAAATTCTACTAACTAAATAGAAATCTAGTGTAAAATAAAACTTTGCATACCTTTTAAAAACTTTGGATATCTACTGCTATCCTCAACTTGAATCTATTCTATCTAATCCTCATCGCACTTTATTTCTTATTTTCATAATGTGCCACTTTATTGTTTGTTCTTTTCATGGTTGTACCTAAAACACCGACAAACAAAATATTGGTCTACATAAATGAATATGTCGGTATGTGCGGAAAGCCAAAATATCACACATAGGGATAACAACCTAATTATCATAATCAATTTAATTAACAATTCGATTTATGAGTTCAATGTGTCAAACTCCACCGCTTTTGCCTTAACCTTGGAATACCCCCTTTAGAGTTTCTCTTTAGCCATTAACTTAAGGCCACCTTCTCCATCCTGAGCTTGGTTCCTGGGGTCACCTCTCATGGTGCCCATTAGTCATGCAATAAAGACCACCTTCTCTATCCTGAGCTTGGTGTCTGGGGTCACCACTCATGGTGCCCATGGGTCTACCCTCATGGGCTTGACCTTTTTCCATCATCCATCGGGGTGGCATGTAGGTGCGAGAATACACACTTATATCATAATTGTAATAATCCTAGTGACTTTATAATGTTGCAAGTATGAACATACAAACTGATATGTTGCATCCAATGCAATTAATCATATGAGAAAACCTTTGGAAAACTAATGTGATTAACCATAATTAACCACATACATGTTTTGCAGATCTTTGAGATAGAATCAACTAATAAGAAAAGAAAACCAATCCAAGCAAGCAAGATTCCTTAAATAACATACAATTCCTTTTTATCAATATTTACCCAAACCTTGCTCCTTAGGGTTTCTATCCCTTTTTAGGTTTTCTACCTCTTTTAGGGTTTAGTGTGCACTTAGGGTTTTTTAGTACTTTTAACACCCTTAAACCCTAATTATACAAAATTATTCACAAACCCTAAATATTTCATATATATTTCACAAAAGATCCTAAGATCATCTTTTGACAACATAAAACCCTAATTTTGGATTAAATACTATTTTCTTTCCTTTTCCCCTGTTTAGGGTTTCTAAGTACATTAATCATCATATTATGTTTAAAACCCTAAATCTTGCAATGTCATCTTCCAAATAGGTTAAGATCCATCTGTCTCATTAAACATGTTAACAATACTAAAATTAACCTACTTGCACATATAAAACTACCCATTATCATCAATTAGGGTTCCTAACCAAAAATTAATACCTTTTTCATTAAAATAATACACTTTTGCAAAAACATATAGAATGAGGTCCTCTAACTATTTTTAGCTTATTCCTCGCATTTTTCTGATCAGTTTTCATGTATAACACTTCTTCATCAGAGTTTTCTATTTGCTTCCATGATTTTTGCAAGAGAAAGCCTTTTTTTAGATTATTCGAGTAGAGAGGGAATTACCAGGAAATTTGGCGGCCGCTTGATCAATGGACTGGTAGTCCTCTCCTCAGATCCCACGATTCACTTCGCACGCACCTAAATTAAGCACTCCCACTCTCACTCGTCTGATCTATGCTCGGGATCATGGTGGTCTGCGATTAGATGGATGTCAATCGTCGTCTACCTTCGACTGCCTAACAAACTGCGGTCAATCCCTTGGTTGACTACGAGACTATACTTTTCTACTTGCCTCTACATTAACATGCTATGTGATTCAGTAGCACTAGAGTAGTGTAATTGCATTAGTTTTATTTGTAGCAGATGTGATATTTCCTGCTCTTTTGGGACGACAAGGAACCTTGTACCCTGGGCAAGATGTGTGTCTTGATCCGTTTTATATATATTTGGGAGATTGGCAGTATTCCTTTCTCTATCAGGCTTCAACTTTATGGGGTTGGCTTCCAATTGTTTTTATATTGTTCTAGGGCTATGCTTATCTCACATGCATGCATGTTATTGATGTTGATGGTGGGGTGTGTGCCCTACTCTCTTTTTGTGCCAGTATTGCACAATATATTGATTATTTTGATTATGACAAGTATCTTCTTTCATGATGATGATGATTCTTATCTTTTATGCCCGATTGGGTAGTCCTTATCTCTTGTATGGGAAGACTTTTATTTTGATGTCCCATATTCTTTATTGCTCAAATTGCTTTTTAGTATGCACATACCAGCCTTTGCTGATGTTTCCTTTTGTTTCTCTATTTGCAGGGGTATGCTTCCAACCCTAGGTGGAGGACAAGGAAGGCTTGACATGTGGAGCGGACTTAGATTGAGAAGTTAAATCTTGGAGACAATCTTGAGGTGGTTTAGATTTCCTCTACATGAATCCTTATGATGTAAGTTTGTAACCCTTTGTTTTGTAATTGAATATAGTCATGTTCTTATTCCTCTGTTGTACTTTGGTCTTTTGATTACCATTATATAAAGATTTGAAAAATTTACACCCACTCCATCATACCTTCTGAGTGTGTTTGGACTGGATGTTTTCTTATTCACATTTTTAGTAGAGAGGTGGTTTCACTTCTTTACAAACCCCAAACATCCCGAATAACTCAAGGTTGTCTCCACTCGTTCGGGAAAGGTGCACTCCCCTCCCCCTCCTGAAAAACCTTCAGACCCACCTCTAGAATTCTAGGATGAGGACATGGTAGTTGTTGAACCTAAAGCTACACCCAAACCATCCATCCTCGAAACCCCTTAGGCAGAAGATGAAGAACCAATCTACAAACCCCGACCTCCCCACCAAGCCCGCCTCAAACAAATAATACTTGATGCCCGCTTCATGAAATTTAGAAATGCTATGAAAAAATACATGTAGACATTCTTTTCTTGATGCTTTGGCAGACATGCCCGCCTGGTCCAAGTACATGAAATCTCTCTTGACTAGGAAGTATGTTACTTGAGGAGACGAGACTATTAAACTTGCTATGACCACTTCAGACATAATCCTAAGTACGATGCCTAAAAAATAGAAGGACCCAGGTTCTTTTGGAATAGGATGCTACTTGGGTGACAATGCTTGTAGGAAGGGCCTAGCTGATTTAGGAGCCACTATATCCATCATTCCCAATAGCCTTTGTAAAAGACTAGGATTCAATGACATGTTACCCATAGCCATGACTATCCAACTGGCAGACTCATCCATGACCAAACTCATGGTAATCATAGAAGACATTTCAGTTAAATTTGAAAAGGATGCCTTTGTCCCCTATGATTTTATGATCACAGACATCAAGGAAGATTTATGCTACCCTCTCATTTTCATACGTCCCTTCTTAGCCACTGCTCATGCCTTGATTAATGTTGAGGTTGGTACCATTTTGTTAAGATTAGGAAAGCAAACCCTAGAGTTTAGGGTGTTTAAAAGCATGAGGGGACCTAGTCTTGAGGAAGAGGTATACCTCCTTGATTGCATTTTTAAATTATCCCAACTAAGGTAGGAATGGGAGTTGATGACCCCCTACACACTACCCTCACTATCCCCACCGAATGTGATTTTCACAATGAACCATTAAATCAATTCAAGATTCATTTTGATAACTTTGAGGAGATCCCCAATGCTAAAATTGAAGCCCTTAAGATGATCTCCACCATAGAAGAAAAGCTTGAACCGCCATAGGCCCCAGAAATGAAGACTCTCCCCACAGGCCTAAAATATGTCTTTCTTGATGAGCTAGAACTGTACCCAGTCATAATAAATTCTGCCCTTTCCCTCGAACAAGAAACCAAACTTATGGGTGAACTTAGGAAAAAAGGAGTTTCTCTGGGGTACAAAATGGCAGATCTAGTTGGAATAGACTAATCCATTTACATCCATAAAATCCCAATGATTGAAGACCACAAACTTTCTCGAGATCCATAATGAAAACTCAACCCAAAAATGAAGGAAGTAGTCTGTCTAGAAGTGATTAATCTTTTGAATACAAGAATCATCTATCCCATCCCTGACTCCCCATGGGTCAGCCCAGTTCAAGTTGTTCCCAAAAAGGGAGGGACTACCATCATTCAAAATGAGAAGAATGAGCTCATTCCCACTCGCACCATCATAGGGTGGAGGATGTGCATTGACTACAGGAAGTTCAACAAAGCAACTAGGAAAGAACACTTCCCACTTCCCTTCCTAAACCAAGTTCTTGAACACATAGCCCATCAAAAATACTTCTGTTATCTAGATGGCTGCTCAGGATTTTATCATATTCCTATCCATCTTGAAGATCAAGAAAAAACCACTGTCATATGTCCTTTTGGTACATACTCTTTTAGACGAATGCCCTTTGGCTTGTGCAATGCACCAACCACCTTCCAAAGATGTATGTCTGCCATTTTTTCAGGATTAACTGAAATAGTCATGGAAGTGTTCATGGATTATTTCTCCATCTATGGAGACAATTTTGATTCTTGCCTTAAAAACCTCTCCCCTGTCCTTGATAGATGTATCGAGTCACACTTAGTCCTTAATTGGGAGAAGTATCAACTTATGGTTAAGGAGGGTATTGTTCTAGGACATAAGGTGAGCAACCAAGGCATTGAAGTGGACAAAGCTAAGATTGAGGTCATCACCAAGCTTCCTCCCCCGACCTCCATAAAAGACATTTGGGATTTTCTAGGACATGTGGCTTTCTATCAGCGTTTCATTCATGACTTCTCTAAAATCACCAAACCTCTCACCAACCTTCTTCAAAAGGAGGTCACCTTCAAATTCGACAAATCTTGCATGGATAGCTTTCTGTGCTTGAAAGATGCTCTTACCACTACTCCTATCATTCGTGCACCCCACTGGACCTTACCTTTTGAAGTCATGTGTGATGCTAGTGACTTTGTTGTAGGTGTCATTTTAGGACAAAGAAATGACAAGAAACATCATGTCATTTATTATGCGTCCAAGACCTTAGATGAGGCTCAATGAAATTACATTGTCACTGAAAAAGAAATGCTAGCCATTGTTTATGCATTCAATAAATTTTGCTCATACCTTGTTGGTTCAAAAGTTATTTTTTACACTGATCATGCAGCCATTTGCTATCTCATAACCAAAAAGGATGCCAAGCCTAGACTCATTAGATGGATTTTGTTATTGCAAGAATTTGATCTAGAAATTCTATACAAAAAGGGGTCTGAAAATGTCATGGCTGACCACCTAAGTAGACTAAGATATAGCCCCATTGATGACAAACCCATAAATGAATCTTTACCCGATGACCAATTGCTCAAGGTAGACTCCCAATTCCCTTGGTTTGCCGATTTTGTGAACTATTTAGCTACAGATGTATTGCACCTCGAGTATATGGGACACTCTAAAGCTAAATTTTTACATGATGTCAAAAATTATTATTGGGATGAACCTTATCTTTTTAGACTTTGTGACGATGGTTTGTATAGTCGTTGTGTATCCCACAAAGAAAGCATTGACATTTTGGAACAATGTCACTCTGGCCCCGATGGTGGTCATATGAGTTCCCAAAACACATTAACAAAGTTCCTGCAATGCAGATTCTTCTAGACCACCATCTTCAAAGACTCATATGATTATGTGCTCTCGTGTGCCCAATGTCAATGAATGGGTAACATTTGCAAGCGTGAACAAATGCCCCTTACCTCTTGGAAGGAATTAGAGATTTCTGATGTCTGGGGGATTGACTATATGTGCCCATTTCCTTCTTCTTATGGGTTTGCTTACATTTTAGTCATAGTTGATTACACGTCAAAATGGGTTGAAGCCATACCCACTAAAACATGTGACTCTAAACCTGTTAAGAAACTCTTTAAAGACATCATTTTCCCTAGATTTGGAGTCCCTCGCACTGACATTTCTGACGGGGGATCCCATTTTTTGGAGAAAAGCTTTGAGGTTCTATTGAAAAGATATGGGGTTCACCACAAAGTCGCCACTCCTTACCATCCTCAGACCAGTGGGCAGGTTGAGTTATCCAACAGACAAATCAAATCCATTTTAGAGAAAATGATTGCACGCACTAGGAAAGATTGGGCGTTAAAAATCAATGATGTGTTGTGGGCATATTATACTGCTTACAAAACAGCCATTGGTACTACCCCCTTCAGACTGATCTACAGCAACTCATGTCACTTACCAATAGAATTAGATCACAAGGCCAGTTGGGCCATCAAAAATTTAAATTTTGACCTTTCTGTGGCTGGAGAAAAACGTCTTCTCCAAATGAATGAGTTTGATGAACTTAGAATGAGTGCCTATGAAAATGCTAGAATGTACAAAGACCGAACCAAAATGTGGCATGATGGTCATATCAACCATAAAGACATTAGAGAAGGGGATCAGGTTTTAGTTTTTAATTCAAGATTATGACTTTTCCCTGGAAAACTCAAGTCAAGATGGCATGCCCCCTATATTGTCTAGTGCGCCTATCCACATGGAACCTTTCTTTTTTGGGATAAAGTTTTGGGTGAATTTAAGGTTAATGGGCACTGACTTAAAAGATACATCACCACTGAAGACCTTGTCGCTTCAGATTCAACCAAATGTTCACCCTTAGAAGACCTGAACTTAACCAACCCCACAACTCCCCCAGAATCCAAATAGTATGATTGTTTTTGGGTCGCGATGTAAAACAGGGCGCTAGTTGGGAGGAAACCCAACACTATCTTGCCTTTCCTTTTCTTTCCTCTAATTATTGTTGTTTTTGTTTATGTTACCTTCCCTTCTGTACATTGATTCGACCGGTTACGTTCACCAATCGATCGGTCTAAAAGCTCAGTCGACTGATTATGTTCACTAGTCGATCATTCCAAAAGCTCATTCGATCAGCTCAGCTATCAACCACTTGGTTCGGGTCCCTTCCTTGTCACAATTCCCACAATGCGGCAACCCCTCTTCTCCCTTTGACCAAGGCGACCCCTCTTTACTCTTTCTTGGCCAGCGCAATAAGCACACGAGCCGAGTGGCTCACATACCAGCCGATGGTTTCGGAGGATATACTTTGCTATAAAAATCCTCCCAAGACAAGCCAAATCCCCCATTTCACTCTCTAAACCTAGCCGTCGCTCCACCCTCGTGAGATCTCACTCTCGTACCCTCACACAGATCAGCTAGCTTCCCACTCAGGATGATCTGTGCCAGTTTCCTCCAGTCGCCTAGCAGCAGCCAACGATCGGCTCTGGTTCTCACCGCTTGTTTCACCCAATCTCCGTCACGCTCGCCTGTAGCATCAGGCGCTCGGCTACGCCCACCCCACCACCACCCTCTGGCCAATCAACCGGCCGTCTGCCACACCAAACGAGAACAAACCACCCATCTTCCCAGCGATTAGCCCGTTGTATCGCCCCCGCCCTTATTTTCTCGTGATCCGGCCACGCCAAAAACCGCCTCCTGACACATCGAGGCAATTAGCTTAGTTTGCAGACGCCCAACTTGCGCTTTCCAGACAATCAAATATGTTAGCAGATGCCCGACTTTCACTTTCCATACGCTCGTCTCAGAAGTAAGATGCCCATTTCAGCCATCTAGATGATCGGTTCGGTTCCCAACTGACTGTCTCACCACTTGACAGCAGACATGTTTGGCCGGTTTCACAAAGGCAAGGGCAAGGCCGCCGCATCCTCCTCCAGGGACCCTCCTCACCATTCCAGCTCTCTTCCCGGAGTTCATTTCCACACATCCTCTCAGCGAGTCTTCACCTGACATGCCTGAAGAGATGTGTCGTGATATCGATGCGGTGGATGAGCTTCTCCACGAGATGGAGGGCACTCAGTAGGCCACCAATGACCTGGATTCCACCACCCCCACTCACGCCGCATAGCCTCCATTCCAGGTAGCTATGTTTAGTTCACCAGCTCCGAACATCGCCAGTGTTATGAGGACATGTACATGATCGACGTTTCCCTTCCCTGTTGGGCATGCAACACTACCCTAGATGCTTTAGGAATCCGTGAGGCTACCGAAAACATCCTCCACAGAAACCACATCCTTATCTTTCTCTACCATGTCACCTCCATTTACTGTGATCTTACCCTCAAGTTTTTGAGCACTTTCCGTAGGTTCCACTATTCTTTCGAAAACTCGAGTTGTAAATTCAGGATTCTCAGGGAATATCTAGAGTCCTATGCCGGGAAAATCACTTCTCTTATCCTCGATGGAAGAGATGACTATTGGCAAGAATGTTGCATGGTGTGTTCTCATGACTCCTACCCAGACCACTATGACAGAGACATGTTCTAGGCTGAGATCATCGGGCTTCTACCCCACCTTCCTAGTGGGCCCAAGGCCTCCTGTATCCACAACCCGATGGTCTGTTACCTTCACCGCATCTTGAACTGTACCATCTTTAGTCGGGAAGTTACTCAGGGAGCAATCACACAGGTAGAACTTTATGCTCTCTGGTGTCTTTTACATGAAGAGCCTTTCAACTGGGGAAATTCTATCATTGAACACTTTGGTACCCAAGCCACTCGTGCCACTTCCTCTTCTTTCTGCATCGGCCACTATGTCACCTAGCACTCCATCTTTTTGGGCTACACCCACATCGCCTTTCCTCAGCTTAAGCTCAAAAACCACCTCATCCACACTCACTATTTGAAGAATAGTAGGTTCATCCATTTGGGTACCGAGGGTGTTTATTATCTTTTGTTCAAGGACACTCAGGTGGTCCTCCAGCTCCCTTTACATGTGCGGTTGGCAACAACAAATCACGTCTATGAGTTGACTGACCTACATGGCCATATCCAGAGATTCAGTCTGGAGCATCCAGACCCAGACATTGTCCTCGAGCCACAGCCCCACAGGATGAGCCTCTCTTTAGAGGCCCACGACAAGGACATTGGACCACTGTCACCACCTTCCAGACGTTGCACCAGGAGACGACCAGACGACGACGCCGACCCTTACGGCTTCTACGAGGTCCAGACCCAACTAGATGAGATTCAGCATGAGCAGCAGAGACAGGGCCACCAGCTCAATCACATGTACCTGATGCAGTGTTCACAAGAGTCCTGGCATGTGAACTGCGGCCACTATGCCCCTAGACAACCATAATATGAGGAGTACGGAGCCCATCAGAGCTATCCATGTCCCGACTCCCCATATTGGGGAAACTACTACTCCCACCAGAACCACCCTCCACCGTAGTGATCATCTTCCCTCCATCTCGTTCTAAGAATTTGCTCGGGCCGAGAAAAATTCTAAGTCTGGGTGGGGGTGGGTGGTACGTGATCCACCCTCTATCTTCCATTTTTCGCATTTCTTTTCTACATTTTACATTATGTGCATGGTTTTCCCTTTCAAACATAGGCGTTTTTTCTAGTCGGTCAAATTTTGTATCTTTATTTTCAAAAAAGAAATTCGTTAAAACCTTTGAATTCACAAAATTATTCATGTGCTTTGAAATATCAAGTTCCCTATGACCATGATAGTAATTCTTGGAAACGATGGCAAGCCTTAGAGTATCAAATAGAATCAAATGCATACTTTCTTATTTTTTAGAACTAGATTAACTTATACCTTTTACTCTCATATAATGTAGCTACATGTCTTTTCTAACTTATGCAACGACACTCAAAAAAATGTTGGAAGTTGTAAGCATAAGAACATATCTTCCTACCCTCTATTTTTCTTCTAAAAAAGCAAAGCAAAGAATCACCACCAGACAAAAATCAAGTCCGGGGTGGCATGCTTCCCAAAATAAAAACTCCATACCCCACAAAGGGGCGTACCATCAAAAGATGCCAAAAGTGCACATCAAACAAATTGTGACCAATGTAGCCACAACTCCATAAATTCATATCCCGAGTCAAATAAAGGAGGGATCAATATTTCTTCATCATTTCCTTCTTTGTTTCCACACCCTCAAAATTTGTCCTGTTCTTATGCAACAACTTAAAAAAAAATCAGTGTCAAAGCACAAGTACGATTAAGACTATTTTTACAAAGTATAAGTTTAAAAAGTTAAGATATGAAAAATGTTTTTATAAGAAAATTGTGCTTGCATTTCATGGTTCTAGAGATGGGTCGATTGGCCATGAAAAGGATAGAAGAATTGTAAATCTAGGGAGGATGAACTTGTTATTCCAAAATCTTTGAATTATTTTGATTTTTAAATTGCTTTAGGACAAGCAAAGCTTTATGTCTACCATATTTTGATACATTCTTTTTTAGCACATCTTTTCTATAATTTATCTAATCTTGTCAAATAAAGATATTCATTTCATCCCCTAAAATTGCACAAATCCATATCTTCCCATTTTTATCACAAATCTGTCAATTATGTGCATTTTCTCACAGCACCGATCGTTTCATTCTGATGAGCCGACTGTCTCATATATAAGACTGATCATTTCATTCTCCAGCACCGATCATCACACTTGTCAGATGACCGACTAGATCGGATTACTTCCTAAGATTAAACGCTCAGTTGAAGCCCTAAAAATTGATGAAATCCATCCCAGTTGAGCGGGTGTTGCCCGTGCCGCCACCCTAATTAGGGTTTGCGATTGTTCCTTTGGCGGACATTTTCCCCCAACTGATAGTCGATGGGCTCAGCCTTGAACCGATCGCTTGGCACCGCACAGACAGCCCAAAAAGCCAACCGCCAGCCACCATTTCTCTAACCCTAATGTAAAAGTTTCCCCCTCCTTCTCCTATAAAAGGAGGGGCACTTCCTCCTCCTTGGATCATCTTCTTTTTCATCACTTTTGTACTAGAATTCTTAGAGCATCTTTAATCTTGTATTCTTCTGATCCAGCAATAAAGTAGTTTATTTCTTGAAGTGTTGTTCATTCTTAAAATTGTTCCTCAATTTCTTTTTATTCTGCTATTAGATTTAGATCTCTACTCCCTCCTTCTTTAGTTCTAGAGTAAGGAATTAAGAACATGGCCATTTCATTGTCTCTAGCATAAGGATTAATTTCCTATTTAAGCCTAGACTATGGCCAAGGTACTTTCTTCCTCAGTCTCCCCCTTCTCCTCAACCATGAGTGAGTAGTTCCTTATCGAGGCAAGGGAAATAGCCCCTTAGCCATGGTTTGATCGAATCAGATTTAATCGACTTCATTATATGGTGATTGGTTTATTTAATCGATGATCAAGTGAAGTAATTACTCGCTTAGATGTACATGTTAACTCGGATGGAAATGACCACGGAAATCTGGGTTTAGAATGATTAAACATATTTTCATGGAGATTCTAAGTGACAGTGGATTTATCTCTATTCGTATGATGAACTAGGAAACATGAGCACCAGGACCAATGGGCTCATGTGGAGTTCATCTTTTGTGGTTTTTATGATTCACATGTCGTCGCCTATTTTGTCGATAAATCGTTAATTCATTTTCTTGCCATGACTAAGGTGGTGAAACCCCCTAAAGCCTCGATTCTCTCCCTTTGATTTCAACCACCGCTCATTTGCTTTCTTACATTCTAGTCTTTTCATTTTATTTTTTCTTACGCTAACAACAATCATGTTTACCTTTTAGGGAAAATAATATTTGTTTAGTGTAAATTTAATTTCAGCAATTTTCTTTCTTAGTGTAACCACTCATCACCCAAAACTTGACTTTTACATTCTCGTTCCAAATATGAAAATACCAAAAAAAATAAGTTCTTCAAACAATTGGGTTAAGAAGAAACAATCTTAAAAAGTTGTCCTTTGGGATTCAACCCTTTCTATACTAGACTTAACGAGAAAGTTAAAAGGTTCAACTCTAAGATTAAAAATCTTAGGGATTTGTGTGTTAAGCGACCCATATCATATATAGGTATGTATGTATGTACGTAGGTATGTGTGTGTATATACATACATATACATATATATATATATATATATATATATATATATATATATATATATATCTGTGTGTGTGTGTATATGGGATTAAGAGAGAAATATTTCTCTCCCCCTCTCCCATAACCCGTGGCCGAGGCCGGACACCCGGGAGGGTGATAAATCAAGAGATGCTTCTCCGTGTGGTTTCGAACTTGGGTCCCTTCATTGGAGACCAGCGGAATTCTCCAACCGGGCTATTCCCTTGTCGACTGTATGTGTGTATATATATGTGTGTATGTATGTATGTATGTATGTATATATATATATATATATATATATATATATATATATATATATACATATATACACATATATATATACATACATACATATATATACATACATATATATATATATGTATATACATATATATATGTATATATGAGTTAGTGTATATTACTAAGTACATGAACCAAGTTGAACATTTAGTCTTTCTATTTTTATTGAATATAACTAAATAAATTCATGTTTTAGGAGAAATGAGAATAATGTTTCAAATAATTGGTGAAATAAGAAAATAAGTCACAGTTTGAAATCCTAAAATTAGTTATTTCCATATATCGATTTGACATGTAGTATGTTAACATATATTTAGAATTGTTAACACCAAGTGCATTAAACAAATAACTAGCTCTTAACCCAATGGTATACCAATATGTATCATAATCTATTCACACACTATAATGAATATATGAGTGAATATGGCTAAATATTCCAAGTAGTGTAATATTTCCAAAACATTAAAATCTATATTACTTAAGTACTTAAACCAAGTATATGATTTAGCCTTCCAATATTTAAATTAATATAAATAAATGAAGTCATGGTTTAGGATGAAGGAGAACAATTTTTTTCATAATTGGTGAAATAACAAAGTATAGTCATAGTGGCAAATTCTAGAATCAGTTAGTTTCCATTTGGATTAGATATCGAGTATGTTAATATACATTTATAATTGATAAGTAACACCAAGATAATAGACAAATTGATAAATGACCACATAACCAAATTAAGAAAATAAGTTATCTGATATATGCTTTAATATACTATATAGAATCGCTCCATTTCTTTTCCCTTTAATAAAAGAAATAATTCTACAGTGTTCACTGCCAATCAGATGTAAATGATTATTATCTTGCAACATATTTCATGAATCAATGGATGACAAATAAAAAAACAATAACCATTGTATTAGTAATTTTTCATTAAATGAGCTTATTTACGTTCTCCACCATTCTATAAAAAGGAATTTTGGCATATAAATAGCAGCCTCATTCATTTTATTTTTATTTTTATAAATACATATAATTAATAAGGATACGCCAATTTAGTAATCACATTAAAAGTACCAAGAAGGACCGATTTTATAAAGATCCTCTTATCAAACTCATGGGTAAATATCTCCCCTTCCCCTTTTGTAGTGGTAGAAGTTATACCTAGTTTAAGTTTGCATCACTAAATTCGACCACTACAAACCTGATGAATAAGAGCAAAGCATGTATGATTAAATTCTGAATTTAAAATCCAAAAGTGAGGAAGTAAAAATGAGGAATCAAGGATTACATATAAAGAAGACCAACTGAGGAGTAGATACCTTTGCATCGACCCAAGAAGATTTTTCACTGGCTCTTGGATTTCCCATTGTTAGAGACGATACCTTGAACCTAAGGTACCAACCAGAGGTAGATGAAGTAGAAAAGTAGGTTTTGGGGGTAAAGGTGGTCGAGGTTGTGAGTGAATTGGGTATCTAGTGTCAAGTGGACATTATGGAGTCACAGTTTATAGGTTTGATGATAAAGAACTACAATGTAATGTGGGGAAGATGAATGCAAAGAGAAGAAGATGAAAAGGTCCTTTAGAGGGCTATTGGCCACCAAACCTTAGGCAACCTAGGACAATCAATTGTATAAAGGTAAGAGAAAGATAGAGGTGGAAAAAATAGGTGATGAGGTGCTAAAGGGAAAGTGATTGGAGAGATATGAAAGCCAAAGTGTAGTGATGAATGTTTTCTAATCTGAACTAGGGTAGAAGATTACCTTCTACCCACACGATCATAATTAGACAGCTCTCAATGAACCCAATATTTACAAACTAAAACTAGTTTGATACTTAATCTCATATCACATGTTAAATTATATAAAAGAGTAATGATTAAAAACATAAACTATCACTTCCTTTCAAATTTCTCTTTCTTTTTCCTTTCTTTAAACAAATTTTGCTAGTTCAAAATGAGATAAAAAGAAACATCTACTATTTGAAGTATAAATATTTTAGTTTTTTCATCAAATTTCACATTAGAGATTATCTATTGGGCTATCTAATATCTTACAACTTATTTATATTATCACCATATTTATCATCCTAAATAATATGTCTCTATTTATTTGGAGAAAGTCTCTCTTATAGGATCATAACTACCTCAATAACTTTCATTAATATTTATTTTCAATTGTCTCTATTATATTTCACAGATTTATCGACAAGTAAATCAATAATTTATATCCATGATTTCATCATATTAATTACTCATGCGTAACTTATAGATTTAAGTTAATGGTATCCTAACTTTTTTGGGAAAAGTTATGATTCCATCTTATTCAATATCCCTCCTCACTCAAGATACTATTCACCATGATGTTTTGAACTCTTTTGCAACATTGGTTGTTGATGTGCTTTCCTCATTTGAGTGTCCTAGTTGCCCCTTCACTTGGTTAATAATGGTGGAAGTGGTCAGTATTTCCCTAACAATACATTGGCTTGATTCTTGGACCTACTGGAACCATGTCAACATGGGGAACCGAACAAGATCCCTACAAGAGATCAAGAAACAAAAATTCATTGATTGGATTACTTAGTTTGAATTTATGGATTTCATCTTCTTGCTGAAAGGAGAAAAATTTATGATATATTACTCTTGCATTGTCCTTTGAATTTAGTTTTTTTCACATGATGTAGGAGGGGGGGGATCTTTTAATGCACTTGATTTATCCATGACAAGCCTCAACTATGTGTGCATGATGTAAATGTACACCTTGAGTTGTATAGGCCTATGAGGCCCCGAAGTCGAATTACGGAATTATTGTTCAGGACTACTATTAATTATAACCTAATAAACTATGCCTAGAGAAAAAGTGATTGGTTGTTTGTTTATAATGAAGGCATGAATTCAAATCCAAATTAAGTGAGAATGAAAGGACTTGTTGGATGACTCAAAATACAGTTTCACCATAGTATGCAGTGCATGTAACTCCATTTCATTGATAATCATTTACCCATAATCCTAGACTAAGGAGTTGTGCAAAGTTTTACAGACTCCTATGTCATAATACACAATCAATACTAACACAAACCCCACTTTTATGGTGATTTACTAATTGTATAGGTGCATTAATGATAACTCTAAGTTATTCCCTTCAAAGTTGTAAGTTCTCTCTCAGGGCATGATATTGTCTATGTAAATCTACAACTTGTCCAACCCTTAATCCCTCTCCTGAAGCAATTAGCAATCTAATATATTGGTGATCGAGCACAAACAATTCATCAAGCAATCATAAATTTAGGTACAAAATAAATAAATAAATTATATTATTACATGAGAGTCAAATACAACACAAAATCAGGTTACTCAAGGGTCCTAAGGAATAAGGGGTTCATCCCTACTTGATTTCTACCATCAAATACAAAGAGAAAGAAAGAGAAAAGATAAACATTAGATGAGGCAATGAAAACCCTTGGAGACGTAGTCTTGACGATACCCTCTTCTAGAGACCTCAGAAGCACATCATTTCAGCCAAAAATCTACCTCTTAGAAGTGCCAAGAGCATCCAATACGTGGCTATCTCCTTCTTCTCCTTCTCCATCGGCTCCATTCTCTATAGCAACAAAATAGAACATGATATTTAATTTTGTCCAATATGTGCTAGGTCATAAGTTGGACTCGGTCCATCATTAAGTCACATTCGTCATATATGTCATTATCTTTAATCTTCACTGATTGTGCAGAGTTGGTACCACCGACATCCTTGTTGGCTGACTCAAAACCCTTGATAAGTTTGTACTATCGACTACTATGTTGATAGCACAAAGTTGATTTGTTTGACTTTTGACATGCTTTGGATGCAAAAGTTAGTACTACTAACTCGCATATCGGTAGCACCAGAGCAATAAATTATGCTACTTTGGCTTTCTCGATAATAAGCTGGTAGCATCAACTGCATTCTTTAGTAGTATCGATCGTCATCGCAGTAACACATCATGATGTCTCAGAAGTACTGAGATTTCAAAAATTTTGTGTTTGATTTTACATAATATTGGTACCATCGACTTTAATGGCGGTAGCACCGAGTTGTGTTGAAAGTGATTAAAATACCTGAAACAAGGAAAAACCAACATAATTTTGAATAAAATTTGATAATTTTACATGTAGGTAAAAATACTTATTAATTTACTCAGTAGTGTTTCACATACTAATAAAGAGAGACAGGACATAACTAATGTGAAAATATGAAATTATGCACTAAATACATGGAAATATAGCTTGTGAAAAGAACTAAAACTCAGTACATCAAAATCCCCTATGTTTTAATGTTGCTCTCTATTGAGAAACACTATCTTTGGATCTATTTAAAATAAGTCAGCAAGAGGACAAATAATAGAACTATATTTCTCAAATACCCCCCACCTGATGGTCGGAAACCGGTCTTTTCCGACCACTAAACATGTAAATACTCTCAAGTGATACAATATGTTCATTAAATATGTCCACCCTGAGATCAATGAAACATTATTAACAGAGTAATTAACATCATAGTCAATCAAACATATGCTTGATGTACCATGTGATTCCCTGTCTACATTTCTCTAGTCTACCTACCAAACTATGTTGGAAGTAGTTACTCATTTAAAAATAAATGAGGGGACGAATCATATATATGGCATATCATACAATGCAATGGGTGTAATGAAGTAGGTGGCTATGAACAAGAATCAAAAGTAACATCAAAATTGTTTATGCCAAAAGAAAAATATGAAGAACCTACAGAATGAAGGGAATGAACTTAATCCTAATGCCTGCAATAATGGTGGTATGGCAAATGTACTGAATGTGTCATCTTAATGATGAGTTGTGCAGGAAAGAATGCTTGCATATAAAATATTTTGACCTTCTCTATGAAAAAAAATTAGATTGGGTACAAGTCATGCTTTTCTCCCACTTTATTTGGCATTTCCCCTCTCTTTCTTTTCCTGTCCTCTTATTTAGCATGATTATGAGTTTATGCTTGGTCCTTTATAGCATTTATCTTTTTTATTAATTTTTTATTGGGAGGGTTATGTATGTAGATCCTTTCTTTGTATTATATGGAGACAACTAAATAGATACATTTTGCAAAGGATGATGTAAAAAGAGAATGCAATCTATATGAAAAAAATTATGCAACTAATTGTTATGCACATATATTTTTTCTTTTCTTATTCTGACTAATGAACTATAAGAAAACAAGCTATCATGCTACCTATTATGCAAATGGAATGCAATCAAGAGGAAACAATTTAGGTCACTTGATCATTTTATGGTGGTGGATGAAATGTCATGAAAGGTTGATGGAGTCACATGATTAAGAGACTATGTTTGTATTAACTATGATATTTCTCTTTCTTATCAACCTGTGTATAGGTGACCTTAGGGTTTCCTTTTAAAAATCCCATTTAAGGTCTCATTATTTGTTTGTTCGGTTTGGGTTCAAACCTCATTGTCATACAGAAGTCTTGGATAAATAAAGATTTTCGTTCATATTAACTCCTCTAGCAGACTAAGACAAGCACTTCCTTCAATCGGTGTTGCCTTAGACTTTGAAAAATAAGCTAAAAAAGATGTGATCATTTTAAATTTTTAAATTTCACTACATAGGCTTGGAACACTTTTTTTATGACAGATGAAATCATGATAACTAAGCCCCACGATTACAGTAGATAAATTATGGATCCTATACTTATAAATAAGGAAAAATTGAAACAAGAGAGAAAATAAGCAAGTAAAAGTCATTCCAACCCCCCCTAAACTTGAACTTGACTATGTTTGCAATGTAAAAAGTCAAAAAAAGAGGTGGAATGGTGGTACCATGTGCTTAAAAGGGTGATGGTGGCTGAAATGTTCCCAATGGAATCATTAGATCAAGCTTTGATGGTGTCATCCCTCTGTATTGATGCCATCGACTTGCATATCGGTGGTAACCATATATGACGTCTTTTATCCTTCCTTCCTTAAGTTGTATGAGTTCGTTCCACTGGCTAGTATGTTGGTGATATCGGAAAGCATTTCCTATAGCTCTGTGATTTTTCTCTAAAATTTTGGTGCTATCGACTTGGATGTTGGAGGTACCAACTTTTGCGGACTTCAACCTATCATGGTTTCGATAACACCGACTTGTGTGTCAGTGGTATAGAAAATTTGCAAAATCCCTATTTTAAATATGTTTAGAAAGTTAGTGGTATTGATAATAGTGTTAGAAATACTGACACTAACTCTACACGCATAGTAAATAAAAGCATCAAGGTACCTTTTATAAATTAATTCAAAATCTAACAAGACAAATATAAAATGTAACTAATGAAAAGTGCAAAAAATGTAAATGACAATAATGACATTGGATTTCCTCCCATAAGCACTCTTGTTTAATGCCTAGTCTCAACAAGGTGATTTTCTTCATCCTGGGTTCTTACAAGATGGTTGTGAAAACTTATCTACCAGTGTGAACTCCACTCTATAATCATCTACCCCGAGTATCAAGTAGCCTCTACCCATGGAAATGATCATGGAGGTTGTAGCTTGGAATGGCCTTCCTAACAACTTCTTAGATCTCCACACCTCGTGCATATCCATGGAAATGATCATGTAGGTTGTAGCTTGGAATGGCCTTCCCAATAGCTTCTTTGACTAACACATCCTCACATACCCCATATGGCCTCACAATCAATTTGTCTGCCAACTGAATTGTCATGGACGTCTTCATTGATTTTTTTGATTCCACATTCTAAAAGGTAGAGAGAGGCATGAGATTAATGCTCTCCCTAGAGTCACATTATGCTTGATGGAAACTTTTGTTGCTTATATAACAAGGGACGCAGAAGCATCCTGGGTCTTTTCTCTTCATCGACAACCTCCCCTAGATCATATCACTAACCACTTCATTAATATGCAAGACTTCTATATCTTTTATCTGTATTTTCTTGTTTATGATATCCTTCAAGAATATCCCATTTGCAAGAATTTGTTCTATCACCTCCATGAGTTGGATGTTGATGTGGAACTTTTCAGAAGATGTCTAGGAACTTATTAAATTGGTTTACCTCCTTTGTTGTCTACAGACTCTTCATGAATGATACATGTGGCTTCTCTAGGAACTTTTGTGGAGGAATGTATGGCACATTAGGGATCTACCCCCCCCCACGCTTGCATCAACGTCACCTCCTAGGATAGAATCTGGCACATCTCCTGGGGTTGGAGTGACTTGTAGCCACTCCTATTGAATTACGGGTGCTTCCTTGTTGATTGTGACTGCTCCACCATGAAATAAACCCTTCACATGTTCTTCTTGCATGGGCACCTTTTCTAGAACTAGAGGCGGTGACATAGAAACAACTAATCTTTAAAGTTCCTTGTCTTACACAGGCATAGAAGATGGAGTATCATTGTCACTTACTGTTGACCCTATAATGACTAAGGTGCATGTGTGAGCATAATGTGTAGACATCTTGCATCTACCAAGTCTTTAGAATAGGCTATAGGGAAATGGAACTCTTGGCACATACACCCAATCCCCTATGGAATGTGCTTATTGGGCGACTTCTTAGCAACCTGATCTGGTTCTTTGAGAATAGAGACAAAATTCACTTGATGATATTGTTCCATTGTCTTTGTGCTCCTAGGAAATTCATGTTGAATGGGATTCTTTATAGATGCCACCTCCACTTCCAGCTAAGAGATCTGATGTTTAATATTGTGGATTTGTTCCCCTTAGTTTTTTTGCACCCTTTTTGTCTAATTCAATAAGGCCTCATTCTGACTCATAGGGTCCGTAGCATGCCTTCAATTCTATTTGTCTAACTAGGACCCCTTTCTTGTTGATATTGCTAACACGATTACATTCTCTCCCCCTATTAACATCCAGTTGAGGTGCTATATTTCCGATTAAGAATCTTATTGAGTCTGTCGATTTGACCTTTGAGTTATGTGAACTCCCTTGATTCCATGGCACTTTTAATTGTTATTGGTGCTTCTCGATCTTCCCCCTAGGATTGATTCTTAGTCATATTGTTCAGAATTCTCATGACATCTTGTAGCCTTGTTGTTTAAGAGAAAACATGCTCATGCACTATCAGGGCTAGTTCTCTCCCATTTTTGTAGGCCATAATAGAATGTCTTCATCTTCCCATATAGATCGATCCATTATGAGGAACCTTCCATAGAATATTCTTCAAATATCTCTTACGCCTCTGAGTATGACGCCTCTGCATGTTGCTTGAAGTCATGAATCTTACACTAATTCATTTATCTTCTGGGGTGGGAAGTATTTCTTAAAAAGTAATCAATCATCTCATCCTAGGTCTCTATTGATTCTGGCAGAAGGCTAACAGAACATTTCTTGGCTTTGTCTTATAATGAATTAGAAAACAACTTCAAATAGATCACTATAGTTAGAACCCTATCTAGTTTGAGCATATCACCACTCTCTACAAAGCTATTAATATGAGACATACGGTCCTCCATGTTGTGGCCATGAAATGACTGAGATTTGATAAGTGCCACCAATTCAAGATCTATTATGTAATTGTCCATGTTGACTACTTGCCTTTTTATCGACCCTAGTTGTGATGTGGCTGCAAACACTTTTATCTTCTCCCAGACAGTCTATTCCTCAGGCTCTATTTCAACATATTCTTCAGTGTTTAGGTCCATATTTAGTGCCTATTATTTCTTTTCCTGTGGTATAGAGTTTGGATGAGCTTCTCAACTAAGTTTTTAAACTCTCTTTCTTTTTGGTGAATCTTCTATAGGACTATACCAATTGGTGTAGAATTCCCGTAATCAGTGGTTCCAGTATGAACCATACAATAGTAACTAAAAATTGGCGATAATGTGAGAATGCATGATACTAGTAAATTGCTAATAGATTTTTTTTCAATTATGAGAAACTTTAAAGAAAATATTTAAATGTGAATAAAATAAAAAGCAAATGGCGTAGAGTGGAAGGCCACAACAATCATAGTGTTAGAATTATGCATGTAAAATACAAGTGTATGTGTTAAGTAGTATAGGCCTATGAGGTCAGAATGTCAAACACATTGAAAAGTTCTCAAGAGACTACTACTAACAATAACTGAATAAATTAGTGTTGGCTAAATTGGACATTATTAAACTCTTTCTTTTGATGATGACAAATATTTCATTGTTGTGGATCTAACTTGTTATTTGAGTGTTTCTGGGTTAAACAAATAAGGAAGTGGATAGTTGAAGATCAATACAAATTGGAAGATCGTCTTGGTTAGATTACTTTTATTTTCATGATTTTACTCAATGTAAAAACTTGTACACGAATATAATGTATAAGTACATAGATATCATGTAAATAAAGCATTAGATCTTCCCTATTCTCTCACAATACTTAGATAGTTCCCTCCTTAAGATAGAATCACAATTACACATTGATACACACACTTAGTAGATGACTCAACATATTGAAACAGGGACATTCTCAGTCGACTAACTTCTCGACCGAGACACCCTCGGTTGACAAACTTCTCGACCGAGACACCCTCGGTCGACAAACTCCTCGACGAAGAATCACCTCAGTCTAACTCACACACACTGGTTTTGGGCTTGCACATGTAACCCTAGAATAGCCCTCGGTCAACAAGTTTCTCGACCAAGATGGACCTTCCAACAATTCTATAGATGTTAGACTGAGAGTTAGTTGATAGTTGGAAATCCACTATTTGCTTTGAACACATTTTCTCCAACCCAACCCTCGGTCAAAGAAATGCTCGACCGAGACACGATCGACAAACTTCTCAACCGAGAATGTTTCTAGATTGATTTTTCAACACGAATCAACTAGCCAATGCAATGAAATTAATAGACACCTAACGGCTAGTTGACCACTAAGAACATTCTAGAAAGAGTCTAGAACGTCCCTAAGAACTAGTAAGCCATTCCTATAAATATGACATACCTTAGGACACCCAAACAACTCAAGCATGCACATTGCAACTTGAGAATTATTCTTTGTGAGCAATAAGCAAAGTTTCACTTGTGATTCAGTTTCCTTGAGCTCTACAGTAGTGTCATATAGCTTAGTATCTCCTAGCCACCACACTACCACGTTCATCTACATTGGATAGGAGATCAATACGCTTGATATAGGATCAAAGAATTGTACTCATTGGTAACATTGTTTCTTTCTTCCATTCTTGTTCCTTTTATTGTATTTTGTTCTCCTTAACTACTCCTAGGTTGGAGGTTGTTGGAAGGAGGTTCCTGGAGATACTTCAAGTGTTGAAGGTTGTTCCTGGTGACTTGGAGTTACTTCAGAAGGATGCCTCAAGGATTGAAGCTACTTCAAGTGAAGGTTACTTCAAGGGTGAGCTTGGAGTTACTTCAGAAGGCTGCTTCTAGGAGGATTGAGGCTACTTCAGGTGAAGGCTACTTCAAGGGTGTAAGAAAGCAATTGTATTTTGTGTAACATCCTCAATAGGTAATAAAATAAGTTTCTTTCAAAATCCTAGTTGGAAACAATTAGGTAGTGGACTGGCTAACGTAGATTTCTAAGGTAGGAACCACTCTACATCCTTGTGTCTTCCTTGTTTCCTTCTACTTCTTGTTCAAGTGTTTAATTGTTTTTAATTATCTTTAAAAAACTATAACATTCTCTATTCAGCCTCCCTCTATATCTTTCAATTTGTATCAGAGCAGGTCTTCAAGGAGCCTTAACAGGTCTTGAAGAGATGGGGGATGGCGTCTGCAATAGCCTCGACATGGAAAGGACAAATGGAAGCCAGCCATCAACAAGCGATCAAGATCGTAGATGGTGTTTTGAATGTGAAGGAAAGGGCCACACAAAACTTAATTGTCCAAAGAGGAAGAAAGAAGAAATGGTCCACAAAGATAGAAGAGAATAATCAAGTAATTATAAAGAAGACAAGGTATGTTGTTCCATTGTAACAACCGATGAAGAAGGAAATGAGGTAAGCCTACTTGATTTATCTAAAGAAGAGTTAGTTGTTAGCATTGAAGAACTACATGATAAATATATTGATTGTAAAAAGAAACTAAAAGGAGTTACAAAAACTAATGAAGAGTTATATGATCAATTAAATGAACTTTCTTCTGAAAAGGAAAGTATTTTTGTTGAAAATTCTAATTTGAAATCTTCTTTTAATGACTGCAATACAAGGTTACATACTCTAGAGACAAACTATAATCTTCTTTCTCAAGAAAAGATTGAATTACTTGCTAAATTGAATGACTTTCAAACTCAACCTATCTTATGCACTCATTTAGATTATGATGCCATTGTAAAGGAAAGAGATAGTTTGTCATCTAACTTAGATCAAGCAAACTTAAATATTAAAAAGAAAATGGTTGAAATTACCAAATTACAAAAGGAAATTAGTATCCTAAAAAATAATGGTGTTCTTGATAAGATCTTAAAGGATTCTTCTGGTCAAATTGGAAGGAGAGATTTAGGATATGTTCCACATGAAAAATCTTATGAAAAACCTAAACCTAGAAAAACACAAGAACCCAAAACCAAGATCTTATATGTACCCAAAATCAAATCAACTCAAAATCATAAAAAGAGAAATGAAATTGATTACATTTGTTGTCACTATTGCTTGCATCTTGGACACTATTCTTTGTCATGCCCATACAAGAAAAAGGATGTTGAATTAGTTTGGGTTCCAAGACCCCAAACTTAGCAAAGTTGAATATGATTTAGTTGAGATTTGACCTAAAACTTCACCTTGAAGATCATAATGTATTATCTCAACTAAACAAACTAGTACATTAGCATAATTGAAGTAATTTGAGAAAAGTTGGAATAAATGAAATTGCTGAAAAAAAACAGAAACAATCTCGTTCGACAAAGAGTTCGACTGAGACACTCTTCGGTCGAGAAAATAGTCGACCAAAGAAGTTTCTATCTCAAGCCTGCACTTTCTAGATAAACAGAAACTTTCTCGATCGACAAAATTGTCGACCGAGAGGAGTTCGGTCGAGCAAATAGTTGACCAAGAAAGTTACTGTTTCACACATATATCAATCTATAAAACAACAACACTCCCGGTTGATAAAATCTTTGACCGAGACACTGTTTGGTCGAGATATTTGTCGACCGAATATAGTTTTGTTCAACTTAAACATTCAATTGATAAATCATGTAACTTTATTCAGCTTTTAAATGTTTCTAACCAAAAGGGACCATCACATGGATACCAAAATCTCTCTCTTTTATATGACTGGGTAGTTTATAGTGGATGTTCTAAGCATATGACCGACGACAAAAAGTCCTTTCAAACATTTGAAGAAAATAAATGCGGAGTAGTCACTTTTGGAGACAATGGAAAAGGAAAAATTATTAGAATAGGTAACATTGGTATAAATCTTCAAATAAAAAATGGTTTACTTGTTGATGGCCTACATCATAATTTAATTAGTATTAGTCAATTGTGTGATAGTGCCTATGATGTTTTATTCAATAAAACTTCTTGTAAACTATTAATTGAAAATACAGATGAAATCGTTTATGAAGGAAAAAGAATAAGAAATTTATACATACTTAGGCCTAATTCTATGCAAGCTATTATTGGAAAATGTCTTCTTGCAAAAGATGAATCCTTACAACTATGGAATAGAAAATTACGTCATGCAAGTTCACATGTTATTAAAAAGTTAATTAAATATGAACTTGTACGTGGATTACGTCAAATATCCTTTGATAAATCTGAAAATTGTGAACCATGCTCCTTAGGAAAACAAAACATGACTTCTTTCAAATCTAAAACAATGCTTAGCACCACTAGACCATTAGAACTTATTGACATGGATTTGTTTGGACCTATGAGAACTCAATCTATTGGTAAAAAAGATATTGTTGTGTTATTGTAGATTATTATAGTAGATACACATGAGTTCACTTTCTTGCAAATAAAGATGATACTATTCAAATATTTATACAATTTTTCTCTAAGATTGAAAATCAATTACAAAATAAAATATGTACAATTAAAAATGATCATTGTGGGGAATTTGAATATCACATCTTTGAAGAATTTTGCACATCTCAAGGATACACTCATAATTTTCCGGCTCCATGCACTCCACAACAAAATGGCATAGTTGAAAGAACGAATAGATCCTTACAAGAAATGGCTAGAACAATGTTACTTGAACATAATACTCCTAAAACATTTTGGGCCGAAGTGGTAAATACAACATGTTATGTGTTAAATATAGTAACGGTACATTCTCATCTAAACAAAACTCCATATGAACTTATCTTCAACAAGAAACCAAGAGTTGATTATTTTATATTTTTGGTACAACTTGTTATATCTTAAACACAAAAGATAATAGAGAAAATTTGATTCTAAATCACATAAAGAATTCTTCTTGAGATATTCAACTTCTAGCAAAGTTTTTCGAATTTAC
Organism: Alisma plantago-aquatica; assembly: GCA_963693085.1. Classification (NCBI taxonomy): domain Eukaryota; kingdom Viridiplantae; phylum Streptophyta; class Magnoliopsida; order Alismatales; family Alismataceae; genus Alisma; species Alisma plantago-aquatica. The sequence continues at coordinate 1,270,351,144 of OY856412.1, read as the reverse complement.
AATACTATCTCTAGAAAAGTTGAAGAATCCATCCATATCACTTTTCATGAGGTAACAACTCAAAATGCTGAAAATGAATATGAGGATATAAATGACATTACTCATCAAATTGAAGACTTAACTATAACCATAAAAGATGATCAAAATTCTGTAAATAATCAACAAAATGAGACACAACAACATGTTCCTAGATTAATCAAAGATCATCTGCAAAATTTAACTATTGGAAATCCTCATGATAAAGTAAAAACCAGATCATCATTTAGAGATTTTGCAAATATGCCATTTGTAACAATCATTGAACCTAAAAAGGTAAATGAAGCACTAAAAGATGAATATTGGATAATAGCTATGCAAGAATAATTAAATCAATTCACTAAAAATGATGAATGGGACATAGTTCCTAAACCACAAGATAAAACTATCATAGGAACTAAGTGAGTTTTTCATAATAAACTTAATGAAGTCAGGGAGGTAGTAAGAAACAAATCTAAATTGGTGGCTCAAGGGTATATTCAACAAGAGGGAATATATTTTGATGAAACCTATGCACCTGTGGCAGGACTTGAAGCTATTAGAATGCTACTAGCCATTGCTAACCACAAAGACATCAAACTATTCCAAATGGATATAGAAAGTGCATTTTTAAATGGAATCATACAAGAAGAAGTATATGTTGCCCAACCTCCTGGATTTGAAATCCTTGGTAAATGTGATCATGTATATAAACTTAAGAAAGAACTTTATGGCCTTAAACAAGAACCTCAAAACTGGTATGAAAGACTTCAAAATTATCTATTTGAAAATAGTTTCTCAATTGGAAATTCAGATTCTACATTATTTTCCAACACATATAAATCAGACTTTCTTGTTATTCAAATATGTGTTTATGATATCATTTTAGGTGCATCAAATGATTCTTTATGCAAACAATTTAGTTACTTAATGCAAAAGGAATCTAAAATGAGTCTAATGGGAGAATTAACATTCTTTCTTGGTTTTCAAATAAAACAAATGTCAGCTGGAATTTTCATAAGCCAAGAGAGTACACTAATGAACTATTAAAATGCTTTGGAATGAAAAATTTCAAGCATGCTACCACACCAATGGCCACCTATGCCAAAATTAACAAGGATGAAGATGGAGAACCCATTGATGATTCCTTATATAAGGCTATGATTGGTAGCCTGCTATACTTAACTGCTTATAGACCGTACATTATGTTTTCAGTCAGACTTTGTGCTAGATTTCAATCTAAACCAATGTAATCTCATTTTCAAGCAGTTAAACATATCTTAAGATATCTTGTTGGTACTACTAATTATGGATTATGGTATCCTAAATGTCAATCACTAGATTTGAAAGGTTTTATCGATGTCGATTATGCTAGTTGTCGACTTGATCATAAAAGCACAAGTGGTGGTTGCTTCTTATTAGGACAAGCTTTGGTATCGTGATTTAGTAAGAAACAAAATATAGTCGTCCTTTCTACCGCTGAAGCTGAATATATGGCGACAGGTTCATGTTGTGCTTAAGTTCTTCACATGCAACACGTTTTGAATGATTATGGCTTTACATTTTCATCCACGCCAATTTTTTGTGATAATACAAGTGCTATAAATTAGGCACACAATCCTGTTTTACATAGTCGTGCTAAACATATTGAAATTTAACACTATTTTTTTAGGGATCATATTTGTAAAAACCACACATCTCTTCATCATGTTGACACTGAAGTACAATTGGCTGATATTTTTACAAAACTACTTCTACTTGATCAATTTCAATATATTAGGAAGAAGTTACTTATTACTCCCCTAGAAGATGTCTTCTTTGATATATATATGCTTTACCCTCTTAATTGATACATCTTTCTCCTTGATTTTCGAATCTTTACAATGTGGCTAGAATTGGACATCTCTTACCTTTGTTTTTCAAATCTGAGTATCATATTGAGGGGGGAATCATATGCAGGGGGAGTACTAATTATAATGCTTGGTTATCTTTTTGAAATGACAAAGCGGGAGAAGTAATATAAATCAAAAACAAAATTATATAACTTAAAATTAATTGAGTTTCATAATCTCTTGGCTTCACATAAAATGTTGCTATATTCTTAAAGAGTTGGATACTATGTTCCACATCTCTTTGGGAATAACTAGCACACACTCCATAAAGAAATAAGAGAAATTCTACATAAGGTAAAACTCAGGTATGAAAGTCATGTTATTTAAATTCCTCTGATTTATATTTTAGAAATATTTGTCATCTTCAAAAAGGGGGAGATTGTTGGCTAAATTGGACATTATTAAACTCTTTGTTTTGACAAAACATTTCATTCTTGTGGATCTAACTTGTTATTTGAGTGTTTCAGGGTTAAACAAATAAGGAAGTGGATAGTTGAAGATCAATACAAATTGGAAGATCAACTTGCTTAGTTTACTTTTATTTTCATGATTGTACTCAATGTAAAAATTTGTACAAGAATATAATGTACAAGTACATAGATATCATGTAAATCAAGCGTTAGATCTTCCCTATCTACTCACAACACTTAGATACTTCCCTCCCTAAGATAGAATCACAATTACACATTGATACACACACTTAGTAGATGACTCAATATATTGAAACAAGGACATTCTTGGTCGACAAACTTCTCGATCGAGACACCCTCGGTCCACAAACTCCTCAATTGAGAATCATCTCAGTCTAACTCACGCACACTAGTTTTGGGCTTACACATGTAACCCTGGAATAGCCCTTGATCAACAAGTTTCTCGACCGAGATGGACCTTCTAGCAAATTCTATAGTCGTTAGAGTAAGAGTTAGTTGGTAGTTGTAAAGCCACTATTTGCGTTGAACACATTTTCTCCAACCCAACCCTCGGTCGAAGAAATGCTCGACCGAGACACATCTCGGTCGACAAACTTCTCGACCGAGAATGTTTCTGGATTGAATTTTGAGCACGAATCAATTAGCAGTTGCAATGAAATTAATGGACACCTAACGGCTAATTGACCACTAAGAACACTCTAGAAAGTGTCGAGAATGTTCCTAAGAACTAGTAAGTCATTCCTATAAATAGGACATACCTTAGGACACCCAAACTACTCAAGCATACACATTGCAACTTGAGAATCATTCTTTGTGAGCAACAAGCAAAGTTTCACTTGCGATTCAGTTTCCTTGAGCTCTACATTAGTGTCCTATAGCTTAGTATCTCCTAGCCACCACACTACCACGGTCATCTACAATGGATAGGAGATCAATACGTTTGATATAGGATCAAAGCATTTTACTCATTGGTAACATTGTTTCTTTCTTCCAATCTTGTTCCTTTTATTGTATTTTGTTCGCCTTGACTACTCCTAGGTTGAAGGTTGTTGAAAGGAGGTTTGTGGATCTACTTCAGGTGGTGAGGGCTGCTCCCGGTGACTTGGAGTTACTTCAGAAGGCTACCTTAAGGATTGAAGTTATTCAAGTGAAGGCTACTTCAAAGGTGAGCTTGGAGTTACTTCAGAATGTTGCTTCTAGGATGATCGAGGCTACTTTAGGAGAAGTCTACCTCAAGGGTATACGAAAGAAATTGTATGTTGTGTAACATCCTTAATAGGTAATAAAATAAGTTGTTTTCAAAATCCTGATTGGAAATAATCGGATAGTGGACTGACTACCTTAGATTTCTAAGGTAGGAACCACTCTACATCCTTGTCTCTTCCTTGTTTCCTTCTACTTCTTGTTCAAGTGTTTAATTGTTTTTTATTATCTTTAAAAAACTACAAAAATAGCTATTCACCCCCCTCTAGATCTTTCAATTAGGACTAGTAAAAATGTGACTAGTTGTTTGTTATATCTAAAAGAAATGATTGAAATCTAGATTAAGTGAATGTGCATAGGAATTGGTCGATTCCTTAGGATTGTAAATTTACCAAAGTATGCAACGTGGTTAACTTCATTTCATGAATAATTACTTACCCATAACCCTAGATTAAGAACTTGTAACAAGTATTACCCATTCCTATAGTGTGATATGCTACCTATACAAAGACAAACCCCACTTTTGTAGGAATTTAGGAATAATATAGGTGCATTAATGATAACTCTAGGTTATTTTAGTAATAGAAGTAGGCCCTCTCCTGAGGAACTATATTGGCTATTAAAATCTACAAATTTTCCAACCTTTAATCCCTCTCCTGAAGAAATTAGTGATCGAATAGGTTTATTGTACTAATAAAACAAAAACAATTCGTCAAGTAATCATAGTTTTACATCTAGAATTAAAGAATATATATATATATATAAATATATATATATAAATTCATGAGAGTCAAATACATTATAAAAATGGGTCACTCTCGGGTCCCAAGGAACAAGCAGATTAGTCTCGTATGACTACTAGCTTCGAACACAAAGAGAAAGATAGAGAAAATGAGCTAAAATTAGATGAAGCAATGAAAACCCTCAGAGAAACTGTTTTGACCATTCCCTCAAGTAGACGCCTTTATCCACAACATCTAAGCTGCAATATGACTCTCATAAGTACCTGGAGTGTCTAGTATGTGACAATCTCCTTCGTCTCCTTCTCCCTCAGTTTCATGCTTCGTTGTAATGAATAGAATGTGATATTTTGTTTTGGCCAAACATTCCTTATGTCATAAGTGGGACTTCGGCCGTCATTAAGTCTTAGTGTCAGATCCATTGGCATCTCTAATCAACACTAATAGTGTAGAGTTAGTACCAACAACTGGATGTCAGTGGCACCGAGTTTTCAGGTGACTCGAAACCAATGATAAGTGTTGGTACTATCGACTATTATGTTGATAGCACTGAGTTGATTTATTCGAGTTCTAACTTGCTCTGAATGCAAAAATCAGTACAGCCGACTTGCTTGTCGGAGGCACCAAAGTCATTATTATGATACTATTGCTTTTTAGGCAATAATTTGGTAGAACCAACTCTACTCTTCAGTAATATCAATCATAAACTCAGTAGCTTCGAGTGTCGTCTCGGTTGCACTGAGATTTTTCATAATTTTGTGTTGGATTTCACAAATGGTAGTAGCACTGACTTTAATGTTGGTAGCATCGACTTCAATGTCGGTAGCACCAAGTTGTATTCAATGTACTTGAATTTTCTAAAATATGAAAATACCAACATAAGTCTAAATAAAAATTGATAATTTAACATTTTTTAGTAAAAAATACTTATCAATTGATGCAATAGTGTTTCACAAGCTAATAAAGAGAAACAATGCACAACTAATGTCAAAATGAGCAATTATGTACTAAATACATGGAAAAATAGCTTGTGAAAAGCAACTCAAAACTCAATGCATCAAGACACATAGCACAAGATCTTAATGACTAGATTTCCGAAACTACTCGCTTCTCATCATGGTTAATCAAAATTGATGTGTGGGTACACTAATCTTTTGACCTGGATTTAATTTATACAATACATGAAATTATTTTATCTTATTAAATTTATAACTATACATTAGAATGTCAAAACAATATAATAAATTATGTTTTAGAAATATATTTTTACCACTTGATATATGGTTTATGACCTTGTATAATAATAGCATAAAATTGAAATTTTAGGGTTTTGAACAATTTATGGAATGAAAACCTTATCCTTGTAAGCAATGTTATTAGCTGTGTACCTTCAATTTCTAAATTGTATCTAGATATTAATATTTTTTCCAAATAGTTAGTAAAATGTATTAGGCAATTTAAAACTCTGATTGACACTTAGGATTTGTGTCTGGTTGATTAGGTCTAAAAACCAAGTATGTGCATCTACCATATTTCTTTTAGGTATTATGATGACTAAACTAATAAATTTTTCATATGAGGTATATCTTTTGAAATTCATCTCCTTTGTTTTTCTTTTACAATATTTTAAAAAAGTCTTATATTATGAGACTCTTTTCTCTCTCTCAGTTTACTGAAGCTTGTGGAGTTATTATCGATGAGTCCTCTAACACCACATATTATGACATGGATGTTCTTATCCCTTTTTATGAGTATTATTTAGATTGGAATTATGATATAGCCTACTCTATTATGCATGATGAATTTAGACTAGTGATATCTAGAAGTAGATATGCCATGTTTGTAGGCATTGGGTTTTATTTCCCTTTCTAGGTTCAATTCTCTTGCAACATGTGATCTTTTTAGATACCAGAGTTTTATTCCCTTCCAATCTCTGAGACTTTATTCTTCCTTCCATGCACTTAGTATTTTTTCTCTTGCAATTCTAAACTTATATGACATTTTGGTTTCCTCTTGACCTTGTTGTGGGATATATGAGTTTATGTTTTTCTCTTTTTATTATACTAGTTTTTATTGTGATCAACATGAATTTTTTTGTTAAAATATTATCTAAGTGTTTTTTGAAAAAAATGGTTTCTCTAATATATCTTATTTTAAATGCATAGTCTACTTGTTTTGAATAATCTCTTGGAAGGACTTCATTCTAAACAATCTTTTAAAATTGAGTTTTGTCTTAATGAATGTCTAAGTATTTCTGTAATGCATACACTCCATTTTTATTGATTGTTACTCCTTTTAGTTTCCCCCTTTTGGATGTTGTTCCCAATGTAGAGAGATATAGATGTTAGAGGAAGATGGCTAAGGGAGCATGTACCAGGAAGTAGGACTTCGAGGATAGCTTGATATGGCTAGGTTTTCCTCTGTAATTGGTCATTTATATATGTGTAGATTGTAAGAGCCCTTTTTGTAAGACCACCCCGATGATGAGGAATAATAAATGGATGGACTTTTTTGAAATAATGTTATAGTCCTGATTTTGTTGCTTGTATACCATTCTCTTGATAAATAAAAAATAAACCTAATTCTTCATAGTTATTAGTGGTTTTAGATTGGATGGATTTATTCCTTAATTAAGTAAGCAGTGGATTCCCTCTCAAGCCCACTCCATACAATTGACATGAAGGCATAATAGTGCCTAACCATGTGTGTCCCTTTTTTATGACAACTTGAAGTATGTGGGAGCATAGTCTGAACTTCTCAGCATTATCAAGTGGTTTACCAACAAAGAACCTTGTCTCTAAGGATATTCTTCGAGTGATTTTTCTTTAAAAAAGGGGCATAGATAGGTGTCATTGCAATAGTGCTCAAATGTGGATCAGCCTACCAAGCATATTGGACTCCCCATTTATCAAAAGTCTAGGCCGGACCCATAGGACTAACTTGCAATCAGATCTTTTAGTGAATTAATAAATTATGAACCCATTGTACTTTAAATTCAATACACGATGTCTCTTGGTACCACTTCCCTATGTATGGAAGGTGGAGTTTTGCATACTAGTTGAGCTTTCTATTGATTGGAAGATATCAAGCATTGATAAAAAAAATTCACTCCAAGTGCTTAAAAGGACTTGCAACTCTAACCAGTCAGCACATTTTGATTCATCATTTAGTGTAAATTATAAATTACAAGGAAGCTTAATATTTATGCATTGACATTCGGAAATATTTTTCTATAAAAAACAACACTACTTCTTTCTCTAATTATCCAAAATCCCAACTGGTTTCTTACAATAAAAAGATGCATATACTGAAATATGCATAAAATATAGGTATGAATGCAAGAAAATGAAAATAGGAGATGTTACCGATGGTGGTGATCGTTAAGGAATATAAGATGCACTATCCTCAAAAGGATTTACATCCTACAAAATGGTGACAGCCGATGCACTAGATGTGGCAATGGCTACCCTTTCATAATACAACAATGTTTGGTGCCGTAAAGTGTGCGCAAGTAATTCATGCTGTCGAGAATTGATTTGATCATTCATAATGATAGCGTAGATATGCAGAGATGAAAAAGATATGAGAGTATTTGATTTTTTTAAATGTGTCAAGGAGTTGATTAAGGCTTCTTTTTATTGAAACTGTTTGCAACCAATTAACATAAAGGAGAAACGAGAGGTTGAATATGTGTCCTCCCTACCCGTGGGACAAAACATGTGCCAACATACTCGGCTAAAGTGTTAATTGACTGGATCAGCCCAAACCCATTTGGAGTGCCCCAATATGCATGTGTGTAGCACAACCCTCCTTTTACTCCACAATCAAACTATAGACAAGTATCTATTTAAAAGTAGAAATTTTTTAGAGCTCATCCAATATGCACGCGTGTAGCCCAAGACTCATTTTTCTCCATATGAAACTATGGATGAGGATCTATATAAAAGAAGGGAAATTTTTGAGCTCATAGATGTGGTAATAAATTTAGAATACCATCAAATATACAAGAAAACATCGATAAATTGGTTGTATACAATGTAGGCTACTTATATTATACATCCAGCAACAAAATGTGACAAAACTAGGGGTCGAATGTGTAACAAATGGGAGTTGGCACTAAGAACTCAAGTGCTAAATCTTAGTTCATGCCAGAAAAGGGGTTGCTGCATTTAAACCAATTGCAAATTTGGATAAGATGATTTATGCAAAAGTGTAATAAGAGCTTGTTGCCTAAGAACAGCTAATAACGTTTTAAAAGAACAAATTTTATTTCATTTAGAAAACAATATTGAACCAGGTATTGTAACTCATAACAGTTAGTAGGTAGTTGATCACCAACTAATGATACTTACATAAAACTGCAGTATTGTAGCTTGTAGACGTTCTTTAATTCTGTCTTGATATAATATTATACCGACTATGTCTTATTAGTAATTGATACCGTTGGAGATGTGCCATTATCTTCTGTTGTGAAGTTGAGTATCATCTTAACAGCAACAGGTGCCCTTGTCATTGAACAATGGAAACCGTAATTAAAGACGGGATCTATAACTGTACAGAAAATATACTCAAAATTACGAGAAATCTTACCATACTTCTGGGGTGGGTGATTGACTTGCTATCGTGTTGCCAACACTTGCAATTGACATGTCAGTGTAAATCAGTCCCGGGTCAAGTGCTACCATAACTACTCCATGGGGCACTTCCATGGCTACTGCACGTGAAAGACCCTCAATGGCCCACTTTGTTGTACAGTATGGCGCAAAATCAGGAGCCGTAGTTCTACCCCATAGAGACGACATGTTTACTATGACACCATGTCCTCTATCAATCAAGATGGGCAAGAAGTGGCGAAGGACATTAATGGTGCCCTTTATGTTGACATCAAGGACCAGATCAACCTCTTCAGGTGGGGCCTCCCATATCGTATTTTTCTTGTTGACGATGGCGGCATTGTTTACTGAAGAATTGTTAGAGTAAAACACAATTATAATTCATTTCAGTAAATATTTTATTTACATGTCTGACTATGTTACACTCGAACCATTTCATAAATCATTAACTATTTTCAATATGGCGAACATGATTTTTTAAATTTAACCATTACAATAACTAGTAATAATTGGTAAACTAGTGTCTGTCGCTATTTCACCTTCAAGAATGAGAACCATTATTCGACTGCAAGCTGTTCACATTTCCATTTCTTAGACTGAACGTAGTAAATATAGATTTCACTTATAAATTTCAGAATGGTATAATTACCTATTGTTGATGCTTAAGTTCAATTTGATCAAGTTATATTTTGAATCAATTCTGGTCAATACTTATTTGACATACTTGAACCAATCCCTAGAAGAAATTTGGGAAATAACTTACTAAACCTTAATTGAACCAAAACAAAATTTATTTTTATCAGGTTCAACTAATAATCTGAAGAATCCAAAATCTAAAAATTTGTGAATATATATGCTAACTATTTGAACACGGAAAGAAAATATTACAAGATACCAACTTGAATTAAAATGTATTGGACATTGAGAATAAAATGTATTTTGTCAATAAAAAATATGTTATTTTTTCTACACTTGGAGCTGCAATAATGTTATTTATGTTGATTGCATGATGGCATGAGCCTCACCTATATATATATTACATAAAGAAATACATATTTTAGTAGATATTTTCATATGAAAGAGGAACACAATGGCAATTAATTTAAACAATTTTAATTATATATCATAATTGCTAATTTTATCATAATGAAAGTTACAAATATTTGTTCAAACTGACTATTTGAATCAACATTTTGATTTGGATTTTCATAATAAAACCCAATGCCCAGACCCACTTATGTTGGGTCATCTAGGTCATGTAAGTTACGCCAAGATGACTTATGAAGATCATACAAGTAATTTGAGACCAGATATCAATATCAATCTTGGTAGCACCTCAATACTTGGGTCCTTATCCCTAAGGAGGAGTCAGATGAGTGAGTGAAAGAGTCTCATAGGCCCTTCAGGAAATATATATTATTTTCATAAGTTTACAAAAGGATGCATTCTGCCAAGTTGTGAGTTTATCATTGATCGTTGAAAAAGTCGAGGCTATATAATGTTTTAAATTTAGCTTAGGCATTATGTAGATTTTCATACCATTTTTTTCTATGGTGCTAATTGTGACTTCATAACCTATACTTTCAAATATCTACTAGATTAAAATCTCAAAACCTAGAAAAATCACAGGAGATGCTAAAATCTATAAGCTTCGGCTTGCTTGTGTGAAAATATTGAAACTTAAAATACAAGTATATCTCTATGTATTTGTTACAAGGAGTGTGTCTCTTTTCATACGGGTACCCTCTTTACGATATGATACTAGAGGGATGAAGATGTCTACGAGACATGAGAGCAATAATAAATACAATGAATGTGTGATAGAAATTGACAGTCAAAAATATAAATATCATCAATGGTCCACAATATAATTATGGTCAATGGTCAATTTGAATTAATAATAAATCAATAGACTAATTGACAATCAACAATTGTATATAAATATATCTCAGTTGTCCCCTTTAAGATAGAGCATAGACATCAATTATGTCTAGCTTGCAACACAACTCCTCAACTCTCTTACTAGAGAGAGGTTTTGTAAATATATTTGGTCATGTGTAGGAAGAAAGGGGTAGTGATCTTCTTGGTCAGCACCACATCTCGGAGGAAATGATAGTCCACCTTAATATGTTTATTCTTTTTATTAAAAATAGGATTACTATCAATGAAGGTAGAAGAACGATACTCATAAATCATAATAGCATGAGTGATAGAAAACTTAAATTTAGTAAGAATATATTTGATCCATAATAGCTCACTAGTAGTATGTGTCATTGCACAATACTCAGATTTTTCACTGAATGTAGCAATAATATTTATTTCTTACTTCTACAAGTAACCAACTTAAGCCCTACAAAGGCGTAACATCTAGAGGTATAAATTCTATCAGATTTAGATTCTGGATAATCGACATCAAAAGATACAGTCACAACTAGATGTCTATTTCTTTTCTAAAACAGACCTTGTGCTTTCTTCAATTATCTCAATACTCTGCATGTAGCTTTCTAGTGACACTATCTAGAAAAATCCATAAATTGGCTTAGAAACATTATTAATAAAGAATACATATGGCCTAGTAATACTAATAAATAAAAGTTAGACAAACAAACATTTATAGCAAAACTTAACTTTTAAGGGCTAAGTAGATTTTTCCCATACATAATGTACTCAGTCTATAGGAGAGATTGTAGGTCGGCAATCAAGAATTTCCATTTAGATAAGTAAGATTAGAGTTTTTTTTTTCTAAGATAAAGATACTCCATCCTTGTTATGTTATATCCAACGCTAAGAAAATATTGTGGATGCCTAAAGTCTTTGGTTATAAAATGCTTCCTAAGATATTTCTTTGTATCATCAATCTTTGCATCATCAATATGCCGGAAAAGATGATACTATCTACATAGATAATGAGAAAATTTATACCATAAGATGTGATTTTCATAAATACAGAATGTTCACATTAAGATAATGTGAAACCACATTTGTGTAGTATAAGGAATAACTTGTCAAACTATGGTTGGAGACTCTATTTGAGTCCATAAGTGGCTTTCTTCAGAACACAGATTTTTCCAAAATGCTCTCCATGAGAAACATAAATCAGATGTTGTGACGCATAGACAGTTTCCTACAAAATTTCCATATAGAAAGGTATTCTTGATATCTATTTTATGTAAGTGTTAACATTTATTAATAGAAATAGAAATCAAAAATACCAATAGAACTAAAACGATCAACTCAAGAAAAAAATATCAATGTAATCAATATCATCTTTTTGAATGTATCTCTTAGCAACAAGTTGTCCTTTAGACGCTCAACTGTACAATAGAAAAGTATTTCACAGTAAAAACGTTTTTGCAACTAACAAGATTACTACCTATAGGGAGATCAACAAGGTCCCATGAACCACGAGAATAAGGTGCATCCATCGATGCATCTATGGTTCATTTCCACCCAGAGTGTAGCAATGTTTCTCTAACATTCTTTGGGATAGAAATTGTAGATAAAGTAACAATAAAGTGACCATGAAGGAATTCAGATGAGTTATAGAAACATGTTTAGAGATAAAATATTTGGTACCAAATTGTCATCCCTTCAATAATGCAATAAGAGTGACAAAATCAGAAGTTACAATAGATTTAGTAATAATACCATTGCCTAGAAGAAGTCAAAGTAGAGGATACTTCATGTAGAGTCATAGACAGTAGGATCATGAAAGCAGACAATTAGAAGTAGCACATATCTACTTGGTTCAGAAAAGAAAAATGTCACTTTAGAAAAGGTAATGTCTGCACTGACATACAAACGACATGCAACAAGATCAAAATATCTATATCCATTTTCTATGTGAGAGTAGTTCAGGAATTAATTGTAGAAATCACATGACGATAGTTTATCACACCTAGGTCAATGATTATGAACAAAACACCAGGAACCAAAATTTCTTGATGGTAAATAAAAGATTCATTCATGGTGATTGATAAATTGAAAAAGAATACTATTTTGGAGAAAAGAAGAAGGCATCCAATTGATGAGATAATTTTCTAAATGAATCACGTCTTCCTAGTAAAGTTTAGGGACTTTAGTATCAATTAGGAGAGTTCTAGCTATATTAAAGAGATGCATATTTTTCCTTTCAGCAACTCCATTTTGTTTAGGGATATAGGGACAAGAAGTTTGATTAATTATCCTCTTTGCAATACAAATCCTTTACAAATTATGTTGCATATATTTAGAAGCATTATCATTGCGGTGAAATTCAGAAGTAACAAAAAAGGAGTCTCCATTTCATCTAGAAATTTAGAGAAAAAATCTTACACTTCAGAATAATCTTTTAGCAAATAGATCCAAGTAGCATGAGACCGATCATCGATAACGATACAAAATACCACACACCAGTATGATTATCAATTGGACATGGTCCCCAAATATTAGAGTGAACTAAATAAAAAATATTGGACTCTTGTTGTGAGGATATACTATCTAAAAGAATTTTCAAGATGATAAGAGTGACATAAAAAGTTTTTTAGAGATAGAAATGGAAATAGAGACTGCAATTTAGAAATAGAAGGGTGACCAAATCTCAGATGTCATGGATGAAGAGAGCTAGACTAGGATAAGAGAACTAGCCATTGATGAAGAGAGCTAGAGTGAGACAAGATCACTAGTAGGAGTGGTTGACGAGGGTTACAGGTAGTACATACCATATCCACCTTGATATTTGCCACCTATTGTCTTCTTCATCTGAGCTTTTGTATGGAGACAATGTAAGAAAAGAAGGTTACATTGCAGTTTAAAATTTTAGTAATTTTACCAACTGAAATCAAGTTTAATAGAAATTTTAGACAAATAAAAAAGATTTAAGAAGTTTGTTATACAATATCCTCTCTCAATAACTAGAGAAATGGATCAAACTACTAGACACACAAGAGGATGACAAGTAGATTTCTCCAGGTAATAAAAAAGTTCTTATTATCATGCATATGAGTTGTGGTATCCGAACCAATAACTCAATTATCTTTTGATGAAGAAGCAAAAACTCAAAGACATGAGGGGTCACTTGAGTACTGAGAAATATTTACTTGAGATGTAATCGTAGCAACAGAAGAAGTTTTGAACAATTTGAAATGGTCATCGAAAGTCGGTGTTACAATCTGATGATCGATACACCATTAGGACATTATATGTAGTTCACACTTTTATTGCACAGTCTGGTCTCCCATGCTTTATCTGTCATTTCTTCAGTATGATTAGTATCTTACAAAAGTTGTAAACTCTAGATTGGAAAGGAGAGGAAGAATATGATCTTTTCCCGCTAGAAGTTACACACTTGGGTTGTGTCAAGGAAATTCTATCAGAGAATAAGCCAAACCCATAATGTAACAATACAGGGTATAATAGAGACGTCGGGCCAGGGTGTTGACATATTGTGTCGAGTGAAAAATAATTCACAACAGTTGGTTCACACAAAAGAGGATAAGAATATACCATGTTGGACCAGAGACATGTCGTGTAAGGCAACGAAATAGTAGATTTGAGCCAGAAAAAGAGTCAGAACAGGCAGTGAACCTTATGGATCACAAAGAGAACTAAATATGTGTTGAAAACATTCAATCATATCAAATAATAAGTAGGTAAATCACTATAATAGATTATTATATATGCGCATAAAAAGAATGGCATATGACTTTTTGAAAAACTAGTCTTTGAGACATAAGATCGATAGAAAGGTCGTAGACAGTGCCATTAGATAATCTTGTGAGGAAAGAGGATAAGTCTAGAAAGGAGATTGGATCTCCATAGGTGTGAGAAGAAAAAAGATGATGAACAAGGATGGGAGGAGAGATGACGGTGGTAGTTTCATAGAAAAGGAAGGACTCCTGAGATGGCTATGTGTCCTGCTCTAATACCATTGAAAGGATTGAAATTTAAAAACAAGTATATCTTTTCTATTTGTTACAAGGTGTATGCCCTTGTATATAGAAGAGGAGACCCTCTTTACAATATGATATGAAAGGGGAGAATAGATCTAGGAGACACGAGAGAAATAATAAATATAAATATGAGATAGAAACTAATAGTCAACAATATAAATATGGTAATTGGTCAACAATATAAATACAATCGATGGTGTCAACATTAAATAATAATAAGTCCACAGAATAATTGTTATGAACAACTATAAATAAATATATCTTAATATATTAACCTAAGAAGTTTTTATTCTTCTAAAAATATCAAGATGTCATTCATCCTTCAGTTTTATAGCTTTTGTACTATCTTAATACTACCAACATGACCTCCACTGACCGTCACATTTTAGTCTTCACTAATATCTCAAATTAGATTCCCCATTCTACCACCCTACTCTTTCTAAAATTCATATATATTAGTAATAAGGAGATAAATGGTGTTAAAAGATAGAAAAGAAAATGAAAAGAAAAATGAGAGAGATCTAGCAAATTAGAGTGGTGACACGATCAATCATTGAATTGATACTATGTATATCCATGGAAATACCAAGATGATAATATTAATGTACGGAGTAGAATGATAGTTACTTGAAAAACATTTGTAAAAAACTTGTTTGGAACAATCTTTGTTAACCAAAAGATGTTGGTCATTGTGCTCTATTTATTCAAACATTGAGATGGGTTTCATCTTAAATTTATCACAAGAACCAAACCTTTGGGTTACTAAACATAAAATGCATGATTAATTGATGGTTTTTTATTTATATTAATAGAAGATGAAAGTTTTAGACGGGGATTTTATATATGATATTTTCACTTCTTTTACCTGAATCAAAGAGAATACACACACAAATAGATACATACAATTTCTTATCTGATTTGTGTATGGTACATTAGAATATAACACAAATGTCTCATTTTAATCAAATTCATTTTACATCTGTTCCTTTAATACATAATTTTGTTATACAAGCAAAATAGAAATATAAATAAGAAGAATATGAAAACAAATATTGTGGTTTATATTATTGAAGATAAAGGAATCATAATCACATAGTACCTCAATTTTCATTTAGAATACATGTGATATTGTAGTGATTGTTATGGTTATAAAGACAAAAAAATATCAATGAAAGGATTATAGTCTAAATGAATACAGTTGTTTGGACGTGCACAATTTTAAGGAAGGATCATAGAAGATAAATATACAACAAAGAAAGAGGGAGTAACTCATTTGGTGAAATATATGTGAATTTTAAATTATATGGTTTGGGCATTCATAACATGAATCAATGTGTGTACCATAGAGAACAACAATTGGAAGCGAAATAGTTCATCTAGATGTCATTTTTTATATAAACTATTGAATGATATGTATTATACAACAAATTTTATAATAAATGATAATAGATTAAATGACAAAAGAATTTTGCAATGTCTTTATGATTAATGTCCATATTGTGTATGTGTTATGTTCATTGCGTACTAGATAAATGTAAAATAGTGTTGTAGATTGCGTCATTGTATAAGGACTTGTGATATTCTTTAGAATAAAATAATGTTTTTGAAGTGCATATATGGTTGAAAGGAACAAAAAATGTAGATTAAGTGAATATTTTTGGTTTGCTCCTTGAAAATATAAATTAATACTTCAATATTAGTAACTCCCTCATTTATAAATAAATTATATACAACTTCAAATTTATGTATCTTTATATCTTGGGATAAGGTTCACATCTTTGTTTGAGATTTGAGCTCTTCATCTACCAAGTAGTCCACACATGAATTTTTCACACCACTTGATTGGAAACATTGTTTGATTGAAAAACACTCCCTTTCACAAGTTGATAAAAGATGCTAAATGACTTTTCACAATCCAGAACAATAAAGAAGTATCTTAAACCTGCATGCATTAGTGGATATTATTGTTTTCAATCAAATACTTAGAAATAAGTTGAAATTATTCATGTAGAATTATGCATAGGAAGGAGGTAAGAACATATACATGGTTGGCCTAAAGTTAAGTGAACCAGTTTTATTTTAGTGTAGGAAGATGTAATTTGTAGTGGTTATTTTGATAATTTCACTACTGGACAATAAACTGAATACTAAGTGTTTCGTGTTCTAAAAACAAAATAACCATCTAGACACACTTTATATTTGTATTCACTATAACTAAATGTTAGAGAGGGTGCAGATAAGTTGCAATGGAGTTGTCCAGTGATGAATGTCATTTTTAGGGAGGTTTTTGCTTCAAAGGCCGCGCCTTATTATTCATTATTAAACAACTGATTGTTGGTAAGTTATTTCTAGGACATATTGTAATATGCAACTACAACACATTTCTTCTTATAACATATCAATATCTCTTTTTATACAATAAATCTTTTACTGAAGAATAATTTCATGTGTTAAAATAAATAGGAGGGAAGTATAATAAGGAGAAAAAAGAGAGGAAGAAAGTAAAAAAAATGATGGTACAAAAAATGGAGTTAAGTAGAAAAGAGGAGGAAAAAGAGAAGAAGTAGAAAAGGGGAGGGAACTAGAAAAAAGGAAGAGAGAAGTAGACAAAAGAGAGTAGATAAGTAAAAATAAATGAGGAAAATAAAAAAGTAGAGAAGTAGTAAAAGAGAGGAGAGAAGTAGACAAAAGAGAGGAGATAAGTAAAAATAGATGAGGAAAATAAAAAAGGAGAGAAGCAGAAAAGAAAGAAAAAAGAAGTAAACATAGGTACTATAAGCATTATAAAAAAGGAGGGAAGTGAAAATATGAGAGGTGAGATATAGAAAAGAGATATCAGAGTAGTAAATATAGTGTAGTTGTAAAACAAACCATTAGTACAATACAAAAAAGAGGTGGGAAGTAGAAAAAGAGAGGAGAAAGAAGACAATATAGACGATAGAAGTAAAAATTAGTATTTTACTAAAATATATTTATATAATATAGAAAAGATGAGGGAGGCAAAAAATGTATAGGAAAGACATAGACAAAAAATAAGAGACAAGTAAACATTAGTATTGTACTTAAGATATTTGTACAATACAAAAAAGATGAGGGAAATAAAAGAATATATGAGAGAAGTAGACAAAAGAGATAAGGGAAGTAAACATTGCTAAAGTACTAAACAATATTGATACAATACAAAAAAAGAGGAGGGAAGTGGAAAAATAGAGGATAGAGGTAGATAAGAGAGACGAGAGAAGTATGCATAACTCCAGTAATCACACAGTACAATTATTGGTCTTTAGTATTATACTAAATTTTATTTTCTTGTAATAGCTAGATAGTACTATGGTATTATAGTCTTGTAGTATATTTTTGGTATTGTATTAAGTCATAATATTGGTATAATTGTTTACACATCTCAAAGATAATAAGTTCATGATAATTTTTTTTGTATTGTGCTATATTTCATGATAAATCATTAGTTATGTATTGTAATAAGTTCATGATAATTGACTAGTACTATAGTATAAGAAGTTCATGATAATATGTACGGTATCACTCCTACTTCCCTAGTACTTTTCTACTTCCCTCCTTTTTTCCTACCTCCCTCCTTAGTTATATATTTTTTGTCTATACATTTCTCCATATTTATCTCTTCTTCTTTTCCTACATCCCTCTTTATTTGTCTCCTCTTCTTTCTCTACCTCCCTTCATATTTATCTACTCATCTTTATCTACCTCACTCTTTATTTGTATCCCTCTTTTTAGTTCCCTTTCTCTCTCTCTCTCCATTACTACTCCCATTGAGCTAGGGGGTAGTGGGGCTGTTTTGTACATATCATGCAAGATAAGCAGGTGGGCCATTGGGGATAGCTCAGGTGTGTGTGGCATGATTCTATATTTCATGCTTCATGTTGTTGGTTTTTACCAACTTGCATTGCATTCTCAAAGTGATGAATATTGAGTTTTCATTAACGTTTTTTCACAGTTAGTGATACTCCTTTACGAATGTAGGTTCACAAAGAGAGTTTCTAGTATTTTTACATGTTGTAGAAAATCATTCTATTGATGTTAATTTGTGAGGCCCACAACAACAAGGTGGCTTCCTTAATATTTTAATTGGTTGGTTTTTTTGTCAGAGTTGAAGATGGCATTAAAATACTAGTTAAAAGTATAGGTTATCTATCCATTTTGGTATCCCTGTTCACATAGATTATTTGTTTGTTTACATGTAACCATTATGTGTAAAAATCATCTCATACAACATATGGTTTCAATATCATCCTTCACACATTGACTCTCTTTTAGTCAAATAGGTGTCACCAAGCATCATATTTCTTCTCTCCATCCAAAATGTCTAATATTTGGTGGCCAGTTGAGGTGTTTCATCTTTGTCCATATGTTGTAGTGTTGTCTAGGTGGTGTGTGCATGTGGGGACTATAGTAGAGTCTTTTTGAAAAATCTAAACCAATTACAACCTTGTTCGTGCATATGTTATTGTTATTTAGTCTCCAATAAATAGTGTTGTTGATCTATTGTTGTGAGATTTTGATCAATAAGATTTTCTCTATCAACACAATATGTAATAGCTACCGTGTCCCACTCTATTTTGGATTCTACTGAAATATCTTAACCATGCATATGACTATTGTTTTCTAATTAGTTGGTTGATGACATCATTGCTTCTTATGACGAGTGGCCCTCCTGAATCCTAATCTATGTTCCATCACCATGTCTACATATTGTTCCATCTACCAGTACATTCCTAATGGACTCAATTCTTTTAAGGATCCTCCATCTTTTCTTCATGATAAATGCTTTATTGAATATTCTTATGTGCCTAAATCCCATATCACCTTGGTGTTTTGGCTTGCATAGTTTCTCCAAACACTATAATAGATTTTACTTTTGTGTCCTTTTCACCACACTAGAATATTGCAATGACACTATAATTGTTTTTAAGTAGGTTGTCTATTATTTTTAAAATACTCATAATTTTGTAATGAATTTCTTTTATCTTTGCCCACCTCTGATAACAACTTTTCCTTCTAGTCTTGTAATTTCTTTATATTTGTTTGGGGGGAAATTGAA
This sequence comes from Alisma plantago-aquatica, assembly GCA_963693085.1. Lineage (NCBI taxonomy): Eukaryota > Viridiplantae > Streptophyta > Magnoliopsida > Alismatales > Alismataceae > Alisma > Alisma plantago-aquatica. The sequence goes on along the minus strand of OY856412.1, from coordinate 1,270,331,243 downwards.
TACCACCTTTTTGATCTACTCATTCTAGTAGCTAACTGAATATTTTGATCTATGTCTAGTTCATGTATGACGAAGGGTTTGTCGATCTCTTCTCATCTTTTATCATGTATGTTTTTGATGAGGGATAACTTGAATTGCTTGGTGATAATTTGTAGTTAGATGTTCACCAATAGTTACTCAGGATGCAGATTAATATAAAGCATTCCTCTTGAGTAGTTGTCACATAAATATACTTCCATATAGAAAGAATAAGTAGGACATTGATGGTCCACCTTGGTTGGCTCAAGCATTTTGTATGTGGCATCTTGATACTTCTCTTCTAACAAACATAGTTATAGATTCAATAGAAAAAAAAGAGATACAAAAAGAAGAGATCACCTTGGCACAATCCTGCAATTAGTTTGATATTCTCTTAGCTCAGTCCATTGAAAAGAAGTGAATGGGATACCCTAGACACTCATTCAATTATATATGTTTTTATCTTTTTCTCAAAATTGATTCTCTGTCACAACATCTAAAAGATACCAGTATATCATGCCATATGCATTGATCATGTCCATTCTCACAATCATTATTTCATTCTTTCCTTTCTTCTTCAATTCCATTGATTGAAGACATCATTATCCACTACTAAAAAATTAAATAATTCACCTTCCCATAACAAATACACTTCTATTTTTTGAGATAATATTGTTTTGGAGGGTCTCCTTTGGACAATGTCTTATAAAATTTGATTGAGGAGAATGAACACACTTATAGGTCTTAGGTGAGTAATATTCTTTGGTTCATAACACTTAGGAATAAGTAAAGTAGATATGTTTTATGTCCCAAATTTTCTATCGCATCCACATAATTGAATGAAGGAAATTACATTGTTCTTGATGATTCAAAAGCCCTCATATAGTTAAGCCAGATTGCTTTTGATGGATGCAGTTGGGAAAGGGTGTGGCATATCTCTATTTTCCCAATTACTTTTATATCTTCAGAGCGTCTTCTATGATCATGTGTTCAAGTTTGAATGTTGGTATCGATGGCTTTGTAGTTTCAGAAGTGAACAATTCTTTGGCATGGCACATTATAAGGTCTTTATCTTATTCTTTATGTTGTATCACTTCTTGTGCTCATCCATTAGCCCCAAAGTTTTGTTGTTTCTTCTTTTTCTTCTTCTTCAGCTTTTCCTATGGTAGCAATATTTTTTATTCTCATCTCCATAATGTATTTCATTCCCTCTCACTAAAACATACCAATAGATTTCACCCCAGAGTTTAATATGTATATCTATATATTTTCTATACATGTTCACATCATATTAATAGACGGTTCTCTATCTAGTGTTTCACCAACACAATTTTGTGTACACATGATTGGCTTATTTGCCTCATCAAAATTTTCCTTTTCTAACCAAGGTAGAACTTAACCACATTTCTCTAATTTACAACTAGCTTATTTGTTGTTGCTTTCCCTCCAAACATCATTAATGATATTTTCTCATACCACACATGACAACCACAATTGTTCAAACTATAATTTTCCTCTTGTTTCATTTTATAGTTTATACTATGTTAGTGATAAAATTAATATAAGATATGAAAATTAAAAAGGGATATAGTGTTATTTCTTCCATCAATGTATTTCAATCCAATTATTGTTGACCAAAAACCTTTCTTGTCTTTCCCTCAATATTTTTCTTTTTTGTCTCCATATAAAATACAATGGACTTTAAGCCCATGTAATGATGGTCTTAAACTTGATAGATATCTCAAGTCTATATCTAATTCTCCTTTGTTCTCTCTTCTTGTGGGGACCTCCTTCCACCACATTGCACCATAGAATTTTGTCAAAATTAGTAGACAAAATTGGATCACTATGCATGTTGTAATGTGTTGATGTTATTTTATTTTATTTTTCTTTTGTATTAGCTAATTGATCTTCCTCTACCTATATCCATTACATTATTTAGTTTATGTTATGTTCTATCTTTATTACATCATACCTTAAGACAAGGCTACATATATATGAGTCTCTAAAATAATAATTCTCTTATAATAAGAATTTCTCTTAACATGGAACCAAGATCTATTATTCAAATCTTAGGATTTTTAGAGAGATACACGAAGCCTCTCTCTCTCACCTAGTGTCGTCTCTTATTCATCTTTTCTTCCTCCCTTCTTCCTTCCCTACCCACCCTGCATGTGTCCCCGCCCACCGTGCCTTCCCTCCCATCACCTATTTCTACTTATAGCCACTTGCAACAGTAGTGCATGAGGCTAGCCTCCGCCGCCAACAACTGATCATGCGGCTCGAGGCTGCACGCTAGTGCCTCGGCTGGTAGTCATCTTCCTACCTCTAGCCAAGCTGTGTTTTCATAAGTATGTCCTTTTTGTCATTGCGATAGTTCCCAATTGACAGTCGTCATCCTGCATCTGGTCGGGGTGTGATTTTCACAAGTTTATCCTTTCTGCCACTTCTTCTATGGATATCTTTACTACAATTTATATGATCTACTTTTGATATGGAATCATAGGTTATTGTCCCCTTTGGATTTGTGATTATAGCCTCTTGATTGGGAGCTTTCTGGCATAGCCTATGTAGGAATTTGACTGCTAATCCTTAGATTTTATATATCCCTTTGGATCTAATTTGTGGCATGTTGATCTCAGTTTGGTAGTGATCTGTTTTTAAAAATAAGGTTGTAACAACCTCAATCCCTCTCTTTTTATTACTTCCCTCCCCATATATTATCTCTACTTACATGGGTGAGTATTGTTAATTGTTAGAGATCAATTATTTATCTCCTTTCACAATGCCTTATTCATGTGATAGTGTTTCAGTTGTGTCTCCATCCAGTTTTCTCTCTACTTCCTTTCATTGTGCATCTTAATAGTATTTTTCCACATCTATCGTTGTTCTACTAGTGTGAATATTGCGATATCCTTATCCACCTATGTTCTACTAGTTTGATTTCTTTGATGTCCTTCTCCATAATCGTCCTACGTGTGTGACTTTTTTCATCACTGTTGCCCTACACATGTGACTTTTCATCATGTTTGTACGCAAGACTGACAATAAGGATTCACATTAGAATATTGTCTATAATGACAATGGTGTAATATCCATAACCAAGTAAACTGGAGATAATTACATGTCCTAGATGAATTTTATCTAAACCATCATAGAATCTAGAGACAAGGTGAAATTCAAAGAAAAACTTGCTGAAGATACCCCTAAATGGAAATGGAGAAATAGACAAGTCCAGATATGTTTATAGAATAACAAGAAACTTTCTATTGTCTTCAAGTATATATTTTACCAAACTACAAAGGAATCGCAAGACACTCCTCTCGACGTTACACATATGAAAAGAATGCTTTGAGTCTTTATAAATTTGAGATAAATTATTTGATGAAAATTAGGGTGATGAATACTTTTATTCCACACTAAACTTGTCTCAATGTCATGACTATTTTCAAAGTTATCTATTCTAAATATTAAACCAAAGAACGGGCCGATCTCTACATGGACAAATTTCTTATGCCTTCATCCATCCTGTAATCTCTGCACCGTTGTCTTAGCATGCGACAACTTTCCTACTCTAGAAGATTTCTTATGTGGTCTCCAACAGTCTGATGTCGGGCTCTTTTCTTCCATTACACCAAAATTGCTACTGGAAATTGTAATTTTTTCTTATAAATGTGATTATGGTATCCTCCCCGAGGTCAAAATACACTTTCTACAACAAATGAGGTCACTGGGAAGAGAAGCTATCAAAATCATGGTCATCCCTATGGACACAGTCATGACATTGGGACTATCCATATTATAGGATCAGATAATCCTCTTATCATCATTTCTTCAGCTGAGTATGAGAAACTTTTACATGCCTTTCAATAGACTCCTCTAAAATCCATAATCTTTGGGAATTTTGTGACCATGCAATTTGGTGCAACATCTCTAGCACGTTAGGCCTCCACCCAAGGTAATGTCACAGCCTCCATGCCAACATCTAGTTCTTCCATGGTTGTTGACTCTAGATCCACCCAACATAGGAATTATATGAGACATATCCTTTTCTCCACTGAACCTTATATTCTTACCTCATCTGAAACTCTAGTAGATGGTTCCATTAAGATGTTCAATAATGTAAGAGTATTAATATCTTGCCTAGTCTCAAACCCAAATATGTTCATTGTATTCCTCATTATGTCTTTAATTTAATTTCTATTGATAAGTTAGTTTATGTCTTAACATACAAAATCACCATTGATAGCCACTATTTTGTGATGTTGGATTCTCAGACCTTTAGAGTGATTAGATTAGACTCTAGAGTCAATGACCTTTATTGCTTCGGTGATTTTGTTCCTTCTTTTGCCCTTCTTGTGTGCACACCTCTTCAACTTCACAAACGTTATAGCCATCTCTCCCTTGTGAAGTTGAATTACTTGAAGCCCTTTTTATATAGTTTAAAAAATCTTACATGTGACAAGCGTGAGTTTAGGAAGCATCATAGGATTTCTTTTCCTAGAAAAACTAGTCTATGTTCTAAAGAAAGTGGGAAATATGAGGAGGCAAATTCAACCCAAGTTATGGAAAGGAATTGAATTAGGTTATATGTATTCATAATGACATTAAAGATCCTTTTGAAAGAATTAGTTTTACTAGATTACATAATTGTATTACATTTTTTATGATCTCTCACATGATTTGCATATATATATATATATATATATATGTTGAAATATGGTGATGAGATGAATGGTGTATTATATAATTTTTATTATTTGATTTCAACAAAATTTTAATAAATCCATTAAAATCTTTTGGACTGACAATGCTTTAGAATATTTTTTGACTCGGTTGTTTTGTTTGTTTCTAGAACTGGATCCATACATCATTGTTATTATGCTCACACCCCACAATGAGGTGGCGTAACGTAAAGATCATCATTTCCTTGATATCTCTTGTTCTCATATGTTTAGGTAAATTACCTAAACCTTATTAATCTGAGACTATTCATATTACTACCTTATCAGTCAACAACCATATTTTATTCTTAAGAAAATATCCTTTTTTGGTTGTATTTCTCATGCAAATATCCTTTCATCTCATTTTGCATATTATTGAGTGTACTACTTATGCATAACTTAGATCTAAAAGAAGAATTTGATCCCCACTTTATCAAAACAAACTTATCTAACTATTCTACCTTCCCAATGGTGATAATTACTATAGTCCAAGCAATTGTCACATATATGTATGTATCTACAGACCTAATATTGATGAATTTGAAATTTTTTTTTTCTATGTTGTCATTCTCTTCGGTCAACCATAGCCTGCAACTAAGTTTGTTGAGCTAGATCTTTCTAAACGAGTGGATCATAAATTCATCATATCCTCCTACTATTCCTCCTCCATCAACATAGGACCCGAAACCAATATTCACATTTGGAAATCTATCACGCCACATGGCTCTCTAGAAAGGTATCCGCTCTTGCACTCTTTGCCACCCAATATCTCACGCATGTTGCCAATCCAAGCTTTCTTGTACTGCTAAACTGGCCCATTACCAACTATCTCGACTGTATCTCGGTCTGAAAAGTTGTCATGAGGATCTTCAATGAAAAGTTGCAATGCTCAAGGAAATAAAATCATTGTGTGATGGTGAAACATACCGAAACCTAGCACTTGACTCCATAAGACCTTAACCGTTGAATAAGATGCTTCTATACATGGTTATGTAGTTTCGACAAAATAAGGATGGCGTTAAACCCTAATATCCAATTTTGAATCCTATTAATCATCAATTACATATTTAATGAGTAAATAAAGTTTTATCCCTTTCTAAGGCTACATGAAATTATAATCATACCCTAGATCTATGAACCCTCATAATATGATGACCTAAATATATGGAACCTAACCATATACTTCATACATGTTGATGAAGCATATATGAAGCGTAGAAATCATGTTGACCTAAACCCTAAGTTTTAATCATCTTATCCTAACATATACAACCTTGGTGACATTCATCATGCATTAGTGACACTAGGTTCCGTAATCATATAACATATACAAATATACATATGTTGAACCTAAACACCGAATCATGGTGTGATACGTAAATGGGTTCATTAATATGTAACATATGCTAACTTGTTCACTAACACACCTACAATGACTTGAATGTGAATAATTACTAATTTCATGTGAATATATATAAATGGATGATCCATGTGGACAATATGATATGAATAGATATAATGTAAAATAAATAGATATTCATAGTAGTGGATATGTTTAATATGTCATTATTTAGGTTACTGTTGAAATTGATGGACATAATGGGATTCATGAGAAAAATGTCATTATTTATATAAAATGGTATCATGTAACTTGTTGATGGTAATATGATGATAAGGTCTCCAAACCGTAAATATTGATAACTATTGTGATATGTAACAATTACTATTATGATAACGATCATAAACCCTAATTATATTAAAATCAACAAAAGGAAACTTCAAAACTAAACAATCGTACTCCTTGGATCCAAATTAACTTGGATGTGAAGCCTGAGTAATTGAATAAGAATAGATATTTTAATTTTATAAGTTAATATCGGAAATAAAAAATAATAATGAATGACTCCAAAAGAGGAAAAGAATATCAATTTTGGATTTTACATGCCCTTTTTATCCTAGGTGTCAAATTTGGATTTATTTGATCTTTGTTTGATCCCTCAAATTGAACTAGAAAGAAGATATCTAAAAATATCAAATATTTTGAGGATATAATGCACTTTCCTAAAGTTTGTCTGATTAATAATTGTCACACACATATTTCCTATCAGCTCACTTTTTTTAATTTTAGAGTGACACAATTTCCACATACCCTAGTTCTTTAGTTAGACGGTGGTTACACTTTCTTCTTCCTCACTTTCTTTCTATTTTTGTGAACAACAGTAATAGGGCTTATATCCCAATTTATTTTGTTAATGCCTCCATCCTCTCTCCACTGTTTTCGAAGATATCTTCTGCCTTTATTTCCTGATTGAATTTAAATCTACTGGCCCTAAACTCGGGTCCTTGCAACTCAATCTGGGAAACCTTATAATCTTCTTAGGCATGGGTTTATCATCCCTACCTCCAAACCCCCAAAGTACCTATATATACCTACTTTTTTACTATCCTTGAACCCTAATCAATGTTTACCTAATATAAATTGTGTTGACATTCTCCATCCGTCGTCATGGATTTATCTTCCTTAGTTCACCTCCTGCTTGGGCTTCACCCCCCATACACCATGCAAACTGAATTACCTACATGTATAACATCCCCTCCTTCACATTAACTTTCTCATGTACTTCCTTTTGGGTATTTCACCGGGTCGTCTCCTCAACCTCCAACATGCCTCACTAGGGATCATCTAATATAGTGATCCAGACATGGTTGTCTTGTAGGAAATCTCAGATGCACTTGGAAGGTAGTTCTAAAACTCTGATTGCTTCTCTTCTTCCTCAACTTCTGGTAAATATTGGGTTCTGATTCACTTCTCCTTCCATGAACCCACACCCGGTTCTGGTCTTTTTCTCATTGGTTTTTCTTCCATCTTGTTTCCCTAACTTAAAGATGCCCAACCAATTTCACAAACATTGGATTCCGCATAGTTTTCTAAAGTAATTTAATATCCACCACCCTGGTAGAAGGACCAACAATTAGGTTTTGTCTTGCATTGCTATACATCACATGGAGACAATTGTGAACGATTCTGGTGCTTGAAACACCAAGAACACCCATCTTCTTATTTTTCTTTTGTCACTCCAGGGAGGGATAGTTTCATCTTATCACCGCCTACTTTTCTGACCACACTGAGTTGTTCTCCTGGCTCAGTACAGGTGCCAACATCATGGGGCCATCCTAGTATTGCCTTTAAAATGGATAAAGCTAAATAAGTGGATTTCCTATACATTCTGATTGATCCATATTTCCAAAATTTATATTAAATTATTTATATCTAAGAAAAATAAAAGAAAATATGTTTTTGACTCAGTAAATTTTTCCCTATCTAACTGTATATGTTTCATCGTATAATCTCAATATAATAAATATCTAATTTCTATTGAATTTTCTAATAAGTTAGCATTTCTACAATTCATATCTAATAATTGTAAGTCATAAAAATAAATTAAAATGTGTTTTGAACTCACTAAATACAATCTGCAAGGTGGTGTACTTTTGATGACATAATTCTATAATAATAAAAAGACAATTTATAGGGTTTGCAATTAATTTGATCTTAACCATAATTTCATGTATGCATTAAATATAGGTGTCTTTTGACTCTTATATCGAACTAGATTTGGATTTGGATATATTTAAACTATAATTGAGGTATGTTGCATCTTCTTAATCATATTGAGCAATGAGCCTAACTTTTTTCTCTCTTGGTCCTTTAGACATATTACGCTACACAATTTCTCTCTATTCTAAGAATTTGTTTCATGAGAGGGATTCTATTTTGATGTTGATCCTATTATCTATTGAAATTAATGGATATTCTCGTTGGAATATAATTTGCATATTGATCATCCTATTGCATGTTATAATCTAATTTGTAGATTTGGAACAATATTGACTCGACTTATGAAATGGAAATGTATTTTGCTAATGTGATGACCTTTGGTGGTCTAATGATTTATCTTGATTATGTAGATTGATTGAATATTTGTTTATGGGTCCTATGACCCCACATGATAAATGTTATATGTTCTCATCTTATTCTTTGATCTTGGCTAAACTTACTTCTTGCCTCTACATTTGTACATGTCTTAAACTGATTTTATTTTTAGTGATGGTAAATGAGTACAACCATAAATATGGCATGCTTTTTTTGCCCCCGATTGTGTTTTTCCACTCCATATATAGGGCACATTTATTTTGACTAGAATGCATTTTTATCCTATGGTGTTTCATCTTAGCTTTAAATAACTATAGTCTAATGTTTTTTAGATGCACAGTTTATGATTGTCATATTTTTGTGTGATTGATTAATGCAAGAAACCTTTTTTTGTTTATATGCTAGAAATGTTCTCTTTGATATCCACTTGATGTTCTTTTTTCCTATTTATTTGGGAAGCCTTGTTAAGTTTATTGATATCCCTTTTCCATAATATTGCTCATTCCTTATTTTCGTGCACAAACTAGCATTGTTATGTTGGAAACATCCATTTTTTGTTCTCTTGTGGGATATGCTTCCAACTCCTAGGTGAAGGATATGGTGGACTTGACATGCAAATATGAACCTTTCTTAGAGGTGTTGAATATTGAAAGATAGACTTAGATAGTCTCGACTTCCCTCTGCTTAATTGTTGAAGTGTTACTTTCATGTAAGTTCCCTAGTGGGAGATTATCATGTGCCTTTTAAAATTAATTATAGTCATTACTTTTATTTCAATGTTGTACTTTCATCTTGTATACTATTCATTTGAGAGAGAGAGAAATACTTGTATTCTAGTATATTTGTTAGTGTGTATGGAGTAGATGGCTTTATTCCTTAATTCAAGTAAGGAGTATATCGACTCTCATATCCCACTTATTACAAATGAGACCTGGAATTGTGTCCCTCCTACAGAAAAAATTATTATATGTCTGCCTTTCCAATTTAATTCAGATGGATCATTAGAATGACATAAAGCTCATCTTGTTGCCAAAGAATTCACCAAAACATATGTTGTGGATTTTTCGAAACATACTCACCAGTCACTTGCATTGATTTTTTCACAATTGTAGATCTCCTTTGCCACTCACATGGATTAACCTATTTTCTACCATGACACTAAAAATGACTTCCTTTATGATCATTTAGAGGAGGAAGTTTATATGAAACAACATACGGGTTTTTATACTCAGGGGGTGTCTTTATAAAGAGGTTGACATCTTAAATGCTCTTCTTATGGCCTCAAACAATCAACACAGTTCTAATTTACAAAACACATTTGAGTTCTTGCTAGCCTAGGTTTTTCTGAATTGTCCACAGTCACTTTTTTGGTTCTTCTCAAGATGGAACAATAATTCTCGCATTCTATGTTGTTGATGCCATTATTGTAGATTTTGATTCCCATGGGATTTCATATTGAAATAAGCACTCCAATTACATTTTCATACCAAGGATTTGGGATAATTTTACAATTTCTTATCATAGAGGTTCTATGTCATCAACAAGGTACTTATTTATCTCAGTGAAAGTATGTCATCGACCACTTGAAGGACTATTGTATGTTGAATTATAAGCTTGTTTTTCACCTATGGACTATCACAACAAAGTTTTGTTTGAGGGTAGTCTTTCTTCAATCCTGAATAATATAGGTGCACAGTTTGGAAACTCATATATGTTATAATTACCTGAAAAGATATTGTCTTTGATGTTAGTGTTGTTAGTCAACACATGGCTAAATCTCTTGTGTGACATTAGAGTCAGGTATAATGTATCATAAGCTATCTTAAAAGTGTGCCTAGTAGATGTCTCCTCTACAAGATGGCATTGTCTTCTGATATCTCATTGACTTGTTGTGTAGATTTTGATAGGGATGGAAATGTGAATCTTATGATATCTATTTTTGTCTTCTGTATTCTTTTGGAAAGTGATCACGTCAGTTAGAGGAGTAAGAAGCAATATGTTCTCTCTCGTTCCAACAAAGAGTTCGAATATCATTCTATGACACACACTTGTGAAATTCAGTTGGTGACTTCTACTCTTCAAGAATTAGGTGTTCCTATCTCATCTCAAACATCTCTCAAGTGTGATAATCATACATATATTCATATAACTAATTGTTCAATTTTTCATTACAGACAAAGCACATTTAGGTTGACTAAAACTTTGTGAGACTGAACTCATCATAAAATGATCATTATACCATATGTAAAGACTGAAGAATAAATTGTTGATATATTTATCAAGATTCTTCCACCTTCGTCCTTCTCCTATATGTGTGTCAAGATGGGAATAAATGACATTTACTCTCCATCTTGAGGGAGAGTGTTGGTGGTATTTTATTTTTATATTTTCTCTTGGAATAGATATGGGCTGAGTGAGGATCCTTTGTGTACTCCAACTATGATAGGAAAAGTTAGTGTCTCTCCTCCAGTAGTGTCAAGACTCCTGTAGGAGAGACACCAACATTTCCTATCACAGTTGGGGTACACTAAGGATCCACACTCCGCCCATATCTATTCGTTCTTGTTATGGATGAGTTGACAAAGAATGTTCAGGATGATATTCCTTGGTGTATGTTATTTATTTATGATATTGTTTTGATTGACGAAACTAAAGATGGATTGAATGATAAAGTTGAATGTTGGAGAAAAGGCAATGGAATCAAATGGATTGATGATTAGCAGGAGTAAAACTAAGTATATGCATTGCAATTTCAACCAATCTCACAATGTGAATGATGGAGCCAAGTTGGACGGAGTAGATATACCAAAATTTGATAAATTCCGTTACTTGGGTTCTATTATTCAAATAGATGGGGATGTCCAAAATGATGTTTGTCACCGGATCACTGCAGGATGGTTGAAATGGAGGAGTACAACTGGAGTATTATGCGATCAGAAGATCCCTCTCAGGTTAAAAAGTAAGTTTTATAGAACATCTATACGACCAGCCATGCTCTATCAGAGTGAATGTTGGGCGGTGAAGAAACAATATCTCAACAAGATGAACGGGGCTGAAATGTGTATGCTGAGATGGATGTGTGGGAAGTCAAGAAAAGATCGCTTGAGAAATGACTATATCAGGAATAAAGTGGGAGTGGCGAGCGTTGAGGACAAGTTGTGCAAGGGCCGACTCAGATGGTACGGACATGTGCAACGCAGACCTACTAGTGCGCCTATACGAAGCAATGCTATTGACCCAAACACTATAAATAGAAGAAGAGGAAGGCCTAAATTAATATGGGATGAGCTTATAAAGAGAGATTTTGAATCTCTACATCTCAATCAGAATATGGCCCATGATAGAGCTGAATGGAAACAAAGGATCCATGTAGTCGACCCCAACATAGTTGGGATTTAGGCGTGGTGGTGGTGGTGGTGGTGGTGGTGGTGGTGGTGGTTTTCTCTTGGAATATCTAGTTGACTCCCTTTCTTAGGCTCATTAGTATTGATTTATTTTATGTTGTGTTGTGTTTTTGGTAAATCATACCTTGAGACAAGGCTATAATACATGACGTTCTATAGCCCTGATTTTCTTATAACAAGATTTTGTCTTCACATAATGCTTTTTCATAAGCATACATGTGTGTAGTATGTTTCCTCGGTCAATCTTTCCAAACGTACCTATTACTTGATAAAAAGATTGACAATTCCCCCTTATTCATGCAATCTATATAGTATTGTAAATGAGACATTATCTTGGCATGCATATCTTGTTACACAAAGCCATCCCTTCCAACTTGACAATGCTATTGATTTTAATACCCCCAACAAAGTCAAATTTCCACATTATAATCTCTAGAGCTCTCTCTCTCACACAGAAACATACTCTCTCTATCTCTATAGTCTCAAATTATATCACGAAATCCACCTTTAGAATCTTCCCTCAACACCAATACCAAGTACATAGGTCTCACATTGTGTTTGAGATCCCAAGCCCCAATGATTCCAATTTATGATTTTCATTTTTGTTCATGGTAGAGGTTGCATCCATGCATTGTTACTTGAATTAGTGAAATATGCTTTCCCTTGTTTGTAAGTTTTTGTTATGTACACCATGTTTCCAACAAAATTCCAAGTGTGTACTCTCTCTTCCCTCCCCACCATATTTTGTTGCCTTCCTTGCTTTGAAGATTATTGTTGTAAGGCCCCTAAACTTACTTAATGAGTTGAATGATCTTACTTACCATAACTAAATTCATATAACTCTAATATAACCTTGTGATATGCTTTTAAATCATAAACAAGCTTAAGTTTCAAATTTAATCCCATTTAGACATTGTTTGAGCAAGTTATGCAATTTTATACACATTTTGGACTTTTCTGCAATTTACCCAATTGAGAGGTTTTCTTTGCAATTTATCACTTGAATTATGTTCCTTGGATATTCTATCATCATTATTGAGCTTTTTGAGTCATGGGGCGCCTATTTAAATCTTGGTTTGAAGGTGTTTGCTCTAAGGGTATTTTTAAGGTTTTCTGCTTCACGGATGATCTACCTTTAGTAGCCATCAACTAAGGAATTATGTGATTGTATGGGAATTTTGACAAAGGAAAGCTAAGCGGGTCTAGAGGGATTGTGGGAGATTTTATTGTGTGTGTGCTTATATATTCTTAATAATTTAAAGCCATTGGCACTTGGATATATACTAGAACTTCAACTTTTTCTTTTTCTTTATATTAAAGTGACATATACTTATCCACAAGCACCAAAACGAGTCATTTCCTATCCACCACCTCTTTCATTCTCTCAACCTTCTTCTCCTTCTGTTCATCTGCGAATTTTTCTACCCAAGGAAGAAGAAAGTGGGGATCTTCTTGGAAACAATTCTAGGGTAGCAATTGAAGTCCTTTTTGGGTCTAAAAAGCTTCCTCCTAGTGATCTTGACCTAAAAATGTAAGTTTTATCTTATTTCCTCCGTTTATATATTTTCTCTCCTCCCTCCTATCTTTCTCCAGGTCGGAACCTTGCTATTCCATGGTAGAAATTACTCTAAAGCTCTAAAACCCCACCTTTCTTGCCCATTATGCTTAGGGTTTGCTCATTTGATGAAGAAAGGTGTTAGATGGACGAATTTATAGCTTACACTTGGATTTTCTACCCTACCATCTCAAGATTTCTTCTGTGTGGGGTTCCATATTCTCATTAGAGGAAAGTTTTATAACTTGCTCCACATTTATTGCTTATTATAAGCTTTCTAGATCATATTCTTGCTTGAAAATGATGATCCATTCTATTGCTCTGCTCAACTGAAGCAGATACGAACCCTTTGGATGATTCGCTTCATTCTATTGCTGTTTTGAAAAGGAAATAGGCTATGGATGCTTATAATGCTGAGGAATCTCTAGTTAGACAAAAATCTAGAGTGTGGTGGTTGAACTTGCTCTCATTCACATTACTCTCATTCCAAAAGTTGGTAATCCTACTTCTATCAAGGATTGGAGGCCTATTTCCCTTTGTAATGTCTTGCTCAAAATTATTTTGAAGATTTTGGCCAATAGAGTGCAAACGATTTTGCCTTGCCTTATCAGTTCTTCTCAAAGTGCCTTTATCAAAGGTAGATCGATTAATGAGTCTATTCTTCTGGTGAATGAGTTGATTAACAATATTCATAAGAGCTCCAAGCCTAAGATGTGTGTCAAGAGTGATATTATGAAGGCATATGATTCTCTTGATTGGGGTTTTGTTAAGCTTATGCTTCATAACATGAGTTTTCCTATGTGTTTCATTCACTGGATTGATGTGCTTCTCAGTACTGCTAGTATGCAGGTGCTTACTAATGGTGTCCCTGGTTCTTCCTTTAATCCTGGGAGGGGTATCAGACAAGGAGATCCCCTGGAACCGTATATTTTTGTGGTTGCGATGGAAGGGTTTACAAGTATTATTAACTCTGTTGTTTCCCTTAGGTCCATTTACCCCATCAAGGCTTCACATGGTTTTGTTGTCTCTCATGCTATTTTCGCGGATGATGTGGTCATCTTTTTAGAGGCTGATCCAAATTCGATTAAAGGTGTCAAGGAGGTTATAGAATGCTTCAGTGGTGTCTCGGGGTCTGAATATCAGTTTGGAGAAGAGTGTGGTGATTTGCAATGAGGCTGCTATTTCTACTGTTGAGAATTCCAGTTTGGGTATTAAAATTGGTAAACTACCTCTCAAATATCTTGGGCTTCCCCTGTTTAGTGGTAGGCTCTCGAGGGCATTACGCTCACCCATTATTGATAAGATGAAACGCAAGTTGGATGGATGGAAATCTGTCCACCTTTCTTATGCTGGTAGGCTTGAATTGATTAAATCTACCCTGTCTTCCTTGCATGTCTATTGAGCGTCATCTTTTCCCCTTCCTATTGTTGTTACTGACGAGATTGATCAGCTGTGTCGTGACTTCTTGTGGAATGGGTTGTCGGGTGAGAAAGCCTCTCATGATGTTGCGTGGAGTAGTGTTTGCAAACCGAAGAAAGATGGTGGCTTAGGGATCAAATACTCCGTTGATATGGTTAAAGCTTGTGTGGTTAAGAACATCTGGAGTATTGCCTTGAAGAAGGATTCTCTTTGGGTTCGTTGGGTGCACTCGAGATATCTTAAGGGTGATTCTATTTGGAGTTGTAGCAGCTCCTCTAATTCCTCCTGGATGTGGTCATATATACTGCGGACTAGGGATGCGGTTCTTAATAGTATTTTTGTTAAACCCAATTCTGATACTCTTATCTGGAGAGAACCATGGCTTCCTAACGGGGAGTTCTTGGAGAGTCTTCTTGATCATACTGACATTATGAAGCTTGGTAAAGGCAAGTTTGCTAACTTTGACAGTCTTATGAATAATGGTGCTTGGATCGAGCGTAAGTCTAGACATTATTCAAGGTTCTTGGGTATCATCAAAGCTAATTATTTCCCTTCTTCGGATTTAGTTAGCCATATCTATCTTGATGATGTTGTGCCTCGTAAGTTGAAGGACTTCTGGGAGTTTCTTAGGGAGAAAAAGGCTCTGGTTGGTTGGGATAATTGGGTTTGGAAAACCAAAGCCCCGTTGAGATGTTGATTTCTTATGTGGAGGATTATGCTTGATAAACTCCTTACTCATGATCACTTTAAGCATAGAGGCTTCACTTTTGCCTCTAGATGTGAGCTATGCAGAGATGACGTTGAGGATCTTGGTCACATTCTTTTTTCCTGCCCTTTTTCTCTGAGTATTTGGGAGTTTTCCTGTAGGGATGGTTATGTCCCTTTGATCCCTGTCTCTATTTCGGGTCTCATTCATTTTTCTGGTCAGAAGAGCAGAATTTGTTCACAGCCGGTTGCCTATGCTATTTGGAGCGAGAGGAACCAAAGGATTTTTGTGGAGCTGGATACTAGTGCTTCTCAGGTCTGGAAGCGATTTAAAAAGGATATGGATCTTCTTGTATAGATAGCTTAGTTAGCTTTTTCCTTGTATAGTTTTTTCTTTTGGTTTCTTTAGTGGTTTTATTTCTGCCTTGGCGATAGCTTTGTACTTTTTTTAAAAAATATCAAAAAAAGGAGAGCAACATGCTTTGGAAGACCAGAAAATGATGATCCATGCACTAAAAAGCTATGCTTCACTTAGATTAATTTTTATAATGTTTCCTGTTCTGATTTCAGTTCTAGATGAACCTGTGATCATGTATATGTTATTCCTAAGGTACAATATGACTTGGATCAGGTTTGTTTGACAACCTATGGTGCTAAGAACCTATCGAACAATGGTCAATTTTAGGGTTTAAAGCTGATTTCTTCTATAATCCATGACCCGATGATGGTACCATTGCAACAACCTTATGGTGTTGTCTTCATGACAACTTATGTTCATTATCAAAGGTTTCATATTATGGTGACAACATATGGTCACCCCTTAGGTCAGGTTTTGGATCAATTATAAGTTTAATGATCAACCATTAAGTATCCTACTGATCTTATCAATCAAAGTTGACATTAGCTTAATATTTGATGTTGATTAATGAATATAGTGTTGATCTAACAACCTATGGTGATTTCATGATCACTAATGATGGTGGATCAGGTATCTACAACCTATTTTGAGTTAAGCATTGTAGTTATAGAATCAATTAAGTCTTAGACCAATGGTTTATTGGGTCACTTGATGCAATGGTCAGACCTATACTACAATTGATGGTTTTAACGTATGAAGTTGACCCAATGGTCAAGATTTAATGTTTATTCCTCAAATAAAGTGGAATGATAGATAATGTAATATTTTGGTCCTAATAATGTGATTTAGATGATTTCCTTTACATGATCAACTTAAGGAGCTTACTTGTGGACAATGGATGGCTTGTTTTAACTGAACAATCGATTGTGGGTTTTATCCTACTCTCAATGGAACTTTTTGTGTTGTTAATCAAGAGATGTCTAGGGTTAGATGGTGACTCTTTCTACAGAACAAATCAAGGACTTCATAGGTGATTTATCCAAGTTGTTTACTTATGTAAACAACCAATAGTCTTACCTTTTAAACATCCAATGGTTCTGGGTGACATTGTGGTATGGTGATACAGGTTGAATGATGATGAAATAAATGGAGGGTTACCCTTAATAAGGTAGTCTTACCTATTCACTCATATGAATAGAAGGGATGATAACCATATTGTGTTGATATGTAACCCTAATGAGGTATAACTTGTTATACCTACATTTCATATAACTAAATGATGGTAATTGGGTATGAATAGTCCTTGGATGACTAATACAATCATAGAGTACTCTATTATGTTGAAACCCTAGTAGGCTATAACCTGATGGTTATACCTTAATTTATGTGTGGGTTCATACTTGAGAATAGTATGGGATGTGAAGGTGATGCTTCTCCTTATGCATCCATTATCCAATGGGGATGTCGTGAGTTATGGTTTAGGTATAAGTGATGATTAGTAACATTGAAATAATTTATCACGTTGAACCTAACTCTAATGCAATTAGATAATGATAAGTATTCAAATTTAACATTCTTATATGATGGAATGATGGCAGAATAACCTCCTTACTATGATCACAACCTTGATATGTTAATTAGTGGTTATTATATCCACATGGTTTATACTTTCTTATGCTAAACATGTGCATAATAATATGATGAGAGTTAATTATATCTAGATTCCTTGCATGCTGATGTAATAAAGGAATGTTCTTAATGTTAATATAACTCTGCTATGATTGTTTATGAATATCTCCTATCTCATTAATGTAAGATTGTGTTGATCTGGTTTATTATATGTAAGTGATATTGTTGAGCCTTGTTATAAGGTATGAAAGATAATGATGATATTGCACGGAATAGTATTATGGTCTTAATGACCCTTGGGCATGATTGAGCCATGAATGAGGTGTAATCCTCTTATGTTGATAAGGGTTGATATCCTGTGATATTGTAAAAAAGATTTATATATTGTGATAATATGATGACTAGTGTAGTCTCATGAATGGCAAGTAAATAGTACCATGTGATGATGATATGAGAAATTATGTTTTATACGTTTTATATCTTTTCAATTTTTGATATTTATATGCTTTGTAGAAGTGAATTAAGGTTTGAATGTCTACTTGTTTGATGCAGACTTAATTCACCCAATTGGCATAACTAATCAAGTGCAACTCTAATCATATAGTGCTCTGTGTCGTAGAGTCATCTTCAGTGTCAGAACTTGCTGGATGGTGAAAAGAGTATTCCTAAGGGAAACTCGGAGCGCATATTGTTGAGTATGTGGGGGTGGTAGGTTGAGGATATATCATTGCCATCCACAATCCATATTGTGGGGGTTGGATTTGGTCATGCCTCATACATATGATGTGATTGAGAATGGTTGTGGTCGTGCCTCGGTGATTATAACATGATGTGATTAGAGGACAACTGCGGCTGTACCTTAGTTATTGGGTTTGAATACCCTAGTTTCTAGTGTTGTGACCTGTACCAAGGTTAGACTAGTGGTTATCAACTCGACTATACATTGTTGTGGTGACAGCTTTGACTGATACGTCACTGCCTTTTTACTCGTACTGACAGAGGGAAAAAGATATTAGGATACTGGCACTCCTAGATATTGTACGGAACCGAATAGCCCTTCGTAGGGGTTGGTTGGACTTTGAATGGTACGATTCAAACTCCCCAAGGTATAATAAAAGATGTAATACAACCGTATAGCATATCTGTTTAGGGTTATACATGACACTTCACATTAGATGATAACCCTTATTTGTTATCTTTACATAAAGATGATACTTAATGCAATTAAGAGGTAGTAAATATACATATGTTGTGAATATGCTTAAGATTGTAGATGCATACATACGGTAGCCATGATTATGTTGATAACTATACTGCTACTGTTGATTATAATCATGATGCTAGATATCTCATGTTGTTAGTTATATTAGAATGCTAGCCATGCCTTTGTAACTAGAGATGCATATACTACTAATCATACTTATCCAGATAGTTGTGCTTATGTATTTTGTTATTCATCAATACTTCTGATCTTAGTTGTTATATCTGATTAAACTGCTTAATTGTTTAATTACTTAAAAATATTTTAATCAATAAACGTTGTTGGAGGTTATATCTCTTGTTGGGACATGGGTCTCATCCTTGTGGTTTGCCACATTTTTTTAGGTAATCAGAAGTGACGAAAACAAACATGTGGAAGCAAAGAGGAGTTGTAGTAATGAATCTTTGATAAATTTTATTAGATGTCTAGTGTGTCGTAGAGTCATCTCTGTACTCTTAGGTCTGGGTAGGAAAAGTATGTATATGGTATTTCAAACAAATCAAACTTTTGTTAGCATGTTAATGTTTGTTTGTGTGGCATATATGGATATTGTTCTCCTGTGTATATATGTTGTGGCTAAGGAGATAGAACAATTTGTATCAAATTCTTGGCATATTATGGAGACGATAAAGATGTTGGGATCCTATTCAAACGTTTCTGAGCGGGTGTTGATGTTCAAATCAGTTTTAATTTACCCATACTTTTGGGTATGTGATTAATTAGTGATTGATTGTGTTTTAATTTTTGAGTAATCTCATTTAGTGTAACGGGTCCTGACAGGTTGATATCAGATACTTAGGTTCACTAAGTCTATAGGTACACTAGGACTTATGACTAGGATGATGTCTAAGTTAGGAACGTGACACAAAAACATGGTACATACTGCCTAATCTCAATACTAGGATGCCCTGGCTAGGTTTTCAATTATTGAAGAAAGTTAAGTATGGAACTCTTAGATTGTTATCTTTCTGATTACTCTGATCAAGTAGTAATTTTGAGACAATGTAAAGAGCATAACAAATAAGAAATCATGGTGTGAATATATCAATCCTGCCTTAAAGAAGATGAAAATTGCATCATTATCTATCAAAACTTGAATGTTTGGTAAATATAAGAGAAAGATACAGGACCATGAAATCTAAATCTGAATACAAATAAGGAAAAGACGAGTTCTTTAAGATTTGATTCAAGAAGATAATAAATTAAAAGACAAACAAGTATATGCTTATAAAGTGAATCAAGGTATGAAATGCACATAAGATAGAGAGAACTCCTATAACAAGTACAAAATGAGAAGATGAATGGGAACAATGACAAAGAAATAAGGTAGAACTTGAGTTAATCTCAGACCAACCTATGTGTGTAAGAAAGTGTTAATGAAAAATCAGCATGGCATGTGAAAGAAATTAAGGTAGATGATCCCGATTTAATGAAGAAAATGTGGATTATGATGATTTACATGTCGATAAGTGGTTGAAAAACATAATAACATAAGAGAACATACACTAGTGGGATAAATAGTCATCAAGGAAGGAGTAATGAGATATGTTAATCATGATGATTCCTATGCTAATGGCAAGGAACCAAAAATGAAAAAAGTGAAATGATATATAAGTTGTGATATGCATACTGAAAATAGAATTGGTTACCTTTTTACTAGTGACCCCTAAACAATGTTGCTATGATTGTGGTAAGTAAGTTTCCCTTTGTGTCTTTTCTTTCGAGGGCACCACTTTCAAGTGAACCATTGCCACTTGGTATGTGTGGATTCATTCTAAACATGAGGATGGATATCTTATTATAGAATAAGGTTATTTGGACTATGGTTCCATGATCAAAAAGTTTGTGATGATTTTGCTTTTTAGCCTTCCAATAATTAGGAAGACTCCTCTTATATCTTTTGAAATTTATTATGTTGGTAAAAGTAGATGAGATAAGGATGTGAGTTCCTTATAGCAAATGAGGTGGATACCAAGGTAATGAATCCTTGTATCCAAGATGTATCAATAATATGAGAAATATGTGAATGTTGGAGATGTTTATTAAATGAACATTCCATGTATTCCTCTCCCTTAGAGAGAGAGTTGGTGATGACCCTCAAAATGTTATTTAAAAAAATGATTCTATAATGTTTGTGTATGGTTCAGTGATAGCTAGGAAAGACCACTATCAAGGATATATATTGTGTTGGTTAATAAATATGTGATACAATGTTCCTGTAAGATAAACCTATGAAAAATATCAATGTATAAGAGTTAGATTGGATGACATAATCTACATGAACATTATGAGTTTAGAGTTATGTCCTTCAGACTAACCAATGTACCAATAGAATTTATGAATAGGAGGAACAAAGTGTATAAGTAATGTCTTACAAGTTGTAGCAATCCTTGAATGATGACATGTCAAAGTATTTAAAATATGGTAAAAAATATGATCAATATTTCTTCAAAAAAAAACCTTAGAGTTGTTGAAGCAGCAATAGCTATGAGACAAGTTGAACAAGAGTGAAATGTGGTTGATTAAATTTCTTTATGAGATCATGATATGTCTTCTAAGTAGGTTTTGTAAATACTAGTAAGGTGAAGATAGTGTTGTTGTTTCACCCCTAACAAGGTTGACTAAGGATGATGTTTCCTTGTATGGAAGGACAACTATCAGAGTCAGCATTTCTTTTGATGCTGAAAAAGAACTGACAAGAGTTCTAGTGTCAGTGTATAAAAAAAGGATGGATACATTGCTTTTTTGTATACTTCAAGGAATGGAATGGGACGCATGGCATGACTGGTAAAAAGCTAGCAAGTATGACTTTTGAGTAATGTGTTGAAATAATAGATATAATTTTAGGATGATAGCTAGAATTTAAAGTTGAACATTGCTATTAGATTTGTACATGTGGCACAACAAGTTTCTATGTTCCAAATTTGCAAATGTCTTCTTATGTGGGGTTTTTTGTGCTGACCCAAGATGAGATATGTATGAATGATGTGACATCACCATGATATGCAAGTAACCATGTGAAGTTAATAGGATGAGGTACAGAGCAAGTACCCATCTTTGTTTACCTTGGATTTCGGGGGCGAAATCCCTATTAGGGGTTTATGGTTGTAAGGCCCCTAAACTTACTTAATGACTTGAATAAGCTTAATTATCATATTTGAATTCTTATAATCCTAATATAACCTTGTGATATGCTTTGAAATCATCATATAAGCTTAAGTTTCAAATTTAGTCCAATTTGGACACTGTTTGAGCAAGTTTGTAATTTTATGCATATTTTGGACTTTTCTACAATTTACCCAATTGAGATGTTTTCTTTGCAATGTATCACTTGAATTATGTTCCTTTCATATTAAATCATCATTATTTAGCTTTTTGAGCCATGGGGAGCCTATTTAAACCTTGGTTTGAAGGTGTTTGCTCCAAGGGTATTTTAGGGTTTTCCCCTTCACGGATGAGCTACCATTAGTAGCTATCAACTAAGGAATTATGTGATTGGATGGGAATTTTGAAAAAGGAAAGCTAAGCAGGTCTATAGGGATGGTGGGAGAGCTGCTTGTGTATTGATGCTTATATATTCTTAATAATTTAAAGCTATATACACTTGGATATATACTAGAATTTCATCTTTTTCTTTTTCTTTATATTAAAGTGTCATATACTTATCCACAAGCACCAAAACGAGCCATTTCCTCTCCACCACCTCTCTCCTTCTCCCAACCTCGTTCTCCTTATGTTCAGCTACGAATTTTTCTGCCCAATGAAGAAGAAAGTGGGGATCTTCTTGGAAAAAAATCTAGGGTTGCAATTGAATTCCTTTTTGGGTCTAAAAAGCTTCCTCCTAGTGATTTTGACCTAAAAGTGTAAGTTTTACCTTATTTTCTCAGTTTATTTCTTTTCTCTCCTCCCTCCTAGCTTTCTCCAGGTCGGAACCTTGTTGTTCCATGGTAGAAATTGCTTTAAAGCTCTAAAATCTCACCTTTCTTGTTCCTTATGTTTTTACTTATTTGATGAAGAAAGGTGCTAGATGGACGAATTCATAGCTTACCCTTGGAGTCTCTACCCTATCTGCTCAAGATTTCTTCTATTTAAGGTTCCATATTCTCATTAGAGGCAAGTTTGATAACTTTCTCCACGTTTATTGCTTACTATAAGCTTTCTAGATCATGTTCTTGCTTGAAAATGATGATCCATATACTAAAAAGTTATGCTTCACTTGGATTCAATTTTTATAATTTTCCCTGTTCTGATTTCAGTTCTAGATGAACCTGTGATCATGTGTATATTATTCCTAAGGTACAATATGACTTGGATCAGGTTGGTTTTACAACTTATGGTGCTAAGCACCTATCAAACAATGGTCAACTTTAGGGTCTAAAGTTGATTTCTTCTATAAACCATGACCCGATGATGGTACCATTACAACAACCATATGGTGTTGTCTTCATGTCAAATGATGGTCATGATCAAAGGTGTCATATTATGGTGACAACTTATGGTCACCCTTTAGGTCAGGTTTTGGATCAATTAGAAGTTTGATGATCAACCATTAAGTACCCTACTGATGTTATCAATCAATGTTGACATTAGCTTAATATTTGATGCTGATTAATGAATATAGTGTTGATCTAACAACATGTACTGATTTTATGATCACTAATGATGGTGGATAAGGTATCTACAACCTATGTTGAGTTAAGCATTATAGTTATAGAATCAATTAAGTCTTAGACCAATGGTTTCTTGGGTCACTTGATACAATGGTCAGACATATACTATAATTGATGGTTTTAACGTATAAAGTTGACCCAATGGTCAAGATTTAATGTTTATTCCTCAAATAAAATGGAATGATAGATAATATAATATGTTGGTACAAATAATGTGATTTATATGGTTTCCTTTACATGGTCAACTTAAGGAGCTTACTTGTTGACAATTGATGGCTTGTTTTAACTGAACAGTCGGTTGTGGGTTTTACCCTACTCTCGATGGAACTTTTTGTGTTGTTAATCAAGAGATGTCTAGGGTTATATGGTGACTCTTTCTAGAACACAAATCATGGACTTCATAGGTGGTTAATCCAAGTTATTTTCTCATGTAAACAACCAATAGTCTTACCTTTTAAACATCCAATGGTTCTAGGTGGCATTGTGGTATGGTGATACGGGTTGAATAATGATGAAACAAATGGAGGGTTACCCTTCATAAGGTAGTCTTAGCTATTCACTCATATGAATAGAAGGGATGATAACCATATTATGTTGATATGTAACCCTAATGAGGTATAACTTGTTATACCTACCTTTCATATAACTAAATGATGGTAATTGGGTATGAATAGTCCTTGAATGACTAATACAATCATGGAGTACTCTATTATTGTTGAAAACCTAGTAGGCTATAACCTGATGGTTACACCTTGATTTATGTGTGGGTTCATACTTGAAAATAGTATGGACTGTGAAGGTGATTCTTCATCTTATGCATCCATGATCCTATGGGGATGTTAGGATTTGGGTATAAGTGATGATTAGTAACATTGATATAATTTATCATGCTGAACCTAACTCTAATGCAATTAGATAAAGATAAGTACTGATATTTAACATTCTTATATGATGGAATGACGGCAGAATAACCTCCTTACTATGATCATAACCTTGATGTGGTTATTATAGCCACATGGTTGATACTTTCTTATGCTAAACATGTGCATAATGAATATGATGAGAGTGAATCATATCTAGATTCTTTGCATGTTGATGTAATAAAGGAATGTTCTTAATGTTAATATAACCCTGCTATGATTGTTTATGAATATCTCCTAGCTCATTCATGCAAGATTGTGTTGATCTGGTGTATTATATGTAAGTGTTGTTGTTGAGCTTTGTTATAAGGCATGGAAAGATAATGATGATCTTGCACGGAATAGTATGATGGTCTTAATGACCCTTGGGCATGATTGACTCCTAAATGAGGTGTAATCCTATTATGTTGATAAGGGTTGATACCATGTGATATTGTGAAAAAGATTTATATCTTTTGATAATATGATGACTATTGTAGTCTCATGAATGGAAAGTTAATAGTACCATGTGATGATGAGATGAGAAATTATATTTCATACGTTTTATATCTTTTCAAGTTATGATATTTATATGCTTTCTAGACGTGAATTAGGGTTTGTATGTTCCCTTGTTTGATGCAACCTTAATTCACCCAATTGGCATAACTAATCAAGTGCAACTATAATCATGTAATGTCATGTGTCGTAGAGCCATCTTCAGTGTCAACACTTGCTGGATGGTGAAACGAGTATACCTAAGGGAAACTCAGAGTGCATACTGTTGAGTATGTGAGGGTGGAAGGTTGAGGATATATCCTTTTCATCCACAATGCACATTGTGGAGGTTGGTTATGGTCATGCCTCATACATATTATGTGATTGAGAACGTCTGCGGTCGTGTCTCGGTGATTATATCATGATGTGATTAGAGGACAACTACGGTTATACCTCAGTGATTGGGTTTGAATATCTTAGTTTTTAGTGTCGTGACATGTACCAAGGTTGGACTAGTGGTTATCAACTTGACTATACATCAATGTGGTGGAAGCTTTGACTGATATGTCACTGCTTTTTTACTCGTACTGACCGAGGGGAAGAGATCTTAGGATACCAACACTCCTAGATCTTGTATGGAACCGGATAGCCCTTCGCAGGGGTCGGTTGGACTTTGAATGATATGATTCAAATTTCTCAGGGCATAAAAAAAGATGTAATATAGCCGTATAACATATATGTTTAGAGTTATACATAACACTTCACATTGGACGATAACTCTTGTTTGTTATCTTTACATAAAGATGAGGCTTAGTGCAATTAAGAGGTAGTAAATATATTTATGTTGTGGATATACTTAAGATTGTAGATGCATACATACGGTAGCCATGCTTATGTTGATAACTATACTGCTACTGCTGATTATAATCATGATCCTAGATATCTCATATTTTTAGTTATGTTTAGCATGCTAGCCATGTCTTTATAACTAGAGATGCATATACTGCTAATCATACTTATCCAGATAGTTGTGCTTATGTATTTTGTTAATCATCAATACTGCTGATCATATTTGTTATATCTGATTAAACTGCTTAACTGTTAATTACTTAAAAATGTTGTAATTAGTAAATGTTGTTGGAGGTTATATCTCTTGCTGGGACATGGGTCTCACCCTTGTGGTTCACCACATTTTTTTAGGTAATCAGAAATGATGAAAATAAACATGTGGCAGCAAAGAGGAGCTATAGTAATGAATCTTTGATAAAGTTGATTAGATATCTAGTGTGTCCTAGAGTCGTCCATGTACTCTCAGGTCTGGGCAGGAAAAGTTGGTATATGGTGTTTCAAACAAATCAAACTTTTGTTAACATGTTAATGCTTATTTGTGTAGCATATATGAATATTGTTCTCCTGTGTATATATGTTGTGGCTAAGGAGATAGAACAATTTGTATCAAATTCTTGACATAGTATGGATACAAGAAATATGTTGGGATCCTATTCAAATATTTTTGAGTGGGTGTTGATGTTGAAATCAATTTTAATTTACTCATACTTTTGGATATGTGATTAATTAATGATTGATTGTGTTTTATATTTTGAGTAATCTCATTTAGTGTAACGGGTCCTGACAACTGTGTTGACTCGTATGTTCAATGGTAATATACAACCTGTTCATTCTTTTTCTAATCCTAATTTTTTCTTTTATTCTCATCTGACCTATATCATGTTTACTTCCAACAAAGAACATGCTGAAATCATGAGTTCTCTCTTCATTCATTTCATTGGAGGCAAACTTGATATTATAGTTTCCTCCATAAAACCATGATCTTTTAGTTTCCTTAGAAGGCTCGACATCCCATGAATGCAAAATTCAAATGATTTTTATCCAGTTGATACCCTTCTTATTGATATGTTTTGATACTCCATCTTTCTCATTCACTAACAAGAGCATAACACATACATTACTCAATTCTTCTTCCCTAAGACAAACAAAAGGATTACAAGAAATACTAGAATAGATACACCTGGATCACTATGCATCCCAGAGTGGACAACCAAGACTGAAGGGAGAACCCACTAGCAGCCTCAATGAATGCATGGCAATGTATGTATTGCCTTGATGTTTTCATGCCTGACAATTTGCATTGGTAAGACTTTGTTTACTATTTTATCTAGTATATTACAGTTTCTATGAATGTTTCAATTATTTCTTTCATTCAACATTAAAATCGTAATGAATGCATTACATTATTTGTAGTAGTATAATATAAGAAACAATTTTATTATAAGAACAAATACAACACAACTCCCTTTGTCAAATTTTACTTAAAATATTCTAATCGAAAATAAGATCTTACTATATTTTAATGGTTCTATTATTATCCAAATATAATTAAGGATAACATCAAAACAATTGGTTGAATCTAAGAATGAATTAATTCTTCTATAAATATTATTTTTGATCAAATTTTCTAATTTGGTGATTTGTAAATGAACCTATTGTATTGTCGTAGACAATGTGACTAAATATTTTAAAATGCACAACCACCTCTTGTCTTGTTCGCAAAAATCCTTTTCAATTATGATCACCACAAGAATTCATAAGAAATATCAATTTTTTACTAGGGTTGCAATCATAGGCTTGGGGACGTGCATTTGCCTGGGTTAGTACTTGCTTGGGAGAGAGGGTGCCTGGCAGTCATGTCATCCTTAATCCTCCCAAGTATCTTTTTACATCAAATCGTGGCTAGGCTGCACAAGCCGTTGGTTCGACGTAGGTTTCCCTCAGAGTTAGGCTACTCATGCCCTCCTACCCATGCAGTCACCCACTTACTGGTTGAGAGGCGTAATCAGTGTTGACGTGACCAAAAAAGCACACACACTATGAAAGAGAACTTGTGACTTTCAAATTGAAAGGAACTTTTCTAAAATAAAAAATATTGTTTATAAAAAATATTTTTTAACAAGACCAATGATGACATGTTTTGGAAAAAATATAATATAAAAAGTATAACAATAGAGGAGAGAAGTATAAAAAAGTACATTACCCACGAAATTTTTGGGTATTGTACTCCAAAACAGGAGTAACATTAGTATTGTACCTTCAAAAGGACAGTAATATACCTAAAAATATAGATATTATACCGCAAACATTGGTAATATACTCGGATTACTCATCAAGTAGATATTAATTTTATACTGGGTATAGTAAATAGTCAAATTATACTGGACATAATACTTTTGTTTTAGGACACAATATGTCAACAAGTAAAACATTAGTATTTTACCTCCAAAAATGATAGTGATATACCACAAAGTTTATACCCCAAAACATTTGTGATATACTCTGGTGGATAAATAAAATGGGTACAGTACACATGATTCCAGGTATATTACTCTCGTTTTGAGGTATAATATGAATGTTTACTTGCTGATATATTGTACGCAAAATACAGATTATGTATCAAACTATGTGTATGGTACCTAAAACACATATTATATTCTCTCACATTGTCATTTTCCCAAAATATGCCAACACTTGTTGGAAGGTATTTCATACGAGAAATCTAATATTTTTTATTCATCGAAAAATATATTCTAGATTGAAAGTTATAGATAAAATCATATTATCTCTCTTCAACTTCTCTCATCTTTTATTGTCTTATTATTAGTACTAGTTGCAAGACAAAATGACCACTCTCAATCCTGAGAACCGGATGTGCGGACAGGTCTATAACAGACTATACGTAGAATTTTTCCTCCTGCTTTGCCAACTCTACTTTCTATCGGGGTTCTTAGTCATCGTGATACCTTGCCTTGCTACTGTCCGGATCTGGTTGGCTGCGACTGCTCAAGAGCTATGAACTTTTACCCGTTTTGGTGGTCCTTATGGCCTATATTTGAAATGCTGGGACTGTGCTTCCTTTTTCTTGCCGACAGGACCTTACCTAGGGGTGTCTTGCCTTACTTATCTGTTTCTTGTTTATTTTCTAGTTTTTTGTGATCTATTTTCTGTTGGGTTGGTGGTTGTCGTTAATAGTTATGTTTCTGCTCGACACCTTTTATGTTGCAGACAATCTTGTGTCTCTATGTTGTGCAAAAAGATCAAGGTGGACTGGCTGGGATAAGGGTCGTGAATGCGTTGACAATTTTTGGGATTAGGAGAGATGAATCCCCCCATGTTAGATATATGGGGGCATAAGTCATGTACACAGAATGTGTTAAACCTAATTTAGTGCAGCTAATATATGAAAGAAAAGTAGTTTTGTCTTTAGTGCAGCTAGGGAAGAAGTTTATCCCACATTTCTCATTCCTACAATTTTTTAATCCTTATATGTAGGATTACATGTGACACTAGTGTGCAAAGGTCCTAGGAGAGGGATGCTCACCTCTTTAGTGGGTATGGTAACCACAACATAAACACATGCGTGCCACGCCTGGCCTTGTCCAGACTGGGCTCGGGCTCGAGCTCGAACTTGAGCTTGTGGATTGTAGGGAATGTCTTCCGTCTTTTTTCACACTAGGATACAACTACGTAATTAATTATTATTATTTTTGAAATAGATTTATTAATCCTAATTAGAAAGTATTTTCTTTGCGGATTTTTACGCAACACGTACTAGAGAGATTGAGTGATTGCGTATTAATGAGAATAAAATTTCAGGGCATGTAAGGCTATAAATAAGCCTCCGATCATTATGATTAAGCACATATTTTGACTACAACGTTCGAGTGCGTGTTTTGTAAACCCTAAAGTCAAAGTCTTCTACGGTCGTCGTATCTGTGTTGCTACGTTGAGATCCTCTCCTTCGCATGACAATTTCGTCCTTCCTCTCCATTCCGGGACATAATATATCAGGCGGCGGTTCCTACGGTCGTTGGACTGCACTAGTGGTACAAGTCGTTCTTTATCTGCATCATTCCTTGTCAAAACGAGCAAAATGATCTTTTCTCACCGGGTCAATTAAGAGAACAACGTCTATCCTTAAGGGTTGCAGAGCGCTAATTTTTTATTTTTCAACAAATGACCTGATTTGATTGCTAACCTTATTTTCTATTTTTTTCTGGACTATTTATTCTTCTATTTTTTTATCTGAATCTGTCTGAATACGTTAACTAAATTACACCTGTGACTGTTGTATATAACGACGTAATTAAAATTAACACCTCCATCACCCTTCTCCTACAGTAATAGTAGAAGTCAAGTTGAGACGGTTCTTATTTTGACGTTCTTGTTTGATATTCAGGGTCTCTTCTTTGAGAACAAGACCGGAATTCGCCAACCGTATTATTCCTACCGGGCACTCCTTTGTATTTTTTTTTTTACTTTTTTTTTTTGAGATATGTTGGTGGTACTTTTCGTGCATATGACGTAGGACATTGGTGATATATTTAATGAAAGTTTTCTTTGTTAAGCACGTGGGGAAAACTCAATACTAAAGAGTTTAATAATCTCAACTGTTTATTTATTGTGGTTATAGCTCCTTCTATGTATATCCAATTATCCATGTTTGTCAATTTTGTAGATGTGTTTGGCTTGGGATACTTATAAAACATACAATTTACTTTTAGAACTGGTTTGGTTATTTGTAGTTGAGTATGTTTATAATGTAAAAATATACATTAAACTCACACTTTGTCATCTCACTTTGTAATCTGACTATACCATACTTGTGTTATAAAAATGAAACTTTGTTGTAGAATCTATTTCCGGACCCGCAATAATACAAGCTTGTGCAGTCTTAAAATACTTGCTAGCTAACTAAAAACATGCAATACAACATGTCCAACCGAACATGTCTGTATTCCTTTCAAATTCTTTGTTAGAATCCTAATCTACACTCTCGGTGCACAACTAAAGGCTTGTTTGATGACAAAGTACATGTTAGATGTATATGTTTACATTACAAACTCATTACCCCACTACACCCAACTAAGCGAGCCCTTGAAATATGATTAGTGGTGAATGAATGTTAAACTTTTCCTATTCCCCAGATTTTTTTTATTTCATAACCATATTGCTAGTGACTGAATCCACAACACGAGCCATTACTGTCTTTATAATCTGGACTGACACTTTATATGATACAAGTTTAATCTATCAAAACTTTTTTGATACATAAACAGACATCTATACATTTGTACTAATACCGTTGCAAGAGTAATGATTCAAAGAGCGCGTACCGACGATATCGGGCACAAGTCCGGCCTCCACGACATGCTGCGCCAGATCCTTCACACCGGCGTCGGATGTCTATAGAGTAAAACCACCCAGTTCCCTGATAAGAAAAAAACAGCCCACATACGTGCTGGAAAAACAGGGGAATGGATTATTGAAGCTAACCACGTCGACGGCTGAGAAGAGGTGCGGCTGCCCGTTCGGCCGTGGGCATTCATCCCGCAGCGTCGCGAGCTTCTCCTCGGACCGAGCGCACCCAATTACGGTGTGGCCACGGCGTGCGAGCTCCACCGCCAAGGCACGCCCACAGCCGCGGCTGACGCCTGTTATTAGCACCGTCCGCACCGAACCACGGCCGTCAGAGACTCCCGTTGATGCCATCATTGACATGTCCGTAGAGCAAAAAGTATGGCGGTACCTTGCCCCTGATTTTATTGCCCAACCTCACACAGCTAGCTGCCTGACACACGGTAGCTGACCAATAAATAGGTGGAACCAGAGAAACCACAAGTGAGCGGATAATATCCCACCATCAATCACGACTGTAACATCATCATTGACCTGTATGAACTAACGGTGCGTGTGAACCACACGTGTGCTTTGAAGATAACGAACCTTATTCGCCAAAATAGGATATAATCACAGATCAATTTAGAGAGTACTTAGGACTTTGGCCTAAAGAATAACGAGAAGTTTTTCTTACAACTTACGAATATTCTTAAACTCAACAATGCAAAAATATGTTCAGACTATTAAAACACTTTAAAAAAAAATGCGTCTACCAAGAGCTTAATAACAAATTAAATTATAAAGTTGTCAAATTTTGTCTGAACCCGTGAACTCGGTTCGGTCTGATTCAGAAAAAATCGATTTTGATTTTGGATTATATCAATCTGGGTCTATTCCGGATTTGAATATTGATGTCCGAATTAAAAAGAGTCGGTTCTGGGTGGTGATTTGTTTCATCTATATTAAATTCGGATTGACAAATTTAGAAAAAAAAATTCTTATCATGTATAAATTACTATTATATGACTCAGATTCAATTTCGGATTTCACAGGCCCGATTCCGGACATGACACCTTGTGAAAAATTTCGGTACTGGATCGGTTCCGTATTAAGCTACTATGGACCAACCACGTTGTTGTCTGACCCGGAACCGACCCAAAATCGATTTTTTGACACCCTATTAAATTAGGATCGCTTATTGCTGCGGTGCATCTTTGCGGCGGTTCCGAGACGAGGAGTTGGAAACAAGCGCATCTTGGGACAGCACCAGTTTAAACATAATCTGTGTCCGTCCATATATAACGCATGGAATGTAACGAACAATGCTTCATAATTAATTCATTGCTGAAAAGATTTGTAATTAGAGTGGAGAATTACGGACGCAAAAAAATTTATCATGTCGTATTATGCAGAATACTTTGTGAATGGAAATTCTTCTCTTTACTAATTTTCTTCCTACAGATACATTACGAACAATATTTTGATTATCATGGTAAAGACAAAATTTCGTATATCCAAACACTAAAGCTTTTATATATCTAAACACTAAACAGTTTGTTTACCATGGGAAAAATACAATTTTATATATCTTCCTTTACTAACAATTCCTATGATATCCTAAACAACTTTTATATATCTCTCTTATCCATTTTCCCATTCTAAAAGAATTTATCTTGATTCCGACGTGTGACTAGATGGCGATTTTGTGAAGATTCCAACGTGTGATGAGATGGTGATTTTGTGATGCCAACACATTCATGTTATGCCCCGAGTGAAGAATTATGTAGGTACTCTTTGCACATGTTTTCTAGACCTCCTAAAATATAATCCTAACACTACTTCTTCGTACGTCAACTTCCCATCCATACATAACACGTATAAAACATTATAGTAAGTTGAAATGAGCTTCTAATAAGAAAATTAAATCACATGCCAATATAAGTAAGCACAATCATATGATTAACTAGAGATGCAGAGGACATATAAACATTCAATGATTCGATGACATTAAGATTAAGTTGAGCTAATAAGTCCAACTTATTGGTACCTAGGGTACTACATATGTGTATTACCACTTTGTTTCATATATTTGTGCTCGAGGGTGCCTCTTGATTGCATTATAGTGCCTCATTTTAGCATCACCCTATCCTATTCTTCAGCATCATCATAACATATATGTGCTACCATAGTACCAAATTTTAGTGATTATAACCTTAGTCACCATTGGTCTAGATGATCAAGATCTCTTTGCAAAACGTAATTCATAGATCGCAATTGTACTTCTTTATGACAAAATAAATTTGTAGTCTCCATATAAATTCATAAATCATATCATATATGTGACATGTGAGAATTCATCCCTGAAGTACCATAATAATCTATTGTTTTTATAAGTTATGTGACTTGTACTTGATGAATGCATATTCATCCTAGTTTAAGTTGCTTACTCATCCTAGTTTTAGTTGCAATTCCAACTTAATTTTGTACTAAATTTTGCTCATTTTACTTTAGAAATAACTTGCAATTTTATTAATTTCATGTTAATTTGTAGGATTTTGATCCAAAATCCTAGTTTACATAGAAGGTTTGATCTTCGTTCTTAAATAGATTTTTGTTGATCCTTGCATTTCTGGTTGGTGGTTTCATCGGTCTAAGCTTCATTAATGCAGGCCCACAATACAAGCCAATAGTTCTCTCACCCGGGGGTGTTCTTGTTTCTAGATAGAATTTACATCAGCCTACCTCTAGTGACTGACCTACGACCGCATACCGATGACAAGTTTGTGCCTACTTCCGAATAAGAAGTCATGTGTGATGATCAAAGACCAAGTTGACTTTCCATCTGTTTACATCTAATGATCAACCCAGATTCTTGCAAAAATTCTCAAACTACGCCAACCTCTAATGATTGTCTTGCTCATGACAAATGATAGTTCATGGAATTTTGGTAGTTATCAACTGACGATCGTTCTTCTCCCTTGTACATATGAGTTCCCTACATGGAAAATGACAAATATCTTATTCTCTCCCTTTGATGACCGTCCAAACTTTACCCTCTGATGGCATTCCAATGTCTAATACATATGGAATTACTACACTGTGCCTCAATGAAACTTATGCATCTACACACCAATGATCGAGTTGATTCTTCTAACCGATGACTGGGAAGAATCCACCAACCGCTGCCCAACCTACACTCAACCTCTAACAAAATTTTTGCGTGATTCAACTGATGCACCCAACACAAACATGAATTTGAAGGGCATGATACCCTTCATCTACCTCATGTCATTGCCTCTTTGCATTACTAGTTGTTGACACTTAAGGGCACGTATGATGTGAAGGGTATCAAAGCCTAGACTCATCCTATAAATACAACATTGCAGCAAAAAAGGAAGGCATCCTCCTCTGACGCAGCCATATTGCCAAAATCATTACTCAGCGATGAGTCTTCAGTTTTTATCCACCATTGCCATTGGATACTTCCATCAGTTGAACCGACAAATGAGATCTCAACCTCCACCAAGTCTTTTCAATTAGATTATTCATGAATACACATTAAATGCTAAGATTAGGCATTGCATTTTTTGCAGTGGATCCATAATCAAAAAAGTTTTTGTGATTGTTCTAGGAGAAATGAAACAAAAGATAGGGTAGAACATGGTCCTGACTTTGAAGGAAGCCAGATCAAAGACAACCTCCTCCAAAGATCCACTATCATCCTTCACCTACTTCTCCTCCATAGCACCAGATGTAGTCCATAAGGAAGAGAGGTCTACAACTTCCAATCCATCTATGATTGAAGACCAAGGGGTGTTCTTATTGTATGTTCTATGCATTTGTATCAGAGTATGAAGAACCTCTCCTGCACAATATGATTGTGATTCCCTCTTCTCATGTGATGATGAATTTTCCTCTCTTTTCCCATATTAATCTTATTACTTGTAATGAGCTTGTTGTGCTCTCGATGGGGTGCAGGGAGTATCACCTCTATTGGATTTTTTTTCTCTTTACTACATCTACTATTGTATGGACTACTATATCTTTAGAATGAATGATTATATGCTTGTACACTTGTTTGATCATCAATTTTCATGTTTATCATATCTTGAGTGTACAAAACTTCGAATCCAGGATCTAGGATGTTGATTGATTCTTTTTAAACCTTTATTGAGAACTTCAGATAGGTGTTTTCTCATGTGATATGTACATGATCCATAGGTAATATGACAATGAGCTTATATTTATATTTGACTATTTTTAATCCTTACTCTAATAGGGGGATTTACTAGACCTTAGCATGCATAAGCTCATGTTGATTATGATGTGGTGAGAGAGTGAATGATAGGTAGAGGTGGTCAAACCCATCCACTTTAGTGTATCCATCCATTGATATATAAAATATTAATCCAACTCTTTTAATTATTTCAATCTTAGTTCAACCAAACCAATTCCAATCCTATGTTAAATAAGATTTCTTATATGGTTATTTTGATCATATTATTCTTAAATACATTGCCCTTTGGGTTTGATCCTGAACTATATTACCACAAAATCATTCCACTTGTAGGATGTGATTGTTGTGCATAGTCTAGGTAAAATTTTGGGACCACTCCCTAGGTGAATTGGCATGTACAACATCAACACATCAATACTTCATAATATGCCTGATGAATATAATCATTAATTAAGGAACATAAAGAATAAAATTATAAGAACACTACAATCAACTACTTATATTTATACACTGCTTGAGTTAAAATGTAATAAGCTCAAAGGGTGTGGAAAAATTACTAGGAGTAAATACAAACAAAGACTGAGATACATTCTTCTCTGTCGCACAATTCACTCTTCTTGTAACATCATCAAAATCTACATTCATATTATGTAATCCCTTGAGTGAAGTGTATTGGGGTTAGGGCTTGTGTAGTTTTCTATCTCACTCTTAGGATCACTAGTAAAATCCAAACTTTTCATAATATACATGGTTCATTACTTTTAATGACATCAATGATTCACTTGTTCACTTATATTACTCTCTTTTTCTATAACACAACTGGAATTCTATTCATAGCTTCCCTAGTGGGTCAAGAAAACAAGGATGACACATGTTGTGTTTTTCAGTCTCTAAAAGTAAGAGGAACAACAAATGCAACCTAAGACACTACACTACCCACCAAAAAAGGGTAACTAGGTCAAATCAGTATATCTATATATTTTTATAACTATATTTATCTCATTGTGTATGTCAACATATCTAGGTGGTGCAATAGTAATGTCCAATCTCTATTTTCAAACATAATATATCGGCTAAGAAATAATGACCTTGAAGGGAAGGCCATCTTCTCCAAGATAAGATAAAGTATTCATAGGCGTTGATCATTCCAACCTCATATTTCAAAAGACACTTCACCGTTATGTTTGTCTCTTTGTACACTTCTTCACAATACCAATTATGACCAAGTCAATTTAATGCTTGGATGGGAAAAGGTGCCTCCTGTATCACCAAGGGAGCCATTCCATCCCCCAAGGTCCTAACAAGATGCAAATGATCATTCTCTATATGTAAAACCCTATGAGAAAAATCCTAAAAAAATTGCTCCACGTTCAAGGGTTCACAAACAACATCCTTATTTGTCAAATACCTAATAAGTTCCCAAGAAACCAAATATGATATAGATGTATGCCCTCCTAGCTTATTGCACGACCTCGATGCCCGTTTCATGACCACTTCCATAGGGAGTTCTAGATTTTGATATTTAATTTTATTATTTAGGGTCTTAATCATTTGACTTCAAAGCATACAAAACCCCCTATTCCTGGTTTTGAAATGAATTTGATCTCTCCAAATGGACAACATGTCACTAGGTTCACCAAACTTATAGATGGTGAGGTCTTTTACAATTGATAAAAGTAGTGGCCCCATATAGCACCATACTCTATGATGAGTTATATTTATCCCTATCAAACTTACTCACTCACCTATTTATCCAAAGGCACCATAACTGATCCTAGGGAGGATACATATCACCATGTCATCCCATGAGCATTAACTACCTAGGGTCCAACAACTACTAATTGAAAAATCATTAGATGTGGTCCTTAACATTAACATCCATCAATCTTTCTACTTCAACCCATACATGTCGAGTTGTCTCTGCATAGATAGAAAATATTTCAGTTGTATCTATTTCTCATAAGATAAAACACTAGCATTTATTGGTAAACTAGATTTTATAAAATATAATTGGATCATTTGTGGGAACCACTTTTTTTTCTCAACTTCTTAGAGAAGTATGATATTTTCGCTGGGAGGGTGGATTTCCCAATCCTATATACACTATTTATCCAACCCAAGCCTCTTATACCATCACTAAAGGATTTTTCACCTAATTTGATTTGGAATAACCCTCTTCTTTATGAATCCAAAATGGAAAATTTCTACAATGGTCATGAACAGTAAATTCAAGACCTAGATTGCTAAATCATTGACTTAAACAAAGGTTCTTTAGATTTCTCATTTCAAGTCCACATCTATGTTTTGTACATCATGAATTTTTAATAATGAATTTTCTTTAGCTAACTCTTCGTCTAACGGTGACCTTGTCATAGAATTCCAAATTTAGTGGAGAAAAGGGTGTCTTCGTGTCTAATATCCCATATATATTAGTCATGATTAACAAAAATAACTCTATAATCATTATCAAATACATTGAGGCTAGATATTCTTTGATCCTAATCCAAGGATTTTCCCCATCTATACTCCATGTCACCCTGCTATATTTTTATTTGTTGAACTATGCCACCACACTGTGACGATCGACTCACGAAAACAAGATAAACGAATGCGGAAGCGATTAACTAGCAGCAGAATTATTAAAAATCACTATGAATTAAAACTTTTCATAAAGAGATCTATAAACGATAAAACTCTTTCATAAAGAAACATGATAAGTTGTTTACAGGTTGATCCATCATTACATCTCTGTAATGTCACATCTCGAGTATTACAAACATCAACTACCTTGTTAGCTGTGTTGGCTAAATGGACATCTGTAAATCCCTTTGTTTTGATAATGACAAACATTTCATTTTTGTTGATCTAACATGCTATTTGAGTGTTGCAGGAATAAGGTGGATGACAAAGCAATTAGGGAAATCTATATGCCTACA
Organism: Alisma plantago-aquatica; assembly: GCA_963693085.1. Lineage (NCBI taxonomy): Eukaryota > Viridiplantae > Streptophyta > Magnoliopsida > Alismatales > Alismataceae > Alisma > Alisma plantago-aquatica. The sequence continues at coordinate 1,270,292,807 of OY856412.1, read as the reverse complement.
TGTTTGTATTTTCATGAAATGTAATCGCTTTGTAAAAACTTGTACAAATATATAATGTACAAGTACTTAGATTTCATGCAAATTAAGCATTAGATTTTCCCTAGCTAAAACACCACATTTAGATAGGTCATCCCCTTCAATAGTGTCACATATGCACACTCATACACACACTTAATGTCTTTATTTGAAACATTGAAACAGGGTCTATCTCGGTCGACAAAACCCTCGACCGAGACACTCTCGGTCGACAAACTTCTCGACCGAGAAAGACCCAAGTAGCCGTTAGACACAGCTGACAAGGTAGTTGGCAGTTGGAGATAAACGTTGCAAAACACTTGATTTAGAGAGCCTGTCAGTCGACAAGACTTCGACCGAGTAGGTGTCTCGGTCAACCACTTCTCGACCGAGATGGACTCTGACAACAACTGCAGAATTGATTAATTAGCCATTGTTAAAGCAACTAACTTATACCTAACGGCTAGTTAAGCAGTTAGAAACCCCTAGAAAGTGTCTAGAACGTCCTTAAGCACTTGTAGGACATTCCTATAAATAGGACATGCCTTAGGACACCTAAATACACTTGTTTTACACTTGAGCAATCTTTGAGCATACATTGAGCAACTTGTTTGTGATCAATTGAGCATAGTGACAATTGGCTACTTCTTTTCTTAGCTCAAATTTCGTGTCCTATAGGCTAGCATCTCCTATCCACTACAATTACAATTCCATACACTTTGGTTAAGAGATCTACATGCTTGATCTAGGCAAATCAAGCCTTGTGCTACAAAAGGATAAGTTGTAATTTCCGTTTTCCTTTCTTGTTCTTTATTATTGTTTGTACTCTCCTTGCTACTCCTAGGTTGGAGGCTGCGGATTGGAGAGGTTGGAGATCTTCTTGGTGAAGAAGGGGACCTTGAGCTACTTCAAGAAGGCTGGTGCAACGGGAGGTTACTTCTAAAGAGGAAGGCTACTTCAAGGGGGAGCTTGAAGTTACTTCAAGAAGGCTACCTCGGGTTGGTGCATCTACTTCAAGTGAAGGCTGTTCAAGGGGTGTAAGAAAGTATTGTATTTTGTGTAAATCCTTGTGAAGGTAATAAAATTGATACTTTCAAAATCGCGGTTGGGTAAGCAACCGGGTAGTGGACTGACAACCTTAGTATTTGCTAAGGTTGGAAACACTCTAAACACCTGTCTCCTTCTTCCATTTTAAATTGTGGTTGTTTGAGTTAAATAATTGTTAAAATATTTTTAAAACTCTATTCACCCCCCTCTAGTGTTTTTCAATTGGTATCAGAGCAGGCTTCAAGAAACCCTAACCAAGTCTTGAAGAATGGAAGGTGATGGTGATTACAACCGCAACAAAAGGTGCAGCCTGAACAAATCTACAACATGTTGCAATTGGTGCTTAGGAACAAGCCACATAACATCTAGCTGCCCATGGAGATCAAAGAAGGAAGATGATCACAAAGATTTTCTTATTTCTACAACTAGTGAAGAAGAAGAAGAGGTAAGTCTTTTTGATTTATCTAAAGAAGAACTAGTTGCTAGTCTTGAAGAGACACATAATAAATATGTTGAGTGCAAGAAGAAATTAAAGAAATCTAATAAAGAAAATGATGAATTACATGCTAAGCTTCTTGCTATTACATCTGAAAATGAAGATCTTAAAAAGATCATTGAAGATCATGATATTAAGATAAAATCTATAGAGGCATATTGCAATCTTCTTTCTTTAGAAAAGATTAATTTGCAAACTCAAGTGAACGATCTTCAAAAACAACCCATCTTGTGCACTCATCTAGATTATGACACTATTGTCAAAGAAAGAAATTCGTTGTCATCTAATATAGATCAAGCAAAACTAGATATCAAGAAAAGAATGGACGAGATTGTTAAATTACAACAAGAAGTAAGTAATTTAAGTAATAATGGCATCCTTGATAAAATATTGGATAATCGCTATCATCAAATTGGGAGAAGAGGACTAGGTTACAAGCCTAAGGGGAAATCCTATCAACAACCTAGTTGGAGAAAGACACAAGCACATCAATCTACATATGTACATAAAGGAACAAATACATCTTTACCCAAGAACAACATAGAACACAACCATAGAACAAGATATGAGGTTGACTCGATATGTTGTCATTACTGTTTGCGCCTTGGTCATTATTCTTTTTCATGTCCTTATAAGAAAAAGGATGTCGAGTTAGTTTGGGTTCCAAAACCTCCAAACTAAATGAACGGAATTAAGTTGAGATATGACCAAGGACCTTAGTTGCATATTTCTATGTCTATCTCAACTCAACATAATATTCAAGTATCTAAACACCTAACTTGGATATATATATATATATATATATATATATATATATATAATTCTTTTAAATCTACAAAAACAAAATTTTGCCTATATAAGAAAAGGAATGATGATCTAGCTTGGATTCCTAAAAACTTAGAAGCTCAAATTTAACCAGTTGAGATTCGACCTAAACTGATTCTTGATATACAAATGTCATGTTTCAACACAATCGAGCTCTAACTTACATAATTTTGTTTTACTTGGAAGCAATTAACAGTTCTGAAAACATTTCAGAAACCTTGTCGGTCGAGAAACTGTCGACCGAGAGAACCGTCGGTCGAGAAATTGTAGACCGAGCAGGTCACTGATTTCCAGTCTGAAATAAATCTACTGAATATATTTTCAACTGGTCAAATTGCTATCTACTTGTTAACTATTTGTACAAGCAAAACAAAGTATACATTCTAGAAATCATCTTTGAAAACTTATATGAGATTAATATGGTTTATTCTCTAAATGATTTAAGTTAAAACTGAAAATTATGAATCATATAGATTTAAGTCAAATTACTGCCTTCATGGTCTGTTCTAAGTATTCTTTATTCACATAGAAACCATATGTTGAATTTCATGTTGTTACTGTTCATCATGGATATACTTTCAACATTTCATTATTCAACCTTCTATATATAACGTTGATGCTTGTTGCATGAATAATGATTATTGCATCCTTGATGATACATAGGCAAGCAAAATGATTTGTTGGTAATATGTTGTTTTAATGCTTGCAACACATAAGATTTTCTCAATTGGTATCTTTAAAGACCTGAGATATTAATCGTGCTTTCATTTAAGAATCTTATGAGGGTAAGAAGTGAAATTTGATATTCATGTACCTACAACAAAGTTTATATTCTAAGAAAAATCAAGGACAAATGATGTCATATTGAGTATTATTTAAAATGCTTCAAATTGAGATCTAATCAAATTACATGCAGATATTATACTTCATATATGAGTATGCAATTTGGAAATCTGCAAATTTTCCTCTTGGTTGAAATGAAATTTGACCAAGGGGCGCTATGGTCGTAGTCAAAGTCGACCTAAAATATGTTTGGCACAATACTTATTTGAATATCATTTTCTATATAAAAATTGTGATTAAAAGAACAATTAATTTATGATCGCAAAATTGTCCTAATATTGGTAATAATAATCACAATATTATTCCCTTAGGATATATATATGCTCTACAAATTTAGTCTATCATTTGCATTGAAAATTAGCCTAAAAATTCATTCACAGTAAGTTTGTCGGTCGACGAATTCTTCGACCGAAAACATCTCGGTCAGCCTATCTCTTTCGACCGACAAACCTCAAATAAAAATTACATCGGACACACTTCTGGTCGACAATTATTCGACCGAGCCAATGTCGGTTGACAATTGTTCGACCGAGAATTGACCGTTGGGATATGACCGTTGTAATCTGACCGTTTATGACCGTTTCCAGTCGACCGTTGGGCGGCCGAGTGGTGCGTCTGGGATATGACCGTTGCGGACGATCGGTCGACAAATTGTCGACCGACCTGGTCACTAGATTGCTATAAAAAGGACCAAAAATGGGTCATTGCTTCACACTCTCATATTCTTACTTCCATAGCCTCTCTCTAGTGCATTCTTGTGCAATTCTTTAGCTTCTTCATCCCCAAGACTTTCTTGCTTCTTCTCCACCTTAAAGCAAAGAAATGGCATCATCATCTACTCGTGGAAAGAAGAAAGTTGCAGGCAGGAAAGGAAGGGCGGCTTCCCCACCATTGACGATCATCAACGACATCCCCTTCGTCGACGCAGATGTTGGTGATCTCTATCTCAGGCTCTCTTCCAAAACTCCTCTTCCACGATGGCCAGTTGACGTCATGGACTTCCTCAGCATCGTCGACCTGGAAGATCTCTTTGAGGTGCAAAATTTGAAAGAATTTCTTAACCCTTCCTTCCCTTCCTACTCTTCCAAAGTATTAAATGAGTTCTATGCAAACCTAATCTCCCATTCCGAAAATGAAAGTAACTTCTTCTACTCTATGGTCAATGGGCATAGCTTTCGATTTACGGAGGAGGATATTCTTGACATGCTCAACATTGACTTAGATGAATATAAAGACACTCTTGACCTTACCACTGGAAACCCACTCATTACATTTTCCCAAGGTGACAATACCGTTAGTCTTAGTGACATTAAAAGAGCCATCTTTCAATCTAATACAACTTGTCACGAAGATAGGGGTACCTACTATGCCATTAATCTCAAACCTGCAACTAGGATTGTCAACCTTATTGTTTCCACAAACATACATCCTAGAGCAAACAAGTCTGAAGTCCCTATTTTTCGCATGTGTCTAATCTATGCCATTATCAAACGTATTCCCATAAATTTTATCCGCATCATTCTTAAAAACATGCTTGAGTTTTCTGGCAATCCCCCATATGCTGATTTTGTATGCCAAATCACTCAACACATTCTTAAAACACAAATTGAGGACATGGGATACACATGGGAAAGAAGACCATAAAAAATAAGCAAGAACACAGTAGAGAAGATGGGAATTGATTTCGGTCACAAGAGGGCTAGGATGGAAGGTGAGACATCTAGTCACGACATACCACCACCTCCTCCTACTAACCTATCCTATGATCCCATCCAAAACACCCTCACCTATATTGCTGGTTCCCAATATCATCTAAGCAAACAACTAGATTATAGCCACCATGCCATGACATACCTAAACCGAAGAATGCAAACCCTCTCTCCAAATCAACCAGATGAATATCCTTATTCTTTAAATCCTGGGCATGATCAACCCATATAATCCTTCTTACAACTACTACCAAACTGCACCTCCACCATCTACAGATCTCACACATACTCAGTTTTCCTCAATGCAACTACAAGACATTGCTGCTCATTTCTGCTTTGACCGTGTTCCTACCTTCTTGGAAGCATATGCTTTAACCAAGACAGGTGCTTTGGAGTGGCAAACTTTAGTCAAGTATTATGGAGCTGAGCCATTTCTTGGAAAAGACCCTGATATTGATGTAATTCTTAGGTCTTTCCAGTGAGATTTGGAGTGTCTGTTGTATTAGTTGTAATGAAATGGTCATCTTTGCATGATTGTAATAAAAGGGTTATCTTTGTATGATTGTAATAATTACATGTTTGTAATGAATTGGTTATCTTTACTGATTATAATGGATACTTTTCAAAAGCATATGAGTCATCTTATAATATGTTTCATCTATGGCATCATTTGAACATGGCTATTATAGTAGAGCATACAAAGTAAGGGGAGTAATAAATATGAAATAAATAAAAAAGGATGCAATCTTTGCAAGATACCTAAAATTTAAAATTGTGGCTAAATTGACCATCTATTGTAGAGCATTCATACATTAACTATGATTGGGGATATTTGTTTAAGGGGGAGAAGAAATATAAAAATTTTCAACTTGGCTATCTTTTTGAAATGACAAAGGGGGAGAAATAAATATAAAACTTAGTAATTGTGCAAAACTCAATCAATGAGTTTCATAACATCTTGGCCAGCATTAACTTGCAAAACAAGAATGGCTACAAAAGGTAATCTTCAGGTATGAAACTCATATGTTTTATAGTTCCTTCATTTATATTTTGGAAATGTTTGTCATCTTCAAAAAGGGGGAGATTGTTGGCTAAATGTACATCTGTAAATCCCTTTGTTTTCATAATGACAAACATTTCATTTTGTTGATCTAACGTGCTACTTGAGTGTTGCAGGAATAAGGTGGATGACAAAGCAATTAGGGAAATCCATATGCCTACATGTTTGTATTTTCATGAAATGTAATCGCTTTGTTAAAACTTGTACAAATATATAATGTACAAGTACTTAGATTTCATGCAAATCAAGCGTTAGATTTTCCCTAGCTAAAACACCACATTTAGATAGGTCATCCCCTTCAATAGTGTCACATATGCACACTCATACACACACTTAATGTCTTTATTTGAAACATTGAAACATGGGCTATCTCGATCGACAAAACCCTTGACCGAGACACTCTCGGTCGACAAACTTCTCAACCGAGAAAGACCCAAGTAGCCGTTAGACACAGCTGACAAGGTAGTTGGCAGTTGGAGATAAACGTTGCAAAACACTTGATTCAGAGAGCCTGTCGGTCGACAAGACTTCGACCGAGTAGGTGTCTCGGTCGACCACTTCTCGACCGAGATGGACTCTGACAGCAACTGCAGAATTAATTAATTAGCCATTGTTAAAGCAACTAACTTATACCTAACGGCTAGTTAAGCACTTAGAAACCCCTAGAAAGTGTCTAGAACATCCTTAAGCACTTGTAGAACATTCCTATAAATAGTACATGCCTTAGGATACCTAAATACACTTGTTTTACACTTGAGAAATCTTTGAGCATACATTGAGCAACCTGTTTATGAGCAATTGAGCATAGTGACAATTGGCTACTTCTTCTCTTAGCTCAAATTTTGTGTCCTATAGGCTAGCATCTCCTATCCACTACAATTACAATTACATACACTTTGGTTAGGAGATCTACACGCTTGATCTAGGCAAATCAAGCCTTGTGCTACAAAAGGATATGTTGTAATTTCCATTTTCCATTCTTGTTCTTTGTTATTGTTTGTACTCTCCTTGCTACTCCTAGGTTGGAGGCTGCGGATTGGAGAGGTTGGAGATCTTCTTGGTGAAGAAGGGGACCTTGAGCTACTTCAAGAAGGCTGGTGCAACGGGAGGTTATTTCTAAAGAGGAAGGCTACTTCAAGGGGGAGCTTGAAGTTACTTCAAGAAGGCTACCTCGAGTTGGTGCATCTACTTCAAGTGAAGGCTGTTCAAGGGGTGTAAGAAAGTATTGTATTTTGTGTAAATCCTTGTGAAGGTAATAAAATTGATACTTTCAAAATCCCGATTGGGTATGCAACCGGGTAGTGGACTGACAACCTTAGTATTTGCTAACGTTGGAACCACTCTAAATACTTGTCTCCTTCTTCCATTTTAAATTGTGGTTGTTTGAGTTAAATAATTGTTAAAATATTTTTAAAACTCTATTCACCCCCCTCTAGTGTTTTTCAAGTTGTACAAGGCAAGATACAAAAATCTTGAGGCATTACGTCAAAAATCTCAGATCTATCTTTAAACATCTACTGACTCCTCGGACCTGAGAGTACAGAGACGACACATAGGACATTCTATCTACAAAAATTGACAGACAGTGTCTCCACCTGAGAATAACTACTGTCCCTGATGTTGCTGCTGCTGCTATTGTTGTTGCTCACCCACTGATGGGTTTCTTCGTCCTCGGCATCTACCTAAAAAGTCGAATCCCACGAGGGTGAGACAATTGAATAATTGTCCCAGCGAGAGTTATAACTCTTCACCAGAAGCATTGTTATTGCAATAAAGGAATAACATTAAGTAGTAAAACTACAAACATTCAACAACAGGTTTAACATTGTGTAAACTAAGGGAAGCAACCATCTCTTTAACCAATCATGTCAATTATAACTTAATTGAATGACAAGACATATAACATTAAGGAATATGAAGAACATGTATACTAGTTATTTAACTAGAACACAATAAATAATGTAACATCAATCATTGTTTCTTGTAGTTCAACCCTAGCAGTTATGCTACATGGCTGATTATGTTTTTCAAACATATTTATGCCCTGAGGAGATGAGTTACAACTCTCATACTCCAACCGACCATTACGAAATCGCAATCGGTACCATACATAGGTCATCAGAAGAGCCGGATTCCTGTGACCTCATCCTCCTCAGTCAGTATGAGGAACAACATGAAGGACATCTTGTATCTATGCCATAATAGCTTTCTAGGGTATTTTGGCAACTTCTCTATTAGAGTTACAGTGGCGTCCTGTACTCTCTTCGTCATCGAGGGATTTCTTGTTTATCTCACATCGATGCGGCATTAACAACATCATCAGGAGATTAGCGATACATCATCCCGGCATAAACATGTAATGAAGGATTGGGAGTTTACAGGTACATCTCACATAAAATCCTACATTAGGATGTAAGGATATTTGTGTCCATAACCCCCACATACTCAAAAGTATGCTCTCCGGGATTTCCCTTAGGAAAACCTGTTTCACCATCATTTAACTTATGACAATGATGGATCTATGGTCAGGGCTCTACATCATATCATTATACTTGATTATTTAAGTACATTATGGCATTCTTTTAGCATCAGGCATGTTTTCAAACATAAACCAATAAGACAATTGCTATAAAGAACAAGTACTAATTGTATCAAGTTCATTTCACATCCAGTAATTATTGGGATATCAATCCCTAACCATCTCATCATTATGATTCAGGAATATGGGTATTCAAACCCTTAGATCATCAAAACACTTGTTACCAAGTAACATATTGATGACTTGATGGCAATATAGACATTTCTCATGGCTCATATAGCCTATTAGTCTCATATGTTACCTCTTACTAGGCAACATAGCATATCATTACTTTCAAAACTCATAAAGTGCTTTTAATGAATATGACATCATAACCCTTACCTGACTATGATCACTTCTGTATAAAAACCTGCATGATTAGCACAATTGATAACCTGCACATTTTGTCTATATAAGCACAGTATAAATTATTTCCTAAATCAATCATAGAGTTTCATGCTTAAAAGCTTAACCCAGAATTAGGGTTTACTGTTCACATCATCACATTACCCTAGATTAGGGTTTACTATTCACATTACATCACATTACCCTAGATTAGGGTTTACTATTCACATAACATCATATTACCCTAGATTAGGGTTTACTATTCACATAACATCACATTACCCTAGATTAGGGTTTACTATTCACATTACATCACATTACCCTAGATTAGGGTTTACTATTCACATTACATCATATTACCCTAGATCAGGGTTTACTATTCACATTCATCACTTTACCCTAGATTAGGGTTTACTATTCACATTACATCACATTACAGTGAATTAAGATCATACTAACATTATGTATGAGGATTGCTTCCATTAATGCCCTCAAATTAGGTTAAGATTCATTAACCATCATAATTAGGGTTTCCATGATCTCACTATGAAGGATCATACTCTAATTAGATGTATTCATACATATTGGGAGCTTATTACTTGATTCTCATTCATATTAGGAGTCTTCTCTCTCCTCTTACTATTAGATGATGTTTACATCACTCTTGATTAGGTTAAACCAAATCAACCTTGACAACATAAGTTATGTCATCACCATTATGGTCATTAGGGTTTACTTGATCAAGGGGGTATTAGTCATACTATCCCATCAAGGGTACTTTTGTAATGTTCACCATTGATCATTATATGCATTAATCTACTAATTACTTGATCCCTTAATCACTTTAGGTATCTATAGGGTTTAGGTTAATCAATTACTAAACCATCTTGACCACTAAGGCATCAAACGTTCTAACACCTTTTTAGACCCCAAACGGTCTTGCACTTCAAACCCCCAAACGGTCTTGGATGGACCTTGAAACCGTTTGGTGGTGTTGTTCGTTTGGTCCCTTTGACTTTTAAAACTATTTGATAAATTGCACACTCAAGACCGTTTGCCCAAGGTGGGGTGAAGACCGTTTGGTCTTATTGACCGTTTGGTCAAATTTGACTTTGAAACCGCATGGGCAAATTGATCTTGAAACCGCATGGTCACCAAATGGTTTGGGATCGTTTGGTCCCAAACGGTCTTGAGACCGTTTGGTCCAAACCATCTCAAAACCGCATGGACCAAAAAGTGTCTCATCCATTTCAATCGAGTTAGGGTTTCCAAGGTTGAACCCCTCAATTGTTCATGCACTTGTTAGCCACTTATCAATTGAGTCAATTAGGTCAACCCTCAACTGATTTGACCCTCAATTGACCCTCAATTGATCACCAATTAGGGCTTGGATCAATTTAATTAGGGTTTGGAATCGATCATCCTTCAACATGTTTCAACATGAGTCTAATTGACATTGAAACCATTGAACCATCATTCAATTTGGTCATGACCTGACCCCAAACGGTCTTGGGATCGTTTGGACATCCTCCAAACAGTCTTGAGACCTTTTTCTCAAGTCAACACCAAAAACTAACTCAACCAATTAAGGTTTGACTCATAGATTTAATCATTAGGTCACTAATCGATTATACTTCAACTTGTTGCCTTTCAATCTTCAACCACATAACCATGGTCAAACCTAGACCTCCAAACGGTCTGGGGTGACCCCCAAACAGTCTTGGGATCATTTGGAAATCCTCCAAACGGTCTTGAGATCGTTTGCCCATTATTTCATCAAAACCAAGTCATTTTCTTAAGGGTTGAACCCTAGATTTGGTCACAAAATCAGCACTTAATTGTTTAACAATTTGATATCATTGGACCCTCAATTGGTCAACCCTTCTTAACCCTAGACCTCCAAATGGTCTTGGGTGATCACCAAACGGTGTTGAGACCGTTTGGGTGATCCCCAAACGGTTTTGAAATCGTTTGGGTCACTCAATCCAAACTTCAACATGATTGTATTATTGAAAACAGCAACTAACCTGATTAGGGCTTAGGTGATTAATATGCCTTCAATTAGTGATTCTCTTGGAATTACATGATGAATTTTGGTGGGTGATTAGTACATAATGTTTACAACAGATCTCCAAATGGTCAATGCCTGGTCAACGCATCCAAACGGTCTTGGATCATTTTCTTCCATGCGTTCTTGGTTGAAACTGTTTGCTTTCAAACGGTTTGAAACCGTTTGCTCCCAAACGGTTTGGGAAACCGTTTGTGCAAGATGTGGAAGACCGTTTGCTAAAGTTGATTTTTGGATAAACATTGGTATTAATGTCATCATCTTCTACCTCAATAACAAAGGTTGTTCTTCACGGAATTGCTAGCAAGAACACTTAGAAGTGTGTAAAGGAAGAAGAACAAGCAACGATTCTAAGAGAAAAAGATGCATTAGCAAAGCTTAAGGGTTAGAGTTATAAAACCCGCCTCTAGGACTGATCCAGATCTCCAAGATTTGTAGCTTTAATGGTGTCTTGAGCTCCAAAGGTTGCCCAAGGTCCATTCTTCAAGATTTGGATGGAGAAGATGGCTAGAAGAAAGAGTTGTGTAAGGAAAACTAGCAAACCAACCTTGTATTAGGGTTTCCTCCAAGAATTCGAGCTAGGTGATGATCAAAGCTTACCAAACCCAGCTTGGTCATCATCCTCTGTTCCAGAGCTTCTCCTTCGTCGGCCAAATCAAGAAGATGAAAAAGAAACTAAGGGAAACGTTCCCTTGCTTTGTAGAAAAAGGTGCTTATATATTTTAGGGTATTATTAAGGCAAAGAAAGGATTGTTATTTCTTTTATTTCTTAAACCCATCCCCTCATACTCACTCCAACCTTGGCCACGTTTCTTCCTCCTTTCCACATGCAAAACCTCTTTCTTATCCAAGGTTTAAAGGAAAAGGAGCCATATATCTTATATATATATATATATATATATATATATATATATAAGGCCATTTTGCTTTAAACTTGGTTATTTAATTATTAAGGTTATCTTTCTTACTTGATCATTCAAATGAGGCGCCCTCCTCATTTTCTTTACCCTACGTAATGCCAAAAGTCATGAAAGATACTCTAGAGCATACATTTTACATGTTGGACCCTAGGTTTTGGGTAATTTGCATATTACACCAAAACTAGGTTTCAAAGCACAAGGATTGCTCTACAAGTTGTATCTTGGTGTTCAAGCTTGTGGAATCCATATCACTACATCATATGCATTCTTATGATGTCTCAACATCAGAGGAACATCTTAACATGTGCAATTTGCCAGTTAACCCCTCTACTTGGGTAATTTGCACATTAGTCCATATTTAACAAAACAATATTACAACATTGTTCAAAAAGGACTGAAATAGAAATATAAGTTCCTCAGAAGCTTTATATAATTACACAAGATAGCCAAAAGTATCTAATTACATATTTAAGCAAAACACCTAGGGTTAGTTCATAACCCAGGTCAGGGATGTTACAAATTATCCACCCCTTACAAGGATTTTGTCCCTGAAATCAACAAAACATAATTAAGAGAAAAGAGCAGGGTATTTCCTTCTCATCTCTTCCTCTAGTTCCCATGTGGCTTCTTCAACACCAAGGTGATTCCAGAGGACTTTCACAAGACTTATGTCTTTCTTTTTCAGCTTTTTACTTCTTTTATCAAGGATTGACACAGGTCGTTCCTCATAAGACACATCATCATTCAATTCTACTTCTATAGGTTGCAGAACTGATTCTGTATCAGGGTGACATTTCCTAAGCATGGGAATGTGGAACATAGGGTGCAACTTTTGTAGCTGTGGTGGTAACTCTAGCTTATAAGATACTCTTCCAATCCGTTCAATGATTGGATAAGGCCCTATTAACCTAGGAGCTAACTTCCCTTTCTTTCCAAATCTCAAAACTCCTTTCCAAGGTGAGACTTTGAGGTACACTCTGTCTCCAACCTGGAACTCTAAAGGTCTACGACGCTTATCAGCGTAAGACTTCTACCTATCATGTGCAGTCTTCAACTGATGTTGTATTACCTTAATCTTCTCGGTGGTCTGATGCACAAGATCAGGACCTAAAAGTTGATGTTCACCGGTTTCATACCAACATAAGGGTGATCTACAACATCTACCATAAAAAGCTTCATAAGGTGCCATGTCAATGCTACATAAGGGTGATCTACAACGTCTACCATACAAAGCTTCATAAGGTGCCATGTCAATGCTACATAAGGGTGATCTACAACGTCTACCATACAAAGCTTCATAAGGTGCCATGTCAATGCTATGTTGATAGATATTGTTGTAGGCAAACTCTATCAAGCTTAGGTGCAGATCCCAACTCGCTGTAAACTGAAGAACACATGCTCTAAGCAAGTCTTTCAAGGTTTGTATAGTCCTTTCTGATTGTCCATCTGTCTGAGGATGAAAGGCTGTACTAAACCTTAACTGTGTGCCTAAGGCTTTATGAAGTCTCTCCCAAAAATGACTCTTAAATTGGGGACCTCTGTCGAAGACAATGGTAACTGGGACTCCATGCAGTAGTGCTATCTTATCTACATACAACTATGCCAGCTTCTCAGCAGAATAGGTTGTTTTGACAGGTAAGAAATGTGATGTCTTTCTCAACCTATCAACTATTACCCACATGGAATCATGTCCTTTGGCTGTTCTAGGTAAACCAACCACAAAGTCCATGGTTACATGATCCCACTTCCACTGGGGTATGGGTAATGGTTGCATTGTTCCTGCAAGCTTCTGGTGTTCGGCTTTAACTTGCTGACACACATGACACTGCATAACGAACTCAGCAATATCTTTCTTCAAACCAGGCCACCAATACATATCTTTCAAGTTTCGATACATCTTGGTGCTTCCTAGATGCATATCATACATCAAAGAATGAGCTTCTTCCAGGACTAACTTTATCTAGTTATCCACATCAGGCACTATCATCCTACCATGATAACAGGCTACTTGGTCATCTGACTCATGGAAACCATCTCGTTTCTCATTACCATACTTTGATCTGATTTGTTGGACTGCATCATCAACTTGCTGTGCCCCCTTGATATGCTCTCTCAGAGTAGGTTTATATGCATCTCAGCTAACAACCCGACTAACAATGATACTTTCAACTGTACATTGTCTTGCCTTAAGGAGATAAGCATATCTCTCCTAGAGCATACCAAGGAATTCAGTTGTGCTCTATCTGGGGCTGGTGTTGCTGATTTCTTACTCAAAGCATCAACAACCACATTGGCCTTCCCTGGATGGTAATCAATTGTACAATCGTAGTCCTTGATTAACTCCATCCAGCGGTGTTGCCTCATATTAAGTTCATGTTGAGAAAAGATATACTTAAGGTTCTTGTGGTCTGTGAAAATATGGAATGTCTCTCCATAAAGATAATGTCTCCAGATCTTCAAGGCATGAACCACAGTAGCTAATTCTAGATCATGTGTCGGATAATTCTCCCTGTGTTTCTTAAGCTGTCGAGAAGCAAAGGAAATCACTTGTTTATCCTGCATCAACACACATCCAAGTCCATTCTTAGAGGCATCACAGGAGACTATATACCCTTTCCCTTGTTCAGGTAACATAAGTACATGCACACTTGTCAACCTCTCCTTCAACAGCTGAAAAGATTGTTGACACTTATCACTCCAGGTAAAAGGAACATCCTTCCTGGTCAACTTAGTCAAGGGTAAAGCTATAGAACTGAAGTTCTTAATGAACCTCCGGTAATAGCCTATCAACCCTAAGAAACTACGAATCTCTGTCGGTGTCTTAGGCTGCTCCCATTGCAGGACAGATTCTACCTTTTTAGGGTCAACACGTATACCAGAAGCAGATATCACGTGTCCAAGGAAAGATTCTTCTGGTAACCAGAACTCACACTTGCTAAATTTAGCATATAACTTGTGTTCTCTTAGCAAAGTTAGAGCCTGACGAAGATGCTGCTCATGTTGCTGAGCATCTCTACTATAAATGAGGATGTCATCTATAAAGACAACAACACTCTGATTGAGAAAAGGTCAAAAGATTCTATTCATGAGTTCCATAAATGCAGCTGGTGCATTTGTTAGTCCAAACGACATAATTATGAACTCATAGTGACCATACCTCGTCCTAAAGGCAGAATTAGGTATGTCACCATCCTTAATACGTAGCTGGTGATATCCCGACCTCAAATCTATCTTTGAGAAGACGGTTGCACCACACAACTGGTCAAAGAGATCATCAATCCTCGGCAGAGGATACTTATTCTTTATTGTTACTTTATTTAACTATCTATAATCAATGCACAACCGCATTGAACTGTCTTTCTTCTTAACAAAGAGGACCGAAGCACCCCAAGCTGAAGTACTCGGTCGGATGAAACCATTCTCAAGCAACTCTTGTAGTTGTTTCTTGAATTCTGCCATCTCAGCAGGCGCCATCCTATATGGTGTTTGTGCTATAGGTTGTGTGTCTGGGATTAGATTAATCTCTAAATCTATCTCCCGAGGAGGTGGCACACCTGGAAGTTCTTCAGGAAATACATATACAAATTCCCTGACTATCGGAACTTCAGTAGGTTTAGGACTATCCATGGTAGTATCTACCACATGGGCCAAGAATGCATAACATCCTTACCTCATCAACTTCTCAGCAACCATAGCTGACACAAGACAGGTGGGTAGAATCTTTATCTCTCCTTGAAAGATCCATGTGTCACTATCATCAGCAAACACAGCTTTCTTAGACTCACAATCCAAAACAACCTTATACCTTTCTAAGGTATCCATCCCAAGGATTATATCAAATCCATGCATCTCAAGTGGTATAAGATCCACTTGAATGCGATGCTCAGAAAAGACGAGAATGCAAGGAGAACATACCTCCTGCAACACAGCAGATCCCCTCAACAGAGTTTCTAACAACAAACTATATGTCCTATGACTTGTAGTCAAGTTGCAGTCAAGAATCACTCTTCGAGTGATAAAGGAGTGCGTAGCTGATGCGATGATTTTGAGTCGCATTTATAGACTTGTTTGATATGTGTTTTATGCATTTATTAGTCATTTTCATGGTTAATGTTGCATAATTCATTCACTTTGGTCTATGCTACTTCTTTATGTCAAATTTCCCCTATTTCAGCATTTTGAGTATTAATTATCAAAAGAATATGTTTTATATGGACTTATGTGGTTTTGTGTGTTAATTTTTGCAAAAACAAGTATCTGCTACCGTCGATACCATCGACGGTGGTCGATACCATCGACCGGACCACATGTTGCCAACCGCAAGGACCAGAACAAGATCGATACTATCGACAGGGATGTCGATGGTATCGAGATACCATCAGGTTGCTGGCGAGAAAGGAGTCGATACTATCAACACAACGGTCGATACTATCGACGGGAGGAGCTACAGCGACACAAAATGACAAAAACATCGCTACAGGATTGTCGATACCATCGACCCGCGTCGATGGTATCGACACCGTCAGATATGAGTTTGATTCAGAATGATCTTAATTGGACGGCTGTGATTAATTGACGACTTAACTTGGGACATATACCTAATGACGGCGCAAAAGCACGAAAAATCATGTCATTAGAAGCCACACAAGTCCCGAGAAGAGGAAAAGATAAGAACGGAGCCCAGACGCACGGCCCAGTCGATCCGGACGCCGAAGAAGATGATTTCCACCACCGAAAGGCGGGATAACGCGTATTCTACACGAAGGATCATTTGGATCTCTTCCGTTTAGGGGTTTCACCACTCAATCACGTTTTTCTTATGTTTCTCCTTTTCTCTACTTTGTTTTGCTCTGAGATGAACATGCGGGGCTAATCCCCTCTGTCTTTAGGACCGGGAGTAGCCCGGGAATTCATTGTATGACGATTCTATCATAGTAATTCATATCTTATCTCTTAAATCCGTGGTATAATTTCGTTTTCTCCAATATATTGTTATGCTTGATCACCATAATAATAACCTAATACCCTTAATTGCTTTGAAAGAAAAATTAATGGTTGAAAAGAGACGAAATTCACGTTAATTGACAAATCCCTTGAACAAGGTGGTGTAAGGTTAATGGTGGATACTGAGAGATTGTTTTTAATGCAACTAGTTTAGGGTATAGGTTACTACGACGGTGGAACCGACCTAGACATAGGTAGTGAATTGTACCACGATAGTGGGTTCTGATTTCAGGCCACTACCCGGATAGAGAGATAAAATTGAGTGATTAAATGGAATTTAATATAATGAAAACCCGCGGTGAAACCACAATCCTAAAGATCCCATTTTGAATTGATTAAACCAAACATTTAATCGATTGCCTTGTTTTGTTTTGTTTTTATTTTCTTTTAATTTCAAGAACTCTCAATATTTAATCGGTCTAGCTGATCGTAAGCAGTTAGTAAGAGTCTCTGACAATTTCACGTATCCCTGAGTTCGACTCGAGCCTCGCAAATTCCTGTATTACATCGACGCGTTCACTTTCGTTTCTGCGCACGGTAAACCTGCGTCAAGTTTTTGGCGCCATTGCCGGGGATACGGCAAAATTGTCAGCACTACAAGTGCTGCAAGCGGCCACTCTAGGCCACATTTTTTTATTTTTATCATCTCAAAAATTCATAATCTATTTTTTGAATATTTGCAATCGTCAAGCACTGTACTAAATATAATGTTTCAATTTGCAGGTACTGTGTATGGTGCATACTCATAGTACAGACTACAAGGGGCACGCACCAGAGGTTCTGCTGACGGGACCAGAAGACGAGGCCGAGTACGAGAAAGACCATCTGGAAGAAATAAACTCAGAATCCGAACAAGAAAAGATGGAGGAAGAGCCACAAACAATATGGGAGAAGATCAAAGCTTCTTCCTCAGCCGCTTCCAAGGGGCCGATCAAGAAGCAAGCAGTGAATATTCTGACATACAAAATTGATCCGACTTTAATCAACTTGGTGAAGTCGAATGCCTTCCATGGGCTAAAAAATGAAGACCCCATCGCGCACATAAGTCAATTTGTGGAGAATTGTGATATGGTAAAAATCGACAGATTTCCACAAGATGTGATCTACTTGAAGCTCTTCCCTAGTTCTTTAGTGGGAATTGCGCGTGAATGGCTACACAACTTGGACGATGAATATGTGGAGTCTTGGGACCATATGGTAGAGGTTTTCATCGAGAGGTTCTTTCCGCCCGAAAAGACCAATGACATGATCAGGAAGATCCACAACTTCACCCAACAAGCAGGAGAGACTTATTCTGAGACTTGGGAAAGGTTTCAGATCATGCTCAGGCGATGCCCGCATCACTGACTTGATAAGGAGACACAAGTTAAGATCTTCTATTTTGCTCTCTTTGAGCATGATAGAAGCAACCTCGATTCAGTCGGTTCTAGATTCTTCTTGAATAACACAGACACCAGATGTTGGGAGATCCTAAAGAACATGGCTAAGAAACACTCGTGGGGAGAAAGAGGCGTCGTGGAACAGGTTAGAGCAATAGGTGAATCTAAGGAAATAAAGGAGTTGAATGAGAGGATGGATCTTCTTGCAAAAAAACTGCTTGCAAAGGAGGATACATAGTCCGAGGATGAGGTTCAAGTCAAATTTCATGAGAAACCAGCTAGGCTACAGGAATAACGACTATTCATGGAGGAAAGACAAGAAGTTCTCCTGGAAGGATCCAAACAACTTCTTACAGGATCCAGATGCCAAACCCCAGCCAGTAGCGGAGGATAAGAGCACAGTGCTGCTCAATCAAGTGATAAAGCAAAATCAAGAACTCATGGCCACTTTTGGCCAACATATAAAGCAAGAAGGGGAGTTCATGAACCAATTCGGGCAGACACTGCAGAGACATGGGGCTCAAATGAGGACAATAGAGACATCTATGGCACAAATGGCAGCGGAGATAGCCAGTTTGAAAAAGCAGGCGCACCCAGGTTTTCCGGGTAATACTAATGTTGCAGGAGGAACCAACAGGCGAAGGCCATCTTGCTAAGAAGTGGCAAGAAAGTGTTAAATCCCAGAGCCGATGATCCAAGCAAATCCCAAGCAGAAATTGAAGGTGAGGCCACTTAGGAGCTGCCCGTACCGGTCGCAGAACCAATTGATGACACAATAGTGGATGCTACTGAAGATCCTATTGCAGAGGAGGAGGAACCTCAGAAAAGGACACCCTATGTGCCACCGCATCAAAGGGCACAGGCTGTCCCGGTCCCTTATCCGAACAGTGCTAAGGCAAGGAAGGTAGATGCCCAATTCAAAAAGTTCTTAGACAGTTTCAGCAAGATTTCAGTCAATATCCCTTTATTGGAATCTATTGAGCAAATTGTTGGCTAAATGGAAATATGTAAATCCCTTTGTTTTGATAATGACAAACATTTCACTCTTGTTGATCTAACGTGCTACTTGAGTGTTGCAGGAATAAGGTGGATGAAAAATATTATGGAAGATCTATATGCTTGAATGCTTGTAAATTTCATGAAATGTAATCAATTGTAAACTTGTACAAATATATAATGTACAAGTACTTAGACTTCATGTAAATCAAGCGTTAGATCTTCCCTAGACAATCACTACACTTAGATAGGTCACCCCCTTCAATAGTGTCATATATGCACACTCATACACACACTTAATATCTTTATTTGAAACATTGAAACAGGGTCAATCTCGGTCGACAAAATCCTCGACCGAGACACTCTTGGTCGACAAACTTCTCGACCGAGAAAGATCCAAGTAGCCGTTAGACACAACTGACAAGGTAGTTGGCAGTTGGAGATGAACGTTGCAAACACTTGATCCAGAGAGCCTGTCGGTCGACAAAACCTCGACCGAGTAGGTGTCTCGGTCGACCATTTCTCGACCGAGATGGACTCTGACAGCAACTGCAGAATTAATTAACTAGCCGTTGCTAATGCAACTAACTTGTACCTAACGACTAGTTAAGCACTTAGAAACCCCTAGAAAGTGTCTAGAATGTCCTTAAGCACTTGTAGGACATTCCTATAAATAGGACATGCCTTAGGACACCCAAACTCACTTGTTTTTTACACTTTAGCAATCTTTGAGCATACACTTGCATTTAACAACCTGTTTGTGAGCAATTGAGCATATTTGCAATGGGCTACTTTTCTCTTGGCTCAAATTTCGTGTCCTATAGGCTAGTATCTCCTATCCACAACAATCACAATTCCATATACATTGGTTAGGAGATCTACACGCTTGATCTAGGCAAATCAAGCCTTGTGCTTCAAAGGACAAGTTGTAATTTCCATTTTCCTTTCTTGTTCACTTTCATTGCTTGTACTCTCCTTGATACTCCTAGGTTGGAGGCTGCGGATTGGAGAGGGTCGTGATCTTCTTGGTGAAGAAGGAGACTTTGAACTACTTCAAGAAGGCTGGTGCAACGGGAGGTTACTTCAAAGAGGAAGGCTACTTAAAGGGGGAGCTTGGAGTTACTTCAAGAAGGCTACCTCGAGTTGGTGCATCTACTTCAAAGTGAAGGCTGTTCAAAGGGGTGTAAGAAAGTATTGTATTTTGTGTAATTCCTTGAGAAGGTAATAAAATTAATACTTTCAAAATCCCGGTTGGGTAAGCAACCAGGTAGTGGACTGAAAACCTTAGTATTTGCTAAGGTTGGAACCACTCTAAACCCTTTGTCTCCTTCTTGGTTTCTCATTTGTGGTTGTTTGAGTTAAATAATTGTTAAATTAGTTTAAAACCCTATTCACACCCCCTCTAGTGGTTTTTCAATTGGTATCAGAGCAGGCTTCTAGGAACCCTAACCAGGTCTTGAAGAATGGAAGGTGATGGTGATTACAACCGCAATAAAAGGAGCAGTCTGGACAAATCTATAACATGTTGCAATTGGTGCTTAGGAACATGCCACACAACATCTAGCTGCCCATGGAGATCAAAGAAGGAAGATGAGCACAAAGATTGTCTTATTGCTACAACAAGTGAAGAAGAAGAAGAGGTAAGTCTTTTTGATTTATCTAAAGAAGAGCTAGTTTCTAGTCTTGAAGAAACACATAATAAATATATTGAGTGCAATAAGAAATTAAAGAAATCTAATAAAGCAAATGATGAATTACATGCTAAGCTTCTTGCTATTACATCTGAAAATGAAGATCTTAAAAAGATCATTGAAGATCATAATATTAAGATAAAATCTATAGAGGCAGATTGCAATCTTCTTTCTTTAGAAAAGATTAATTTGCAAACTCAAGTCAACGATCTTAAAAAACAACCCGTCTTGTGCTCACATCTAGATTATGACACTATCGTGAAAGAACGAGATTCATTATCATCTAGTCTAGATCAAGCAAAGCTAGATATCAAGAAAAGAATGGAGGAGATTGCTAAGATACAACAAGAAGTTAGTAGTCTAAGTAACAATGGCATTCTTGATAGAATCTTAAATAATCCTTACCATCAAATTGGAAGGAGAGGACTAGGTTACAAGACTAAAGGAAAATCTTATCAACAACCTAGCAAGGGAAGAACACAAGTGCCAAAGACTCAATCTATGTATGTACCTAAAGGCACAAATACATACATACCCAAGAACAACCTAGAACAAAATCATAGAAAGAGATATGAAGTTGACTCTATATGTTGTCATTACTATTTGCGCCTTGGTCACTATTCCTTTTCATGTCCTTACAAGAAAAAGGATGTCGAGTTAGTTTGGGTCCCAAAACCTCCAAACTAAATGAGCAAAAATAAGTTGAGATATGACCAAGGACCTTAGTTGCATATTTCTATGTCTATCTCAACTCAACATAATGGCATAACAAATTAATTCAAGTATCTAAACATCTAACTTGGATATATATATAATTCTTTTAAATCTTACTGAAAAATAGTTCTGAAATAGTACAGAACCTTTCTCGGTCGAGAATCTGTCGACCGAGAACAACAGTCGGTCGAGAAATGGTCGACCGATCCAGTCTCTGTTGTCAAATCTAAAATAAATCTGCTGAATGTGTTTTCAATTGATCAAATTGCTATCTATTTATTGTTAATGACTGATTTTACAAGTTGAAGACCATTTCTGAAAAACTTATAAATATAAATGAGATTAATTCGATTGATCCTATAAATAAGTTAAAACTGAAAATCATGTTTAACTTAATAAAAAGAAATTATTGTTTTATCATTATTTTTTAATGTATCTCCTGGTCTATCCATATAGAAATCATGTAGTTTAAATGATCACTGTATTTCATGGAATTATCATTATATGTTTGTATTGTTCTATCATGGATTTTCTTTTACTAATTTTATCATTCAACTCATAAAGATGATGCTATGTTACAATAGATAATGATTGTTGTATGCATGGATCCTTGATGATACATAGGCAAGCAAAATGATTCATTTTTGATATGAAAAAGAATTATTCTTGCAACGCATAAGAGAAAAATTTCTCAATTGGTATCTATAAGTACTTTAGATATTATTCTTGCTTTCAAGGATATATACTTTCTTGAAGAATTTTATATGAAAATAAGAGTACAAGAAGAAATAGAATTTGATATTCATGTACCTACAACAAAGCTTATATAAATATTTTAGGAGAATTAAGGACGGATATCTTCATATTGAGTATCACTCAAAATGCCTCAAATTGATATCTAATCGAGTTACATGCAAACATTATACTTCACATATGAATGTTCAAATTGGAAATCTGCAAAATTGCCTCTTAGTTAAAATCAAGTTTGACCAAGGGGCGCTATGGTCGTAGTCAAAGATGACCTAAAATAAGTTTGGCACAATACTTATTTGAATATATAAAAATTGTGATCAAAAGAACAATGAAAATTATGACTACAAAAATTGTCCAAAAATTGGTAATAATAATCACAATATTACTCCCTTAGAATACATATATATGCTCTACAAATTCAGTCTATCATGTGCATTAAAAATCCGCTTAAAATTCATTTATAGTAAGTTTGTCGGTCGATGAATTCTTCGACCGAAAACATCTCGGTCAGTCTATCTATTTCGACCGAAAGACTTCAAAAAAAATTACACCGGCAAAGCTCAGACACACTGTCGGTCGACAATTGTTCAACCGAGCCAATGTCGGTCGACAAATTGGTCGACCGAGAATTGACCGTTGGAATCTGACCGTTTGAATATGACCGTTGCAAGTTGACCGTTAGGCGGCAGAGAGGTGCATCTAAGATATGACAGTTGCGGTCGTCGGTCGACAAATTGTCGACCGACCTGGTCTCTGGATTGCTATAAAAGGACCAAAAACGTGTCATTGCCTCACACTTTCATATTCTTACTTCTATAGCTTCTCTCTAGTGCATTTTTGTGCAACTCTTTGCCTTTCCACCTCCAATACTTTCTTGCTTCTTCTTCACCTCAAGAAAAGCAATGGCTTCATCATCTGCACGAGGAAAGAAGCAGGTTGCTGGCAGGAAAGGAAGGATGACCTCCCCACCATTGCCGATCATCAACGACATCCCCTTCATCAACGCAGCTGCTGGTGATCGCTACCTCAGGCTCTCCTCCAAAACTCCTCTTCCACGACGGCCGGTTGACATCTTGGACTTCTATAACATCGTCGACCTGGAGGATCTTTTCGAGGTGCACAATTTGAAAGATTTTCTGAATCCTTCCTTCCCTTCCTACTCTTCCAAAGTAGTCAATGAGTTCTATGCAAACTGAACCTCCAATCCCGAAAATGACTCTTTTTCTTCTATGGTCAATGGGCATAGCTTTCACTTTATTGAGGATGGTATCCTTGACATGCTCAACATAGACTTAGAAGAATACCAAGATGCTCTTGACCTTACCACTGGTAATCCACTCAATAATTTTTCCCAAGATGACAATACGGTCAGTCTTAGTGACATTAAACGAGCCATTTTTCAATCTAACACAACTTGTCACGAAGATAGGGGTACCTACTATGCCATTAACCTCAAACCAGCAACTAGGATTGTCAACCTTATTGTTTCCACAAACATACATCCTAGAGCAAACAAGTCTGAAGTCCCTATCTTTCGCATGTGTCTAATTTATGCCATTATCAACCGCATTCCCATAAATATTATCCGCATCATCCTTAAGAATATGCTTGAGTTTTCTGGCAATCCTCCTTATGCTGATTTTGTATGCCAAATCACTCAACACTTTCTTAAGACACAAATTGAGGATTCGGGATACACATTGGAAAGAAGACCACAAAAAATAAGCAAAAACACAGTAGAGAAGATGGGAATTGATTTTGGTCACAAGAGGGCTAGGACTGAAGGGGAGACATCTACTCAAGACATACCACCACCTCCTCCTACCAACCTATCCTATGATCCCATCCAAAACACCCTAACCTATATTGCTGGGTCCTAATATCATCTAAGCAGACAAATAGATTATAACCACCATGCCATGACCTACCTAAACCAAAGGATGCAAACCCTCTCTTCAAATCAACCAGATGAATATCCTTATTCTTTAAATCCTGGCATGATCAACCCATATAATCCCTCCTACAACTACTACCAAACTCCGCCTCCACCATCTCCAGATCTCACACATACTCAGTTTTCTTCAATGCAACTACAAGACATTGCTGCTCATTTCTGCTTTGATCGTGTTCCTACCTTCTTGGAAGCATATGCCTTAACCAAGACTGGTGCTTTGGAGTGGCAAACTTTAGTCAAATATTATGGAGCTGAGCCATTTCTTGGAAAAGACTCAGATATTGATGTAATACTTAGGTCTTTCCAGTGAGATTTGGAGTGTCAGTTGTAATATTTGTAATGAAATGGTTATCTTTGCATGATTGTAATGAAATGGTTATCTTTACATGATTGTAATGAAATAGTTATCTTTACATGATTGTAATGAATTGGTTATCTTTGCATGATTATAATGGACATCCTTCAAAGCGTATGAGTCATCTTGTAAAATGTTACGCTATTATTAATATGTTCCTTCTATGACATCTTTTAAACATGGATTGTAAGACTATTATAGTAGAGCATACAAAGTAAGGGGAGTAATATATATGTAATAAAATCTTTGCAAATACCTGAAATTTAAAATTGTGGCTAAATTAACCATCTATTGAAGTGCATTCATATCTTGATTGGGATATCTATTTAAGGGGGAGCAATGCATCCCGTCTTTTTGGTTAAGAAATATCTAAGCTTAAAAGGATTCTCATATCACCTTCAAGGCTTAACATCCTTTGCAAGTGATTGAGTAATTATTTATGACTAAAAGACACACAAATATTTATCTTGGATATCTTTTTGAAATGACAAAGGGGGAGAAAGAATATAAAATAAAAAACATAGAATTTCACATAAGTTTCATAACATCTCGACCAGCACTCACTTGCACAATTGCTACAAAGGTAATCTTCAGGTATGAAACTCACATGTTCTATATTTCCTTATTTTATATTTAGGAAATGTTTGTCATCTTCAAAAAGGGGGAGATTGTTGGCTAAATGGACATCTGTAAATCCCTTTTTGAAGATGACATACATTTCCTAAATATAAAATAAAGAAATATAGAACATGTGAGTTTCATACCTGAAGATTACCTTTGTAGCAATTGTGCAAGTGAGTGCTGGCCGAGATGTTATGAAACTTATGTGAAATTCTATGTTTTATAAAATAAAAAACATAGAATTTCACATAAGTTTCATAACATCTCGGCCAGCACTCACTTGCACAATTGCTACAAAGGTAATCTTCAGGTATGAAACTCACATGTTCTATATTTCCTTATTTTATATTTAGGAAATGTTTGTCATCTTCAAAAATGGGGAGATTATTGGATAAATGGACACATGTAAATCCCTTTGTTTTGATAATGACAAACATTTCACTCTTGTTGATCTAACGTGCTACTTGAGTGTTGTAGGAATAAGGTGGATGACAAATATTATAGAAGATCTATATGCTTGAATGCTTATAAATTTCATGAAATGTAATCAATTGTAAACTTGTACAAATATATAATATACAAGTACTTATACTTCATGTAAATCAAGTGTTAGATCTTCCCTAGCCAATCACTACACTTAGATAGGTCATCCCCTTCAATAGTGTCATATATGCACACTCATACACACACTTAATATCTTTATTTGAAACATTGAAATAGGGTCAATCTCGGTCGACAAAATCCTCGACCGAGACACTCTCGGTCGACAAACTTCTCGACCGAGACACTCTCGGTCGACAAACTTCTCGACTGAGAAAGACCCAAGTAGCCGTTAGACACAACTGACAAGGTAGTTGGCAGTTGGAGATGAACGTTGCAAACACTTGATCCAGAGAGCCTGTCGATCGACAAAACCTCGACCGAGTAGGTATCTCGGTAGACCATTTCTCGACCGAGATGGACTCTGACAACAACTGCAGAATTAATTAACTAGCCGTTGCTAATGCAACTAACTTGTACCTAACGGCTAGTTAAGCACTTAGAAACCCCTAGAAAGTGTCTAGAACGTCCTTAAGCACTTGTAGGATATTCCTATAAATAGGACATGCCTTAGGACACCCAAACTCACTTGTTTTTAACACTTGATCAATCTTTGAGCATACACTTGCATTTAGCAACCTGTTTGTGAGCAATTGAGCATATTTGCAATTGGCAACTTTTCTCTTGGCTCAAATTTCGTGTCCTATAGGCTAGTATCTCCTATCCACAAACAATCACAATTCCATATACATTGGTTAGGAGATCTACACGCTTGATCTAGGAAAATCAAGCCTTCTGCTTCAAAGGATAAGTTGTAATTTCCATTTTCCTTTCTTGTTCACTTTCATTGCTTGTACTCTCTTTGCTACTCCTAGGTTGGATGCTGCGGATTGGAGAGGGTCGTGATCTTCTTGGTGAAGAAGGAGACTTTGAACTACTTCAAGAAGGCTGGTGCAACGGGAGGTTACTTCAAAGAGGAAGGCTACTTCAAGGGGGAGCTTGGAGTTACTTCAAGAAGGCTACCTCAAGTTGGTGCTTCTACTTCAAAGTGAAGGTTGTTCAAAGGGGTGTAAGAAAGTATTGTATTTTGTGTAATTCCTTGAGAAGGTAATAAAATTAATACTTTCAAAATCCCAGTTGGGTAAGCAACCGGGTAGTGGACTGACAATCTTAGTATTTGCTAAGGTTGGAACCACTCTAAACCCTTTGTCTCCTTCTTGGTTTCTCATTTGTGGTTGTTTGAGTTAAATAATTGTTAAATTAGTTTAAAACCCTATTCAACCCCCTAGTGGTTTTTCACAAATCCCTTCTTACAGGAAATTTCTGAAAGATATCATCACCAAGAAGAGAAAAATTCTGGACACTGATGTCGTTGTGCTTAAGGAGCAGGTGAGTGCCTTCATCATGGGCACGTTGCCACCAAAGAGGCAAGATCTGGGGTGTTTCAACATTTCATGCTAC
The DNA here is from genome assembly GCA_963693085.1 of Alisma plantago-aquatica. NCBI lineage: Eukaryota > Viridiplantae > Streptophyta > Magnoliopsida > Alismatales > Alismataceae > Alisma > Alisma plantago-aquatica. The sequence continues at coordinate 1,270,265,433 of OY856412.1, read as the reverse complement.
ATTTGGAAAGTTAAATTTGGTGACGCGCTATGTGACTCAGGGGTGAGCATTAATTTGATACCCCTTTCTACATTCAAGAAGCTAGAATTAAAGGAGTCACGGCCAAGTAACATGACAATCCAATTGGCAGACAATTCAGTGGTAAAGCCATATGGGATTTGTGAAGATGTTCTAGTAAAGGTGGATCAATTTGTATTTCCAGCAGATTTTGTCGTCATGGAGATGCAAGATGAACAAGGCAATTAGATACTACTCGGAAGACCATTCCAAGCTACAACCGACATGATACTCGAGATGGGGAGAGGTCGGTTGACCTTGGGTATAGCCGATGACCGATTTGAGATGTTCATTCCTTCCAGTGCTACTTCACCTAAATCCAAGGAGCAATGCCACATGGTAAAACATTTCGATAATAACATCTCACTTTGTCTAGGGAAGCCATTTGTGGATATGGCTCATGTAATGACCAAGGTGGACAAAGGGACTTTGGCTGTAGACATCATGGAGCAGACCAAAGTGGTCTCCCTTTGTAAGGCTGTAGGGTTCCCAAATGATGAGGATGAGGACATTCCTCCCTCTATGGAGGATGATGCTATAGTAAATTTAGTTTTTGATGCATATCCGAAATTACCACTGGAGGCTTGTTTAGTCAATATCACTCATGATTGGATGAGAAGCAAATCACTCATGGAGTGCGCCAAGATGCTTCAGATGTTGCCATGTTTCTATGCGAGGTATTATGAAGACTTAGGTGAACTTCCCCCACCACTTCAATCATCTTTAATCAGCCTGCCAGAGTTGGAGTTAAAGCCACTGCCACCGCACCTCAAGTACGGCTTTCTTGCTGAGGAAGAAAAGTTACCGGTGATCATTTCTGCATATCTGAGTGCGGAAGAGGAGGACCAGCTGTTGATAGTGCTGAAGAACCACCGGGGAGCATTTGGGTGGTCCGTTGCAGATATCAAGGGGATTTCCCCTACTTTGTGTCAGCATAAGATTTGGCTCGAGGAGGGATCCAAGCCAGTGATTCAACCACAATGTCAACTGAATCCGAGCATGATGGAGGTTGTGAAGAAGGAGGTGATTAAGCTTCTTTCCACAGATATTATCTATGCAATTTCAGACTCGACATGGGTGAGTCCCACACAGGTAGTCCCTAAGAAGGGGGGAATAACTGTTACTCAAAACCTTTTAAATGAACCTGTCACCACCCCCTTGGTAATCGGGTGGCGAGTTTGTATTGATTACTGACGTCTTAATGCCGCTACGCTAAAGGATCACTTTCCTCTCCCATTTATTGATCAAATTCTAGAGCGCTTAGCTGGCCGGTCACACTTTTGTTTTCTGGATGGGTATTCGGAGTACAATCAGATTTCGATTGATCCTAAGGACCATGAGAAGTCTACCTTCACTTGTCCCTATGGAACGTTCGCTTACCGCCACATGCCCTTTGGATTATGCAATGCACCAACGACTTTTCAGCGTTATATGCTCGCCATTTTTTCTGATATGGTAGAACGCTGTCTAGAGGTCTTTATGGATGATTTTTTGGTTTATGGTGCTTCTTTTGATGAATGCCTTTATAATTTGGATAAGATGTTACAAAGATGCGAGGACACACATTTGGTCCTCAACTGGGAAAAATGTCATATGATGGTGAGTGAAGGGATAGTGCCAGGACATAAAGTGTCTAGCAAAGGTTTGGAGGTAGATCCGGTAAAAATTGAAGTAATTTCTAAATTGCCCCCACCAAATTCAGTAAAAGGGGTAAGAAGTTTCTTAGGACACACCGTATTTTATCGTCGGTTCATAAAAGATTTTTCAAAAATCGCCAAACCTCTATCCGAGCTTCTCGAAAAGGATGTCGTGTTTGATTTCAATGACAAATGTTTACACGCATTCAACGTGCTGAAAGAAAAGTTGATTTCCGCACCAGTTTTTCAAACACCAGATTGGACTAAGCCGTTTGAACTCATGTGTGATGCATCTGATTTCTCTGTAGGAGTTGTCTTGGGACAACGGGTGGACACTAAACCCGCCATGATATTTTATGCCTCTAAGACTTTGAATGATGCCCAACTAAATTACACTACTACTGAAAAATAATTGCTTGTTGTTGTTTTTACTTTTGAAAATTTTTGGCAATATTTAGTCGGATCGAAAGTAGTAGTTTGGACTGATCACGCCGCTATTAAATATTTGATGGAGAAAAAAGATGCAAAACCTAGATTGATTAGGTGGATCTTGCTCCTACCAGAATTTGATATCGAAATCAAAGGCAAGGTGGGGATTGAAAATGTTGTAACGGATCATTTGTCTAGGTTAGAGAGGGTAGATGAAAAAGATTTACACATACCCATAACCAAGACATTTCCGGATGAACAACTTTTGAAAGTCAATTCTAAAGATCCATGGTTTTCATATATAGTGAATTATCTTGCTTGCAGGATCATCCCGGAAGATTGGACATATCAAGAGAAGAAGATATTTTTCCATTCTCTACGATACTATTTTTTGGATGACCCGATTCTTTTGAAACAATGCAGGGATGGTGTACTGCGCAGGTGTGTACCTGAGGTGGAGTACGAGAGTGTTCTTCACCATTGCCACACTCTACCTATGGGCAAACACCATGCGAGCTCTCGTACGGCGGCCAAAGTACTGGAAAGTGGCCTATATTGGCCTACCTTGTTTAGAGACGCCTATGAGTTCGTGAGGCAATGTGATTCCTGCCAAAGAGCAGGTAACATTTCAAAGAGACAAGAGATGCCCCTAAATGTTTACCAAGAGGTTGAGGTCTTTGATTTATGGGGTATAGATTTCATGGGACCCTTTGTGTCCTCAAATTCAAATTTGTATATCCTTTTAGCTGTTGATTATGTGTCGAAGTGGGTAGAAGAAATACCCACAAGGACTAACGATTCTACTGTAGTGTGCATGTTCATTAAAGAAAATATCTTTTGCAGGTTTGGAGTGCCCCGAATGATCATTAGTGATGGGGGTACGCACTTTAGTAACCAAAAGTTCTCGAAACTACTAAAGAAATATGGGGTCAAACATAACATTGGTACCCCATATCACCCACAAACTCAAGGACAAGTGGAGGTCTCCAATCGCGAAATTTAGAAGATCTTGGAGCGGACTATGGCTTCCACGAGGAAGAATTGGAGTGATTTACTGCTGGATGCGTTATGGGCATACAGGACGGCATACAAGACACCTATAGGCACAACGCCTTTTAGGCTGGCGTACGGCCGGGCTTGTCACTTACCGGTGGAGTTAGAGCACAAGGCAAATTGGGCGCTGAGAAAGCTCAACTTGAGTTATGATGAAGCGGGGAAGAAGAGATTACTTGAATTGAATGAATTGGATGAGCTGCGATGACTGCTTAGGAGAACTCTCAGATATACAAGGAGCACACTAAGTTGATCCACGATCGCCACATTCATATGTGCACCTTCAAGAAGGGAGATCATGTGCTTTTGTTCAATTCGAGGCTGAAGATGCATCCCGAGAAGCTCAAATCCCGGTGGAGTGGACCATTTATGGTGGAAGAGGTCAAACCACATGGCGCAATCTTGGTGCGTGATGGCGAGACTACATTTTTGGTGAATGGACAGAGGTTGAAGCTATATTTTGGTGAAGATTACACGAAGAAGGTGAATGAGGTCAAACTCATTTCACTTTCAGATGCATGAAAAGCTTCAAGTCGTCTAGCCTAAGACGTTAAATAAGGGTGCTTGTACGGAGGCAACCCAACCATAGGTACTTTAGTTTAGTTCCTTTACATTCGTACTTTGATTTGTTTTAACTTAGTTTTTAGTGTAAAAATGATACCGTGATCGTTTTCTACATGTGCAGGGCTGAGGCAGAGTCGATACCATCGACCCTTGTGTCGATGGTATCGACCGTGGTACAGGTTGGCGACTGCAAGAATCACACTGCGTCGATACTGTCGACGGCCTCGTCGATGGTATCGACATACCTACAGGTAGATCGCAAATTCAAGGTCGATGGTATCGAGATGCCAGTGAATACCATCGATATATCTGGAGATTTTTAGAAGAAATCGGCTCAGTGAAGTCAATACCATCAACGGCCCAGTCGATGGTATCGACACTTCCATGAAAAGAAGGCGGCGGCTGGGCCTCGCGAGGATTTGCCCTAATCAGAGAGTCGATGCTATCGACTCGTGTCGATAGTATCGACGTGCCACGTCAACGATCTGCGAGGAAAGATCAACGACATCGCAGCAAACAAGGAAGTCGATCCGGGGGATGGGTCGATACTATCGACTCGCGTCGATAGTATCGACACATCAGCGATCCGGGACTCGCAATCCAGCCATCGACGACCATCGATACTCGAGATGATTCAGATCGTGCTACCCGGGTCGATACCATCGACCCGTGTCGATGGTATCGACGGGTGTACAACAGTGCCGGCCACAACTATATATGAGGAGGATTTGCATCAGATGACGTCACAACTCCAGTGCAGTTCTCCTTCACTTGTGCCGAGCATGTTCCTGAGCTATCCAAGCCCGACAACAAGCAACTCCGAGCATGTTCTGCATCAAGTGGAGATTCACTTCTCCGATCTTCACCAAGCTCCCTTTCTATTCCTCCTTCTGTCGACAACATGGTGCATGTCGCTGGTGCATCGTCTTCACGCGCGAATCCGGTGGACATCCTGGAGTTCGTGCCACCTCCTCCTGCTTCCATCTCATGCCCGCGAATTGTTCATCCATCCACGGAGATCAAGAAGATCTACGAGGAGATCTTGAAGAGGAAGATAGAGCCGACCCGATATGTTGATCGGGATACAATCCACAACCTTGGTTTTGACTCCAACCTTGCCTACGTCTTGAAGGGGCAGGCGCAGCACACGAGCCACCAGTTTGACGAGCTTGAGTATCACGATGATGGCCAGCCGTTCTTTGGCGAGTGGCCTACGTACAAGGAGTTGGTGGCTGAGTTTATGGCGTCGCTAGATGTCTGCGTTGTACCCAACGACGTCATTGCCACCGACCGCGAGTGGATCAAGGGTCGGGTGTCTTTCCGGCTGTTCAACATCGACTACACCATCACACTCCGACAGTTCAACGAGATCTTCAACCGGAACCACTCGTGGAGTGACTACCGACGGACGGATAATCGCACTGACTACGACATGATCTTCACTGAGCTGGTGACGGTGCCGCCGGGCAAGTCAGTGAGCTACCATACTACTGCGGTAGCCGATTTCGAGCATCCTTTCGTCCGGATTCTCCACCGGATGCTGAGTTCTATGCTATTTGCTCATGGCAATCTGGCGCTTAGCAAATTTCGGGAGACAAATCTTTTCTTCTTGTACAAACTCCTGAAGCGCCAAGAATGCAATTGGGGAGCCTTCTTCTTACAGCGGGTTTTGGCGGTGAAGCGGAGTACAAGGAAAGCCCCGGTTCACTTTGGTGGGCTTATCACCAAGCTGGCGCACTACCTCAGGCTTAATTTCTCTTCTTTGACCCCACTCAACAACAGGAGCAAGGTGAACTTGCAACATCTGCACCTCTCCAATCTCCTACTTCTTCGAGATGGTTTGGCGTATGCGCACTGCCACGTCAACCATGCTTGCCAGGAGTGCTCGCTGCCCGATCCGGTCTTCAACATCGACGGGGCGCAACATTTCTGATGGCCTATCATAGCCATCGCCAACTCCGATGAAGACGGTGACAATGAAGACGGCAACAAAGACAACGATGAGGCTGAAGAAGAAGAGGAGGCCTACACTCCTCTTCGGGAATGAGTGGCACCACAGAAGCGTCCTCACATGCATCCGGGTGCATCTTCATCTTCACAGCCTCCACCGCCACCACTGCCCTCGCATCCCAGTGAGGATGTCTATTCTATGCAGGGCATGTACACTATGCTGCAAGACATCCAAAAGACGCAGCAGCAGCACATGGCAATGTATACCGGTATTCAAGACACTACGAACCGGATATTGGACAACCAAATGGCGATGTTCGAGGACGAGCGTCTTCTCCGCAACAACCAACAACAGCTACATGATCGGTTGCAATGGATAAAGATGCAACAAGAGCCCTTCTACGACCACTATTGGAGCCAAAATTACTTTGGAGGCTATCCACAACCTCCACCCATGGCCCAGTTTGATCCAAGCTTCCAGGGGGTGTATCCTTCTTGGGACCCTACGGCTCCACAGTACCCGCCTCCACCACAAGAGTAAACCGGTATCACTGTTCCAACCTTTGAGTTTGTTTTTGACTATGAGGTCATAGTCAAATTCAGGCTTAGGGGGGGTAGTTGGAACAGTTCTATCTTTATTTTCTCTGTTTTTAGTTTTATTGCTTTTGTTTCTTGTCATTTGTTTCTTGCAATTTTAGTTTGTTGTAGGATCCACATTCTATCTAGTGTAATCGTGGATGTCTTTAATCTTGTGTGATCTTAGTTGTATGTGCATGGGAATGAAGAGAAATTTTAAAAAAATTTGAGTGTTCGCAAGCTTGAGTGTTGTTCAACCTTGATCACTTAACTTAAGAACATGATTGGTTTTGTCAACTTTAAAATAAAAAATCACAACAATACATTCCTAATGATTCATGAAAGTGGATGGAATTTGGTTGTTGAGCCTTAACTGACCAAATGATAATGAGACTCTAATTTGAAGTAAGAGAGAGAAACCTTTTAACTGCTACACAGGTTAGTAGGGAGGGACACATAGTACTTTTCAAAGGTTCAGTCAACTAATCTTGTGATCTTTCCACCTCATTTCTTTTCACAATCCACCATAAGATTTGAAAGTAAAGTACAATTTTAACCATTTTGATTGCATGGCATATAGATAGAACTTGCATTGCAACCATTTTCATATGTTTTTCATGAAAAATAAAAAAATAGAATAGTTGTACATGCACATTACCCTTAGGTGCATGTCATTTAGTTGCATTCATAACTTCTATGCATAGAGTATACCATGTACTTCATTTATTCTTGAATGGTGAATTAAAATGTTCCATACTTTCTAAATAATTCAAATGGTTGAGTTATGCATAAAAAGTAAGCCTTATAAATTACTCATTGCCAATTATGGATGTAAGGGCTTGGAATAAAAAGAAGAAAAAAAATCTGAAAAAAAATGAAATTGAAAAAAAAGAGAAAGTTATTTAGAAGCAAGTGGAATAAGAAGGAGAAAGGAACATAATCTCACCTGCATTTTTAAGATGAGGAAGTACATGAGGTAGCTCAGTTAGATATCCATCTCATCTTGAGATTGGATGTTAGTTCATGCATCATTCCACCTAATCTTAGGCATTAGGGTATTTTTAATGTGCATTTGCATCATTTAGAGCATTTTTTTTTTTCATGTTGAAACTGTACAATGCTTCCACTTCTTCCATTAGCCACCGATTTCATCCACCCGTTGCTCGAATTGGTAGGCCACCGTGAATTTCTCCTCACTTGTGAATATCAGGAGATCTTCTTCCATGTAGATGGTAGTTAGGGTGAGCAACGTATTATAGGAGATCACAAGATGCACTAAGTCTGGACCGGCAAATTTTATTATGTTAACTGCCTTTTGTGATAGTGTTCATCAGTTTTGAGGTAGACATATTTTATGGATGATTATTGTCGCCTTTAGGGTAATTATCATTCTGTGGTTAGTGAGGGCCGGTATGAGAATGTCCGGTGGGAGTCATATGGGATGTTTGTTGTGACGCTCTGTTCTTCAGTTGACTCTGGCAATTCTATTCTACGATTTAGTTGCTCGAGGGCAAGCAATGTTCAAGCTTAGGGGAGTTTGATGCGATGATTTTGAGTCGCATTTATAGACTTGTTTGATATGTGTTTTATGCATTTATTAGTCATTTTCATGGTTAATGTTGCATAATTCATTCACTTTGGTCTATGCTACTTCTTTATGTCAAATTTCCCCTATTTCAGCATTTGGAGTATTAATTATCAAAAGAATATGTTTTATATGGACTTATGTGGTTTCATGTGTTAATTTCAGGAAAAACAAGTATCTACTACCGTCGATACCATCGACGGTGGTCGATACCATCGACCGGACCACATGTTGCCAGCCGTAAGGACCAGAACAAGATCGATACTATCGACGGGGATGTTGATGGTATCAAGATACCATCAGGTTGCTGGCAAGAAAGGAGTCGATACTATCGACACAACGGTCGATACAATCGAAGGGAGGAGCTGCAGCGACACAAAATGACAAAAACGTCACTACAGGATTGTCGATACCATCGACCCGCGTCGATGGTATCGACACCGTCAGATATGAGTTTGATTCAGAATGGTCTTAATCGGACGGCTTTGATTAATTGACGACTTAACTCGGGACATATACCTAATGAAGGTGCAAAAGCACAAAAAATCACATCCTTAGCAGCCGTACAAGTCCCGAGAAGATGAAGAGAGAAGAACGGAGCCCAGACGCACGCCCCAGTCGATCCGGACGCCGCAGAAGACGATTTCCACCACCTAAAGGCGGGAGAACGCGTATTCTATGCCAAGGATCATTTGGATCTCCTCTGTTTAGGGGTTTCACCACTCAATCACGTTTTTCTTATGTTTCCCCTTTTCTCTACTTTGTTTTGCTCTGAGATGAACATGTGGGGCTAATCCCCTCTGTCTTTAGGACCGGTAGTAGCCCGAGAATTCATTGTATGACGATCATAGTAATTCATATCTTATCTCTTAAATCCGTGGTATAATTTCTTTTTCTCCAATATATTGTTATGCTTGATCACCATAATAATAACCTAATACCCTTAATTGCTTTGAAAGAAGAATTAATGGTTGAAAAGAGACAAAATTCACGTTAATTGACAAATCCCTTGAACAAGGTGGTGTAAGGTTAATGGTGGATTCTGAGAGATCGTTTTTAATGCACCTAGTTTAGGGTATAGGTTACTACGATGGTGGAACCGACCTAGACATAGGTAGTGAATTGTACCACGACAGTGGGCAATTCTGATTTCAGGCCACTACCCGGATAGAGAGATAAAATTGAGTGATTAAATGGAATTTAATACAATGAAAACCCGCGGTGAAACCGCAATCCTAAAGATCCCATTTTTAATTGATTAAACCAAACATTTAATCGATTGCCTTGTTTTATTTTATTTTTATTTTCTTTTAATTTCAACAACTCTCAACTATTTAATCGGTCTAGCTGATCGTAAGTAGTTAGTAAGAATCTCTGACAATTTCACGTATCCCTGAGTTCGACTTGGGCCTCACAAAGGCCTGTATTACTTCGACACGTTCACTTGCGTTTCTGCGCACGGTAAACCTGCGACAGTAGCATCCATATCAATTAAAACATATACAACACAAGATGTAGACATATCAGAAGATAACAATTCCATCTGACCTGCCACAACCGAGGGTTGATCACTGCATCAGGTGGATTCATCGCATAAAACCTTGCTGTTGTCTGTGGTTGATTCAGTGCTCGTTGACTAGGTGCCGATGATCCAGCTCTGGATGCTTGTCCACGTCCTCTAGCACTACTCGGAAATTGTCTCCTTTGAGATCCTTGCTGACTTTGCCTCTGGGGTTGAGTTACACTCACTTCTCTAGCTCTACAATCTTTCATCAGATGTCCCATCTTTCCACATATATAACAACTTCTGTTCAGTTGTTGTGGTCTGGGTGGTCCTGTAACCGACATAGATGCTGAACTGCGAGCTTCTTCTAGTGGTAAGCTTCGTCCTCTACCCCTATTTGACGTCCACTACGTCTGGGTACTGAATCTTGGTGGTGGTGTAGGCGCAAAAAACCTAGGTTTCTTAAAACCTTTAGATGAAGATCCTTGGAATTGGGGATACATCCTCTTGTTCTGGGTCTGTCTCTTCTCTGCTACAGACCCTTCTACCCTTCTAACAGACTCCATGAAGGTAGAAAACCTTTCTCTATTCTCTAGGGCAGACACAGGGGTAGTCAACTCAGCGTTTAACCCTTTCTCAAAACACCTAATCCTTTCTTCATCTGTGGTTGCCATGTGCGGACAGAACCACAACAACTCCATGAACTTAGCCTCGTACTCGCTAATGTTCATAGGTCCTTGCCTTAACCTCTCAAACTGAGAGATTTTCTCGTCCAAAAACGTCTTAGGGAAGTATCTGTTGATAAATTCCCGTCGGAAAATTTCCCATGCAACCTCTACACCTGGCCTTTTTTGTTCTTCCATGGTCCACCAGTGACCAACACTCCCCTTGAGAAGATATACAACATGTTTAACCTTCTCAACTTCTGGGATATTCAGGATTCTAAAGGCCTTCTCTAGTTCAGTTAACCATAAGTCATCATCTGCTGGGTCAACTGTTCCAACATACTCTGTGGCTCTAACTCGGCGAAGTCATTCAAACATCTTGCCGATTCCTTGTCCTTCACGATGGGTAGGTACCCTAGGTGCAAGTATAGGCATCCTATCAGTGATGTGTGTCATGGCAGTCATAAACTGCCCAAACATGGCTTGGACGGCTGGGTTCCCCATGTCAGTTGGATTGAACTGGGGTGGTTCAGGCACAGGTTCTTCTCTATCTGGGTCTCTTGCACCTTCTCTGGGTGCAGCAACACTACTCTCGACAATGTGTTCCTCGTGTTCTTCGTGAGGTCCATACATCCTTAGTTTTATCTTCTCCTCCTGATGAGCAGAAGACACTATCAGACATACTGGAAGACACTAGAACAGACTCAACATCCTAAGTCCTATGTCTCTGTAGACTCAGTGAACCTAGAGCTCTGATACCACTAAATTGTGATGATCGACTCACGGAAACAAGATCAACGAATGTGGAAGTGATTAACTAGTAGCGGAATTATTAAAAATCACTAAGAATTAAAACTTTTCGTAAGGAGATCTATAAATGATAAAACTCTTTCATAAAGAAACATGATAAGTTGTTTACAGGCTGATCCATCATTACATCTCTGTAATGTCACATCTCGAGTATTACAAACATCAACTACCTTGTTAGCTGTACAAGGCAAGATACAAAAATCTGGAGGCATTAAGCCAAAAATCTCAGATCTATCTTTAAACATCTACTGACTCCTAGGACATGAGAGTACATAGACGACACATAGGACATTCTATCTACAAGACTTGACAGACAGTGTCTTCAGCTGAGAATCACTGTTGTCCCTGATGTTGCTGCTGCTGCTGTTTTTGTTGCTCACCCACTGATGGGTTTCTTTGTCCTCAGCGTCTACCTAAAAAGTTGAACCCCACGGGTGTTACAACCCCAACTTTTGGGTTTATTTGGTGAGAAATATAATTTCTCATAATAAGGATATTTGAACAAATAATGATATGATGTATTTGGTTTCTGTTTATAATAGCCTTGATGTTTGTGTTGTGGGCTTTATTGGCTATTGGGCCCAAATAATAAGAAAATTCAATTAGTGAATGAATAATTGAATATTCGAGAAAAGAATAAGATGGAAACCTTTAGAAGGCAAATCCAAAGAAGGATTTCGTGCCACTTGGGTTCCTTGGGTTCCAAGGAGTCCAAAGTTGCATAAAGAGTGCAATAAGAAAAGAAAGATCAATTAAGTATTTCTTTGTTAAGAAAAAAATTGAAAATAATGATAAAATGTGGAAAACAAGTGAAAAGAGATATTATTGAGTTATCCTTTATGGAATTTCGTATCCCAAGGAGTCCTAATGATAAAAGGAATACCAATAAGGAAAATAAAAGAGAAATAAAGAGAAATCCTCAAAAAGAGATATTTTAATAAGAAATAAACAAGATAATGGGAAATAATGAAGTTTAATGCATTTGGGTGCATCTAGAAGGATAATGAGTATCCAATAAAAGGATTTCGAAACAATAGAGTTTCTTGGGACCCAAGGAGTCCCAATAAAGAGGAAAGAGAGAGAAAAAAACCAAATTTGTAAAATAAAAGATAATATGACACATTATTAATGAATTCGGTGATATTGATAAAAATGAAGTATTTTCTATTAAAAGAAAATAGAATTTCGTGCCATTGGATTAAAAGGGCAAGAATAATGATAATATGAGAAAGGATTTTCGTTTTTCTAAGTATCCATGACATAAGAAATATCAAGGAAGGAAAAGGAGAGAGAGAATATTGCTTCTCTTTGAAGCAATTGACTTCCTACTTGGAAAGGGACTCTTGGACTCATGGACAACACACCTAGGGCTTCGTACCCTCCTCTTTAAAAGGTTGGGACCTCTGGGGCGAGCCCAAGGAAATCCCTGCATCCTTTCCTCTCTCATCTCCCTCATCTTCTACCTCCTTTTTCATTCAAAACCCTAGTCATGGGTTTGGCGTTTTCCCTGGAGCAACAGAAAGCTGTGGGTCTTCTTGATGTAGTGGGTGTACCCCGATGACTTAGGGACGATTGGACCTCGTCCCCCAAGCTCTCGACCTTTCGCATTGACCTGCAGCAGGCCTGCACGACCAACCAAGATTCACAGCTCTAGGCACGCTGGTTTGGCCACCGTGGCTGCAAAGAGGAGGCGCCCTGGGTCTGGCGGAGGTTGACGAAGAAGGAGCGGCGGTTTCCGGCCACCCTCGGGCCTTGGAGTAGAAGGGATGAACCCCCCACAGCCTGCAAACGGCGCCGCAGGCGCTAGGTCGCACAAGGTAGAAGATGGAGTGGCCGTTGGACAAAAATGCCCTCCGCGGGCTGAAGGCGTGCGCAACATAACCAAGGGGATAAGGTCATTGAGTTATGTTTGCAATCAGCCAACATGCATGGAAACTGATGATGTGGCATCCTCCGATTGACCAAGTAAGTAAAATCTTGCTAAAATCGTAATTAATTCTAGGAAACTCGGATTAAAACAAGTCTTATATGAAAATTGATCATCAGAACGAGTGGAACACAAATAAATTATGTATGAAGCCTAATTCTTCTTGAAACTCAAAAAGTATAGGGTTTTACATCTTTTGATGCATTAATTGATAGAAAACCCCTAGAATGATGTAAAAACGAACATGATGAATCTTTTATATGTTTTTGATCAATCTTAACCTGTTATGAATAAAAGGAATGATAAAATCATAAATGATGATTAATATGTTGGTTTTAGGGTTTTATGATCATGAAGATGGTTTAATGGACTAAAAACCCTAATTTGAGTAAATATGAGTTTTAGTGGCCATAACACGATATTGCAAGAATACAATTGTAATATAATGATTCTTGAACATAGTTTGGATTAGAGAATCCTTAATAAAGGTAATTAAGATGATTAGGTTTTTGTAGGAAACCTTAGAATCCCTAAATTGAATATAAAGGATACATCTTTGAAGACTAATAGGTTAATTTGAAAGATATTAACCTGTTGATTAATAATATAGAGTTTTCATCCATTTGGTATACAAAATTGGTAGTTTTAGGGTTGTAATCCATAAATGAAGAATAATTCATATGGGAACCCTAATTGTGGTAAAAGAAGAGGAAAACCATGATATTTCGGATTAAGGAAGTAAATTACTAAATGATGATCCTAAGACTGTTAAGAATATTAAAAGGAGAGAATTTAAAGGTTTTAATTAGATTTGATGAAATAGGGTTCTTAATAAATAAGAATGGAGGAAAAACCCTAATTCCCAAGGAAAACCCTAAAATTGGAATAGAAATCCTAAGAATGATGATGATATTGAATAAATATTAATAAAAGGAAATTGGTATGTTTATTTTAGGATTCTGTTCATGATTGGTTGCTTGATTGGGATTTCTATGTTCTGATTAATTCTGTATCTGAATCTGCAATACAAGTATGTGCTTACGCTTATGAATATCTCGAGTTAGTTTTCCGAGATTTACCGAAGTTTTCATCGATGTCATGAATTAACTATTGGATGATTTTAATTCATGCAAAATATAATATGGATATGACTATCACCTAATATATGTGCCTACTAGCTCAGATCATGGTCCCCTCTGTGGCTTAATAGTTGACCTAGTATATGGCTACCTAGAGGGTAGGTCCATCAGGTTATTGAATGACTTAGCATATGGCTACCTAGAGGGTAGGACCATCAAGTCATAATGAGTTAGATATTGGGATATCTTTGGGTAGTGCCATGTGACCCTATTAACCTATGTATTGGCTACCTGTAAGGTAGGACCATGGGGGTAAAGATCTACCTTTATAGAGGTATCATATAAGTCCACTACAGGGACAACTCAGAGTTGGGGATAGGTATGAGTAGTATGGCTTAAAACGTAATCTTGGTTGTTAAATGATTAATTGAATGATTATGTTGTTAACATATTTGCATGATTATTGTTTCCCCCACATACCAACTTCGGATGACCGACGTTTTGTTTGTCGGCGTTTTAGGTACATGAAAAGAACAAATAGTAAAGTGGCATATGTGGTATTAAATGAGAATTAAAGTGCAAAGGAGGATTAGATAGATTAGTATCTGTGTGGATATAAGTTTTGAAATCCTAGTTTTAAAAGGTATGCAAAGTTTTTTTTACCATATTTTAGTATAGTTGGTAGAATTTAATAATTGTTAATGATTATTTGTCAAACCTTTGATCCGGGTTATTAGTTAACGACTCTGTCCTTTCGGTCTCCCTTAATTGGGGATTACCAGGACGCAGGGTCGTAACAATTGGTATCAGAGCGTAGGTTCCTCACTTAATCATTAATAATTATTAAATTTTACAAATTCCATAGAACCCAAGGGAGTTATTAGAGGATTATCAGAAAGACGGAGGTGTCTAGAAAAGGATCACGACCGGGGGTTGGCAATATTTTCCTCCGCACCGCTAGTCGGAATACGAGGACTCCTGGATTTGTGTGACTGCATGGCCAAAGTCTTAGGGTTTGAATCGAAATAAGATACCTTTAGGACTTTTTCATCCGATTCATCCCTTCTCATCACAAAATTCTGTTAAGGACCTAAAGGATTAGGGTTTTCTTTCTTATCCTCACCCTCTTGAGGAATGGGTAAGGTTAATAATGTTTAAGGAATCCTCCACCAAATTAATGAAAAGCATGTAAATAAGATGTCATGGACATAAGCTTAATAGATTAAGTGCAAATTAAAGAATAGATACATGTTGAGGACGTATGACATAAGTTGTCATGTCCTCAGAAGAGACCTGAGGCTAGACCTTCTTGTCGGGAGGATAAGTCAGTCTTGGAGAAAGAGATCTCCATTGCAAGTAGAGACTTGGCACATCCTCTGAGGATGATGCTAACCCTAACCCTAAGTGAAGGTTAGAGAGAGATAACATGATGAGTTAGATGTCATGGTAGACCAGGTGTTTGAAAGGACATGCCTTTGGGATGCCATATGATCCATGGGTGACCTAGCACCTTTGGCAACCCAACCCTGGGGAGGGTCGTGCATGTTAGGGTAAAAGATAGCTCCTTAGATGATGATGCTAGTGAAGGACCTTAGAAACCCTATGGGCTTATGCAAGTAGGGCATAGCATGCACCCAAGGTACATTAGTAGTGTGAGTAAAGGGTTGAAACCCTAACCAAGAGAGTATGAAGGATGGCTTATGAAATAAGCATACATAACTATGGATAACCTTGAGCAAAGCATAAGTTGAACATAGGCTTCATCCAGGTAGGGGCATGCTTTTGAGGTCGACCCTTCATGAAGAAAGAACCTCTAATGTTGAGGTTGGTTGTAGGGTTAGAGAGAGAGAAGGACACCAAGAAACAAGGTCGTAAACCTAGACCCCGAGATATGAGGAACAGTGAGGAGTCGAGGATGATGTGACCTAAGTGGATGATAGTGGTCGCCACGTGCTTGATCCCTAGGCTTTGCCGACATGTCTTGGTTACCATGAGAAGAACCAAACCATAGAGAGAGGATGAGTCTGCTGGTACCTCTATACCTATGGTATAGATGAGAAGGAGAGTTCCTTAGACGCGGAGAGGTATAGTATCAGGTTATGAGGTCTTGTACCTTGTTGATTGTCCTTGAGGAGGACTCAACTTTAAAGTGTTGATCAAGGAAAAAGATGACAGGAAGTGTATGTCATACCCGTTACATGTTTGGTTTGTGGTTAAGAGATAGAGTATGCAGTTGGACACCTACAAGTGAACCTAGGGTCCCTAGGCCTAAGAGGGGAAGTGGTGTACCTAATTCTCATGATGAGAGTTGAGTTCCTATAGAAGCGAGCATGATACTCCTCATATATAGAGGAAAAGGGGAAACCCTTAAGTTTAAGGTATGTTTGATGAACCCCTCATAACTAGGTTGATGATAAAGGAAAGTATGATCTCGATCCAACATTGAGGAAAGAGGACAAGTCTGACTTAGCATGGTTCAATAGGTGATCTGCTTGTGCCTTAATAGCTTGCTAGGGTTAAGTAGGCTCATGTGGATGTAAACCCTAGACCTAATAGCTATTGTGACCTTGTTGTCAAGAGATAGTTTTCCTCCCATCCTGGGAGAGGGACCCCTTTGGTAGGGTATATAACAGTTTTGTTGGTTTAAGGTAACCTAAAGAGGTCTCAAAGGATCTTGAGAAGTTAAGTGAAAAGTACATGGTAGGAGAATGAACCTGTAGACCCATAGATATCCATCTCTAGGTGCATGCGGAATGAGTTACCATGCAGGTAACCGGTAAGGATCCTGACCAAGGTGGACAGGTCACCATGACCCCTATGAAAGGATGGATGTCAGCCCATGTATACAAAGAGAGATGATGAAGGCTTGGGCGAGGTTCTAAGTTGGACATGTACTATAAATGGAGAATCCTAAGTCTATCCTAGGGTCAGGTAGGGATAAGACCGATGAAAGTAGGAGTTGCCTAATTCCCCAGTTGCACATGACCATAGGGTCGGGAGGTAACAACTATCATTGTCTGAGGGCCATGGGTTAGGAGATTGATCACCTTCATGAACTCATGGGACCCAAAAGGCATATGAGTAGGGCACTCTCTTGATGCATGAGGGAAGAAGGATGACCCCAAAAGTGCCGACACCCTATAGACCTAGAGGAGATGACCAAGGATTGTGAGGTGACCCAAGTAGGTTCGAAACCAGTTTTCCATGGAGGTAACTTGAATATCAAGATGATTGTAATATAGAAGCATAAACAACACGTTTCAACTTAGATTTAAAGGTGTACTGGCAAGTTGGGATGTACCATCTCTACTCTTGGAACAGGAAGAACTCTGTATTTGGACCACAGCTAAATGCTTATTTCCTCTTGTTATGGGAGTGAGAGATAGGACAATACGCATTCCATACACCAAGGATAAAAGATGATGTGAGTTGGAATGTTGTTGAGAGGCATGCGGATAGAGAGGATAGCATGACCTGGTAACGTGTATGATACATGGATGGTTTGCAAACGCTAAAGAGAAATAAGGTAGTCATCTTAAGGATGTTTTTAGCATGAGCGATGAGTTATACCAGGTTGAATTCAAAAACCAAGAGGCGAGTCTTACAAGGTTGAGTTTGATCACCATGTTGATGAGATCAGAGAGTGTACTAGATGAATACAGACCTAGAGTTGAGATGGGATGATGAGTGGAATACATAGAGGTGTTTGTTACCTTATACCTAAGGATGTAAAGTGGTAATGGATACTCTGCTTGAGTTATAGATGCCTAGTTTGGCTAGAAGAGGTTGTTTGGCTAACCCTATGTTTGGAAAGGAGAGGTGTTTAGATAACACTCAGATGTAACGAGATACGTTGAAAAGTTAAGGATTGTTTGGTTAGCCAGTCTAGTCCTTGATACAATGAAAGGATGGTGGTAGAACCTCGGATGCACTTCTTTGGAAAAGAAGGTGATGAAACCCAGACCAGAGTGGTTTAGGGTTTCAGAGGAATCGATCTGAGGAATCATGACATACAGGAAATCATGATAGAAGATCACCATACACCGTGGTTCTACCAAGACAGTAAATGGCAATAGCACTTTGGATGCTTAAGATGAAGTTGCATGTGGTACCATGGAAGCTAGGAGGTAAAGGATGAACCCCAGTAACCCAGTGTATTGATATAGAGGACAAAAGAGTCCCTGAGAGGGAATGGGAGCTCATCACTATGGATGTTGTGATAGGTCTCCCCTAGACCAAGGAAGGTCGAGATGCAATATGGGTTATGGTAGATCGCCTTACCTAGATGACATGAGAAAGAAAGAGTTCTGTCCAGGGATAGATCTGGTTGAACTACCCATGAGAGAGATGGTTCAACTAAACCATGAAGCGAGTCCAAAGGTTCTTGAGTTTGACCTAAAGGTTCCCTTCCAAAAGGTGGAAGTAGGTACATGAAGAACTCGATGTTAGTACAGTTTATCACGCCTAACTAATGGTTAGTATGATCCAGACTAAAGGGTCTGATGAGAGCATATGTGCTCGTTCAGGTTGATGGTTAGAGATATTTCTTTTCCTATGAAAGATGTAACGATGACCACCATAGCCAGTATTGGGATTTAAAGAAGCTCTGTAAGGGAGGTTGTGTCGGTCACCACTTAAGTAAGGTGATGTTGGTGAAAGGACCATAGTGTGTGTAGATGAAGTCGCTTTGAACGTGCAATGGATGAAAGGAGCCTAGAGACGACAAGAGTCGTGAGCGGATGCAAAGTAGTCTGACATGCAGGTCACTGTGGGAAATATGTGACATGAAAAATCCGACCCCTCTGAGCTACAACTAAGGAAGCTGGGTCCCCGATACATGGGTCCATTTGAGATGGATTGGTGGAGAAGATTATGGTTGACTTTACCCCTCAGGATAAAGTAATGTGTGATGAGTTCCAGGTGTCTGATTTAGAGCACTATGTGAGGTACCCCAACCATGTGCTGAGCAATGAACCTAGTGAGCCCCAAGGGAGGCTGAAATAGCCTAAGTCACCCGTGCCGTTATAGACGACAGGATGAAAGAAATCAGAGAAAAGAATATGTGATGATACATGTTCTTTGGAAGCACCATGAGTACGGTAAAGCCACATAGGGGCCAATGATGGACATGGAAAAGTCTTATCCTAAATTGTTTGTTTGCTTGATAAAATTTTGAGGTCAAAATTCCTATAAGAGGGGAAGGATGTTACAACCCCAATTTTTGGGTTTATTTGGTGAGAAATGTAATTTTGCATAATAAGGATATTTGAACAAATAATGATATGATGTATTGGGTTTTTGTTTACAATAGCCTTGATGTTTGTGTTGTGGGATTTATTGGCTATTGGGCCCAAATAATAAGAAAATTCAATTAGTGAATGAATAATTGAATATTCGAGAAAAGAATAAGATGGAAACCTTTAGAAGGCAAATCCAAAGAAGGATTTCGTGCCTCTTGGGTTCCTTGGGTTCCAAGGAGTCCAAAGTTGCATAAAGAGTGCAATAAGAACAGAAAAGATCAATTAAGTATTTCTTTATTAAGAAAGAAATTGAAAATAATGATAAGATGTGGAAAACAAGTGAAAAGAGATATAATTGAGTTATCCTTTGTGGAATTTCGTATCCCAAGGATTCCTAATGATAAAAGGAATACCAATGAGGAAAATAAAAGAGAAATAAAGAGAAACCCTCAAAAAGAGATATTTTAATAAGAAATAAATAAGATAATGGGAAATAATGAAGTTTAATGCATTTGGATGCATCTAGAAGGATAATGAGTATCCAACAAAAGGATTTCAAAATAATAGAGTTTCTTGGGACCCAAGGAGTCCCAATAAAGAGTGAAGAGAGAGAAAATACCAAATTTCAAAATAAAAGATAATATGATACATTATTAATGAATTTGGTGATATTGATAAAAATGAAGTATTTTCTATTAAAAGAAAATAGAATTTCGCGCCAATGGATTAAAAGGGCAAGAATAGTGATAATATGAGAAAGGATTTTCGTTTTTCTAAGTATCCATGAGATAAGGAATATCCAGGAAGAAAAAGGAGAGAGAGAATATTTCTTCTCTTTGAAGAAATTGACTTCCTACTTGGAAAGGGACTCTTGGACTCGTGGACAACCCACCTAGGGCTTTGTACCCTCCTCTATAAAAGGTTGGGACCTCTGGGGCGAGCCCAAGTAAATCCCTGCATCCTTTCCTCTCTCATCTCCCTCTTCTTCTACATCCTTTTTCGTCCAAAACCCTAGTCATGGGTTTGGTGTTTTCCCTGGAGCAACAGAAAGTGCAGGTCTTCTTGATGTAGTGGGTGTACCCCGATGACCTAGGGACGATCGACCCTCGTCCCCCAAGCTCTCGACCTTTCGCATTGACCTACAGCAGTCCTGCATGACCAGTCGAGAGTCGCGACTCTAGGCATGCTGGTTTGGCCACCGTGGCTGCAAAGAGGAGGTGCCCTGGGTCTGGCGGAGGTTGACGGAGGAGGGGCAGCGGTTTCCGGCCACCCTCGGGCCTTGGAGCAGAAGGGATGAACCCCCCAGAGCCTGCAAATGGCGCCGCAGGCGCTAGGTCGTGCAAGGTAGAAGATGGAGTGGCCGTTGGAAAAAAATGCCCTTCGCGAGATGAAGGCGCGCACAACTTAACCAAGGGCATAACAGTCATTGCATTATGTTTGCAATCAGCCAACGTTCATGGAAACCGATGACGTGGCATCCTCCGATTGGCCAAGTAAGTAAAATCTTGCTAAAATCGTATTAATTCTAGGAATCTTGGATTAAAACAAGTCTTATATGAAAATTGATCCTCAGAACGAGAGGAACACAAAGAAATTATGTATGAAGCCTAATTATGCTTGAAACTCAAAAAGTATAGGGTTTTACATCTTTTGATGCATTAATTGATAGAAAACCCCTAGAATGATGTAAAAACGAACATGATGAATCTTTTATATGTTTTTGATCAATTTTAACCTGTTATGAATAAAAGGAATGATAAAATCATAAAAGATGATTAATATGTTGGTTTTAGGGTTTTATGATCATGAACATGGTGTAATGGACTAAAAATCTTGATTTGAGTAAATATGAGTTTTAGTGGCCATAACACGATATTGCAAGAATACAATTGTAATATAATGATTCTTGAACATAGTTTGGATTAGAGAATCCTTAATAAAGGTAATTAAGATGATTAGGTTTTTTTAGGAAACCTTAGAAACCCTAAATTGAATATAAAGGATACATCTTTGAAGACTAATAGGTTAATTTGAAAGATATTAACCTGTTGATTAATAATATAGAGTTTTCATCCGTTTGGTATACAAAATTGGTAGTTTTAGGGTTGTAATCCATAAATGAAGAATAATTCATATGGGAACCCTAATTGGGGTAAAAGAAGAGGAAAACCATGATATTTCAGATTAAGGAAGTAAATTACTAAATGATGATCCTAAGACTGTTAAGAATATTAAAAGGAGAGAATTTAAAGGTTTTAAGTAGATTTGATGAAATAGGGTTCTTAATAAATAAGAATGGAGGAAAAACCCTTATTCCCAAGGAAAGCCCTAAAATTGGAATAGAAATCCTAAGAATGATGATGATATTGTATAAATATTAATAAAGGGAAATTGGTATGTTTCTTTCAGGATTCTGTGCATGATTGGTTGCTTGATTGGGATTTCTATGTTCTGATTAATTCTGTATATGAATCTGCAATACATGTATGTGGTTACACTTATGAATATCTCGAGTTAGTTTTCCGAGATTTACCGAAGTTTTCATCGATGTCATGAATTAATTGTTGGATAATTTTAATTCATGCAAACTATAATGTGGATATGACTATCACCTAATATATGTGCCTACTAGCTCAGATCATGGTCCCCTCTGTGGCTTAATAGTTGACCTAGTATATTGGTACCTAGAGGGTAGGTCCATCAGGTCATTGAATGACTTAGTATATGGCTACCTAGAGGGTAGGACCATCAAGTCATAATGAGTTAGATATTGGGCTATCTTTGGGTAGTGCCATGTGACTCTATTACCCTATGTATTGGCTACCTGTAAGGTAGGACCATGGGGGTAAAGATCGTCCTTTATAGAGGTATCATATAAGTCCACTACAGGGACAACTCAGAGTTGGGGATAGGTATGAGTAGTATGGCTTAAAACGTAATCTTGGTTGTTAAATGATTAATTGAATGATTATGTTGTTAACATATTTGCATGATTATTGTTTCCCCCACATAACAACTTTGGCTGACTGACATTTTGTTTGTTGGCATTTTAGGTACAATGAAAAGAACAAACAGTAAAGTGGCATATGTGGTATTAAATGAGAATTAAAGTGCAAAGGAGGATTAGATAGATTAGTATATGTGTAGATAGAAGTTTTGAAATCCCAGTTTTAAAAGGTATGCAAAGTTTTTATTTTTACCATATTTTAGTATAGTTGGTAGAATTTAATAAATGTTAATGATTATTTGTCGAACCTTTGATCTGGGTTATTGGTTAACGACTCTGTCCTTTCGGTCGCCCATAATTGGGGGTTACCGGGAGGCGGGGTCGTAACTATAGGGGTGATACAATTGAATAATTGTCCCAGCGAGAGTTATAACTCTTCGCCAGAAGCATTGTTATATTAATAAAGGAATAACATTATGTAGTAAAACTACAAACATTCAACAGCAGGTTTACCATTGTGTAAACTAAGTGAAGCAACCTTCTCTTTAAGCAATCATTTCAATTATAACTTAATTGAATGACAAGACATATAACATTAAGGAATATGAAGAACATGTATACTAGTTATTTAACTAGAGCACTATAAACAGTGTAACATCAATCATTGTTTCTCGTAGTTCAACCCTAGCAGTTATGCTACACGACTGATTAGGTTTTTCAAGCATATTTATGCCCCGAGGAGATGAGTTACACCTCTCATACTCCAACCGACCATTACGATATCACAATCGGTACCATACATAGGTCATCAGAAGAGCCGGATTCCTGTGACCTCATCCTCCTCAGTCACTATGAGGAACAACATGCAGGACATCTTGTGTCTCTTCCATAATAACTTTCTAGGGTATTCTGGGAACTTCGCTATTAGAGTTAAAGTGGCATCTTGTACTCTCTTAACCATCGAGGGATTTCTTGTTTATCTCACATCGATGCGGCATTAACAACATCATTGGGAGATTAGTGATACATCATCCCGACATAAACATGTAATGAAGTATTGGGAGATTACAGGTACATCTCACATCAAATCCTACATTAGGACGTAAGGATATTCGCGTCCATAACCCCCACATACTCAAAAGTATGCTCTCCAAGAGTTCCCTTAGGAAAACCTATTTCACCATCATTTAACTTATGACAATGATGGATCTATGGTCAAGGATCTACATGATATCATTATACTTGATTATTTAAGTACATTATGGCATTCTTTTAGCATCAGGCATGTTTTCAAACATAAACCAATAAGACAATTGCTATAAAGAAGAAGTACTAATTGTATCAAGTTCATTTCACATCCAGTTATTATTGGGATATCAATCCCTAACCATCTCATCATTATGATTCAGGAATATGGGTATTCAAACCCTTAGATCATCAAAACACTTGTTACCAAGTAACATATTGATGACTTGATGGCAATATAGACATTTCTCATGGCTCATATAGCCTATTAGTCTCATATGTTACCTCTTACTAGGCAACATAGCATATCATTACTTTCAAAACTCATAAAGTGCTTTTAATGAATATGACATCATAACCCTTACCTGACTATGATCACTTCTGTATAAAAACCTGCATGATTAGCACAATTGATAACATGCACATTTTGTCTATATAAGCACAGTATAAATTATTTCCTAACTCAATCATAGAGTTTCATGCTTAAAAGCTTAACCCAGAATTAGGGTTTACTGTTCACATCATCACATTACCCTAGATTAGGGTTTACTATTCACATTACATCACATTACCCTAGATTAGGGTTTACTATTCACATAACATCATATTACCCTAGATTAGGGTTTACTATTCACATAACATCACATTACCCTAGATTAGGGTTTACTATTCACATTACCCTAGATTATGGTTTACTATTTACATTACATCATATTACCCTAGATCAGGGTTTACTATTCACATTACATCACATTACCCTAGATTAGGGTTTACTATTCACATTACATCACATTACAGTGAATTAAGATCATACTAACATTATGTATGAGGATTGCTTCCATTAATGCCCTCAAATTAGGTTAAGATTCATTAACCATCATAATTAGGGTTTCCATGATCTCACTATGAAGGATCATACCCTAATTAGATGTATTCATACATATTGGGAGCTTGTTACTTGATTCTCATTCATATTAGGAGTCTTCTCTCTTCTCTTACTATTAGATGATGTTTACATCACTCTTGATTAGGTTAAATCAAATCAACCTTGACAACATAAGTTATGTCATCACCATTCTGGTCATTAGGGTTTACTTGATCAAGGGGGTATTAGTCATACTATCCCATCAAGGGTACTTTTTTAATGTTCACCATTGATCATTATATTCATTAATCCACTAATTACTTGATCCCTTAATCACTTTAGGTATCTATAGGGTTTAGGTTAATCAATCACTAAACCATCTTGACCACTAAGGCATCAAATGTTCTTGACCTTTTTAGACCCCAAAAGGTCTTGCACTTCAAACCCCCAAACGGTCTTGGATGGACCTTGAAATCATTTGGTGTTTTGACCGTTTGGTCCCTTTGACTTTTAAAACCGTTTGATAAAGTGCACAGTCAAGACCGTTTGCCCAAGGTGGGATGATGACCGTTTGGTCTTGTTGATCGTTTGGTCAAATTTGGCTTTGAAACCACATGGACAAATTGATCATGAAACCACATGGTCACCAAACAGTTTGGGATCGTTTGGTCCCAAACGGTCTGGAGACCGTTTGGTCCAAACCATCTCAAAACCGCATGGACCAAAAAGTGTCTCAACCATTTCAATCGAGTTAGGGTTTCCAAGGTTGAACCCCTCAATTGTGCATGCACTTGTTAGCCACTTATCCATTGAGTCAATTAGGTCAACCCTAAACTGATTTGACCCTCAATTGATCACCAATTAGGGCTTGGATCAATTGTATTAGGGTTTGGAATCGATCATCCTTCAACATGTTTCAACATGAGTCTAATTGAAATTGAAACCATTGAACCATCATTCAATTTGGTCATGACCTAACCCCAAAAGGTCTTGGGATCGTTTGGAAATCCTCCAAATGGTCTTGAGACCGTTTTCTCAAGTCAACACCAAAAACTAACTCAACCTATTAAGGTTTGACACATAGATTTAATCATTAGGTCAATAATCGATTATACTTCAACTTGTTGCCTTTAAATCTTCAACCACTTAACCATGGTCAACCCTAGACCTCCAAATGGTCTTGCGTGACCCCCAAACGGTCTTGGGATCATTTGGACATCCTCCAAATGGTCTTGAGACCGTTTTTCCATTATTTCATCAAAACCAAGTCATTCTCTTAAGGGTTGAACCCTAGATTTGGTCACAAAATCAGCACTTAATTGTTTAACAATTTGATATCATTGGAGCCTCAATTGGTCAAACCCTCTTACGCCTAAACCTCCAAGTGGTCTTGAGTGATCACCAAATGGTCTTGAGACCGTTTGGGTGATCCCCAAATGGTTTTGAAACCGTTTGGGTCACTCAACCCAAACTTCAACATGATTGTATTATTGAAAACAACAACTAACCCGCTTAGGGTTTAGGTGATTAATATGCCTTCAATTGGTTATTATCTTGGAATTACTTGATGAATTTTGGTGGGTTATTAGTCCATAATGTTTACAACCGATCTCCAAATGGTAAATGCCTGGTCAACGCATCCAAACGGTCTTGGATTGTTTGCTTCCATGCGTTCTTGGCTGAAACCGTTTGCTTTCAAATGGTTTGAAACCGTTTGCTCCCAAACGGTTTGGGAAACCGTTTGTGCAAGAGGTGGAAGACCGTTTGCTAAAGTTGCTTTTTGGATAAACATTGATATTAACCAATTGAGAGCTTAATCAAGGACTATGATTGTACGATTGATTACCATCCAGGCAAGGCCAATGTGGTTGCAGATGCCTTGAGTAGGAAATCAGCAACATCAACCATGGATAGAGCACAACTAAGTTCTTTGCTATGCTCTAGGAGAGATATGATTATCTCTTTAAGGCAAGACAATGTGCAGTTGAAGGCATCATTGTTAGCAGGTTTGTTAGCTGAGATGCAGATTAAACCTACCCTAAGAGAGCAGATAAAGGAGGCATAACAAGTAGATGTTGCAGTTCAGCAGATTAGATCTGAGTTTGGTGATGAGAAGCGAGAAGGTTTTCATGAGTCAGATGACCAGGTGGCATGCTATCATGGAAGGATGATAGTGCCAGATGTAGATAACCTGAGGAAGTTAGTCCTGGAAGAAGCTCATTCTTCAATGTATGCTATGCATCCAGGGAGCACCAAGATGTATCGAAACTTAAAAGATATGTATTGGTGGCCTGGGATGAAGAAGGATGTAGCTGAGTTTGTTCTGAGGTGTCCTGTGTGTCAGCAGGTCAAGGCTGAGCACCAGAGACCTGCAGGGACAATGCAACCTTTACCCATACTACAGTGGAAGTGGGACCATGTGACCATGGACTTTGTTGTTGGCCTACCCAAGACAAACAAAGGACATGATTCCATTTGGGTAGTTGTTGATAGGTTGACAAAGACAACACATTTCTTACCTGTCAAAACAACCTATTCTGCTGAAAGGTTATCCCAGTTGTATGTTCAAGGGATAGTGCGGTTGCACGAAGTTCCTATCACTATAGTTTTTGACAGAGGTCCCCAGTTTACAAGTCATTTTTGGGAACAGTTACACAGAGCCTTAGGCACGAAGTTAAGGTTTAGTACAGCCTTTCATCCACAGACTGATGGACAGTCGGAAAGGACTATACAAACCTTGGAAGATCTGTTGAGAGCATGTGTTCTCCAGTTTACCAGTAGTTGGGATCTACATCTGAGCTTAATAGAGTTTGCCTATAACAATAGCTATCAGCATAGCATTGATATGGCACCATATGAAGCCTTGTATGGTAGACGTTGTAGATCACCCTTGTGTTGGTATGAGACTGGTGAGCACCAGTTGTTAGGCCCTGATCTTGTGCAGCAAACTACAGAGAAGATTAAAGTAATACAACAATAGCTTAAGACTGCACAAGATAGACAGAAGTCGTATGCTGATAAACGTCGTAGACCCCTAGAATTCCAGGTTGGAGACAGAGTGTATCTCAAGGTCTCACCTTGGAAAGGAGTCCTTCGTTTTGGAAGAAAAGGGAAGCTAGCTCCTAGATATATGGGGCCTTATCCAATTGTTGAAAGAGTTGGGAAGGTGGCCTATAGACTAGAGTTACCCTAGGAGTTACAGAAGCTACACCCTGTCTTCCACATTTCCATGCTGAGGAAATGTCACCCAGACACCGAGTCAGTTCTACAACCTGTGGAAGTAGAATTGAATGAAGATATAACATATGAGGAGGGACCAATGTCAATCCTCGATAACAGAACTAAAAAGTTAAAGAAGAAGGATATAAGCCTTGTAAAAGTCCTCTGGAACCATCGTGGTGTTGAAGAAGCCACTTGGGAAGTAGAGGATGAGATGAGAAGGAAATACCCTACTCTTTTCTTATAATACGCTTTATCGATTTCGGGGACGAAATCCTTTTGAAGGGGTGAAGAATTTGTAACATCCCTGACCTGGGTTATAACCTAACCCTGGAAGTTTTGCCTAAATATGTAATTATATACTTGTTAACACTCCCTGGCATGTAATTAAGTTCCTCAGGAACATATAATTTCAAATTTTTCTCCTTTTTGTATAAAGTTGTAGCATTGTGTTGTATGCAGGGACCTATGTGCAAATTACCTAGTTTAAGGGTTGAACTTGCAAAATCACAAGGTTAAGATGTTTCTCTGATATTGAAACATCATGAGGATGTCTATGATGAAGTTTGAGGGATTTCCCAAGCTTGAGCTCCAAGGTGCAGCTATGGAAGCAATCCCCATGCTTAGAAACCCTAATTTGGAGTAAAATGCAATTTACCCAAATTTAGGGGTGCAACTTGTAATTCTTAATATCTAGAACATCTTTTCTGACTCTTATCATCATTTAGAGTAGAAATGATGAAAGGGGCACATCAAAGACTAATCAGATAAGAAAAGTAATCTTTGTGGTAAAAGACACCTAATTTGGGTATGGAAATCTTTCATGGATGTACCCTAGTTGTAGGTTGGCTTCTTTTACCCTTAGATCTTGAAATTTCATGAGATTTGCATGAGGATAGATGGGTTTGGACGTGCCCTTGAGCAAGGAGGGACCTAGATGTGATTTCCAATCTTGTGAGGTCCTTAGGGTGTAAAAGGGGCTAAAGTATATAAGCCACTTCTTTACAAGATAAGTGAACAATCTTTCCTTCCCTTCACTTCTCTTCTCTTCTTGCTCAAACGACCAAGGATAGCTCTGGAGCTCAGGGGGACGACCAACCTGTTCTAGGTAAGAGAACACCACCTTCTAGCTCGAATTCATGTATGAATTCACTCCTTAAGGTTGGTTTTGTGGTTAGCTTACTTAGTCTTCTTGTTCTAGCTAATCAACCCTACGTTTCCTTGGAGAATTCACCTCTGACCAAGTTGTGGAAGCTCAAGGACGCCATTAAAGCTTGGAGCTTGAAGTCTTGGAGCTCTAGAATCAACCTTTAGGCGGGTTTTATAACTCTAAACTCTTGCTTTATATGTATGCTTAATTCTTGCAAATTTACTTGGTAAATTCTTCTTCTACCTCCCTTCTTCCTTGCACTTTTGCAAGCAAAACAGTGGGAGAACCGACCTTGCTAGAGGTTGAAGATGAGGGGCATGATTCCCTATGTTACTTTATCAAACGACCTTGGACCCTTTTGGTCCAAACGGTTGCAAACCGTTTGGGGTCAAACGGTTTCAAACCGTTTGCCTTCAAACGGTCTTGCAAGACCGTTTGGATTGAAACGGTCTCAAGACCGTTTGATAGGGTTGACCAAGGGATGACCGTTTGAGGGTCTGTTCATAAAATATTGAATTTCATTCTTGCAAAGAATCAAAGCTTAATTCCTAACCAATTGAGAGTTGAAGGCACTTCAACATGTAAACCCTAATCGGATCAAAAGTGCTGATTTGATGTATAGATCTTGATGAGTTTTGGGTTGAAGGACCCCAAACGGTCTCAAGACCGTTTGGGGGTTCCTCCAAACGGTCTCAAGACCGTTTGGGGGTTCCTCCAAACGGTCTCAAGACCGTTTGGGGGTTCCTCCAAATGGTCTCAAGACTGGTTGGGGGTTCCTCCAAATGGTCTCAAGACCGTTTGGGCACAACCCAAGACCGTTTGAAGGTCTAGGGTTGAGTTAATCTAAGGGTTTGAAGGTCCAATGACAAGAAGTTGATGAATTGAGAAAATTGCTGATTTTTGACCAAATTGGATTTCAACCCTAGTCAAACCGAGTTATATTTTGGTCAAACTTTGGGCAAATGGTCTCAAGACCGTTTGGATGATGTCCAAACGACCTCAATACCGTTTGGGCCAAGTTTGAGCCAATTGGAGGTCAATTGATAGGTTCAACCTTGAATTGATTCACATTGTTGAACATTGATGACCAACCGATTTGAAACCCTAATTGAGAAAGATTGAACCCTAATTGGCTTTCAATTGAGGGTCAATTTGATGTCTAATTGACTAAGGCTAACCCTAATTGACTCATTTTGTAAGGGGTTAACATAGCTTTGTCCAATTGAGGGCTTCAACCTACACTTTCATGAACTTTGGTAACCTTTGAACCACTTTGGAGGTCCAAACGGTTTGAGCCCATTTGGACCAAACGGTCTCAAGACCGTTTGAGGTCAAACGGTCTCAAGACCGTTTGGGTCGAAACGGTCTTGACGTATATTTTACTACGCGCTTAAACGCAAGTATACGCGTCGAGTAATATAGGCCTTGTGAGGCCCAAGTTGAACTCAGGGATATGTGAATTATTGGAGACTTCTACTAACTAATTGCAATCAGCTAGGCCGAATAACAAAGTAGGGTTTTGTTGTTGAAATTAAAAGAAAATAAAAATCAAACAAAGAAAACAATCGATTAAAGGTTAATTTAATCAATTCAAAAGGATATCTTTAGGATGGCGGTTTCACCGCGGGTCAACATTTTATTAGGTTTCATATAATTCCTCACACTTCTCTCTCTATCCGGGTAGTGGCCTGAAACAGAATTACCCACTGTCGTGGTGTAATTCACTACTTAGGTTTAGGTTGATTCCACCATCATAGTAATCATTCCCCTAAACTAAGCGCATTAAGAACGATCTCTCAGTTCCCACCATTAATTTTACAACACCTTTATCAAGGGTTTTATTGATTAATGTAAGTTTCGTCTCTTTTCAACCGTTAATCCTTCTGTCGAAGTGATTAAGGGCATTAAGTTATTATTATGGTGATCAAGCATAACAATATAGATAGAGAAAACAAACTTATACCACGGATTTGAGAGAGGAAATATGAATTATCAATATAAAAATGTCATACAATGCATTCCTGGGCTACTCCCGGTCCTAAAGATGGAGGGTTTTAGCCTCTCATGTTCATCTCACACGAATACATGGTAGAAATGGGGGATTTCATAAGAAAAACGTGAAATAAGTGGGAAACCCCCTGAACGGAGAAGAACCGGTGGATCCTTGGCGTAGAACACGAGCTTCCCCACCTGTCGGTGGTGGAAATCGTCTTCGGCAGCGTCCGAATCACCCAGGATGAGCTTCTGGCCTCCGTTCTCCTTTCTCTCCTTCCTCGGCACTCGTGCAATGCAAAAATGAGATGGTCCTCTCGTGTGGGCGGCCGTCATTAGGTATAAGTCCCTAATTAGGTCGTCAAATAACAACAGCCGTCTGATCAAGATCAAAACAGATCCAACGCATATCTACCGGCGTCGATACCATCGACGCGGGTCGATGGTATCGACCCAGCGGATTAGCGGCAACTTGCTTTCCTTTTCTTATGAGCACATGTGATGATCTCGATACCATCGACTTGAATGTCGATGGTATCGACTTCTGTAGCGTCGATTTTGTCTTTTAGTGATGCTGTAGTTCTCCATGTGTCGATGGCATCGACTAGGGTCGATGGTATCGACAACTTCCTCGCCAGCAACCTGAAGTGATCTCGATGCCATCGACATGGGCATCGATGGTATCGACTCTGTGCTGCTCCTTTCGGCTGGCAACCTGTGGCTTGGTCGATGGTATCGACTTCCGTCGATGGTATCGATGGAAGCAAATACTTGTTTTTCCTGAAATTTCACAACGAGACCAAGTAAATCCACACAATTTATGATAAGATGACAAAGAATGCTCAAAATAGTAAAACAAAGGGGATTTGACATAATAAGATGGCAAAGACCGAAATGAGTGAATTATGCAATATTATCCATAAAAATGAGTAATTAAAGCACAAAACACATATGAAATAGGTCTATAAATGCGACTCAAAATCATCGCATCAAACTCCCCTAAGCTTAAACATTGCTCGCCCTCGAGCAACTAACCCTTAGAATAGAATTGCAGATGTCAACTAAAAATCAACACACCAACCCACATCCCACATGAATCCCACTGGACATTCTCAAACCGGCCTTCCCTAATCACAGAACACTAATTACCCTAAAGGTGACAATAATCATCAATAAGAGAAATTATCCTTCAAACCGATGAACACTATCACATAAGGCAGTTAACATAATAAAATTCGCCGATTCAGCCTTGGTGCATCTTGTGATCGCCTACACTACGTTGCTCGCCCTAACTACCATCTACATGGAAGTTGTTCTCCTGATAAACATGAGTGAGGAGAAATTCACGGTGGCCTACCAATCCGATCAACGGGTGGATGGAATGGGTGGTTCATGGAAGAACTTGGAAGTATTGCACAGTTTCAATATGCATAAAACAAAATGTCCTAAATGATGCAAATGCACATTGAAAAAGCCCTAATGCCTAAAATTGGGTGGAATGATGCATGCACTAACCTTCCACCTCAAAATGAGATGGAAATCTAATTAAGCCACATCATGTACTCAACTTCCCTGTAATGCGAGTGATATCGTTTTCCTTTCTCCCTCTTATTCCATTTCCTTCTAAATTCTCTATTTTATTTTTTTTCTTTTCTCAATTTCTTTTTTTTTGATTTTCAGATTCATCTTTCTTTTAGCCCACATATCCATAATTGCTTAGAGATACATGTATTTGGCTATTTTCTTCATGATTGGAAATCTTATCACTATTTCGAGGGTATGGAACCGTTTAGATCACTTTTTAGGAAAAACTGAGGTACATGGTGTACTTATGCATGAAAATCATGAAAGTTATGAGTGCAACTACATGACATGCACCTAAGGGTAATGTGCATGAATCACTATATATTTTTTCGTTTTATGCAAAAGTATGGAAAATTTCAATGCAAGTCCTATCTAAATGCTATGCACACAAAAGGAATTAAAACTGTACTTTACTTCCAATTCTTTGGTGGATTATGGAAAAATGAAGTCGAATGATCACAAGATTAGGTGACTGAACCTTAGAAGAATATTATGTGTCCCTCCTTACTGACATGTGTCGTAGTTAAAAGGGTTCTTTCTCTTACCTCCAATTAAGGTCTCATTACCATTTGATTAGGTTAGGCTCAAACAACCGTTACTATCCACTTTTCATGTGTCAACGGGGGTATGGGTGTGACATATTGCTTTAAAGTTGACATAATCAATCATTTTCATAGGACAAGTTCCCCAAGGACAACCAAGTTAAGCTATCCAAAAGACACAATTTTTTTTAAATTCCCTTAAATTTTCCCATGAACAACAGCGAGATGACAACTTTTAAGACATCCACGGTTACACTAGATAGATGTGGATCCTAAACAAAAACTAAAAATGCAAGAACAAATAACAAATAAAAAACTAGAAACAACAGAAGAAAAGATAAAAGATAGAGCTGTTCCAGCCACCCCCCTAAGCTTGAATTCGACTATGGCCTCATAGTCAAAAACCAACTTAAGGGTGGAACAGTGATACCCTGATCAATCTTGCGGAGGCAGAGGTGGGTACTGCGGTGCCGTAGGATACCAAGACAGATACTCCCCCTGGAAGCTTGGATCATGTTGGGTCCTCGGCGGAGGCTGTGGATATCCTCCAAAATAGCTTTGACTCCAATAGTGGTCATAAAAGGGCTCTTGTTGCATCTCCATCCGCTGCAACCTATTGTGGAACTGTTCTTGGTTGACGAGGATGAGACGCTCGTTTTCGAACATAGCCCGTTGATTGTCGAGTAGCCGGCTCGTAGTCTCGTGAATGCCAGCATACATGGCCAGATGCTGCTGCTGAGTCTGCTGTATATCCTGCAGCATGGTGTACATTCCCTGCATGGAGTAGGGATCCTCGGCTGGCTGCGAGGGCTGTGGTGATGGCGGCGGGGGCTGAGATGATGAAGACGCACCCGGATGCATCCTAGGACGCTTCCGTGGTGCTACATGTGCTCGAAGAAGTGTGAAAGCCTCCTCTTCCTCCTCGGCCTCGCCTTCTTGCTCGTCGTTGCCGCCTTCTTCTTCGGAGGACTCGATGGCTATGATTGGCCACCGGAAGTGCTGCGCGCCCTCGATGTTGAAGACGTCGTCCGGCAGTGAGCGCTCCTGATACGCTTGGTTGACGTGGCAATGTGCGTACGCCAACCCGTCCCGAAGAAGAAGGAGGTTTGAACGGTGCAAGTGTTGCACGTTCACCTTGCTCCTCGTAGAGATCGGAGTCATGGACTGAAGTTCAGCCCCAAGTAAGACGCCAACTTGGTGACAAGCCCACCAAAATGGATTGGAGCCTTCCTTGTACTCCTCTTCACCGCCAGGACGCGCTGTAGCCAGAACGCCCCCCAGTTGCATGGTTGACGCTTCCGGAGTGAGTAGAGGAAGAACAGATCACTCTCCTAAAACTTGTTCAAAGCTAGATCGCTCCGAGTGAAGAATGTCAAGCTCAACATCCTATGAAGGACCCGGATGAACGGGTGCTCAAAATCTGCTACCGCTGCATTATGGTAGCTCACAGTCTTTCCTGCCGACACTGTAACTAGATCGACAAAGATTTTGTCGTAGTCGGTGCGGGAATCCGGCCTTCGGTGATCATGTGGAGAGTGGAACCAGTTGAAGATTCTATTGAACTGGGCCAGTGTGATGGTGTAGTTGATGTTGAACAACCGGAACGACACCCTGCCCCGGATCCACTCACGATCCGACGCCACCACGTCGTTGGGCATGACGCAGACGTCGAGGGACGCCATAAATTCTGCCACCAGCTCCTTGTAGGTGGGCCATTCGCCAAAAAACGGCTGCCCATCCGCATGGAACTGCAGCTCGTCGGGGCGTCTACTGGTGTGACGTGCTTGTCCATGAAGCACATAGGCCAAATTGGCCTCAAAACCAAGCTCCTGGAGCATGCCCCGATCCACATACCGGGTCGGCTCAATCTTCCGCTTCATTATCTCCTCGTAGACCTTCCTCACCTCCGCGGAAGGATGAACTAGGCGTGGACGAGGGACGGAAGCGGTCGGGGGAGGAACGAACTCCTCGATCTCCATGGGATTAGCGCGCGATGATGAAGCTCCGGCGACATGCACCATGGTTGCGAGAGGATGGGATTAGAAGAAGAGAGCTCGGTGAAGATGGAGAAGAAATTCTCCGCTCGGTGAAGATCCTCGCTCGATGTCGCTTCTCTTCAGTCGTGAAGTGCTCGGGGGAGTGCTCGGCGCAAAGGAGGATGCTTGCTCTGAAGGTGTGACGTCAAATGACGTTGCATGTCTCCTTAAATAGACTTGGCCGGCGCCACTGTTGACCCGTCGATACCATCGATGCGGGTCGATGGTATCGACACATCTCGCTGGTATCCGCCTCCCTTGCAAGTATCGATGGCTGACGTTTGC
The DNA here is from genome assembly GCA_963693085.1 of Alisma plantago-aquatica. Classification (NCBI taxonomy): domain Eukaryota; kingdom Viridiplantae; phylum Streptophyta; class Magnoliopsida; order Alismatales; family Alismataceae; genus Alisma; species Alisma plantago-aquatica. The sequence continues at coordinate 1,270,230,492 of OY856412.1, read as the reverse complement.
TGGATCGAGAAACCCGGATTGCTGACGTGTCGATACCATCGACGGAAGTCATGATATTGACGCAGCACCCGGATCACTGACGTGGCTGTTGCGATCATCGTCGATGTCTGTGTGAGGATCGGTGACATGGCTGTCAATACCATCAACGAGGGTCGATGGTATCGACTTGCTTTTATTGCGACACCGCCGTTTTGTTGCATTCAACCTGTGATCATGTCGATACCATCGACGAGGCCGTCGATGGTATCGAGTTGACTGAGCAAATTTCTTCTGAACTTCTCCAGAGATCTCGATGGTATCGACCGGGGTGTCGATACCATCGACAATTTTATTGCGACCTGCCTGTGACCATGTCGATAGCATCGACATGGCCGTCGATGGTATCGACGCAGTGTGATTTTTGCAGCAATCAACCTGAACCCATGTCGATACCATCGACCAATGTGTCGATGGTATCGACCCTGCCTGTGCCTGCACATTTAACAAACGGATCAAGGTATCTTCTTTAAACTAAGATTTAACCGAAATAAAAGCAATCTATGACTACAATTAAAACTATCCTAATGTACCAATGGTTGGGTTGCCTCCCAACAAGCGCCCTTCTTTAGCGTCTTAGGCTAGACGTCTTCCCATTATCTCATTCATGCACAAGTGAAATGAGTTTGACCTCATTCACTTTCCTCTTGTAGTTTTCACCAAAATAAAACTTCAAGTGTTGCCCGTTCACCAAGAACATGGCATCTCCATCACGCACAAGAATCGCTCCGTGCGGTCTCACCTCTTCCACTATGAAGGGTCCACTCCACTGGGATTTCAGCTTCCCGGGATGCAATTTAAGATGGGAGTTGAACAATAGAACGTTGTCTCCCTTCTTGAACATGCGCATCTCGATATGTCGATCGTGGATCAGCTTCGTGCGCTCCTTGTAGATGCGGGCATTCTCATATGCCGTCATGCGTAGCTCATCCAATTCATTCAATTCAAACATCCTCTTTTTCCCGGCTTCATCATAACTCAAGTTCAGCCTTCTTAGCGCCCAATGGGCCTTGTGCTCTAGCTCCACCGGAAGATGGCAAGCCTGGCCATACGCCAACCGAAAAGGCGTGGTGCCTATAGGTGTTTTTTACGCCGTTCTATACGCCCAAAGTGCGTCCGGTAGAAATGCACTCCAATTTTTCCTCGTGGATGCCACAGTCCTTTCTAGAATCTTCTTGATTTCCCTATTTGAGACCTCCACTTGTCCTTGCGTCTGTGGATGATATGGGGTGCCGATGTTGTGCTTCACCCCATATTTCTTCAAAAGTGTCGCAAATTTCTGATTCTGGAAGTGTGTACCTCCATCACTTATGATCATTCGGGGTATCCCGAACCTGCAGAAAATGTTCTCCTTGACAAACCTGCACACTACATTCGAATCATTAATCCTTGTGGGGATTGCCTACCCACCCACTTTGACACATAATCAACAGCAAGTAAGATATATCAATTTGAATTTGAGGACACAAAGGGTCCCATGATGTCAATGCCCCATAAGTCAAATACCTCAACTTCCTGAAACACATTCAGGGGCATTTCTTGTCTCCTTGAGATGTTACCTACGCGTTGGCACGGGTCACATTGCCTAACAAAATTATAGGCATCCCGGAACAAAGTGGGCCAATAAAGGACGCTCTCCAACACTTTGGCTGTTGTCCGTGAACTAGCATGGTGCCCTCCCATAGGCGACACATGGCAATGGTGGAGAACACTCTCGTACTCCACCTCCGGCACACACCTGCGAAGAATACCATCCCTGCACTGCTTCAACAGAATTGGGTCATCCCAAAAATAATATCTCAAAGAATGAAAGAATTTCTTTTTCTCTTGATAAGACCAATCATCCGGGATGATCCCGCAAGCCAAATAGTTAACGATTTCCGCAAACCACGGTTCCTTAGCCTCAATTTTCAAAAGTTGCTCATCGGGGAATGTCTCGGTTATGGGTATGTGCAAACCTTGTTCATCAACCCTCTCTAACCTAGACAAGTGGTCAGCCACCACCTTTTCAATTCCCGACATGTCCTTGATTTCAATATCAAATTCTTGTAAAAGAAAAATCCACCTAATTTGTCGCGCCCCAACCTCACATTATACACAAACCACAGGATTAGGGAACGACAGGTGGGATTAACACATAACCAACTTTTCATTTCTTTTAAAACAATTAAGATATTACTGCAAATGAAAAGTAAACAAACTGCGGAAGCATTTCTATTAACTGATAGGAAATTAAACAAGTCTACAGCACACTGCATTGTTCCCCATAAAATAAAGCATAACAGTTAATTTATATCTTTGTACATATTCTCTCTCTCACTCACACCTTGTCCCTAAGATCGAGGGGAATGGACTAAGAGACCTCTAACTAGTCTAACTACAAACCTTCTATCAACTAAGCATTGGGATGAAAGGATCCTTCCGACTCCTGTTGCTGATGCTGACCTGAAAATGGTTTGAGTAGAGGTATGAGCCTACTCGCTCAGTGAATAACATTTCACTTAGATATCAATAAACAACTCGTCAGGTTTATTAACTGAAAATAAACAGATATACAGTTCAAGCAGAGCAGTTCAATTGACATAGCAGATGTACAGATAATAATCACATTTCTATGCGTCATCAGGTATTTCAGGTAACTAAACAGTTATATAAATTTACTGTGATCCTAAATGATTCCTTATTCATTTTATTATTATGCCCTAAATATATGCAGTGTACTCTGCATATAAAGATCCATAGCAAATTCATGCTACGGCCCCACCGTACAAGACTTAGCGACACACCCGGGAATGCTAAGTCTGACGCCAGCCCCGTTCTGCCACAGGACCACAGGCTCTCCGGCCTACAGGCTCTCCGGCCTCAATGCACTACTCCGAGTGCTCTCTCGACTCCTCCTACTAACCTGAGCACACAGGCGGAGGGTCACAGGGTTACCTTCGCGACTCCGCACGAATGGTGTTAGATAACCAAGTTTTCTGGTGAAACCGCAATGCCATTGTGACACAAGCACAATTGTTGTTAGACACTGCCCTTTTTCTCTTTCCTCGTTTGTCCGCGACACACGCACGGATGATGTTGCAACACGAGTTTCACCCCAAAGCTGCAGATACCACTTAGGGGTTCTACGGTGTTAGGGCATCTAAGTCTATACTTGATTAACGAATAACATAAATAACACATTATAACTGTAAACACAGAATTTCCTCTTCCTTATCATTCTTATTACACAATTCAAGTTCCAATGAACTTATTAAACTATTACTGAAGCAATCAGACATTTAAAATGAGTTAAATAATGATTTCTAAATGAATTGCCACTCACCACTTGAAACTCGGCCGAACACTATGGAACTCGGTCGATCACTTCCCAGATCCTGAAACTCGGCCGACCAACCTCGGCCGACCAACTGGAAACTCGGCCGATCCCCTGGGGAACTCGGCCGACCAACTCACCGCTTGAAAAACCTACAAAGAAAACTCGGCCGATCAGGACCAAACTCGGCCGACCAAATCCCTGTTCGTATATCTAATTCAGGAAACTCGGCCGATCCAGACTGAAACTCGGCCGATCCGGAAAACGCTGTACAAAAGCCCTAAATGAGAACTCGGCCGACCGAATTGGAAACTCGGCCGAACCGCGCACAGGCAGAACACAAAAACGGCCTGCAGAAGTCGATTTCTCTCGAATCGACGAGCAAACTTCGAGCAAACACCGCGATACGATCACAAACGACCCATACAACTAAACCGTACCTGAAAGGAAGAAAGGAACAAGCTAGGGCTGCTCCGAGCACCCCAATTCCTTGATCGCTTTTCTTGCAAACATAGCTCCAGCTACAAAACTGATTCGATTCGATGAAGGTGATGATCTACGGAGGGAAGGGACGATCTACAACAACTAATTGGAGCAAAACGACGCTCCAGAGCTTCTCCCTCCACAACTCCTCTCTTTCTCTCTCTTTCTCTCTTTCTCTCACGCAAGGAACAGAACGTTTCCTGCGTTCTGCGTTTCTGTGAAATGAAACGAGAAAGGGAGAAAGGAAAGATAAGGAAGAAAACTTAGGGGCCAAATTGCAAATTTCGAAACTTTCGCAAAATTACAATCGGGTCCCTAGGAGCCCAAAAACTTGCAACATTTGACTCGAAGGTCGGATTCGAACGATTTCTCTGGCAACGCTTCGAGCGTAAGATATTACATACTTTAGAAGCTAGAAAACACACTAAGCACATATCATGTCCATTTTAAACATTATTAACAAAAACAAGCTTATAACTTAATACATCAGCTAAACACATGCTGAACAACTTACTTACGGGATAAGCTCGACGCGGGTCGTAACAATTCCTCTTACCCTTATAAGAATTTCGTCCTCGAAATTCCTAGAAGAGAAAAGGAAACTTGCCACGCATCTCAGATTCTAGCTCCCACGTAGCTTCTTCAAGATTATGATTTCTCCACAAAACCTTCACTAAAGGAATTTCGCGGTTCTTAAGCTTTTTAATCCGGTAATCAACTATCTGCACAGGTCCTTCAACATAGGACACATCTGTCCTAAGTTGCACCGGTTCTGAATCTAGAATCTTATCCGTACCAGGGTGACACTTTTTCAGCATAGACACGTGGAAGACATCATGTAGATTTGCCAACTTAGACGGCAAATCCAACCTGTAAGCTACAGATCCAATCCTCTCAACAATAGGATATGGACCCATATATCTAGGGGTCAACTTACCCCTCTTGCCAAACCTCAGAACTCCCTTCCACGGTGAAACCTTCAAGAAAACCTCTTCACCAACCTCAAACTCAAGAGGTCGACGTCGTCTATCAGCATAACTCTTCTGTCTATCCTGTGCAGCTTTCAACTGATCTCTGATCACTGATATCTTTTTTGTAGTCACATCAACTAGTTCAGGTCCAAGAATTTCCTTCTCACCCACCTCATACCAACAAACTGGCGATCTACACTTCCTGCCATAAAGAGCTTCATATGGAGCCATTCCAAGACTAGAATGGTAACTGTTATTATAAGCAAACTCTATTAGGCTTAAGTGTTCTTCCCAGTTGCCTCTAAACTGTAGCACGCATGCTCTCAGCATGTCTTCAAGGGTCTGAATGGTCCTCTCAGATTGACCATCTGTTTGTGGGTGAAACGCTGTACTGAACTTCAACTTCGTGCCCAACGCATGTTGTAACTGATTCCAGAATCTAGATGTAAACTTTGGATCTCTGTCAGAAATAATAGAAACTGGAATCCCATGCAACCTGATTACCTCATCCACATAAACTTTAGCCAGCTTAGAAACGTCAAAGGTTGACTTGACAGGAAGAAAGTGAGCAGACTTAGTTAGTCTATCCACAATCACCCATATCGAGTCCGAACCCTTAGGCGTTCTGGGTAATCCTACCACAAAGTCCATTGTGACGTGTTCCCATTTCCATTCTGGTATAGGAAGTGACTGTAAAATACCAGCAGGTTTCTGATGTTCAGCCTTAACCTGCTGACACACCCCGCACCTAGCTACGTATTCAGCCACATCCCTTTTCATGCCAGACCACCAGTACAGCTCTTTGAGGTTCCTGTACATCTTTGTGTTACCTGGATGCATCGCATACATAGAAGTATGTGCTTCCTCAAGAATATGCTCTTTCAACTCACTGTTTCCAGGTACACATAACCTATCATGAAGATACAACACGCCTTCATCAGAAAACCTGAACTCTGTTCTCTTACCCTCAGACATCTCCTCCATGATTTGCCATAAACCATTATCACTCTGCTGCAACTCTTTAATATGATTATAAAAAGTAGGTCTGACTTGCATTTGTGCAATCAGCCCACTCTGTCTTGTCACCTCCAAGTCCAAGTTCATTCTCCGCATATCTACAAGCAAGTTTCTCTTGAAACATGCCATAGAAAATGCATTGGCTGAAGAACTTGACTTTCTACTCAAGGCATCAGCTACAACATTCGCCTTACCAGGATGGTAATCGATTGTCACATCATAATCTTTAATCAACTCCACCATCTGCGCTGTCTCAAATTCAAGTCTTTCTGAGTGAAGATATATTTCAGGCTCTTATGGTCGGTGAACACCTGACATGTTTCACCATACAAATAGTGACGCCACATCTTAAGAGCATGAACTATAGCAGCTAATTCCAAATCATGAACAGGGTAATTCTCCTCATTTTTCTTAAGCTGTCTAGACGCATAAGCAACAACTTTGCCTTCTTGCATCAGTACACAACCCAAACCCTTTCTAGAAGCATCACAGAACACTGTATAGCCTTTATCTGCTTCTGGCAGAACCAACACTGGTGCTGAAGTCAACCTCTTCTTTAGAATCTGAAAACTTTTCTCATAGTTATCAGACCACACAAACGGTACATCCTTCCTCGTCAGGCGTGTCAAAGGTGATGCTATCCCACTAAAGTTCTTTATGAACCTTCTGTAATATCCTGCCAAGCCCAAGAAACTTCTGATCTCAGTAGGAGTCGTAGGCTGTTCCCACTGAAGCACAGACTCAACCTTCTTAGGATCCACGCTGACTCCATCTCTCGAGATAACATGTCCAAGAAATGCTACTTCAGCCAACCAGAACTCGCACTTGCTAAACTTAGCAAACAACTGGTGTTGTCTCAACAACTGCAACACTACTCTCAAGTGTTGCTCATGCTGTTCCTCGTCTCTAGAATAGATCAGAATGTCATCTATAAAGACTACAATAAACTGATCTAGAAAAGGTTTGAAAATCCGATTCATCATATCCATAAAGGCTGCTGGGGCATTGGTCAGCCCAAACGACATGACCAAGAACTCATAATGCCCATACCTGGTTCTGAAAGCTGTTTTGGGAATATCAGAAGCCTTTATCCTAAGCTGATGATATCCGGATCTCAAATCAATTTTAGAAAATATCGTCGCTCCACGCAACTGATCAAACAGATCATCAATTCTCGGCAAGGGATATTTATTCTTTATTGTGATCTTGTTCAGTTGCCTGTAATCTATACAGAGACGCATGGTTCCATCCTTTTTCTTAACAAACAAGACTGGAGCACCCCATGGTGAAGAACTAGGTCTAATGAAACCCTTATCTAACAACTCCTGCAACTGTACCTTGAGTTCTTTCAACTCCGCAGGTGCCATTCTGTAGGCTGGCAGTGCTACTGGATGACTACCTGGATATATCTGAATTTCAAAATCGATGTCTCTGACAGGAGGTAAGCCTGGTAACTCTTCTGGGAAAACATCAGAGAACTCACGAACTATAGGCACATCATAAGCACTGGTGGTGCTCTTTTCTGCTCTGGTGTCAACTACATGAGCAAGGAACGCTTCACATCCTTTCTGTAACATCTTATCAGCTACAGCAGCTGATATTATGCATGTAGGCAGAACTTTCCTGTCTCCAGTAAAGACACAAGAAAATTCTCCTAATTGAAAGGTAGCTTCCTTTTTCCAGCAATCGAGTTGCACTCGATATGTCTCAAGACAATCCATACCCAAGATGACTTGAAAAGTATTTACACCCAAGGGTATGAGATTAGCAGCAAAGGTAAAACCTTCAAAAGATAACAAACATCCGGGACAGGACTCAGATAAAACTGTCGGTCCACCTAGTGGAACCCTCAACACTAACTCATCTGCCAACTCTTGAGTTAACAGATTAAGTTCAACAACTAAAGAACGTCGTATAAAAGAATGAGTAGCTCCCGGATCTATCAAAACTGAAACTGGTATACTATTACACAAAAGCATCTCTCCTGTAACGACTTGTGAAGAGATTATACCTTCCTGAGGTGTCAAAGAAAAGAAACGTGCTGAAGCTCTCCCTCTGCCACGTTGTCCTCTCTGACCACTCCTGCCACTAGATGCTTCACCACCTCTAGAACCAGAAGCCACAGAGGAACTCGGAACATCATGGTATTGAGGCTGAAAAGCTTGTGATGCTGCTTGATGAAGTTGAGGACAATCCCTTCTAAGGTGTCCTATTTGTCCACAGGCAAAACAACTTGGACCCCAACACTGACCAGTGTGTGGTCTACCACATTTATTACATAGCGGTATCTCTTGTCTCTGAGGACCTGATACTGACATTGATGACCCTGAAGACTGTCCACTAGTGGCACTGCTCCATCTTCCTGGGTTATATCCTCCTCTACCTCTAGAAGTAGTGACATTCTCAGATCTCTGTCTGCCAAAACAACCAAAGCCACGCCCAAGTTTAGAAAAGAAACCTCTACCTCCACCTCTGTATCCACCACTGGGCTGTCCTCCACTGAACTCTGCAGATCTCTTCTTAGACTCGGGCACTCTGTCAGCATTCACAGATTCTTCAACTTGTCTTGCAGCCTCAACAAACTCACCAAAGTTCTCTCTGTTCCTCCTACTAGTAGCAGAGACTGTATGCCGAATCTCTAGCCTTAACCCTTCCTGAAATCTTCTGCACCTTTCTATGTTATCAGGAACAAGCTGTGGACAGAAATTAGCTAACCGTGTGAAAAGCGCTTCATACTCTGTAACTGTCATGTTCCCCTGCTTGATATTCTGCAACTGCCTGATTTTCTCATTAAGGAAAGTGGGTGGGTAGAATTTGAGATGAAATTCCTCAGAGAAATCCTGCCAGGAAAGCTCTGTTCCTCTCCTCTTTTCTTCCACACCACGCCACCACAACTCTACATCGCCTGTCAAAAGGTAGACTGCACGACTAATCTTCTTATCTTCTGGAAGCTCCATCAAACGAAAAACCTTTTCTATCTGTCTAAACCACTCATCAGCTTCGGCGGGATCTGTGGTGCCACTGAATTCTGTGCCACCTAGCTTCTTCACAAGCTCATAAGATCGCATCATATCTTTACTGCTGGTAGAAGAAGATTCTCGCCTATCAGCCTTGTATCTCTCCTTGGTCTCCAAGAACATCCTGTACATCCGGGATGCTTCATCCACGTGGTCACCACCACCTGGACCCAAGTATCGCGGATCAGGGCCAACATGGCTCTCAGCTTGATCATCATGATCATGACCTTTTCCTGCCATCTGCAATGATATAATAGAATATTTCCTATTAGAAAACTACAGATAGAAGAAAGACACTTAAACCTAATCCTATTGGTCTCTTATCGTCCCCTGACCTTGAGTAACTAAGTACTCAAACCTAGGCTCTGATACCAAAAATTGTCGCGCCCCAACCTCACATTATACACAAACCACAGGATTAGGGCACGACAGGTGGGATTAACACATAACCAACTTTTCATTTCTTTTAAAACAATTAAGATATTACTGCAAATGAAAAGTAAACAAACTGCGGAAGCATTTCTATTAACTGATAGGAAATTAAACAAGTCTACAGCACACTGCATTGTTCCCCATAAAATAAAGCATAACAGTTAATTTACATCTTTGTACATATTCTCTCTCTCACTCACACCTTGTCCCTAAGATCGAGGGGAATGGACTAAGAGACCTCTAACTAGTCTAACTACAAACCTTCTATCAACTAAGCGTTGGGATGAAAGGATCCTTCCGACTCCTGTTGCTGATGCTGACCTGAAAATGGTTTGAGTAGAGGTATGAGCCTACTCGCTCAGTGAATAACATTTCACTTAGCTATCAATAAACAACTCGTCAGATTTATTAACTGAAAATAAACAGATATACAGTTCAAGCAGAGCAGTTCAATTGACATAGCAGATGTACAGATAATAATCACATTTCTATGCGTCATCAGGTATTTCAGGTAACTAAACAGTTATATAAATTTACTGTGATCCTAAATGATTCCTTATTCATTTTATTATTATGCCCTAAATATATGCAGTGTACTCTGCATATAAAGATCCATAGCAAATTCATGCTACGGCCCCACCGTACAAGACTTAGCGACACACCCGGGAATGCTAAGTCTGACGCCAGCCCCGTTCTGCCACAGGACCACAGGCTCTCCGGCCTCAATGCACTACTCCGAGTGCTCTCTCGACTCCTCCTACTAACCTGAGCACACAGGCGGAGGGTCACAGGGTTACCTTCGCGACTCCGCACGAATGGTGTTAGATAACCAAGTTTTCTGGTGAAACCGCAGTGCCATTGTGACACAAGCACAATTGTTGTTAGACACTGCCCTTTTTCTCTTTCCTCGTTTGTCCGCGACACACGCACGGATGATGTTGCAACACGAGTTTCACCCCAAAGCTGCAGATACCACTTAGGGGTTCTACGGTGTTAGGGCATCTAAGTCTATACTTGATTAACGAATAACATAAATAACACATTATAACTGTAAACACAGAATTTCCTCTTCCTTATCATTCTTATTACACAATTCAAGTTCCAATGAACTTATTAAACTATTACTGAAGCAATCAGACATTTAAAATGAGTTAAATAATGATTTCTAAATGAATTGCCACTCACCACTTGAAACTCGGCCGAACACTATGGAACTCGGCCGATCACTTCCCAGATCCTGAAACTCGGCCGACCAACCTCGGCCGACCAACTGGAAACTCGGCCGATCCCCTGGGGAACTCGGCCGACCAACTCACCGCTTGAAAAACCTACAAAGAAAACTCGGCCGATCAGGACCAAACTCGGCCGACCAAATCCCTGTTCGTATATCTAATTCAGGAAACTCGACCGATCCAGACTGAAACTCGGCCGATCCGGAAAACGCTGTACAAAAGCCCTAAATGAGAACTCGGCCGACCGAATTGGAAACTCGGCCGAACCGCGCACAGGCAGAACACAAAAACGGCCTGCAGAAGTCGATTTCTCTCGAATCGACGGGCAAACTTCGAGCAAACACCGCGATACGATCACAAACGACCCATACAACTAAACCGTACCTGAAAGGAAGAAAGGAACAAGCTAGGGCTGCTCCGAGCACCCCAATTCCTTGATCGCTTTTCTTGCAAACGCAGCTCCAGCTGCAAAACTGATTCGATTCGATGAAGGTGATGATCTACGGAGGGAAGGGACGATCTACAGCAACTAATTGGAGCAAAATGACGCTCCAGAGCTTCTCCCTCCACAACTCCTTCTCTCTTTCTCTCTCTTTCTCTCTTTCTCTCACGCAAGGAACAGAACGTTTCCTGCGTTCTGCGTTTCTGTGAAATGAAACGAGAAAGGGAGAAAGGAAAGATAAGGAAGAAAACTTAGGGGCCAAATTGCAAATTTTGAAACTTTCGCAAAATTACAATCGGGTCCCTAGGAGCCCAAAAACTTGCAACTTTTGACTCGAAGGTCGGATTCGAACGATTTCTCTGGAAACGCTTCGAGCGTAAGATATTACATACTTTAGAAGCTAGAAAACACACTAAGCACATATCATGTCCATTTTAAACATTATTAACAAAAACAGGCTTATAACTTAATACATCAGCTAAACACATGCTGAACAACTTACTTACGGGATAAGCTCGACGCGGGTCGTAACATAATTAGTCTAGGCTTTGCATCTTTCTTCTCCATCAAATATTTTATAGCAGCGTGATCGGTCCACACAACTACTTTAGAACCCACTAAGTACTACCGAAATTTTTCAAAGGCAAACACGACGGCAAGTAACTCTTTTTCCATAGTTGTGTAGTTAAATTGAGCATCATTTTTGCCTCCATCGAGGCGTAGAAAATCACAGCAGGCTTATTATCTACCCTTTGCCCCAAAACGGCTCCCACACCATAATCGGAAGCATCACACATCAACTCGAATGGCTTTGTACAATCCGGTGTTTGAACAACCGGAGCCGAAATCAACTTCTCTTTCAAAACCTCGAATGCGTGAAGACACTTCTCATTGAAATAAAAAACTGCGCCTTTTTCCAACAATTCGGACAACGGTTTTGCGATTTTAGAAAAATCCTTGATAAATCGCCGATAAAACCCGGCGTGTCCCAAAAAGCTTCTCACCCCTTTTACTGAGTTTGGTGGGGGTAGCTTAGAAATCACCTCAATTTTTACGGGGTCTACCTCAAGACCCTTCCTAGACACCTTGTGTCCTAGCACAATTCCTTCCGTCACCATCATGTGACATTTCTCCCAATTGAGGACCAAGTGTGTGTCCTCGCACCTCTGCAATACCTTATCCAAGTTATAAAGGCACTCATCAAATGACGCTCCATAAACTGAGAAGTCGTCCATGAAAACTTCAAGACAACGCTCCACCATGTCAGAAAATATGGCGAGCATGCAGCGTTGAAAAGTCGTCGGCGCATTGCATAATCCAAACGGCATACGTCGGTAGGCAAACGTCCCATAGGGACATGTGAACGTGGACTTCTCTTGGTCCAAAGGATCAATAGAAATCTGGTTATACCCCGAATATCCATCTAGAAAACAAAAATGCGACCGACCGGCAAGACGTTCTAAAATCTGATCGATAAATGGCAATGGAAAATGATCTTTAAGAGTTGCGGCATTCAATCGGCGGTAGTCAATGCAAACACGCCACCCGGTTACCAATCGAGTGGTGACAGGTTCATTCAAAAGATTTTTAGTGACAATGATTCCCCCCTTTTTAGGGACTACATGTGTGGGACTCACCCACGTCGAATCTGATATGGCATATATGATCCCTGCAGCTAGAAGCTTTATGAATTCCTTTTTCACAACCTCCATCATGCTCGAATTTAGACGTCTCTGAGGCTGAATGACTGGCTTGGCTCCCTCCTCGAGCCGAATCTTGTGCTGGCAAAGTGTAGGGGAGATCCCCTTAATGTCTGCCACAGACCACCCAAAGGCTCCACGGTGGTTCTTGAGCACTATCAGTAGTTGCTCCTCCTCATCCGCACTCAAGTATGCAGATACAATCACTGGTAACTTGTCCTTCTCAGCTAGAAAGACGTACTTAAGATGCGGGGGCAATGGCTTCAACTCCAGATCAGGCGGGCAAATAAGAGATGATTGCAGAGGTGGGGGTAGTGTACCCAAATCTTCATAGTGCCTCGTGTAGAAACATGGAAGCATTTGAAGCATTTTGGCACACTCCTTGAGTGAAGTACTCCGCATCCAATCATAAGTGACATTTAGCAAACACGCCTCCAAAGGCAATTCCGGATATGCATCAAAAACTGAAGTGATAATCGCATCATCCTCCCAAGAAGGTGGAATGTCCTCATTCTCATCATTTGGAAACCCAACAGCCTTGCATAAAGAGACAACTTTAGTTTGCTCCATAATGTCCACAGCTATGGTCCCATTATCTATCTTGCTCATCACATGAGCCATATCCAAGAATGGCTTCCCAAGGCAATGTGAGATATTGTGCTCCACATGTTTCACCATGTTGCACTGAGCTTTTGCTTTAGTAGATGCATTGCTAGTGGGCATGACCATCTCAAAGCGATCATCCGCAATGCCCAAGGTCAAGCGACCTCTCCCCATTTCCAAGATCATATCAGTTGTAGCTTGGAATGGGCGACCAAGTAGAAACTCATTGCCATGCTCGTCCTGCATTTCCATAACCATGAAATCAGCTGGAAAAACAAAACGGTCTACCTTTACCAAGACGTCCTCGCAGATTCCATACGGTTTCACCACAGAATTATCGGCCAATTGGATCGTCATGTTGCTTGGCCTTGATTCCTTTAATCCAAGCTTCTTGAATGTAGAAAGGGGCATCAAATTGATGCTTGCCCCAGAATCACAAAGTGCCTCTCCAAATTTGAACTTCCCGATAAAACAAGAAATATTGAAACAACCGGGGTCCTATCTCTTTGGCGGCAAAGTGCCCATAATGAAAGCACTTACTTGCTCCTTCAGCACCACGACCTCAGTGTCGGGTATTTTCCTCTTCTTGGTGATTACATCTTTAAGAAACTTCCCATAAGACGGGATTTGCTCAATCGCCTCTAGAAAAGGAATATTCATTGATAACTTCCTAAAGCTGTCCAGAATTTTCTTAAATTGTGCATCCACCTTTCGTGCCTTTTCACTATTAGGATAGGGGACCGGAACGGTATGTGCCCTTTGATGAGGTGGCACATAGGGAGTCAATTTCTGCGGTTCCTCCTCAGTATCTTGTTCTTCATTACCATCCACAGCTATGTCTTCAGCTGGCCCTGTGACAAGTGTGGGCTGCTCCTTGGTGGTTGTATCTTCAACTTTGTCCTGCGGTGTGCTTGTGTCATCCGCCCTTGGATTTAACACTTTCTTGCCACTCCTCAATAAGATGGCCTTGGCCTGCTGGTTTCCCCCGGGAACATTGGTGTTCCCCGGAAAACCCGGATGTGCCAGCTTCTTCAAGCTTGCAATCTCGACTGCCATCTGCGCCATGGAAGTCTCTATGGTTCTCATTTGAGCCTCGTGGCTCTGCAAGGTCTGCCCAAACTGGTTCATATATTCACCCTGTTGCTTGATTTGTTGCCCAAATGTATTCATTAACTCTTAGTTTTGCTTAATGACTTGATTTAGCAACTCCGTGCTCTTTTCCTCTGTGACCGGTGCAGGCTTGGCGTCCGGATCCTGCAGAAAATTGTTTGGATCCTTCCATGAAAATTTCTTGTCCTTTCGCCATGAGTAATCATTATTCCTGTACCCTTGCTGTTGCCTCATATACTTGACTTGAGCCTCATCCTCGGACTCATTGTCTTCCTTCTGCAGTAGCTTCTTTGCGAGAAGATCCATCTTCTCATTTAGCTCTCTCATTGCCTTTGACTCACTGGCAACTCTTGCTTGCTCAACTGGGCCTCTTTCTCTTTCTCCCCAAGATTGCTTCTGTGCCATGTTCTTCAGTATTTCCCAGCATCTCGTATCAGTGTTGTTCAAGAAAAATCTTGAACCGGCCGAGTCCAAGTTGCTTCTATCATGCTCGGAGAGAGCAAAATAAAAGATCTTCACCTGTGTCTCCTTATCCAGTCCAAGATGTGGACATCTCCTCAACATGACCTGGAATCACTCCCAAGTCTCAGAATACATTTCACCCGCATGTTGGGTGAAATTGTGAATCTTCCTAATCATGTCGTTGGTCTTCTCAGGAGGGAAAAACCTCTCGAAGAAAACCTCCACCATATGATCCCATGATTCAACAAACTCGTCGTCGAGGTTATGTAGCCATTCTCTTGCTACTCCAGCTAGGGAACTTGGGAACAACTTAAGATACAGAACATCCTGTGGGAACCTGTCTATCTTCACCATATCACAATTTTCAACAAACTGACTAATGTGTGCCACTGGATCTTCATTTTTCAGCCCGTGAAATGTGTTTGATTTAACCAAGTTAATCAATGCTGGATCGATCTTGTAGGTTGGAATGTTTAGCCCCTGTTTCTTTATAGGACCCTTTGATGCTGATGAAGAAGATGCTTTGATATTCTCTGATATCGTCTGCGGTTCAGTCATTTCTTCTGCTTGCTTTTGCTCAGATTCAAAATCAAAGTCGCTTTGGTGCTCTTGCTCGTAGTAGTCCTCGTCCTCTGGTCCCGGAGGTGGGACCTCAGGTGTGAGATTTGCGTAGTCGATACTACGGGTATGCACCATGTAAAGTGCCTGAAATATGAAAATCGGGGTTCAGTACAATGCTTTGAACGAGTAAACACAATTATAGAGAAATAAAGGAATTTTTTTGAAATTGTTTTTAAAAAAAATGTGGCCTACAGTGGCCACTCATAGCACTCAAAGTGCCAATAATTCTCCGTATCCCCGGCAACGGCGCCAAAAACTTGACGTGTATTTTACTACGCGCTTAAACGCAAGTATACACATCGAGTAATATTGGCCTTGTGAGGCCCGAGTCGAACTCAGGGATACGTGAATTATTGGAGACTTCTACTAACTAATTGCAATCAGCTAGGCCGAATAAAAAAGTAGGGTTTTGTTGTTGAAATTAAAAGAAAATAAAAATCAAACAAAGAAAACAACCGATTAAAGGTTAATTTAATCAATTCAAAAGGATATATTTAGGATGGCGGTTTCACCGCGGGTCAACATTGTATTAGGTTTCATATAATTCCTCACACTTCTCTCTCTATCCGGGTAGTGGCCTGAAACAGAATTACCCACTGTCGTGGTGTAATTCACTACTTAGGTTTAGGTTGATTCCACCGTCGTAGTAATCATTCCCCTAAACTAAGCACATTAAGAACGATCTCTCAGTTCCCACCATTAATTTTACAACTCCTTTGTCAAGGGTTTTATTGATTAATGTAAGTTTCGTCTCTTTTCAACCGTTAATCCTTCTGTCGAAGTGATTAAGGGCATTAAGTTATTATTATGGTGATCAAGCATAACATTATAGATAGAGAAAACGAACTTATACCACGGATTTGAGAGAGGAAATATGAATTATCAATATAAAAATGTCATACAATGCATTCCCGGGCTAATCCCGGTCCTAAAGATGGAGGGTTTTAGCCTCTCATGTTCATCTCACACGAATACATGGTAGAAATGGGGGATTTCATAAGAAAAACGTGAAATAAGTGGGAAAACCCCTGAACGGAGAAGAATCAGTGGATCCTTGGTGTAGAACATGAGCTTCCCCGCCTGTCGGTGGTGGAAATCATCTTCGGCAGCGTCCGAATCACCCAGGATGAGCTTCTGGCCTCCGTTCTCCTTTCTCTCCTTCCTCGGCACTCGTGCAATGCAAAAATGAGATGATCCTCTCGTGTGGGCGGCCGTCATTAGGTATAAGTCCCTAATTAGGCCGTCAAATAACAACAACCGTCCGATGGAGATCAAAACAGATCCAACGCATATCTGCCGGCGTCGATACCATCGACGCGGGTCGATGGTATCGACCCAGTGGATTAGCGGCAGCTTGCTTTCCTTTTCTTATGAGCGCCTGTGATGATCTCGATACCATCGACTTCTGTAGCGTCGGTTTTGTCTTTTAGCGACGGTGTAGCTCTCCATGTGTCGATGGCATCGACTAGGGTCGATGGTATCGACAGCTTCCTCGCCAACAACCTGAAGTGATCTCGATGCCATCGACATGGGCGTCGATGGTATCGACTCTGTGCTGCTCCTTTCGGCTGGCAACCTGTGGCTTGGTCGATGGTATCGACTTCCGTCGATGGTATCGACGGAAGCAGATACTTGTTTTTCCTGAAATTTCACAACGAGACCAAGTAAATCCACACAATTTATGATAAGATGATAAAGAATGCTCAAAATAGTAAAACAAAGGGGATTTGACATAATAAGATGGCAAAGACCGAAATGAGTGAATTATGCAATATTATCCATAAAAATGAGTAATTAAAGCACAAAACACATATGAAACAGGTCTATAAATGCGACTCAAAATCATCGCATCAGGTCTCAAGTCCGTTTGGGCTCAAACGACCTCAGGATCGTTTGGTCCAATCGATCTCAAGCTGAAATTGATCAAACGGTTTCAAACCAATTGAGCTCCAAACGGTTTGGAAAGTCAACCCTTCCAAACGGTCTTCACCTCCAAATGATCTCAAGACCATTTGGATCCAAACGGTCTCAAGACCGTTTGGATCCAAACGGTCTCAAGACCGTTTGGGGCCAAACGGTCTCAAGACCGTTTGGTGGTTGAAACCGTTTGAAGGTTGAAACCGTTTGGAGATGTTGATGATGGTTTGTACTTAACCAATTGATGGTGTAATTAGTTCAATGGTGATCTAATCTAAACCCTAATGGTAACCTAGGTCATTAAGGGACTAAGTGATTAGTGAGTTAACCCATGATGGTGATCATTAGGCAAATTACCAAAATACCCCTGAGGGGTCTAAAGGGGTAAAACCTTGTTCTAATCAAACCCTAATCACATGATAGTGATGTTAGGGCTTATGTAAGTCAATGAGGACTTAACCCAACCTGTTCTAGAGAGGTTTTATCACCATCTACTAGTGAGAGGAGAGAGAAAGTATCCTAAGAGAGAGAAAGTACCCTTTTAAGGTGGAAACTCAAGTGAGATACTTCAAATACACATGAATGTGCATGGTTAGGTAATGATCCACCTATGTGAGGTCATGGAAACCCTAATTATGATATCCAATGAATCTTAATCTTATTTAAGAGCTTTAATGATGATGTTTCTCTTACATGATGATGTAGTGAGTACAATCCACCATGGAGTGAACAGTAAACCCTAAATTTAGGGTGATGACATGAAAGATGAATAGTAAACCCTAATTGTTGAATTGTTTACTATTATCAGTTGATTTAACCATGCAGGTTGTCATGAGATGATGGTCATATCCAGGTATGGAATACCATGTTATATTCATTGAAAGCATGCCTTAAGCTTTATGAATAAGTGATTTATCTTAATGCACTGCCAAGTGACATCTTATGAGGTTTATGGGTTGTAAGAGCCATAAATACCAACAAGGTCATGCTTGTCAGATGACTTGTGGTAAGATGACTAAGAATTGATGATTGAAAAGAGTTAGGCCTGCTACATTTTTAGTATTCTCATTTATAGCTGTTGTGCTAATGTTATTGTTTGAAGTACAATGTTTAAAGAATACTGAATGTACCTAACTAATCAAGTGAAATGTAGAGCCCTGATTATAGATCCATCATTGTCAGAGTCTAAATGATGGTGAAACAGGTTTTCCCCAGGGAACTCTTGGATCACATACTCTTGAGTATGTGGGGTACATGGATGTGTATAACCTTACATCCTAGTGTAGGAAGTGATGTAGATTTTTATAGTCCGTCATACCTTCACTAAAAGATATCCAAGGTGAGAGGATTTGATGTAGATTCTTGTAGTCCATCAGACCCCACCACATAGTCCACAAGGTGAGATGTATTACTACACTCCCTTAAGGACACAAACACCACATCGATGAAAGATAAACAAGAAATCTTCCGATGACGAAGAGAGTACAGAACGCCACTGTAACTCTAAAAATAGTGAAGGTCCAGTTTACCCTGGAGAGCTATTATAAAGGACATCCCGCCAGATGTCTAACAAACAATCCTCTAACTGACTGAGGAAGATGAGGTCATAAGAATCCGACTCTTTTAATGACCTATGTATGATACTGATGTGACTTCTTAGCGATCAGTTGGAGTATGAGTGGTATGCCTCATCTCCACAGGGCATAATAATGTTTGAGAACATAATCAACAACGTAGAATATCTGTTAGAGTTATCTACAAGTTATTTGATTGATGTTACCTTGAATAGTGTAGATGTTCTTCATATCTCATAAATGATTGAACTCTTGCTTATCATCAAAACTTCTAGTGAATACCTTGAAGGCTTTTATTGCTTTAGATATTCCTTGCTTTGCTTATAAAGCTTCTAGTGGAGAGTTATAACTCTCACTGGGGCAATTATGTATAATTGTCTCACCCTGTAGACTTCAACTTTTTAGGTGGTCGTCGAAGACGGAGGAACAAGAATACAGGTGACCAATCCCAGCAACAGCAGCACCAGGAGCAGTAAATCTCAGGTGGAGATTCAGCCTGCTTTATGGTGTAGAAGAGAGTCAGTCCTATGTGTCCTCTGTACTCTCAGGTCTTGGAATGTTTTGAGTATGATTTCTTGAGAGATTTTGTATCATGTTGTATATAATTACTCAAGAAGTAATTGTCTGTGATGTATACAGTTTAAATCCTTTTTCTATGGAAAAGGTTTGTGGTTTCAAGCTCTTATCTCGAAAAGTTTTAATTTCCCATGATTTTTGTCTTTCGTTGTTTATCGATTGCTTCCGCATGTGTTTAATTCAGGATTAATTCGTGGTTTGGAGATCGGAGCCCACACAAACTCTTCAATCAAGTGGTGTATCAACCACTCACATTGGCTAGTGTATCGGACACACCATCAACTTATGTATCGACCTCACTAACAACTAGGATATCAATTTATAGAGTCTAGCATATCATCCAAGCTCCCTCTTGGTCACATCAGATTAGCAACATATCATTTAGAACATCTTAAATCATGATGACCATCCATGTTATTGAGAAATCATAGGGGTTAACCTAGATATCTTATAGATATCATCCTAACATATTTCTAGCATTTAGATGGAAGACAAAACACTTAAGAGAATAGTAGTCCTACTCAATAAATCCACCCAAAAGAGTAGGAGTTCATATGTATCAGTTTCCATACTTATACCTTTGTATCGAGTTAGGGTTTCCCACAAACCAATATCGGTTTTTGCATATCAGTTTCATCATCTTCAAGCTCAAGCTCCTCATCCATAACTACTATAGTTCATGGAAAACAGCCCTATATATTCATTGCATCTCATGGAATCATCATTCAAACAAGAAATTCGAAGTAGAAAAGGAATCATCAAGTATTGCATGATAGAAGGTGAATAATAATAAAATTGGGTTTGAGTTATATAACCCACCTCAAGAACAAATAAAAAGCTCCAAGCTTGAAAGATCCACGTTCCAAGGTTGAAAATGACTTAACAAAAGTCCAAGACTTGATCACAACACTTCTCTATGAAATAAGATACCATAGATAAGAATTTGGTGAAGAAAGAAGAGAAGGAAAGAATCATGATCTAAGAAGCATAGTCTTTCCAAGGTTGAAGATGATCATGGATTCACCTTAGGCAAGATGCTTGGCCTTCTCTTTATTCCTTGAGCTCCTAGAATCATTTTCCAAACAAGAGATGGTAAAAGAATCGAAAGGTTTACTAGGAGGTGAAAAGAGAGGTATATATAGTTGAGGTTCATGAAAGAGAGTGTGTATAAGGTGTCATCACTATGTGCAATCAAGTGACACATGTCCATGAATGGTTACTTCATGCAACCATAATTATCTTTCCATGAAAAACTCTTGAGTATAATTCATGGATAAGATCACGAACATTTGGGTATCTTTCTTGACAACATATAATCATCTAATCTTGCTTTATGTGCAAACCGATATCAATTTTGCAAGGAACTTGCAAACCAATCAACTTCACCTACTTGAGGTGCTTATCCCATCATGATCGCCTTCAAAGGTTAACAAATTGATATGGGACCTACTCTATGGCTTCGAAGCTGATATGGACTCCCATATATACTTCAAA
Organism: Alisma plantago-aquatica; assembly: GCA_963693085.1. Lineage (NCBI taxonomy): Eukaryota > Viridiplantae > Streptophyta > Magnoliopsida > Alismatales > Alismataceae > Alisma > Alisma plantago-aquatica. The sequence continues at coordinate 1,270,209,489 of OY856412.1, read as the reverse complement.
ATTCGATACAACCTCATATAGGGTGCAAGGTACTCAACATTTCTTTAGTTCTTTCACCACAAAGAGTGTTATCATTCAACCAAGACTCAAACAAGGCATCCCCTTCTTTCTCTTTCTTCTAGATAACACGAAGAGAGATAAGAGACATTCTAGAGATGATAATTTGCTCGTAAACCCTTCATTTGGGTGAACTGCAATTCTTACCAAAGTTCTCATATAAGGCACAAACAATTTGCAAATAAGTTCAAAATTGAAAAATAAACTCTTCTCAAGTCTTAACTACTTTTCAAAAGATTAATACAAGGTTCTAAGCAACTTACTTAAGCAAAGCTTCTAGGGTTATTTCAAAACCTAGGTCAGGGGTGTTACAATTTTTCTCTACAGACAGGGGGTGCTCCCTTCTTGGTGCACCAACAAAGAATGAGGCTAGACCGCTCTCTTCGTCATTTAGCATCACTTCCCTAGTTATAAAAAATTGTGTAGGTAAGGATAAGGTAGCCGTGGTGAGAATGGTGGTGGGAATAGGTCCTTCACTAGTCCTGGTTGGTTCTTCTTCTATTTTATCATTGGCTACATCAGTGCATATAGGTACATCCATAGAGAGTTTCATCGTCAATGGAATTTCAAGGATGTCTTCACTGAGTGCTTCTAGGGTGGTAGACATTATGTCATCGTAAACCTCATCATTCCACTTTTTGTGCTCATAGAAATTGAGGTAGAGATTGTATATGTCCATATGTATATTTAGTTCATTTATCCAATAGTGTAGAACTGAGTCATCTACAAAATTACCTCACATCATTCCACTTCCTTTTCCTATAGATTATAGGACGTTAGAGTTTGGGTAGGCATAATGAATGAAGATTTCACTACAAAATCCACGTACTAGATTCTGAGAGGTGACCGGGACATCATTGCTGATGGAGAATGGGATCAATTCTGGGAAGCCAAGGTTCCGGCCAAAGTGAAGATGTTTTCCTGGATCATGATGCATGATAGATTACTCACTAATAGCTTATGAGCACAAAGCCAAATGACTACCAACAATATGTGCGGGAGATGCAAAGAAATGGAGGAAACCATCACTCACGCATTAAAGGATTTCCCTTATTCCAGAATGGCATTTGGCTTATATGTATGGTTTAGGAATAAAATGACGTTTTCCAAGTGGATGTAGATGTATGGTTGAGGTAACAAATGAAAACCTATGGAATAGATATACATTAGTTTATGATTGTATGTTTGAACCTATTGAAGGTGCAAAATAACTAGGTTCTCGAAAACACTAGAGTACCTATTCAACAACTAACTTGTTGTATAGAAAATGAAGTATTGTTAAATGCTCAAGCATGGGAGATGGAAAACACCTATGTGCTCACAATTCCAATGCAGACTACACCATGGTCACGGCCGTCTGAGAGCTTCATCAAATTAAATATCAATGCTGCATGGGAGGGAACAAAGCCACTATTGCAGTTGTTGCATGAGACTGGGAGGGAAGATGGGATGGAGAGCATGTGAGGGAGACAATAATTGAGTCAGCCCTTCGTGCTAAATCAATAGTTGTAGACTTGGCATTCGAAGCAGCTTTTTAGAATAGGCTATCACAAGTCATCATCAAAATTGATTGTATGTGTAAGGCCCCTGAACTTGCTTAATGAGTTTAATAATCTTATTTACCATAATGGAATTCTTAGAATCGTAATATAACATTGTGATATGCTTTGAAATCATAAGACAAGCTTAAGTTTCAAATTTGGTCCAATTTGGACACTGTTTGAGCAAGTTATACAATTTTATGTACAGTGTGGACTTTTCTACAATTTACCCAATCGAGGGGTTTTATTTGCAATTTTTCACATTAATTATGTTTCTCAGATGTTATTTTATCATTATTTATCTTTTTTAGCCATGGGGCTCCTGGTTAAACCTTGGTTTGAATATGTTTTCTCCAAGGGTATTTTAGGGTTTACCCCTTCAGGGATGAGCTACCTTTAGTAGCTATCAACTAATGAATTATTTCATTCACTTGGAAATTCGACAAAGGAGAGCTAAGCAGGTCTATATGGGCGGTGGGGGATCTGCTTGTGTGTGTTCTTGTATATTCTTAATAGTTAAGTCCATTGACACTTGGAGAGATACTAGAACTTCAACTTTTTCTTTTTCTTTATCTTAAAGTTTCATATACTTATCCCTAAGCACAGAAATGAACCATTTTCTCTCCACCAATTCCCTCCTTCTATGAACCTAGTTATTCCTCTATGCTTATGTGAGTTTCCTTTCCAAGGAAGAAGAAAGTGGGGATCTTCCTGGAAAAAGAATCTAGGGTTGCAATTTACTTCCTTTTAGGGTTTAAAAAGCTTCCTTCTAGTGATCTTGACCTAAAAGAGTAAGAATCCCCTTCTTTCCTCTATTTATTTCTTTTTTATCCTTCCTCCTACCTTTATCCAGGTCAGAACCTTGATGTTCCATGGTATAAATTTCTCTAATGCTCTAAAACCCTACCTTTCTTGCTCCTTATGCTTAAGGTTTGCTCATTTGATGAAGAAAAGTGCTAGATGGACGAGTTCACAGCTTATTCATGGATTTTCTACTCTACCTGCTCGTGTTTTCTTATGTTTGAGAGTTTATCTTCTAATTATAGGCAAGTTTTATAACTTGCTCCACGTTTATTTCTTACCATAAGCTTGCTAGCTCATGTTCTTGCTTTTAAATGATGATCCATGCACTAAAATGTTATGTTTGACTAGGATTTCAATTTTTATAATGTTTCCTATTCTGATTTCAGTTCTAGATGAACTTGTGATCATGTGTACATTATTTCTAAGGTATAATATGACCTAGATCAGGTTGTTTTGATAACCAATTGTGCTAAACACCTATCAACCAATGGTCAATTTTAGGGTTTAAAGTTGATTCCTTCTATAAACACATGACTCAATGGTGGTTCCATTACAACAACTGATGGTGTTGTCATCATGACAACTGATGGCAGTGACCAAGGGTGTCAACTGATTTTCACCCCTTAGGTCAGGTGTTGGCCTAATTATAATCTTAATGATCAACAACTAAGTACCCTAATGATGCTATCAATCAATGGTGACATTAGCTTGATATTCGATGGTGATGAATGAATATAGTGTTGATCTAACAACCTATGGTGACTAAATGGTCACTAGTGATGTTAGATCAGAACCCCGCCACCTATGATGAGTTAGTAATGTTTATGTAGAATCAATTAAGCCTTAAACCAATGGTTTCTTGGGTCATTTGATGCAATGGTTGGACCTATACTCCAATTGATGGTTTTAATATATGAACTTCACCCAATGGTTAAGATCTAATGATTCTTCATCCAATACATTAGAATAATGCCTAGTGTAATATGTTGGTCCTAATAAAGTGATCTATATGGTCTCCTTTGTGAGATCAACTTAAGAATCACATTTATTGAAGACTTGTTATAAATAAACAATCGCTTGTGGGTTTTACTCTACTCTCAATGGGAATTTGTTTGTTGTTAATCAAGGGATGTCTAGGGTAAAATGGTGACTCTTTCTAGAGAAAACTCAATGACTTCATAGGTGGTTTGTTCAAGATGTTTACTTATGTAAACGACCAATCTTTACCTTTTCAACATTTAATGGTTAGAAGTTGATGCCTCAATATTCCCATTATTTTGGGTGAAGCATGTAGTGTAATGTTATGATCTGATGATAAGAATTTGATGGTTCAATGACTTAAACTTTTAGTCTGACCCTTGCCCTTGTATGATTACGATTTATAATCACCATAATGAATTAATGGGTAACCCTAATGAGGTATAGCTTGTTATACCTAGCTTTAATAGAACTAAATGATGATAATTGAGTATGAATAGTCCTTGAATGACTAATACAATCATGGAGTACTCTCTTATTGTTGTTGAAACCCTAGTATGCTATAACCTGATGGTTACACCTTAATTTATGTGTGGGTTCATTCTTGAGAATAGTATGGAGGAGATGGTGATGCTTCACCTTATGCATCCATTATCCAATGGGGATGCCATGAGTTAGGTTTTGGGTATGAGTGTTGATTAGTAACATTGATATAATTTATCTTATGGAACCTAGCTCTTATGCAAATATATAAATATGAGTATTCATGTTTAACCTTCTTATATGATGGCATGATGGTGAATTAACCTCCTTAATATGATCATAACCTTAATGTGTTAATTGGTGGTTATCATAGACACATGGTAGATATTTTCTTATGCTAAACTTGTGATTATGAATATGATGAGGGTTAATCATATCTAGATTCCTTGAATGTTGATGTAATAAATAAATATTCATAATGTTAATACAACCCTACTATGATTGTTTATGAATATCTCCTAGATCATTAATTCTATATTGTGCTGATCTGGTGTATTATATGTAAGTGATGGTGTTCAACCTTGTTATAAGGCATGAAAAGATAATGATGATCTTGTAGGGAGTTGTATGATGGCCTTAATGACCTTTTGGTGTTGTTGAGCCCTGAATTTGGTGTAATCCTCACTACAAAAAATAGGTTTTTAGTAAAGGATGATTCATTCACAAATGTACATTAATTCCTTCAAAAAAAAATTCGGTTGAAGGCCATTCCTTCACAAAAAGTCCTACTCTAAAGGCCTCTTCACAAATACTTTGATGAGAGACTCTAGCCTTCACAAATACTATTTTGAAGGACTATTTGACCTTCACAAATAAACTTTCCAGGCCTCCCAAATACATTTTTGAAGGCTAATTTCACAACTTTCACTGAGGTTCTAGGGCCTTCACAAATACTAATTTTGAAGGACTATTTGACCTTCACAAAAAGACTTCCCAGGCCTCCCAAATACATTTGTGAAGGCTAATTTCATAACTTTCAATGATGTTCTAGGGCCTTCACGAATATACTTAATTTCTCATGAATTACAACTGTGATCTACATTTTCCTATTTGTCAATGAGGCTTTAGATTTCTTATATTTCATGAAGTAATATATTTGTGGATTCTATCAGGCACAAAGAAAATTTTAATAAACTAATTTAGTTAATAAGACACAACAACCATAACAAATCACTCTTTTGAAACATTCCTTTTTATTTCACATAGAAAAATTGTTCATTACATAGGGAAGGACATGGGCCTTTTCCCCTTAATCGATACAAATTTCAATGTAAATATATATCTACATTTTGACTTTATCACTCATTTAGCCAATGACCAACTTTTTTGTTGTTGTGAACGACATGTTACTCTTTTCATTGCTTAAGTGAAACTGTACAAAACGACCCAAGGTTGAGTGCCAAGGGGGGAACATAGAAAATTAGGAACAAAAAACTATACAAGGCCTCACGAAAATGGCCAGCCAATCCCAGAAATGAGAGTCAGACACAACTATCGGATCCCAAAGTAGAGAAAACAGAGCTCCACCCATCTACAAACCACTCCAGCGAGCTAACTCCCAACACCTATACAACTTAACCAAAAACTACAACAACATCAACATCAGAGCAGCCACACCATACCAACCATCAAGAACATCAACGTGAACAGCAGGAACCAAATAGACGACCAATCAGCAAAAGGAGACCAAACCAGCATTGGATAGTCTACTAGACCATCTTAGGGGCAAAGGATCTTAGCATCTACATAGCAGCCCTTCCAGATATCAACAGACCGAGGGTCATAACCCCTGAAAACTTTAGAGTTTCTAGCCATCCAAATCTGGTAAATAACTGAAATTGCAGCAAGCTTCATTTCACCATTTAGATCCAACAAACTCTGAAGATTCCTCGGGCCGTAATTATAGCATTACTCTTTTCATTGCTTAATTCACAACAACCTACAGAGAAAACATATGGGAAATTTGAGTAGATTGTCATAAGTGAAAGATAGAACACAGGTTACCAGTAAGTTACCTTTGTAGGTACATAATCATCATGGGAAAGGCGCTGTAAATTGTCCATAAAGTACTCAGTACAGTCAGGCACTTGCAGCATATTTCCACATGAATAAGTTTCCTGAAATATAATACAGATCAATAAAGCAATCTAGCCATATAGATATTACATACAATCAAACTGTATTCAAATTGCCGATATGATTAAATAATCATGAATACGTCAATTACAAAACTGATCTCTTCTCCCATATAAACTATCTATTTCATACAAAGAAGGATGACTTTAAACAGCAAGACATGCACTCTAGATGTCAGTTTGTCTGTATTTATATCTTCTTTGTGGCAAAGAAAAGTAGGAAGTACGACTACTGTAGTATAGGAATAGAATTATATAATTGCTTATTGTCTTGTGCAGCCGATAAGACTACAGCTGATCACCATTTGTTAATTAATAGAAGCATGGATGTTGTGATATATATAATTTAAATTCCTCTGTGTGGTACTGGTGGGAGACCTAGTACAACATATAAATGACTTGATCATGGCCACAGGTTGCATCGCTACATATAGAAGTAAAATATAAAAGTAAATCCATAAATATAAGAGAAAGACCTAAATTGCATCATGTTTCCACAGAGTCCCTATGTCTCGAGCAAGTTCCTTGGATAGGTGGGGGTATTCCAATCCACCTCCTATTTCTGATAACTTTTCTCCAATTACCTGATAAAGAAATTGTCCTAATCAGAACTCCTTCAAGACCAGAAACTTTAGATCAAGTCAGAGTGCCCTGACTAGCACCTGGGCTAGCTTTTTCCTGAACCAGACAAGTCCTGACCAACTATATGCAGAAACAGTAGGTAGGCTATGCAGAAACAGTAGAGCGGTACTCCGTCACGCAACAGCGGATTAGAGGTCATATTTTCATCTATTGAAGCAGGACAAAAACTTCTGTTCTTCTCTTGAACATGGAAAATGCAACCGAATGTCCTGGTTTTTCAGATATGGCTCATTACTCTAGTCATACACAAATTTTGTTAGATCTGCTTATGGTGAAGCATATTACAGTGAGACAAAACAACAACTATCTTCTAGAAAAGTCAGAGAAAAAGAAAGAACAGCCATTGAGACCCTCCATGAAGAACTCAGAAACAATCATCAAAATTACACCAACCATATTCGTCCACCAACTGACTCAACCATCACTCACACGAATAAGAGGGGAGCCCAAAACAAGAACAAAGGGCCCCATCCTACTCAACCATAACTCCATAAGATAGAAGGGAGCAACAAGCACTTAAAAGAAACCATCAGACCAGAAAAGCAACATATTTGAGCAATCCAGCTGGAACCACCATCGTGTTAAACTAGATAAGGAACATCTATAGATCAAGGATGGTGCATCTTCAGACTCGACCATCACTCCACGAGTGAGAGGGGAGCAACAAGCACAAGTGCAACCATATAACAACCTATTACAGCCACTCTTAGATTGCCATAAGCACACAGAAAGAGCAGCAGGTCATAAACGAATAAGCCCACAAAAAAAGCACTTTGCAGCAACAAAAACCAAAAGATTCAGACACCATTTAGGGAATGAGAGGAGAGCGCCAAAACAAGAACAAAGAGCCCCATCCTACTCAAACATAACTCCATAAGATAGAAGGGAGCATCAAACACTTAAAAGAAACCATCAGACCAGAAAAGCAATAGATTTGAGCAATCCAGCTGGAACCACCATCGTGTTCAACCAGATAAGGAACATCTACATATCAAGGATGAGGCATATTCAGACTCGACCATCACTCCACGAATGAGAGGGGAGCAACAAGCACAAGTGCAACCATATAACAGCCTATTATAGCCACTCTTAGATTGCCATAAGCACACAGAAAGAGTAGCAGGTCATAAATGAATAAGCCCACAGAAAAAGCACTTTGCAGTAACAAAAACCAAAAGATTCAGACACCATTTAGAGAAAGAGTGGAGAGCCAACAATCTTTCTTAACCAAAAAACTTCCAAGGATGAGCAACACAACCAAACACATCCTCCAACTAAAACAACGCCCAGCAAGCCACAAAGATGATAACTTTAGCAAGAAGCATCTCAAAAAGGCACAGAAGCACGAACAAACATGTATAGCAGAGAAAGAAGAAGCAGCCGACAAACACAGAGGAATGTTCATGACATGAATCCAGATACGAATCAAACCAGAAACCTAAGAGGAACTCTGCCTCTCCCTAGAGGATCAACTCATCCACTCTTAGGACAAAGAAGAATTTAGATAAGCCACTCCAAGGGGAGCATCAATAAAGAACAAAGAGTCCCATCCTTCTCAACCATCCCTCCATGAGATAGAGGGGAGCAACAAGCACAAACAAGGCATCAGACTTGAGACCAGCTTGAGCCTGACACAACCATATTACAGCCACTCATAAGCTTCCCTAGCAAAACTGAACAGAACATCAGGTCCTAAACCAAGCAGCCCACGTGAAACCACATTGCAGCAGCAAAACTCCAGAAAACTCAATCATCACTCAGAAAGTAGAGGGGAGCATCAGACACCTAAGAGGAGCTCTTTAGAAATCACAAACTATTTAGCCTTGCTACAATTCAGATAAGGTAAATTTTCATTTTCCTACTAGAGCCACGAACTCGCCTACCGATCCTCACTAAGTATGAGTCTAAGGCCTTAGAATCTTCACACACAAGTTCATTATATGTGGTAGTTACCACAGATAGAACATATATGATGACTTTCTCACCATATTGATCAACAACATAGTGATTAATGTGATCATCAGATAACAAAGCAATAGACAATGTTACGATTTGGGCATTTGATTCTTCCCCAGAGAAATGACTATCATCAATATGCACCGATGGAATATTACAGGGTTCAATAGAATGATCAATTGGAACATAGTCTGACTCATTTACTGAAGAAGTCTTCTGAGATGGATGTTTTTGTTTCTTGGACCAAACTATAGGTGGTAATACATGTACCCTTGTGTTTTTCTAGTTATCTACATGTGCAATGGTAAATCAATAATCCTAGACCAAGTAATTACTTTCAAAGGAAGATTGTTTGTAGGAACAAAATCTTCTGTCCATCGTGAGACAATAAGAGGGAAACCAAAGATTTCCCATGGACCACCCATGAGAGAAGATAGGCCTCAACATCTTGATCTTGTACAAGCTATACATGGAGTATATCATATAATTATTAGTGATGTTTCTTCGGCAACAAAATATACAACCAAAGAACCCTGGTTATATGCTCAGTTCTTTTCAATAAAAAGAAAAAGTAAGATCATGAGAAAATATCATATTAAGGTCACTCACAGTTCCTGCTAGAGCATATGCTACTACAAGAGGCGGCGAAGCAAGATAATTGGCTCAAGTCAAGGGATGGACCCTGCCCTCAAAATTCCTATTTCCAGATAGAACGACAGCAACAATAATGTCTGCAGCACCATGAGAATATACTCGAAAAAGGAAAAAGATAGATAGAACCCAAAAAAACAACAATATAAGATACCATTGTCTGCAATTTGCAGCAACAAAAAATTCATTAAGATCACCAGAGTTGCCAATGCAAGTAGTGCAACTATAACCAACAATTTGGAATCCTTGTTGGTTTAAATACGCATGCAGACCACTGAGATAACAAATAAATGTGTTCATGATATATAACATAGATTGTTCGAAGATATCCTCATGTCAGATCTACCTTTTCAACAAATACTTAGTAACAACTCCAGACCCCGGTGCCAAGCTTGTCTTTATCCAGGGTTTGACCTGGACATAGAAGGAAACTCAGCACGGCCAAAATCAAACATCAAGGTAACCATATGACATCATTTTCAAATAATTTAACAGAAAACAGGATGAGGATGTATTATGATAATAAACCTACCTCTAGTCCTAATTCGCAGGCCTTGGGATGTCAACTTTCAGAGACTGAAGCTCAGCTCCCTGTACTTTGGTGTCTTCTTGGCCTTGTTGAGAAATGGGTGCATCCGTCTTCTGAGATAACATGATATGAGATAAAAAGTTATATAGGAAAAACTTCTTCATTTATATCAATGCCCGATCAAGAGACAACCCATCAATCTTAACAAAAACCTATAAAAGACAATGTGGCAGAACCAATACCTCAAGCAAAGTTGAATGTTTACACCAGCTGCCATTTGATATGGATGCATCATACGATGTTGTAAAATCAGATGACCGGTAACATACTACATATTCAGAGTCAAAATCATCTATATAAATGTTGTGTTTCAAACCTGTTGTAGTACTAGCATGTACTATTGTCATGCTTACCAGGGCACTTGCACTGAAGAATGAGAGAGGTGCAAATCAAAAAAGTTATTGCTAGTGCATGGCTTATATATGCCCTTGGTCTTGTGAAGCATGTAAACCGTGACCAGCGTTGTTATAATATAAGGTATGCAACAAACACTCGGCTCTATGGAGCACACATGTACCACTGTTGTGGCTTTACAATCTCTCATATGAATTCAAATAGTACCAAACATTGGCTTGGCTTCTGTTTTGGACCAAACATAGCCATTGAGAACCCACCAATTCCATATGACAGCTACTACACACACAAGTCTTCTCTTCTATATCATGTCATGATAGTAGTAGCAATTACATGGAAAGAACAACTAGAAAACAATTTTCAAATGTGGATCTCATGGAATCCATGGAAGCTTCACATGTTGATAAACATCAATTAAAATTTCAAGAAAATACCAAATAATATGAAAAACTAAGAACGTATGATCTAATGCCCTATGGATCTCAAACACATTTTCTAAATACTATATATATCCAAGGAATTGTGAGGTTTCATAACAATTAAAAACTCTATTGTAAATTGTTGAAAATTCTTCAAGCGTTATGAATGTCTTCCGTTCCAGTATCCCTTGCATGATTTTCTCCACTTGTACCACCATGAGCCGGAAATGCACCAGTAGGAGTTGAAGTTGGAAAATATTGAGGCTGACAAAGAATTTAATTTTCAATTTAAGATGAACATGAATAACCACACATTTCATAATATATATATATATATATATATATACCTGTGAACCACTTGTACCACCATGAGAGGGAAACACACTAATTGGATGACCATTTGGGTAATATTTATGCTTGAAAAGAATGTAAATTTTCAATAAATTTGAACATGAATAGGTAAATATTGATTCTTGAAAAGAATTTAATTTTTTATTTATACATGGGATCCACTTGCACCACCTTGACTGGGAAACATAGCAGTAGGAGGCCCATTTGGGAAAAAAATGTGGCTTAAAAAAAAATTGATAGTATGAGGAGTTTATTTTAGATAAGCCGTTATAAACAATGTATGTAATATTATACATGTGATTGAAATGTAAACAATGGCCCATTCATACTATTTGTGGCAGCTTGAGTAGAAAACACACCAGCAGAAGTCCCGTTTGGAAACATTTGAGCCTTGAAAACAAGATTCTCATTTTCAACTTTTCTATTTATAAAAATTTAAAATTCTTTAATTTTGTAAATATGTACCTGTGCTCCAAAATTTGACGATGTTGTACCAACACTAGTTTGAAATACTCCATAAGGGCGTAGATTTGGAAACACACTCGTCGGGCCAAACTGTGTATTTCTAGCTGATTCGACCTATTCAAAACATAGAAGAGAATAAAACAAATTCTATATATATTGCAATATTATATCAATAAGTTTTATCTGATACTCGATTGTTGCCATCAAATAACCTGATTTTTGATGCACCCATGTTATAAATTGGGACCAAGATTTTTGCATATTTTTCATTTCTTGAGTAGCCTCTTTTAATTTATCCTACAATGAAATATATTTTTAGAAGACAATAATTACAATATCATATGACACTTACAAATTTGTTAAATTACTTACATCTTTTGCAATACTTTCTCGCAATAACATTTCATACCAAATTTTGGCGACTTTCCCAGTATTCCTTTCCGCGGCATGTCCAAGTCCAATACCACAAACCCTATTCTTTTTTACGGGGTTGACTACACGCAAAAAGGCACGACATGTCACCTCATCGATTTGTGTTGGATCAGTTACTTCACCATTTGTAACTTCATTTTCAACAATATCAGTTATCTCATCCTGCCATTATTTGAACAAAGTCAATGTACAAACTAGACAAGTTTTATTTGAAAATTTAATATATTATTGATTAAAATATTGAATAAATTACCACCAACGGGTTGTTCTCATAAACTTTCTTCAAAAATTCTTTTTGAGTTGGCTCCCCTTCCACAGTTTTCTTTCATAAATCAAATAATAGGATTATTACTACTTGCTAAACAATTTCTTATTTAGAACTCATTGGAAGTAAATACAAAGTGAAAGGTGATACCATTTCCTCCCTATAACAACTCCATGGTTTAGATCCTGTAGTATGATGCATTTGTTTTTTTGACCTGTTAACCTTGTTTGTGGCAACAATTTTCTATACAAAAAAATTACTTACTGAACACTATACATGAAGGATAAAAGATTATATATTAATTTGATATTACCTCAGACTTCTCAGAAGACCATTGTTTAACAAGATTGTCAAACTGATGAATATCTAATGATGCATTCTGCTCAACCTTTTTCCTCATCAAATCTGGATTATCCTTATACTTTAGATAGTAATCTTTCTTAACCCGTGACTTCCAACTTTGTAAAGCTTTGTGAATGTGAGCATCTACATAGTTACATGCATTTGGATGATCTCCCAAATCAAAGAATTTCTGGAAAATATTTGGAGATGTTAAAAAATAATAAAAAAGTCTTAAAATATACACTAAGTCTAGACTAAAAGAAATTTTGTAATTACTAAGTACCTCAATGCATGATTTTCTATCTTCAAATGATAGTTGTGGTTGCTCTCTCCATTGTAGATATAAACTCCATATTTGTGTTTTTCTAGCTAATATGCCACAGTAACTATTCAACTTTATACTGTTCTTTCCAACTGCATTACCTGTTGCATTCCATTCCACCTTGTGTCGCTGCTCTCCTGGTTTTGGAATTAGATTGACCTCACTTGCAGGACCCCTTCCATATCTATGATGGACATGTTCATCCTCAAGTTCCTCATGCTCATCTCCTACTTCAGTTGAAGGAGAGGAGACTGTAGGTGAAGTAGTAGTGGGTTGTGGCGGGGTCGTAGAAGCTCTCATAGTTGACCTTGTGTTCCTCATCCTACATAAGATGAAAACATAACAATTGTAGCAATGCATAAGAGGTTAGTCCAGCAGTTTATGGAATAAATGTACAACGTTGTAAGCACATAATAATCCACAAAATAAAAAGGGACAAATGACAATGCAATATCTTTGCACCAATACATAATAATCCACAAAGAAAAATATTACATCAACACAAAATATTCCTCATCCTACATAAGATAAAAATGGGACAAATGACAAGGCAATATCCTTGAACCAAAACATAATAATCCACAAAGAAAAATATTGCAAGCACGATCATTCACTAAGGTTTGCAACAACTAATAAAAACAACTTTATTCCTCGAGCTCCCTAGAAACAAATGATCCATGCATATCATTCCTTGACCATGAGATATCATCACTTGTGTGGTTGTTACCACTATGAACTTGCGTCCCACTCATATAATCCTCAACGATAGGTACTTCAGAATAATTTCGAGGTGGAAGTTTCAAAATAGTGAACCAATTATCATCATCAGGATCTTTTACATAAAAGCATTGCATTTCTTGTGATGCAAGAGTGAATGGCTCATCTTGATTGTGTCTCCTTGAGAAATTGAGCTGTGTGAAACCATATTTGTCAATGTGCAAATCGTTAGAAGAACTTTCATCAAACCAAGCACACCGAAACAATGGTATTTTTATGTATGGACCATAACATAGCTCAATGACCTCCTCCAATTGTCCATAATATGTAAGTAATAAGATTTTTATCCCTCCCACTTGCATAACTAGATGTATCTGCCACCAAGTAGACCCCACTATTTTGTGTAGTAGAAGTACTTTCAACATGTTTTGAGCGGAATCAGTATCCATTTACTGAATATCCTTCATATGACATTCCATCTATAGAAGGACCCTGCGATATCCATCCCAACTCCTCACTAACATCCTTTGAATGATCCATTCACATACATATTACCTAATTTATCAACATAAAAATAAGAAGGGATTAAATACTCTTTCAAAATAAAATTTTGATTAATTTTATAAATTACTTACATGCTCTCTCAACCACCTAGCAAACTGTGTTGCGTGTTTTTTTCTAAAGCATGTAGTGTGATATTTGGTTCAGCCTCTTGAAGCTTTATCATGTTTTCACTGGTTATTGGAAAAATTCAAAAGTTGAGGTTAGTCTATATTAGAAACAATTTAACATTGAAAAAAAATTGATTACCTTCTGTAATCATCGAACATGTCAGTATTAAACAGTACATTTCGATGGGCTTGTTCTAAAGTTTGCACATCAAAGTGTTTCGGTACTCCCACTCTAATAGGAGAGTCATCAACATTACAAGGAGTACGAGTGAATTTTGTGTCAAAATCAGGTAGATATCTAGCACAAAATGTCAAACATTCTTCTGCCAAATAGCCTCTAGCAATAGAACCGGTAGGCTGAGTTTTATTTCTGACATAATTCTTGAGTTTCTTCAAGTACCTCTCAATGGGGTACATCCACCTATACCGTACAAAACCGGCAACTCTTGCTTCATAAGCTAAATTGATAGGCAAATGCATCATAATGGTAAAGAATGTTGGAGGAAAAACTCTCTCTAACTGGCATAGTGTGACAACAATGTCTTCTTCAAGCTTCTTAAATTCTTCTACATCAATAGCATCTGAGCAAAGTTTATTGAAAAATAAACATAGGCTTGCAATAGGTTTATAAACATCTAGGCCTATGCAGTTCCGCAAGGCAACAGGAAGAAGTTGTTGCATTAAAACATGACAATCATGGCTCTTCAATGCCAATAGTTTTTTCTCTCTCATGCTGACACACCTAGATATGTTAGAAGAATATCCATCAGGAACCTTCAATGTTTGTAAAACAGATAGAATCTTCTCTTTCTCCATACTACTCATTGTGAAAGATGTTGGAGGTAAGTAATAATGGATCCCTGAATCGACTGGCCACAAATCCCTTCAGATACCCCATTGTTTTAGATCTTGACGAGCTTGTAAGTTGTCCTTACTTTTCTTCGAGTCACCCAACAAAGTATTCAATATGTTCTCACAGACATTTTTTTCTATGTGCATTACATCCAAATTATGTCTCAGCAACAAATATTTCCAATACGGGAGTCGAAAAAGGCTTATTTTATTCCATCCAGGCGGCAATGGCTGATGTCCATTTGTAGAGATTTTACGTTTATTAGTTTTTCCGAATGTGATGTTTGTGCAACCCTGAAATTGTTGTAGTATATCATCACCTGACCAGCGCCTAGGCGGTTGACGAAAATCTTGTTCTCCATTGAAACTTTTTTTATCACGCCTATAAATATGATTATTTTTCAAGAAACATCGATGGAAACCATAACATTGTTTCTTGCCAAATTGAAGCCACTTGGATAAGGTGTCTACATTACAAGATAGGCAACCTAAATCCTTTTTCCCTTTGGTGCTCCAACCAGAAAGGTCACCATAAGCCAGAAAATCATTTATGGTCCATAAGATCATGGCCCGCATAGTGAAGTTTTTCTTGCTATAAGCATCATATACTTTAACTCCCTGCCCCCAAAGTTTTTGAAGCTCATCAATTAATGGCTCTAAGTAAACATCAATATCATTACCAACCATATGAGGACCTGGGATCAGCAAAGACATCATTATGTATTGTTTCTTTTACAAGAAGCCAAGGCGGGAGATTGAGAGGGGTTAATAGTACATGCCATGTGCTATTTGAAGCACTCATAAGTCCAAACGGATTGAATCCGTCTGTAGTTAGAGCAAGTCTGACATTTCGTGGTTCAGCAGCAAAGTCTGGAAATTCTCTATCTATTGAGATCCATTCTTCCGTGTCAGAGGGATGATGAATATGACCATAATTTCCTTTTTCTTTAAATGGCCATAACATATCTTTTGCAACTGAAGGGCACATGTAAAGTCTCTCTAGACGAGGGATAATAGGAAATTGATACATCACCTTTTCAGCTACCTTCTTGCCTTTTGTTCTATATGTCTTTTCATTCCATCTAAACTCACCACTAGTATCACACGTGTCTTTCTTTGATGAACCTTTATGAAAGAGCATGCAGTCATTTCGACAGACATCAATTTTAACTTTTTTGAGGCCAAGGTCTTTTAAAACTTTATTTGCTTCATAATAAGTCTCAGGAAACATACTACCTTCTTTTGGAAAGGCTGAGATTATGAACTTCAACAACTTTGTAAAAGAATTATTTGACCATCCAGACTCCTCCTTCAGATATAACAGAGGCACCAGAAAGGACAACTTGGAGTGGGTTTTACAACCTTCATACAATGGTTGATCAGCTTCTTTGAGAAGCTTGAAAAAGCGTTGGGCGTTAAGATTTGTAGGCTCCTCCTCGAGTTCAAACTCACTGGCATGACTTGTATCGCCCATTCCAAATATATCTCCCAACATTTGATGCATACTTCCAGATGTAGGCCTAGTAGATGTTGCACTTATTGTATTCCTCCCAATCATCTCCCCATGATATGTCCATACATCATAGCTGCGGACAAATCCTTTTTGTAAAGCATGTAAGAATACATCATCCTCTGATTTAATGTATCTATTCGAGCATGTTTTACTAGGGCATATTAAATTTCCCAGTCTAGGTGGTATTTGATGGGTACGTGCAAATTCAATGAACTGTTGTAAACCAGACTGGAATACTTCACTTTGCATCCTATTAGCAATATACATCCAATTTCTATCCCGTAAGAAATCCATCTGCATACAAATACACAAGAAGTTAACGGTCACATTACAACTAAAAACCAAAACTAAACAAGAGAAAAATAAAAGATAAAAGCTTAGATTGTAGTATCATTGATTCATAGATTGTGTATAAAAGCAAAGTTTAGGGAGCTCAAACAATTGAGTGACTCATGGAAAAATGTATTCAAAAGCCAACAAAAACCAGTCTAAATCAATTGTGTTTCAACTGCCCCAGAATAATTTCATACATGTGGATCTAGGAAGCATAGACACTTCCCGAAGGCTGCCATGTCTGTGTCCAACGCGTGTCCAACATGGACACACCTTGGACATGCCTGGACACGTGGCGGACACGCCTCTGACATGTCCAATTTTTTAAAAAAAATATTGAAGTGTTGGACACGACTTAGACACTCCATGGACACATCCAAGACACACCATCCCTACCCACTTAAGCTTAAGCATACGAAAAAAACCAAAACTTTCCCAAATCCCTACCTCATATTCTACACTGTTCTTGCCCTACCAATATTAGTTAGTTAAGCTTCAGTAGCTGCAAAAATGTTCCTTCGCCTCCTCTTTTTCCTGCTCCATGTCTTCTTCTCATCTCCCTTCTCTTATTTCATGTTGGTTTAAGAACTATGTAATGAAGTGATAATGCGCTGAAGTTGCACTACACTACTTTGTTCGTCCCACAGATACACCCTTCGTACTAGCTTTGATTTTACGTTCCCAGTTTTATTTTCTGAGGTTCATCACTCGCTTGGAAGACGCGGTGTACAACTTTGCAGACGAACATGTTTAATGGTTGTCTAACTCATGAAATGCACTCTGTTGTTGTATATTAATACTGGAGTGTTACGATTTAATTTGGCTTACTGGAATTGCCACTCCCACTCCCATCAGTCCTGTGCCAGGCTTATGAAGTGTATATACCCTTTTTACTCTCAGATCAGTAGATCACTACGAGAAAATTGCATTAGCTTACCAAATAGTTATACTCCAAATTAAAGTAACACATACTAACAGAAGTTCCATTCTTTTTGCATTTTGTGATTATGAACAGAAGCTCAGAAGACATTCTCCTAAACTCTTCTTTAAGAAGTGTAAGTGTGTAACTTTGCTTTTTCTGAACTGGAGAATCATTTCAACACTGGGTTCTGAATTGATTTGACAAACTCCTTATCCTTTTTTGTTGTTGCAATTTGCTGAACCATCATGCCTCGTCTACAAGGATTATGTAGCTGGGACTCAGCATATGTCTCATTGTTCCCCAGTGTTTATGTCATTGGAAAGCATGCCACCAATAAACTGAAAGTTGTTTGATGAGTCCTGGGTCTATTACAATAGACTCTTATTGTCACATGTATTGTGGGGAATCATACATAATAGAATTTGGTTCTTAAACCATGGAACCGCTATTCATTTATCCCCTGTATGTTAAGTATTCTTAAATTATTGTTAATATGAGTGTATACATCTGATGCAAGTAAATCCCAACCTCCAAGAAAATATTAGCTGATAACTATTTCTCTTCAGTTGTTAATGTCATTCTTCCCACCATAAAATATTAGGCTTTCCAATGATGTTTGAAGTCTTATAAAATGGCTTGTGGTTTCTTCTCATATCCGAAAAGCATCAGAATTATATTCCCCAAAAAATTATAGCTGTTTTAACGGAATATATGTGAAAACATCACTACATGACAACATTTAAGGTTATGATGCAGTAATCTGTCAATGACCCAAAATTGGGATCCTGATATTAACTTAGCCTACAACTTCATCTCGGCTATGGTTTTTAATATGTGTTGTTCATTTTTTAACAGGATATTTGTTCCAGTCACGACGCAACAGGTTCTTGATGATGGAACTCCAATTACGTTGGGAAAGGATGTGGTTGACGATGCATCAAATACGCCAAGTACAGTTAATGTATCGACTCGTGAGTCACTGCCACTCAACACTGAGCCCAGTGCACAACTTTCTGAAACAAGAATTGATCATTCCAGAGGAGTTATTAATGCTTTTCGTTCACTGCAAGCGAATCCTTCAATTAAGGTGATGTATGATGAATTTTCACTTAAAACTTGCCTTTATTGCTGCCTTTTGCTACTAAAAAATAATGCCTTTGAGAAGATCTTCGCATGTAATTCATCCAAAAAGATGAACATGATGGATTTTTTGTGAATTGCAATTGTAGATGCACATTTTAACTTCTTGCATGATTTTTCTAATATGTGGAAATTCATTTTGTAATTTCCCACACCCGACAATATCCCTTATTAGGCTGAAATATGTTTTTAAAATACTTCTCAATAACTGTTGTCAGTGATGCTGCTGTCAATGATTTGTAGTAACACTACTTAGTTTTTTTTTCCGTGGGTACCATGTCAGTTATTATGAATTCCATCCCGGTTAAATCTGTGCTCTTATCCTCAATCTTACACAGCCAGCTGATCATACCTAATTGTTTTGTTTTTTTTATCATCTTCTTCCTTAGGTCTTACCTCTTAATTTGTTTGATGGAAACTGCTGCACAGTTGCGTTGTCTATTAAGTACTATAGTTAGCTAAGAGAGATGGAATCATCGACTTATTGGTTCGACCTACATTCTAAGTGCCCAGCTAACAACATTTCTATCAGTTAACATTGTTGTTTTTGGGCAGACAGATCTGGTCTCCCACATTAGCATGCTTTTACTGGAAAATTGGCCAAGGTTGGTAGACAGAACCAGTTTGGACTTGATCAGTTTGTCGAAATGGGTTTGACTTCTTTTGTTATCTGTGTTGATTCCATTATTACCTTTTCTGAGTATAATGTGATGCATAATAAATAAAGTTCACAAAATTTGCACCCCTGCCTGATAATCATATGTTATGCGTAACATAGCATCATTTGCATGCACTTCAAGGTTTGCAAAAACAGCCGCTGCTCTATCAAATTGTTTGGTTTTTATTGTTTCAATATATCAAATATTTGGCTTGGTTAGGATAATGATAGTTGATGACTGATATAATGGTATAGAAGTATCTCCCATGTTTATTTCTTTCTTTCTCTCTCTCTCTCTCTCTATATATATATATATATGTATATATATATATATATAAACTATTGGTAATTCTTTGACCAATGTCTTCACTGGTTTGAATTTCTATTCATTTCTGAAGCCCATTACTTTCTATGGGAAATCTTGGCTTATTAACCAATCACCTTTGTATTTTGTAGTAACCATGTTATGGTAGTCGGTTGTAACAAATTGGTTTATTTTTCTCTATTATGTCTTGTATCATAGTAAAAAGACATCTTTATGATAGAAAATGATAAGACAATGATAAGAGTTCCTCTTACTAATATGCATATTTGTTAAACATGCTAATCAAATCCTCTTTCCATGTGCACCCCAAAAGGTTGACAACGGAAGCAAGTTAATTTTCAGACAACGAAGAGTCTTAGCTGGTAGTTACAGAAGTTCCTATGAGCCTATGAGTCATGGTCTTCTCTTATTGTAGTTTCCTTTTTCATATAGCTTTATTGCACTATAATCTGATAGAATGCATATTGCTGATCACGTTAAAAATATGGCACATGAACTTATTTGAGCATGTCATTCTGCATTCTAGTAACACATGTTGTGGTTCTAATTTGCTTATTTTCATGTATTCAGAAGATGGTTGTTTCTATATCATTTGATAAGGATGTCTGGGACGCTGTCATGAAAAATGACGCAGTTAAGGAAGCGAAAAGATTGCTCTTTGCAGGTTTGTGTAGTATCCACGTTTACATTCTCCACATTTTAGGTTGGTTCTATTATCACCGAAGAATTAGCTCTCAAATGAACATTTTACAATTAAAATTGAATTTTTGGTGGTAACCCTGGTGAGGGAATTTTAGGATTCTAGAAGGATTTTAGACCTTCACTAATTGTCTTTTCCATAGAAAATTCGGCTGAAGGAAATTAGTCCATTTGTGTAGGACGGTCCTTCAAAAAAACTCAATATTTTTGAAGGGTTTTAGTCCTTCACAAATAACCTTCACTAAAAACCTATTTTTTTGTAGTGCCTCTTGTGTTGATAAGGGATGATCCTGTGATATTGTGAAAAGGATTTATATTTTGTGATAGTATGATGACTAGTGTAGTCTCATGAATGACAAGTGAATAGTACCATGTGATGATGAGATGAGAAATTATGTTTCACACATTTTATATATTTTGAAGTAGTGATATTTTTATGCTTGCTAGAAGTGAATTAGGGTTTGTATGTCCACTTTTTTGATGCAACCTTAATTCACCTAATTGGCATAACTAATAAGGTGCAACTCTAATCATGTAGTGCCCTGTGTCGTAGAGCCATCTTCTGTGTCAGAATTTATTGGATGGTGAAACGAGTATTCCTAAGGGAAACTCAGAGTGCATACAATTTAGTATGTGGAGGTGGAAAATTGAGGATATATTCTTGTCGTCCACAATGCAGGTTATGGAGGATGGATATGGTCATGCCTCAAACATTTGATGTGATCGAGGACAATTGTGGTTGTACTCTCTGATTAGAGGGTTGTGTATACCTCAGTTTTTAGTGTCGTGACTTGTCCCAAGGGCAGACTAGTGGTTAGCAGCTTGACTATATGTCGTTGTAGTGGCAACATTGACTAATATGTCACTGCATTTTTACTCATACTGATCGAGGGGAAGATATCTTAGGATATCAGCATTCTTAGATCATGTACGGAATCAAATAGCCCTTCGCAGGGGTTGGTTGGACTTGGGTGGTATGACTCAAACTTCCCAAGGCATAATAAAAGATGTAATATAGTCGTCTAGCAAATATGTTTAGGATTATACATGACACTTCATATTGGATGATAACCCTTCTTGTTCTGTGTACATGGAGATGATGTTTAATGCATTAAAATATAGTAGATATTCTTATGTTGTGGATATTCTCATGTTATAAATGTGTACATACAATAGTCATGTTTAAGTTGATAGAGATATTATTACTGTTGGCTATGATTATGAAATTCATTATCACATGTTGTTAGCTATGCTTATATTGCAGGCTATGCCTTTGTAACTAGTGATGCCTATACTGCTAATCATGCTTATGTAGATAGTTGTGTTTTTATTATTAGCTATACTTATGATGTTGATATGTTCAACTTGATAGACATGATGATGTTGTTTTCTATGCTTATGATACTAGAGTGATTCATGATGTTAGAGATGCTCATGCTGCTAGACTTCTTATATTGTTAATAGGAATATGAGAATAGTCTGGCTAATGAAGATAGATATTATCTACTCCTTTATGTATTTTGTTAATCATCAGTGTTGTTGAGCTTATCTGTTATATATGATTAAACTGCTTAAACTATTTCATTACCTAAAAATGTTAGAATCAATAAACGTCACTGGAGGTTATATCTCTTGCTGGGGCATGGGTCTCACCCTTGTGGTTTGCCACATTTTTTTAGGTAATCAGAAATGGTGAAAAAAAAACCTATGGAAGAAAAGAGGAGCTATAGTAATGAATATGTGAGAAATTTGATTAGACATCTCGTGTGTCATAGATTCGTCCATGTACTCTCAGGTCCAGGTAGGAAAAGTATGTATATGGTTTTTCAAATGAATCAGAATTTTGTTAGTATGTTCATGTTTTTTGTGTGACATACAAATATTGTTCTCCTTTGTATATATGTTGTGGCTAAGGCGATAGAACAATTTGTATCAAATTCTTAGCATAGTATGGATATAAGAAAGATGTTGGGCTCTTATGCAAATGTTTCTGAGCGGGTGCTGACGTTGAAATTAGTTTTAATTTACCCATATTTTTGGGTATGTGGTTAACTGGTGATTGATTATGTTGTATGTTTTGAGTAATCTTGTTTACTGTAATGAGTTCTCTCATCTATAGGGACACTAGGACTTAGGACTAGGATGATGTCTAAGTTAAGAATATGACACAAAAACATAGTGCATACTGCCTAATCTCAATACTTGGGTGCCTTGGCTAGGTATTCAATTATTGATGAAAAGGCGAGTATGGAACTCTTAGGTTGTTATATTTTTTATTACTATGATCAAGTAGTCATTTTGAAAAAATATAAAGAGTATAATGAATAAAAAATCATGATGCAGATAAATCAATATTACCTCAACAGAATATGGCGATTACATCATTATCTATCAAAACTTGAATTGTTGGTAACTATAAGAGAATGATATAACACCATGAAATCTAAATAAGAATATGAATAAGAAAAAGAGGAGTTCTTAAAGATGTAATTCAACAAGATAATAAAGTAAAAGATAGATAAGTTTGTGCTTATAAAGTGATTCAAGGTATGAAATCCCTATAAAATGGATAAAAATCCTATGATAAGTATAAAATGAGAAGATGAATGGGATCAATGGCAAAGAAATAAGGTGGAACCTAAGTTAATATCAGACCTACCTATGTGTGTAAGAAAATGTTAATGTAAAATCAGCATGGTATGGGAATGAAATTAAGAGATATGATCCCTATTTAATGAAGAAATTATGGAATATGATGATTTACCTCTTGATAAGTGGTTGAAAAACATTATAAAACAATAGAGCATACCCAAATGTGATAAATAGTCATCAAGGAAGGAGTAATGATATATGTTAATCATGATGATTCCTATTCTAATCGACTAATGTAAAGGAACCCGAAATGAAAAAGGTAAAATGATACATAAGAAGTTGTAACCTGCATAATGAAAAATAGAATTGGTTACCTTTCTGCTAGTGACCCTTGAAAAATACTACTATGATATGGGAAGTGTGTTTCCTTTTGTGTTTTCCATTCTAGGGCACAACTTTCAAGTGGGTTATTGCCACTTAGTATGTGTGGATTTGTTGTAAACATGAGGGTGGATAGCTTATTATTGCATAAGGTTGCTTGGACCATGATTCTAAGTTCATAAAGTTTTTGGTGAGTTTGCTTTTGAGCCTTGCAATAATTAGGAAGACTCCTCTTATATGTCTTTATATTTGCTATTTAGTAAAAGTATATGAGATAAGGATGTGAGTTCCTTATAGTACTTGAGGTGGATACCAAGGTAATGAATCCCAGTATCCAAGATGTATCAATAGTATGGGAAGTATGTGAAGGTTGGAGATGTTTATTAAATGAACATTCCAGGTATTCCTCTCCCTTAGAGAGAAAGAGAATTGACGATGACCCTATAGATGTTGTTCATAAGGAAAAATAGAAGTGATTCTATAATGTTGTGTATGGTTTAGTGATAGATGGGTAAGACCAGTATCAAGGATAGATGGTTTGTTGGTCAAGAGACATGTGATATTGTGTTCCGTTAAAATAAACCTATTATCAAATATCAATGCATAAGAGTTAGATTGGATGACATAATTCACATGACCATGATGAGTTTAGGGTTATGTCATTTAGACTAATCAATGTATAAATAGAATTTATGAATAGGAGGAACCGAGTGTTCCAATCATGTCATACAAGTTATATCAAGCTTTGAATGATGACATGTCAAGGTATTTCAAAGATGGTCAAAAATATGATCAATATTTATTCAAAAGCCTTAGGGTTGCCGAAGCAGCAATAGCTATGAGGTAAGTTGAACAAGAGTGAGATGGGGTTGATTAAATGTCTTCATGGGATCAAGATATGTCTTCTAAGTTGGTTGTGTAAATCCTAGTAAGGTCAAGATAGTGTTGTTGTTTCACCCCTAACAAGGTTGACTAGGAATGATGTTTCCTTTTATGGAATGATAGGTTCCAACATCACCATTTCTTTTGATGCTGAAAAAGAACTGACAAGTGTTCCAGTGTCAATGTATCTAGAAAAATAAAGGATGGATACATCACCTTTTTTTATGCTTCAAGGAATGGTATGAGACACATGCCGTGATTGGTAAAAAGCTAGAAACTATGAATTTTGAGTAATGTGTTGATACAATAGATATAATTTCAGTATGATAGCTAGAATTTAAAGTTGAACATTACTAGTAGAGTTGTACATGTGACACAACAAGTTTCTACATTTCATATTGAGAATGTTTTCTTAGGTGGGGTTTTTGTACTGACCCAAGATGAGATATGTATGAATTATGTGACATCACCATTATATTCAAGTAACCATGTGAAAGTAATAGGATGAGGTGCAAAGGAAGTACCCATCTTTGTTTACCTTGGATTTCATGGGCAAAATCCCAGTTACGGGTTTATAGTTGTAAGGCCCCTGAACTTGCTTAATGAGTTGAATAAGCTTATTTACCATAATTGTATGATTATAACCCAAATATAACCTTGTGGTATTCTTTGAAATCATAAGACAAACGTAAGTTTCAAATTTGGTCCAATTTGGACACTGTTTGAGCAAGTTATGCAATTTTATGTACATATTGGACTTTTCAGCAATTTACCCAATCAAGGGGTTTTCTTTGCAATTTTTGACATGAATTATGTTTTTTAGATGTTATATTATTATTCTTGATATTTTTGAGCCATGGGACTTCTGGTTAAACCTTGGTTTGACGGTGTTTTCTCCAAGGGTATTTTAGGGTTTACCCCTTCATGGATGAGCTACCTTTAGTAGCTATCAACTAATGAATTATTTGATTGGCTTGGAAATTCGAAAAAGGAGATCTAAGCAGGTCTATATGGACGGTGGGGGATCTGTTTGTGTGTGTGCTTGTATATTCTTAATACTTTAAGGCCATGGACACTTGGAAAGATACTAGAACTTCAACTTTTTTATTTTCTTTATCTTAAAGTTTCATATACTTATTCCTTAGGACACAAACGAACCATTTTCTCTCCACCACTTCCCTCCTTCTACGAACCTCATTCTCCCTCTATGTTTTTGCAAATTTCCTATCCAAGGAGGATGAAAGTCAGGATTTTCTTGGAAAATGAATCTTGGGTTACAATTGACTTCCTTTTAGGGTTTGAAAAGCTTCCTTCTAGTGATATTGACCTAAAAGAGTAAGAATCCCCTTCTTTCCTCCATTTATTTCTTTTGTATCTTTCCTCCTACCTTTATCCAGGTCGTAACCCTTCTGTTCCATGGTATAAATTTTTGTAAAGCTCCAAACCCCTACCTTTCTTGCTCCTTATGCTTAGGGTTTGCTCATTTGATGAAGAAATGTGCTAGATGGACAAGTTCACAACTTATGCTTGGATTTTCTACCCTATCTGCTCATGTTTCCTTAGTTTGGGATTGTATGTTCTAATTAGAGGCAAGTTTAATAACTTTCTCTACATTTATTTCTAACCATAAGCTTGCTAGCTCATGTTCTTGCTTTTATATGATGAACCATGCACTAAAAAGCTATGCTTGACTTGGATTTTGATTTAAATAATGTTCCCTATTCTGATTTTAGTTCTAGATGAACCTATGATCATGTGTACATTATTCGTAAGCTATAATATGAATTGTATCAGTTTGGTTTGATAACCAATTTTGCTAAACACTTATCAACCAATGGTCAATTTTAGGATTTAACGTTGATTTCTTCTATAAACACATGACTCAATGGTGGTACCATTGCAACAACCAATGGTGTTGTCTTCATGATAATTGATGGTAGTCACCAAGGGTGTCAACTAAAATTCACCCCTTAGGTCAGGTGTTGGCCTAATTATAAGCTTAATGATCAACAACTAAGTACCCTAATGATGCTATCAATCAATGGTGACATTAGCTTGATATTCGATGGTGATTAATGAATATAGTGCTAATCTAACAATCTATGGTGACTTAATTGTCACTAGTGATGGTAGATAAGGTTCTCACCACCTATGATGAGTTAAACATGTAGATTTAGCATTAGTTAAGCCTTAAACCAAAGGTTTCTTGGGTCATTTGATGCAATGGTTGGACCTATACTCCAATTGATGGTTTTAATATTTGAACTTCACCTAATAGTTAAGATCTAATGATTCTTCATCCAATAAATTGGAATGATGCCTAGTGTAATATGTTGGTCCTAGTAAAGTGGTTTATATGGTCTCCTTTATGAGATCAACTTAAGAAGCTCATTTATTGACCACTTGTTTTAAATAAGTAACCGCTTGTGGGTTTTACCCTACTCTCAATGGAAATTTGTATGTTATTAATCAAGGGTTGTCTAGGGTAAAATGGTGACTCTTTCTAGAGCACAACTCAATGACTTCATATGTGGTTTTTTCAAGATGTTTACTTATTTAAACGACCAATGGCTTTACCTTTTCAACATTTAATGGTTAGAAGTTGATGCCTCAATATTCCCATTGTTTTGGGTGAAGTGTGTAGTATAATGTTATGATTCTGATAATGAGAATATGATGGTTCATTGCCTTAAACTTGTAGTTTTACCCTTTCCCTCGTATGATTGTGATTTATAATCACCATAATGAATTAATGGGTAACTCTAATGAGGTATAGCTTGTTATACATAGATATAATATAACTAAATGATGGTAATTGGGTATGAATAGTCCTTGAATGACTAATACCATCATGGAGTACTCTCTTATTGTTGTTGAAACCCTAGTATGCTATAACTTAGTGGTTACACCTTAATTTATATGTGGTTTCATACTTGAGAATAGTATGGAATGTGATGGCGATCCTTCACCTCATGCATCCATTATCCAATGGGGATGCTTTGAGTTAGGGTTTGGGTATGGGTGCTGATTAGTAACATTAATATAATTTATGTTGTTGAACCTAGCTCTAATGCATATAGATTAAGACGAGTATTCATGTTTAGCCTTCTTATATGATGGCATGATGGTGAAATAACCTCCTTAATAGGATCATAACCTTAATGTGTTAATTGGTGGTTATCATAGCCACATGGTTGATACTTTCTTATGCTAAACAAGTGTATTATGAATACGATGTGGGATAATCATATCTAGATTCCTTGCATGTTGATGTAATAAAGGAATATTCTTAAAATTACTATAACCCTACTGTGATTGTTTATGAAAATTACCCAGCTCCTTAATGCAATATTGTGCGGATCTGGTGTATTATATGTAAGTGATGGTGTTGAGCCTGGTTATAAGGAATGAAAAGATAATGTCAATCTTGCAGGGAATAGTATGATGGTCTGAATGACCTTTGGGCATGGTTGAACCTTGAATGAGGTATAATCCTCTTGCATTGATAAGGGTTGATGCCATGTGATATTGTCAAAAGGATTTATATCTTGTGATAGTATGATGACTAGTGTAGTCTCATGAATGACAAGTAAATAGTACCATGTGATGATGAGATGAGAAATTATGTTTCTCACGTTTTATATGTTTTAAAGTTGTGATATTTATATGTTTGCTAGAAGTTAATTAGGGTTTGTATGTCTACTTCTTTGATGCAGCCATAATTCACCCAATTGGCATAACTAATCAAGTGCAAATCTAATCATGTAGTGCCCTATGCCGTAGAACCATCTTGAGTATCAGAACTTGATGGATGGTGAAACGAGTATTCCTAAGGGTAAATTGGAGCGCATACTATTTAGTATGTGGGGGTGGAAAGTTGAGGATATATCCTTGTCATCCACAATAGGTTATGGAGAATGGCTATGGTCATGCCTCAGATATATGATGTGATTGAGGACAACTGCGGCTGTACCTCGGATAGAGGGTTGTATATACTTGGGTTTCTAGTGTCGTGACCTGTACCAAGGGCGGACTAGTGGTTAGTAGCTTGACTATATGTCTCTGTAGTGGCAGATTTAATTAATATGTCACTGCTTTTTTACTCGTATTGACCAAGGGGAAGAGATCTTAGGATAGTGGCACTCCTAGATCTTATACGGATCCAAATAGCCCTTCACAGTGGTCGGCTGGACTTTGGGTGGTATGACTCAAACTCCCTAGGGCATAATAAAAGATGTAATATAGCCATCTACCAAATCTATTGAGGGTTATACACGACGCTTCATATTGGATGATAACCCTTGTTGTTCTTTGTAAATAGAGATGATGTTTAATGCATGAAAAGATAGTAGATATTCTTATGTTGTGGATATGCTCATGTTATAAATGTGTACATACAATAATCATGTTGTGGATATGCATCATGTTTGTCAGGATTAAGCTTATTGATTTCCTGTGGACTGGTACCACTATTTATAAAGCACATAAGGTTTCTCTCGTCACCAATGTTACTCAGAAGGAGATTGATGATGTGGTCAGCAACCTTAATCCTGACAAGGCCCTGGACCTAGTGGTTTTAATCCTTTCTTCATCAAGAAATTTTGGTCGATCATTTAAAAGTATGTCTCTTCTGCTATCTTTGAATTCTTTACTAAGGGTAAGATGTTGAAAGAGGCTAACAATACCTTTATTACCTTGATTCCCAAAAGTGCTAACTCTATTGAGATTAAAAATTGGAGACCGGTCTCTTTATGCAATGTGGTGTATAAGCTCATTTCCAAGATTATGGCTAATAGATTATAAGATGTTCTGCCTTCTATTATTAGTGATAACCAAAACGCTTTTGTGAAAGGTAGAAACATTAAAGACTCTATCTTACTTACCAATGTGATCCTTCATGACTTTAACATGTCTTCTGTTGGGCCCAAGGTGTGTCTTAAGGTGGATATCTCAAAGGCATATGACTCTGTTAATTGGAAGTTTTTGTACTCTGTTATGCACAAGATGGGGTTTCCTTCTATATGGATAGGCTGGATTGAGGAGATCTTTAACTCTACCTCATACCAAATTTTGATTAACGGGGAGCCCACTAGGTACTTTAAACCGTCTAATGGCATTAGGCAGGGTGATCCTTTAGCCCCCTACCTTTTTGTCATTGTTATGGAGACTTTTTCTGTGATCATGAATGAGGAAGTTAAGAAGAAGAATATTATTCCTATCAAAGCTTCTAAAAATTTGCATGTTTCTCATTTGGTTTTTGCTGATGACCTTATGATTTTTCTGGAAGCTAACAAAGTTAATGTTGAGAATGTTTTGAAGATCCTTAACTACTTTGGTAGTCTCTCTGGGTTGTATGTCAATCCTAGTAAAAGTGAGATCATTCTTAGTAAGGGTTCTGACAGTGATACTATCATTGATATTCTGAAGTTTAAAGAAGCTGTGTTACCCTCGAAGTATCTGGGAGTTCCCTTGGTCATTGGAAAGATCAATAAACTAGCTTGTGCTCTGCTTGTGGATAAAATCAACTCTAGACTTGAAGGCTGGAAAGCCAGGTGTCTATCTATGGCAGGCAGGCTTGAGTTTATAAGGTCTACTATTGGTTTCATCTATCTTCACTGGACTAATTCCATTCCTATTCCTAAATCTGTTATGGAGGAGATTAATAGAATCTGCCGTGATTTTCTTTGGGGTGGTAAGGATGATAAAAGTTGCTTCATCTTATTAAGTGGGAGAATGTCACTAGACCCAAGTCCGAGGGTGGCCTTAGTATAAGGAAGATTGAGGACGTCTCTTTGGCTTGTACTTTCGCTAATGGATGGGACATTGCTAGTAAGAAAGACTCGTTATGGGTCAAGTGGGTTAATGAGAAATATTTATTCAAGTCTTCCTTCTGGGTCATTCCTACAAGTACCTATATGTCGTGGAATTTCTTAAAGATTCTTAATGGCAGGGATACCATGATCAAACATGTCTCCTACATTATTGGGTATGGTAAGAGTATTAAACTTTGGGTTGATCCTTGGGTCCCAAATTATCGTTTGTTGAAAGATTGTATTGATGCTGATGCGGTTCTTAAGCTTGGTTTACCTGTTGATTGCTATGCTAGTTCTGTTATTTCTGATGGACAATGGACTATTCCCTCTTCTAGAAACAACAAGAAGCTTATTGATTTCCTTGAGAAGTATCCGTGTTCTCTGAACAAGGAAGATGTTATTCTCTTTTGCAATAGGGATCATCCTAAGTTGAAGAATATTTGGAATTCTATTAGAGATAAGAGTTGTGAATCTGATGTCTTTAAGTGGATATGGAATTCTAAAGCCCCAAATAGATTCAAGGTCCACACATGGAAAGCATCTGATAACAAACTCCCTACTTCAGATTATGCTAGGAGAAGGGGCATTCTTACTCCCTCTGTGTTTCCTATGTAAGTGTGATTGTGAGGATACTACACATATATGCTTTCTCTGTCCTTTCTCTAGGAAGATTTGGAACCTTATTGGGTTGGAGCTGAATGTCTCAGTTGATGTGAAATATTGGACTGAGGTGACTAAATTTCAGTGCAATAATGTCAGATTTTTGGTCTTATGCTCTCTCTACTATCTTTGGTGGGAAAGGAATATTCGAGTTCACGAAGAAAGAGAAAGAAATTGGATTGATGTGTGGAAGTTAATCTATAGAGATTATACTGAGTACCAGCATCATCCCTAGTGTTTCTGTACATTTGCTTTCCTGTTTTGAGCTCTGTTGAGAACCCCCTCGTGTGTTTCAGCAGAGTGTGTGCTTCTCTCTGTGCTCTGTTCGTTTGGTGCTGTTTGGTTGGCCCTTTCCCTCTGCTACTGTTTTGGGTGGTTGGCTGTAGGAAGATTTGCTGTGTTGCAGCTGGTAGTTGCTGTCCTCTGCGTTTCTTTCTTGGTTGTTTTGCCTTTAGTGTTGAGCTTATCCCTCGGGAGTGGCAGAGCTCGCTATGGTTTTGGTTGGCTGATGAGTTGTTTTGGAGGGTTAGTGGATGTTTCTTTGTCTCGGTGGTTAGCTTCTCTTCTGCTATAGATTCTTTGCAGCTGCTGTTCTTGGGGTTTCTGTTCTTGGTTGGTGCCTATGGATGGGTGAGCTTATCCTTCGGGAGTGGCAGAGTTCTCCATAGTGCACAAAAGGCTGTTGCTTTGGTAGGCTCCTTCTGTTATGAAGTTCCTGATACTTGAGTCTCTTTTGGTTGTTCCTTGGGTTGGGAGGAGTACCCTTTTCTGTTGCTTTGCTTTGATCTGTTGCTGAAGATGGGGTTACGTTGAAGATAGTTTTTTGGCTTTGTTGTTGCTGCAGATGCTCTTTGGTGCCTTCTTTGCTGCTGGCTTTTTCTTGAAGTTGGTTTTCCTATCATGTAGATGGCTGCTTTTTTCTCTGTGTTAATCGTTGGTCTGTTGTTTGCTTTAAGGATTCCTTGTTGGATTCCTTGCTGGTTCAGTTGGGTTCGAGGCAGTGCTATTCTTTTGAAGATCTGCTGGTTTCTTTTTGTTTTGAGGATGATGGAGTATCGTTTTTTCAAGGAGGCTCTTCTTTTTCTAGTAGCTTTAGTAGTTGATGCTGCTGGTGCTAATGGGTGTATCTTCTGGTCCCCTCTCTCTTCTGGTGAAGGTTGCTTCTGGTTGCTGGAAGCGTGTGGTTTATTCTGTGATGTTTGTAGTTTGGGGCGTACGCTTGGTGGTCTGTTTGGTGATGGCTGTGGGAGTTTTGTTTGTTCTTCGATATGGAGTTTATTCCTTCTCTGATGGTGGCTGGGATGTTTGTTGATGCAGTGTTCTGGTTCTTTTGGAGAAGGTGCTGCTAGTTTTTTTGGCCCTTTTCTTGGCTGATGTGTTGGGTATAGTGCTTCTTTTCCATCTTCTTTGGTGGATTCGTTGAAGATTCTTGGTTAGGGCAGTATGAGATTTTGTTCTCTTGTTTCTCTGTCGGGGCTTTAAAGTGATTGTTAGATGTATAGATAGTTTTTTTAGTTGATTCTTATTTGGGAATCAACAAGTTTTGTACAGTTACTTTACAAAAATAGAAAAAAAAGCAACAAGAGTTTCGGCCGACCAAAAAAAAAAATCATGTTTAAGTTGATAGACATATTATTACTGTTGGCTATGATTATGACATTTGTTATGAAATGTTGTTAGCTATGCTTATATTGCTAGTTATGCCTTTGTAACTAGAGATGCCTATACTACTAATCATGCTTATGAAGATAGTTGTGCTTATATTGTTAGCTCTATTTATGATGTTGATATGTTCAACTTGATAGACATGTTGATGTTGTTAGCTATGCTTATGATGCTAGACTTATTCATGATGTTAGAGATGTTCATGTTGCTAGACTCCTTATACTATTAATAGGGATATGAGAATAGTCTAGCTAATGAAGATTGTAATTATCTACTCCTTTATGTATTTTGTTAATCATCATTATTGTTGAGCTTATTTGTTATATATGATTAAACTACTTAAACTATCTCATTTCCTGAAAATGTTGGAATCAATAAATGTTGTAGGAGGTTATATCTCTTGCTGGGACATGGGTCTCACCCTTGTGGTTCGCCACATTTTTTTAGGTAATCAGAAGTGATGGAAACAAACCTGTGGAAGCCAAGAGGATCTATAGTAATGAATCTTTGAGAAAGTTGATTAGACCTCTTATGTATCCTAGAGTCATCCCTGTACTCTCAGGGCTGGGTAGGAAAAGTTTGTATATGGTGTTTCAAATGAATTGGAATTTTGTTAGCATGCTAATATTTGTTGTGTGGAATATACAAATATTGTTCTCCTGTATATATATGTTGTGGCTAAGGTGATAGAACAATTTGTATCAAATTCTTGGCATAGTATGGATACTAGAAAGATGTTGGGATCTTATGCAAATGTTTTTGAGCAGGTGTTGACATTGAAATGGGTTTTAATTTACCCGTATTTTTGGGTATGTGGTTAATATGTGATTGATTGTGTTTTATGTTTTGAGTAATCTCATTTAGTGTAACAGGTTCTCACAGTATGACCTTGATGGACATGATACACTATGATCTGGATATAAACCCCAAGCATGAGGTCATCATTGACATGATATATAGGAGACAGAAGGATAGCCCCAACAGGATCATGCGGTTTGAAAAAAGGACCTGTAATAGAGTTGTCGATACTATGGACAAGTTTCATCAAAAACACAAATTCGAATCTTTTGATTACATAAGACCACCAGAATGGGTTGGACCCATCTTAGAAGATGAAAATTGTAATGGTAGTAGTACTACCACATTTATGTTTCAATCCAATTTTGTTTCTTGTATCCTTTTCCCATACTAGCTTGCAAGATGAGGGAGAGATGAATAAATAGCCTCCTGGCTTTCCCCCCCAAAAAAGAAGTATGTTGGCATCAATGGGATTATCCTCTCGGGGATTTTCACATGTTGGTGATGAGTTGAAGTCAAACTTCGATGCTATAGCATTTGTGGTTTCCCCTAGTAGGACCTCAAAATGAGGTTGCTCTCCTGGCTGGACAATTTCTTCTATTAGTGGTGGGTGTACGCTTGATACCTCTTCATCTTTGCATATGTTAGGGTTGGAGGGGTTAGAGGACGCATGTAATGGTAAGGGACTAGCCCTACGTCTTGATGCTGGTGTGCCACACGATTCCTCCATTCGTTAGCACTCATCTTCTAGTTCCTTCATAATTTTCTCATATCCCTTTCACATCATTTCTTTCTCAATGCAAATAATCTCCCTCTCCTTCCTAAGGTTCACCATATCTTCAAACATCTCCTTGATGGCCTATATCATTGTGTGTTTCTATACGAGGACATTCTCTATGAATTGGAGGATCTGCAGTCCTTTCTTCTATTCTTGATAGTTGCATTGTTAGTGTTTGTAGGCTAGCTGAAAAGGAATGTGCTTGTGAGGATGAGCTATGAACATACTCACAGATAGAGTCAAAATGATGCCCCAGCTCTACACCAATGGTATGTGTTTCTGTCTCGCATGTTGGGTTGAAGCTTGGGATGCAAGCAGTGCTTTAATAGATGGGGGCCTCTTTGGTGATCATGTCACAGGTGTTGTCATTTTCCGCGGTTAGTTCCTATCTTTTTTAGAGATGGATGTGGTTGCGCTGATTCCAGAGCTTGATCCTCACCATCAATTTTTGGTATTACAGGGATTGCATGTATCCGTTGTACTACAAAGTCCTTTACTTCACTGTTTCTTGACCCTCTTTGTCGGGTTTCAATATCTATCACATGCACTTCTTGCTCCACTCTTTTTGTTGGTGGAGATGACGAACCAACATTCAATATGTTGTCGTGGGGTTGAGCCTATTCTGACGGGTTAAGCTATCCTTCTCGGTGCATAGTTTTTGGTTGCAGTCGAACTGACACTGGTGTCTTCATGATTATCCTTTGAATTTTAACAGGTATTTTCTCTCTTCTAACCAATTTTGTTGGTACATTGGGTTGCATCACTTCCTTTTCTTATAGATCACAAGTAGGGGGAGATGGATTAGTTGTTCTTTTTATGACACTCGATCTCATTTTTCTGTTTCTTCAAAGGTAGGCCTCAACTTATGTTCGTCATAGTGGGCCATTTCAGGGAGGGGGAGTAAACGTGTTGATTTAGCTTGTTTATAAAAAATCTTTCTTCTACGTCAGAATCCCTACGACTACAAGGTATTTGCAGTATATAGAAGTGTATCCTTTTGTTCTTTGATTCTCCTTCACTACATCTATTCCAATCAGAGGGAGCACAATTTGCATAATTTGACCATCCATGCAGTATTCCTTAGCCTTCTGCTTCTCGTTTTGTCTTGCAGTCGTATGCAATTTGCAATGAGGACCCTGCCAATATTGACTGGCTTCTTCTCAATCATGGAGCATATAAGGAATAGTACCCCTAGTGATGCACCCTCTATTTCTGATCGTGCAAACACTATGTTGCAATGATTTTCTATGTCACTCTGAAGAAGCAGTAAGTTATATGGGAGGCCACGGCTTTTCCTACATTGAACATTGTTATCCCAGTCAGCGTTTCCCACATTGTGTCTCTATTAAAGTCAGTTGGTCTGTCTCAACCCCTGTAGATGTCATGAAGCTCTATCTTGGTCTTTGGACTTTGTGAAGATTCCATTTAACATATTTTCTGTTATTTAATAATTTTTCCCTACCATTCTTACTTGCAACTTGAACTCCCTACCAGCTTCTTTCTGTTCGTATCTTGCCACTGGTACTTTAATTAGTGAGGACATGAATTCTATAGCTAACTGCATGTAGGAGTGGTCAACACGTGTACATATGGTGTAGAGATTGTCTCTCTTTAGGAATTCCACTACACATTCATAGAGGCCCAACTTTTTGAAGTCATCTTTATTCATGTACCTGGTTGTCTTAAAGGTTTTTATTTTGACAAACATGTTGTACCTTGATTGGTGTTCCAGATAATGTGCTTCAAATAATCTGATGTATCCCTTTTATGGTTATCTCCTCTTTATATGGTAGGTATTCATATGTCTCTATCACATCACTGCCCAGTGACTCCATTTTGTCTTCCGAGGCCTCTCCCCCAAGAAGGATTTCGTATTTTTCCTTGTGGAGCTGAAGACAAATCCTCTTCTCTTTAGGCATCTCTGGGTGATCCTCAAGAAGTTTGGTAATCTTTGTTAGGGTCTCTTTGAACTTTGTCTTGCATGTAGCCCCTTCGTTTAAGGAGTTTGGAGTAGATGTAGACATCTTGTATACTGGATAATCTTATTCTGTAAGCATAAGTATTGAGAGTCAAGAATTCATCACTCATAGTAGACTGATGATATCATCCAATTGACATACATAGAATACATTTAGTTGATCGTTATAATAGTTTTCATTGTTAGCGGTCATAACATTTCTTATTACAAATCACCCTCTAACAATCAGTACATAGAGATGATAGAAGAGTGTCGGCGGCTAAGACTTGGCCGAGGTACAAGCACTGTAGTGATTTCTATTGATATCCAAACTTATCGGTCGCTAAAAGGTTTTAGCAGTTAATGACCTCTAAAGGGAGAGGGCCACAGAGATCATTCTTACTTGATGGAGGACAAACTGATCAACGATGGTCATTATTAAAAACCAAGCTAATCAAATGGGCTTTGATCACTGAAGGGTGCTATACCAAAATCTAGTATTTTTTTTAATTCTTAAGTCACATCGGTCTCTAAAGGGTTAGTGGTCAAAAAAGTGTTAGCGGTTAGGAAGTGAATTTCAAATACTAATGGTTTCTATACTCCAAATAGTCATAGCGGTCATTGTGGATGGTGAAGATGTGTCTCTCAGTTAGAAAACCATTGTGATCTATATATAAGGGAGGGAGTAGCAATCACTTTTCAAGTGGCATAGCGATCGCTACACTGGTAAACCTCAACTATGAAGGGAGGTAGCAATCAAAGGTGGAAGTTGAAGTGATCAAAAGAGGGGGAAACAAGAGTTCTGAATGATTGGTAGAAGAAGACGATTTTTATTGCATTGGTAAAGCAAGGAAGAAACCCTAGAAAGGAGATCAATACGGTGGCGGGGAGGGTTGACGATCTAAGACGACGTAATTCTTGGAGTTGTGAAATATTTGGGTAGAAGAAATAAAGAAAAGGGAGGTAGGAATGAATCAAAAACATGGTTAGAGTAAAAGGGACATCCCTTTCTATCTTTGGAGAAGAATGGGAGAGAGAAGAATTAGATGGCGACAACAAGCCTTTGGTGTTGTGTAGGTCTTTTCTAGCCACAACAATGTCCTTCGTCATCATTTATGCTCTTGTCATGTGTGGCGTAAGTCTCTGATTTGCTCTTCGGATGGACAAGGCTTCGTCGAAAGAGAGTGAGGGGTGGGAAAAAGAAAGGGTTGTCGGTCAAGGTCTTATACCTTGCTACGAATAGGTTTGTAGTGTTCACTATGTTTAAGAGAAAGGGTAGAGGTGCGTACAAAACCTTCATAGAAGATGACACAAAAGAAAATGAGAGTAGCAATCACTATGCTTAGACAGAAGGGTAGTAGTCACTACAGAGGGAAAGGTTCCTGTCAGCATGGGTTGGTTGTCACAACACATTATGTTCATAGTGGCTGATAACAAAAAGTAATGACATGGTGATTCTTAGGAAATAACTCATTTAAAGAAGTGATTGAAATTTCTAAAGAAATCAAGATGGATTTCCAAGACAAAATTAGTGAATTCAAACTACCTAGATAAATAGAGAAAATCGGAACTGAAATTAGAACTTTCAAGATTTCTAGAGTCTAGTCAATAAAAGATAAAATTGAAAATTTAAAGGAAGTAAGAAATCCTTGGGTTTCCTCCCAAGAAGTGCTAATTTATAGTCATTAGCTTGACTCTCTATTTTGACACTTCATGGTTTTTCTGGTAGAGCAGGTGGGGTTCCTCTAACTAAAATTCTGACCTTCTTACAAAGGACTCATCTTCATAGTATCTCTTTACCCTGTGACCATTCAATTTGAATATAAATGTCTTCTCATTGATAATTTTATCATTCCTGAGGGGCATATGTTTGCAGCAGTAAAGGGGACAGACCATCTTGATCTTAATTTCCCTAGAAATAACTGGATACTAGAATTAAACAAAATAACTTTGTCTCCTTCAAAGACATCTTTTCTCTTTAAGTGGCATCCTAACACACCTTTAGTCCTTTGCTTATAAATTTTGGCATTTTTGTAGGCATGTAACTAGATTTCCTCTAGCTCCTACAATTGCAGGAATCATTTCTTTCCAGGTTGGTTCAAGTCCATGTTTAGGAATTTGATGGACCAAATGATCTTGTGCTCTAATTCCAATGGGAAGTGGCAAGATTTTCCATAGATCAGCCTATAAGGGATAGTCCTTGTTGGTGTCTTATATGTTGTATGGTAGGCTCATAGGGCATCATCGCATTTCATAGACCAGTCTTTTCTCATTCTACTGACTATTTTCTCAAGGATTTGCTTTATCTACTGAATGGAAACCTCCGCTTGCCCCGTTGTCTGGGGTTATATGGTGTTGCTACTTTGTGTTTCACTCCATATTTCTTCAACTATGCTTCAAATTTTGTTTATCCAAAGTGGGATTCCCTGTCACTAATGATAGTGTGTGAGACTCCAAACCTCTGGAGTATAGTTTTATCACAAAGTTTGATAATGTCTTAGGAATCACAAGTAGGGGTTTCTACTGCTTCTACCCACCTGGAGATGTAATCAATATTGACTAGAATGTATTGGTTTCCATTTGAAAAGAGAAATGGTCCCACATAATATATTCCCCAAACATCAAAAATTTCTACTTCAACCCAATTTTCCATAGGCATCTTGTCCCTCCTTGAGATGTTGCACATGAATTGGCACTCCTTGCATATTTTCACATAAGTTTGAGCATCCTTAAAGAGAGTTAGGCAGTACAAACCATATGGAAAAATTTTAGCTACAATTCTGTCCCCAACTAATTGCCCTAAGCAAGGTGAAGAGTGCCACTCCTTAAGGATTAAGACACTTTTTCCTCTAGTATACAATGCTGATATAGATTGTCGACGCATTTCTTGAATAGGAGAGGCTCGTCCCGGTAATAGATTTTCAAGTGAGAGAATAACTTCTTCTTTTCATTGTAACTGATTTCTGGTGGCAATTAGTGCCAATCTAGATAGTTACATATGTCGGCAAACCATGGTACATTGGGTTCAATGGCCTTGGAATCATAAGTGCATCATTCATGTAGTTATCATGAACTGGAAATGAGCCTTATTTAGTCACTATTATCCATGATAGATTGTCAAAAACTACATTTTACATCCCTTTCTTATCAATAATTTCATGATGAAACTCTTGTAAGAGAAAGGCCCAGTGCAACAGTCTTGGCTTTATATCTTTATTCTGCATTAGATATTCTATAGCTCCATGATATATATACACTTTTAACTTTTGGCCCTATCAGGTAGGATCTAAATTTGTCAAAGGCAAACACTATTTCTAACATTTCCTTTTCAATGGTGGTGTAGTTAATTTGGACTTCATCAATTATTTTGGTAGCATAGTATATTACATGGTGTTTCTTTTCTTTTCTCTGACCAAGAACAACACCAATGGTATAGTTACTGTCATTGCACATAATTTCAAAGGGCATCTCCCGATTTGGTGCTTGAAATATTGGGGTTGTTGTTAAGGCATTCACCAATGTATTTAAGGCTTTAAGGCACTTGTCTGTGAAATCAAACTCGACATCTTTCACCAAAAGACTTGACAGAAGCATGGCAATTTTTGAGAAATCTTTAATAAATGTTCTATAGTACCCAACATAAGCAATGGAACTTCTTACCCCCATTACTATTTTGGAGGTGAGATTTTGGATTTGACTTCTATTTTTCTCAGATCAACCTCTATCCCTTTCTCATAAATCTTATGCCCTTGCATGATGATGTCTTGTTTCATAAAATGGCACTTATACCAATTCATGACCAAATGTTTTTCTTCATAGCATTGTAAAAATAGAGATACATTCATTTCATTTCTAAGGTTATATCTTGTTCATCATTGAACTCTTCTTCAGGCTGATTCAAGTAATCTAGAATCTCTACTACCTTGGAATCTTCCATGTTGGGATTCTGATTACTCAGAGCACTTATAAGTAGATCAACAATGGAATTATTTTGTTGTACCTGTTCGCAGTATTGAGTATAGCTATCCATGAAGTAGACTGACTTGAATAGAGAGGGTCCCCCTCATAGAGTCTTGTAGATGAAAATCAATATGGTCATTTCTGACATGAAGAGTTATCATACCTTATGCCACATCAATTGGGGCTCTACTGGTGGCAAGTAAAGGTCTTTAGAAGATCATTGGACATGTTGGGTCCTCGAGTGTGTAAATCACTAATATGTCACAAGGAATGAAGAATTGTCCTACGCGAATTGGGATGTCTTCCACAACCCTTACTGGCTTCATGAAAGTGTGATCAGCCAACTGAATTCTCATGATAATTTTTACCATGTCAAGAAGTCCAAGCCTTTGAGCCAGTGTCAACAACATGAGGCTTATGTTCGCTCCCAGATCTTCTAGTCCATTTCTTTCCACATTGTCTTCGACATTGAAGAGAATGGTAAATGCCCCCGAGACTTTCTTCTTTGTGGCCATTTTGTCCTGAACAAAGGCACTTGACAATTTGGCTAGCTGCATTGTCTCAATGTGGTTTCCTCTTCTTGTTTTTATGATGAGGTCCTTGAAGAACTTAACATATATAGGCATTTCATCAATGACATCTGTGAAAGGAATATCTAGGTACAAGTTCTTCACGACATCCATAAACTTCTCGTACCTCTTTTCAAGATGGGATTTCATTAACTTGTATGAAAAGGGAATTCTTGGAGAATAAGAATCTCTTTGAGTGAACACATCTTCAGTTGGGTCTGACTTTTTTTGTCTTTGCATCTTTTCCCCTTGCCTACTTCTTTATTCTTGTTCTTCTTTGTGGACTCTTCCTTCTCAGATTCATCCTTTACTTTTATGGGTTCAGATCGTGGCTTAGCAATAATGTCTTCTTCAAGGTGACTCTCATCTTGCTACTTTTCTACAACCCTACCTGAATGCAGAGTGGCCATCTTTGCAGTCTATGTGTTAGATGAAATCTTTCCTTGAGGGTTCTTTATCAGTTCAGACTATTATGTCAGTTGTAGGTCAATTTGTCTTTGATGTGTCTGCATATCGGCCATCTAGGTTTGCATTGTTGTTAAGACACCTGAATTTGTGATAGCACTTTGGGTCAACTGGTCATTCACTAAGACTTGATTTTTTGCAAAATTAGACAGATGGGCCATCATGTCAGGCTGATTGTTGCTTTTAGGTTGGCCCTGATCTTGGTTTTTCCGGTTCGTTTTCTTGTACTAGACCTGACCTTGCCCTTGGCCTTGGTAATTATTTCTATTTGTTGGTAGTTTGTAGTCATGGTGAACTAAGCATGTCCATCTCCTCTTCTAAATCCTGGTGGTGGCTTAGATTCTCTACTTATTGGTGTGAGTTTTCCACAACATCTTTGTTTCCATAGTTGAAGCCATGGTGATCTAGCCTCTTAAAATTAACATAAGAGACATTCTCTGTCTCTCCTTCTTCCTCAAGTTGAGTATAGATGCAATTCTCAATTCCATGACCTCCCTTGCAACATGTAACACATTTCATTACTTTCTCTATAGGTTTCTTGCCTTTTCCTCTAGAGTCCTTCATCGGCTTGACATTTGTAGTAATCATTTGTATAAGGGAAGTGATAGATTCTAAGCCCTTAGATTCAATATAAGGTCCTTTAGATGTTGTCTTCTTTGTTGAACCCCTATCTATTTTGTCGAAATTCGTGCTTGCTTGCAGATCAACCACGTTGGCAATAATCTTCATAGTCTTATTTGGGGTTTGCCTAAGAAATCGCTTCATGTGTTAGCATTCAACAAAGTTCTCTCAATAGAAGTAAGACCATTTTAGAAAGTAGTGACCATGTGGCCCTTGTCATAATTGTGATGCGGGTAGTCTCTTTGATACTCCTAAAATTGTTCTCATGCCTCATACAAGTTTTCTCTGGGTTTCTGCATGAATCCATTTATCTTTTGCCTTTTTGTAAGAGTCTTCTCCATTGGGGAGAACATTGTGATGAAAGAGTCAGCCAAGGGTCCTCAACCATTGATCTTCTTCTTAGGTAAAGAAAGGTACCATTATAAGGCTTTGTCTCTTAAGGAAAAGTTAAAATCCTTGAAATATATTACTTCTTGTGGAACCCCTCTCATCTTTACGATGTTGAAGATGCCCTTATAGGCACCAAGATGATGGTAGGGGTTCTCATCTCTAGAATTCCCTCCAAATTACTTGTTTTCAATCATGACAATGACAATTGGCTTCAATTTAAAGTTTGGGGCATCAAATCATGGAATGACAATAGGGAATCTTGACTCATTTGCCCTTGTAGTAGCTATATCTCAAAGGGAAGGGCCTCCTTCATCATCATCTTCTTTGTTGTTGTGGTTATTTTCTTCCTACTCATGATGGTTGATCTGGTTCTTTCTTGCGCTATGGTGATGGTGTTTTTCACGGCATCGTTCCTCACGCTCCTCATCTTCTCAACACTCCTCATGCTCATCTTCTTGACATTCCTCACGTTCATCTTCACGTCGTTCTTCAGATTCATCTTTGCCTTGAGGTATGTAGAGAGGTTTCAATATGTGCCCTTGTTCAGTTCATTAGAGTGGCCATCGTCATATTCGAATTCAGTTTCTAGTGGATATCAAATATTATCCACCCTCACATTCCAATCACCTCCAGTATGCCCTTTCACTATAGCAAAAATACCCATTAGTGGCTTTTCTAAAAAAATTCCATTATCTATGTAATGCACTGGCATTTGTAATTTAAATGCCTCTAAACCACGTATTATGGAGGTTATAGAAAAGACTTACCAATTAAGGCATTTTTATTAATAATTAGTGGCACTTCAAAGTTGCCAAATCAAATGAGCAGGCCACAATTAATAAAAATTTTCTGTCCCCGTGCGGCTTCCCCCGGCATGCAAAACGGTTCCTATTCTCCACCCATTGGGCAGAGACATTTACTCCTGACATTTGCACTGCTCGCAGAACCCGCAAACTCGACCTAGCTAGCCTTTTCACCCTATTCTGCCAGACCGTGGTCACTACCTACTGGAACGCTCTCTGCTCTTCTCCAAGGTGTCGATGACATTGCCAAGGGTTGGAGGGGACGCCGAGGAAGAGATCAGTCTCCCAACTTGTCGGCAACGTTGCCAAGGGTTGGAGGGGATTCCGAGGAAGAGATCAGTCTCCCAACTTGCCAGTGAGGACTGCGGCGGTTTTCCACCCTGCTGCTTTGGCGTGCGACAGGGAAGTACACCCCATGAAACAATAAACACACATGGTCTTTCCCATCCATTCTCACAGTTTCCATTCCATCAAGGTATATATGATAATAAGTTTATGAAGATAGTCTTGAAATATGATGATTCCGTTGTTTTATATCCATCAATCACTTCCTTAATCGTTTATATTAAGCCATCGACCATCCTTCTTTGTTATATTTAAACTTGGATTATTTTACAGTCTTGAAATATGATGATTCCATTGTTTTATTTTACAGTGTCACATTGGTTTTGGTTATGTATATAAGTTTGCTAAATGTTAGTGTATTCATATAAAAATGTGTGTATTGTTGTATTAAATTGTAAGGAAAATGAAGCATCCACTTATTAAAAAGTGGTCGCTTAGGTGCTCAGGTGATGTCTGCACATCTCCTGTATCTTTGTTTGTAAATAATTAACGAATAGGAAAGTAATGTATCCTTACCTAGGCCACCACCTTTGGTGGGTTGGCGCTCTCTGATGAGAACAGGGGTTCCCACCATTGGGCTAATGAAGGGGAGAGATACTCATCTTTATGTATGTAGGAAGAGGCTAAGGAGAGAACAAGGTTTATGAGATGGTCATTTCTTGTGTAATATTCTAGGATTCAGAAATGTCTAAGGAAGAATAAGACCTTTGTATAATTACTTATAGTATACATGCTTTTTTGGGTGTGGTTTCTTCATTTTTCTTTTGATTACCATAAACTTGAATGGTCTATATTCTTCTGCACTACCAATTGACTAAAACCTTCACCATCCCTGAAAATTAGGGTCTTTAAGCAACAATGAACCAAGATACCAAGGGCATGCAAACAAGTTGCTATTAACACAAA
The DNA here is from genome assembly GCA_963693085.1 of Alisma plantago-aquatica. Classification (NCBI taxonomy): domain Eukaryota; kingdom Viridiplantae; phylum Streptophyta; class Magnoliopsida; order Alismatales; family Alismataceae; genus Alisma; species Alisma plantago-aquatica. The sequence continues at coordinate 1,270,165,228 of OY856412.1, read as the reverse complement.
GCTATGATTGCACAAAATGCAGTGGTTCCATTGTGGAACAACAATAATTTTTTCTCTGCCATAGGAAGTCTAGTTTTCCCTCTTGATTTCTATATTGAATGAAATTACATGGCTTCTATGCAGTGATGTTTACATAATGGTTGATTCATGTTTTTTTTGGAGTGTACGTCTTATCTCAGTACTACTTTAATGTATACACATTGCATTATGGTTACTTTAGTTCCATATCCTAAATCAGTTTTTGTCTTTTGATGGCATGTTCTGTTACTCAAGAAGTTTATAGCCAATTATACATCTTTACTATATATGTACTCCAACCTCTCACCTTGGGCCAAGAACCATCAGCTGGCTGGCACACCAGTTCCTCCAAGTTCTGGGTCTTCTACACTCAGATCTTATACAAGTTGTACACTTGTATGGTCCCTGACTAGATTTCATCAAACTAGATAATTATGTTTCCCGTTCTCTAATGGGTTCATTCCTGTCAATGTTGATAGAAACCATGGGGAATATGTTTATGGACTACTTGCTTCACTTTATAAAATATATTGCTCTATATTTTGCAAATTTACACTATTTTTTTGAAAATTTATAATATCGTTATAAATACTTACAATTGTTAGTACTAATATTTTGCAATCTCTGTTCACCCACAACAGTCACTATGGCCTGGGCATCTACCCCCCGCTCCTTTTCCCTAAAGTTGAAAAGTTGGACATCCCCCTAGACGAGCGTACACTTGCACAACTCACCATTCCTAGACATTGGCGTCATCTGGACGGAAGACGCTACACGAATGGTGAAATGACCTTAAAGTTTGGGAACTCGACAAATGTAATTGAGGTTCAGTATGATGGTGATGACAATCTGGTATCCACAACCAGTTGGTGTGGGTGGATTGGGAGAATGGGAATTGGCCGTACAGACCAAGTTTTGCTTCGTCTGATTGGCGACAATACCATACATGCTTATATACATAACTACAACAACAGTTTGCCTTCTAACATGAGACGGTATATGCACGAGCCAGGCTGTACCGAATCTGAGGAGATGTCATTCGATGAATTCAGCATGCCTAAGGTGCAATCCTTGCCCGTTGGTACCACCTTGTACCCCATGACCATCGGTTCGGATTCGTCTTCCAGCGACTCCATCCTCGACACAACATCATCAACAAAACGGACACGTCACAGTCATAACGGCTATCACAATTTTTGATGAATTTTTTTAACTTTTAAATTAGGAAATAATCAAAAAATGTAATTTGTGTTGTATTACTTAATGAACATTAGTAATCAATCAAGTACTGTGAATTTAAGGTACCCAATGTGATCGTAATGATGGCTTGCAAATGTTTTTCTTTGGTGTGGTTTTGAGTGATGTTTTTCTTTGAAGATTTCCTCAAAGTGATGTTCTACTTTTATCCTTTTTATAACTATGTTGTTTGTATGACAAACTTACTCGTAAATGTTATATTTTTTACTATTTTTAAGAATGGATAATTGTTGGATGGCAGAGGATGACCGAATGAGTAGTAAATACCTTTTAGTAGTAAAAACCCTAAACCCTAAACCCTAAACCCTAATACCTTTTATGTTGTTCAATTTTGTTTTAAGTGTATTCATTTTTGTGTGACTTGATATACTCAGTATGAGAGAATAGTTAAGTGATAGATTCCATAATAAGACAGCTACAAGGAATGATCAGAACAACATCATTGACTCTTGTACATGGAATCATTTACCTAGCATTAATCCACAAGGTTGTTGGAAAGCTTTGAACATGTCATCCAGTAATCGCTCCAAAAAAATTTTAGCTTCCCTTCCACCTAATGTTCAAAATGATAGACCAAGGAAATTCAATAACACTGTTGCCAACTCTACTGTTACAAGAACACCTTGTGATGGACAAGGTAATGATATCATTGCATTTATAGTGTTGCATTAAATAATATATAATTTCTATATATGTTGTATGCTTTATGAATGAATGCTCAGGTCAAAGACATCGACAATGGGTGCCTAATGGAAATGCTTTAGTGTCCAATCATTCAAGAAGAGTAGACAGTAGAGCTACCAATAGTCAAAATAGCCATGCATTACATGATCACATGGAGCAAAATGTCCTATTTGATCCCCATGATGAGTTGTTAAATGCTACAACAACACCTTCTGATGGGCTAAGTAATCGGTTAATTCATTGCATATATAGTGCTACCTTTAGTGATATATAATTTTCATTTATGTTGTATCCTTTATGAATGAATGCTCAGGTCAAAGACATCGACCGTGGGTGCCTAATGGAAATGTTTCGGTGTCCAATCATTCTAGAAGAGTAGACAGTAGAGCTTCCAATAGCCAAAACAGCCATCCATTTCATGACCACATGGAGCAAAATGACCTCTCTGATCACCATCAAGAGTCATTGAATGCTACAACAACACCTTCTGATGGGCTAGGTAATTGGTTAATTCATATCATTGCATTCATAGTGCTGCATCTAAAGATATATAATTTCCATTTATGTTGTATCCTTTATGAATGAATGCTCAGGTCAAAGACATCGACCCTCGGTGCCTACTGTTAATGTTCCCATATCCAATCAATCAAGAAGAGTAGAGAGTAGAGTTGGCAATAGCCAAAATATAATGCATTTCAAGAAATCATGGAGCAAAATGACGTCTCTGATCACCATGATGAGTCGTTGAATGCTACGCCAACACCTACTGATGTGTAAGGTATTCAGTTTATTCATATCATTGCATTTATAGTGCTACATCTAATGATATATCAATGAATGCTTAGGTCAAAGACATCACACACGTGGCCAAACACAATGTTTGCAAGTCTTGAAAAGAAAGGCCGGCGATCAAATTCCCATTGAGATAAATCAATTTGGACAACCAGTGGGTAAAAACCAATGTCACTTATCAATTTTTTTGACAACCATTGCAAGAGATCCCAATCTTTGTCCATTAAACTACGAGGAATGGAGACAATTTCCAGCAAATAAAAAAGAATCCATATGGAATTTTGTTAAGGTACAATATTAAAATTTATTTTTAAATGGTTAAATGAAGCTTCTAATTAATATCCTTATTATCGGTAGAGTAAATTCATGATGGACATAGAATTAAAGGAGTGGACAATGAAGAGACTGGGAAAGAAATGGAAGGACCATAAGTGGGAGTTACGGAAACTATACTTTGTAGAAGATAGTCCATATGAACAACAACTTGAACAAGTTGTTCCCCGCGTGGAAACATCTCAATGGAAATTTCTTGTGGATTACTGGAGGAGAAATAAAGGAAAGGTAATTTTTTGTATCTATTAATTCATATTTAATTTACCTCATAGATAATTACTATGGACAATATTGCAACATTTTTTCAAAGAGGAAGTGTATAACTAACAAGACAAGCAAAAAATTTCAAAAGGTTAGGCACACAATAGGAACCAAGTCATTTTCTTGTCTAAAACATGATGTAAGTTAGTTAATATTGTGATCCAATTGGACAATTTGGAGACATCCGTTTAAATTATGTTAGTAATAACCTTGTTTGAATGATACAGTTGGAGAAGGAAATAGGCGGGGAAGTTGATCCCATTGAGTTTTTTGAGAAAACTCATCGTAAAAAATATGGGAGCATAGTTGATATTGAATCTGCCAAAATTTTGGTACAAGGATTCCTATCCTATAGTGTTATGTTACATTTACTACATGGAAACATTTATATGTTTGGTATAAAATTCATCTCCTTTGTTCTGTTGTGTGTAGGAAATTTTTTTCTGAGGTAGGTGACGAGCTGCGAAGAAACCAACCAGATGTTACTTCAGCTGAAATTTATAGGCAGGTTATGGGAGAAGAGAGACCAGGATATGTTCATGGTTATGGACTTGGACCATCACCTTCTGATATCTGGGGCAAGAACCGTAAATCCCGAGAAGTTGATGAAGTGCAAAGGAATCATTTATAGGATCAGCTTGAACAACAACGGATGGAATTTGAAGCTAAAATTCAAGAACAAAATGTAAAAATAGAGCAGATACTAGCCTTTTCTAGAACAGGAAACAATCAATCAACATAACATGTACGCACTAGCCAGGTATGAATACATTTTATACGAGATGTGTGGTATCAATTATTTTCCATGTTGAATTTTGATGACCGACAAAGATAAAATAATTGTGTAGATCGGAATGAGACATTCAACAATTTATAAGGGACAAGTATGTTTGTATTTGTGTAAATTACACATCATTCTATGTTATATAAATTTTTTATTTAAATTGTATTTTGTTTATAGGAAGTGTATGTGATGAGTATCACAGATGCAAATGATAAAGTTTCAATCGGTCGAGTATCTGAGGTTGACCCCTTGCAAATGGTGGGAGGTGAAATGTTAGGCTCATCATGTGTTGGTGTTTATGTCGAGGTTGTGGTGATGGCCAACGAACCTCCAGTCAGACCTTCTGAGCAATACCAATATATGGATGAAGTTATTGGAAATGTCATAGCATGGACAAAAATCACATTTACTGCCAAAGTGAGCATATAGTATTTCTTATAATATGACATAATTGAAAACAAAACTAGTATCTAAAGTCGTTTCCATTTGTTGCAGTTCATGAAGTGTAAAGATAGATAATTGCATTCTTGGATACTGTGTAGAGAGATGAAAGCTATAGTTTTGTTTCTTTGGTCCACTTTTTTATTCGTACATAATGATCCAGATACTGTTGTTTCATGTCCATTGTCGTAGACAATGTTGCCAAATGACAATCCTATTTTGCTTTTAGCTATGAGCATTGTCTTACCTTCTTGTTTGTGACATTTACACAACATATTTTGCTTTGACCTGCTGAACGTGAATGTCTTTTTTTGCTTCCTAAGTCAATAGTTCTCTGTAAATTTTTCTTTCACAACTTGATCACATGTTGCATGATAGCTTACTAAGTCAATATTTCTCTGAAGAATTGTGCATTTTGTGCCTTCCACAACAAACAACATGTCATTGCGTAAAAGGCCAATAGTATCTAAAAGTAGTATCTAAGGTAGTATTGCAACCTAGCCAAACTGGTTTTTAGCTATGAGCAGTGTTTTTGGAATCGTGTGTGTGAGATTTACACAACATATTTTGCTGTGGTGATTCGCCTCAAGATGGTTTGTGGTTGAGCTTGTATGATTGCTCAATATTTAGGCTATTAAGATGTCTGAAATGTAACTGAGATATTTTTGTCACATGCTTCTATGCATCCTAATTTCTCTGCAGAGGTACAACAAGTCATTTTCAACATTTCCATTGTACAACAAGTCATTTTCAACATTTCCATACTCTGCTTTGGTTAAAAAGTCAAGGAAGAAGCCTCAAGAAATAATGGGTGCTCTTAGTAATATCGGTTCCTCCATGTTCCCTTAATTGTTAAAACAACATCTACAAGAACACCCTTTCTATAACATGTGGTTGTGATGTAGGCCCTAAAATATAATAACTATGGTAAGGATCCTCTGCTAACATCATGTACAGAGAATGACCTTAAGTATCTAAGTACAGAGCTGCTGTTAGGACTCAAAAAAGCATGTTTTTGGAGATCAAAGGCCACTCTCGAGAGCTAAGGTTGTCATCTCATCTCTTGTGAAAGCCTTCAGCTCAGCTCTTGTGATTGGCCTTTAATCTCCAAGAACAGAGCTGCTGTTAGGACTCAAAGATGGGATTCCTCACCCTGGAAATGGTCTTACATGCAATCCAACAAAATGGTGCATGCTTACATGTTCTTGATGTATTGTAGCCTAGCCAACATTGTTTCCAGTTTTGCTTTGGGTTGTTTTAAGGATTCCTAGATAAGGTATATTTCACTATTGCACTTTGCTTTTTTTCAATTGAAGGGGATAGTGAACATGTTCTGGAAACTCTTCTTCTTATCAGGGGATAGTGAATCTATTCCTGGTGGCCATGTTAGTATACATTTGAAGACCTCAAGCCTCCTGCTGATCTACATAGTCAACTTGCATCCTTTGCTGTTAGTTGTTTATTACATGTGGTGGTTGCCATGACTAGTAATGGTGTTAATGATGCATCTGCTCTGAAAATGGCAGACATTGATATTGCCATGGGAATTGCAGGAACCGAGATAAGTATATTCACTATATGTCAATTTGTATATCTATCTTCTTGTCTTTTAGTAATTATTATCGATAATGATTGTTTCTTCTGTTTTTATGTGTCAGTCCAGGTTACCAAGGAGGCTTCAGACCTGGTTCTTGCTGATGATAACTTCAGTACAATAGTTATTGCAGTTGGCAAAGGGAGACCTATCTATAACAACATGAAGGCCTTCACCAGGTTCTTCTCTTATTAATCATTATAAGCCTTCTTACCTTACTAAAAATCTTTCAACTTATTATATATAGACTATAGTTTTATGAGAACCCTGGACGACATTGAGTTTGATAACCATCTTTTGTTTTTTACATAATTGTCAAGATTGTCAGCTTTGCACCCTTTCTATCATGTGCTTAGTTGTGTGCTTAGTTGAATGTCTACAGCTTTGCTGCATGGAAAACTCTATTCAGCTGACATAATGTGAATGGTACAATTGAAATTGTCACCATTGTCGAACTTATTAGGAAAGGTGAGAAGGTGGGTTCTTCTGAGGCTGCCCTTCTTGCCAAGCTCGGCATCAGGCCCTTCTCATATGGACTGGTTGTGTTGTCAGTTTATGATAGTGGATATGTATTCAGCCCTGAGATCCTTCGATGTATTGCAGCCTAGCCAAAGTGGTATCTAAAAGTAGTATCTAAAGTAGTATGTTCTGCTTAAATTCTGATGTCCAACTTACTAACAATGATGATCACCTTTTGCCTTGCCTTAATGTAGGTATATGCAATCAGAGTTTCATTTTTATGCAATCCTCTTCACTAACATTGTTGCTAGTTCTGATGTTACTCATATGTTGATAATGACTTCGTGTACCTCTGCAGTTTTGTGTCCTAATTTCTCTGTAGAGGTACATGAAGTCATTGTCAACATGTCAAAACTATGCTCTGGTGGAGAAGTCTACGAAGAAGCCTCAAGGAAGAATGGTTTCTCCAAGATATTAAAGGCCATTTTCGAGAGATAAGGCTGTAAATCTCTTTTTGCTTCCTACTCTGGAAAGTCTTCTTGCATGCTTTGCAGTTACTTGTTTTTTACATGTGGTGGTTACCATGACTGGTGATGGTGTCAATGATGCGCCTGCTCTGAAAATGGCAGACATTGGTATTGCCATAGGAATTTCTGGAACTGAGGTGAATATATTCGCTATGGGAATTTGTATATCTATCATCTTATCTTTTAGTAATTATTATCGATAATGATGTTTCTTCTCTTTTTTTGTGTCAGTCCAGGTTTCCCAGGAGGCTTCAGACATGGTTCTTGCGGATGATAACTTCAGTATAATATTTATTGCAGTTGACGAAGGGAGATCAATCTATAACAACATGAAGGCCTTCACCAGGTTCTGCTCTTATTAATCATTTTATGCTTTCTTACCTTACTAAAATTCTTTCAACTTATTATGTATAGACTATAGTTTTATGAGAACACTGGATGAGATTGAGTTTGATTATAATCTTTTGCTTTTACATAATTGTCAAGATTGGCAGCTTTGCCCCCTTTGTATAATATGCTTAGTTGTGTGCTTAGATAAATGTCTAAAGCTTTGGTGCATGGAAAACTCTATTCAGATGACATAATATCAATGGTACATTTGAAATTATCACCCCTGTTGAACTTATTAGGTGAGAAGGTGGGTTCTTGTGAGCTTTCCCTTCTTGCAAAGCTCGGCATTAGGCCCTTCTCATATGGATTGGTTGTGATGTCAGTTTATGATAGTGGATCTGTATTCAGCCCTGAGGTCCTTGACCTTACTGAAGATGACCTTATTTATAAATTTGGCAATGGTGCTATCTTCCCTGATACTATCTTATTGCATGCTAGTGTTGTAAGTTTTTTTGTCTTACATTTGCATGCAAGTGCTCAAATTTTTGCTCACTTCATGGCAGGATCCTAGCAAGTTTGCAGTTGTTGCTACCCCTACTGCTGCTTCAGTGTGATAACCTAGATTTTTGAGTTTTAATAACTAATATAATAATTGAGAGACAAGCATTCTATGTAAGATGTCAAATACCAAATTGACGAATTAATTATACAATCATGGATTCCTTCACCCAAATTAGGTGATTGGAAATATGATGGAGGACTGTGATGCCTAATTGAATTCAATTGTGAAATCTTGATTAATTAAGTCCTCATGAGACCAATCATACATTTAGTGATCCAGTGAGTAGTGGACTACTTTTCTTGGAGGAATTATGTATATATGAACCAATGTTAGAGTTTGATGTCAACCTTGATTATTTTTGGCTTATCAATTTCTCTTATTACCACCCCTAGTATCTTATAAAGTTAAATTACATGAAATATGGCATATAGTCAATTGACATGGCCAACATTCAAATTTCACTCCCAAATTTATGCCACATCTACATCATGACATTATAAAGCTACACCTAAAATTCCATTGCAACTGGACCACCCAATTAGGAGATATAAGCATTTGAAATTATGTGTATATTTGCCTTGTTCTCAACCTTAGGACTGAAGATTTCAGTTTAATTGGCCAAATATATGTGTCACGCAGCCCTTTGAGGCATTGGGCGTGGATCTTGATTTAGGCCAATATTTTATGGCCGTTGATCAACGATCCAGTGGGGGAGACTTCGCCTCCAGCTCCCGCTTTCTTCGGCCCGACCCCAGCGATCATCGGAGACTCCACGCGCTCGACTCCCGCATCTCCTGGGCGAGATCGTTGGAGGGTGACCTCGTCTCGCCAAAATGAACTCAAGGGATGTCACCGCGTTGCCTATCACGCTTGGGTCAGGGAGAACGAACCCCATCTTCTTCGTGCCTCTCACTGGAAGCGGCACCCAATTAGGGCTTTCCCTTCCACGCATCCTCATGCCTATCTAAGGACACCTTTAGCTCCGCTAGACCCCCATCTCAACATGTTGATTCCATCATCATGTTGGAGCAACATAGTTTCCCAGAGAGGTAGAGATCTGTAGGCGGGAAACGAGATCAAAGCACCATGTCCAGTTCGTGTTGGGCACAATGGCTCCTGCAATCTTGCCTTAAGAGCTCCTTATGCAGGGACGCCTGCAGTGGATCCGCAAAATAGAGCACCTGATACCTTGAAGACCACCTTCCACTCTCCTTCCACCCACCTATTGTGAGGGTTGATAGAGGAGCGTGAGATGGTGTGATCCATCGCTGTCCACCCTGCTCGCAGCGGTGCCCACATGCTGAGATCGTCCATTCATCAAGCATCCACAATGCCGCTGACGGCCACCTACAAGATCGTGGGAGAGCATCGAATCTTTCTGATGCCTCGGATGGGCAAGGCAAGCATGAGGTAGCAGATCCCCAATCTGCGTCGCCCTCCTCTACCGCAGATCCAAGCTGGAAGTTCTTCAATCCATGGATCTCTCTTCAAGCTTTAAGACTAGCTGTTAAGGTGACTCCTCATGGGCTCTTAGGTGCTGACATCGGAGGACAGTGTGGCCATGAAAGGAATGACGTATCGCCAGAGCTGGGCATCACAGCGGCACTCCCACGTGAAGAGGCAGGAGCTATCGGGCTTGGGAACTCTCGCGTGAGCGAGAATGAGTCGAATCGAGGATGATAGACCAGGATCATAGCTCATAGGCTAGCTAGTTCATTTGGGCCAGCATGAACTGAAGGAAGAGTTGCGTGCCTCCCCCTTCAGAATAGCGTGGCCAATCCTGGAGCGCCACCTCAGGCAGTGGGTCCATCACATAAGGTAAATGATCCTTAATTCTCAGAAATAGACTTAATCATAGAAAATGTGATAAAAATAGTTCCAGTATCCAAATAATGCTCCAAAAATATCCCCAGACTTGGAAAAATGTCCTCCACATTACTAGATGCTTAGATCAGAAATTGGATGAGAAATATAATGATGATATTTAATGTAGATGGGAATGCTTCTTTTTGAGATTATATTATTTGTAGAATTATCCAATGATGGACATAAAATATGAGAAAAATACTCTTGAACCCTAATACCACTTGGAAACCAAATATGGGCCCTGATCTGATTATTATGCTGAAATAATAGGTCTTTCTTCATTAATGACTAGTTGCATGTTTTAACCTCATATTAATTCTAGAAAATAGTTCTAGCATCAAAAAAATATGAAATTTGAACTATACCCTAATTATGACATGTAGGTCAGTATAAAAATATCGGAGACAAACTTAGGTTACTTTAAACCTAGGTTTGGCCTAAACCCTAATATAGACCTAAAATATAAATGACATGATGGACCATGTATTAATGATGATTAATTTGTATTAATCAGGTGATGACCAGAGATGTAGATGATCCCGAATATAAATAGGAATCTCCGAACTCAGGTACATGCATTTTATTAAGTATAAGACTAGTTTTCATGAATGCATACTGATATGATGTACTTTGAATGCTTGTGTTTGCATATAAATTCTTGGATGTGTACTAGTAGTATATGCTCTGCAAAACATTAAAGAACATAAAAGAATATAGATGGTTTGTAGCTACTGAGTGGATATATGATTGCTCTCTCTCTCCCTCAATTCTCTCTCTCTTCCTCTAAATATAAGGTCGACACTCGGTCCCAATAGCCCAAGGGGCGGGGAAAAATGAAGTGCGACATCTCTCTCTCTCCCCTCTGAATATAAGGTCGACACTCGGTCCCCATAGCCCAAGGGGCGGGGAAAAATGAAGTGTGACACCACTTAGTAGTACAAATGCCTCAAAAGGCATCTAAAAATGTGTTTACCTGATTATCGCTTTAAATAATGTTTTCTTTTACTCCTTATTTCTCAAGATTATTTCAATTATGCAAACATATTAGTATGTATCTTTCTACCCACGTGCACAACACCTTGTGTGTTGATTCGTTGTTTGATGTATGTTTTAGGTTCAGAGCTAGCTTGGGATAAAAGACGGGAAGTGAGAAGTTGTCCAGGTTTACCTATTGTCTAAGATCCTGTTAGCATACATGTTCATAGATTGTAAATCTTCTTTTAATATGTAAATGTAATTCATGTTGTAATAATATACATTTTATCGTTGAGAAATGTTATGGTTGAATGTTCATGTATGCATATTCTGCTTCCGCATCGCTCTCTGATATGATTGTTTAATGTTTTCGGATTATGGGCTCTCATTCCCAATAGGATTTGGAGAAGCTAAAATTCGGGGACATGACAGTTGGTATCAGAGCATGAACTATAGCTACACCTAACAATTGCTCATCATGAAACATTAAACCTAAATCTCGGCTTTCACCTTAAACATTAGAAACTTAGTAAGTTGTTCTATAGGAATAAGGTTTGACTTAGCCTCTAGGTTAGAACCTAGATGTTCGAGAACTAGGTTTAGACAAGTGTCTGTGACCCTTTCCATATAGAGCTCATATGTATTGGGTAGCTGCACTAGTCTACACCATGTTCTCACAATTTCACTAGGTTACATGGCACCAGACTATCTACTATGTGTTGGACACTCATTTTGCTGATTTGGTTTTGTTTCCCAATCGGCTCGCACCTCGACAGTTTTCTCTGACATCTTCTTTCTCGGAGAAAAACTATATAATATTTTATTAGATATATGTAAATATATAAATGTGTCCCTCACACAGGAGAGTAGTGGGTGTTCATGCAACCTAAGTGAAAGGGAGTGACATCAGTCTAGAAGAGAGAGTACTCTAGATTAGATGGCTAGAGCCATATCAAGATATGTGATACATAGAGTAGATGATAGAATGATAGTTGAAATAAGCATGTGAAATTTTATCTAAGTTTGATCTCTGAAGGTATACGTTCCCTTATATAGGTTTAAGTTGTATATTAGTTGAATCCAATTTTGGAGAATTTAAGCAAAATCTTGATGATGAAAGTACATTCCCTTTTCCTACTTAAGATAAGTTAAGTTAAGATAGAGATGAGTGTGCATGAGCCTCAAGCTCTTATACAAGGAGGATGTCTAGTGGTAGGATGAGATATGTGGTGAACTCTAGAGAGAGTAAGACCTACAGGGAGAAGGTCATAGGACCTAGCCTCCAATATATGAGATATGCATTAAAAAAAAATCCTACACTAAATTACTCTCGAGTGTTGAGTTGAGTCCTTATGCATGATTCATATATATGTGAGAATTGGGTAAAATAAAATGATGGGTAGATGACCCATATGATAAAGTCAATCCTTTGGCTGAATTAGGTCCTAGCTAGAGTGACATATTTTGTGAATCTCATCATTAGTTGCAAGTGAGGTAATCTATGAACTCTAGTTACGAGAGTATGATGCTTTGTGCAAAAGATACTCAACATACATGTTCTCCCTTCTTCTTCTCTTTCTTAATATATGATGATAGAAACCTCACTTGAGCTATATAGATGATGTATATATGAGGAGTCACTCGCATAAGCTTGACCTATTATATATTTCCCCCTATATCATACATGTAGCACCCAAGATTGAAATCATGATAAGTTTGACTTTAAAATATTCTCTTCCCCTTCATATGAAACATGAAAGATATGATGCTGAGATCATGGGATAAACTTAGTATATTCTCTTCTTCCCTTCACATAATACATGCAAGACAAAAAAAAAGGTTGAACAAATGAACTTGATATAAAGATATTTTTGGATCATAGGATATATGATCAAAAATATAGTTCATAACTTTGATCATTCTCAATGTATGCTTCTAAGTTGAGTATGAATATCACACCATAGGGTGAAACCCTAATGGTCAAGCATGTTACATAAGCCTTCTTTAGAAAAATCCTAATATTAAGGATGAAGATAAATATCCTCTAATTCTAAAATTATTGTAAGGTGTTGATCATAAAACATATTGATGATGTTAAATTTGAATAATCTAAATACCATGGCATATAGATGAATTCCTCTTGAACCTTGCAAGCATGAGCAAAACTTGTATCCTTAGGGGTGATGTAATCCTAAGATATCATAATGTCATGCTATGGTTAAGACATTAAGTGATGCTTCCACAAATAAGGTGGGGTGGACACACCCAAGAATCTCTAGACCCTAAGCTGACAACTTAGAGTGCAGATAACTATGGTGGTCTTAGAACCTAAGCAATGATGTTGTATATGAAGTTGAACTCCTAAATAGCCTCTTAAGAACATGATTAGTTGAATTTCGAGGACAAAATTCCAAATAAGGTGGGGTGAATGTGATAACCTAGATTTTTGAGTTTTAATAACTAATACAATAATTGAGAGACAAGCATTCTATGTAACATGTCAAATACCAAATTGACGAATTAATTATACAATCATGGATTCCTTCACCCAAATTAGGTGATTGGAAATATGATGGAGGACTGTGATGCCTAATTGAATTCAATTGTGAAATCTTGATTAATTAAGTCCTCATGAGACCAATCATACATTTAGTGATCCAGTGAGTAGTGGACTAATTTTCTTGGAGGAATTATGTATATATGAACCAATGTTAGAGTTTGATGTCAACCTTGATTATTTTTGGCTTATCAATTTCTCTTATTACCACCCCTAGTATCTTATAAAGTCAAATTACATGAAATATGACATATAATCAATTGACATGGCCAACATTCAAATTTCACTCCCAAATTTATGCCACATCTACATCATGACATTATAAAGCTACATCTAAAATTCCATTTCAACTAGACCACCCAATTAGGAGATATAAGCGTTTGAAATTATGTGTATATTTGCCTTGTTCTCAACCTTAGGACCTAAGATTTCGGTTTAACTGGCCAAATATATTTGTCACGCAACCCTTTGAGGCATTGGGTGTGGATCTTGATTTAGGCCAATATTTTATGGCCGTTGATCAGCGATCCAGCAGGGGAGACTTCGTCTCCTACCTCCCGCTTTCTTCAGCCCGATCCCAGCGATCAGCGGAGACTCCACGCGCTCGACTCCCGCATCTCCTGGGCGAGATCGTTGGAGGGTGACCTCGTCTCGCCAAAATGAACTCAACGGATGTCACCGCGTTGCCTATCGCGCTTGGGTCAGGGCGAACGACCCCCATCTTCTTCGTGCCTCTCACTGGAAGCGACACCCAGTTGGGGCTTTCCCTTCCACGCATCCTCATGCCTATCTAAGGACACCTTTAGCTCCGCCAGACCCCCATCTCAACCCATTAATTCCATCATCATGTTGGAGCAACATAGTTTCCCAGAGAGGTAGAGATCTGTAGGCGGGAAACAAGATCAAAGCACCATCTCCAGTTTGTGTTGGATACAATGGCTCCTGCAATCTTGCCTTAAGAGCTCCTTATGCAGGGACGCCTGCAGTGGATCCGCAAAACATAGCACCTGATACCTTGAAGACCACCTTCCACTCTCCTTCCACCCACCTATTGTGAGGGTTGATAGAGGAGCGCGAGATGGTGTGATCCATCGCTGTCTACCCTGCTCGCAGTGGCGCCCACATGCTAAGATCGTCCATTCATCAAGCATCCACAATGCCACTGACGGCCACCTACAAGTTCGTGGGAGATCATCGGATCTTTCTGATGCCTTGGATGGGCAAGGTAAGCGTGAGGTAGCAGATCCCCAATCTGCATCACCCTCCTCTACCGCAGATCCAAGCTGGAAGTTCTTCAATCCATGTATCTCTCTTCAAGCTTTAAGACTAGCTGTTAAGGTGACTCCTCATGGGCTCTTAGGTGCTGACATCGGAAGACAGTGTGGCCATGAAAGGAACGACGTATCGCCGGAGCTGGGCATCATAGCGGCACTCCCACGGGAAGAGGCAGGAGCTATCGGGCTTGGGAACTCTCGTGTGAGCGAGAATGAGTCGAGTCGAGGATGATAGACCAGGATCAGAGCTCATAGGCCAGCCGGTTCATTTGGGCCAGCATGAACTGAAGGAAGAGTTGTGTGCCTCCCCCTTCAGAATAGGGTGGCCAATCCTGGAGCGCCACCTCAGGCAGTGGGCCCATCACATAAGGTAAATGATCCTTAATTCTCAAAAATAGACTTAATCATAGAAAATGTGCTAAAAATAGCTCCAGTATCCAAATAATGCTCCAAAAATATCCCCAGTCTTGGAAAAATGTCCTCCAAATTACTGGATGCTTAGATCCAAAATTTGATGAGAAATATAATGATGATATTTAATGTAGATGGTAATGCTTCTTTTTGAGATTATATTATTTGTAGAATTAGCCAATGATGGACATAAAATATGAGAAAAATACTCTTGAACCCTAATACCACTTGGAAACCAAATATGGGCCCTGATCTGATTATTATGCTGAAATTATAGGTCTTTCTTCATTAATGACTAGTTGCATGTTTTAACCTCATATTAATTCTAGAAAATAGTTCTAGCATCAAAAAAATATGATTTTTGAACCAGACCCTAATTATGACATGTAGGTCAGTATAAAAATATCAGAGACAAACTTAGGTTAGCTTAAACCTAGGCTTGGCCTAAACCCTAATATAGACCTAAAATATCAATGACATGATGGACCATGTATTAATGATGATTAATTTGTTATTAATTAGGTGATGACCAGAGATGTAAATGATCCCGAATATAAATAGGAATCTCCAAACTCAGGTATGTGCATTTTATTAAGTATAAGACTAGTTTTCATGAATGCATAAAATATGATGTACTTTGAATGCTTGTGTTTGCATATAAATTCTTGGATGTGTACTAGTAGTATATGCTCCGCAAAACATTAAAGAACATAAATGAATATAGATGGTTTGTAGCTACTGAGTTGATATATGATTGCTCTCTCTCTCTCCCTCAATTCTCTCTCTCTTCCTCTAAATATAAGGTCGGCACTCGGTCCCCATAGCCCAAGGGGTGGGGGAAAATGAAGTGAAACATCTCTCTCTCTCTCTCCCCTCTGAATATAAGGTCGACACTCGGTCCCCATAGCCCAAGGGGCGGGGAAAAATGAAGTGTGACACCACTTAGTAGTACAAACGCATCAAAAGGCATCTAAAGATATGTTTACCTGATTATCACTTTAAATAATGTTTTCTTTTACTCTTTCTTTCTCAAGATTATTTCAATTATGCAAGCATATTGGTATGTATCTTTCTACCCATTGCACAACACCTTGTGTGTTGATTCATTGTTTCATGTATGTTTTAGGTTCAGAGCTAGCTTGGTATAAAAGACGGGAAGTGAGCAGTTGTTCAGGTTTACCTATTGTCTAAGATCCTATTAGCATACATGTTCATAGATTGTAAATCTTCTTTTAATATGTAAATGTAATTCATGTTGTAATAATATACATGTTATTGTTGAGAAATGTTATGGTTGAATATTCATGTATGCATATTCTGCTTCCGCATCGCCATCTGATATGATTGTTTGATGTTTTCGGGTTATGGGCTCTCATTCCCAATAGGATTTGGAGAAGCCAAAATCCAGGGATGTCACATTCAGGCTATGCAGTTGCACATGCGGCTTCTGCTGCCAAGGTGGAAGAGAAGAAGGAAGAACCTACTGAGCTAATGACTTTATGGCTGAATTATCATATTCTATCACTACAACTGAGAAGAAGGATGAATCTTCATTGCAGTGTAGTTGGTCTAATCCTGCAGAAGCTCACAACTATTTGGAATGCTAGAATGGAGTTGTATGTTTTTGTAAGAAAATGAGTTTGTATTCCTTTGGGGGGTCTCCTAGTGCAAATTTAGTTGATATCCAGTTAGTGATCATGTCTAGAATATGTACCATATATATTCATATGTGATGGTGTTGTATTGAATATAAGGGGCAAGGTAAAATGTCCTCCCCATGTAATTTTCATTTGATTATAAATAAAAAAGTTCAATAGTTCTGGAAAAATGTGTTCGGCTTCAATTGGCATTCAATTAGAAAACTTGATCATGGACTACAAATTGACTGACTAAAATCCATAAAAAATTAGTAATGCAGAACTAGTATGTCATTACTGGCTTTTTTCATAAGCCACTACATTCAATCAAAACCGTTTTATACAACAACATTATACAAAATAGTGGCTTTTGTATAAAAGCCAAATGATGGATAGTGGCTTTTCTATAAATGCCAAATGATGGTTTAGTGGCCTTTATGTGGCATTTATTCAAAGCCACTAAAGACAAACCTTTAGTGGCTTTTACAACTTAAGCCATTATCTGCCTAGTGGCATTTGTGCTAGAGGCATTTTTTTAAAAGTCAACAAATGCCGCTAAACCTGTTTACTGGCTTTTTTTAGTGGCATTTCTGAAAGGCCACTAATGAGTATGTTTTCTGTAGTGTTTCTTGCGAGGTTGCATGATGACGTGAGTGGGAGGTAATGTGATGTTCCCAACCTACTTCTCTCCAAGCTACCTAAATAGTTTACACAGTGGAGTTAGAAAATTGGATGTGAAAAATGAAGTATTTAAGGCAGTTCGATATAACAGATTGGAACTAGTTAAATGAAGTCTATTGCTAGACCTGAGGCACTGGTGTATAGTGAGTGGTTTTGGGTTCTTTTAAATTATGTTTCCTTGTCCCTAGCAATGACGCCAAAAAGTTGACCGACCGAAATCACAAGTCCAAAATGGAGCTGATCTAGAGTAGTCAGACTCTTGAATTTATAACCCAACACTCAGGGCCCCACAACTATTATACAAGCTTTGATGTAGTAGATCAGGGTCGAACCACATGCACAAGGAAAGGTAAGTGATAAGAACATAGAACCCTCGACTCAGATACACTAAACAAAAGAGTAGGCTAAGATGATGTTCCTATTGGAACGATGTTACTCCATATAAACAAAATAAGTAAAGGGAGAATAAAGAAACAAAACAAGAGAATCAAATCAAACAAGCACGTGGTAACAAAATATAGATGGGAACATGGATTGGGTTTCACCTACTAATATCTCTGACCAACATATAATACTCACACCCTTTTGATACCCTTAGCATGATTACAAGAAATCATCATATATGTCTATTCCCTCCTCTATCAAGCATAGGGTAGATCTAGATTATAAGTCTCTCTCTCTCTCTCTCGAGACGACAAACAAACAATCACAATTAAAACCATATGAACATTAACCTAAGCATTCCAACATTTTCATTTATTCATGGAACTACAAAGAACTTAGATAAGACCAGTGTTACTGTGTCAAAGCACTAACACTCAAGCATCACAAGATGGTAGATAATCATACAAGTGAAGCACTAAGACCAAGAAGATGGAGATAATATTTTCTAAGAGCATATGTATTCAAATTGATGTAAGTATATACATGTTGGGAGAGCCTTAGTGTCTACTCCCACACTAAGAAATGAGTTTAGCCACTCATGTTAGTGAGTAGAATTATTGATTTATAAAGGTGAAGATACATCAAGAAAGATGAAATGATGGATGAACAACATGAGAGGGATGATAGATCTAAACAAGGTGAAAGGTGATACACCAACAATACTCCTTTAGATCTGGATCTCGTGTTGGTGTAGAGGATGGTAACTCCTATTGTTGAAGAAGAGGGTGATGATCTTCTTTATCACCTACACCTTCTTCTTTAGAGGTAGAAGACATATGGATGTGAATGAAGGAGGCTCTAGTATGAAACATCACTTCGTCATCCCCTCGATGAGACGACCCCCATCCATGCATGAAGTGGGTCTCTATTTATAGGCATTCAAAATTGACTTAGTGCTCATTTCAGTCGCTATCCTCAGTTACGTCTTAATTGGTCACTTTCTTTGCTTGGTGCGTTGGTCATTGTACAACTACTGAACATACTAGTTAAGGTGGTTGATCGATATTTAATTTGGCATATTGACCACTATGTTGGGACAATGATGGTCATTAAAAGGTGTTGCAAATGACGACAACTATGAGTGATGGTACTAGCAACCACTATTGTCACTCACAGCTTGACGGTTGCTATAGTTGACTTGGAGCATCAGTCACTATACTTGAGTTGACATGGCGATTGCTATAGCTCTGGTGGTCGGGGACATGGTTAGCGACCGCTATCTTTGTCGGTTGGATTATGTCGATCTCTTGGTCAACTTATTTGCAACCTTTAAGAAGTTCATCCTGAATGATTGATAGAGGGATCAACTTAGGTAATGAAAGTAGAACTAAGAAGTGATTAAGATTGTCCACAAAATTATAATAACGATTACAAAATATGGGTAAATTAGGCATTCAAATGTACACAAAATTGGATGTTATCACATATCATTATAAGATGTCATTTCTAGCCAAATTTGTATTGTTTGTTTATCACATTTTGAGGTACTTCATGGAAGAGGTTACCTTCTAGGATCATTGATGTTGTAGAGCCATGATTCTCCATAAATAGGAGATTCATATTTACATGTAGTAGGTAGGTTTCTATAGCATATTAACTCAACCATGAAGAAAAATGTATCTTGATCATTTATATTGGATGCTAGAGCTTCTATGCATCATTAGACATGTTCTTTTTTGCTATGTAGTGAGTGAATTTGATCTCATCAAACTCCCCAACTTATTTCTTGTGAAATTGTTGAAATGTAATAACATGCTTCAATTTTTTCTTCAACCCATGTTTGACTTTTTAAGCATTAAGTAGATAGTCGCAATGATTTTAGGATTTTGGATACCCATCCTCTTGTCTTAGGTATAATATGCAAGATTCCTATTCGGTGACTCATTGGTGGCATAGAACTATAGTCGTAGGGGTATATGGATGTATTCTCTGGATGTATTGATGGGTATTAACCTATGCCATTGCCATATGGATACAAGTCTCTTTCAAAGAGCAAGGTTCATGTGCCATTTGGATTGGTTGCAGTGGATTTCGTTACTTCTAGATTGTTTATGTCCCCATTAAGGAAATTAATATACTTATATTCCATATGAGATGTGGGCTTTTTTCTAGATCATTTGCTAATTCCTTGGAATTGACTGCCTTCATGTGGACATACATGATGCTAATTCATAGAGAAACATTCCAGCTGGCATATTATCTGATGACTGTTGGATAGTTCCATAGGTAGTAAAATACATCGTGATGTGCTATTACAAGCAATGGATAAGTCATAGGTGATGTCATAACTTCTTTCAAGAATCAACTAGTTTGAGGCAATGTTTTGGATAAGAGAGTATTTACCTTCAATTTATGTGAACTTGCTGGACGTATAGTAGATGGCATGTTCACCTTTGTTGATTTTCAACATATGGACCCATCCTACTGATTCTTCCATTACTCAGAGCCTGAGTATCAAAAACTAAAACTTCTCTACTTTCCTGAGTGGAGGTGGGTTGGATAAATATTGTCAAAACATGTTTAATGAGATTGAAATTGATAATTCCAAATGCCATTTGAATTCTTGTGCAATAGACTGAGTATCTATTTTAAAAAAATGTCATCTTTGTGATTGGGAGCTTCTGAGCATGCCTCTAATCTCTTTATATTTATTAGTAGAGGTTAACTTTATGATTGCCTAATGTTTTCTTGAACTGACCTCTTTATCTTGTTGTCTAAATATATAGCATAGTAGGAAACCATCTGTGACACCAAAAGTACACTTTTCTGGTGTTAACACCTTTTTCTAACTTGGTAGAGTTCACGATTAATGCAAATTATCTTGCTAATGACGAAATCCATTCAACATTCCACCCAATTTTCACACTTCTCATTTTCTACATTTTTGCACATTTTTGGCATATTTAATTCACCTATTTTCACCCACTTTTACCAAATTCAAGAGTTTCTATAAAGAAACCTTTTTCTCAGACCAAAAGTTCAATTTTTTTCTTAATTCTACGTATTACAAGCTCTTTTTCATAATTTACCCAATTGCATTATCCAAAATAAAAATATTTCTTTTTTTTCCACAAATATTGAATATTTTTTTGTGATAAATTTGAGAGATAATTTTGAATTATCTTCCTTCATAATTTTATTTTATTTTCTTCAGTAAAATTTTGAAACTACTGGAAAATCGAAAAACTAGTATTCAAACAACTGGGACATACGACAGACCCAAGTCATCCTCAATCTGCCATATGACTGATTAACTCGGTCCATGCACCCTACAACATTGTACATTGTAGTGATTCTCCACCGCTTTCAGAGGGTTTATCCAGAACCATGAACCCTAATATCCACTAACAAACACCCTCCCATGTCCATCGTATTATGAGCTGCTTTCAAATATTTTGAAGTTAGAGGATCGACCTACCTTTCTCTATATTTGCACTTCACTCATTATCAGAGGATCCTTCCTCTAACACCTTATGCTCTTTTATCATTTCCATAATGTTAAAGCAGTAAACTAATCTACTATAACTGCTGGATCTAATCTGTAACTACTAAAATTACCTAGTATACTAGTCTAATCTACAACTCAGATCTTCTACTCTGTTATACTGCACCTTTGTTCTACATATCAAAAAATTTGATCCAATTATTAGCTTATAACTTCTATTCATCCTCTAATCCTACACATTGGTCCAAATAACCTGTGAGGGATCTCTATCGTGGGAGGTGTTGAGGTCATTTGGACCTTAATTTACCTAAAAAATAGGACTTTTACAACAATGATAGGATGGTCACAAACATCTCCAGGCCTGAAAACCCTCTCACTAGTCAAAATCTTTCTTTTACTATTTTCATTTTGATTTTTACTTTCACTGTCCAAAATCGGTCTCCTTCTTCTCAACAAACTAAAAGTGGATCAATATTGGTTTATGGGAGAGATGGGGGTGCTAATACTTCCCCACTCGTAAAAATATTCCCAAACCTGATATCTCTGGGTTTGTTATATTTCTATTTCAACATAGAGAGCAAGACACTTTTACACCATTGCTTCAATTCTTTTTCATGTTTTTCCTCAATTTCCATGTGAAACATGGTAACGACTCCAAACACCTATCTTTTTCTTCCCAAGATTCTTCCAAATGAAGTTTCACTACTATTAGGATAGGAATTTCTCCATGTCTTTTTTATATATGGGGTGATAGTTTGGTGACTCCGCTAGGGATGCCAAGATGATATGAATCAATCTCCCACTATTTTGTTACAAAGATTGAGCATCTTCATGATAATTTAGTTTTTTTTTTCAATTTTCAGTTGTCTGATTGTTCTATTTTTTATTTTCTTTATTTCCAATTTTTTATTTTCTTTGGGGACATGGTGGCACATCCCTCTAATATTCCATCCCTTGGATCACTAATCGAGGTGAACCATTGGTCCCACCCCACCCACACTAGCTCTTGTCGCTTTTGGTAGTTTCTCTATTGTTCCTTTTTTTTATTATCCCTATCCCCTATCCATTTAGGGTTTCATCCACACATCCTTTTAAGGGTTTCAAGTTCACTTACCTTTCATTTCTCTAAGGGCGGCACATCCCTTTGATCCTCCATCCCCTAGATCATGGATCAAGGTGATTCGCTAGCCCCATCCCCACCTCTCAGGCTATGGTCAGTTTTATTAGTTTTTTTTATCCTTTTTTCTTGTCCCTATCCCCTGTCAGTGTAGGGTTTTAGCTATGCTTTTCTTTTAGGGTTTCTTATTTTCTTCCCTAGATTTTTATAAGAGAAAATAAAATTAAAAATAAAGAATAAATAACTAATGCAGGTTGGAAACATGATATGATCTTTCTTGAGAAATATCCCTATTGTTTCACAATAGCCATGAACACAACCTACTCTCCTAACACTAAGGCCATCATAGTAACAAGGTATATTGGGAGAGGTACCCCTATCTGTTGATCCCAGGTTACTCCTTGATGAGTTCTATCTACCCCTACGAGAAGATAAGGATCAACCCCTCTTATGCAGGTCATGTTTGAATGAGGACATAATTTTGATCTAAACTCATGGGATAAAAGAGGAGGGTTCTGTACTTCCAATACATATATGTTTCATTGGATGCTAAGAATGCATGAGATTGTTGATATCCTTTTGCGTGCATGTTCAAAAATCTTCTACAAATCTAAACAATTATGTTAAAATCCCACAATCTCATTAGAATTTTAACAATCTAAAATCCAAACAATATTTTCAATAAACCAACTTAACAAATCAAACAATCTATTATAAAATTGAAGAACTCTTCAATTCAAACAATCTTTTGAAATATTTACAATCTCTTCAAATCAAACAATATTTTCAAAGATTAGCCAACTTAAAAAATCAAACAGTCTATTCACAGATTAAAAACTTTTCAAATCAAACAAATTTTAAATGATTAACAAAATTTTCAAATCAAAAAATGTTTTCCAAGATTAATAGTCTCTTCCAATCAAACATTATTTTCAGGATTAACAGATTTTTCAAATAAAAAAAATCAAAGATTACAAAACTTTTCAAATAAAACAATCTTTTCAAATATGAACAATACTTTCAAAAAATCAAATCAAACTATGAAAAGGATCAATTTGTTTTTCAAAGTCAATAATAATTCATAAGATGGATAATATTTAAAAACCAATTTTTTCCTACTAAATACTTGCTAAAAAAATAAACACCTGCATTCTAGAAAAGGAGCCATGTCATCAAAGAACAATCAAGAGAGGCAGTGTGACATCACTTGTCAATGTTGGGTCCACTTAAAACCAGGATCCTAGACTACAACCTAAAATTGGACCACTCATCTCCTTTTATGATCACATCTATGGTCATTGACTATGACTTTAAACTAGACCATCTTATTATGTCCATACCTAAATTTATGGTCCTTGACTATAATGTAAAATTGCCCCACACAAGGCTCCCTCATTGTTGACCACTTATCACTTCTGAATGGGAAGAACCCCCATGAGAAACTCCTCAAACTAGGAGGAAACTAGGGTGTCATGGATTTTTCCAAGGATTTCATTTTGGGAACCCCTCTAGACATCCTAATGGAAAAGTGATTGATTTAGCAGTCATTCACCCATTTAAGGAGTCATTGACTTACTCAACATCAGATGATGCCTTTATCATGATCAACCACTTAAAATCCCTACCTTATATCCTCTTTTGAACAATAGTTTTAGAACACTTCCTTGAGGAACATTATGACTACCATCTTTACTTTTTTCCTTCTTCTATGGCATTAGAAAGTACATCTAACACCAAATTTGGATAAAACTCTTGTATCTCACCTTGACTAGGGGTGGGTATTGTAACCTAATAATTGATAATAATATAAAAATACTATCACACGTGTCATTTCATGTGAGAAGATGGAACCTCCTATATGAACTTCCTAGGTAAAGGGGGGAAGAATTTTTAAAATTCTTTTCTGATATAATGCGTTTGGAGGGACCCTTCCCAAAATATAGAACGTCTTCACATACAATTTATAACCTAATTTTGAATCTTACTAATGTGAATTTTCAGACATCACAAGAGGGACAAGAAGTGTGTACTTCACCCGGTCTTGCAAATGATCTCCCAAATGGCTGAAATCAACATTGCAGACTACCAATCTGACAACACCACCAAGAAGGATGCTACCCACTATAAGCAAGACAAACCTATATGAGGGAACTATATTAAAGAATTCATGGTGGTAGAAAAGAAACTTGTCCCTCATGTGGGTCTTCTATAAGTCTGGTCAGAGTAGCCTATAAATGTGTCATTTATGCCTCGACCAAGCTTAGGATACAAAGGAGGGTGTCACTATCCCAGATTCATAAGTCACGAAGCTATATACAATGGTTCATCAACTCCATTCCTAATATATAGTGTGGGGGATTCACACCTACCTCAACTAGAACCGTTCCAACCATTGAGACAATCCTAGTAACTCAAGAGGCAACAACATCCATCTTAAGTCATGAAGAATAGGCTGAAGGAAAAAATCATAACGAAGAAGTCTCAACTACAAAAGTGGATCCTAACGTGGTTGATAAATCCAACACCATGGTGAATATTCAAGTACAAAACCTTCATGGCTGATGACCCATCCCCAGTCTACATTCTCTTTATCCATAGCCCCATTCCTTGTACAATTAATATGTAGGAGGAGGGTATGGATTCCCTCCACAAATGTATATTACACCGTCTACGAAAGCCAAACTGTCTGTGATACTAGTGGTGGATACACTCTAGGAAGATGGAGCTCTAGAGTCAGCTTCTATAGACCCCTTATTGCTCAAGATCTTTCACAAGTAGAGGGAAACAAAGACAATTGGAAACCATTCAACAACTTTTGTCAATTCCTAGATGCCAAGCTATCTGACAACTTCAACATGTCCAAGTTCCATGACTACTGTAGAAAGGTGGACCCTATGACCCACATTGTGTACTACTTAGACATTGTGGAGGTCTAAGATGATGACAAAATGTTAATCTCCTTATTTCCAAAGACCCTGACAAGTCTAGCATGGTACAATAAGTAGGACATGATAGACATCACCACTTGGGACAAGATGTGTGAGAAGTTCATTGATCAGTATGCTTGGAATCTAGACCATATACCGATAAAGGAGGACCTAGAGGCACTATAGTGGAATGCATTTGAAAGCTTCTCCAAGTTTTTATGAAGATGGAGGGAATTGGGTGCATAGCTAGAGTTCAAACCAATGTATAAAAAGGGGTTGGACATGGTGATTGGAGGTGCTACACCAACTCTCAATGCCCTTTTATCCATATAGAGATATATCACCTAACTAGAACAATACAAGAAGGTGTCCAGGTTGAAATGTCCATCAAGATAGGGGTCAATATAAAACATAGGCCTCACTTTTCAACAAGAATCTACCTCCATGATAATAAGTCAAAAGCTTAAGTAGACCCAAAAATGTCATAGATGTGACGGTAGGGGCAGTGTTTGTCCCCACTAGAAAAGGCAAGAAACACTAGCCACCGATTTAGATTTTTTTGGTTCAAACATTAGCTTCTCAGACAGCCCATTCCCCAACACACTAGAAATACTAGGCCCACATGGTTCTACCAAAATATCAACCTCAATACACACCTCCAAAATATACATGGTAACCAAGCATCTACTACGGGTACACACCACCCCCTTTTCAACTACCTATGATGCAATTGGTAGCAAACACTCCAATATCGAGTAACCTTATACCTCAAGTATAGCCCAAAACCACATCTCCATCATCAGAAAAACCTTCCAAGACAAAAAGGATGTTCCCTCCCTTAAGTTATTCCCTAAAAACAATATTTCCAGACATCAAGCACCTGTTGAAGTTCCCAACTTTAGAGGATCTGCCAAATCCCTTGCCAAAGAACTACAATGACAACACCTTTTGTGAGTTCCACAAAGATGACAGGCACAAGACTGATTTGTGAATCACACTTTAGCACACCTTGTAGGATTTAATATCATCTGAGAAGGTCAACACACCATCAAAAGAAATGTCTCCATCTCATAACAAAGTGGTTGTCATCTCATCAATAGAAGATTCATCACACATGCTCATCCTTCCCCGAGAAGAAGAAATCAGGAACTCATCTTGAAGTAATCAAACCATTTCTTTGATCTAAGAAAATAAGACAGTAGTCCCAATAAGAACCAAGAGTCCAATCAACATATTAGGAGTTTGCTAGGATCAAAGTACATTCGATCAACATAAAAGGGGCCTTCCGTGGCCTGAAAGTACAAAATATATGGGTCCCTAAGGAGCCAACCCCAAGAAAAGACCGGAAATATATGAATCCACATCCTGTGGTAGTGGTACAAGTTGTGCATCCACACAAGCTATGACGAAGATGGACCAACTCCCCATTCCACCAGAGGAAACCTTGCCCCTCGATAAGGATAAGGAGAAGATAGCTACGTACATGGGATTTCCCACAAGCATGAAAGTATAGGAGACAAGAAAGCCTCCATTCCAACTATTGAAACCAATAAAATGCCACTGATGCCTGAGATTCCCATGGAAACTAGCTTGGAAGGCTCAGATAGAATGCAATTCTTGCATGACTTGAAAGGGAAGTGTCACAGGATGAAGTGATGTAAAGTTCCCATGCACATTATGAAGCCAACTTGAAGACTCTAGAACTGGCTTAAGTATCCAAAGACTTGACGCGAGAATCTATTAAATCCACCATTTGGTTAACAACCCCACACCTAATCTTATTTTCTGAAGATGAAATACCCACCAAAGAAGGTCATAATAGGCCCTTGCTAATCATAACAATATAAAACAACCTCAAATTACATTCATGCTTTGTATACAATGACATTTGCCTTAATTTGTATCCCTTAAAGACTCATCAGCCTAAGGAAGGATTCCTCTAACCTGTACTAGTCAACAAAGAAAGTGACTTCTTTCGATGAAGTAATAAAAATTCTATAGGAGAAATTACTCTTGATCTAAAAATTGGTCCATTGACATCCGTACATATGTTTTTTTTATCACGGTGTTGATTCCTTACTTCAACCTTATCCAATGAAGAACTTGGATACATCACATTCAGGTTGTTCCCTCATATTTTCATCAAAAAATGAGGTATCGGTTGAGATGTGTCATTGTCATTATTTAGGTCAATAAACATGGCATCATGGCATGCATAGAAGAGGAAGATCTCCAATTTTGTTTTGAGATGTTGTAGATCATCAACATCAGTCAGGTGCCACCATGAAGAAGGATTCTTTATCTCTGATATGATCCTATGTTGTTTGCACATTGACTACATGATATGGATATCTACCCAGATTGATGACCAAGAGCCAAAGGAAAATGACATGAAAAGATCATCCTAGGTCCATCCATGATTGAATGGGTTGGGCCTAGGATTCTATGGAACATCCTATATATGGCCTCAGATCACTAGGTGGACACCGCATTGAATGCCCACAGTAATGTAGTCCACTATAAGGGACATGACCTGAAGGTGCTACCTCAATTGTCCACCACTGACTTGAGACTTAAATTGCAAGGTTGAATGCATCTAGCTAGAGGAGGAGTGTCTACTCAAGGAAGATATATTGATTGGAAGTTGGCTCGAGCATAAGAGTCCCCATTTGTACTTTCCATGCACCATGGCCTTATAGGAGGATAATGTGAGCATCACCAAGGATATTGTCCCCCTGACAATACCTTACTTTGTATAGGATGTTGTTGACAATGAACCGCACAACTACCCCATGATTGTAGCAAGCGTCAGGGAGATTTACCTTATCACTAAATAAATCCATGGCATCTGGACTTCGCAAAACAACCAACCATTTAAGGATGAGACCATTCCTTCAAATGAGGAAACAATCAAGTTCATGCTTAATTGTACATACAACAAGCCATGTCTGGAGAACTCAGAAACTGGAGAAAGCATCAAACATCACCTAGACAATCCCATTGACAAGGTGAAAATCACTAACCCAACACCAGAAGGGATGGAAATGCCATACTATGTAGCAGAATACCACCTTCTATGGATTCACCCCAGCTAGCCCAACCAAGATGACTCTGAGATTACAAGTTCTAAAGTCATGGAAGAAGACTATAACATTATGTAGGAAAGCTAAGCCTCCGCCAATGACATGATCCAGGGATGGAGCAGCAATACCATATTCAAAACAAAGGTTGTAAATGACTAGCAAAAACCTTTATCTATCATATCTTGAACAATGAGGAAACCCAAAATTAGTGTGTAGATGACCACAACGCCCTAAGGACTAGGTCCCTCCATGCACCCAAAGAATAAGTCTGTTATAGGAACAACACCCTGATGTGGTGGAGATCCCCGAGTGGATATTCAGTCATGCTCTACCACATCCCCGGTCTCCCCCCGAAACATCCTAAAATTTGAAAAATTCACAAAATTTCATAAAATTATATAAGTCAAGAAACCCAAAAATATCTAAAGTTGAGCAGACTCTCAAGGTATTTTATAGCTAATTCACTAAAGTAGGATATATCTACAATGACAAAGATGTTGAGTACCAGGTCATCTCTATCATCAGTATATGAAAAAGGAGCATCAACCTTTTCATATCGAAAATGAGATATGGATAGTGAATCTGCTCAGGCCCCGAGCAATACAAGTTAAAATAGGAGTGTGTGTATGACATGATATCAAATACCAATTGATAAATTCTCTATGCAATTACATTAGCATGTTTATATGGATCTACTCTTACATGCATGGGTTGGATGAGGTGATCATGTTCACCCTGACTATACATCATCCCAGGCATCACCCTATCAATCAGAAGTCTAGGTAGTTTTCAGCGAGAATGGAGCCTAAAGATCTTGAAATATGATTAGAAGCAATATAATGATGGCTTTTTGAAGCTCATCAACTATGCTACTGGCTTGCTAACATTGTACTAGTACAGAAAACGGATAGAAAGGTATGAATGTGCATGGACTATTGAGACTCAAATAGATAATCTCCAAAATATGATTTCCTACTTCCACACATAGACATACCCATAGAAAAATATCAAACCATGCACCACTCACTTTCATGGACAAATTTTCCATCTACAACCAAATAAAGAAGTCCAAGGAAGCTAAGGAGAATAAAAACTTCATAATGGAGTGGGGAGTATTTTTTCTATTAGGTCATGTCGTTGGTATCATGGATTTCAGAGCTACATACCAAAGGGAAATGTCACCCTCTTGCACGACATACAAGGAGGTGGATGTTTATGTGGATAATATGATTTCTAAATCTAAGAATTTGGAAGACAACATCAACAACAATAAGAAGTTGTTTTTATAACTACAACAATTCTCCTTTCACTTGAAATCCCTCTAAATGTACCTTTGGGGTTACATTTAGTAACTTTTTGGGGGTACATCATTAGTCAGAGAAGATTCTAAGTCGATGATGGGAAGTCATGTTATCTAGTAGTTGTCTTCCCCCAAAATGACGCAGGAGGTACAAGGCCTACATCTCTAATACATCAACTACTTTAGTGCATAACTCATACCTATTTATGAGACTATCTTGAAGTTATTAAAGAAGAACTCAAACTCATCATGGAATGAGCAATGTGAAGGAGATTTTCAAAATCTTATGAACTACCTTGCCAATCCCCTTACTAAGGTTGGTTGTTCCAGGATATCCTAGCATCCTTCACCTAACATTAATGAAACATAAACAGGAGGAGTCCTTGGTCAAGTAACAACTGAGGGTGAGCATGATATCTACTTCCCTTTCCAAGAAATTCAATGATACCAAGGGTCAGTTCACCACAGTTAGAAAACATTCTCTATCCCTGATTGACTAAATGAGCGATCCACTCCACTATCTAATGATGTACTCCCTACAACTAATCACCAAGCATGACCCCCATTTCTATTTGTGCGATTTTCCAAGCCTAAACGGATGATGTGATAAATGGAAATTAATGTTGTCAGAGTTCAAAATCACCTATCTTCCCAAGAAGGTAGTCAAAGAATATGTTCTAGCCAATCAACTCGCAAACTCCCTGCTCCCATAAGAAGAAATGCATGAATATTAGTTTCTACAAAAAGACTTAAGAATGAACAACCCACAACGTACATAGGTTCTTCCAGTTCGAGACATGTGGATAGTCTTATTCGATGGAATAATTAATAAAAAATGACCTAGAATAGTCATATTCCTCTAGATTTGATGTGTGCATTTCATATCGACTTTTTCAACAATCTCACACACAAATTCAGTTCATTTTGCATTCTATTAGCCTCTATTCATATATATCTTGCCACATTTTAGTTATTTTTACTACCGCATGATGTTGATTGCAGATACACATTCAAAGTGCCAAATTGGAGATAGTCCAACTCAAATCTGACCCGAAAAAGGACTTCTCCCCGACTTACAGCTAATTCAAAGTTTCTTTCTACAGAAACATCATTTCACACGATGTGTCTTATTTGAGACACGACGTGTCCCTTCATAGAATGAAGAACAAGTTGTGTCCCTTCACAAAAATCTTCACAGAATGAAGAACAGAGTGTGTTGTATTTAGCACACAACATGTGTGTCTCCAGTACCCTCAACACCAAAATGCAGAAGAACGCAACATGACATGTCCCAACTGGGACACGACATGTCTTTGGACCTGAAGGCCAGCTACAACTTGCTGCCAACGCACACAACATGTGATAATTCAAACACACCATGTACTTTCACCTGAAATGACTCTAGAAGAAAATCACATGACATGTCTTATTTAAGACACACGGTGTACTTCATGTTAGGAGCATGACCTAGAGAAACTGCACAATGGGACATCGTGTGTCCTGTAACAGACACGTTGTGTCACTATCAGTTTTTACAGAAACGAGAGCAACCACTCCTCATTTTTAAAAACCAAGGAAACACAATGGACGGTTATCTCCCATCATTTTGAAAGCGTCTCTCATACAAGAGAAGTTTCGTAGCTAAGGAGGGCAATTTTGGGGTAGAAGAAGGTGTTTTTTTGGCAAAGAACCTCCATTTTACTTCATTTCTTCTCCATTTCTTCCTCGAAGGTGCAACATAGCTTACTTCTCTCACTCAAGCTTTCTGGGAGGGAAGATTGTCTGAGTTGGAGTAGCTCGAAGGGTGGAATTTCATCATCTAGCCATGCTCTACATCCCATTGGATACATCTTTGGTTCCTTTAGATTTTTTTCTTTTAAGCATGCAAAACTTTGAAATTTCTACATTGTGTTTGTATATTTCCATTATGGACGCGTAGAACTCTTTTCTTGGGTGTGGGAGAGTAACTCCCATGTCATTATTCATGTGAACTCATAATCTATGTTTATTTCTAGTTAATTTTCTTTTTCATGGATGCCTACGGTGTCTCTTTCTTGTATGTTTGGTTGGCCACCTTTCGTACGTGTTTTATGCCTACCTTGTGCTTAAGGAGATTGTATGAGGAAGTAAGGAGTAGGATCCATGGAAGTATGCTCTTGACTACGGGAGTGGCTTGAGAATATTGGAGGTTAAGGTTGTTATCCATACTAAGCATAAATGTGGGAGCGTAATGCCAAGTTGATAACCATCTCGTGACATTAGAAAATGCACGAATATGACAACCTCCTTGCATGTTAATGGTAATATTGATTTTGAAGTCCATATGATATGATGGTATGGTAGGGAAATCTAATGTCCAAGCCTTTAATTGCTTATTCAGCCCTTTAACTTTGAGCTTTTTCTTTTGCTCACCTTCTAAATCTGTTATCAACATGAACTTTGTAACCCGACTTGGATTAATTAAAGTTAATGAATTTGCACCTAGATTGCCTATCTCCTTGTGTTCAACACTCAATTACATTGACCTTGTACCTTGCGAGCAATTAGTGAGTTGAGATCATTCTTTGTAAAACTCCCAACAAGTTTTTGGCACCATTTCCAGGGAGCTACTATAACATCCCTGACCTGGGTTATGCTCTAACCCTATATGTTTTGCTTAATAATGTTGATTATATGCTTGTTCATATTTCTTGGAAAGTAATTAAGGCTCAAGAGGAATTAATATTTCAATTTTAGTCCTTTTTGAATAACGTTGAAACATTATTTTGTTAGTTTTGGACTAAAGTGCAAATTGCCCAAGTTGAGGGATTAACTTGCAAATTGTACATGATATAATGTTCCTCGGATGTTGAGGCATCATAAGAATGAGAATGATTTAGTGGTATGGTTTCCACAAGCCTGAGCACCAAGATAGAGCTTGCTGAGCAAACTTTGTGCATTAAAACCTAGTTTTGGTGTAATGTGCAATTTACCCAAAACATAGGGTTCAATATGCAAAACACCACTTCTAGAGGGTCCCCTATGTTTCTTGGCATCAAGTAGAGAAAAGAAAATGGGAGGGGCACCTCATTTGAATTATTTTGAGGAGAGAGAATCTTGATATTAAAATAATCAAAATTTAAGAATAAAAGGAACTTTACTTTAATTCAATGCAAAAATAAATAAAAATAATTGAAGGGCCTTCAACCAAAAACGATATGGTTGATCTTGCTCAAGTATGAACCTCCTTGTGCCTTGTAAAGGCAATGAAAATATCCGAGGGAATGGATAACTCACATTATTAAAAGAACAAGTAATGTCCACTAAAAAGGGGATATTAGTATAATATGTTTAAGGTGCTTAATTCTTTTTGTTTTAATTCTTAGAAAATGAAGAAGTTTTGCAAGAAGAAAAAGGTGTATTCGTGGTCAAGGAATTGAGGGGAAAGAGGCGGCACTAATTTTGTAATTAAAAGAATTTTATAAGACATTTTCTCTCTCATTGAATTTCTTATAAGAACACCTTTTACAACTCAAATCAAAGGCTTTTTCTGAACCCACTTCTTCTCTTTGTTTTCAAACCAACCACGGGAGCTAGGAGCAGCTGGAGGACGACCCCCAACCTGTTGGTAAGCTTCTTGATCTTCTTTCACCTCGATTTCATGGTGGAAATCACAAAATAATGCATGATTTCTTCTCTATTTCACTTCATCTTCAATCCTAGCTAATCCTTTCATCCAAAAAAGCTTGAGAACGGACCTTGGACAGTGGTTAAAGCTTCCTCCACTAATGTTGACGTGAATCTTTAAGCTTTGAAGCTCAATTGGAGGCCGGTTATATAACTCAAACCCTTAAATATTGTTAT
The DNA here is from genome assembly GCA_963693085.1 of Alisma plantago-aquatica. Classification (NCBI taxonomy): domain Eukaryota; kingdom Viridiplantae; phylum Streptophyta; class Magnoliopsida; order Alismatales; family Alismataceae; genus Alisma; species Alisma plantago-aquatica. The sequence goes on along the minus strand of OY856412.1, from coordinate 1,270,131,626 downwards.
TATATTCAATTATCCATTATTTGTTGAATGTTTTGTTCTATTTGAAATTCCCTTGATCCATTTCTGTAATTACCATGAAAACGGCAGTATCTTTTGAATGAATGAAGTTAGAGGATGATGACATCAACTTGGGCACACAATCCAACAAGTTTCCTTTGCAAACGGTTTTGAAGATCTTGGTTCAAACGGTTTCACCAAACCGTTTGGAGACTAAACGGTTTGCAAACCGATTAGAGTCTTGAACCCCAAACCATTTAGGATGGTTGACCGTTTGGATGGGTTGACTGTTTGAGGTCAGGACCCTAGTAATTATTGGATGAGGATCTAATAGTTCCAATTGATTGAATCGATGTATGGACAATCATCTAATTAGAAACCCTAATCGGGTTGAATGCTGATTTTGCAATTAATTAATTTAATTCTTTGGGTTGATTAACCCAAACAGTCTCAAGACCGTTTGGAGATCACCCAAATGGTCTCAAGACCGTTTGGAGGTCAACCAAGACCGTTTGGACGTCTAGGGTTGAGTATGGTGAAGAAGTTGAAGATTCAAAGATATCAAATTGTAATGCAATCAATAGCTAGTTTGATGAGTAACCCAATGATGCAAACCCTAAACTTAACAAATTTTAATGATGGATGGGGAAAATGGTCTCAAGATGGTTTGGAGGTTATCCAAACGACCTCAATACCGTTTGGAGGTCATCCAAATGACCTCAAGACCATTTGAGGTCAGGTCATGCCCAATTTGAATGATGGACCAATGATTTCTAAGCAATTAGTTCCACAATGACTAATATTGAAAGTCCATCGATTTCAACCCTAATTCAATTGGGTTCAAAACCCTAATTGATGATCAATTTAAGGTTGAATCAATTGAAAGATTATTCATTAATCTCAATTGAAGTATGATGCTTAGGTTCAATTGGTGAGTAATTACATGAATTCAATTGATGAAGGAATTAATCTTGGAAACCCTAAATTAATATGAGTGGTTGAGACCATTTTTGGTCCAATCAGTTTTGAGGAGGTTTGGAACAAACAGTATCAAGACCGTTTGGGACCAAACAATCCCAAACCGATTGAGACTCAAACGGTTTCAAGCACCTAATTTGTTAAATTGTTTCAAGCACCTAATTTGTCAAACGGTTTGAAGCACCTAATTGGTCAAACGGTTTCAAGCACCTACTTTGCTAAACAGTTTCAAGTGTTAATCAAGACCATTTGGAGGTCTAAATAGTCTTAGACCGTTTGGAGGTATTTCAAGCAAGACCGTTTGAGGTCTGGTTGGTCAAGACCGTTTGGGGTCTAAGTGACCAAGACCGTTTGAGAAGTAATTAATCAAAATTGTATGGACACTTAAGATGATTAAAGGTCAATTGTTTAATTGATCGTTACATTATGTATTCCAAGGGTGATTATAGTAATTGTACCCTTAATAAGATAGGGTGATTAGTACCTCTTGAATGATTAATCCTTTATGATTATGGAAGTAATGACACAATACATGTATCATCTCTCCAATCAAGTTAAGTTAACCTAATCTAATTAGGTATGAAGTAAATATCATCTTATAAAGGATGAGAGAGAGAGGACTTCCTACATGAATGATTATCATGTAGTGATTAAGTCTCAACACTTCCAACATGAATGAATGGGAAATTAGGGCATGATCCTTGATAAAGAGGTCATGAACCCTAATTAAGAAGGTTAATGTACCCTAACCCCAATTGAGGGCAATGATAGGTGAAACCCTAATATGTGGTAATGGTATGACCCTAATTTAGGGTAATGACTTAACAAACCCTAATTCAGGGAATTTTAATAATAAACCCTGATTGAATCTGAACAGTAAACCCTAATTGAGGATGATGTTATGAGAAACCCTAATCAAGGGTGAAGCTATATGAAACCCTAAAGTGAGGGTGATGTCATGTGAAACTCTAGATAAGGTTAAGGTCAAAATGAAACCTTAATGCAATGATGAGATGTAAAACCTAATTTAAGGTGATACTATGTACTGGTATGTGATACTTTGATATGAAATCCTATACTGATATAGGATAAAGATATGTGGAGCCCTAATCTTGGGTTGTAATGTATGAAACCCTAATTTGGGCAATATAATGATAATCATGACCCAAATCTGGGTAATGAGATTAAGTATTCCTAATTGACATAAATTGGGAAATCTTAGCTCAAATAAGGAAATAGTGATGATACTCTTACAATGCATAGTGCTGATTTGTAATTGATATAATTGTTATCATGTGCACTAATTATGTAGGTTTCATGAGATGGTGGACACACCCAGGTATGAGCTATGATGCTTTACTATTGAATTTGCTTTATGGGCCTTGTGAGCCATAATATGTTGTGTTGCCTAGTGAGAGGTAACAAGATATATTATTGGGCTTTAAGAGCCATGTGAAATACCTAAACTGCAATTATTATGTTTACAATGATCAGAAGACCTGAAGGCATTTAGTTACCTGATAAAGTGGTAACAAGTGTTTTGATGAATTAAGGGTTTGAACACCCATGTTTCATAATCATGATGATGAAATGATAAGGGATGAGAATACCCTGATGTGATAAGGGATTGAGATCCCAATGTTTAACAAAGCTTTAAAAAGAATTTGATAGAAATAGTATTCATTCTTTGTAGTAACTGTTATAATCTTTTATGTTTGAAAACATGTTTGATGCTAAAAGAATATTGTAATGTACTTAATTAACCAAGTGAAATGGTATCATGTAGAGCCCTGACCATAGATCCATCATCGTCAGTAATTTAGTGATGGTGAAATAGGTTTTCCTATGGGAACTCCTGGAGGGCATACTTTTGAGTATGTGGGGGTTATGGCCGCGAATATCCTTACGCCCTAATGGACGAATTGATGTGAGGTAAACATTATATCTCTCAATCCTTCATTATTTCTGCCAGGATGGATGTATCACTAATCTCCCGATGAGTGAGATGGATGTATCATTAATCTCTCGAAGATCTTAATGCCAGATCGATGTGAGATAAATATAATATCTCTCGATTGTGAACAGAGTACAACATGGCACTGTAACTCTAATAACGAAGTTGCCAGTATACCCTGGAAAGCTGTTTAGCAAAGAAACAAGATGTCCTACATTTGATCCTCACACTGACTGAGGAAGATGAGGTCGTGGAAATCCGACTCTTCTATTGACCTATGTATGGTACCGATTTCGATTTTGCAATGGTCGGTTGGAGTATGAGCGGTATACCTCATCTCCTCAGGGCTTAAGTATGCTTGTAAAATATAATCAGTCGTGTAGCATATTTTTCTTAAGATTGAAATACGAGAATTATTGGTTGATGTTACTTTGCATAGTATGCTCTAAATGGAAAAATGTTATTTATACTCTCCAATTCTTTATTAGATAATATCAAGCTGCTTGATCAAGATATAGCTGAAAGAACTTGAATAGAGATTACTGCTCTAATCTATTTATATATTGAATTATTTTCTTTTAAATACTTATGAATCTTCTTCTAAGTTATATACCATTAATTGCAATAATAATGTTTCTGGCTGAGAGTTATATCTCTCGCTGGGACAATTTTTCAATCGTCTCACCCCCGTGGGATTCAACGTTTTAGGTAGACACCGAAGAAGAGGCAGGAACCCTACAACAAGGGAAGAACAACAACAACAACAGAACCAAGGACAACAGTGAATCCTCAGGTGGAAACACTGGTTGTCATGTCCTGTATATAGAAAGTCCTATGTGTCATCTTTGTACTCTCAGGCCCTAGGCGTCAGTAGTTAGTTTAATATTGATATGAGATTTTGGTTTAATGCCTCAAGATTTTTATACTACCTGTGTCTAGCTTAACAGGGCAGCTGATGTTTGTAACTCTCGAGAAGAATTGGTACAAGAGATGTACTAGTAAACCAGAATGTATTTGAATTACTTTGGTTCTTTATGAAAGAGTTTTTCAGTTTATGGATCTCTTTGTAAAAAGTTTTAATTTTTAGTAATTCTGCTGCTAACGAAACGCTTCCACATTAGTTAATCTTGTTTTATGAGTTGTAAGCCACAAATTAGTTGGTATCAGAGCTCTAGGTTCGTTGAGTCTACAGAGACATAGGATTAAGGTTGTTGAGTTTGTTCTAGTATCTTCCAGTTTATCTGATAGTGTCTTCTACTCATATAGGAGGAGAAGTAAAACTAAATATTTTTGGATCACACGATGAATATACTGCTGAGAGCAGCGTTGCTGCACTAGGAGGAGGTGCAAGAGACCATGATAGGGAGGAGCCCATACCTGAACAACCCCGACTTTGCCAGGTTGGAGCCACAGAATATGCTGGAACAACTGACCCAGCAGATGCAGACATGTGGCTGACTGAACTAGAGAAGGCCTCCTTTAGAATCCTTAACATCCCAGAAGATGAGAACGTTAGACATGCAGTGTAACTTCTTAAAGGGAGTGTTGGTCATTGGTGGACCATAGAAGAAGGCAAGAGGCCGAGTGTAGAGATCAGATGGGAAGTATTCTGATGAGAATTTGTCAATAGATACTTTCCTAAGACGTTCCTGGATGAGAGTATCTCTCAGTTTGAGAGATTAAGGCAAGGACCAATGAATGTTAGTGAGTATGAGGCTAAGTTCATGGAGCTTCTACAATTCTGTCTGCATATGGAAGCTACTGATGAAGAAAAGATTCAGCATTTTGATAAGGGGTTGAACGCCAATTTGACCACTCCTGTGTCTACTTTAGAGAATAGGGAGAGGTTTGCTACTTTTGTGGAGTCGATTAGACGCATAGAGAGGTATGTGATAGAGAAGTGACAAACTAAGGGAAAGAAAGTGTATACTCAGTTTCATGGACAAGGGTCCAAAAGTTTTAAGAAACCGAGGTTTTCTTCACCAATAGCACCACCAAGGTTTAATACCTAGACGCAATTGATGTCTAATAGGGGTAGAGGCCGTTGTTTACTGCCGGAAAGAGCCCACATCACACCATCAATATCGGTAATAGGACCATCTAGACCACAACCAGCGAACAGAGGTTGTTTTATATATGGAAAGATGGGGCATCTGATGAAGGATTGTCGAGCCAGAGAAGCAAGTGTGACTCAACCTCAGAGGCAGAGTCAACAAGGTTCTCAGAGGTGACCGTTTCCAAGTGGACCTAGAGGACATGGACAAGCGTCCCAGCTAGATCATCGACACCCAGTAATCGAGCACCGAATCAACCGCAGTCGACGATGAGATCTATGCGATGAATCATCCTGATGCAGTAGTCAACCCTAGGGTTGTGACAAGTCAGATGGAACTATTTTATTCTGATATGTATACATCCTACATCATGTCTGTTTTAATTGATATGGGTGCTACGCATTCTTTCATCACTAGAAGAGTGATTTTTGACTGTAATATGACAATTGGTCATAGGGCAGAGAGTTTGAAGTTAGAAACTCCTTTGATGGGATCTGCTGTGTTGCGGGAGGTGTGTTCTCCCTGCACTCTTTTCTTTTCTAAGAATCACATTCAAGTGGACATTATACCACTTGAGAAGCATGTGTTTGATATAATTCTTGGGATGGACACCCTAGAAAAGTACAAGGTTGTCTTGGATTGTGAGTCCAAGCAGGCTGTGTTCACAGATGATAGTGACACATGGATCTTTCAAGGAGACAAAAAGATTCTTCCAACCTCTCTTGTGTCAGCTATGGTAGCTGGGAAGCTGATGATGCAAGGATGTTTTGCATTCTTGGCACATATGGTAGATACCACCATGGAGAGTTCTAATCCTTCTGAAGTTCTGATAGTCAGGGAATTTGAGGATGTGTTCCCTAAAGAACTTCCAGGTGTACCTCCACCCCGAGAGATTAATTTTGAGATTAATCTAATTCTGGGCAAGCAACCTATAGCACAAATACCGTATAAGATGGCACCTGCTGAGATGGTAGAGCTCAAGAAGCAACTGTAGGAGTTGCTTGAGAAGGGTTTTATCCAACTGAGTACTTCACCATGGGGTGCTGCGGTCCTCTTTGTTAAAAAGAAGGATGGATCGTTGCGGTTATGCATTCAATACAGGCAATTAAATAAATTAACTATAAAGAACAAGTATCCTCTACCAAGAATAGATGACTTGTTTGATCACTTGCATGGTGCAACCATCTTTTCTAAGATAGATCTAAGATCGGGATATCATCAGTTGCGTATCAAGGAAAGTGACATACCTAAGTCTCCCTTTAGGACAAGGTATGGTCACTATGAGTTCATAGTTATGTCGTTTGGACAAACTTATGCACCGGCTGCATTCATGGAACTCATGAATAAAATCTTTGAACCTTTTCTAGATTAGTGTGTAGTAGTCTTCATAGATGACATCTTGATATACAGTAGAGATGCTCAACAACATGAGCAGCACCTTCGTCAGGCTTTGACTTTGCTAAGAGAGCATAAGTTGTATGCTAAGTTTAGCAAATGTGAGTTCTGGTTACCAAAAGTTTCTTTTCTAGGACACATTATATCTACTTCAGGTATCCTTGTTGATCCTAAGAAGGTAGAATATGTCCTGGAATGGGAACAACCAAATACACTGACGGAGATTCACAGTTTTCTTGGGTTGGCAGGATATTACATGAGGTTCATTAAGAACTTCAGCTCTTTAGCTTTACCCCTGACCAAGTTGACCAGGAAGGAGGTTCCTTTTGTTTGGAATGACAAGTGTCAACATTCTTTCCAGATGCTAAAAGAAAGGTTAACAAGTGCACCTGTGCTGGTGTTACCTGAGCAGGGAAAGGGTTACATAGTTTACTGTGATGCATCTAAGAATGGTTTAGGATGTGTGTTGATGCAGGATAAGCAAATGATTTCTTTTGCTTCTCGACAGCTTAAGAAACATGAGGAGAATTATCCAACACATGATGTAGAACAAGATGTTGTGGTCCATACTTTGAAGATCTGGAGACATTATCTCTACGGAGAGACATTCCAAATTTTCACAGACCATAAAAACCTAAAGTATATCTTTTCTCAGCATGAGCTAAACATGAGGCAACGCCGCTGGATGGAGTTAATCAAGGACTACGATTGTACAATAGATTATCATCTAGAGAAGGCTAATGTAGTAGCTGATGCACTAAGTAGAAAATCAACAACACCAACCTTAGATAAAGCACAGTTGAATTCTTTAGTGTGCTCTAAGAGGGATATGTTTATATCCTTGAGGAAAAACAATGTACAGTTTAAAGTATCATTGTTAGTCGGGCTATTAGCAGAGATGCACATAAAACCAACTCTGAGACAACAAATTAAAGAAGCACAACAAGCTGATACTGTAGTTCAACAGATTAGGTCAGAGTATGGTAGTGAGAAACAAGATGTCTTTCATGAGTCATAGGATCAAGTAGTCTGTTACCATGGTAGGATGGTAGTACTTGATGCCAATGACTTAAGAAAGTTAGTTCTGTAAGAAGCTCATTCTTTGATGTATGCTATGCATCCAGGGAGCACCAAGATGTATCATAACTTAAAAGATATGTATTGGTGGCCTGTATTGAAGAAAGATGTAGTTGAGTTTGTTATGCGGTGTCCAGTGTGTCACCTATGTTAAAGTTGAACATTAGAAGCCTGTAGGAACAATGCAATCTTTGCCTATACCACAATGGAAATGGGATCATGTAACCATGGACTTTGTGGTTGGCTTGCCTAGAACAAACAAAGGTCATGATTCCATATGGGTGATAGTTGATAGGTTGACAAAGATAACACATTTGTTACCTATCAAAACAACCTACATTTCTGAGAAGCTGGCACATATTTATGTAGATGAGATAGTACGGTTGCACGGGGTTCCAGCCACTATCATTTCTGATAGAGGTCCCCAGTTCATGAGTCATTTTTGGGAACGACTTCATAAAGCTTGGGTACACAGTTAAGGTTTAGTACAACCTTTCACCCTCAGACAGATGGACAATCTGAAAGGACCATACAAACTTTGGAGGAGTTGTTTAGGGTACGTGTCCTTCAATTTGTAGGAAGTTGGGACCTACACCTGAGCTTGATAGAATTTTCTTACCATAATAGCTATCAACACAATATTGACATGGCACCATATGAAGCATTATATGGTAGACAATGTAGATCTCCTTTATGTTGGTATGAAACTGGAGAAAATCAACTTTTGGGTCCTGAGCTAGTACAACAGACAACTGAGAAGATTAAAGTAAGACAACAACAGTGAAAGACTGCACAGGATAGACAGAAATCATACGCTGACAAACGGCAAAGACCTTTAGAATTCCAAGTTGGAGACAAAGTTTATCTCAAGGTCTCACCCTAGAAAGGAGTCCTTAGATTCAGAGTGAAAGGGAAGTTAGCTCCTAGATTTATGGGGCCTTATCCAATCATTGAACGGATTGGAAAGGTAGCTTATAAGATGGACTTACCACCCGAGTTGCATAATTTGCATCCAGTGTTCCACATATCTATGTTGAGGAAGTGTCACCCTGACACAGAATTAGTTCTACAACCTGTGGAGGTAGAATTAAATAATGGTATATCATATGATGATGGATCTGTAATGATCCTTGATAAAAGAATTAAAAAGCTGAAAAAGAAAGACATTTGTCTGGTAAAAGTCCTCTGGAATCACTGTGGCATTGAAGAAAATACATGGGAACTAGATGAAGAGATGAGGAGGAAATACCCTACTCTTTTCTCTTAAATGTTTTTGTTGATGATTTTGGGGACAAAATCCTTATAAGGGGTGGATAATTTGTAACATCCCTGACCTGGGTTATGCTCTAACCCTAGATGTTTTGCTTAATAACGTTGATTAGATGCTTGTTCATATTTCTTGGAAAGTAATTAAGGCTCAAGAGGAATTTACATTCCAATTTTAGTCCTTTTTGAATCATGTTGAAACATTGTTTTGTTAGTTTTGGACAAAAGTAAAAATTACCCAAGTTGAGGGGTTAACTTGAAAATTATACATGATATAATGTTCCTCAGATGGTGAGGCATCATAAGAATGAGAATGATACAGTGGTATGGTTTCCACAAGCCTGAGCACCAAGATAGAGCTTGCTGAGCAATCTTTGTGCATTAAAACCTAGTTTTGGTGTAACGTGCAATTTACCCAAAACCTAGGGTTCAATATGCAAAATACCACTTCTAGAGGGTCCATCATGTTTCTTTGCATCAAGTAGAGAAAATAAAATGGGAGGGGCGCCTCATTTGAATTATTTTGAGGACAGAGAATCTTGATATTAAAATAATCAAGATTTAAGAATAAAAGGAACTTTACTTTAATTTAATGCAAAAATAAATAAAAATAATTGAAGGGCCTTCAACCAAAAAAGAGATGGTTGAGCTTGATCAAGTATGAATGTCCTTATGCCTTGTAAAGGCAACGAAAATATCCAAGGGAATGGATAACTCACTCACATTATTAAAAGAAAAAGTAATATCCACTAGAAAGGGGATATTAGTATAATATGTTTAAGGTGCTTAATTCCTTTTCTTTTAATTCTTGGATAATGAAGAAGTTTTGCAAGAAGGAAAAGGTGGCTTCCTGGCCAAGGAATTGAGGGGAAAGAGGCAGCACTAATTTTGTAATTAAAAGAATTTTATAAGGCATTTTCTCTCTCATTGAATTTCTTATAAGAACACCTTTTACAACTCAAATCAAAGGCTTTTTCCGAACCCACTTCTTATCTTTGCTTGCAAACCGACCAAGGGATCTAGGAGCAGATGGAGGACGACCCCCAACCTGTTGTTAAGCTTCTTGATCTTCTTTCACCTCGATTTCATGGTGGAAATCACAAAACAATGCATGATTTCTTTTCTATTTCACTTCATCTTCAATCCTAGCCAATCCTTTCATCCAAAAAGATTGAGAACGGACCTTGGGCAGTTTTTAAAGCTTCCTCCACCATTTTTGACGTGAATCTCCAATCTTTGAAGCTCAATTGGAGGCGGGTTATATAACTCAAACACTTAAATATTGTTATTGTATTCAATTCTCCATTATTTGTTGAATGCTTTGTTCTATTTGAAATTCCCTTGACCCATTGTTGTAATTACCATGAAGACGGAAGTATCTTTCGAATGAATGAAGGTAGATGACGATGACATCATATTGGGCATGCAATCCAACAAGTTTCCCTTGCAAACGGTTTTGAAGATCTTGGTCCAAACGGTTTCACCAAACCGTTTGGAGACTAAACGGTTTACAAACCGATTAGAGTCTTGAACCCCAAACCGTTTAGGATGGTTGACCGTTCGGATGGGTTGACCATTTTTGGTTAGGACCCTAGTACTTTTTGGATGAGGATCTAATAGTTCCAATTTATTGAATCAATGTATGAACAATCATCTAATTAGAAACCCTAATCGGGTTGAGTGTTGATTTTGCAATGAATTAATTTAATTCTTTGGGTTGATTAACCCAAATGGTCTCAAGACCATTTGGAGATCACCCAAACGGTCTCAAGACCATTTGGAGATCAACCAAGACCTTTTGGAGGTCTAGGGTTGAGTATGGTGAAGAGGTTGAAGATTCAAAGATATCAAATTGTAATGCAATCAATAACTAATTTTATATTTAACCCAATGATGCAAACCCTAATTGAACTTAACAAATTTTAATAATGGATGGGGCAAACAGTCTCAAGACCATTTGGTCGTTATCCAAATGACATCAAGACCATTTGGAGGTCATCCAAACGACCACAAGACCGTTTGAGGTCAGGTCATGCCCAATTTGAATGATGGACCAATGATTTGTAAGCAATTAGTTCCACAATGACTAATATTCAAAGTTCATCGATTTCAGCCCTAATTCATTTGGGTTCAAAACCCAAATTGATGATCAATTGAAGTTTGAATCAATTGAAAGATGATTCATTAATCTCAATTGAAGTATGATGCTTAGGTTCAATTGCTGAGTAATTACATGAATTCAATTGATGAAGGAATTAATCTTGGAAACCCTAAATTAATATGAGTGGTTGAGACCATTTTTGGTCCAATCGGTTTTGAGGAGGGTTGGACCGGCCAAACGGTCTTAAGACCATTTGGGACCAAATGATCCCAAACCGATTGAGACTAAAATAGTTTCAAGCACCTAATTTGTTAAATGGTTTCAAGCACCTAATTTGTCAAACGGTTTCAAGCAGCTAATTTGTCAAATGGTTTCAAGCACCTGCTTTGCTAAACGATTTCAAGTGTTAATCAAGACCGTTTGGAGGTATTTCAAACAAGACCATTTGAGGTCTGGTTGGTCAAGACCATTTGGGGTCTAAGTGACAAAGACCGTTTGAGAAGTAATGAATCAAAACTATATGGACACTTAAGATGATTAAAGGTCAATTGTTTAATTGATCATTACATGATGTAATCCAAGGGTGATTATAGTAATTGTACCCTTAATAAGATAGGGTGATTAGTACCTCTTGAATGATTAATCCTTGTTGATTATGGAAGTAATGACACAATACATGTGTCAGCTCTCCAATCAAGTTGAGTTAACCTAATCTAATCAGGTATGAAGTAAATATCATCTTATAAAGGATGAGAGAGAGAGGAATTCCTACATGAATGATTATCATGTAGTGATTAAGTCTCAACACTTCCAACATGAATGAATGTGTAATTAGGGTATGATCCTTGATAAAGAGGTCATGAACCCTAATTAATAAGGTTAATGTAACCTAACCCTAATTGAGGACAATGATAGGTGAAACCCTAATCTATGATAATGGTATGACCCTAATTTAGGGTAATGACTTGAGAAACCCTAATTCAGGGAATTTTAATAATAAACCCTGATTGAATGTGAATAGTAAACCCTAATTGAGGGTGATGTTATGAGAAACCCTTGGAACATAGTATTCCATGGTGGAGATGATCTCCTTAAATCACTTGTTGTTGATAAAGTCACTTGTCCTAAATTTCCAGTGCAAACAAGTTCTCTCAGTATCCATGCTAGCGTATGAATATGAAGGGTATATATTAGATAGTCTCCTTTATATATATCTCTCTCTTATTTGATATTAGGATTTCTCAAACCTTAGAGGAATCTTTGAGAAAAATATATGTTGTGTTTGGAAAGCCTCCTCTCATATCATATATATAGAATAGTTGTTTTTAAAACCCAATATGACTAGGCTATCGACTCCCTTGTTGATAGAGAAGTGTTTCTTTATAATGAATCTTGTATAGTGCATCCTTCCTCATTTGATGTGAACTTGTGTATTTTCCTGAGGGCTAGGTCCCTAAGTTTTACAAACCAATTTCCAAAATTTGGATTCATAGTTGGTTCTAGGTCCTTGAAACCCACTTTTAGGCCACTATATTTGTAACAATTACAATTGAGTCCAAGTCATCATTTCATCAAGATATCTCTATCTATATGACCATGCATGCCCTGGAATATTTTGGCAATGGATTGACTAGTAAATGTTATGATCCATAAGAAATGAGTGTCGTCTAGGTACACATCATTGCTGCCAAAGTAGTAGGATTATCTTGACAAGATTGTAAGGAATCTGACCTCTGTTTTGGGCTTACACTATTTTATTTGCCTAACCATGTGTTAAGAGGCTTGCCTAATCACCTGAGTTGTGGTTAGGGTTTGTTTGTGCCTTGTTGAGAGGTTGAGGTACAACTTGTAAATTACCCAAGTTTTTAGGGTTGGTGTGCAAGTTTGTCACCTTGAGAGATGTCTTTCTCTCTCCTTGCATTCTCTAGAGTTGAGAGGATGGGTCAGGCTCTTTGCTTGAGTAGATTTGGGCGTTGTTGAGCCTTGTTGGGACTTGTTGAGGCTTGGTATCGGGTTGGACCTTGGTGTATCGGCCAGGAGTGCTTGCTTGTATCAGGCAAGCTGTGTATTGGCCAGGGTTGTATCGGCCAAGTGGTGTATCGGCCATGGCAACATGTTGGGCGACACACACCCCTCTTACCTAGCCTCGTTCGTGTCACCATTCTTTGGACAAGTGGTCATTGCTTTGCTAGTGGGTGGCAACTCATGGACAAGTGATTTGGGGTGGTAGCATGTTGCATAACCATTGGACAAGTGTGCTATGGTCGGGTGCCACCTTGCCTTGCTCTCCCCCTTCATCCCTTAGTATATAAGCAACCCTTCTTTCTTGCTAGGCCTCTTTGGTACCCTTAGTTGCTCCCTTTTCCTTTGGTAGCCAAGCAAGGAGAAGAGAAGAGAGAGTGGTGGCCGATACAACAAGAATGGTGGCCGATAAAGTTGGTGGCTTGGTTGATATCCTTTGTGGAGCTTGGAGGGTGAAAAATCTCTAGTCTTCTTCTTCCTCTAGTGGTGGTAGAAACCCTAGAATGTGCCTTGCTCTTTCTTCTCTTGTGGTGAGTATCTTTCTCTCTTTCCTTGTTACTACCTTCTTCCTTTCTTGTTCGGCCATGGAGGTGATAGGTTCCCTTCTTTTCTTGAGGTGGCCGAAGGTGGTTCTTGGAGCTTTGGAACTTGGAGCTTGAGGAGTGTGCTTAAGGCGGGTTACATAACTCCTACCCTATATATATTACCTTCTCTTTATGTTGCTTGTTTATGTGGTATCTTGATCAGCCATGCTTATCTTTTTGTTAATATATTTGCTTTAGTATGTGCCCTTGACGTTGTCGGACATGGTGACATGGTCATGTGGTTAGATGTGTTCTTGGACCTTGTTGGCCGAACCATTGGATTAGGGTTCTTTGGGCAAAACCCATCTCCCTTAGTTTTTAAGAGGTGATCCTAGGGTTTCCTAACTCCATGGTGCATGTGGTGTGTTCTTGGAGTAAAATCCCTTTCTCTCTTTGGTCTTGAGAGGTGAGCTTAAGTTCTAGTTGTGTGGGCAAAACCCCTTTCTCACTTAGTTGTTGAGAGGCGAGTCTATACTCTAGTTGCTTGGGCAATACCCCTCTCTCACCATGGATTTGAGAGATGAGCCTTTGGTTGGTGTTGACCTAGTTGAGGTTGGTGGGTTGGTCGTTATGTGATGACCCACCTTGCTGCCCGATATGTGATGGAAATTGTACAAAACCTCTTTCACTTGGTTGTTGAGAGGTGCGCCAACTCTCTTAATCTTTTAGGGTTTCTTGGCGGAAGTCTTGAGGTTGAATATGAGCACCCCTTCATAACCTTTTGACCCTTGCCTAATATCCCACTCCTAGGGTTGATCTTTGACGATATGTTAGATGAGTGTTGACCTCTTTGACCGATATGGGTCCTTACCCAAGATGTGTTGTTGGGTGATATGTCCCTTGGCTGATAGGGAGCCCTAACCCTAGATGGGTGATATGCTGGTGTCTTGAACGATATGGTGTGATGACCATGGTGTTGGTTGATGATCGACAATAGCATGATGTTTAGGCATTATGAGGCTTGTACCCCCCTTGGGCGATTGGAGGCTGCCTTGGTGAACCCTTGGGCGATACAGTAGGTGGTTGTTATGTTGTTGTGTTGGGCAGTATGGGTATTGCATGCTGTGAGGCATTGCCCAACACGGTGTTGCCTGTCAGAATGTGTTGCACGTTCATGTTCTACCCGGTAGGATGTTGCACGCTTGGGCATTACATGTTGGTCCTTAGAAGTGTTTCCTAAAATGATGTCTTGGTCATTACACTTGAGGAGGTGTTGCTCGTTACCAGCCTTGTGGTGCTTCCCGACATAGTGCCTTAGTGATTCGGGCGATACAAAGTGGACGTTAGGGTTTGCTTCCTTAGGCATTATGAAGCTTACCTTCTTCTTTGGCCAATATCTTCTTGTGGTGCTTCCCAATACCTAGGTGATAGTGGTTGGGCGATACAACAGGTGGTGAAGAGTTAAATGATTGACCATTATAGTGATGGGCATCACACTCTTTAATGAGAGACACAATGCTTTTCGGTGAGGGCTATCCCTTACCCGAGATACTTTTGGTTAGGGTTGTTCCTAACCCGATACACCTATAGTGAGGGTTGTACCTTATGTTCAGTTGGTAACCCTAATGCTTGTTATGCCTTGGTATATGAGGCCATTATGCTTGATATATATAAGAATTATATGCTTTGATACACTCATCTATGTTGCATGGTTGACCCTCATAATAAAGTAAAGGGTTGTAGATGTTCCTTTTACAAGTACCATTGTTTCTATATGATTATGCTAACCATGCAGGTTCCTTGTGTATGGATATGAAATCAAGTAATAGCCATGGTGATGGAATGGCAATGATATGATGTTGAACATCAAGGGTTACGATGAACCCAGTGATATATGATGGGTGTTACCCATGGAATGGCAATGTGTGCCTTGATGATGGGATTGAGTGCCAGTGATGTTAATCCTTGAGATGGATCTTGATGATTGACAAGAGGCCAAGTGGTAACATGTGATGTTGGATACTTGTGATGGATCAGGATGATTTTGATGGCTTTGAGAATAAGAGTGACAATGTAACACATGATATATAATAAGATCTATGTTGATTACTTGTGTTTTACTTTACATGTTACATAACTTGGTTGAATCTTGCAATCCGATTAAAATGCATTAATTAATTAAAGATGAACCTTTAATGTAGTTTTCCCTGGCCACAGATCCATCATCGTCAGTAGCTGGTGATGGTGAAATGGGTTCTCCTGCGGGTTAACCCGGAGCGCATATTGTTGAAAATGAGGGGTTTCTCCTAGCCAAAAATAGGAGGATTAGAGTGCAAATGTGGTTGTGGACTCAAGATATGTATAAGAGCATGGTGAACATGCCCATGGCTCAGTGTGATGTAGCATGAATGCGTTCATAGCTGAGGAGCACGGTGAATAGGCACGTGATCATGATATACTAGCGTCGTGACCTGTACCAAGGCAGGATAGAGGAAAGGGTGGCCTGTGGGAGCTTACCCTGTGACAGAGGTCACTTAAGCAAGAGACTACGATCCTGCTTTGGTTCTCATGCACTGACCACGAGGAGGTGAGGTCGTGGAGTCTGGCTCTTCCATTGACCTTGTATGGCATCATCTTTGGGTTTCACAACCAAAGGTTGGATTTGAGCGGTACGACTCATTTCCTCATGGCATAATAAATCGTAATCAAGTCATATAGTATATTTGCTTAGGGCAAACACAGAACACTGGTTGAGGCCTTGTTTGTATAGTTGCCCTAGTTTTATCTTGCAGCTAATTACATGTTCCTTAGATGTTATGATAAGTTCTTATTAGACTTGTCTTGTCAATCATGTTCCATATTATTATCAGTGCATATGCTTCCTAAATTTGTCGGTAAGATGTTGTAATAAGTTAGTTTTTCTTAGTATGTTGCTCATATATGATCTTCTTATATCAGTTACCTATTTTATCTATTATAGCTCTCCTATGAGGTTTTGTAGTTTCGTTGGGGGTTATGTTTCTCACCAGGACTGTGTGTCTCACCCCGTTGGTTTAAAACCTTTTAGGTGATTAAGCTAGATGTGGTGGTGGTCATGAGGTTGTGACCGAGCAGCAAGAAGAACAATATAAGCCAAGGTTGGATATGCTGCTGCTATTTTCGGGTAGTAGAGTCCTAGAGTCATCCCCATACTCTCAGGTCCTTGGAGGTGTTTTGACGAGGTTTCACGATGTATAGTTGTTGTGGCTTGTTTATCCTGTTGATGGCCTCATATGGCCTATTTTTTATATAAATAGGTGGTGAACTCTTTGTGCTTATGAGACAGCTGGTTCCTTTAAGCTGTGGACATATATCAAGGTTTATGTATATTTATATAACATGTTTCTTTGCAAGATGTAGATCTGGTTGTAATAGTTCATTTCGTATATGCTTTCCGCAATCGATTTTAGTTAACCCATGTTTTTGGTAATACGATGTTTATGACGGTTCCACATGTTTTCACGTGGCATTTCATTGTCTGTGTGATAGTGGGATGTCACATATTAGGTTGGTATCAGAGTTCTAGGTTTGCTGAGTCTACATGGATCTAGGACTAGGTTTTTTGTCTGTTCTTGTGATTTTCTCCATATTTACTCATAATAACCTTCTGCCACCAACAAAAGATAAAGCTAAAAGATATCTGGAAATCACAAAGAACGTGCTGCCGAGAGCAGTGCCGCTGCATCAGTTGATGGAGCGAGTATGCAGGCACATGAAGATCTGGTTCCTAAGGTCCCCCAAATCGACCCAACCATTCCTGAGAACCCTGCTTATCAACACCTCATGGGGCAGGTAATGGCTATGATGAATCTCATGATGGAGAGATTCCCTATGCCTCCGCCAAGGGCACCAGTTCCCCATGGTGAATCTTCAAGTATTGGGAAGACCTTCGAGCGGCTTCACTGAGTCAGAGCTTTGGATTATGCTGGAACGACTGAGCCAATGGATGCAAATCTATGGTTGAAAGGTCTTGAGAAGGCCTTCCCGATCCTCGACATCCCCGAAGAAGACAAAGTCAAGCATGCAGACTACCTTTTGAAAGGTAGTGCTGGCCACTGGTGGTCCATCGAAGAAGTGAAGCGACCCGATGAGGTGATTTGTTGGGACGCCTTCCGATGGGAGTTTGTGAGTCGATACTGCCCGAACACGTATCTAGATGAGAAGATCAACCAGTTTGAGCATTTGCGACAAGGATCTCTAAACATCACTGAGTACAAAGCCAAGTTTATGGATCTACTGAGGTTCTGTCCTCACATGGTGGCAACGGATGATGAGAGGATCAGGCGGTTTGAGTGTCAAGTTGTTGATACCTACTGTTGCTTTAGAGAACCGAGATCAGTTTGCCACATTTGTGGAGTCTGTCTGAAGGATTTAACAGTCAGTCCGAGAAAAGACAGAGACCATGATCAAGAAAAGGCCTGCTCAGTTTCAGAAACAGAGGTTTGACATCCACAAGAAGCCGAGGTTTTGTGCACCTTCTGTGATGCAAGGTTCTAGTGAACCATCTTAGTGGTCACCAAGTAAAGGAAGAGGGCGTGGTTTTTTGCCAGCCAGAGCCTACAATACAACTTCAGTAGCAGTGAAAGGACCATATAGGACGTAGTTAGAGGACAGGTCATGCTATCTTTGTGGACAGACAAGGCATATGAAGTCAAATTGCCCAAGAAGAGATGTTGAAGTGATGCAGCAACCGAGAGAGAGTCAACAAGGTTTAGATATACATTAGTTTAGTAGCGCCAGAGGGCGAGGATGTGGCCAAGCATCACAAGTTGGATCATCTACTCAAGGAAGTAGAGGGCATGGACGACATCAAGAAACAGCTCGATTCTATGCTATGAGTCAGCCGAAGGCGATAGTCAACTCGCGAGTAGTTGCAGGTCAGATGGAGTTATTTCATTCTGATTTGTCTTCCTATTGCTTTCTATCTATTCTGGTTGACCCGGGTGCTACACACTCTTTTATCACTCGTAGTATGCTTGATAGATTTCTTTTACCTGTTAGTTGTATGAAATATAGCTTGTTGTTAGAAACCCCTCTTGATGGTTCCTCGATAATTCGAGAAGTGTGTCCATCTTGTGTTCTATCCTTTTTGGGACACAACATACAAGTGGATCTCATACCACTTGATATGCATGGATTCGATGTAATCCTTGGGATGGATACGTTAGAGAGGTATAAGGTTGTGCAAGACTGTGGTTCCAAGAAAACAGTGTTCGCTGATGATGGTGAGAAGTGGATATTCTAGGGAGATAGGAAGATTCTTCCGACATGTTTGGTGTCAGGGATGGTGGTGGATAAGTTGTATGGCAAGGTTATAAAGTGTTTTTGTCTCATGTTGTGGATACCAAGGCAAAAGGTTCTAGCCTTGAGGATTTTCCTATTGTCAGAAAATTTGCAGATGTGTTTCCCGATGAGTTTCCTGGTGTTCCCCCACCTTGAGAGATTGATTTTGAGATCAATCTAGTGCCAGGGACACAACCAGTTGCTCAGACACCATACAGGATGGCACCAGCTGAGATGGAAGAGATGAAGAAGCAGTTACATGAGTTGTTGGATAAAGGTTTCATCAGACCGAGAACATCGCCGTGGGGTTCTCCAGTTCTGTTTGTGAAAATAAAGGATGGATCGATGCGTCTGTGCATAGATTATCGACAACTGAACAAAGTTACGATCAAGAACAAGTACCCTTTGTCGAGGATAGATGATCTGTTGGATCAGTTGTGTGGTGCTATAGTGTTCTCAAAGATCGATCTATGGTCTGGATATCATCTGTTGAAGATTAAGGATGATGACATACCAAATTTAGCTTTTAGGACGAGGTATGGTCACTTTAAGTTTGTGGTTATGATGTTTGGGCTAACCAATGCACCTGCTGCTTTCATGGATCTGATGAACAAGATGTTTCGTCTATTTCTAGACCAGTTTGTTGTGGTTTTCATAGACGACATCTTGATCTATATTCAAGACATTCAACGGCATGAACAACACCTTCGACAAGCATTAACTCTCCTTCGCCAGCATTTGTTGTCTGCCAAGTTTAGTAAGTGTGAGTTCTGGCTGAAGGAAGTGACTTTCTTGGGTCATGTGATATCCGCGGAAGGAGTCAGAGTGGATCCCAAGAAGGTGGAGTCTGTTGCAGAATGGGAGCAACCGAAGACGCCGACTGAAGTTCATAGTTTTATGGGTTTAGCAGGATACTACCGGAGGTGTATAAAGGACTTCAGTGTGATCGCGTTGCCGTTGATGAAGTTGACCAGGAAGAATGTACCTTTTGTTTTGGATGATCTGTAATGACCCTGACCTGAGTTATGAGGTAACACTATTTGTTTTTGCTAAGTAAGTTGCTTAGAACTTGAATATAATCCTCTAAAGTATATTTCTATCAGATGACAAACTTATGTTTCAAATTTGGTCTTGTTTGAATAATGTTTGAGCAATGTTCTCATGTTTTGGACCAAAATACAATTTACCCAAGATGAGGGATTATATTACAATTTGTCATATTCGGTGAAGGACTTTAGTATGCTGGTGGACAAAGTCAAAGACAAAGTGGGATGTTGGTCTGGTATCAACATTTCTATGGCTGGTCGGATGGTTCTTATTAGGACAGTGATCCAAAGCATGGTTAGATACTGGTGTGACATGTGTGATATTCCTAGTGCTGTCCTGAACAGGATAAAAGCTATGTCAGCCGCTTTCCTTTGGGGTGGACATGGACACGGTGTTTCCTGGGAGAAAGTGACGAAACCTTACAAAAAAGGTGGCCTACAACTTAAAGATGGACATGAAATCATGGAGATATGTACTAGGAAGAGGATCAACAAATTCTGTGATAAACCTGATAATGTGTGGGTGCAGTGGATGAGGAACAGATACGGGCCTACCATTACCATGGAGGGGTGCTCCAACCCTTCTAGGATCTGGAGAAGCATGTGCAAACTCTACAAGGATCTGTGTAGTGTGCCGATTGTTGATCCTTTGGGTTAGGTTAGCGCCTTGCCTACCTTACCCAGCATCAACATTAGCATTGAACCGGATGTTTACTGGTTCCATGCTATTTGGGGTAGGTTTCACTGCCCCAAATGGAGCACACTCCTCTACAGAGCTTTGCTGAACAGACTACCAACTATGGACAAATTGGATAGTTGGGGGCTGCAGGTGAATACGTCGTGCGTCCTCTGCGTTACCGGGATAGAGACCAAAGATCACCTCTTTTTTGCTTGTAACTATTCCAAAAGAATCTGGCAGATTGCATGCTTAAGGAATGAATGGGGTACGCAGGTTCCCCACAGTGCTGATGAGATTGTAAACTGGTTTGGTAACAGACCTGGTGGACATGAAAAATGGACAAGCGTCAAGGGCCTCTTCCTTTCATGTGTTTGCTTGAACATATGGAGGGAGAGGAATAGAAGAATCCATGGTTGCGGCTCATTGGATAACATAAAGTTGCTGATGATCATTTCTACTAACCTGCACTGGGCTTTTTCGGCCAAGCCCGAGATGCTTGCTTTGCTTAGCTCTAATACTAAACGGTTCTGGGGATTTTGTAGATAACACCCCCGGTGGCTCGGCCTTGCTTCTGTTGTAGTGCTAGGCCTGGAGCCTTTGTTGTTGTATAGCTTGCTATACGGTCTTTTGGCAATACTATTTACCTATTTCCAAAAGATGCAAGGTGGTGTCTTGTGGAAATCCTAAATTCCAAGTTTGAACTTGTTTGAATAATGTTGGTGACTTGTGTACCAATTTTGGCACAAATTGTAATTTACCCAAAATGTAGGGTTGATATGCAAATTACCACATCTATAGTGTCCCTACTCCCTCCTAATATCATTTATAGGAGAGAGAAATAATGAGGCATAATGTTTGAATCAATTATGAGTGATGGTACTCTTGGTGATGAAATGACCAAGAAAGGGGTTGAATATGAAACCCTAACTTGAGTTGTATCAAGTTGAAATGCTTATATATGAGTGCCTATCGGCCAAGGAGCCATAGTATGAGTCCCATATAATTTTTCGGAGTCTTTGTAAATCCCATGACGTTCAAAGCACCTCATGGAGGTGTAGTGTATCGGTTTACAACTTCCACAGAAAACTTGTATCAGGTTGTGAATAAAGTGGTGATTTTATTGATATATTTTATACAAAGGGATAAATAATGGACGAAAATTCATCCCTAGATTATCCCCAAGAGTTTTCATGTCAAGATAAATGTTAATGCATGCATTTACACGTGTCAACCATGCATGGACACGTGGCACCTAGTAGCTCAAATTGATGACACCTCATTTTCACACTTCTTCATGAACAACAAGTATATATACCCCTTCTTTCAATCCTTAGTGAACATTTTTGAATTTTACCACCTCCTTGCTCTTAGATATCGTGCATAGGGTCCTTCTATCATGCATGAGTGGAGTGGTATCTTGCATAGGGCCTTGGGTATCATCCATAGCAAGTTCATATCGATCAAGTAGGGTGATATCGGCCTAGTGAGGTGATATCGGCCATAATGGAGTGTTTTGATCACAAGTGAGGGGGATATCGGCCAAAAGTGATGGAATATCATGCATGGGTAGTGAGGTATCATTCAAGGTTGTTAGGAGCATGAGGGAGCTCAATACTTAACCCTAAGGTGAGGCCATGATTATCTTCAACCTTGGATTGAAGCATGATTTTAGGGTTATGATCTTTCTTTCTTTCCTTCTTCACCAAGTGCTTAACTATGATGATTTCTTGTCTATGGAGGAGTTGTGAACGAGCCCTGGACCTTGTAGAATTTCTTCTTCAACCTTAGGACGTGAAGCTTTGGAGCTTGGTGATTTGAAGCTATTCACAAGGCGGGTTATATAACTTGAACTCAACCATGTTATTATTCATCACCTAAATTGCTATGCTTAAATGAACTACTTTAAATTCTGAAATATTACGAAATGGTTGATGAAATTATGAGTTCTAGTAGTTAGACCTGTTATCCTTATACTAGAACAAGTAGAATGAAGGTCTAGAGCTTGAAGATGATGATATTTTCTTATAAAGTGATATTGGGTGCAAGCACACAAGAAACCACCTCTAACCCGATATGTGTTGGGTTTTAGGGGAGGCAGAGAAGGCAGTGGAAACAAAAAAAATTCTCCCCCAAACCCAGCATGAGGAAATGCGTCAACGTCTATATAATAGGAAAGGATGGTTTGTGGAATCATACCTTGTCCTGAGGCTTGCTCGGAGACAATACCTCGCACCTTGCACTGTCTTCAACTCTAGTCTTCGACGGTGTCTGTGCAGCTCCTGGTCGCACCGGGACTGACGACTCCTACTCGCACCGGACTGTCGGATGACAGTTGTCCTCCTGAGCGGCAGTGACCTCCCGCCTCTGAAGTAGTCCACACAGACCACCTGGAACTCCACACTCCTTGTCCCACAAGGAAGTGGAAGGAGTCACACCCTCTTGTTGACGTACTAGTCGCCAACACACTCTCCTACTTCCAGTTGCAACTGCAGTTGTCCTTCCCTTGTTGCACCTCCCTTTGCAGGAAGCACTTGCTTGGGATCTCTCTTGGTTACCAAAACTAGAGAGAATGACAACTTTGCAGAGCAACTGATTGCACTGAGTTTTACTTTGAGAATCCCCCAATACCCCTATATATATAGGAGGGCCATGGGACAGGGTTGTCTATCCCGGGCAATGCAGGACAAAAAAGCAGGAGTAGAAGGGTTCAAGATTTTCCACATAAAGCAACCAACTCACAACCTGAACTGATCGTTTCACAACTGAACTGATCGTTTCAGCCCTCTAGCCGATCGGGTGGGACTTGAGCCGATCGTTGGGACCTCCAACTGATCGGTTGGTGCCCTGAACCGATCGGTTCACGGTCCTGATCCAACTCAAAATGACTTTCCTTCTTTTGTTTCTAATTGGTATCGAATACCAAATCATATTTCCCAATTAAATTGGGTAATTGAAACGAAAGGAAAATTCTCACCGACCTGACTTTCCCAACTTGCTCGGTTGCATCAGTTGAACCGATCAGTTCAACACTTGAACCGCTCGTTTCACTCTGTGCATGAGACGATCGGCTCAACACTTGAGCCGACCGGTTCAACAACCTCAGCCGACCGGTTCATCACATGAACGGATCGGTTGGGAGTGAAGGTTGTGCAGAATCAGTCAATTGCGATTTTAATCAATCTGATACTCCAATCAATGTGTCCAACACCATGAACATTATGACATTGAGCCATCAATTGATTGAATGTTTAATTGAATTACTAAACTCCTTTAGTAATCAATCTAAACATTGCTTGTGGACAAAACTCCTCTTCCAGGTTAAATCCTATGTGTGTGACCCTGCAGGTCCATTTCACGTTGGCAGTGAAAGTCCATTACACTTATGACTTCACAAGCAAAGAGCGGTGCCTAATCACACATCAGTGCTACCGAAGTGAAAGTAGAAAGTTGGAGATCAACTTTCAATCCTACAATCCGTGAATGGTGTTACAACAAATGTATAATTCCTTTGTCACTGATATCCCGAATGAACTCGAGGCATGGAACAACCATCCTGTCAACGTTCATTCACTTTCTTGATCTCAGAGTAGACTGGAAGAGATATGTATGACATCAATATCACATACTGATTCACACATGCGTGCACGCCTTTCTCAATCCTACTCATCAAGTGGCCATGGATATCAAACTCCCTCAGGAGGGACAAATCCCATATCTATCACTCACCCCTCAAAAGCCCCATGTGTCAAAGCCACCCAATCATCACCTTTATAACAACCCATGTTTCAGGACTGCGTTTGATGATGTCAATGTGTGCCCAACGACATGTGTTGAGTGTAGTGATTTCAGGTCAAAGAATCACATTCACCACCATCACTGTGAGTACTTACTGTGACGACCATGTCATGGTTCCATGTGTCAAACTCACGGTGGGTCTGTCTGGTACACTTATTCTCTAACAAGTACCTATGTGTTTGGTTTGATATCTCTATATCATGACTAATGAGATTCTGTCATCAACCAACACCACAATCTAGTCTTGTGTGTCATTGCTGTCTATCTACCTTCCACAATGACATCCGACTAGGGACATAATGAGAATGTACAAACTCTTAGCATCTGTATGATCTCATCGTTCAGTTCCTAAACCTAAAAGCATACGTCATTGAGTACTTTCATTCTCTAGACATTCGATATGTTCTATCACTATCTCATATGACTGAACCAAAATGAATTGGAAGCTTGCCTTTGATGTTTATCAAAACAATCTTAATGTATCCCACCAATCATCTCATGATTGGCTCTCAGGGAATACAAACCAACAATATGGTGATGCACCTTCTCCACTAAAATGGAATGGATATGAGTTTATACTTTCTTTCACGATATGGTAAGGTCGTATACACCACTTGGACGATATGAGGTCAAGCAAACACCTCAAAAATGATATTGGGTTAAGCACACACCTCTTTGCCCGATATGGTGTGAAGCGCGCACACATCTCTTTGCCCAATATGGTGTGAAGCACACACACACCTCTTTGCCCGTTATGGTGTGAAGCACACACACACGTCTTTGCCCAATATGGTGTGAAGTACACACACACCTCTTTGCCTAATACGGTGTGAAGCACACATACACCTCTAAAGTGATATTGTGAGCAAGCACACACCTCTTAGCCTGATATGGTGTGAAGCACACACACACACCTCTTTGCCCGATATGGTAAGCACACATACACATATAAAGCGATATGGAAGCAAGCATTCACCTCAAACCCGAGATGGTAAGCACACATACACCTCAAGGGTGATATGGTAAGCACACATACACCTCATACCCGATATGGTAAGCACACATACACCTCTAATGTGATATGGGTAGAAAGAACACACCTCATACCCGATATGGTGGAAGCATCTCAAAACCCATATGAAGGAAAGCACATTAGATGCAATGTACTTGATGAAGTAACACATGAAGTGTCTTATATCAAGTTATACATTAAAAGGTATGGATTTTAATGAATATTGATTAAGTAGTCTAATTTACCTAGAAGAAACGGTTGAGACAACTTAATAAAGTATGAAGTAATCAATATCCTAGTAAGGATAAGAGATAAACTCATACTTTGTGTTGATAATCATTTAATGACAAATGATTAGAATAAATAAGTATGATTGAATACTTATGATATTAGTGTATGCTCCTAGATGTGTGGAGAATTAAAATAAGGTTTGGATTGATAATATGAACTTGAAACCCTATTCATCTATAAAGGGAAACTCTAATCCTAATAGTTGTTTGCTAGTGAGAGGTGACAAGATGTTTAATGGCCTCGTGAGTCATTTGAATAGTTGTTGCCTAGTTAGGGGTGACAAGATGTTTAATGGCCTTGTGAGCCATGTAAATAGTTGTTGCCTAGTGAGAGGTGACAAGATGTTTAATGGGCCTTGTGGGCCATGTGATTAGTTGTCGCCTAGTGAGAGGTGACAAGATGTTTAATGGGCCTTGTGAGCCATGAGAATAGTTGTTTCCTAGTCAGAGGTAATAAGATGTTTATAAAAGTCTCATGTAAGAAATGATAATGTTCAAATAAACTAGGAAATGGAAACTTAGTAACATAATAATAATAATAATAATAAATGGATATAATAATAATAATGAAATCTAAATCATACATGCTTTATGCTTATAGCCAAATAAGGTCTATAATGTTTTGAATATGCTTAAAGGAGATAAGAGGAATACTTGCATTATATAAAGGATGTGAATAAGTATTATGGCTTGGCCAAGGTATAATGCCTAGCAAAGGTGATGTGGTATTCAGGGATGAGATGCACAAGATTGATAATAATCAAATACCTAGTTGTTAATCACATGATTGGTAATAAACCAATACCTGGTTGTTAATCACATGTTTGGTAGAGTCCAATGCCTGGCTGTTAATCACAGGATTGGTAATAACCCAATGCCTGGTTGTTAATCAAAGGATTGGTAATAACCCAATTCCTGGCTGTTAATCCCAGGAATGGTAATAACCCAAAGCCTGACTGTTAATTACATGATTGGTAATAACCAATGCCTGGATATTAATCACAAGATTAGTAATAACCCAATGCATGGCTGTTAATCACAAGATTGGTAATAATCCAATGCCTGGCTGTTAATCACATGATTGGTAATAAACCAATGTCTAGCTATTAATCACATGATTGGTAATAACCCAATGCCTAGTTGTTAATCACATGATTGGTAATAACCCAATGCATGGATGTTAATCACATGATTGGTAATAACCCAATGCCTGGCTATTAATCAAAGGATTGGTAATAACCCAATGGCTGACTATTAATCACAGGATTGGTAATAACTCAATGTCTGGCTATTAATCACTCGATTGATAATAAGCCAATACCTGGCTGTTAATTACAGGATTGGTAGAGTCCAATACTTGGTTGTTAAGCACATGATTAGTAATAACCCAGTTCCTAGATGATAATCGCAGGATTGGTAATAACCCAATACCTGGATATAATATCACAGGATTGACATAGTCCAATACCTGGAATAGTTGTACATGTTTGACATAGTCCAATGCCTAGAATAACTTCACAGGATTGGCAAAGCCAATACCTAGACAAACGATGATGATGTATAATCACATGATTGGTACAATTCAATATCGGACTAACAGATTGGCTGAGGCCAACAGATAGAAATGAAAATGATTCATGGATGTCATACCATGATAATGAGTATCACAGGATAAGCTTGACATGTTGAAATAGTATGATGGGTAAATGATATACATGTTCTTCATATTCCT
This sequence comes from Alisma plantago-aquatica, assembly GCA_963693085.1. Taxonomy (NCBI): domain Eukaryota; kingdom Viridiplantae; phylum Streptophyta; class Magnoliopsida; order Alismatales; family Alismataceae; genus Alisma; species Alisma plantago-aquatica. Next base: position 1,270,104,382 of record OY856412.1, on the reverse strand, counting down.
TATAAAGTGAATAGATGATTTACTGGTCTATCATAGATAGTTGTAATGCTTTCAAATATGAGAATGTTCTAAGTTGCTTATCCTCTGCTCAGTTTAATACTATTTAACTGTGATAATAACATTGTTGGCAGAGAGTTATATATCTCACTTGGACAATTGTCTCACCACGTGGGATCCACATTTTTTTAGGTGGTCGTGTACGAGGGGGAATGAGACCGTACTACATAGGGAGAACGACAATAGCAGGGACATCAGTGACAGCTCAGGTTGAGTGTATTGTCTGTCGTGTCTTGTAGATAGAAGTATTATGTGTCGTCTCTGTACTCTTAGGTCCTTGGATTTAGTACGTGTTGGTTTTATGAATAATATGAGGTTTTGGCTTGTATGCCGTGAGGTTTGTTGTTTCTTTATGTATCTGTTTTGAGAAAGAAATTGTTATATGTTATCCTTGAGATGAGACGGTATAGTGTATGTACAATATATGATCAATGTGAATATCAAGTTTTGGTTCTTCCTTAAAGAGTTTTCCTAGAAATGGATCTCTTTGCAAAAATGGATTTAATTTTTAGTGATTTTTGTCAATCTATTTCTTTTGATTATTCCAAATAATTAGTAATGATTTGGCTGTCAGTTGTGGTGGCGGTCATTACAAATTTGGTATCAGAGCTTAAGGTTCGATGAGTCTACAGAGACATAGGACTAAAGTGTTGAGTCTGTTGTAGTGTCCTCTAGTACATCCTATTGGGATATCTACTTATGTAGAAGAAAGGGTGAAGTTTATAAATGGCTGGAGAACATGAGGAACATGTTGTTGAGAGCAATATTGTTGCACCAAGAAAGGGTGCAAGGGATCAGGCAAGAGAAAAATGAGTGCCTGAGAATTCCTATCTTGACCAAATCAAGATACAAAATCCTACTTTTTATGCTCTTTTTGGGTAGGATAGGATAACAATTATGCATATAGTGGATTGGATACTAGCAATACAATCTTGGTTACCAGCCTCAATGCAGAAACTTTGGGTTCTAAAGGGATTCCTAAATGACATAGTCAAGTTAGAATAGTGGAAAATGTGGGAAGGATTAACATATGGAAAGAAAATAGACTCTGCCATAAGTATAGATAGATAGTACATCTGTGATGGCAATGCCCAAGGAGGGGCAATAAGCTAAGAATTATGGAAAGGTCTCTATAATTCTAGAGACATTTTCCTAGTTGTTCCAAAAAGCCAACGATTTTGCTACCACCAGTGCAATAAATGCCAAGTACACCAGGGTAGTAGTCACTAAGTAAAGGCAAAAGTCAGAACTTTCCACCTGTAAGAACCCATGGCTTAGTTTTGACATCGGTAATAAGACTGATAAGACCATGGTACAAGGGCAAGACATGTTATAGATACGAACATGTTGAGCATACTGAACCCTTTTATTCAAAAAGAAGGGAGTAAATGACCCAACAACCGAGGAAGACTCGGCAGGGCTTACAAAAGTTATAACCTAATAGTGTAAAAAGGGCAAAAAGAAACAACATGAAATAGCTAGACTATATGTTTAAGTCAACCTGAAGTGGTAGAGGACTGTGAGGGGTGACAGCCAGATAGAGCTTTTTCATTCCAATATGTCTTCTCTTGATTTTATCTGATAATCATAAGAAGTTAGTTGTTGTTGAGATTCCTTTATTAGTCCTATGAGGACATAAGGAAGAGATAAGAAGGATGAAAACTTATATTCAGTCCAATATTCTCTTATATGTTTTGAAATTTCTCTCTTCATGAAGGAAGGGAAGAGATGTAAAAGAAAAACCTAGAGAAAATTTGGGATACCAAATAGTAAAAATTTAAAAAGATGAAACATAAAATAAAACAAATGAATACTACCTAATTTCAGTTCTTGAATACCCTGGCCAGGTATTCATCTATTGAAGGCACGGTAAGTATGGAATTCTCAGATGGCTATCTTTCTGATTACTCTAATCAAGTAGTCATTTTGAGACAATCTAAAGAGTATAATCAAGTAAAAGATGTGGCATGGATATTTCTACCACATCCTAATAGATATATGGAGAAATATGAGTTAATCATAGATCAACTTATAAATAAAAGAAGATGTTTAGTATAATGTATACCTTGGTCTGAGGACCTAGAGGTAATAGTTACCCGATGAGAGGTAACAATGTTCAGTGATGAACTAAGGGTTGGAATACCCAGATCTAGTAATCATGATGATGGTGATGTGATGTGTTTTTGGCACAAATAATGGATACCAAGGTAAAGAATCCTAGTATCCAAGAACTTTCAATGATATGAGAAAAATGAGAACATGATTCCTGACAAGGAGTAATGTTGGTTGCCTAGAAGGGGCAACCTTGTGACAATCCTAGTAGGAAAATTATATGTTATGGGTTTATGCTCTGCATAAACATAACTTTGATAAAGATATATTAATTAAAGGAATAAGGGTAGGATCATTTGAGAAAAAACTTATCAAAGATAAAAATGTATGATAAGACCTGTAGTTCCAAATGGGTGACAAATCAGTGAGGTTTGACACATGAGTTAAATAAGGTATGTATAATGATTCTCCGACTTAGAAAAAAATGTCACCCGACACAGAGTTGACTCTACAGTCAATAATAAAAAGGACAGTGGAGTATGTTTTCTGTGACAGATTCTATGATAACCCTGTGTGAAAGGACTTTGTCTTGGTCAAAAGTTCTATGGCATCTTCATGACATTAATATGTTATTGGAGGCTTGATTATATGATATGGAATAATATTTGTCTCCCTTTACCTGGGATTTCGAGGACGAAATCCTTGTTAGGGGTTTATAATTTGTAATGACCCTGACTTGGGTTATGAGGTAAACCTATTTGTTTTGGCTAATTATGTTGCTTATAACTTGAATATAATCCTCTATAGTGTTTTTCTATCAGGTGACAAACTTATGTTTCAAATTTGGTCCTGTTTGAATAATGTTTGAGCAATGTTCTCATGTTTTGGACCAATATGCAGTTTACGCAAGATGAAGGGTTATATTGCATTTTGTCACATGTTTAATGTTACCTAAGTGTTTTAGCATCATTATATAAAGAATGATGCAAGGTGGTGGCTTGTGGAAAGCTTAAATTCCAAGTTTGAACTTGTTTGAATAATGCTGGTGACTTGTGTACCAATTTTGGTACAAATTGTAATTTACCCAAAATGTAGGGTTGATATGAAAATTACCACCTCTATAGTGTCCCTACTCCCTCCTAGTATCATTTAGAGGAGATAGAAATAATTAGGAACCATGTTTGAATCAATTTTGAGTGATGGTACTCTTGGTGATGAAATGACCAAGAAAGGGGTTGAATATGAAACCCTAACTTGAGTTGTATCAAGTTGAAAAGCTTATATATGAGTTCTATCGGCCAAGGAGCCATATGAGGAGACCCATAACATTTTGTGGACTCTTGTCAAATCCCATGATGTGAAAAGCTCCTCAAGGAGGTGAAGTGTATCAGTTTACAACTTCCTTAAAAAAGTTGTATCAGATTGTGAATAAAGTGGTGACTTTGTTGATATATTTTATTCAAAGGGATAAGTAATGGACAAAAATTCATCCCTATATTATCCTCAAGAGTTTTTCATGTCAAGATAAATGTTAATGCATGCATGTACACGTGTCAACCATGCATGGACATGTGGCACCTAGTAGCTCAAATTGATGACACCTCATTTTCACACTTCTTCATGAACAACAAGTATATATACCCCTTCTTTCACATTTAGTGCACTTTTTCGAATTATATCACCTCCTTGATCTTATATATCGTGCATAGGGTCCTTGTATCATTCAGGAGTGAAGTGGTATCATGCATAGGGGCTTGGGTATCGTCCATAGCAAGTCCATATCGGCCAAGTAGGGTGATATCGACCTAGTGAGGTGATATCGGCCATAGTGGAGTGTTTTGATCACAAGTGAGGGGGATATTGGCCACAAGTGATGGAATATTGTGCACGTGTAGTGAGGTATTGTGCAAGTTTCTAAGGATCAAGAGGGAACTCAATACTTAACCCTAAGGTGAGGCCATGATTATCTTCAACCTTGGATTGAAGCATGATTTTAGGGTTATGATCTTTCTTTCTTTCCTTCTTCACCAAGTTCTTAACTAAGGTAATTTCTTATCTATGGAGGAGTTTTGAATGAGCCCTGGACCTTGGAGAAGTTGTTTTTCAACCTTAGGATGTGAATCTTTGGAGCTTGGAGCTTTGAAGTTGTTCACAATGCAGGTTATATAACTTGAACTCAACCATGTTATTATTCATCACCTAAATTGCTATGCTTAAATGAACTACTTTAAATTCCGAAATATTATGAAATGGTTGATGAAATTATGAGTTCTAGCAGTTGCTTAGACCTTTTATCCTTGTACTCGAACAAGTAGAATGAAGGTCTAGAGCTTTAAGATGATGGTATTACCTTATAAAGTGATATCGGGTTCAAGGACACAAGGAATCACCTCTAACCCAATATAGTGATGCACCTACTCCAATAAAAAAATATGGATATGATTTTATGCTTCTTGCATGATATGGTAAGGTAGTATACATCTCTTGGACGATATGAGGTCAAGAAAACACCTCAAAAACGATATTGGGTTAAGCAAACACCTCTTTGCTCGATATGGTGTGAAGCACACACACACCTCTTTGCCCGATATGGTGTGAAGCACGCACTCACCTCTTTGCCCAATATGGTGTGAAGCACACACACACCTCTTTGCCCGATATGGTGTGAAGCACGCACTCACCTCTTTGCCCAATATGGTGTGAAGCACACACACACCTCTTTGTCTGATATGGTGTGAAGCACACACACACCTCTTTGCCGATATGGTGCGAAGCTCACATACACCTCTAAAGTGATATGGTGAGCAAGCACACACCTCTTTGTCAGATATGGTGTGAAGCACACACACACACCTCTTTGCCTGATATGATAAGCATACATACACCTATAAAGTGATATGGAAGCATGCATACACCTCAAACCTGAGATGGTAAGCACACATACACCTCAAAGGTGATATGGTAAGCACACATACACCTCATACCCAATATGGTAAGCACACATACACCTCTAAAGTGATATGGGTAGAAAGCACACACCTCATACCCGATATGGTGGAAGAACCTAAAAACCCATATGAAGGAAAGCACATTAGATACAATGTACTTGATAAAGTAACACATGATCTGTCTTATATCAAGTCATACATTAAGAGGTATGGAGTTTAATGAATATTAATTAAGTAGCTAATGTACCTTGAAGGAAAGGTTGAGCAAACTTAATAAAGTATGAAGTAATCAATATCCTAGTAAGGATAAGAGAGAATATCATACTTTGTGTTGATAATCATTTAATGACAAATGATGAGAATAAATAAGTATGATTGAATACTTATGATATTAATGTATGCTCCAAGATGTGTGGAGCAATAAATTAGGGTTTGGATTGATAATATGAACTTGAAACCTTATTTGGCTATAAAGGGAAACCCTAATCCCAATAGTTGTTTCCTAGTGAGAGGTGACAAGATGTTTAATGGCGTTGTGAGCCATTTGAATAGTTGTTGCCTAGTGAGATGTGACAAGATGTTTAATGGCCTTGTGAGCCATGTAAATAGTTGTTGCCTAGTGAGAGGTGACAAGATGTTAATGGGCCTTGTGAGCCATGTGATTAGTTGGTGCCTAGTGAGAGGTGACAGGATGTTTAGTGGGCCTTGTGAGCCATGAGAATAGTTGTTTCCTAGTGAGAGGTAACAAGATGTTTATAAAAGTCTCATGTAAGAAATGATAATGTTCAAATAAACTAGGAAATGGAAACTTAGTAATATAATAATAATAAATGGATACAATAATAATAATGAAATTTTAATCATACATGCTTTATGCTTATAGCCAAATAAGGGCTATAGTGTTTTGAATATGCTTAAAGGAGATAAGAGGAATACTTGTATTATATAAAGGATGTGAATAAGTATGATGGCTTGGCTAAGGTATAATGCCTAGTAAAGGTGATGTGGTATTCAGTGATGAGATGCATAGGATTGATAATAATCCAATACCTGGTAGTTAATCACAGGATTCGTAATAACCCAATACATGGTTGTTAATCATAGGGTTGGTAGAGTCCAATGTCTGGCTGTTAATTACAGGATTGGTGATAACCCAATTCCTAGATGTTAATCATAGGATTGGTAATAACCCAATGTCTGGTTGTTAATCACAGGATTGGTAATAACCCAATGGATGGTTGTTAATCACAGGATTGGTAATAACCCAATGTCTGGTTGTTAATTACATGATTGGTAATAACCCAATGTCTGGCTATTAATTACAGGATTGGTAATAACGTAATGCCTGGCTGTTAATCATAGGATTGGTAATCACCCAATGCCTGGCTGTTAATCATAGGATCGGTGATTTGGTAATAACCCAATGCCTGGTTGTTAATCACATGATTGGTAATAAACCAATGCCTGACTATTAATCACATGATTGGTAATAACCCAATGCCTGGTTGTTAATCACAATATTGGTAATAACCCAATACCTGGCTGTTAATCACAAGATTGGTAATAACCCAATGCCTGGCTGTTAATCATAGGATTGGTAATACCCCAATACCTGGGTGTAATATCATTGGCATAGTCCAATCCTTGGAATAGTTGCACATGATTGGCATAGTCCAATGCCTAGAATAACCTCACAGGATTGGAAAATCCAATACCAGGACAGATGATGGTTATGTATTTTCACATGACTGGTACAATTCCATATCTGATTAGTAGATTGGCTGAGGCCAACAGATAGAAATGAGAATGATTCATGGATGTCATACCATGATAATGAGTATCATAGAATAAGCTTGAGATGTTGATATAGTATTATGGGTAAATGATATACATGTTCTTCATATTCCTTATAAAGTGAATTGATGATTTACTGCTCTATCATAGATAGTTGCAATGCTTTAAAATATGAGAATGTTCTAAATTGCTTATCCTCTTCTAAGTTTAATACTATTTAACTATGATAATAACATTGTTGGCCAAGAGTTATATCTCTCCCTGGGATAATTGTCTCACACTGTGGGATCCACATTTTTTTAGGTGGACGTGCATGAGGGGGAATGAGACTGTGCTACAGAGGGAGAAAAACAACAGCAGGGACAGTAGTGACAGCTCAGGTTGAGTGTACTATCTATCGTGTCTTGTAGATAGAAGTCATATGTGTCGTCTCTGTACTCTCAGGACCTTGGATTTAGTATGTGTTGGTTTTATGAAAAATATGAGGTTTTGTCTTGTATGCCGCGAGGTTTTTTGTTGCTTTATGTATATGTTTTGAGAAAGCAACTATTATATGTTATCCTTGAGGAGTGATGGTACAGTGTATGTACAATATATGATCAATGAGAATATCAGGTTTTGGTTCTTCCTTAAAGAGTTTTCCTAGAAATGGATCTCTAGGCAAAAATGGTTTTAATTTTTAGTGATTTTTGTTAATCTGTTTCTTATGATTATTCTGCATAATTAGTAACGATTTGGCTGTCGGTTTTGGTTGAAGTTGTTACAAGTTTGGTATCAGAGCTTAAGGTTTGCTAAGTCTACAGAGACATAGGACTAAGGTGTTGAGTCTATTCTAGTGTCCTCCAATAAATCATATTGTGATATATGCTTATATAGAAGAAAGGGTGAAGTTTAAAAATGGCTGGAGAACACAAGGAACATGTTGCTGAGAGCAATATTATTGCACCAAGAAAGGGTGAAAGGGATCAGGCAAGAGAAAAATGAGTGCCTAAGAATTCCTATCTTGACCCAATTAGGATACAAAATCCTACTCTTTATGCTCTTTTGGGGTATGATAGGATAACAATGATGCATATAGTGGACTAGATACTAGCAATACAATCTAGGTTACCAACCTCAATGCAGAAACTTTGGGTTCTGAAGGATTCCTAAATGACATAGTCATGTTGGAATAGTGGAAAATGTGGGAAGCATTAACATATGGCAAGAAAATAGACTCTACCATAAGTATAGATAGATAGTACATCTGTGATGGCAATGCCCAAGGAGGGGCAATAAGTTGAGAATTAAGGAAAGGTCTCTATAATTGTAGAGATATTTGCCTAGTTGTTCCAAAATCCAACGTTTTTGTTACCACCAGTGCAATAAATGCCTAGTACACCAAGGTAGTAGTCACTAAGTAAAGGCAAAGATCCTAACTTTCCACCTGTAAGAACCCATGGATAAGTTTTTACATCGGTAATAAGAATGATAAGACCATGGTACGAGGGCAAGACATGTTATAGATATGGACATGTTGAGCATACTGAACCCTTTTATTCAAAAATAAGGGAGGAAATGACCCAAAAACCGAGGCAAATTCGACATGGCTTATGAAAGTTACAACCTAATAGTGTAAAAAGGGCAAAGAGAAACAACATGAAACAACTAGACTCTATGTTTGAGTCAACTTGAAGTGGTAGAGGACTGTGAGGGGTGACACTCAGATAGAGCTTTTTCATTCTGATATGTCTTCTCTTGATTTTATCTAATAATCATAAGAAGGTAGTTTTTGTTGAGCTTCCTTTAATTAGTCCTATGAGGACATAAGGAAGAGATAAGAAGGATGAGAACTTATATTCAGTCCAATATTCTCTTATATGTTTTGAAATTTCTCTCTTCATGAAGGAAGGGAAGAGATGTAAAAGAAAAACCCAGAGAAAATTTGGGATACCAAATAGTAAAAATTTAAAAATATGAAACATAAAATAAAAGAAATGCATACTACCTAATTTCAGTTCTTGAATACCCTGGCCAGGTATTCATCTATTGAAGGCATGGAAAGTATGGAATTCTTAGATTGCTATCTTTCCGATTACTCTGTTCAAGTAGTCATTTTGAGACAATCTAAAGAGCATAATGAAATAAAAGATGTGGCATGGATATTTCTACCACATCCTAATTGATATATAGAGAAATCTGAGTTAATCATAGATGAACCTATAAACAAAAGAAGATGTTTAGTATAATGTAAACCTTGGTCTGAGGACCTAGAGGTAATAGTTACCCGATGAGAGGTAACAATGTTCAGTTTTGAACTAAGGGTTGGAATACCCAGATCTAGTAATCATTATGATGATGATGTGATGTGTTTTTGGCACAAATAAAGGATACCAAGGTAAAGAATCCTAGTATCCAAAAACTTTCAATGATATGAGAAAAAATGAGAACATGATTCCTAACAAGGAGTAATGTTTGGTTACCTAGAAGGGGAAACCTTGTGACAATTCTAGTAGGAAAATTATATGTTAGGGGTTTATGCTCTGCATAAACATAACTTTGATAAAGATATATTAATCAAAGGAATAAAGATAGGATCATTTGAGAAAAAGCTTATCAAAGATAAAATGTATGATAAGACATGTAGTTCCAAGTGGGTGACAAATCAATGAGTTTTGACACCTGAGTTAAATAAGGTATGTATAATGATTCTCCGACTAAGAAAAAAATGTCACCCGACACAAAGTTGACTCTACAATCAATAATGAAAAGGACAATAAGGTTTGTGTCCTGTATGACAGATTCTATGATAACCCTATGTGAAAGGACTTTGTGTTTGTCAAAAGTTATATGGTATCTCCATGACATTAATATGTTATGTGGAGGCATGATGATATGATGAATGAATAATATGTGTCCCTTTACCTGGGTTTTCGGGGACAAAATCCTTGTTAGGGGTTTATAATTTGTAATGACCCTAACCTGGGTTATGAGGGAACCCTATTTGTTTTGGCTAAGTAAGTTTCTTAAAACTTGAATATAATCCTCTAAAGTGTTTTTCTATCAGGTGACAAACTTATGTTTCAAATTTGGTCATGTTTGAACAATGTTTGAGCAATGTTCTCATGTTTTGGACCAAAATGCAATTTATATAGGATGAGAGGTTATATTGCAATTTGTAACATGTTGAATGTTCCCTAAGTGTTTTAGCATCATTATAGAACAATAATGCAAGGTGGTGGATTGTGGAAAGCCTAAATTCCAAGTTTGAACTTGTCTGAATAATGTTGGTGACTTGTGTACCAATTTTGGTACAAATTGTAATTTACTCAAAATGTAGGGTTGATATGCAAATTACCACCTCTAGAGTGTCCCTACTCTCTCCTAGTATCATTTCGAGGACAGAGAAATAATGAGTCACCATGCTTGAATCAATTATGAGTGATGGTGCTCTTGGTGATGAAATGACCAAGAAAGGGGTTGAATATGAAACCCTAACTTGAGTTGTATCAAGTTGAAAAGCTTATATATGAGTGCCTATCGGCCAAGAAGCCATAGGAGGAGTCCCATATCTTTTTGTGGACTCTTGGCAAAGCCCATGATGTGCAAAGCACCTCAATGAGGTGAAGTGTATCAGTTTACAACATCCTTAGAAAAGTTGTATCGAGTTGTGAATAAAGTGGTGATTTTGTTGATATATTTTATTCAAAGGGATAAATAATGGACGAAAATTCATTCCTAGATTATCCTAAAGAGTTTTTCATGTCAAGATAAATTTTAATGCATGCATGTACACGTGTCAACCATGAATGGACACTTGGCACCTAGTAGCTCAAATTGAAGACACCTCATTTTCACACTTCTTCATGAACAACAAATATATATACCCCTTCATTCACCCCTTAGTGAACGTTTTCGAATTCTACCACCTCCTTACTCTTAGATATCGTGCATAGGGTCCTTGTATCATGCAGGAGTGAAGTGGTATCATGCATAGGGCCTTGGGTATCGTCCATACCAAGTCCATATCGGCCAAGTAGGGTGATATCGGCCTAGTTAGGTGATATCGGCCATAGTGGAGTGTTTTGATCACAAGTGAGGGGGATATCGGCCACAAGTGATGGAATATAGTGCAAGGGTAGTGAGGTATTGTGAAAGGTGGTAAGGAGTAAGAGGGAGCTCAATACTTAACCCTAAGGTGAGCCATGATTATCTTCAACCTTGGATTGAATCATGATTTTAGGGTTATGATCTTTCTTTCTTTCCTTCTTCACCAAGTGCTTAACTATGGTGATTTCTTGTCTCTGGAGGAGTTGTGAAGGAGCCCTGGACCTTAGAGAAGCTCTTCTTCAACCTTAGGATGTGAAGCTTTCGAGCTTGGAGCTTTGAAGTTGTTCACAAGGCGTGTTATATAACTTGAACTCAACCATGTTATTATTCATCACCTAAATTGCTATGCTTAAATGAACTACTTTAAATTCCGAAATATTCAGAAATGGTTGATGAAATTATGAGTTCTAGAAGTTGCTTAGACTTGTTATCCTTGTATTAGAACAAGTAGAATGAAGGTCTAGAGCTTGAAGATGATGGTATTACCTTATAAAGTGATATCAGGTTCAAGCACACTAGCAAGCACCTCTAACCCGATATGGTGATGCACCTACTCCACTAAATCGATAAGGATATGAGTTTATACTTTCTTGCACGATATGGTGAGGTAGTATAAACCTCTTGGACGATATGTGGTCTAGCAAACCCCTCAAAAATGATATTGGGTTAAGAACACACCTCTTTGCCTGATATGGTGTGAAGCACACACACACCTCTTTGTCTGATATGGTGTGAAGCATGCACACACCTCTTTGCCCGATATGGTGTGAAGCACACAAAAACCTCTTTACCCAATATGGTAAGCACACATACACCTCTAAAGTGATATGGAAGCAAGCATACACCTCAAACCCGAGATGGTAAGCACACATACACCTCAAGGGTTATATGGTAAGCACACATACACCTCATACCCGATATAGTAAGCACACGTACACCTCTAAAGTGATATGGGTAGCAAGAACGCACCTCATACCCGATATGGTGGAAGCACCTCAAAACCCATATAAAGGAAAGCACCTTAGATGCAATGTACTTGATGAAGTAACACATGGTGTGTCTTATATCAAGTCATACATTAAGAGGTATGGAGTTTAATGAATATTGATTAAGTCGACTAATGTACCTTGAAGGAAAGGTTGAGACAACTTAATAAAGTATGAAGTAATCAATATCCTATTAAGGATAAGAGAATCTCATACTTTGTGTTGATAATCATTTAATGACAAATGATGAGAATAAATAAGTATGATTGAATATTGATGATATTAATGTATGCTCCTAGATGCGTGGAGTAATAAATTAGGGTTTGGATTGATAATATGAACTTGAAACCCTACTTGTCTATAAAGGGAAACCCTAATCCTAATAGTTGTTGCCTAGTGAGAGGTGACAAAATGTTTAATGACCATGTGAACCATTTGAATAGTTTTTTGCTAGTGAGAGGTGATAAGATGTTTAATGTCCTTGTGAACCATGTAAATAGTTGTTGCCTAGTGAGAGGTGACAAGATGTTTAATGGGCCTTGTGAGACAAGTGATTAGTTGTTGCCTAGTGAGAGGTGACAAGATGTTTAATGTCCCTTGTGAGCCATGAGAATAGTTGTTTCCTAGTGAGAGGTAACAAGATTTTTATAAAAGTCTAATGTAAGAAATGATAATGTTTAAATAAACTAGGAAATGGAAACTTAGTAACACAATAATAATAATAATAATAATAATAATAATAAATGGATACAATAATAATAATGAAATCTTAATCATACATGCTTTATGCTTATAGCAAAATAAGAGCTATAGTGTTATGAATATGCTTAAAGGAGATAAGAGGAATACTTGTATTATATAAAGGATGTGAATAAGTATGATGGCTTGGCCAAGGTATAATGCCTAGTAAAGGTGATGTGGTATTTAGTGATGAGATTCACATGATTGATAATAATCCAATACATGGATGTTAATCACATGATTGGTAATAAACCAATACCTGGCTGTTAATCACAGGGTTGGTAGAGTCAAATGTCTGGATGTTAATCACAAGATAGGTAATAACCCAATGCATGGTTGTTAATCACATGATTGGTAATAACCCAATGTCTGGTTGTTAATCACAGGATTGGTAATAACCCAATGCTTCGTTGTTAATCACAAGATTGGTAATAACCCAATGCCTGGTTGTTAATCACATGATTGGTAATAACCCAATGCCTGGCTGTTAATCACATGATTGGTAATAACCCAATGTCTGGTTGTTAATCACATAATTGGTAATAACCCAATGTCAGGTTGTTAATCACAAGATTGGTAATAACCCAATGCGTGGCTGATAATCACAGGATTGGTAATAACCCAATCTCTGGTTGTTAATCACATGATTGATAATAACCCAATGCCTAGCTATTAATCACAAGATTGGTAATAACCCAATGTGTGGCTGTTAATCACATGATTGGTAATAACCCAATACATGGCTATTAATCATAGGATTGGTAGAGTCCAATACTTGGTTGTTAATCACATGATTGGTAATAACCCAATGCATGGCTTTTAATCACAGGATTGGTAATAACCCAATACCTTGCTATAATATCACATGATTGGCATAGTCCAATACCTGGAATAGTTGCACAGGATTGGCATAGTCCAATGTCTGGAATAACCTCATAGGATTGGCAAAGCCAATACCTGGACAGATGATGATGATGCATATTCACATGACTGGTACAATTCAATATCTGATTAGTAGGTTGGCTGAGGCCAACAGATAGAAATGAGAATGATTCATTGATGTCATACCATGATAATGAGTATCACAAGATAAGCTTGAGATGTTTATATAGTATGATGGGTAAATGATATACATGTTCTTCATATTCCTTATAAAGTGAATTGATTATTTACTACTCTATCATAGATAGTTGTAATGCTTTAAAATATGAGAATGTTCTAAATTTCTTATCCTCTTCTCAGTTTAATACTATTTAACTGTGATAATAACATTGTTGGCGGAGAGTTATATCTCTCGCTGGGACAATTGTCTCACCTCATGGGATCCACATTTTTTTAGGTGGACGTGCACGAGGGGGAATGAGACCATACTACAGATGGAGAACAACAACAACAGGGATACCAGTGATATCTCAGGTTGAGTGTATTGTCTATCGTGTCTTGTAGATAGAAGTCCACTTTGTCGTCTTTGTACTCTCAGGTCCTTGGAATTTGTATGTGTTGGTTTTATGAACAATCTGAGGTTTTGGCTTGTATGCCTTGAGGTTTTTTTTTACTTTATGTATTTATTTTGAGAAAACAACTGTTATATGTTATCCTTGAGAAGAGATGGTACAATGTATGTACAATATATGATCAATGTGAATATTAGGTTTTGGTTCTTCCTTAAAGTGTTTTCTTGGAATGGATCTCTGTGCAAAAATGGTTTTAATTTTTAGTGATTTTTGTAAATCTGTTTCTTATGATTATTTTGCATAATTAGTAATGATTTGGCTATCGGTTTTGGTGGCGGTCATTACATGATCGTTGTCAGCAACCTTTTCAGAACTTGAAGGAGAAGTTGAATAGTGCTCCAGTGTGGATGTTGCCAGAGCCTAGGAAAGGCTATGTTGTTTTTTGCGATGCTTCCAAGAAAGGATTAGGTTGTGTGCTAATGTAGGAGGATCATGTGGTTTCTTTTGCTTTGCGACAACTTAAGAAACATGATAATCGTTATCCGACACATTATTTGGAGTTCCAGTGGTGGTTCATGTGTTAAAGATATAGAGACACTATCTTTATGGGGAGGTGTGTCAGACCTTTACAGATCATAAGAACTTGAAGTATATCTTCTCGCAGAGTGAGCTGAACATGTGACAACATTGCTAAATGGAGCTGATAAGTGATGATGATTTCACCATAGAGTATCATCATGGTAAGGCGAACGTGGTAGCTGATGCACTTAGCAGGAAGTCTTCTTCTCTTCCCACGAAGAAGGCACAGTTGATTTCTTTGATATGCCATAGGCGGGATATGTTCGTCTCTTTGCGGCATATGAATGTGCAGTTGGAAGTATCCTTGTTGGCAGGACTGTTGGTACAAATGCAAGTGAATCCTACGTTGAGACAGCAGATCAAAGAAGCACAGTAGGTAGATGTTGCAGTTTAGTTGATTAGATCAGAGTTTGGCAGCGAGAAACGTGATGTTTTCCATGATTCCAAGGACAGACTAGTTTTTTATCATAACAGGATGATGGTTCCCGATGTTGATGATCTGAGGAAGGTAGTGCTCGAGGAAGCATACACATCAATGTATGCTATGCATCTAGATGTCACCATGATGTATCATAATCTGTAGGACCTATATTGGTGGCCTGGCTTGAAGAGAGATGTGGTCAAGTTTGTGGCAAGGTGTGCGGTATGCCAGTAGGTTAAGACTGAGTATCAGAAGCCGACAGGTATGTTGCAACCCATGTCAATATCGCAGTGGAAATGGGATCATGTAACCATGGATTTCATAGTTTGTCTTCCAAGAACGGCTATAAATCATGATTCCATCTGGGTGATAGTAGACATATTGACAAAATTTGCTCATTTCATACCTGTGAAGATGACATATACAATAGAGAAGCTTGCTCAGGTGTATGTGGATGAGATAGTGTGTTTGCACGGTGTTCCAATAATGATAGTCTCTGACAGAGGTCCTCAATTCATGAGTCATTTTTGGGAACAGTTGCATAGAGCATTGGGAACGCAGTTGAGGTTCCGTACCGCTTTGCACCTACAGACAAATGGACTGTCTGAAAGGACTGTTCAGACTTTGGAGGATCTTCTCAGAGCTTGTGTTTTGCAATTCCTAGAAACTTGGGACGTGCACCTCGGTTTGATAGAGTTTGCCTACAACAGAAGTTACCAACGGAGTATCGACATGTCACCTTATGATGCTTTATATGGTACAAAGTGCAGATCTCCTTTATGTTGGTATGAGTCTGGCGAATATCATCTTTTGGGTCCTGATTTAGTACAGCAGACGACGGAGAAGATCAAGGTGATACAACAACAGTTGAAAGTGGCACAAGATAGACAGAAGTCATATGCAGATAATTGTCGACGACCTCTAGAGTTCCAGGTGGGAGACAAGGTGTATCTCAAGGTCTCTCCATGGAAAGGCATGCTGAGGTTTGTCTGAAAAGGCAGGTTGGCTCCCAAGTATATGGGGCCATATCCGATGATAGCACATATTGGAAAAGTGGCTTACAAGTTAGAGCTACCGCTAGAGTTGCACAGGTTGCATCCAGTGTTCCATGTATGTATGCTAAAGAAAAGTCATCCGGGCACAACGACAGTGATACATCTAGTTGAAGTTGAGCTTGATGAAGATATGAACTACGAGGAAGGTCCAATGTTGATCCTTGATAGAAGAGTTAAGAAGCTAAAGACGAAGGACTTGGTTCTTGTGAAGGTTCGTGGCATTGAGGAAACCATGTGGGAGCTTGAGGAAGAGATGAGGAGGAAGTATCCCTCACTTTTCTCTTCGGATTTTGGGGGCGAAATCTGTTTGTAGGGGTTTATGGCTTGTAAGGTCCTTGACCTCTATTTTGGGCTTACCCTACTTGCTTTGCTTAACCCTGTGTTTAGAGGCTTGACTAATCACCTGAGTTGTGGTTAGGGTTTGTTTGTGCCTTGTTGAGAGGTTGAGGTGCAATTTGTAAATTACCCAAGTTTTTAGGGTTAGTGTGCAAGTTTGTCACCTTGAGAGATGTCTTTCTCTCTCCTTGAATCCTCTAGAGTTGAGAGGATGGCTTTGGCTCTTTGCTTGAGTATCTTTGGGCTTTGTTGAGCGTTGTTTGGCCTTGTTGAGGCTTGGTATCGGGTTAGACCTTGGTGTATCGGCCAGAAGTGCTTGCTTCTATCGGGCAAGTTGTGTATCGGCCAGGGTTGAATCAACCAAGTGGTGTATCAGCCATGCCACCATGTTGGACGACATACACCCCTCTTGACCTAGCCTATTTGTGTCACCATTCTTTGGACAAGTGGTCGTTGCTTTTCTAGTGGGTGGCAAGTCATGGACAAGTGGTTTGGCGTGCTAGCATGTGGCATAACCCTTGGACAAGTATGTGATGGTCGGGTGCCACCTTGACTTGCTCTCACCCTTCACTCCTTAGTATATAAGCAACCCTTCTTGCTTGCTAGGCCTCTTTGGTACCCTTAGTTGCTCCATTTTCCTTTAGTAGCCGAGCTAGGAGAAGAGAAGAGAGATTGGTGGTCGATACAGCAAGAGTGGTGGACAATACAGTTGGTGGCTTGGCCGATATCCTTGGTGGAGCTTGGAAGGCGACATAGCTCTAGTCTTCTTCTTCCTCTAGTGGTGGCCGAAACCCTAGAGTGTGCCTTGATCTTTCTTCTCTTGTGGTGAGTATCTTTCTCTCTTTCCTTGGTACCACCTTCTTCCTTTCTTGTTCGGCAATGGAGGTGATAAGTTCCCTTCTTTTCTTGAGGTGGACGAAGGTGGTGCTTGAAGCTTTGGAGCTTGGAGCTTGAGGAGTGTGCTTAAGGCAGGCTACATAAATCCTACCCTAGCTATATTACCTTCTCATTAAGTTGCTTGTTTATGTGATATCTTGGTCGGCCAAGCTTATCTTGTTGGTAATATCTTTGCTTAAGTATGTGCCCTTGACGTTGTGGTACATGGTGACATGGTCATGTGGTTAGATGTGTTCTTGGACCTTGTTGGTCGAACCATTGGATTAGGGTTCTTTGGGTAAAACCCCTCTCTCTTAGTTGTTGAGAGGTGAGACTATGGTTTCCTAACTCCATGGTGCGTGTGGTGTGTTCTTGGGGCAAAATCCCTTTCTTTCTTTGGTCTTGAGAGGTGATCTTAAGCTCTAATTGTGTGGGAAAAACCCCTCTCTCACTTAGTTGTGGAGAGGTGAGTCTATACTCTAGTTGCTTGGGTAATACCCCTCTCTCACCATGGACATGAGAGGTGAGCCTTTGGTTGGTGTTGACCTAGTTGAGGTTGGAGGGTTGGATGTTATGTGATGACCCACATTGCTTCCCGATATGTGATGGAAGTTGTGCAAAACCCCACTCACTTGGTTGTTGAGAGGTGAGCCAACTCTCTTGATCTTTTAGGGTTTCTTGGCGGCAGCCATGAGGATGAAGATGACCACCCTGTTATGACCTTTGGACCCTTGCCCGATATCCCTCTCCTAGGGTTGAGCTTGGACGATATGTTAGATGGGACCTCTTTGACCGATATGGGTCCTTACCCAAGATGTGATGTTGGGCGATATGTCCCTTGGCAGATAGGGAGCCCTAACCCTAGATGGGTGATATACTGGTGTCTTGAACGTTATGGTGTGACGACCAAGGTGTTGGTTGATGATCGACAATAGCATGAGGTTTAGGCATTATGAGGCTTGAACCCCCATGGGCGATAGGAGGCTGCCTTGGTGAACCCTTGGGCGATACGATAGGTGGTTGTTGTGTTGGGTGGTATGGGTGTTGCCTGCTGTGACGCATTGCTGTGAGGTGATTCCCGACACAGTGTTGTTTGTTAGATGGAGTTGCACATTACGGTTCTACCCGGTAGGATGTTGCACACTTGGTTGTTATAGGTTGGTCCTTAGAAGTGTTGCCTGACATGATGTCTTGGGCATTACACTTGAGGAGGTGATGCTCGTTACCAGCCTTATGGTGTTGCCCGACATAGTGCCTTAGTGGTTCGGGTGATACGAAGTGGATGTTAGTTTTTGCTGCCTTAGGCGTTATGAAGCTTACCTTCTTCTTTGGCCGATATCTTCTTGTGGTGTTGCCTGATACCTAGGTGATAGTGGTTGGGTGATACAGCAGGTGGTGAAGAGTTGCATGCTTAATCGATATAGTTTTGGGCGTCACACTCTTTGGTGAGAGACATTGTGCTTTTTGGTGAGGGATATCCCTTACCCAAGATGCTTTTGGTGAGGGTTATCCCTTACCCGATACACCTATAGTGAGGGTTGTACCTTGTATTCAGTTGGTAACCCTAATGCTTGTTATGCTTCGGTATATGAGGTCGTTATGCTTGATATATATAAGAATGCTATGCATTGATACACTCATCTATGTTGCATGGTTGACCCTCATAATAAAGTAAAGGGTTATAGATGTTCCTTGTACAAGTACCATTGTTTCTCTATGATTATGCTAACCATGCATGTTCCATGTGTATGAATATGAAATTAGGTAATACCCATGGTGATTGCATGGCAATGATATGATGTTGAACATCAAGGGTTACGATGAACCCAGTGATATATGATGGGTGTTACCCATGGAATGGCAATGTGTGCCTTGATGATGGGGTTGAGTCCTAGTGATGTTAATCCTTGAGATGGATCTTGATGATTGGCAAGAGGCCAAGTGGTAACATGTGATATTAGATCCTTGTGATGGATCAAGATGATTTTGATGGCTTTGAGAATAAGAGTGATAGTGTAACACATGATAATAAGATCTATGTTGTTTACTTGTGTTTTAGTTTACATGTTACATAACTTGATTGAATCTTGCAATCTGCTTAAAATGCATTAATTAATTACATATGAACCTTTCATTTAGTTTGCCCTAGCCATAGATCCATCATCGTCAGTAGCTGGTGATGGTGAAATGGGTTCTCCTGCGGGTTAACCCGGAGCACATATTGTTGAATATGTGGGGTTTCTCCTTGCCAAAAATAGGAGGATTAGAGTGCAACTATGGTTGTGGACTCAAGATGTGTATAAGAGCAGGGTGAACAGGCCCATGGCTTAGTGTGATGGAGCATGAATGCATTCCTGGCTCAGGAGCACGGTGAATAGGCCAGTGGCTCATGATATACTAGCACCGTGACCAGTACCAAGGTGGGCTAGAGGAAAGGGTAGCCTGCGAGAGATGACCCTATGACTGAGGTCACTTAAGCAAGAGACTGTGGTCCTACTTTGGTTCTCATACACTGACCACGAGGTAGTGAGGTCGTGGAGTCCGACTCTTCCATTGACCTTGTATGGCACCGACTTTGGATTTCGCAACCGAAGGTTGGATTTTAGCGGTACAGATCATTTCCTCAGGGCATAATAAATCGTAATCCAGCCATATAGTTTATTTTCTTAAGGCAAGCATGGAACATTGGTTGAGGCCTTGTTTGTATAGTTTCCCTAGTTTTATCTTGCAGCTAATTACATGTTCCTTAGATGTTATGATAAGTTCTTATTAGACTTGTCTTGTCAATCATGTTCCATATTATTATATGTGCATATGCTTCCTAAATATCTTGGTAAGATGTTGTAACATGTTAGTTCTGCTCAGTATGCTGCTCATATACGATCTACTTATATCAGTTACCTATTTTATCTGTTATATCTCTCCTTTGAGGTTTTATAGTTTTGGTGGGGGTTATGTTTCTCGCTGGGACTGTGTGTCTCACCCTGTTGGTTTAAAACCTTTTTAGGTGATCGAGCTAGACATGGTGGTGGTCGTGAGGTTGCGGCCGAGCCAACAAGGAGAATAGTAGAAGGCAAGGTTGGATATGTTGTTGATGTTGTTGGGTAGTAGAGTCCTAGAGTCATCCCTGTACTCTCAGGTCCTTGGAGGTGTTTTGATGAGGTTTCACAATGTATAGCTGTTGTGGCTTATTTATCCTGTTGATGGCCTGATATGGCCTGTTCTAGTATATAAATAGGTGGTGAACTCTTTGTGATTATGAGATAGCTGGTTCCTATAAGTTGTGGACATATATCAAGGTTTATGTATATTTATATAACATGTTTCTTTGCAGGATGTGGATCTAGTTGTAATAGTTCATTTCGTATCTGCTTTTCGCAATCAGTTTTAATTAACCCGTGTTTTTGGTAATACGATGTTTATGATGGTTCCATACGTTTTTTTGTGGCATTTTGTTGTTTGTGTGATAGAGGGATGTCACACTAGACCGTTAACTAAAAATTTAACCATGTTGCATAATGCCTTACAATTTATACAGATGGAACTAAAGGAATGGGCATGTCATCCTCACCATGTTCGATCTAAGTTACTCAATCTCCTATTGGGAATTGTAGGAAGAGAAACCCTAAACATACAGTGCATGTCAATTTTGGATACACTAATGTACACCTTGTGGTCACCCTTTTCGCTAGGTATTGTGGCACTAGACTCTCTACTATGGGTGGAACACTTAGTTTGTTGTTTTTATTTTATTTTGATAAATAGAACCTTAATCCTTTTCTCTAATGCTTTTCTTCTACTTAAAAACTATGAAATTGGATTATGTAAGTAAATGTGAAACATGTCCCCACATTTACTAGAATAGGAGAGATTCATGGAAATTAAGTAAAGTATCATGACATAAGTGTACAATAAATAATAGTTCCAGAGTAGATTTGTAGAGATATACCAAAATATATGATAGATTATAATTAATGATAGAGATTTCGATGAAATAGTTATTGAATATTTTGATCTAATTTTTATATGAAGTGATATATGTTGGTCTATATGTGTAAGGTTTGTCTTTGATGGACTAAGCCCAATTTTTAGTATTTAAGTTAAGTTTTAGTATGTATGATTGTCTATGGTAAGATGAACAAAGTTAATCCAAGGATGTAAATCAGCAAAAGCCTCAAGCTATTTTAGAAAGGAGGACCTCTAGTGTTAAGACTATCTATAGAGTTAACTCCAAAAAGGGTGAGACCCATAGGAAGATGGTTTGAGGAATAAATCATTAAGATATGACAAATATGAGATATATGTGATATGATTTGTCATAAACTCGAATATTCGTAAGTAATTGAGCTGAGTCTCTATATGCATGATTCTCATAATTAGTCTGAGCCCTATATGTCTTCATAATTAGTCTCAGCCCTATATGTCTTAGGGAAGACAATCCATCAAGTTAAATATAGGTTATTTATATGAATATTGGTTACATTACCTACCATCTTGTGTGAGGAGGAAAGAGTGCCAAGATCCAAAAGGGGATAAGAAATGTTAGTATGTTGTGAAGCCTAATTCTCATGTTGGTGGTTCCCTAGAGAATTCTAATGGTTATATATGAGAGAGAGAGGGAGAGACAGGTAATAATATCTCATGGTTAGAGCACATGTGAAGAGAATGGCATATCATGTTTTGGTTTGGTTAATGCTTGGGTGGAAAAATCTTGTGAAGCTAATTATCAACGCTAATGTGGTAACCTGAGAACCCATAGAAAAAAGAGGTAATATAGAGTTTTTGCATCTACAATTCATATAAAAAGAAATCTCATAGAAGCTAGGCAAAGAACTACCCTCTGGCTATGGGTTAATGGAACTCCAGTTGGATCGGATACAACTGTAATATATGTTTAGTGGCTCACTTTTAAATGTTTGTTTTTGAACAACCCTAATATTTGCACATCTTACTAATGTAAGGTCAAGATGTGATATGTAGATATGACATGACGAAAAACCTTTATTCTATGGTAATCATTAATGGTTAACCATATACACTAAAAGTAACAATGCAATATATTTAGTTAATCAAGTTATGAAACCATTAATAAAGGTTGCAACCTAACACAAAAAGTGAAATCAGATCGTATTATTTATATATCATGAATGTGGTGTTTCTTTTGCTCCTTGATAAAGATGATGAATATGGTTTGACAATTATCACAATATATAATTTAGCACTTGAATATGATCTAAATACTGAAATGGGTTGACTGTAATTGAGTCCTTGCAAAAATGATGACACTATGTTGGAACTCTAATGCTAGGATACAGTGAATATGTAAATACAAAAGTATGAAAGAAGGCATGACATAACCTAATCTGTTAAACCTTTCTATCAAACTTATGTGAAGTTGTGTTTCACACTAAGATTCATTAAACCATACTTTGGATGATTCATATATAGTTCTAAATTTCTTTTTTGTGAAGATGCTTCACCTAGATTTGTGCCTACTTCTGTTTGAAATTTATTGGTTTTCTATTGGAGTATGATAATTTCTTATGTTTAGGTTAGTCTTAATTTTATGGAATTTAGGATGTGATGGGATAAAGAATCACCCAGTTTTGTGTAGGAAATTTCATTTGAGAGGAGTAGGATGTGAAGGACTGAACTCATGAGTTTCTTGGATACCATTTGCATAGTTGAAACATGAACTTGAGATTAGAATGAAATTTTCAATTTATATGCATTTATCTATTGATGATGTCACATTTTCTTGCCTTGTGTGATTATGATGAAAATACAAAAATAAGAGGATTGCATGGTTTCTTATGATTAAAAATATTGACGATGAAAGTATTGATATTTCGATCATGGTTAAGTAACTCAAGTCCATGCTCTAAGCTTCTTCTGATAATTATAATTGTTTCAAGGATTACTCATTTCTTATCCAACAAGTTCTAAAATAGAGGTGATTCTATGGTCACAAGGTACTACATGATTAGGGTTACACATTACTAGTTGAGCCAGTTAACTATTTTTTACTACAACAATCAAGTAACATACAAGATCCTAGTTGAATTTATATAATAATTTTAAGTATCAAAACTTCAAAAGATATAAAACATATGAAACAACTCCATTTCACTACGTTTCACTTCATCACAATATATCTAATCATCCTTGTCATGAGATGGATTGATCCTCAAGATAGTTCACTTAGAAGCCTAGTTTGTCATTAACACCATAATAGTGATAACTCCTCATAGGAAATTATCTATCATATGAAAATTTATATTTATCTCACCAAGGCATAAATAAGGTAACACCTAAAACATAAGCCAAAAATCCAATTCATGTAAAAAATATTCTATTTCTAATAATTAGGAAAATATATGTTCAAAACCTTGTATGGATGTGCAACCTTCATTAAGAATATTCCGTCCAAGTAAAACTACAACACAATAACAACAAATAAAAAAACTTGTAATATTCACAGAATGATGATCATACAAATAGGATTAACATGTGGATTGTATGTAACTTCCTTGGGTAAAAGCTATAAATGTCATTTTAAGAGACTTTCAGTTTATACTTCAAATTTTATTTAAGTAAGCTAGTTTAATAGTTTAAATAAGTTAATCAAGTTACATACAAGTTGCTAAATTGATTTATAAAAAAATTTATTTCAACTTCAAGAGATATAAAATGTGTGAAACATTTTCATGCCATTCCATTAAGGTAAATCTAATCATCATTGTCAATGAAAAGGACTAATCCTCAAATCAAGGCAGATAAAAGTCAAGTTTTTAATTTAGATCTTAACAATTATAACTCTTCATAGGAATTTAGATCTCATACAAAATTTTGTATGTAGTACAACAAGGCATAAACAAGGTATCAGTCAAAATACCAGCTTAAAACTCCAAGGCGTGTAAAAGTTATGCTATTTCTATCAATTAGGCAAACATATGTTTAAAACCTAGAGTGGATAAGCAACCTTCATTAAGAACATTTTGTCTGACTAAAATTATAGTATCATAAAAACAAATAAAAACCTTATAACTTTCATAAGATGACTATCATAAAACAAGAATTAATATGTGGGTTGTATTTCCCTTCCTTGGATACCAAAAAGCCATAGTAATGAGATTTGACGAGTCTATGAATTTATACTTCAAATTCCAATTCTTGCATGCTTAAAAGGGATACTCACTATACAAAAAAACATGTATGTAGGGCATAAAGAGACTTTAAGGTTTGTATTATCATGTTAATCAAACAAAATAGTACATAAAGGGTCATCTTTTAGTATATTATAGATTTTTGAGTGACATTGATATTATGCATGTAAAAAGCTGGCATGAAATATATCAAAAGTTATATCACTCACATTAGCGGTGAAGAAAACTAAGTTATAATAATAAACCATAAAAAAGTGGTAAATATCCAAGACTTGTCCTTTTAAGGCTCCAAAAAGGATTCTTTCTCGAAAAACATGGTGTATCTTAGTTGAGGGGAGAAGAAAAGAGGGTTCTTTAACTATATGTACAAGTTTTCAACTTGTAGCACCATGTATCTTGACCAAGATCAAGGAGAGAATGAGAAAATAGAAACACAAATGTTTAGGATAGACGATCGATTGTGTAAGGAGAAAGAAATGAAGTTAGTAGGCTTACATTCATCTTAAGAGAGTTTTATCCAAGACATACATCCTCAACAATAAGGTTTTTGTCAACCTCCAATGGTCCTTGTGGGTCTTTTAACATAGTAATAAATTTAACAAATTAGTTGGGACTGAGGAGTGGTACTCATAGGTAGGGTGCTAATCAAAGGGTCCAAGAAATATATTTTTTGATGAAAGGGACTATTTTATCCATCAGTCTACATGTTTTAAAACCCATTCATGTGTGCAAGTTTACCCGTGAACCAGTTTAACATTAAACGTTTCCTTGGAATGAGGAGGGTCAGTTGTGAGTCTCAATTTCTTAGTCGGTCAATCTATAAGGTAGTCCCTCTTGTCAATTGAAGAGAGAGAGAGAGAGTGCATTTATCTCATTTGTCAGAGTGTAGGCTAGAAACTTTGTCATTGAAACATGTACTTAGTATTCTCATATGTCTTCTTGTCTCCTGCTCGAACCTAGAACCTAACACTTTTTCTCTCTTCTGGTTGATAAGAATCCCATAGTTTAATCATTTATACTCAATCGTTGGTTGATATGTAAACAAGGATTCTCATGTTTGCTGCTCAAGCATTGGTTTAGACTTGAAGTTAAAACCATGAAACTAAAATCTAATGTCATTTTTGGATGGGAAAAATGAAGCATTCAGCGGTCCAGAAGTTTCATCGCACTAATGAAACTTCTACATAGATATTTTCTACCAACTATGAATAGGGTTATTTATCATCAGAGGTCCAACAACCTACTAAATGATGAAAAGGTCATCAGTCGACTATTCCCATGATCATCCATTGACCAACGAGTAGGTTATCACTATCAACTAATTTAATGTAAGGGACTAGTACTCCATGCAACAAAGCTAAAAACATCCAAATAAAATAAAAATTTAGAAAATTACAAAAAAATACCATTCAAAAAATATACATACATAAAAATTGCAGTAAGACCCTCAAAAATGAGAAATTGCATGCAAGTCGATAATCTACATAAAATTTCATAACTAAAGAAAACAAAGTTTGATATGGAACAAATTTTAAACATGGATTTACCAACCGATTTTAGAACATAATCTAAAGTTTAATTAAACTAAACAACAAACTCAGACAAACAAGTAAGTTTGTATATTAAGAAAGATTAGGGGCCATACACTTAGATCACAAAGTATCAATGTAACTGTTCTAAAGTTCAACATAGCATTTAGTCACTCTAAAGTCATATATTTCACACTATTAGTGATTCATCATTTTAATTTCCAAAATTTTCATATTTATGGAATCAAGTCATTATGAGGTACAATAGAGTGGTCACAGTCGATCTTGGTCCACTAGATGTCAAATCATACCAATCTTACGAAAACCTAAAGATTTAATCATATATTATCATAGTTGAGCATTAACTAACACTATTCATGTAAAAGACATCATAACATATATTCGTATTAAAAATAGTAGAACCATGAGTGTATCCAAGACTAAAAAATATTTTTAATGATTGATTTGATTAAAATGATTTATTATAAGTCCATTGTTAGCCAATGGACCGATATAATACACACTTTTCATGTTCTTGTACATTTTATGGGAACATCAAGAGTGAAGAGATTTACCAAAATTTGGAAAAATGGTCAGTGGTTGGATGTTGGTCAAAATTTGACTAGGACAGTGATCTGAGGGCTTATGTCTGCCTGCTTCACCAAACAAGGGGTGCAACATGCTATTCTCATGTTTGTTTGATCTTGGTCAATTGTTGGTCATTCCAAGGATTGAGTGGTTGACCTTTATTCAACCCACGCTTGTGGGACAACTCTGACGATGATTGTCATGTTAGTTCTAGGAGCCAGGTTGAACAGGAGAGCCTTAAGGCATCCCAAATTATTTTGGATAGTCCAATGGAAGGTCATGAGCTTGTGGTTTCCCTCATCCTAATTGAGGTGTCTTAGGGTGAAAAGTCCCAAAGGCACCATGGTGATGACATTGTTGGATGAGGGGAGCATACAAAGAAGGAGAAGGGTGACTCAGGTGCAATCACTGACACAAAGAGGGGAAATTAAGGAAAGAAGCTAGCAAAGCCATTATAGGTATTAATTTGATCTAATGCATGACCTAAAATAGGTTGGCATGGGAGGCTTCCATGCCCCTAGGAAACTAGGGTAGGAGCTAATACGACGACCATTGGATCAAGATCTAATCCGCGGGAGACAATTCGAGGGTGCCAAGTGGTCGTGCCCACTTCAAGAGGATCATTAATTTGAAAATATGGAAAATGGATCAAACAAAATTGGTTTTATTGGATTAACTCACAAAACTATATATCTTTCAATCTTAACTTTGATTTAAGTGTAAATTTCACAGTTGATTCAAAAATTTACACTTTTTGTAGAATATTATTGAGATCAAGATGATAATTTTGAGTGGTCTCAAAAATCCTAAAGAATTGCATAAGTTATCGATGCCCTCAACTTAGCATAATTGAGAATCAAA
Source organism: Alisma plantago-aquatica (assembly GCA_963693085.1). Taxonomy (NCBI): domain Eukaryota; kingdom Viridiplantae; phylum Streptophyta; class Magnoliopsida; order Alismatales; family Alismataceae; genus Alisma; species Alisma plantago-aquatica. Next base: position 1,270,076,850 of record OY856412.1, on the reverse strand, counting down.
ATTATAATTTTTTGAACTTCAGATCAACAATTGAACATGAAGTGACCTATCATTTTATGATATATCAAGTGTGTGAAAGGAGAAGAGAGCAATTATACTTTATTGCAACCTCCTTAGTTGAGAGTTTGAGTCTCATGTTGTTCCTCTCATAAAATCTCACTTATATGCTACATGCCTAAATGCATGCAACACTATTACCAATGGGCAATACAATATGCTAAACTTAGTTAGATAGACATAGATGGTTTATAAAATTCTAGAATTTTCATTTGAACAACTTATCTGATTAGACCATCTAAAAAAACAAAGATTTATCAAAACTTGAATTATATTTTCAAAATGATATAGTGCAAACATAGGTCTTATATGTGACCACCTAGACTAACCTTTATCAGACTGTAGATATCTAGATTCTACTTCTATAGTAGGCATCACTCATATAGACTTATCTCACTCTCTTTCTATTGGATTTCATGAATTATATACAACCTTGTGTGTGTGGTCATATATTACCTACATCTTACTAAAGAAAAGGCTATCTTTGACTTAATTAAAGATATTTTGGAATCAAGGAACTTTCATCCATTAAGAAAAATTAATTATGAACAACACATTGGAAAAAACTAGCTCTATGAGTGCACAAATAGGGTGGTAATGTGTTTTAGACTATTGCAACTTCCCTAGATGAGTCTACAACTTATTTCTAAGGTATACTACTCAGTAATCTTCACCTACTATGGAATTTCTTTAAAAATCATGACCTTATATACTAAAAATGTTGGTCAAAAAATATTTCTTAGATTTCTATATTAGACCCTATGTGCAAACCATAATCATTTTTAACACCTTAAATATGTGGCTTACTTTTATATGGGATTAAGAGAGAAAGATTTCCAACCCCCTCCCATAGCTGTGGCGGAGGTCGAACGCCCGGGAGGGTGGTAAATTAAGGTGACAATTGGGATTTGAACCCGGGTCCCTTCATGAGGAGACACCGTGCTTGACCACTTGAGGCACTCCTAGTCGGCACGTGGCTTACTTTTATTTAGTAACAACTGATGTAAGTTCTAATATATTCTTCACTTACTTGATTTATTTTAGATTTTCGTATGATAATCCTAGTTATGAGTATTTTGTGTTCTATGGGTCTTTTTCAACTTCTCATATTATACAACACAAACAAACAATTGATGTATGACATATGATCTTACCCTAGTGTGTTAGATCTATTGAATAACTTTTGGAACTTATTTAGGATTTACAAACCCTTAGGATATCTATAGATACACCTCAAGAGTTTTAGTTAACCTTAATTGGTTTTGTTGAGTTTTAAACACTACTTGACTGACTAGTCACTAACACACCAACTAAAAAAAGGTTTCAGTCATTTGTAAACTAATTTCTCATATTTATTTGAGAACTTTCTAGATAGACCTATTAGTTCATATGAATAATTGTTAGTTTGATGGGTGTAAAGGTTTGACTTATAGTGGGGTCCTTGTGTCTTTATTTATAGTCTCTATATTTGGCTAAGTGTTGGTAGGGTCATTTCTCAAACTGACTATTTATTTGTCAAGATAACGAATGAATATAATATAAATGGGCATCAGGGTTTCAATTCGACCCTCACTACTTGATAGTCGGACAGTTCAACCTAGTTGTTAGACCGACCAATCATTAGTCAGCCGACTAGTGCCCTTTTATGTTGAAAACTTGCAAAATAGACAAAAATACAATTTTCACACCACCTATGCCCTTAAATAAGACATATATATTCCAAATTTTATTTTGAAACATTTTAAATTTGTACATGTTGAAATCGTAGTAGATCATGATTTCGGGTTTTGAATGATTCAAGGTAGAAATCATGTTACCAACTATGTAGACTTTTAAACTGGTATGTTTTCTTTCTTTTTCTCATCCAACAAACTTTCTGTCTCCTCTATATCATCTCAGATGAATTTATGTAGATTGCTTGACAAAAGTCATAGTTCTTCATATCAATTACTCTTTTAGAATTACTTGGAATATATTTAGCCCTAGTTTTTCATATCTATTACTCTCTTTATCGTCAATGCCATAGATTTAAGTGTTACATGTTTCTTCAATGCAAATATTTATATGGAGAGTAGGATGGGAGGTTAATGAGATATTTCTTATTGATGTATGTCATACTTTTCCTTTATTTGTAGATTGCTTGATATAAGTCATAGTTCTTCATCTCAATTATTCTTTTATTCTTCCTTGGAATATATTTAGCCCTAGTTTTTCATCTGTATTACTCTCTTCTTCATCATTGTCATATATTTAAGTCTTACATGTTTCTTCAGTGCAAATATTTGTATGGATAGTATGACGGGATGTTAATGAGATATTTTAAAATTGATGTATGTCACACTTCTCTTTTATATGTATTAAAGGAGGATACTATAAGGAAGAGGAACTTAACCATAATGGGCCCAGACAACTAGGCGTACATAACATAATGAACTAAAAAACAATAACACTAACACTCTCTATAAATTTGGAGTATGGATGAAATGCATATCAATATTGTACATAAAATACTCAATTACACTATATAGAAAATATAAAATTAAAAATATATCTCCCTATACATGATTTTAACTCCCCATTCAACATGACTATCTAGAAAACAAAAGATATGTAGGCGCATATTTGATGTTATGTTCTGTAGGATGGAAATACTTGCGATTTGAAAAAGGTCTTCTGAAATGTATATGGAATGAAGAACATCACCATTATTATGTAGCAGATGATCAAAACACCATGATGTCAACATATTCACTAGAAGAAAATGTGTGATTGGAATAAGCACAATCAATACATCCAACTATGTTGTAGTAAATGTATCTTCAGATACATATATGTTGAGGTGATAACGACTATCAAACTTGATTTGTCTAGAGTTTGACTGTCACTAGATTGATGGGAATATAAGACACCATCAACAAACCCATGTAGATCACTAGAAGAACCAACGTGGCACTTTAGAAATAAAAGATCCAACTTTAAGAAGACATGAATTCAAATATTATGGTGATAATAAATCTAGAGGAATTATCAATTATGACGATGTAGTATTTATAGGCTTAACATTGATGAGATTCTAATAAGTACTCAACCATCTTAAGAGATGCAGCAAGACCATCACAAACTCGAACCAAAGCAACCTAGAGGCTAGGAAAAGTGTGGCAAACTTTGTCCCAATGTGAGTAATGATATAACTAAGATACTTCAACTTGCATGGAAGAATAAACAAAGAAAAAATAATAAACCTGTGAGCATATCATGGAATAAACATGAATATGTGAAATGTCATTGGGGAATAGATACACCAATGATGCACTGGAAACGCGAAGAAGCACCATGCCATTGGGAAAGAGATACACTAATGATGGAATGACAGAATGATATTTAGTGAGATTGAAGCACCACAAAAACATTGGTAAGACAGATGTGATGAAGAATAAGAAGCAGGGTATCTTGGACTGATACATATCAACCTTGTCATACTCTTCTCCTCATACTCCCTCTTCATACACACACACTCTCTCTATTTCCTCATACTCTCTCTCTCTCCCCTCTATATCTCTCCCACATCAATTATGAAGTGAATGAGTAGTTGGTATGTAAGATAGGCAATATCCTCATGCAAGTGTACAAGGATGCACACATGAGGGATAGTAGTTGGAGACAAAATTTTCAAAGTATAGGTATAAAAAATTATGTTTCCCCTTTTTTTGTACCTTATAAACTAGGATGGTTTTTTTTCTCTTTACCAATATGTCATAGATATAACCAACAACATGATTCAATGTTGTACGTACAACCAGTAACCTACTACCACTACACAACTATGATCTGAGGCTGTGGCATGGCTGTTGCTATTGCTGGCGGTAGGCTATTAGACTTTTGCGGGTTCCTGATTGTGGTTTGTAGGCATAGAGTGGTTGCAGATTCTATTAGAGGTGTTCTGTTGTGGGCTACTACTGATGGTGGCAGTGGCAATACATCATTATTAGTTTCATGTGACCATTCCCAATGCAGTTGGTGGCCGCTATGTTTCTTCTAGTAGTGATGGTAGCAACGATGGTTGCATTGTGGTTGCCTCTGGTGTCTTTGATGTGGAATAGATCTTTAAGATATTTATCAATTCTACTACAATGTTGTTGATATTTATCGAAAGAGAACATCGTGGTAGAGAACATATTTGCAATGGCTATATATAGGCTTAAGAGAATTGGGGGTGTTGATTTACAAGATGTAGGTGAAAAGGATGTCGAGAAGCAATCACTAGAGAGATACAAAGTAGGAAGGCTGATAAATATTATGGATGGTTTAGGTGGATAGTGCCATCATATAAGTTCAAGAAGATAAATTTATTTAAAAGAAGAGGAGAGGAGATGACCGTGAAGGTGGAGATGATGCCTGGAGGGTAGCCAAGCCATGAAGAGATGGTCACCATTCGTTGGCAGAGGATGTTTCTTTTTCACCCTAGGTTTAGGATCTATGCCCTGATATGATGTGAAAATTAAGATGGCAGTCCAATGAGATAAATTCTTATTGATAGACAGAATAGTCCTCTCCTAATTATTGAAAAGAAGGCAAGTACAAGGAAGGAAAAGTTAATCCTAATGGCCAATCAAACTAGTCACACATAACATAACAAACTAAATAAAAATAACTCTAACAATTAGAAATGAATCAAATGATTGAGGAATCATTTGAGAGATTATGACACTACATGTACGATCATTCGAGCTGAGTGGTTTAATCCTAATTTAAGTGATATGCATACAAAAACTTCATTTAATTACAACTAAGTATTAGATCCTATTACATGCTAATGATTCATGCTTTGTTGGTAAAAATTATTTCTACTTAAATATTTGAAACCTTATTGTTCTATATGTGAGGACCAGTTTTTCCGATCAAACTAAAAGTAATCATTAGGGTAAATTACAAACCTAAACACAACATAAACCTAACAACCATTAAAACTAATAAATTTTCTAAATTAGATGACCCATGTAAAGATTTTGATTACAAGTAATCCTCACAAACCATCATATAAAAGCATACTATATCTCTTATGCATATTCCAAGAGTCTACACCAATGAAACCAAAAGGAACTTATTTATTAATTTCATCAATAAACTAAGGAAACAATCTATCATGTGGATCATTAGCTACCCACCAATTACTCATGAATATGAGAGTACATGGACATTGTAGAATGAAGTAAATTATTTATTTTGAATCTTAATCAATGTGTCCTTTCTTCTACGTCTACGTACCTAAACTATCTAGGTAACCACAAGGGTGTGACCTCTATCCCAATGATGTGATATATCAATTAACAACATTGTAATGGATCCAAGCATATTACAATAAGATATGCTAAAGGAAGATTAATGAAAAGTAAAGTATCTCTACACATGATACAATCATCATTACTGACTATTGTGATCATATACATAATAGATGATGATTCAAATTTGAAGTATGAATAATAAATAATAATTACATGAAACAGAAGAACAAAAACATGTCCAACGTGACTTGTGAAATAAAACCTAAGAAGTTGTACATGACTGAGTTACTTATATTATTAGTGGATCGAGGCATACCACTCAAACTGCCAATTGGTCATTATGATGTTACAACCAACGGTGTGTGAGAACTAAAGAGTTTTGAACACCTTAGATCTCCCAGACCTCATTCAAAGCAAGTCTAAACATAATATAGGTACAAGGACCATGTTTTCTTGAAGGGTTCCGATAAGTTCTTTGAATCAAATTAATGGTTTGTTTGTTTATTTAGTTGATATTATAATTATTTTGAACTGACTACTAAAGTATAATGATATGCCATTATATCATTTTATGGATTATCTTTCATATTAGTAAATCAAAATGGGTTTGATTATTATTTGATGGAGTCTTGAGACATTTCCATACTTTGATCCCTTAAAATATTTGCAACACTTGTTTAGCTATCTTGAGTAGGAGTTTGCCACTTGCTATGTCTCTATTTGGTTTCATGTGGCTGTTCCACAGGTTGCCAGGACTAACGGAAGTAGCAGAAAAGCCTATATAATAAAGAGCAATAATTAATTATTAGAATGGTATTGAGTGTCCATGTTATACTAATTTCTAGAGTGTTTAGTGGGAATTGATGCAATGTTATGCATTATACTTCATTGTAGTTTTGTATAAATATAAAATGAAAAAATGGTTTTGATTATAGATAATTATGTAACTTCATATATATGAATATCAATGTGAATCACCTTCTTCAACAAACACAGATATCTTCACATATAATAGGAACTTTTGGTTTAGATTTAGTGTCTTGTTATCCTTAAGTTCATCCATGGTCATATGTTGAGGTTTTTTTTGTCGTACAAAGATCTAGACACAACTTGTGGGTCTTAGAGATTAAGATGGTTTTCACCTATGGGTTTATTGTAATTATCGTATTAGTGTTTAATCTCATGATATAAAGTCAATCCCTAAGAAGCAGGAATTACCTACAACTAAGAGGTAACCTATAACTAATTTTTAAGTTTATTGTTTGTTTTAAATTGTATAATCATGAGAAATTGCATGTTATATATGTTCTCTTCATTCTCTCATACCAAATGTTAGGCCATCAATTATTTCCTTCCCAAAACATAGTTGGTGTATGATGACGAACTTTAAAATAGTTATCAAAATCATATTAATTTGGGATTAGCAAGCAAAACACATACATGAAGAACCCAATGTTTACCAAACTAGGATGAAAACAAACATGTTGGAGTTATTACAAAGAACAATATTGTGTATTATGTTTACACAGTAAATTTGAATATCATACAATATAATGTACATTTATAAAATAGAATGATCTTTAAAATAGGTTCACATGTACACAAACTCATTGACTCACATATCAACTCTTTGTAAGCTACTTCTGACTCAAAAATCACGATTTTAGTAATAAGAAGATCACATATCTGAAATAATATATGAGATCCCCCCCTATTAGCTAGTTTTCAATTGGAGATTTTTGTTACAATATGAATTTGTTTGATATCATATAAGTTTAATATTTTTTTGCTTTCGTATATTATATATAAAGTAAGATGTGAACATAAGACAAAGCAAGTAATTCATTGTATAGGGAGAGGATGATATTTAACTACATACCAAAGATTGGAATCTAACATCACTTGTGTGCTTTGAGTTCATAAGGAAATTTTTTTAATGTGAATAATGGTCCCATACGTACATATGTCGATAACAGACAAATAGTAGACACATACATGTTGAAATGATGACAGCCTGTGTGATATATTGTTACATGATTTTTATTTTCAAGAGTTTCTTATTATTACAATATTTTTTTTGGCCCAAACATATTAAGAAAAATGTTCTATTATTATTTCCAAACATATATTTAGACATTTAATACATTTGAAAATTATTTCTAGATAAATTCATTCTAGTACATTTGTTATGACAATTTATATTTTAAATTTATTAGATTATGATGTATCTTGAGACGAGTAGATATGTAAGGTGATGCTCAGATGGATCTATTATCAAGATCCTTTGAAGCCAGTGTATTAGATTCATATTCTTTGTGTATACGTAATATGGAATGACTTTTGTAGGTTGGATTGTGAACATGGTTTGATATATGATATTTGTTCATATATGTGTTAGCTTCTTCATTGCACTTTGACATGGTTAAATAATGGTTTTCAAATTTTCCGTCCTAATCATTGGGTTTTGGGAAGATGAAATCCATAATCATATCATTACAAACATTTTTTATCACTTCCCAGCTTCCTCTTGTTCTCAAAAGATGAACCCAAATCATTTGGAATGTTTGACGAAAACAAACAAAGAAGAACGAACTAGAAATATGATAAGTTTTTGCTAGTTCTATTTTAGGTAAGTTTACCCTGGTTTCTTCTTATTAACCCTTTCATGCAGTATTTTCTTCATTGGGAACCCAACCTCATCTTCTTTATTCTTTTCTTTGTCTCTTTCTAACCATAGCAAGGTTGTTTGCTCGAAGTTCTTAATACGGAGGAGTTCAATGGTGGACATTGATTTTTCTTGATAATTTGTGACACAAACCAAGGTTGTGATCGCTCGATTGTATCCAAGCTGATATATGGGGATTGAAATACCTTGTAGCCCATAATTTATCAATTTTTAAACTTGTTAATTATAAAATTAATGCATGCATGTTCTTTAATTGATTCCATAAAAATGGATTCATTAGTTTGAACAAATTTTCTAATATTTTAATGATTTCTGTTACAAATTCTATTTCCAAAAGTGATTCCATATCAGTTAAAATGTACAGATATATTTTCTACAAGTACTCAATCATTATTGGGTGAAATGCATAAGTACTAGAATAATAATGTTTGATGTGATTTTTATAGGATTTGTGGGGTTAGTCTGTTGGGATTTGATCTCTTCGTCTCCTCTTAAGTAAGATTTGGAACCATCTACATTTCTAAATTCAGTTTGATGAAAGTAATCTGATCATGTTAGAAAACACTTCGGAAGGTAAACTTTTCATATTTGGAAGAAATTATTCTATTTGGTTATTCAAAAACAAGTAGCTTGTATATTAATCAAAATATTTTTAAAGCATCATCTCTTGGAGTAATCATCCCCTCTTGGAGTAATTCATATGTTTCTGATGATATTCGACCATTGGAAACACTACTTATTGAATAATTGTCATAATATTTTTTTGGTCAGTCAAAAATTCTGTTGCTTTTTCTATTTTTTTCTACAAATAAGGAGGTAATAATGGAGGGGTAGAGAAAATAAAGTATAAGTCGTGAAGCTGTAAACTCTATCTATACAAGCTTTTCAAAACTGAGAAAAAAATGATACAGTAAGAAGCTAGAAAAACATGAGCAGAAACAACTAGGTCAAAAAGAAACTTTAAGAAGTTTGTAGAGCAATAGTACTCTGGATCACTCTCCATAAAGTTGTAGACAATCTTTCTCTATCTTCATGGTATCTCAGATTCCTCTCCTACCAGACATAGAAGAGAATACTCATACAACAAGTGTTCCACTTCAAATATGAATTTCTAGCGGTTTCATCCAGAGACCTATGATGGGATACAAAAAAGATAGCCTGAGCAAAACATTATAGGTGATCAACATAAGTGCATTCAAAATAAATATTAGAAGTATCTTCATATCCTGATTTACACAAATAGCATCTAGATGCAACACAAATCCCAATCCTCCTGATATAGCCAATTGTAGGCAGCCTGATGTTTACTTCCATTGTAGGTAATGTATTTGGGTTTAAAGCTGTACGAGCTCTATGTTAAAAGATGGGTTTTACCTTTGATTTATTTGATCTGAAGCGGGCCCACAGACGGCTGACATGTGTCCAGAAGACATGCCTCCTCACTTGGCCCTTCTCTTGGACTGATCCGCCCAGCCATCTGTTGGTTTGATCTCGGTGATTTCGATTTAGCCGGCTCTGAACCGCTCATGAGTGTTGTGAAAGATCATCCACAAATTAACCTAGCAGATCTTTGAATTGGAGACTTTCCAAATCCAACTGAAATCAAGAGAGACTTCCTCATGAGACCTAATAGCACTCTGTTATAACCCCAATTTTGGGTTCATTTGGTGAGAAATGTAATTTCTCATATTAAAGATATTTGCACAAATACAATTTTTTTTGAATAAATGAATTTCGTTTACAATAGCCTTGATGATTGTGTTGTGGGCTTTATTGGCTATTGGGCCCAATAAAAAGGAAATAAAGAAAGGAAATTCAATTATTAAATTAGTAATGGATAATTGAGTTTTTGAGAAAAGAATGATGTGGAAACATGTAGAAGGCAAATCCAAAGAGGGATTTCGTGCCTTTTGGGATCCTTGGGTTCCAAGGAGTCCAAAGTTGCAAAGTAAAGGCAATAAGAATAGAAAAGATTAATTAAGTATTTCTTTATTAAGAAAGAAATTGAAAATAATGGTAAAATGTGGAATATAAGTGGAAAAAGGTGGAACTGTTTTATCCTTAGTGGGATTTCATATCCCAAGGTTTCCTAATGTTAAAAGGAATACCAATGAGGAAAATAAAAGAGAAATAAAGAGAAATCCTCAAAAAGAGATTTTTAATAAGAAATAAACAAGATAATGTGAAATAATACATATAGATGCATCTAGAAGGATAATAAGTATCCTTAAAAAGTAATTTCGAAATAATAGAGTTTCTTGGGTTACAAGGAGCCCCAATGAAGGAAAAGAAAGAGAATATACCAATAATACAAAATAAGAGGATAATGTGATGCATAATTGATGAATTTGGTGGCATTGTTAAAAAGGAGGTATATTCCTACTAAAAGAAAATATAATTTCGTGGCCTTTAGATTATAAGTCAAGAACAAAGAGAACAAGAGGGGTAATTTTTGGATTTCTCTTTATGAAGATAGATTCCTTAATAACCAAGTAATACTTATTTCTATAAGGAAGCGTAATACTCCCTAAAAAGGGCCATGCCTTTTTATTGGGTATTAGAATTTTTGTTGAAAAGAAAAAGCATCTTTTTAATCTCTATATACAGATAGTAATGAGTGTTTCTCATACACAAGGGAGAGTGGATCAAGAAAACAAGAGGAGGAGTTAAGGAAAGGAGTATGAGGCGGTGTTGCCTCTCCCTCTGTTGAGTATGAGGCAAGAAACCTATACTCCCTTTCATGAGCCGTTTTCTCTCACCCTTTCCCTCATCTATAGTACCCATTAGGGTTTTTGTTAAGATACATGTATATGTATATATAACCGAATAGAGAGAGTCTGCGAGGGGATCCACAAGAACTTGTAGGGGGTTTGGACCGACGATGGAGGAGTGCAGGACATGAGGGAGCAACTTCTCTCTCTGTTCCAGGATGACAACTGGTGCCACCTACAACTAGATTTCCCAACCTCAACTGATGCTCTCAATCTGCCTCCATCGATCCCAAGCACAACGTCCACGACAGCCGTGCAAGACTGCTGCATGCCGCCAACTGACATCGCTCAATGCTTGAACAACTGGAGTTATATGCGGATGCAACATGCTTGGAGAGAGGATGAACCATGGGCGTCAGTCGGGCTTAACAAGGCGGCGGCGAGGGACCGAGCCCAGCGCTGCACCTTCGGCCACAGCAAGCGTCAACGACATAAACTTGGGCATCGGATATGCAGGCTTCCTCACAAGAGGATGAGCTCCATGGGGCAAGCGATCGAGGGAGAACCTGTGGGTGAAAAATAGAGTTGGGACTGACCAGCTGCGTCAAGGAAAGACGCCTCGCCGCTGGACAGCAGAAGCCGGTGGAGTCCAACACGTACGGATGTGGGATCGCTCGCCCAGAGAGGGGCTACACTGTGTGAGGAAGAAGAACAAAGTCAAATGACTCTTTTACCCCGGATCGCGCGTTCAGGGCTCAAGGGCACCTACTACTTCTGGAAGCCGAATGTTGGTAAGAAAATAATTATAATCTGATCCTGACGTGGCGTTTTTTGGTTGGCCAAAACATAATAATACTTGAAATAATTATAGAAGTTGCTATGATGCTCTGATAAAAATAAGTTCTATATGAAAGTTGCAAAGAAAAATATGAGGAACAATATAGAAATAGTTTGGTAATCTAGTTCTGGCCATTTTGCAAAAGTTCATTCATTTGGTAGAAAAATGTATGAAAAGGTAATTAGAAACCTTAATTGAATACAAAGTGTGAATCTTTGTGGATTAATAGGTTAATTTGAAGAGTATTAACCTATTGATTATTAAGATAGAGTTTTCATCCATTTTGAATGCAAAGTTGGCTAATTTAGGGTTTTACTCTATAAATGGAAGATAATGCGTATAGAAACCCTAATTTAGGGTAAAAGAAGAGAAAAACCTTGTTGATTTTGAAATATGGAAAAAGGTTGCTAAATAATAATCCTAAGACTGTTAGGAGTGTTAAAATGAGAAATTTAAAGGTTTTACAGTTTTGATGAAATTAGGGTTCATAATATTAACAGTGGAGACAAAACCCTAATTTCAAAAGAGAACCCTAATATGGGAATAGAAATCCTAAGGAATAAGATGAAATTGGATAAATTTTGATAAAAGAAAATTTGTATATTTATTTCAGGATTTCTGTGCATAATTGGTTGCTTGTTTGAGATTTCTCTATTTGATTGATTCTGTCTCAAATCTGCAATCACAGGTATGTGGTTACGCTTATGATTATCCCAAGTAGTTTTCCGAGGATTTTAACGATGTTTCCCTCATGGATGAAATAAATTGTTGGATTCTTTTATTTCATGCAAATATAGAGTCACTATGATTATCACTATGATTTTACATATATAACTTGCTAGATCCGGGTCCACCCCTGTGGCTAATCAAGGGCTAAAAAGGATAACCTAGAGTAAGGTCTAGGTTGTCATGAGTTAGAAACTGGGCTACATATGTGTAGTGCCATGAGACTCTTAACTTGCCATGAGTTAATGAGTGGACTATCTACGGGTAGTGCCATGTGACTCAGCCCTAGAAACTGATTCACCTGTTAGGTGAAATCATGAGAGGTATAATGGGTATCTACCTTAAGGGTGGTAGTGTCCAAGTCCACTGCAGGGACAGCACATGGGATAGGGTACACATGGATCGCACAGTTATATTTAAAATGTAAAACTGTTTGTTAAATGGAAATTGGCTGCGATACATTGTTATAAATAACTGCACGATTATTGTTTTCCCCCACATACTAGCTTCGGCTGACCGACGTTTTGTTTGTCGGCGTTTTAGGTACAAAGCCAAAAGGACAAATAGTAAATCGTCTCATTGTGATATACATGAATTAAAATACAAGGAAGATTAGTTAGAGTAGATTTCATAAAGGATAGATGTTTAGAGATCCAAGTTTTCAAAAAGGTATGCAAAATTTTATTTTCTTTCAGCTTTTTAGTTTAGTCTGTTAAAATTCAATAATTGTTCTTGCTTAATTGCCAAATCTTTGATCAGGAAGTTATGGGTACGACTTCAACCTGTCGGTCTCCCTTAATTGGGGGTTACCGGATGGTGGGGTCGTAATATTTGGTATCAGAGCGTAGGTTCCTCACTTAACCATTAATAATTATTAAATTTTACAAACTCCATATAACCCAAGGGAGTTATTAGAGGATTATCCGAAAGACATAGGTGTTTAGAAAAGGATCACGACCGGGGGCTGGCAATATTTTCCTCCACACCGCTAGTCGGAATACGAGGACTCCCGGATCCGTGTGACTGCCTGGCCAAAGACATAGGGTATGAATCGAAATAAGATACATTTAGGACTTTCTCATCTTATTCATCCCTTCTCATCACAAACTCTGATAAGGACCTTAAGGATTAGGGTTTTCTCTCTTCTTCTCACCCTCTTGAGGTACGGGTAAGGTTGATAAGGTCTAAGGAATCCTCCACCAAATTAATGAAAAAGTATGTAAATAAGATGTCATGGACATAAGCTTAATAGATTAAGCGCAAACTAAAGGATAGATACATGCTTAGGTTGTATGACATAAGTTGTCATGCCCTCAGAAGAGACTTGAGGCTATACCTTCTTGTTAGGAGGATAAATAAAGAGAGTTAGTCTTGGAAATAGAGATCTCCATTGCAAGTAGAGACCTAGCACATCCTCTGAGGATGATGTTAACCCTAACCCTAAGTGAAGGTTAGAGAGAGAGATGCCATGATGAGTTAGACCAGGTGTTTGGATGGACATGCTTTGGATGGCGTATGAGCCATGAGAGGTTGGATGACCTAGTACCCTTGGCAACCCAACCCTAGGAAGGGTCGTGCATGTTAGAGTGAAGGCTAACTCCTTCATCGATGAGAACCTAGGAAAACCCTCTGAGCTTATATGAGTATGGCATAATATGCACCCAGAATGTATCAGTAGTGCGAGCAATAGGTTGAAACCCTGGCCATGAAAGTATGATGTATAGCTTGTAAGGTAAGCATATAGATCTATGGATAACCTTGAGCAAACATAAGCTTGATCATAGGCTTCATCAGGTAGGGGTATGCTTTTGAGGTTGATCCTTCATGAATAGAGGACCTCTAATGGTGAGGTTGGTTGTAGGGTTAGCTCTAGAGAGAGAGAGAAGGACCCCAAGGGAGAAGTTTGGAAGCCTATACTCTGAGATATGAGGAAAAGTGGGGAGTTGAGGATGATGTGACCTAAGTGGATGATAATGGTTGCCTCATGCTTGATCCCTGGAGGCTGATGATGTCTTGGTTGCCATTAGAGGAACCAAAACCTAGAGAGAGGACGAGGCTTTTGGCACCTATGTGCCTATGGAATAAGTGTTTACCTTCTGAGAAAGGAAGAAGAAGTTATGTATACCATAGAGTGGTTTAGTAACAAGTTATGAGGCCTTGTACCTTGTTAATTGTCCTTGAGGAGGACTCAACTTTAAAGTGTTGATCGAGGAAAAAGGATGACAGGAAGTGTGTGTCATACCTTATGAATGCCTGATTCGTGGTTAAGAGTTTGAGCGTGCAGTTGGACACCCAAAGGTGAACCTAGGGTTCCTAGGCCTAAGAGGGGAAGCAGTGTAGAGGTAAAGGAAACCCCTTATGTTTAGAGGTATGTTTGATGAACCCCTCACATCTAAGTTATTGACATGGGAAAGTGTGGTCTGCTTGTGCCCTAATAGCTTTCTAGGGTTAAGCATGTGGATGTAAACCTAAGGCATAAGGGTTTTTGTGACCTTTGTTATCAAGAAGTGTAGTTTCCTTCCATCCTAGGAGAGGGACGGTTTATACCAGTTTTGTGGGTTTTGAGGAAACCTAAAGAGGTCTCATAGGATCTTGAGAACTAAGTGAAAAGTACATGGTATGAAAATTGAACCTATAGACCTGTAGATATCCATCTCTAAGTACATGTGGATGTGTTACCATAAAGGTAACTATTAAGGGGCCTGACCAAGGTAGGCGGGTCACCATGACCCCTATGAAAGGATGGATGTCAGCCCATGTATTCAAAGAGAGATGATGAAGTCTTGGGCAAGGTTCTAAGTCAGACATGTACTATAAATGGAGAATCCTAAGTCTATCCTAGGGTCAGCTAGGGATAAGACCGATGGAAGTAGGAGTTGCCTAATTCCATAGTTTCACATGACCATAGGGTCAGGAGGTAACAACTATCATTATCTGAGGGCCATGGGTTAGGAGATTGATCACCTTCATGAATTCATGGGATCCAGAGGGCAGAGGAGTAGGGCACTCTTTGGATGCATGAGGGAAGAGGGATGACCCCAAAAGTGTCGACACCCTATAGACCTAGAGGAGGTGACCAAGGATTGTGTTTGGACCAAGTAGCTTCAGGACTAGTTTTCCGTAGAAGTAACTTTGATATCAAGATGAATGTGATGTAGAGACATAAGTTGCATGTTTCAACTTAGATTTGAAGGTGTACAGGAAATGTGGGATGTACCATCTCTACTCTTGGAACAGGAAGAACTTTGTGTTTGGACGGCCGCCAAATGCTTATTTCCTCTTGTTATGGGAGGGAGAGATAGGACAGTACGCATGCCATACACCAAGGATAAAATATGATGTGAGTTGGAATGTTGCTATGAGGTATGAGGACAGAGAAGATAACATACCCTGGTAAAGTGAATCATACATGGATGGTTTGCAAACACTAAAAGGAATGAGGTAGTCACCTTATGAGGATGTTTTTATCATGAGGTATGAGTCATACAAGGTTGAGTTTGATCACCAAGAAGATGAGGTCAAAGTGTTCTCAATGAAGATAGACTTAGAGTTCAAGATGATAAATGAAATACATGGAAGTGTATGTCTTCAACATTACCTACTAACTAAGGATGTGAAGTGGTAATGGATACTCTGGTTGAGATATAGCTTCCTAGTTTGGCTAGAAGAGGTTGTTAGGCTAACCCTAAGTTTGGAAAGGAGATATGTTTGGATAACGAGATATGTTGAAAAAGTTAATGGTTGTTTAGTTAGCCAGTCTAGTCCTTGATGCAATGAAAGGATGGTGGTAGAACCTCAGATACACTTCTTTGGAAAAGAAGGTGATGAAACCCCGACTAGAAAGGTTTAGGGTTTTTTTTTGAGGTATTGATCTTGAGGAATAATGAAATACAAGAAATCATGATCACCATACACCGTACTATGAAGATAATAAGTGACAGTAGTACTTTAGATGCCTAAGATAAAGTTGCATGTGGTACATGGCCATGCAAGCCGAGGGAGAAGGACGAACACCAGATACCCAGTGCAATGATATAAAGGATAAAGAATCTCTAAATGAGAAAGGGAGTTCATCACTATGTATGTTGTACGTCTCCCCTAGAGCAAGGAAGGTTGAGATGCAATATGGGGTATGGTAGACCGTCTTACCCAGACGACATGAGAAAGAAAGAGTTTTGTCAAGGGACAAATCTAGTTGAACTACCTATGAGAGAGATGGTTCAACTACACCATGAGGTGAGTTCAAAAGTTCTTGAGTATAACTTAAGGTTCACTTCCATAAGGTGGAAGTAGGTACATGAATAACGCGATGATCACACAATTTATCACCCCTAACTAATGGTTAGTATGATCCAGACTAAAAAGGGTCTGATGAGAGTATGTGTGCTCGTTCAAGGTGGTATCTAGAGATAGTTCTTGTCCTATGAAAGACATAATGATAACCACCATAGCCAGTATCAGGAATTTAAAGAAGCCCTGTAAGAGAGGTTGTGTCGATCACCACTTCAGTAAGGTGATGTTTGTGAAAGGACCACATGATAATTAGAAAAGGACCACAGCGTGTGTAGATGAAGTCGCTTTGATCGTGCAATGTCTGAAAGGAGCCTAGGGATGACAGGAGTCGTGAGAGGATGCAATGTAGACTAACATGCAGTTCACTGTGGGAGAATATGTGACATGAAAATCTGACCCCTCTAAGTTACAGCTAAAAGAGCTAAGTCCCCGGTGCATGGGTTCATTTGAGATGGATTGGTGGAGAAGGTTAAGTTTGATCTTACCCCTCAGGAGAAAGAAATGTGTGATGAGTTCCATCTGTCCAATTTAGAGCACTATGTGAGGTACCCCGACCATGTGTTGAGCAATGAACCTAGTGAGCCCCAAGGGAGGCTGAAATGGCCCAAGTAACCTATGCAGTTTATAGACGCAAGGATGAAAGAACTCAGAGAAAATAATATGTGATGATAAAGGTTCTTTGGTAGCGCCATGAGTACGGTAAAGCCACATAGGGGCCAATGATGGACATGGAAAAGTCTTATCCTGAAT
The DNA here is from genome assembly GCA_963693085.1 of Alisma plantago-aquatica. Classification (NCBI taxonomy): domain Eukaryota; kingdom Viridiplantae; phylum Streptophyta; class Magnoliopsida; order Alismatales; family Alismataceae; genus Alisma; species Alisma plantago-aquatica. The sequence goes on along the minus strand of OY856412.1, from coordinate 1,270,059,507 downwards.
TGTTTATTTGCTAGATAAGAATTTTGAGGACAAAATTCCTATAAGAGGGGAAGGATGTTATAATCCCAATTTTTGGGTTCATTTGGTGAGAAATGTAATTTCTCATATTAAAGATATTTGAACAAATACAATTTGTTTTGAATAAATGAATTTCGTTTACAATAGCCTTGATGATTGTGTTGTGGGCTTTATTGGCTATTAAGCCCAATAACAAGGAAATAAAGAAAGGAAATTCAATTATTAAATTAGTAATGGATAATTGAGTTTTTGAGAAAAGAATGATGTGGAAACCTCTAGAAGGCAAATCCGAAGAGGTATTTTGTGCCTCTTCGGTTCCTTGGGTTCCAAGGAGTCCAAAGTTGCAAAGAAAAGGCAATAAGAAAAGAAAAGATTAATTAAGTATTTCTTTATTAAGAAAGAAATTGAAAATAATGGTAAAATGTGGAAAATAAGTGGAGAAAAGTGGAATTGAGCTATCCTTAGTGGGATTTCGTATCCCAAGGTTTCCTAATGTTAAAAGGAATACCAATGAGCAAAATAAAAGAGAAAATCCTCAAAAAGAGACATTTCAATAAGAAATAAACAAGATAATGTGAAACAATGCATACAGATGCATCTAGAAGGATAATAAGTATCCTTAAAAAGTAATTTCAAAATAATAGAGTTTCTTGGGGTACAAGGAGCCCCAATGAAGGAAAAGAAAGAGAATATACCAATAATACAAAATAAGAGGATAATGTGATGCGTAATTAATGAATTTGGTGACATTGTTAAAAAGGAGGTATTTTCCTACTAAAAGAAAATATAATTTCGTGGCCTTTAGATTATAAGTCAAGAACAAAGAGAACAAGAGGGGTAATTTTTGGATTTCTCTTTATCAAGAGAGATTCCTTAATAACTAAGAAATACTAATTTATATAAGGAAGCGTAATACTCCCTAAAAAGGGCCATGCCTTTTTATTGGGTATTAGAATTTTTGTTGAAAAGAAAAGGCATCTTTTTAATCTCTATATAAAGATAGTAATGAGTGTTTCTCGTACACAAGGGAGAGTGGATCAAGAAAACAAGAGGAGGAGTTAAGGAAAGGAGTATGAGGTGGTGTTGCCTCTCCCTGCGTTGAGTATGAGGCAAGAAACCTATACTTCCTTTCATGAGTCGTTTCCTCTCACCCTTTCGCTCATCCATAGGACCCATTAGGGTTTTTTTAAGATACAAGTATATGTATATATAACCGAATAGAGAGAGTCTGCGAGGGGATCCGCAAGAACTTATGGGGGGTTTGGACCGACGATGGAGGAGTGGAGGACACGAGGGAGAAACCTCTCACTCTATTCTAGGATGACGACTGGTGCCACCTACAACCAGATTTCCCGACCTCAATCGATGCTCTCAATCGGCTTCCATTGATCCCAAGCACAACGTCCACGACAGCCGCGCACGGCTGCTGCATGCCGCCAACTAACACCGTGTAATTCTTGAACAACTAGAGTTATATGTAGATGCAGCATGCTTGGAGCGAAGAGGAACCACGGGCGTCAGTCGGGCTAAACAGGTAAGCGGTGAGGGACTGAGCCCAGCGTTGCACCTTCGGCCGCAGCAAGCGTCAACGAAAGAAACCTGGGCATCGGATGTGCAGGCTTCCTCGCAAGAGGATGAGCTCCACGGGGCAAGCGATTGAGGGAGAACCCGTGGGGGAGAAATGGAGTTGGGATTGACCATCTGCGTCAAGGAAAGATGCCTCGCCGCTGGGCAGCAGAAGCTGGCGAAGTCCAACACGTATCGACGCGAGATCGCTCGCCCAGAGAGGGGCTACCCTGCGCGAGGAAGAAGAATAGAGTCAAATGAATCTTTTACCCTAGCTCACACGTTCAGGGCTTAAGGGCACCTACCACTTCTGGCAATCGAATTTTGGTAAGCAAATAATTATAATCTGATCCTGACGTGGCGCTTTTTGGTTGGCCAAAACATAATAATACTTGAAATAATTATAGAAGTTGCTATGATGCTCTGATAAAAATAAGTTATATATGAAAGTTGCATAGAAAAATACGAGGAACAAGATAAAAATAGTTTGGTAATCTAGTTCTGGCCGTTTTGCAAAAGTTCATTCATTTGGTAGAAAAATGTATTAAAAGGTAATTAGAAACCTTAATTGAATACAAAGGGTGAATCTTTGTGGATTAATAGGTTAATTTGAAGAGTATTAACCTATTGATTATTAAGATAGAGTTTTCATCCATTTTGAATGCAAAGTTGGCTAATTTAGGGTTTTACTCTATAAATGGAAGATAATGCATATAGAAACCCAAATTTAGGGTAAAAGAAGAGAAAAACCTAGTTGATTTCGAAATATGGAAAAAGGTTGCTAAATAATTATCCTAAGACTGTTAGGAGTTTAAAATGAGAAATTTAAAGGTTTTATAGTTTTGATGAAATTGGGGTTCATAATATTAAAAGTGGAGACAAAAACCCTAATTTCAAAAGAGAACCCTAAAATGGGAAAAGAAATCATAAGGAATAAGATGAAATTGGATAAATTTTGATAAAAGAAAATTTGTATATTTATTTCAGGATTTCTGTGCGTAATTGGTTGCTTGGTTGAGATTTCTCTATTTGAATGATTCTGTCTCAAATCTGCAATCACAGGTATGTCGTTACGCTTATGATTATCCCGACTAGTTTTTCGAGGATTTTAACGACGTTTCCCTCATGGATGAAATAAATTGTTGGATGCTTTTATTTCATGCAAATATAGAATGACTATGATTATCACTATGATTATACATATATAACTGGCCAGATCCGGGTCCACCCCTGTGGCTATGCAAGGGCTAAAAAGGATAACCTAGAGTAAGGTCTAGGTTGTCATGAGTTAGAAACTAGACTACACATGTGTAGTTCCATGAGACTCTTAGCTTGCCATGAGTTAAGGAGTGGGCTATCTACGGGTAGTGCCATGTGACTTAGCCCTAGAAACTGATTCACCTGTTAGGTGAAATCATGAGGGGTATAATGGGAATCTACCTTAAGGGTGGTAGTGTCCAAGTCCACTACAGAGACAACACAGGGGATAGGGTACACATGGATTGCACAGTTATATTTAAAACGTAAAGTTGTTTGTTAAATGGAAATTGGCTGCAATACATTGTTATAAATAATTGCACAATTATCGTTTTCCCCCACATACCAACTTTGGCTGACCGACTTTTTGTTTGTCGGCGTTTTAGGTACAAAGCCAAAAGGACAAACAATAAATCGTCACATTGTGATATACATGAATTAAAATGCAAGGAGGATTAGTTAGAGTAGATTTCATAAAGGATAGAAGTTTAGAGATCCAAGTTTTGAAAAAGGTATGCAAAAGTTTATTTTCTTACAGCTTTTCAGTTTAGTCTGTTAAAATTCAATAATTGTTTTTGGTTAATTGCCGAACCTTTGATCCGAAAGTTATGGGTGCGGCTTCGACCTCTCGGTCTCCCTTAATTGGGGGTTACCAGAAGGTGGGGTCGTAACACACTCCATATAGTCTTCAAATTAGGACTTTGTTCCTCAAGGAAAAGAACACTATCTTGATTACCATAGGGCTTAGAGAAATTAGAGATGACATTTAGAAGATTTATATTGAGTCGGTTGATAAGGATTTTCCAATCATAATCTTTAACAATAGAGCTCACCTTACAATCTTTAGGGAAACCAAGCTTAAGAATACTATCTCTACCCACAACATCATATAAAAAGTTATGGTCAACCCAAGGGTCTAACCATAAGAAAATAGAATTAGTATCTCTAGTAGAGAATTTGATATACTTCTTGAGAGACTCTCAACATTTAAGATTTTTTCTAAAAGCCCTGGATATACCAAAAGAAACTTTCATAGACAAGAAAGACTTGGTAGATAAGTGCCTTTCGGCAATCCATTTAACCCACAAAGAGTCCTTTTGTATAGCTATATCCTAAGCATTTAGAAGCATAAAGTAGACAAAAAATCTCGTGTTTTCTTAATATTTAAACCTCGGTCAAATACATGCCAAGTAACACATTCCCAACTGACCAAGTGAAGGTGTAACTTATCATCATTACCCCACAATAAACCTCTGCACATTCTATCAATTTCATTCTGGACAGAAATAGGAAGATGGAAAGAACCCATCCAATACAAGGGTATAACCGATAAAGTCAATCTTATTAACTCATCTCTTCCAGATAAGGAAAGAAACCTAGACTTCCAACCTTCTAACTTCTTCCTGATCCGATCCAATAAAGGTTCATAGTCTACCTTTGACTTTTTTCCAACAAAATGTGGCAATCCCAAATATTTGGAAGGTAGCTTCCCTACTTTGAAACCATAAATATCAATAAGATGTAGCTTTGGAGCCGATTTTCTGAAGTAGATTTCACCTTTCTCTACATTAATATATAGACTAGAGAGCTTTGCAAACCGATTGCATAAAGAAAAAATATTCGAAAATTTCTTTGAATTAGCTTCAGCAAACACCATCGAGTCATCATCAAAGATGAGTTGTCAGGCATTTAGGTTCCTTGATGCAACTATAGGGTCAATCTTTTTATTTGATGTAAACCTAAGGCATAAGGGTGTTTGTGACCTTTGTTATCAAGAAGTGTAGTTTCCTTCCATCCTGGGAGAGGGACCCTTTGGTAGGGTTTATACCAGTTTTCTCGGTTTTGACGAAACCTAAAGAGGTCTCATAGGATCTTGAGAACTAAGTGAAAAGTACATGGTATGAAAATTGAACCTATAGACCCGTAGATATCCATCTCTAAGTACATGTGGATGTGTTACCATAAAGGTAACTATTAAGGGGCCTGACCAAGGTAGGCGGGTCACCATGACCCCTATGAAAGGATGGATGTCAGCCCATGTATTCAAAGAGAGATGATGAAGGCTTGGGCAACGTTCTAAGTCAGACATGTACTATAAATGGAGAATCCTAAGTATATCCTAGGGTCAGCTAGGGATAAGACCGATGGAAGTAGGAGTTGCCTAATTCCATAGTTTCACATGACCATAAGGTCAGGAGGTAACAACTATCATTATCTGAGGGCCATGGGTTAGGAGATTGATCACCTTCATGAATTCATGGGATCCAGAGGGCAGAGGAGTAGGGCACTCTTTGGATGCATGAGGGAAGAGGGATGACCCCAAAAGTGTCGACACCCTATAGACCTAGAGGAGGTGACCAAGGATTGTATTTGGACCAAGTAGCTTCAAGACTAGTTTTCCGTAGAAGTAACTTTGATATCAAGATGAATGTGATGTAGAGACATAAGTTGCATGTTTCAACTTAGATTTGAAGGTGTACAGGAAATGTGGGATGTACCATCTCTACTCTTGGAACAGGAAGAACTTTGTGTTTGGACGGCCGTCAAATGCTTATTTCCTCTTGTTATGGGAGGGAGAGATAGGACAGTACGCATGCCATACACCAAGGATAAAATATGATGTGAGTTGGAATGTTGCTATGAGGTATGAGGATAGAGAAGATAACATACCCTGGTAAAGTGAATGATACATGGATGGTTTGCAAACACTAAGAGGAACGAGGTAGTCACCTTATGAGGATGTTTTTATCATGAGGTATGAGTCATACAAGGTTGAGTTTGATCACCAAGAAGATGAGGTCAAAGTGTTCTCAATGAAGATAGACTTAGAGTTCAAGATGATAAATGAAATACATGGAAGTGTATGTCTTCAACATTACCTACTAACTAAGGATGTGAAGTGGTAATGGATACTCTGGTTGAGATATAGCTTCCTAGTTTGGCTAGAAGAGGTTGTTAGGCTAACCCTAAGTTTGGAAAGGATATATGTTTGGATAACGAGATATGTTGAAAAAGTTAATGGTTGTTTAGTTAGCCAGTCTAGTCCTTGATGCAATGAAAGGATGGTGGTAGAACCTCAGATACACTTCTTTGGAAAAGAAGGTGATGAAACCCCTACTAGAAAGGTTTAGGGTTTTTTTTTGAGGTATTGATCTTGAGGAATAATGAAATACAAGAAATCATGATCACCATACACCGTACTACGAAGATAATAAGTGACAGTAGTACTTTAGATGCCTAAGATAAAGTTGCATGTGGTATATGGCCATGCAAGCCGAGGGAGAAGGACGGACACCAGATACCCAGTGCAATGATATAAAGGATAAAGAATCTCTAAATGACAAAGGGAGTTCATCACTATGGATGTTGTAAGTTTCCCTTAGAGCAAGGAAGGTTGAGATGCAATATGGGGTATGGTAGACCGTCTTACCCAGGCGACATGAGAAAGAAAGAGTTCTATCAAGGGACATATCTGGTTGAACTACCTATGAGAGAGATGGTTCAACTACACCATGAGGTGAGTTCAAAAGTTCTTGAGTATAACTTAAGGTTCACTTCCATAAGGTGGAAGTAGGTACATGAAGAACGCAATGATACCACAGTTTATCACCCCTAACTAATGGTTAGTATGATCCAGACTAAAAAGGGTCTGATGAGAGTATGTGTGCTCGTTCAAGGTGGTATCTAGAGATAGTTCTTGTCCTATGAAAGACATAATTATAACCACCATAGCCAGTATCGGGAATTTAATGAAGCCCTGTAAGAGAGGTTGTGTCGATCACCACTTCAGTAAGGTGATGTTGGTGAAAGGACCACATGATGGTTAGAAAAGGACCACAGCGTGTGTAGATGAAGTCGCTTTGATCGTGCAATGGCTGAAAGGAGCCTAGGGATGACAGGAGTCGTGAGCGGATGCAAAGTAGACTAACATGCAGTTCACTGTGGGAGAATATGTGACATGAAAATCCGACCCCTCTAAGTTACAGCTAAAAGAGCTAAGTCCCCGGTGCATGGGTTCATTTGAGATGGATTGGTGGAGAAGGTTAAGTTTGATCTTACCCCTCAGGAGAAAGAAATGTGTGATGAGTTCCATGTGTCCAATTTAGAGCACTATGTGAGGTACCCCGACCATGTGCTGAGCAATGAACCTAGTGAGCCCCAAGGGAGGCTAAAATGGCCCGAGTAACCTGTGCAGTTTATAGACGCAAGGATGAAAGAACTCAGAGAAAATAATATGTGATGATAAAGGTTCTTTGGTAGCGCCATGAGTACGGTAAAGCCACATAGGGGCCAATGATGGACATGGAAAAGTCTTATCCTGAATTATTTATTTGCTAGATAATAATTTTGAGGACCAAATTCCTATAAGAGGGGAAGGATGTTATAATCCCAATTTTTGGGTTCATTTGGTGAGAAATGTAATTTCTCATATTAAAGATATTTGAACAAATACAATTTGTTTTGAATAAATGAATTTCATTTACAATAGCCTTGATGATTGTGTTTTGGGCTTTATTGGCTATTGGGCCCAATAACAAGGAAATAAAGAAAGGAAATTCAATTATTAAATTAGTAATGGATAATTGAGTTTTTGAGAAAAGAATGATGTGGAAACCTCTAGAAGGTAAATCCAAAGAGGTATTTCGTGCCTCTTCGGTTCCTTGGGTTCCAAGGAGTCCAAAGTAGCAAAGAAAAGGCAATAAGAAAAGAAAAGATTAATTAAGTATTTCTTTATTAAGAAAGAAATTGAAAATAATGGTAAAATGTGGAAAATAACTGGAAAAAAGTGGAATTGAGTTATCCTTAGTGGGATTTCGTATCCCAAGGTTTCCTAATGTTAAAAGGAATACCAATGAGGAAAATAAAAGAGAAAATCCTCAAAAAGAGATATTTTAATAAGAAATAAACAAGATAATGTGAAACAATGCATATAGATACATCTAGAAGGATAATAAGTATCCTTAAAAGGTAATTTCGAAATAATAGAGTTTCTTGGGGTACAAGGAGCCCCAATGAAGGAAAAGAAATAAAATATACCAATAATACAAAATAAGAGGATAATGTGATGCATAATTAATGAATTTGGTGACATTGTTAAAAAGGAGGTATTTTCCTACTAAAAGAAAATATAATTTCGTGGCCTTTAGATTATAAGTCAAGAACAAAGAGAACAAGAGGGGTAATTTTTGGATTTCTCTTTATCAAGAGAGATTCCTTAATAACTAAGAAATACTAATTTATATAAGGAAGCGTAATACTCCCTAAAAAGCGCCTTGCCTTTTTATTGGGTATTAGAATTTTTGTTGAAAAGAAAAGGCATCTTTTTAATCTCTATATAAAGATAGTAATGAGTGTTTCTCGTACACAAGGGAGAGTGGATCAAGAAAACAAGAGGAGTAGTTAAGGAGAGGAGTATGAGGTGATGTTGCCTCTCCCTGCGTTGAGTATGAGGCAAGAAACCTATACTCCCTTTCATGAGCCGTTTCCTCTCACCCTTTCGCTCATCCATAGCACCCATTAGGATTTTTTTAAGATACATGTATATGTATATATAACCCAATAGAGAGAGTCTGCGAGGGGATCCGCAAGAACTTATGGGGGGTTTGGATCGACGACGGAGGAGTGGAGGACACGAGGGAGAAACCTCTCACTCTATTCCAGGATGATGACTGGTGCCACCTACAACCAGATTTCCCGACCTCAATCGATGCTCTCAATCCGCTTCCATTGATCCCAAGCACAACGTCCACGACAGCCGCGCACGGCTGCTGCATGCCGCCAACTAACACCGTGTAACTCTTGAACAACTAGAGTTATATGTAGATGCAGCATGCTTGGAGGGAGGAGGAACCACGGGCGTCTGTCGGGCTAAACATGTAAGCGGTGAGGGACTGAGCCCAGTGCTGCTCCTTCGGCCGCAGCAAGCGTCAACGACAGAAACCTGGGCATCGGATGTGCAGGCTTCCTCATAAGAGGATGAGCTCCACGGGGCAAGCGATTGAGGGAGAACCCGTGGGGGAGAAATGGAGTTGGGACTGACCATCTGCGTCAAGGAAAGATGCCTCGCCGCTGGGCAGCAAAAGCTGGCGGAGTCCAACACGTATGGACGCGAGATCGCTCGCCCAGAGAGGGGCTACCCTGCGCGAGGAAGAAGAATAGAGTCAAATGACTCTTTTACCCCAGCTCACGCGTTCAGGGCTTAAGGGCACCTACGACTTCTGGCAGTTGAATTTTGGTAAGCAAATAATTATAATCTGATCCTGACGTGGCGCTTTTTGGTTGGCCAAAACATAATAATACTTGAAATAATTATAGAAGTTGCTATGATGCTCTGATAAAAATAAGTTATATATGAAAGTTGCATAGAAAAATACGAGGAACAAGATAAAAATAGTTTGGTAATCTAGTTCTGGCCATTTTGCAAAAGTTCATTCATTTGGTAGAAAAATGTATTAAAAGGTAATTAGAAACCTTAATTGAATACAAAGGGTGAATGTTTGTGGATTAATAGGTTAATTGGAAGAGTATTAACCTATTCATTATTAAGATAGAGTTTTCATCCATTTTGAATGTAAATTTGGCTAATTTAGGGTTTTACTCTATAAATGGAAGATAATGCATATAGAAACCCAAATTTAGGGTAAAAGAAGAGAAAAACCTTGTTGATTTCGAAATATGGAAAAAGGTTGCTAAATAATTATCTTAAGACTGTTAGGAGTGTTAAAATGAGAAATTTAAAGGTTTTATAGTTTTGATGAAATTGGGGTTCATAATATTAAAAGTGGAGACAAAAACCCTAATTTCAAAAGAGAACCCTAAAATGGGAAACGAAATCATATTTATTTCAAGATTTGTATATTTATTTCAAGATTTCTGTGCGTAAAATTTGTATATTTATTTCAAGATTTCTGTGCGTAATTGGTTGCTTGGTTGAGATTTCTCTATTTGAATGATTCTGTCTCAAATCTGCAATCACAGGTATGTCGTTACGCTTATGATTATCCCGACTAGTTTTTCGAGGATTTTAACGATGTTTCCCTCATGGATGAAATAAATTGTTGGATGCTTTTATTTCCTGCAAATATAGAATGACTATGATTATCACTATGATTATACATATATAACTGGCCAGATCCGGGTCCACCCCTGTGGCTATGCAAGGGCTAAAAAGGATAACCTAGAGTAAGGTCTAGGCTGTCATGAGTTAGAAACTGGACTACACATGTGTAGTTCCATGAGACTCTTAGTTTGCCATGAGTTAAGGAGTGGGCTATCTACGGGTAGTGCCATGTGACTCAGCCCTAGAAACTGATTCACCTGTTAGGTGAAATCATGAGGGGTATAATGGGAATCTACCTTAAGGGTGGTAGTGTCCAAGTCCACTACAGGGACAACACAGGGGATAGGGTACACATGGATTGCACAGTTATATTTAAAACGTAAAGTTGTTTGTTAAATGGAAATTGGCTGCAATATATTGTTATAAATAATTGCACAATTATTGTTTTCCCCCACATACCAACTTTGGCTGACCGACTTTTTGTTTGTCGGCGTTTTAGGTACAAAGCCAAAAGGACAAACAATAAATCGTCACATTGTGATATACATGAATTAAAATGCAAGGAGGATTAGTTAGAGTAGATTTCATAAAGGATAGCAGTTTAGAGATCCAAGTTTTGAAAAAGGTATGCAAGAGTTTATTTTCTTACAGCTTTTCAGTTTAGTCTGTTAAAATTCAATAATTGTTTTTAGTTAATTGCTGAACCTTTGATCCGAAAGTTATGGGTGCGGCTTTGACCTCTCGGTCTCCCTTAATTGGGGGTTACCGGAAGGTGGGGTCGTAACACACTCCATATTTTCTTCAAATTAAGACTTTGTTCCTCAAGGAAAGGAACACTATCTTGATTACCAGAGGGCTTAGAGAAATTAGAGAAGACATTTAGAAGATTTATATTGAGTCGGTTGATAAGGATTTTCCAATCATAATCTTTAACAATAGAGCTCACCTTACAATCTTGAGGGAAACCAAGCTTAAGAATACTATCTCTACCCACAACATCATATAAAAAGTTATGGTCAACCCAAGGGTCTAACCATAAGAAAATAGAATTAGTATCTCTAGTAGAGAATTTGATATACTTCTTGAGAGACTCTCAACATTTAAGATTTTTTCTAAAAGCCCTGGATATACCAAAAGAAACTTTCATAGACAAGAAAGACTTAGTAGATAAGTGCCTTTTGGAAATCCATTTAACCCACAAAGAGTCCTTTTGTATAGCTATATCCTAAGCATTTAGATGCATAAAGTAGACAAAAAATCTCATGTTTTCTTAATATTTAAACCTCCTTCAAATACATGCCAAGTAACACATTCCCAACTGACCAAGTGAAGGTGTAACTTATCATCATTACCCAACAATAAACCTCTGCACATTCTATCAATTTCATTCTAGACAGAAATAGGAAGATGGAAAGAACCCATCCAATACAAGGGCATAACCGATAAAGTCAATCTTATTAACTCATCTCTTCCAGCTATGGAAAGAAACCTAGACTTCCAACCTTCTAACTTCTTCCTGATCTGATCCAATAAAGGTTCATAGTCTACCTTTGACTTTTTTCCAACAAAATGTGGCAATCCCAAATATTTGGAAGATAGCTTCCCTACTTTGAAACCATAAATATCAATAAGATGTAGCTTTGGAGCCGATTTTCTGAAGTAGATTTCACCTTTCTCTACATTAATATATAGACTAGAGAGCTTTGCAAACTGATTGCATAAAGAAAAAATATTAAAAAAATTCTTTGAATTAGCTTCAGCAAACACCATCGAGTCATCATCAAAGATGAGTTGTCAGGCATTTAGGTTCTTTGATGCAACTATAGGGTCAATCTTTTTATTTTGAATAGCCTCCTTCATTAACACAAAAAACCCCTCATTATAATGAAAAAAAGGGAAAGGGCTGCCAGGTCCCCTTGCCTAATACCATTAGAAGGTTTAAAGGCATCGGTAAGCTCATTGTTCACAAGAAGTTGATATGAGGTAGAGCAAAAAATCCCATTTATCCAACCAATCCAAGTAGAAGGAAAATTCATTTTGTAAAGCACAACAAGCGAAAAGCCTCATTTAACGAAGTCATATGGTTTTGAAATATCCAATTTAGTATACATTTTGTTGTCTGAGTTTGCCTTGCTAAAGTCGTGAATGATCTCATTTGATAAGAGAGTAGCATCCTTGATGTTTCTCCCTCTAACAAATCACATTGATTCTCACTAATAATACATGGCATAACAACTTGCAATTTGTTTGCTAGTATTTTAGAAATAATTTTGTAAATCAAATTACATAAACAAATGATCACCAATTTTTAGTTCATTTGAGTTAGCTCCTTTAGGAATAAGCGTTAAGAAAGTATTATTTGCTTCTTTAAGAAGTTTACCATTCTTGGAAAACTCTTGAATCGCAAGGCTAACATCGGTACCAATAATATGCCAAGACTTTTGAATAAAAAGAGCATTATAACCATCAGGCCCATGGGTTTTCTCAACCTTAAGGTTCTTAATCACGTCATCAATTTCCACCTGAGAGATAGGAGCAGTTAAGGAGAGCCTCTGATCAAAACTAGGGGTAGGACCCCTCCATTTGAACCCCACAAGACCAATAGACTTCTCACCTTTGTTAAAAAGACTGTTGTAATATTGGAAAATATGATTCTTGATATCATGAGGTTCATTCAGAACACGGTCTTGCAGAGCAAGCTTTCTAATTTGGTTCCTTTGTCTTCTAGTTTTAAAAGACACATAGGAAAACTTTGAATTTCTATCCCCTTCTCGAAGCCATTGCACCCTTGATTTCTGTTTGAGCAATAATTCTTCATTCAATTCAAGTTCTTTAAGATCCTACCTCAAAATATTTGCTTCAGAGATAAGACTTGGATCAAAAGGAGAAAGGTCAGCTCGTTCCTGAGCACATAGAGCTTTGGCTTTCAAAATCTTGACTTTGTCAAAAACATCACAATAAATAGATTGATTCCATGTCTTGAGTTTATCTTTGACATTTACAAGCCTTCTGTAAAACTTGTAGATAGAGAAACCTTCGATCAGAATTTCCCAATCCTACTTAACAATCTCCAGGAAATACTCATGAGTAGAAAAAGAGTTAATGAAACGAAAAGGAGTCTGAGCTTTCTTTGATTACCCATATCAATAGACATAATTATATGGTCACTAAGAGATAGAGCAACCATGAAATCAGGTATATTGTCTAGAAGGAAATAATGATAAAAGACTCTATCAATTTTCGAGGTTATAAAGTCATCAGCTTCTTGATGGTTATCCCAGGTGAAATATGAACCTTTCAGATCAAATTCAAAGAGACCACATACTTAAATACATTCATTAAATTCAAGAATTGACTTCTTAGTAGGCGGTAATTTTCCTTCCTTCTCAAAATTTAACCTAATAGAGTTGAAATCCCCAACAATCCATCGAGGAAAATCAGCAAAAGAGTTATTGAGCTTGATTGTTTCCCACAAGGAATACCTATCATTATCATACGAATGACCGTAAACAATAGTAAAACATAATTCTTTCTCACCTGAGGTGATCCTAACATGTATAGTGTGATCAGTCTCTTCATTGACATCGATATCATATTCAAGATTTCTCCAGAGAATAAAAATATGACCCAAAGGATGAGAACTATGATTGAAAATATACTGATATTCAGGGAAATATCTTTCCATAAAGTTAACAACTTCTTCTTTCGAATTTTTGTTTCCAGAAGAACCACAATATCACCCCACCCTCGGTAACTCCTCCTTGACACTTTTACTTTATTATTTAGTCCCCTTACGTTCCAAGAGAAGATCTTCAGAACAGAGATCATTTTTCTTTGGCCGTTGAGCTGTCAGCCGTAGCAATAGAGACTACGATCATCCGGTATGTTCACATGAAAAAAAAAATAGAGTTAAATATTCTATGAGAAGTCCCAGATAAAACCTTCGGCACAACTAGGGGAGGGGAAGAAGTAGAGCCGTTAAGATTTCCAAACTCTTTATCTGGCATAATATTTCGTATAAGATAAATGATGGGTTTTAAGTTTGAAAATGATTTTTCGTACCTACTGTATGTGAAAGGGGAACGGTATAACCACCTCTTCTAGTCTTTACGTTTTGTGTGAGAAGGTTACTATTCAAACTAAATTGTAGGTTTTTAATAACTTACACAATCATGAGTTGTAAACAATATAAATAATTTCCTATAGTAAGTAGGGAACACGTTTCCATTTTAAAACAAAGTAGGGAAATATTGCTGTGACACGGAGTTCAAATCCAACGAAAAATCTACACTACTCTATAGTGAATTTATAATAGAGAAATTAAGATAATATTAAAATCGAATGATGTCATATGAATTATATTGTAACTTGTAAACAATTAAGTGAATTGAAAATTATGGTGTTGACTTGTATCATTCATATTTTTGTAGGATTAAGTATAATTTGGTTACAACAGATTATTTCAATTGTTAACTTTTCTCAGAAAGGATAGTTATTTTAGTCAATTGGATCATCTTATTTCAGTTAATCGGTTAATGCTTAAATCGTCGGCAATTTTTTTGTTTAGCTAACTGATTTAACCTATTAGTTATATTTTCTACACAAAATTTGATGGTACACATACATTTCTACATAGTTGTAGGATGGTTTCAATAAAATCCCATTTGCCAAGTTAGCAACTTTTACGAATTCTCTAATCTTTATACTTATATACAATGCTACCAAAAGAAAATGAGTGATCATTACTTTATACATACTTTCGACCATTACTAAGAAGTAAGTATTAATTTGGTTGATAAATCTACCAATGAAATTAACCGGACAAACCAACTCTTTTTTAGGTTATTAGTTAATATATAAATTTATTAATGATTAGTTGAACTGAATTAGCCGTTAACCAACTGCATACCACTATGTTTAGGCATCGTCTCAATTGTTACGGATGGAGGACTACAACGGCTTTACAACCACCTCAAGTTTTCCTGGTCCAAGTCGTCTAATATTGCGCTTTGGGTTTGCCGGCCATTTTTTACATCAGATGAAGAACTCTGATTCCGCTTGGCAGAGACGACCAGTATAGTATTGATTGTAGTTATACGTTATAACTTTTTTTTTTGAAAAGGGGACGGGAAACCCTATAGGTGGGCTCTCCGAAAAACTACTATTCGCCAATTAAATCAAGGTTCACAACCGATAACAAGTTCAAAGGGAAAGATTGAGATAAAGAAAAACTAGCTACTTGGCTTCTACGAGCTATGTTGGCTACTTCATGAGCAATCCTATTGCACCTACGATTGATATAAAGTAAGCTACAAGAAGAAAATTGAAGTTGCAGAGCTTTGAAATCTTCAGCAATCACTCCTAATTAGTCCCTTCTCGGCTTCTTGCTAGTGCATGCATGGACTGTCTCCAGAGAGTCTGTTTCCACTTCGATGTTGTCGTATCCCGCTTTCTTTGCCCATAGCAGTGCTGCTCTCGCTGCTAGCATTTCCTTGATGGTGACACCCATCCCTGAGCTGACTTTCTCTCCCGCTACGCCCACCAGACGACCCACATCATCCCTTGCTGCCAATCCAGTTCCCGCCCTTTCATCCTCACCCACCGAGCCATCCACGTTGATTTTGATTTTACCCTGTGGTGGTTTCCTCCCGACGCAACGTCCCTCGTCTGACGCTCCGTCGTCTTCCCCTCCCCCACCATGGTAAGCCCTTGCACTCCCTCTACTCCGCTGCTGAGTGTCGCTGCCCCTTCTGCCCCTCCCCCAAGCCCCGTCCCCCACATACATCCTCTGCTGGTCTCTGTCTCTCCCCTCTTCACTCGGATGTGCGTCGTCTTCCCCACCTCGCCGATCCTGCATGGTGCTGCCCCGGCCTGCAACTCCCCCCGCCTGTGCATGTCGCTGTCTCCCTCGACGCACCGTAGTCAACGCACACCGCAACAGATAGCCTCTTCGAACGTCGTTGCTCTGGAAAGTCCGTATGCATCTAGCCTTCCACACCGTCCACATGCCTGAAACTAACTATTCAGCCTCATGCATTGGCCTCCCTTCTAATGCAACTTTCAAAGATGAGATGATGTCTTCATCTTTAACTTCATCCACCCATGCTTGCACCCCTCTCGGTGACTGCTCCCACACTGCAACTGCATTTCGACAATGGAAAAACATGTGGGAAATAGTCTCCTTCTCCGATCAACACAACATGCATGTGCCATCTTCCGTGCAGTGTCTATTGAAGAGACGTCCCCTCGTCGCTATGCGGCCCGTGCTTGCCCTCCACAGAAAATGAGCCGTTTTGGGACTCCATCCAGCATGCCATATACATTTCCATAGCGGATCCCCATGGTCATACGCACGCAAAGTTCCTCGCTTCCTCTTTTCCCAGCAACCCCAGCCAGTAAGCTTTGACCGAGAACTCCCCGTCCCTTGAAGGCCACCACATCAATGTATCTTCTGGTCTCCTCATGCTGAGTTGTATAGCGCTTATTCTTTTAACGTAGCATTCCGGGAAGCATTCTCTGATTCCGTCCTCGTCCCATTGAGTTCCATCCTCTGTCATAAGCTCACGAACTGTGTTATAATATGGACCACTCTCCCTCTTAAAACATGCTAACTTTTCATCCTACTTAGGCAGCCAATTATCTTCCCAAATATTCATCTCAGTTCCGTCTCCCACTCTCCATTGTGCTCCTTCCTTGAGGAGTGCTTTTACTCCCAACAGGCTCCTCCAAGCATAACTGGGGTTATGTCCCCGTCTAGCTTCCCATATGGTCGTCCTTGGGAAATACCTATCTTTGAGCACTCTAGTCACTAGGGATTCTGGGTTGTTTGCTAATCACCACAGCTGCCTTGCCAGGAGGGTTTGGTTAAAGGTCTAGAAATCCCTGAAACCAAGACCCCCTTGTCTCTTTGGCCTGCACATTCTGTCCCAACTCATCCATGATATTTTCCTCTCTTTGTCTTTAGCTCCCCACTAGAATTTAGTTACCATCCTTTGTATCTCAACTATGGTACCCGCCGACAACTGGAAAATACTCATGATATATGTGGGAATGGCTTGAGCGACTGCTTTGATGAGTACTTCCCTCCCTGCTTTGGACAACAACTTTTCCAACCACCCTTGGAGCTTTTGCTAAATCCTTTCACTAATGTAGATGAATACCTGCTTCTTTGACCTTCCCATGGCTGTCGGGAGATCCAAATAGCTGGCGTGTCTGTCCACTACTCTCACACCTAGGAGCTGCCTCAACTCCTCCTGTTTATCCGCCTCCATCCCTTTGCTGAAAACAACCTCCGTCTTTGAGAAATTTATCTTTTGACCCGATGCATGTTCATATTGGCTGATAATCTCAGCTATCTTCAGACATTCAACAGTGGTTTCTCTAGCAAATAGGATACTATCATCTGTGAAGAAAAGATGTGAGATACAGGACGCACCCCTACTTGTCTTAATGCCATGTAGGAGATTGTCACGGGTAGCAATAGAAATCAAAGTTGAGAAAGCTTCAGCACACAAAATGAAAAGATAGGAGGAGAGAGGGTCACCCTGGCAAAGTCCACGTGCAGGCTTTGTGTTTGGGTCTTGTCTCCATTAATGGAGAAAGCATGCTGGACGGACGTTATGCATTCTTGAACCTTTTTTTTTCCACTTCAGCCCAAACCCCATCTTCTCCATAGTGACATCTAGAAAACTCCACTCCACTCTGTCGTACGCTTTAGACATGTCCAATTTCAACGCGAAGCTGCCTTTTTTCCTTCCCTTATCTCTCTTCATAGAATGGAACACTTTATTAGCTATGAGGGTGTTGTCCATTATCATTCTTCCATGGACAAAAGCACTTTGGTTCTCAGAAACAATGGTTTTCATAAGAGGCTTCAACTGGTTCGTCAGGACTTTGGAAGCTATCTTATACTCCACGTTACAAAGAGTAATAGGTCTGAATTCTCCTATTGTCCTAGTCATGTCGGTCTTCGGGATAAGCACAACAAGAGTATCATTTACCTCTCCTATACTTCTTTCCCCTTTCCACCACCCTTTGATGTAGCTCGCCACATCCTTCCCAACAATTCCCCAATAGGTTTGGTAGAACATTTCCTTCATTCCATCCGGGCCGGGGGTTTTATTTGGATACATATGTTTTAGTGTTGTCCATATTTCCTCATCCACAATATCCCTCTCTAGTTCCTCCCATTGGGTCGTCAATATCATCTACCACAACCCCTTTGTAGCCTCATCAAAGCTCGTAGGGTTGCTAGTCTGAAAAAGTTGTGCAAAATATTTCATTATGATTGCTATGATGTCCCCCTCCTGTGACCTCATGACCTCGTGCTCATCTTCTAAGCAGTCAATCCTATTTCTCTGCCTTCTATTTGAAGCTTTTTGATGGAAGTATGAAGTATTGTGGTCTCCCTCTTTCAGTTCTTTTACCCGTGCCTGGGCAGCCCAGTATTCCTCATTCTTCTGTAGCCAGTATTGGAGTTCTTTTGATTTTTCCTCCGCCCTATCAAGATTTGTTTGGTCCGGTGGAAGAGATTGCAACCCCTTAAGCTCATTCTCCAGCTCCTTTACCTTCCTTCTTCTTTCTCCAAACTTTTCGGTGGCCCATGCTTTTAGACTCTCCTTGCATTTCATCAATTTATTTGTCAACTCTCTCCCTTCCACATCTTCCCATGCCTCCTTAATTATAGTAGTGAAACTTTCCTCCCCACACACATTGGCTCAAACATGAAGTTTCCTTTTCTCCTTTTATTATTGTCCCTCCTGTCTGCCTTTCGAACAATAGGTGCATGATCTGGCTCGCATATGGGCAGATGGAAAACCTTGCAATATGTGAAGAGGTTCCTCCATTCAAGCTCGGGAAGAAATCGGTCAAGTCTTTCTTGTACAAGGGTTCTTTCAGTAAGGCCCCGTTTACATGTGAAGGCATTCCCCTCGAAACCAACATCCATCAGCTCGCAGTCATCTATAACATCCCAAAAATTCTGCATGAATTTATCGTCTTTGGGGGGACCCCCTTTCTTCTCAGTATTTGACACTATGTCATTGAAGTCTCCGAAAAAAATAATTGGGTCCTCTGCCTCTTCCTTGATCTTCGTCATGAGCTCCCAAGTCTTAAACTTGTTTGCCTGGTCCGCCCATCCATAAATCCCCACCGCTCTCCACTTTACTCCATTGTTGTTATTCTTGACCACAACTATCACATGCCTTTGAGAGTAGCTGATCAACTCCACATCTGCATCCTTCCACCAGAAGCCCAAACCTCCTTCCCTCCCCTCACTAGAAATATGCAAGCCATCAGTAAAACCACAACTCCTCTTTACATCTTCCAGTTTCCTGTCGATGATCATAGTTTCCATAACGAAAACTATGTTTGGACGTTCTCTCCAAACCCAATCTCGGAGAGCCTTGCACGTGTCAGGGTCGCCCAGGCCCCTGACAGTTCTAGCTGAAGATTTTCATTGGCCTTTGCAGGATTGGGCACCGCCAATCTCCGCTACTTGAGTCTTGATGACCCCAAATCTTCCTGGTGCGTCTTCACTGTGCATCATGTATCTTTTTTCTCCCGAATCTTTCGTAGGTAGCTCGTCAAGGTCCATGTCACACACCTCTCCACTCCTCCCCATCTTCCTTGTTGCTTGTTCCCACACCTCCTCCTCCTCAGGAATTCCCAGTCTCGCCCCTCTGCTCATCTTATAGAACCATGGTTGATGTCTTTTTTCCTTTAGGCCGTTTGTTTCCCTGTTTTGTTCTCACGCCTACTTCTTTGCTCCTCTGTGCCCTTGTAATAGCTCTTTTTCAAACACTATTCTTAGTTGTGTTGCAATCCTCGCCGTACATTGATCCTTTCCCATGCACTCCCTCATGCTCCTTGGATTCATCCACAAAGCTGATCTGGTGTTCGGCCTCCAAAGTATCGTCAATGCCTGCCTTTTCCTCTTCCCTTTGTTGTCGTTCTTGTGCACTATGTGACTCTCCATCCTCCTTGACCTGCTGCCTCCTGAGATCCCATGGCTCAGCTTGGGTGGGTGCTGCTTGCTCTGTTTCCAGAGAATCCGCCTCTGGTGCAATCTCATCTATGCGTTCACTTCCGTTCAGCCCAAGGAGTTCTTGCTTTGTGTAACGCCTCATCGGTTCCTCCCTCGTCGTCCCCCTTGTTCTGACGTTGTCAACCTGTTGTTGTGTTCCACTTGCTTCCTTCACCATAGGTATTGTTGTGCCCTTCCCTCCCTCTGTGTGAAAGACCACAACCTTCTCCCCCACTCTCGACGTCGAGCCCTCCGCCCCACTGCCTTTGTGGTCCTCTCTCCATTCCCCACTCATAACGCCCATCATCACCTCCCGTTCTTCCCCCCTTTGATTCCCGTCGGCGCCCCGTCCCACCGGACCTCCAGCGTCCCATGCCTCGCCCTGCATGCCCCTCCCGTCCTCCCATCCATGCCACTCTCCCCGTCCCGCTCCCTCCTTCTGCCTTCCTCCCTCACCTCTCATCTCCCCCCCCCCTATACGACTGCCTTCTTCATCACCCTCCGGGTTGCTCTCCACATCCGAGGGTTCCTTCTTCTTAAACGTCAGCTTCCTTCGAGTCCCTCCCCTGGATTCTTCCCTTTCCTTCTCTGCCCTTTGTTATTTCCACGATGACGCCCGCAGCGATCTGCCCCAGCGTTGATGTTGTTCGCCTCCTTCCGCATAGCTGTTGCAATCCCGGTCTACATGGCCTATCATGCCGCAATTGAAGGAGAACATAGCTAGCCATTCGTACTTTACTTCCACTTCAACGATGCGTCCGCTTTGAACCTTGAGCTTTAGGGTTCTTCTTAAGGGGCGGGTTACGTCCAGCAACACTCGGACGTGGACTGAGGAGTCCCACCACGACCGGTCCCTGTCCGTTGCCACCACACCGCCTATGTGTCCCGAGATTTCCCGCACCGTCTTCTCCCCTCTGTACCCCATGGGTAGGCCGTAGAGGCGCACCCAAAAAGGTGTTTGGTTGATTTGCAGGTGTCCCGGTTGTTCCTCCTTATCTACCTCCTTGAACAGCAGGAGCCACCCATCAAAATTCCACGGGGCGCCATCCATTACTCGTTGTTTATCTTGCCAATGAGAGAATTGCATTACGAAGGCGTCGCCCTCCAACTTCTTGAAAACCACCATCTCGTGTAGACTCCATGCCTGAGACAATGTCCTTTCCATCGCCTTCAGGTTGAAAGTACGATCGGTGAGAAGGCGCCCCACCAACGTCAGTTCTGTATGGTCTTCCTCTTCATCACCGCTGACTAACAGATTATCGTCAATTGGTTCCTCGTCGTCGTCCGACAGCCTAAGTCCTGCACAACGTTCCCCCAGCTCCTTCTCCATGGAGCCAAGACCCAACGCACCACCGCACGCTTGAACCTACAAGGGAAAAATCCTAACCTAAAGGGGGTGGACGTCTACTGCTTGCGAAACCCTAGTCGCCAGAGCGAGAAGGCGCAAGGAGACGGGGACTCTCAGACAATTATACGTTATAGCTAATGTTGCATCTAGCGGCAAATATTATCGAGTACCACTTACATTGCTAGTCTGCTACCTAGGTTCAATCTAGGCACGGCACTCGATAATTCCTATCACGTAACTCTGAATCTCTACGCCACAGGGTGCAACGCTCTTACAACTTAACTTTGCTTCTATCTCCGATAGAGAATAGACCATAAAATAGAACGATTTATTTGCAAAGGGGGTGGCGTCGTGTAATCGATTTATATTGACTCGAATATTTTTACATCAACTACACATACAGTTGAGTAAACGTGACACGGATTCCCCATTACATATGTTGCAACAACTCTATAGCTTGGTAACTTTGCGTCCGACTCTGGCGAAGACTGGACTATAAAACATAACGACTGGCTTTGCTCTCGTCGGGTCAAATTAAATTAACCAAGCAGGGGCCGAAGTACTATTCATGCTAATCTGGTAGCTTTCTAGATCAGACTTCACCACGGACAAAGCCGGGGCCAAATTTGAATTAATTGCAAATGCATGGTTGCATTCTGTCTAAAACTAATACTATTTAGTATGTACTGCTATCACACTAAAAAGGTCCAGTGTAGACAATGCAAACAACCATAAAGAATACAGTTACTCTCCATCCCCTGAATATGAGGAAGTTAAAGGGGGCAACTCTTACTGTTGGGAACTAGGGTTTAAAAATTGATTCTACAATTAATCAGCTAGTTAAGGTGATTAGGGTGATGCTACGATTAGTTTATCACACAATTGTGATATTTTGTCATGCAGTTTTTCATTTTTACCTTATAAGAATACATTTCACAAAAGTAACTCGTATATATATATGAAAAACATAATATATCCATATATAATTATATTTTAAAGTATACATATATGAATCTTTTGATATATATGATGTATACAGCCTTCAAAGTCTCCCTTGTCTGGTTTCTCGGTATAATAAGCAGTGACTTGACCATATAAGATTTTTTTGATGATTTTTTATACCAAACTAAACTAGATTGAATGGTTTGTTCAAGTCCAATTTTGTCTCATGGTTAAATAACATTTAATGCCTATCCTTCATGATAGTGTCTTTTTCATCCCGCTACAATGCCTTATTCTAAAATGAAAATGAATGACACGAGGAGGATATGATGCCTAGGCTGAAATATCACTACTTCAATTTACCGGAGACCAAAATACTTGTAACCAACTTGCTCAAGATTATAAGACGGCTTGCGAGGGATAGATCAATATTTTAAATATATTTGAGCCAATTTGCTATAATCAATCTTCCAAAGTCGATGGAGCTCATTCAAGGTAGTAGGTATATAAATATGTATTAAGAACCACGCATTTTGCATCCAAAAGTATTTCAAATAATACATTCATTGATTTCAGATAAGATTTCATGTATCACATATGGCTCTCAAAATATTAGATTAAATATAGGGTAATCTTGCATTCTGCCGGAGATAATCTAAAACAGAAAAATTATACTTTAACGATTATTAACATGTTATTTATATATAAAGACACAAAAACATTAGCATTTTTCACATATACAATTTGATAATAGTATCTCATGTACAAAATATATCTTTTACATTATATTTATGAATTTTCGTTTGATTAAATATTCCTCTAAATTCAAATGGCATTCAACTGGATCAGTTCATGATTCAATATTGTATTCGTTAGATTCAGATTGAATATATTGTATTGGCTTTTGGTTCAAATAATGGAGTCTCTCACTACAACAAATGCTACATTTCACGGCATTAAATTTCGGCATTTTTTAAACAACTTGCCGTAATCGGTCTGCTAATACCCACGCGGGTTTTTTTCACCACATTATCCTAACAACCGTCTCTCTCTCGCGCGCTCTCTTTCCCATTTCCCCTTCTCTCTCGTGTTGCCTTCTCTTGCGCTCCCCCGACGACCCCCCGGTCTCCCATCCTTGCGCTCTTTGCGCTCCACGATGCGACGTTCGTGGATATTGATCACGCAGCGCGCGCAATCTCCTTCTTCCAGTCTCCACACGGGCTCTCGAACGCCTCTCTCTCGCGCGTTCTCTTTCCCCTTTCCCCTTCTCTCGCGTGTTTCCTTCGCTTGTGCTCCCCCGACGACCCCCCGGTCTCCCATCCTTGCGCTCTTTGCACTCCACGACGCGGCGTTCGTGGATATTGATCACCCAGCGCGCACAATCTCCTTCTTCCAGTCTCCACATGGGCTCTCCATTCCCTCCGAATTCCTCTCTCACGATCTCCCCCCTTTTCAGTATCAAGATTCAATCGCTCGACTCCTTTCACTTTTCTCATCTCATGTACACACCTTCCCCATATCTTTTCTTCTCCCGTCTTATACCTCCCCCCAACCTGTTCTAGTTTTCACCCTAATATTCCGAATTAGGCATCCTTGTCTAATTTTTCTATCAGATTTTTCTCAAAGATCGTTTCGCTGGTCATCGCAGATACTCACCCTAGGCAGGTACATATGTGTTGCTTTTAATTACCCACATCATAATTTCTATTCTTATTATTGTTGTTCTCATTGTTCTTATTTTGTAATTGAGGAGCGTTCTGGCTATTATACCTTGACTCACGGGACAACTTCTATACGGTGGGTTTGTAGCATCAATAGATTACAAGTCGACTGATAATTGGACTTTTATCTGAAGGTACACGATCTCCCCTCTCTCTTATCTCTATTCTTCTCTACGAAATGTGTATATGGAGTTTACAATATTTTCGTAAGTGTTGCTGTTAGGAATATAACCAAATTTTATGTCTTGTCCTTTACTTGGTTTTTCAAAATTAGCATAATAATTTTGGATCTATACGTGTCTAAATCATGACCAAGTTTCTTGGGTGGTCAATCTTTTTAGTGTACTCCATAAGAAATTTAACACATGGTCATTTATTCTACTTATTCTATAGCTCATTGAACAGGCTCCTATTCTAATTTCTACCCCTCATATGATTTTTTTTTCATAATGCATGATCGTATATTTGCTGTAATATACAATATATACTTTATAGTCACTGATTATATGTCAACAATTTGCTCTAGTAAAAAATCCACCCTCAATATCGTGTCTCATGATTTTTTCAAGGAAAAACTATCGCACCAATTTTTTAGTTGCAATTTGAACCTAAGATTATATTTACAGAATGTGAAATGAGTTAACAGGGATGTTTTTTAAATTTAAATGATGACCAAAGTCACTGACCCCTTAATTATAGACAATTATATCTAATAATTATATATCTTATATCTAGTTTATAAGATCTCTAGAGGTGCCTATGAATAATAGGATCCTCTGTTTGCTGCGCCCCATGCTCTCTAAGTGAGCTTTCAAATAGCTTTAGGGATCTCTTTGATTGTGTTTCAGCAACAACTTTCATGGCATCTAGCTCAGGGCCTAAATGATGTAAACCAACTTTTGAAGATATAATGCCAGCAACATCTTCATCCTGGTTCACCATTATCTTGTAAAGGAGCATGTACTTGTGACTGAAAACAGCTCTAGAATCCTCAAGTGCATTGAACGCTTCAAATTCTTCAAAAAGGTAGCTATACGCAGTCTTAAAATCCTTCTCCTCAGCATGAAGGATGCCACTCTGCAAGTCTATTGTTCCCTACTGAGCTGGAGGAACATAGATGGCATTCACAGCAGTCCTAGCTGCGGTGAGAGAAGCTTTTGCCTTTGACACATTCCTCAATAAGAAGTGTAGTTTACTTTCCAACAAATTAATTTCGACTAAGAGTAGCTTTTCATCCAATCATCTCACTTCCTTAACTAGATCACCAAGAACTTTTAAAGCTTCAGTATACTCTTTGCTTTCCATCAGCAATGCTGCAAGTTTTTCCTCAACTCTTTGACACAGAAAAGTACACTTTTCAGCACGAGTCCACTCTACAATTTCCTTACAGAGTGATATTTACATGTCAGAAGTTCCCAGTATCTTTGTCACTACATCAATGATTCCTCTCACAATTTTTAAGGTTTTTGCTTTGGGTATCATCGCAAAGAAAGGCCTTAGCTGATATAACAAACTGCAAAGAGCTTCTGCTCTCTTATTTTGTGTAAGAAGACATTATAAGTTCGAGATTGCCTGTTCTTTTATGTGTAATGCTTCAGAGGATGATGAAGGATTTGCATGTATACTATGAAGAATGCTGATAGACTTAGAAGCATCCTTAGCCTCCAAAGCCTGACCTATTGAGTCAGCAGTGGTGGGGAGATAAGTAGACATGGCTGTAGTTTCCAGTTGATAATCATCACGGTATTTATCATACAGAAAAAAAAATGTTTAAATTTTATGTCACTGCAATTCTAATGAAATGGCCATTGTAATCGTCAATAGCATGTACTCCAATGTAACAAATTTTCGTTACGCCTTTTCTATCAAATTCAGTGAAGATCCACGTTCACTTGTTTGAAGAGGGGGGAAAAAGTGGCAACCAACTTGACATCAAACTCCAAACAAAACAAACAAAAAAAACTCATCAGGAAAACTTAGTTGATACTGCCCCTTATTATGTCTTTACACTTGCAGGGTTCTTCATACTCTTTGTTTAGAGTTCAGGTACAATGGAGAGGAGTGTTTGGAGTAACTAAAAATTGGTAAGTACTGTGAGCCAAGGTTGTAGCCTCACTGTGTACTGGGTCTCATTAACTCATGTACTTCACAGATTTATCCTCCCACTTTTTTTGTGTATATGGAGAAGAGTGGGGGTTGAGATATAAATGTGGGCCTTATTGAGAGCAATACCATGGAAGAACTTATATATGGACTAAAAACTCAGCTTGTTATGCAAGTACCTAAAGTTAATGGAGGAAAGTTATTCCTAGATTCCATGCATAGAAGCAAACATACTGACTTGTCAAGTCACCGGTACACCCAGTTAAGATATGCTAGGGTAATTAGTTACATTGACGAAGTATTGAATACTCCTTAAAAACTCAATCACATGACTCAACATGTATCTACACATAAATTTTAAGTCAGTTAGTCATTATTGTAATCATCATGCAATCTTGATTCATGCAATCTTGATTCACATTCTGATAAAGTCTTTTTCTCTCCCTCCTAAATTGAGTTAGATATCCCTGATTGTGATTTCTATTAAACATCCATGCTTCAACCTTGTGTTCCTTCATATACGAAGGTATTTAATCAATGAGCATAAAAAAAGATTGCCTCAGTAACTTAGGGAAGTTGTGTATTCAACCCATGCTCAAGCCTAAAGACCCCTAAGATTACCACATTATACCTGAATAGATGGTCTTAGTAGTGCATTATCTAAGAAATTTAGCAATCGAGTTTGCCATCTTTGGGCTTTTTTTGAGACTTAATATAAAATGTAAAGAAGTTCTATATAGCTGACAAATGTAATGCATTTCCCCCATTCTCGTTTTTTAATCCAAGTCTATAAATAGGTAAGCCCAACAATAGGGTATTTTCCAAGCAGAGTTTATTATGATTTGATCATTGAATTAGGTTGTTCGTATTCTTTAGGAGCATACACCATCAGTTGGCATAAACTCAAGATCTAATTCCAAGGTCTAGATCTAGGTATGGTCTCCCTCTTCCTAATCTAAAACCCAGAGTTTATAACATCCCTTAGCACTTGATCCACCACCCCACTTCAAATAAATTTTTAGATCTTCCCCCTTTTTCAGTTAAGTGTGAACCCCCGATGCTAGGGAGAATACCAAGCTATGCTCACCCAAAAGAAACACCCCTCGTTCTCCCCCCCCCAACCCACCAAATATTTTCTTAATCTTTCCCCTTTTTCTGTTAAGTGCTACATAGTTTCATTGCAATGTTGTAATCCTTAGTAGTGGATAGATATGGCATGTTATGTGTATGTTGATTTGTACAATCTATGCTAATTGCTAATGTATTAGTCGATCCTATGTATTAGCTCCTTTTATATTTACTTTGTCTTCTTTGTTGCTGATCTGTGCTAATTGATGTTTGCCACTTGGTGCTTGTAATTTGTATTTGCTTACATCTATTTAAAATTTCATTCTTATACTTGATATCTGCAGTCTCTTCAGACTCTACGAGCTGGGCTTTGAGGGAAGCAACAAGATTGCTGGTGACTTACTGGTATGATTCACTTGCACCTCCAATTTGTGTTTTTTCATTACTGATCTGTTCTAAGTATTTCTGATCTTATTTTATTTATTGCTGATTTGTTCTAACTAAACTGATTGTATGGGTATATTGTTGTACTTAACTTTATTTATAAGTTGTACTAATTAAACTGATATGTTGTACTCATTTATAAGTTTATTCTAATTAAACTGATCTGTTTAAGTATTGTTGTTCTAATTAAACTAATTGTTGATTTGTTCTAAGTTGATTGTATGGGTACAATGCAATACCGATCTTGTGTATTTTTGTAATGGTGGTGTTGTGGGTTAATGGTGGTGTTGTGGGTTGATGGTGGTGGTTGGTGGTAGTGTTGGTTGTGGATGATGGTTGTTATGTGCATGAGTTTGTTGCTGGCGAGGAAGCATCAACTTGTGGTGTTGAATGGCGAGGAAGCATCAACTTAAAAAGTCACTATACATATGGATTTTCAAAATCACACTGCTTTAAGTCACTAAACATATGGATTTTCAAAATCCTACTGCTCAAACGTGCTCAGTTATTGCCACTCCTTTCGTTATTACTCGTGTTTAAAAAAATGAAATATAGCCAGCCAAGCATCCAAAGTGATTTTAAAACATTTTTAGCATGTGAATTATTGCACATGTGTTCCAAGTTTATCAGGCTACTCTGGTTAAAATCTTGGTTTAATTCACAACTTTCAAGGTTGGCACGTTTGGTACACGGTACTCTGTGTAGGACATACCAATTTGGCCCAAATCAATCCTCATTTCCCCAAATCAGACCTGATTTTCCTCATACCATACCTAATTTGCAAAAAATTGACCTAATTTACTCTAAATCAGACCTATATCAACCATGCAATGACTGAAGGTGATCTAATTTGACCAAATGTAGACTCGATTCATGCTAGTTTAGCCTTTAAATTGCATAATTTGGGCCTAAAACGCCTTAGACACCCACTTAATGCATTTAATAGGCTGGGCGCCTAGTTTGAGGCGCCTGGCCTAACGCCTAGGGGGCTCTCACATGCAAACTGGAAAACATGACAAATTGGTAATGCAACTTTAGAAGCATGAAATTTTTTTAAGAGGGTATCAGATTCCAGAAGGGTCTGTTAATTAATGGGTCATTGCATTCTTGGATTATCTCTTTCCACAAAATAAATGGTATGTGCCCAGATATGGGGCATTTGATTTTTCACATGAGTTTTGCATTTTCATGCAGACGAGCTATAAATCTAAGCCAAACTAGTTTACATGGGGGTAGAAGTGTCTGTTAATTAATGTGTCATGGCATTCTCGGATTATCTCATTCCGAGAAATAAGCGATATGTGCCCAGATATGGGGCATTTGATTTTTCGCATTTTCATACAGACGAGCTATAATTCTAAGCCAAACTAGTTTACATGGGGGCACTACTCTTGATAAAGAGAGGAGTTCAGATCTAATCATGTTTAGAAATAGCAATGTATATCATTGAGAAAAAGAATTGTTTACCCTCGTTCTCCGCTTTTCTTCTTCTCGTTCCTGCCTGAGAGTTGTGTATTCATTAAGCATTGCAATAAGTGGGACACCGTCATAAGAAAATGACATGTCATGCTCCTCCTCCCAAGCTCGAGTTTTAACGACAAGTGTATCAACAAGAGCTGCACAGAACAAATATTAAAATTAGAGCTTAAGTATATATAGAAGACTTCTATTTCTAAACATTATTGAAAAGTTGCTTTACAGCTAGCAGTAAAAACAAATTGAAGACATAAGATCCGACCAAAAGATACAAGGAAAACAAAAGAAATCATGCCAAATCTTCTTTTTATGACTTAAATTTATATAAAAGAATATATACTAATGACAAAAACATAGGGAGCATATGTTTCAGTAAAGAGTGGAGTAAAGATCAATACTTGAATCTCATTGCATTTGATATGTAAACACAGTTGTGGCCGGAAGAATGACTGTTTTACAATTGAGCAGGTCCAAAAGTACATAAAAGTGATCCCAATAGAAGAACATAGAATGGTGGTTTTGAATAAGACTAAAAGACCAACTACGAAAACTATATGGGTACCCAAAATAAAAGAATCAAGTGATGGAACATCAGAGAAGGGAAGAAAGTGGTGTACTTTCTCCGAAAAAGAGTAAATAATTGCAAATAGTATCATTACAAGAATATTCCCTAACAGGGATGCATACAATAATAAATCTAAGAAAAAAGACTTACATTAATCTAAGACCAAAAAGGTCCTGAACAGACCAGAAGCGGGCACCAAACATGGTTTGACAGAAAGGCACATAGACTCAAACCGCTCTAGGGCGCTTAGGCCCAACCACAACCTAAGACTGGGGCAAGCAGGCACAAAACTCACCAGCAAATTCATAGTAGAGCACTAAGCTCCACACTATCTACATGTAATGGTCTCAATTATAGGCAAATAATTTAAAACAACATATTGAAAAGTATGTTATCAAGATTGAGAAGGCCAGCAAGCCCACATACAAGGCAAACAAGCTCAACGCACCAGGTACTAGCACATAGGACCAAAAACCACATGGTTTACAATGGCACAGAGGACTCTAACCACCCCAGTAAGGTCATGATTGGTTTGTAGCCAGATTACAAAGTGTGATTTAGAAATGTATTTTTACATTCAAAATCACACTTTGCAACCCGACTACATCCAACCAAACAAGTTCTAAAGCTCACACCACGAGCTAGCACTTCAAAACATTCAATCCCACCCACGAAACTGCACTGTGTAGATAACCCCTTCAACACAAAGATGTTGACCAACCCAAGCATAAGAGCCCGAGGGGCCTAGAAACAAACATGTAAAGACCCCAACATCCCAATGGCCTAAAAGTCACACTTTGCAGCCCTACCATATCCAACAAAACAACCCCTAAAGCTCACACCAGAACTAGCACTTCAAAACATTGAAGCTGAAGGCCACCCACGAAGGCCGCAACACCATGTAGATAACCCCTTCAACACAAAGATGTTGACCGATCCAAGCGTAAGACCAGAAGGGCCTAGCAACAAACAGAAAAGACCCCATAAGCCCAATGGTCTGCCAATGACAAACCAGATAAAAGGAAATGATATTTATGCTAAACCTCAAAAAGAAGGATTTGGATCTCGGATGCTCTAGAATTAAAATCACATCTGATAGCATGACTTGAATACATAGAAAGAAATGCTAAAGACATTCTAGACGAATCATAAGGCAAAGGGGATCCTCAAAAAGACCCATGTGGTGGTACAAAGAAGTGTAAAGGCAAGATTTATAGAAGCTTAGTGAAATATGCAGACACTACTACAGTTGAGATATACAAGCTAGCTGAGAAGTAAGCTAAGAAATCGATCAGCAAGATGGATCTGGGTTTTTCAAGAAAAAGATAAGAAGTTGGATACTAGAGTAGGAGAAACAGAAATGTATAAAATAGATGATATACAAAAAAAACTGACATGAGCCAAGTGACTTGTAATACAAAAAAAGATGGTACCGTGTTGGTGAGGATGATGATATCTAGAAATAGTGGAAGGGCTTCTTCTATAAATGTTTTATTAGAGATACATTAATATCTGAGATGTGTGTCATGGAAAAAAAGATATATATCTACACACGAAGGATAACATAATCAAAGGTTAAAGTGTCTTTTAAATATGTAAATGTGACCGTTAATCTAAGATGTGCGGTATCGCTTTTGATCAAGGAATGAGGTGTCTAATACCGAGGCCGTTTTGATAGCTTGGAAATAGGTATTAACCGGTATACCTGCAGAACTTTTGATAGATGCAATCTTAGCCGACACTAAAATGGACAAATTAAATTATGAAATTTTACATGTCTTATCTACATCTAAGTACACGATTTTATGCGATAAAATTGTATATTGGATACGGGGGATGGGGGTCTTTCATGTGGGATGGCCCAGGTTGTTTATCGGGGATTTCAACGAAGGATTTCGATAATAAAATGAAGGAATGAAGTTTTGAAATCGTGCAAACAAAATTCACACACATACATACATTCATTTATGTGATAATGTCATGTATTGAATATATAGGGCTTTCATGTATTATACTTGAGTGAAGAGAATGTCAAGGAAGGTAGAGTGCAACTGTTGTTGTTGTTGTACTATATTATATTATCAGTAGTAGCAGTACTATTATTAATATTATTATAAGATGCCAGAATATATCATATTTAGTCTATTGGGTCTATCTGTAATATGGGCCTGTGTGGCCCATTAGAGCTTTGTTTAAGTATGTATGATTCCCCCTTCTCCTATATATAAAATAGGGGTTTGCCCATCGAATAGAACATACACAAGGGAATTTTCCATACTCTCAGTTTCTACATGGCATTAGAGCATAAGATCCAACTCAAACCCTAAACCTACAAAACAAAAAATAGAGATGTAGCCGGAAGGCGGTCGCCACTTTTTCCTTGGTGTGCCACCAGTAGACAATATTGTAGGTCCGCAGCAGTGGTCCCTAGCAACTGGGGAACCGCCTATCGTGTGCATGAGCGTGCGTGCCTATGTGTGTGTGTGTACATTGTATATATGTGCAATAGATATACATATTTATACCTACATGCGTACATATTATATGTATATTCTTCCAATTTTTCTGACTTTTTCCCGATTCATTGACTGTATTTTTACGGTATGTTGACCACTTTTTGCTCGAATATCCCGCGTAATTACCGAATTCAGAATTTTTCAGCTTGACCGAACATATCCCGAATACAGAATTTGTGACTATACCTACAACTGCATCGTTAAGGTATTGCGCATACTAGAACCATGACAGCTGTCTAGCCTATCTTATGCTTTTTGGAGTATTTGTTTGTTTGAAAAAGGAATATAGATGTTCAAGTTTTCTTTCAAACTGTAAGCATTAAACACACAATGGAGAAATTGTGTCAAAAGTCCAATTTTTTCAAAGTGCTTTTCTGATAATTTTTGGAGATATATCAGATACTAAATGGTTTTGTAGAGGATCAAGAAGTTAACTGAAAAACATATAACCTAGGATCTTGTTTACAAGGACAGGAGATTTATCTGCACGTTTAAGATTCAGATGTGCACCTCGGCTGGAGTTATACCTATTGTGTTCTTGGCCAAGAATAACGAAGTCAGATCACAGTTTGATATCATGATAATAACAATTAGGTCACTTTCCAAAATCTCTCGTTTTATGGATCACATGAAATTGTTTTCCAAAGCAGTTTTGTTGTTTATTATGTTTAACTAGAATCTTCTCAGCAATTATGAAAATTTACCAAATTGCAAAGGCAAACCAATAAAAGAATTTGTAAAGGGAAAGATCTTTTCCAGACAACAATTTTAGGGGTCAATTTTCCTGGAACAATTAACACTACCATGAGATTTGAAGGACATGCCAAAAGAAAGATATGTTCAGAAAAAAAAAGATGGAGACAAGATGGGCAAAATAACAATTTATACTAGGATGATATCGGTTAGGGCATTCAAGTTCCATCTATAAAACTTGTCTGTTGGGAATACGAGTTACGGTTAGGAACATGGTATATTTGAAAACATGTAGTCCAACACTAAGTTTGGTAAATACCGATATAATAAGAACATGTGATGGCTTTTTATTAATTTTTCCAAAGTTTGGTGTGAATAGCTGTAAGAGTGGCATTACGTAGTTTTAGAAACTACAACAATTGTCTAATGAGACTAATATAAATTTAATCTTAAATGCATCTGAGCATTTGTCTAGAAAACATAGGTCTGCAGTGATCAAACCATAGAACTATATACCATTCTAAAGAAATATAATTGCCTGATTACTATGTAAAACTTGAACCATATCAACTCCAGGCTTAAATTTTTAAAAGCCTAGCACGTGACTTTCTGAATCAGTAGAGAAAATGCAATGTACCCTGTTGTAATCATCAAGCCAGCTTTCCTCTTCACACGCTGACATCCACTTTTCAACTTTGTCCAGTATATCTCTTTGACTTATGGCCTCTTCTTTTGCTTTCATTATTTGATTATTCATGTCGGCCAATAATTATGAAGGTTCAACATTACCAGAATTGATAAGAGCCATTATCCTTTCCTGGGCTGCAGCTGAATCTACCTCAATATGAGCATGGGCAAATATGTCTTCAAGTTCAACTTGTTTTCTGAGAGCTATCTCCTTCATCCTGCTAGCTTTCAAATTATCAAGTCTTTCAACTTCCACTTCAGCCTAAAAATAGCACAAGCACGAATATTATTGGTAAATTCAAGACAACAAGCACCATGCAAAATAGGAATTTGTTTGATTATGTAACCTGTTCAATCAGATCCACTGCAAGAGCTTCAGCAACTGTGACATCATCCACTGTAGCTGTGATGTTACAGGTCATGTGGTCAAACAAACTCCTCTCTTCTGGAGGGGTATCAATCATGTTCCACAAATCATACAACTGAGTAGCTAGTGCTTGAAGCTGAAACCAGTGAGAACACATAAACTTGTGAACATCATCAGATAGAGTCTCAACCACTTGGATCCACTTTGATAATGATGATATGATGGCTCAGTTTCAATCATTTTGGAAGAAAAAAATATGCAGCAAAAACAAAACAAAAAAATGACAAGCTATTATCTTCAGCCTTCAAACAGAAAAAATGAACTATATCATGCCTCACATGATCCACAATAACCAAATTTGCCCTAATTTGTGTATTTTGTAGTAAATTAAACCTAATTGTACCTAAATCAGACTTAATTTTACATAATATGACCTAAGCAGAGTTAACTTCCCCTAATTTTTTCTATATTGGCTGAAATGAGACTAATTTAGACCTAAGTTAACCTAATTTTCCTTATTTATGTTGAAGTCAGACTTAATTTGCCGTAACATGACCTAAGCATTGCTAGCTTTCCTTGATCTACCCCATATTCACGTAATGTGAGACCTAATTTTGGTAAAATTAGACATAATTTGCCCACAACAAACCTATTTTGGTAAAGTTAGACCTAATTTGTCTTAAATCAGATCTCTTTCCACCTATGAGTAGCTTATTTTCTACCAGATAAAATTTCTAAGAGATTTTAAAAGGTAGTTCATTCAATAATATATGATCTTTGAATTTGCTGCAATAAATATATGATTGATTGTATATTATGAATTTGTTCTCTAATAAAAATTCTCCCTATTCAATTTAGTGACTTGCAATTTTGATTTTTAAGCATTGCATGGTTTATAATGAAAAGGAGATCTATTCAACCCAGGGAATTGAGTGAGTGTTATTTAAAATTTGTACATGTTTGAATACATATGAAAGTTTGGATTACCTATTGTTGTATACTTGTTTATAGATGATAATGTATTAGCATCTGAGTATAGATGTTGCCTTTGATTGGTTCTTTTGATATTTTATTGGATGATTATCCTTTTTAAATAATTTGATGAGACACATGTAGGAAATATGGTCAATCTATCTAGTTCCCAGACCCAATTTGTAGGTAACTATGAGATGCTAATGGTTGACCATTGTAGAAAGACCCAACGTAAGTAATGTTTGCTCCATTTTTAACAATGTTTCTTTTGAATCCCATGTGTAACTTGCTAACTTTTTATTATGCAGAGTCAAAAAAGAAGAATGACCTGGATCACCATGGTACAAGTTATATTGAAGGGTCGACCAAAAATGTATCACATAGAAATTTAGGTATATCCATTATTGATTTCTTCACTAGAAAAATCCATGCATAAGTGTTGTGATTTAATATATTTATTTGTTGTCTCTATATGTAGGTTTTTCTAAGGAGCTAAGCAGTACCACAAAGGCGGTTCAAAGTGGATCTTTTAGTGGGACAGAACATCAACCACTTGATAAAGACTGTAATTATTTATCTCAAAGCTTTTATGGTAATGGTCTTGTCTCAGTTTTGTGTCATTCTATGTTTACTGGATTTATAAAACAATTGTGGCAGCATCCCTTAAACCCATGGGAGAAAGGCCCATCCAAAATCCTCAAGAAAAGAATGTAGATGTTACGAATGATGATTTTATACAACAAATTCAAAACTATGGTGACTTTTTGAAGCACAGGATGAATGGTAGCTTGCTTTTTAATAATGCAACATTTAGTATTTAGCCTCCAAACATAGTAATCTGCTTCTTTGTATTTGAGTTGATTTATTCTATTATTTTTAGAAAAATATATTGAAGAGATTGCGAAAAAACGTGCACATATGTTGATGGCTGGTCCATGGAATTCTTCCAACAAGAATCTAGGTAGAGTTTTTAAAGAAATTAATACATAATGTTTCTATGTATATAATAGTATAACACTATGTTCATGAAATGTAGTTAAAATTAGCAACAGTATTCAAAATCCTCATCAAATTGAAAAATTTGGTGTTGCAAAAGAAAAAGATGGGCCACCAAACAATGTGGATGTTTCTCAACTTGAAAAGAACGTTAGAGCACTCCCTAATGAACACATTAAAAAAATATAGGTAATATTTATGTTTTTATTTTCTTATATATGTGTCTTCTTATCATATATATATTCATACATATTGATATAGTTCATGATATTTGTTGTTACAATTTGCAGGGGAGGGATTGATTGCACTTAATGTTCCTGTAGGTTACAAGGAGGAGGATGATGTTTCGGTGAGGCGGACGAACACTGGAAAGAGGATCTTGAGGCCACAAAGTATTGATAGTTCTCAGCAGGTCGTTAAATCAGTCAGAGTATGATGAAAAACAATCCTGGTGACGGTTAGACATTGGGTATACATATATAATGAATACTAGCTTATATTTACATAATTTAATAACTGTGTTTTCATGATTTGTAGTTAAAATTAGCAACAAAGCATGCAATCCACATCCACTTGGATGTTTAGGTGTTGTGAAAGAAAAAAG
This sequence comes from Alisma plantago-aquatica, assembly GCA_963693085.1. Taxonomy (NCBI): domain Eukaryota; kingdom Viridiplantae; phylum Streptophyta; class Magnoliopsida; order Alismatales; family Alismataceae; genus Alisma; species Alisma plantago-aquatica. Next base: position 1,270,023,080 of record OY856412.1, on the reverse strand, counting down.
TTGGGCAATGAACAATGACAACGCTTCTCTAGATGACAAGCAACACAAAGTGCCGCTTAATGAAAAATCTAGGAAAGATCAAGGTAATTTCCTAACATTTTTGTTGTTCACATACTTACCTATACATAGATTCCTACATATATGTATATGTATATATTTATATAGTCTGTAATGTGTGGCAGCACAATTTCAAGTGCCTCATAATTCACAAGCTAGAAAAGATCAAGGTAGTTTTCTACCATGTTTGCTTTTCACATATTTTTCTACCACTTTAATATATTCAAAGTAAAATATTTCCAAAATGTATTAAATTTCGATATTATGAAGGGGGGTTGACCATGGAAAATGTTCTTGAAGATCACATCGAGGATGAGGGTGTTTCACTTAGGCAGAGAAACAATAGAAAGAGGGTTTTGCGGCCTCAAGATCTCCAAAAGCACTCTGAACAAGCTGCTGAAATAATTCAGAGTCGAACCAACATGAATTCTGGTGAGGATTAGACCTTTGGTATGAAAAAGTAATGAAAGTATGCACAATGTTTTTGCATTGTTTCTGTTGGAAACAACAGATGGTACCACCTCTATTTATATAGTGCTTTTTTTGTTTTATTCTTATATGTTGTTTTTTGGTATATGTTGAACGTAGATTCTCATTATGTTTGTGATTCTTATTCTAGAAGACTAGAAGTAGGTTCCTTTACTTCATACTGCCTTTTGTATGGAAAATAGATGGGACTCGAAAGCCTTCTCTATTTTGATATCCACCAAAATAATTGTTATCTTTTACCTCTTCTTCTTCCTTGAATCAAAATGTACTTTATCCATCTCCCCATTGAGATGTCCAACCATCCCAAGTATCTTTTCCACAGTAAGTTTTCTTTCAATCTTTTGTCTATAATCAAGAACAGAATTTTTTTTATGTTAGTAATCTTCTTTGATGCTACTCACTTAACTTGAAGACTCATTTTCAAGGTTATATCTCTACACCACTCTATTTTCATGATTTGTAGTTAAAATTAGCAACAAAGCATGCAATCCACATCCACTTGGATGTTTAGGTGTTGTGAAAGAAAAAAGTTGGGCAATGAACAATGACAACGCTTCTCTAGATGACAAGCAACACAAAGTGCCGCTTAATGAAAAATCTAGGAAAGATCAAGGTAATTTCCTACCATGTTTGTTGTTCACATACTTACCTATACATAGATTCCTACATATATGTATATGTATATATTTTTATAGTCTGTAATGTGTGGCAACACAATTTCAACTGCCTCCTAATTCACAAGCTAGAAAAGATCAAGGTAGTTTTCTACCATGTTTGCTTTTCACATATTTTTCTACCACTTTAATATATTCAAGTAAAATATTTCTAAATGTATTAAAGTTCAATATTATGAAGGGGGGTTGACCATGGACAATGTTCTTGAAGATCACATCGAGGATGAGGGTGTTTCACTAAGGAAGAGAAACAATAGAAAGAGGCTTTTGCGGCCTCAAGATCTCCAAAATACTCTGAACAAGCTGCTGAAATAATTCAGAGTCGAACCAATATGAATTCTTGTGAGGATTAGACCTTTGGTATGAAAAAGTAATGAAAGTATGCACAATGTTTTTGCATTGTTTCTGTTGGAAACAACGGATGGTACCACCTATTTTTATATAGTGCTTTTGTTGTTTTATTCTTATATGTTGTCTGTTGGTATATGTTGAACGTAGATTTTCATTATGTTTGTGATTCATATTCTAGAAGACTAGAAGTAGGTTCCTTTATTTCATACTTCCTTTTGTATGGAAAATAGATGGAACTCGAAAGCCTTCTCTATTTTGATATCCATCACAATAATTGTTGCCTTTTACCTCTTCTTCTTCCTTGAATCAAAATCTACTTTATCCATCTCCCCATTGAGATTTCCCACCATCCCAAGTATCTTTTCCACAGTAAGTTTTCTTTCAATCTTTTGTCTATAATCAAGAACAGATTTTTCTTTATGTTAGTAATCTTCTTTGATGCTACTCACTTGACTTGAAGACTCATTTTCAAGGTTATATCTCTACACCAGTAGTGATGTGGTCACGTTCATGCATTCCCTATTTTTAAATAAGCTAACGTCGCTCTTTTTCAAGTTGTGTTGTTGATGAGTAGGATTTGATCCTTGTTACTACCTACATTGCTTTGGATGAAGTTCTAAGTATTTTCTTATTATTCATATATCTTTTCTTTAATGTTGAAATTCCTAAATATATTACAGTTCAACATGAGGAGGATTTTACCACAGAGTCATTTGTTGAAGGTGATAGGAATGTTAATGGAGATTCTACCACAAGACAAGTTAACTTTAGTAATAGGGTGTTGAGGCATCATACTCTGAACAATGGCTCACAACTAACTCCTGAGGCAATTGAAGTTACAGAAGAGATGGATAACGGCCATGGTAATAATTCTTTAATTCTATCTTATGTATAAATACGATACTCATTTTTTAATATCTTAGACCGAACGAAGAGAAAAAGGGTTCGAGGGAAAACAAAAAATTTGAACTTGAGGACTTTCAGAAATGGCGGTATAGATAAAATAAAGATAGATTATAATTCTGAAGGTAATCTGATAAATCAAATCCAAAATTGACTTCTAGCTAGTCGAATCGGAGTGATTGTTCGCAATTCAATAAATGCCCCTCTTAGTTATTCAAGGTGGAGTCGCATGCCTATTGAAAAGAAGGAGAAGATGCTCAAATTAATTCAGGTTTTGTTCAATTCCTATGTGTTTATGTTCTGGAATAATCAATCTTTCATTTCTCAAATTCACCTTATTATTTTGTAGGATGATTTTATCATTCACAATGTTGATTTATTGCCTGAGGAAAATGTTCGAAGGACACGTTCATCGTACAAATCAATGGGAAAGTCTTTGAGTGAATTTAAAATTGAATTATTTAAGAAATACAAGACATACGCCACTGATGAAGAAGCTCTCAAAAACTGCCCTTCCAATGTAACAAAATCTGATTGGGAGTTTCTAATAAAAAATTATTGGAGAAGTAAATATAAAGTAATTTTTTGTGATTATTTATTGTTGCACACTCAATTTTATTAGGAGTTTTCTTTAATAGACTTTTCACTATGTTTACATTTCTATTCGTTGAACCTACTTTTTTGTTCTCAAGGATGCTAGGACCTGTAACAAGATAAGCCGTTCTAAACAGTCAATGCTTCATTGTACTGGGAGGACTCCATTTAGTGTTATAGAACACGAAGAAGTATGTAATATAGTTTATGTTTTCTATTTTTTTTATTCTAAATTAATTTTATTTCTTGAATCTATAGACTAACAAGAACAATGGAGTTGTGCCATCTCGATTGACGATGTTTGAATTGACTCGAACAAAAAAAGACAAGAAGCTTGTGGATATTGTTGCTGAAGAAAAGATGGTAAGCATGATTCTTATGTTTCCATCAGATACATTGACCTATATAACACTGAATTTGCAAAATTACTCTTTTAACAATATAAAATATTGCTCAGGAACAAATCACACAGTTAGTGTCTCAGCGTGAACAAGGAACAATTGAACTGGGTGATAAAGAGATATGCTTGAGGGTCTTCGGACCTGAAAGACCGGGACATATACGTATGCGAGGAAGTTCAGTTGGTGGTCAAAGATATAGAAATCTTACACATGCAAAAGAAATTGAGAAATATATGAAAGAAACAAATGATGCACGAGCTAGAGCTGAACAAGCAGAAAAACTAGCAGCTGAGGCCAGAACTAGAGTTGACATGGCTAATCAGAAAGCTGAGAAAGCTCACCTTTACATTAGAAAGTTATTCAATGTACTAAAGTCCAGTGCGAATGAAGATCTAATGGAGTTTGACAACCTTGATGATGAGGTACTACAAAAATGTATTAAAAATTATCTAATCATAGATCTTATTAACAACATTGTGTATTTACAGGATTTGGAGTATGATGGCAGTCCATGAAACTTATGGATTTAAGAGATTCAACTTGAAATGCAAAATGCATGCATGAAGCCTAGTAGATGTTTTTGTAATGTTCTTTAAGACAAAGCATAGATAAATAGATAATGGTTTTTATTCAGATTTGAAATAGAGTAAACTCAATATTTATATGGTTTATCCTTGTGTATGTTTTTTTTAAAACTATATGTAGTCTTTGTTCATCCAGATATTGTTGTTGTGGTTTTTGCTTTCTCAAAGTTTTGAAAATCCTTTATTTCCTATAATCATGCACCATGCATTGTTTTACTATTTAAATTCTTTGGATAATAGATGCGTGGATTGTTTTTCATAGATGCACACTCATGTAACCCAGACCTTCATTGTGAAGCAACTGTTTTGGTCGTCTATAGAAATATGCATCTTCTAGTGGTGCTTTTATTTCGATACTATGCAAGTGCAAGGTTGCTTTCTATTGATCTCAGTGATGACTTGGATTTTCTTCATTTGGTGTACTTTATATGGGTATGACCTTCACAAAAATTTGAATTATCTTATACTTGATTCCTTTCAAATGTGGATTTCCAAGGTGTATTATTTATACTTGGTATTATCTTGCGGGTGTCTATTTTTGTGCTACTCATCTTGATAATGAATCCTCTCTAGGAATGCTACCTATTGTAGACAAACTAGCTGCTTTAGTCATGGTGTTTGACTTGAACGTTGTATGTCCTTTTTCTCTATGTATCATACATTTAGCATCCAATTTAATGCTAATTTATTTCTGTTGTACTTTATTAGTATTTAGTGCTGATTTATGCACCTAAACTTGAATAGTTTATGCAGTTTTGATAATTTACCACATTGAAAACTTGGATTACTGCAATTGTAATCCTATGTTTTTACCTACCATGTATTGGAAATAACGTTGATCTCTTATCTGGTCATTTAGCTCATGATGAATACAGACAGTGGCTGCTAAAAGTTCAAATATTTTCAACCTAGGATACAATATGTACATGCATGTTTATCTAATATCAGGAGACGAAGTATGTCATTAGAAGCTAATGTATTTATTGATGTGGCAATTTATTCCACTACTAATGTCATGTCTAACCAATAAACCAATATGGTCAACATACTTTAAAGGCTTCTGCTTGTTGGTCATTCTTGTTGTACTGATGTTCACTCACACGATACAGTCATTGGTGGCTAATCTCAAAGTTGGAACATTAGGTTTTGTTTGGTTGGATCATTAGGTCCAAGAGTGAACCTTATTCTTCATTTATACACACTGACTACTTTAAAATTGAGTAAGAAGTTATTGAAGGTAAATTCTATATTGTTGTCATTGTAAATTATGAGTTTCTTGTACTCATTGTTTTCATTTACAGCCACGAAAATTAGTTTTGGATCCATTGTTTGGTATTAGTCTTATGTGTAAGAAGGTACCCAACTTCCACCAAGGCAAGGAGCTGCTCTTTTTCAGCAAGAAGGTACCCAACTTCCACCAGCTTCTCGAATCCGCCGGCTCATAGAGACAAAGTAGGATGTAATGTACGTATTGTTTTCATCTGCACAGGCATCCCATGGCCCTCCAAGTGGCGTCCGAGGAGGGATCCAGATCTGCTTCCCACAGGCAATTAGTTCACATCCTTACTTTACTAGCTACTTGCTTAACTACCTGTATCTTATACCGATCCCACTCACTTACATTCTCCGTCTTCTCATTTGCAGTACAAGAGAGGAAGATCCTCCTCCAAGAATTTCTTTGGGGTAAACACGAAAAACATCCCATTCTTCCGCTACAGTTCGATCGGTTTGCTTTCATATCTATATATCCTCGACTAAACCTAAGATGACTACTTGAATTCTTTAGCCATTTCTATGTAATTCCTTCTCCTGTTCTTCATGGCAAACCAAACTCAATCCCAGGTCACCAAATTCACACCCATCGAGGACTTCGGGATAGCGAGGAATCGTCTGTGGCACGTCGAAGATACCAATCATCTCCACGGAGACGTGGTCATTAACCTCATTCTGGAATGCACTGACATCAGGTTAGATCACAAGGAACTTAATTGTGCGTCCTGTTTCCTTAATTATGTGTACTGTTCCCTTATAATATGTTCTATGTTTGCGCGATCGCTTGCAGTTGCGAGCTCCGGCTACGAGTTCGCCTAAAGCGCAATGGGAACCTCGTACTCACCTCTCGTGTGAAGAATGTGGATCAGGAACGCAACTTCACCTTCTGCTTCACGTTCTGATGCTACCTCACCGTCAGTAAGATCAGGTGAGTAATATATATAGCGAGCTATGTGCGCGCCTCCGATCCAGTTATGCATGAAATTGATCGATTTCTTTCCGTGATTGTAATCATGCTGCATACGCAATCAATGACGCAATGCAGTGACGTACGCGTAGCAAAGGTGTCGCTTAAACTGCAATACCGAGACAACTTGGACCAAGGCGAAGAAATTATAAAGATGGAGTAGGAAGAGAACTCGAGCATCTCATTCGACTCCCAAGTCAGTAATATATATCTAGCTAAATCCATTAATTGCATCAGAGAATTATTTGTTTGGCCGTAAGTTAATTCTGTCTTCCCCGCATGCAGGTTGACCACATCTATTTCGACGCGCTACAAGAGGTCGTCGTACATGACCACATGGAGATCAACAACATCAGATTGAAGAACAACCATGGCCTTCCTGACCTGGGTAAGCATGCCCCTATAGAAGCCAGATAGCTGGCGCTAGCTCCTATATATATGCATGCACTTGAATATGTTTGCTTCATCGATCCAAATACATAAACCATAAATGTCTGTGCTTACAAACAGTGCTTTGGAATCCTTAGAAGAAGATGGCCAAAGGGATGGCTGACTTCAGCAAGGGTGAGTATGAAACGATGCTGGTTGTTGGTGCTGCTGTCGCCAAGGATTGCGTCACTCTCTTGCTTGAGGAGTGGTTTGGAGAGCAGGAACTCGTGTACATTCCCAGTTGCTGATCAGAACAACACGTTTAAGACAGCAATGAAACACATCGGTGGAGCTTATACAGTACTCTGGAGAGGTCGGATATTCATATTCATGTACCGTGTCTGCACGCCACTTCAATATTGTGCATCAGAACAAGATGTACCCTTGATTAATCCTGTGTCCGGATCACCTTAATTTCTTTCTGCTGATGGGTGTACCTATACCACCATTTGCGCAACTAAACTAATTCTCTTTGAGGAACTCGACCAGATCGGGTGGAACAGGAAGATGGCCAGCAATTAAATTGCAAGGTCAAATAATGCTGGGGGTGTTGAATCCGAAATCTTAGCAGATAGAAAGAAAACTCAATGTTGAATGTGGCAAGCGGAGTAAATATGCATCTGAACAGAACATGGCACGGAGAAGTGCACTGACAACCATCATGAAATTCCAGCAGCTACCAATTTCGGGAAACAACTAATGATCAAAGATGGAATGCAAGAACCTCGCTAGTCTTTGCAACCACATGATGTATTCTATGCATTCAATTGCAGTTTCTATGAATGGGATGCTGTGTTTAACTTGTTATTTATTCAATGAGAAAACTGACGTTTGCATATGTATAGGATAAATTGAAGGAGTCTTGTATTGTTTTATCATATTACGATGTTGTACATTGAAAATATGTAATATTAATGTGAGTATAACCATGTTTATCTAGAAGAAAATAGTTGTATCAAAATTTTCCCAAGAATGAATAAATTCTTTTTATACTAGTCTGATTTGTATATATTAACATTAATATATATATATATATATATATATTAACATTAATATATATATGTATGAACATTAATATATATATATATATATATATATATAAATTTGATTTGAAGTCACATATTTGAGTTTCAGTATCGTTTTTATGCATATGGTTAACTCCGACATTAGTGACGTGCCGTGTTTGATGTTATTCGTCAGCAATTTTGCGGTGACCTGCGCCATTTATATAGTGCCGGTTTGATGCCACAACGACATCTTAAAAAAGCCAGAAAAGTCATTCAACAACATGTCTTAAAAATGCCGATAAAATCTTTACACGGAAGATCTGAAAAATTCCCGTAAAACATTGAAACGACACGTCCTTCCATGGCATACTTACGACTTTTAAAAATATTCCGGAAAAAAATATTATCGGCATAATTTTGATACCTCGCTGGCATATTTCTATGCCGGTAAAATCAATATTTGTTGTACTGTCTTGGAGGAGAGTGGTTGTTATGTCTCATAAGGGAGGCCTTGTATTTTCTTTCTTTGGTGACTAAAGTGTTCTCTATGAATGTTGCGTGGGAAGTCATTACTTGGAAATCTAGATGGGTCGTCTTCTAGAGAGAGAAGTACATGAGGATGTGTACCACCCATATTATCTTCAATTGTCTTCAAAACCTTCATCAAAACCAATGAAAAGTATAGAAAGTGTTTCTTGATGTATTCTATAATTTTAGATGAGTGATTGGGAGTGGGGACATTTCCTTCTGTCTGTCCATTGGTATGATGAGCGCCTTGCTCCATATGCTCACAAACTAAGGAGCATGAGAGAATTTTTTAGAGTGTGTAAGGTGTGGTGAGAGGAGGAGGGGTGGTAATGTGACATGATTGAGCAGATAGTTGTCCTTGAAGGCCAGTAGATGATCATTGATACTCTGTAGAGGCTTCAAGATTGAATTGATAATGTGTGACGTCCCTGGATTTTCTAAAACTTAATCTGATGTGTGACGTCCAAATTGAAACCCTCACCTCAGCGAGAATTCCAATTTAAACACCCCACACAAGGCTAAGAAGAAGAAAATCAGAGGAAGTCAGAAGGAAACACAGTAGCACATGCACATGAACAATAATAAAACCATACACACATGTTCACCATTCAACATATAATTACAACATGACTTGTTACAACATTTGATATTGAACAGCAAACTATACATATACATGTACTACCACTAAACTACATGATCTTAAGACAACAGGTCCACCTGTACATCAGCTCGCCACACAACTCTCAACTATCCTGGATCTTCAAGAGCATAACCACAACCTAACAAAAGATTATGTGCGGTACACGTCAGCACAATATTTCAAGAATATTGTACTGAGTACGCCTACGTGTCTTTTATATACCTCTCATCATATCTGGGCAATAAGATAAAACTAATATACATGGCAGCATTAAACAAAATATAAGAAAAGGTGTATAGTTGCACAAAGATATTTGTTACCAGAAGAGAACACATATTTTAGGCACATTTCCATTATATGTAAACTTGATCAACCACATGCACTATTCTACCACAGAGATTTAGTGCTCACATGTACTATTCTGCCAAAGAGATTTAGTACTTCACAAATGCACTATTCTGCCAAAGAGATTTAGTGCTCACATGTACTATTCTGCCAAAGAGATTTAGTACTTTCATCAATGCACTATTCTACCAAAGAGATTTAGTGCTACCATTTAATGGACCAGATATCTTATGTTTCATGTGTTCATAGAAATAAGTATGTAAAATCGTGCAACATATCATACAAGAACAATCATTTCAATCAATATCATATGCCTAGTTTGTACTATCGTATAACGCAAGCATATTGTATAATTAGCCAAGTGAGAGGTAATGGCGTACCTTCCAAAGAGACATCTTAATCACGTATTCCTCATGTCAAATATGTATCCCAGGTCAAACCCTGATAAAGATAAGATCACATACGATCATCAGGTTCTCATCTTATTATATTTCATCTTAACCCTAATTATGTCCATTAGGGTTTCTCTTAGTTTATTAGGATATGTGCATTATTACTTGTATTCTAGTCTTATGATTATCTCATTGATGTCATATTCCAGATTATGATTCATTATCTGAACATTATCTCCCAGAGTATTTTTGTGCACATTAATTAACCCTAGGTTACATCATTAACCTAGATTAGGGTTTTAAACCATGTATTAAAGGTCAACTTCATATAACATGAATTATGCATCATCATGATCTCATCATCAAATCTGAGGTTCCAAATACTGATATGAGCTTACTCTGTGAATTTCATCATTTATTATGCATGTATGTATTTAATACATTTTATTTAGGGTTATTAGCCCTAATTAGCCATATTAATCGAATTATATAATTTCATACATTATCATGATCATAACTGACATCATATGCATTCTATATGTAATTATGGACTTACTGTTATTTTTTCATGATTTTATGTCATCATTTGCTATTTATTATCCATTAGACGAGTGTTACACATCTTTCATGATATCACTGAGATTTAAGCATCCAAAGCCTGATATTATCATTTCATGTTGTTATGCTCATTTTTCTGAGAAAAACGGTATATTATTTATATATTTCTGATAAGTAGGCTATTTATTACGAATTATTGAAGATCCTAACATTTACTAAATTATTTACCTTTATGGGCCAGTATGTGAGCGCCACGTGGCGTCCAGGGTTGGGCGCAACTCCTTTGCTTGGATTCGGTCGGTTCTTCCTGGTTCAGCATTGAATCGGCCGGTTCTCGTTTCCTGGACCCGGTTCGGCTATAGAGCTGGTTCTCCCTTCTTCTCACGCGATCTGCTTCCAAGCGATCCACGCTTGCTCCCACGAGAGCATCATTCTCAGGCCCGACCGCCGTCGCTACTGGCCTAGAACGCTGTCGAGAGGCTGGCCGTGCTCTGCTTGCCTCCATCTATCTCTCGCGTCAGAGTCCGTAGAGGGACTCCCGGCTTCCACGACGCAGCCACCGCCTGGGGAAGGTTTCTGGCGCCGTGCAGCCAAGCACCGCCATCGCTGCCTAGCTCCAGGATGATGTCGCTGCTGCGTCTCCTCCTCAACGATCTATCGTGTCCCTATCCGTGCAAGACCCCAGCAGGGCTCGGTCCACTCTCCCTCTCTCGCATAAGATCACGATCTCCTCGCGATGGTTCTGCTCGAAGCAGGATGCGTGCATCGTGATCTGCTGGATCGGGCACCGCCGTGGCCGGGTCAGAGCTCGGCTGCATCTCTCCAGCCTCCGGCGCACAACGGGCCAGAGGTCTCTCCTCCACCTCGACGCCTCCGATAGCAAAGGTTCTCCTCCTTCAGCTCTGAACTACCCCCAAAGGCCCGGTGAGTCACCGCTGAACGGCCGCCCTAGTGGCCCTGGTAGCCTCCCCGCAAACCAGTGTCGCCGTCATGGTCGGGTGGAAAAGGGGAACTCCCCTTTAGATGCCAAGATCACTGGATTTTCTTCAAAAAGCACCACCTTCTTCTGTTGTAGCCACTCCTATTCTTTTCCAATATCATCTTCTTCTGGTTTGCGGTCGGCCTTATGTGTGATCGTCACCGCCAGTAGTTTGTTATGGAGAGACAGTGGAGGGAGAGAGTCCTCACACTTGTTGCTCTTGGCTTCATATTATATGCCTACAGGGTCGTAGACTGTCTCCGTGACACTAGATGAAACCGCCTCATCTTTCACTTCTTCCATCACACGATCAGTGATCGTGGATGTATGGAAGGTGCTCATTCCCCACTCCACGACCTCACTGTGGTTCAAAGGGGGAAGATCAGTTTGTTTCTCTCATCCAAGGGTTACAAGATGCTAGATCTGTGGCAACTCCATCTCACGGCTATGCCCACTGGATTAGAGGTCTAAGATGGAAAAGCTACCATAAAGACCACACAGTACATCCCTTGGACTAAAAGGGGTCGTGTGACATCCTTATTGATTTAGGACTTAGCTTCATTTTCCTTAATATGCCATATATCACATCCTCATTAAAAGCTTATAACTCCTTGTAGCTACCTCTAAACTTCATCAAAATTGTACCACATGTTTATCCTCATATAACTACCTTCCCTTTAACTTTGGTGTCAAAACTCATATATTGATCACTCAAATAAACACCTCAAAAAGAGCATATACTTAAGGATCTTAATGATGATGTCAACACCTACCCTTTACTAGAGCACTCGTAACTCTTATAAGTAACTCATCATGTATGAATTCACTTATGTCATTGGACATTTAGGATTCTAAAAGTCCACTCCATCACATCCTACACACCTTAAAAGAAATTCCGTCCTCGGAATTAAGCCAGAAAACCCACTTTGTCACATCATATACATCTTAAAGGAACTTTCGTCCTCAAAAGTCAACCATACTCGTACTCCAAGGAAAACTATCGTGTCTTCATCCACATGTAGGAACAATTATGTGTAACATATCCTCAAAAGTTACCTAGAACCATATATCCAAGGCACTATTAGGGGTTTTACAACCATCTAGGTGCACAAACACTCCATTCAAAGTTAAACTCAAGGTTTAGAAACTTAGGTTATGTCATGACATATCTCATATGTTAGATTTGCTTCCTTATCTTTATCCATGCATCGGGGTTCCCATATCATGTTACCATGTTCTAAAGGAGTTAACTAAAGTTAACCCAACATAACAAGGTGTCATCAACATTTTATTGAGCTAATAGTTATAACAAGTTCAACATTAACATATGTCTTTTAGGTGGGATTTAAGTAAAGTTAACCCACCTTATCCATCTGGATCATATCAAGGTGTCATAATCATTATGTTGTGCTAACTGTCAAACTATATTTTTCATTCTTATTAAGCACTAACATTAACACCGCATGTAATATGTTTCATTTATACAGTCTTATTTCATTACTCATAATTGATTTCAACATTTACTAGTGATTTCATCACAAGATTAACCAACATTATTCATGTATATGGTTAACCATTTCAACTTTGATGTCATTAAACCGTCTCTAGTTCATCATATCATGTCTATATATCATGTCTCAAGATTAGATCACATCCTTACATGTATTTTATCATGGTTGTGCTAAACCAACTTATGCAAGTGGCTTGACAAACATGTAGCAAAACATCATCATCTAGTCTAACTGAGGTTATCCTGACCCATATAACAAAGGTAGTGTCATGATCAGTCTCTCTGAGCTAACTCAACTCTATGAGTATCTCACATGCACATACTTTATCTTTCCTCTCTTAGTCTAGGGTTCTCAGTTATACCACATTGGCACTAGAGATAGCCTTACAAGCTCAAGCCACATGAGCACAAACCAAAATATGGTATGACATCCTCTTCATAGGTTTTCTACCCCTGAGACGTGCTTACCCAAAACTCTCTTATATACACCACTAGATTCCTATGTGGGAAACCACCAACCCGAGCATGAGGCTATCCAGAAACTAACACAGTTACCCCCTCCAGGGTTTTGGGACTCGCTCTCCCTCACCCAGATGGTAGGTACTCATATCCATGTTCGCATATGTACATGTAACCAGCCTCTCTCTATCTCTAGGGTTTGGTCCTCCCAAGGACATCTAGGGTTCAACAAACTATAGGAATCGTGCATAAAGCAACTCATCTCAATCACTCAGGAGTATTCTAGTTTAGGACATATCATATCACATATTTCTCATCATGTCATAACTTGGAGTCTAGGTTCTCTGACCTTCTCCCTACGGGTCTCACTCTCACTGGAGTTAACCCTGAAACTGGTCCTAACACTAGAGGTCCTCCTTTGTAAAAGAGCTTGAGGCTCATGCCGACTCACAACCTTATCTTAACTTAACATATCTTATCTCATAAAAGCCTAGTTACTTGCATCATCAAGACTTATCTCAAATCCTCAAAACTGAACTTACATCCTGAAAGACAACATAGATCATCCTATATTATCTTATGTCATCTATATAAGACGTACATCATAGCTTATTTTGTCTATTCCATCTATCATATGTTCTAACAAGGCTCTAGACATCTAATCTAGAGCTACTCTCTCTTCTAGACTGATGTCATTCACTTTCACTTAGGTTGCATGATCACCTCCTACTCATACATGTGTGGGGACACATTTTTGTAATACATATACATAATAAAATATTATATAGTTTTTCTCTGATAAAACAAGCGTCAGAGAAAACTATCGAGGTTCGATCCGTTTGGAATCAAAAACCAAATCCAGAAACGAGTGTCCCACGCATAGTAGAGAGTCCAGTGTCATGAAAACTAGTGAAAAGGGTGAGAACATGGTGTAGACTAGTGTAGCTACTCTAGACAACGAGCGCCATATGTCTAGGGTTTCTCTTCCCTTGATGCACGTCATTTCCAAATAGTGCAATGTCCCATACCGCTGCACTACAAGGAAAGAACGACATCTAAGGACTTGTTACTTAACAAGCACCAGTCTAGACCTAGTTCTCAGACATCTAGGTGCTAACCTAGAGGCTATGTCAGATCTAGTCTCTAAAAGATGACTAATCTAACCCTAAAAGATTATTAAGTTCAAGGTTCTTTAGTTTTGTGTTGCATAATGAGAAAATGTCAGGCTTTGCTATTGTTCATGCTCTGATACCACCTGTGACGTCCCCGGATTTTCTAAAACTTAATCTAATGTGTGACGTCCAAATTGAAACCCTCACCTCAGCGAGAATCCCAATTTAAACATCCCACATGAGGCTAAGAAGAAGAAAATCGAGGGAGTCACAAGGAGACAACAGTAGCACATGTACATGAACAATAATAAAACCATACACACATGTTCACCATTCAACATATAATTACAACATGAATTGTTACAACATTTGATATTGAACAACAAACTATACATATACATGTACTACCACTAAACTACATGATCTTAAGACAACAAGTCCACCTGTACATCAGCTCGCCACACAACTCTCAACTATCCTGGATCTTCAAGAGCATAACCACAACCTAACAAAAGATTACATGCGGTACACGTCAGCACAATATTTCAACAATATTGTACTGAGTACGCCTACGTGTCTTTTATATACCTCTCATCATATCTTGGCAATAAGATAAAACTAATATACTTGGCATCATTAAACAAAATATAAGAAAAGGCGTATAGTTGCACAAAGATATTTGTTACCAGAAGAGAACACATATTTTAGGCACATTTCCATTATATGTAAACTTGATCAACCACATGCACTATTCTACCACAGAGATTTAGTGCTCACATGTACTATTCTGCCAAAGAGATTTAGTACTTCACAAATGCACTATTCTGCCAAAGAGATTTAGTGCTCACATGTACTATTCTGCCAAAGAGATTTAGTACTTTCATCAATGCACTATTCTACCAAAGAGATTTAGTGCTACCATTTAATGGACCAGATATCTTATGTTTCATGTGTTCATAGAAATAAGTATGTAAAATCGTGCAACATATCATACAAGAACAATCATTTCAATCAATATCATATGCCTAGTTTGTACTATCGTATAACGCAAGCATATTGTATAATAAGCCAAGTTAGAGGTAATGGCGTACCTTCCAAAGAGACATCTTAATCACATATTCCTCATGTCAACTATGTATCCCAGGTCAAACCCTGATAAAGATAAGATCACATACAATCATCAGGTTCTCATCTTATTATATCTCATCTTAACCCCAATTATGTCCATTAGGGTTTCTCTTAGTTTATTAGGATATGTGCATTATTACTTGTATTCTAGTCTTATGATTATCTCACTGATGTCATATTCTAGATTATGATTCATTATCTGAACATTATCTCCCATAGTATTTTTGTGCACATTAATTAACCCTAGGTTACATCATTAACCTAGATTAGGGTTTTAAACCATGTATTAAAGGTCAACTTCATATAACATGAATTATGCATCACCATGATCTCATCATCAAATCTGAGGTTCCAAATACTGATATGAGCTTACTCTGTGAATTTCATCATTTATTATGCATGTATGTATTTAATAAATTTTTTTTAGGGTTATTAGCCCTAATTAGCCATATTAATCGAATTAAATACTTTCATACATTATCATGATCATAACTGACATCATATGCATTCTATATGTAATTATGGACTTACTGATATTTTTCCATGATTTTATGTCATCATTTGCTATTTATTATCCATTAGACGAGTATTACACATCTTTCATAATATCACTCAGATTTAAGCATCAAAAGCCAAATATTATCATTTCATGTTGCTATGCTCATTTTTCTGAGAAAAACGGTATATTATTTATATTTTTCTGATAAGCAGGCTATTTATTACGAATTATTGAAGATCCTAACTATTACTAAATTATTGACCTTTATGGGCCAGTATGTGAGCGCCACGTGGCGTCCAGGGTTGGGCGCAACTCCTTTGCTTAGATTCGGTCGGTTCTTCCTGGTTCAGCATTGAATCGGCCGGTTCTCGTTTCCTGGACCCGGTTCGGCTATAGAGCTGGTTCTCCCTTCTTCTCACGCGATCTGCTTCCACGCGATCCACGCTTGCTTCCACGAGAGCATCGTTCTCAGGCCCGACCGCCGTCGCTACTGGCCTGGAACGCTGTCGAGAGGTTGGCCGTGCTCTGCTTGCCTCCATCTATCTCTCGCGTCAGAGTCCGTAGAGGGACTCCCGGCTTCCACGACGCAGCCACCGCCTGGGGAAGGTTTCCGGCGCCGTGCAGCCAAGCACCGCCATCGCTGCCTAGCTCCAGGATGATGTCGCTGTTGCGTCTCCTCCTCAACGATCTATCATGTCCCTGTCTGTGCAAGACCCCAGCAGGGCTCGGTCCACTCTCCCTCTCTCGCACGAGATCACGATCTCCTCACGATGGTTCTGCTCGAAGCAGGATGCGTGCATCGTGATCTGCTGGATCGGGCGCCGCCGTGGCCGGGTCAGAGCTCGGCTGCATCGCTCCAGCCTCTGGCGCACAACCGGCCAGAGGTATCTCCTCCACCTCGACGCCTCCGATAGCAAAGGTTCTCCTCCTTCAGCTCTGAACTACCCCCAAAGGCCCGGTGAGTCACCGCTGAACGGCCGCCATAGTGGCCCTGGTAGCCTCCCTGCAAACCAGTGTCGCCGTCATGGTCGGGTGGAAAAGGGGAACTCCCCTTTAGATGCCAAGCTCGCTGGATTTTCTTCAAAAAGCACCACCTTCTTCTGTTGTAGCCACTCCTATTCTTTTCCAATATCATCGTCTTCTGGTTTGCGGTCGGCCTTATGCGTGATCGTCACCGCCAGTAGTTTGTTATGGAGAGACAGTGGAGGGAGAGAGTCCTCACACTTGTTGCTCTTAGCTTCATATTACATGCCTGCAGGGTCGTAGACTGTCTCCTTGACACTAGATGAAACCACCTCATCTTTCACTTCTTCCATCACACGATCAGTGATCGTGGATGTATGGAAGGTGCTCATTCTCCACTCCACGACCTCAGTGCGGTTCAAAGGGGGAAGATCAGTTCGTTTCTCTCATCCAAGGGTTACAAGATGCTAGATCTGTGGCAACTCCATCTCACGACTATGCCCACTGGATTAAAGGTCTAAGATGGAAAAGCTACCATAAAGACCACACAGTACATCCCTTGGACTAAAAGGGGTCGTGTGACATCCTTATTGATTTAGGACTTAGCTTCATTTTCCTTAATATGCCATATATCACATCCTCATTAAAAGCTTATAACTCCTTGTAGCTACCTCTAAACTTCATCAAAATTGTACCACATGTTTATCCTCATATAACTACCTTCCCTTTAACTTTGGTGTCAAAACTCATATATTGATCACTCAAATAAACACCTCAAAAAGAGCATATACTTAAGGATCTTAATGATGATGTCAACACCTACCCTTTACTAGAGCACTCGTAACTCTTATAAGTAACTCATCATGTATGAATTCACTTATGTCATTGGACATTTAGGATTCTAAAAGTCCACTCCATCACATAATGTTATTTGTACTATATCACGTAATGGAGTGTTCTCCATTCAAGAAGATAAGAAGATGCTAATCAGAGAAGACTTGGTAATCAACATTCTTACCGCCTTCTTACCAAAATTATCTGGCCTAAGGCGGGCATCCCCGATAACCAATTTACTGGCTTCAATGATCACTCACAAGGCTATCCTTAAGGAGGATAATATTTTTATCCCTATGATAGATTGATGTGTTTGTTATTAGTAACTGATAGGTGAAATGAAGGATCATATATTCATACATGGCAAAATCGCATACTTACTTTGGGTTCGAGCAATGCTTATATTCCCAACAATCTGGTTACCAGAACCACAATTTAAATGCATGGTTGATTGAGTGTGCTTCTTCTCAGCATATGATGCACGTCATTACACACCAAAATCACTTGGGAGAAATCTTGGATTTTAACCTTTTTAATGGTAATTAGCTCGATGTAACAATAAGAAATTCAGTATAGAAAGGTATTTGCAATATCCTCAAATTTTGGTAAAAACTGAACTATAAAATATGATGCATGAATTAATTTGATAATTCCTCAATGATTTTATTGGTGGAATAGTAATGTTAATTGCCTTTGTCGCACAAGTTCTTTTGGTACAAGACAAATAGATAAACAGAATTCATGCATTAATAAATAGTAATGACTTTTGATATTGATAAATGTTTTCCAAAGGAGAATAAAGTGAATAATGTGTTAGATAATTAAAAGAATACTTATCTTTCCATTATTGGAAACACAATGGTAGGGACACAAATAGTGTTGTTACCTTGGTTTGCCTTTTTGGTATGTTGAAGGATAATTACAAGTTAAGATAATGATAGGATTTCTAAGATAATCCAAGATAATATGTGGCTCAGATATTTAATTAAAGGATTATCCACTTATTGCTTGGAAGCCAAATAAAAGAACAATATGTAAGTTTCCTAAGAGAAATACAGAATATGGTTTAAAGGAAAGGAGAAGTTTGGTGAATATAGATAATAAGAAAAGGAAACGGAATCCTAGAGGGAGTTTATCGAGAGGAATATTGGTCAAGTTTTATGAGAATGGAAACACTTTCCATATCAATAAATCGTGACCCATAGCCATATATCACATGGGTGTACGAAGAAGTTAACTAGGACTCTTGGACCTCCCTCTCTCTTAATTTCATTGTACGTGGAAGCCACTAGGGTTTCCCTAGGTTTGTATATTTATAGGGATTCCCTCACGCAACACATTACCATCCGAGAGTTTCACCATAGCCATGGTGGTCCAGCATGAAACCCTACAAGAAATCCCTATGTCCTTTAGCAAACCTGCAAAACGGATGCAGGACAACATCATATCGTGTTTCTAAATCGGAGCTTCTCTTGAGATGGAGGGCGGCCATAGCCTGGTTTGCCCTTGGCACTTTTTCCTTCCCTTCCCTCATGGACGATGCCGCCCATCCAGGGTTTTGACCCTGTCTGATACACATGCTTTGACCAGGCGGCCCTCTACTCCTCCGAAGACAAGGCTGGCCGCCAGTAATCATGGATGCGGTAGGCGTTTAGGGTGCAAAGTCAGAGGTGGTAGTCTGTCCAGTAGCTTAGAGGCGAGTATGTGAGTCCAAGACGCTATCCGCAAGCAGTGTCACGAGAGGAGAAGGATACGGCGACGTCTCGGTGGTGGTGTCCTCATCCCGGCAGAGTCGCGAGCACTGACGTGCACAACGCGGGTCATTCATAGGAGTCACAGAGAAGATGAAGCTCCGACTTCGGAGGCGGAGTGGGGGAAGCGCGAGGCGAAGGGAGGCAAGCACTCTTTGTAGCACCGTGCATAAGGGTGCAAACCCCAGACGGAGGCCATGATTCACGACAATAGGGGAAGACGAGGATATGGTGAGTGAGGAAGGTGAATCAGTCAGTGTGGCCTAGTATCGAAGTTCGTCTGGCAGCCCCATGCAGTGTGGTTCCCCGTGTTGGCATCGACATGAGCTGAGGAGGAGGAGGCAGGGCCTGAGAGTGCCGCTCGCGGCCTGGTTCTGTTGCTGTACCCATCGGCATACGTAGGCCTCACATGATCACGAGGAAGGGGAAGGAACAGAGTCAAATGACCCCTTTGCCCCTACTCACACGTTCAAGACCTGGGCTGACTAGGTCTTTTCCTGTGATATGAGCCAACCTAGTAAATAAGGAAAATATAAGCATGTATCCGCTGATGTGGAAGAACGTTATTGGCTCAAAGGTAAGTATCTTATAATAATTCCAGAAAATTATTGATAACTCAGAATATAGTGAAGTTATATATCAAATTGCTCAGAAAAACGAGAGGAATCTAAATAAAATAGTTTTAGAACCTGATTATGCTTCCTGTTCGAAAAATATCTACAATACATGTTTAGATGTGTTTAATGTAAAGGAAAACCCATATTTGTCTTAATCTGATGCTTAATTGTATATGATCATTCATGTTAGGTTAGGCACTGACCTAGACATGGCACTGACCTAGACATGTATAATGAAGAAATCCTGGTTAATGATGAATAATGGGTGATTCTAGATTAATAACCTTATACATGTTGTTTTAGGGTTTTAAAACTAATGTTGACATCTTGCTATGAGCTAATGCTGGTAATGTAATATAGATGTCATGAATAACTTAATATGTTTAAGTTGATGATTAGGGTTTCACCTAATATGCATAACTGGATTTGTAATCTTAGAAACCATGATATGATAGAATTAGTGTTGGTATCCCTAATCCCAGTTCCAAACACGAGATAACCTTAACCCTAGTTTAGGAGTACATCTAAATCTGATTAGTATAATGAGAATACATGGTGACACATACATAGTATGCTTTGTTTCAAATACTTGATGATTACATACTTTGTTGCTTGGATATTTGGATGCATTCTTAAAGTACATGCGATATATTCTGCATGGTTTCTACATGACATAAGGTACGTGGTAACGCTTATGAATACATGTATCGAATTCCGAGGTTGCCGATGTTTATCGATGAGATTGAATGACAAATAAACTACTTTCTTGTTTATTTAGTTCTTGCAAACTATAAAGTTCTTATGAGTATCATGTAAACTAAATAACAATATTCTGAACCCTGGGTTAGACTGATCTTAAGGGTAATGCACACGAGCCCCGGAGGGATACTGATTACACCTGAGGTAGTAGAACAGATAAGGGTTAGAATATGAAAATGAGTTTATATTCAAGATAAAGATGTTGGCTTATAACTGTACTTGTGATTATTGTTTGAATCCATGTACCGGTATAGAAATATACTGATCGTGTATTTGTTTGTCGGTGTTTTAGGTATCAGATATACTTGATTCGTGGACATGAGGGTACGGATAGAGATGTTGAAGACACTACAGTTTAATCATGAAGATTTAATTTTAATGGTTTATCTTCACACATGTAAAAGTTGATTCTATTTAAAAGTTATGTAACTCCTTAGAGGAGGTTTTTATCTAAACATGTAAATATTTGATCATTAATGGAAATTGTTTACTATTTTGTATTATTTCATGAATATGATCCTGGAAGTTATGATTAACGATCTGCGACTTTAAGGTCTTTTAGACACTCAAAAGTGCGGGTTGTTACATTTGGTATCAGATCCCAGATTCATCAACTAATACTTAATAGTTTATAATTTCAAATTATCCCAAGAAATTTTAAGAGAAAAAATAGGTTTCTCATCTCACATTTTCGTCTACGTCTCATCTCTTCCTTAAAAATCATTGAAAAGGAAATATTAATAAGAGAATTAAAATGTGAAATTTAAAATTGGTAATCAACATGGTGTGGTGGTATGGGACACTACCCATGTGAAACTTAAAATTGGTAATCAACATGGTGTGGTGGTATGGGACGCTACCCATGTGAAACTTAAAAATCGGTAATGAACATGGTGTGGTGGTATGGGACACTGCCCATGTGAAACTTGAAATCATGAATAAGAAAGAGAAGGGATGGTCTAGGTAACCCAATCTCCTATGCATGTTGGCATGAGGATCATAAAACATATGTGATAAGTCTTAAGAGATATAAAAACCCAATAGTTATATATATACACATATGGAAAATGAAAATTTGGAATATAACTTGCTCAAACTCCTCGTGTTGTCGCTAGAAGTTTAGTGATGGTGGCCAAGCCCCTGGAGGGGAAGGCCGAGGTAGCACCAAGCCCTAGAGGGAAGGTGACCCAAGTTCATTGAATATATAGAGACCATGAGGGGGTATTCCAGAGGTTGAGCAAACATGGGTTGATATGTTATAATTATAAAAGTTATGCGTAACAATAAAATAAAGAGGTGTATAAGAAGCCTTTAAGGTTAGTGTGCCAACCTAGGGTGGGTCAACCCAAAGAGTGGGAGGATGACCTATGAGGTAGGCAACACCTAGATCTTGGGATCAGGTTGTGGCTAGAGAGCTTAACCCCCTCCTATGAGACAAGAAGGCACCCTAGGCTAGGACTTATCCTTAAAAGGTAAGTGAATACATGTATTGAAGTATTGAGATAACCTTAATGCTCACCTACAGTAGTGAAGAATTATAGAAAAAAAATGAAATCACTTAAATTCTTTGAACCGAAGGATGCCAACTCTGAGTGACACAATTGGTCAAGCCCAGGAGGGAATACCAGTAAGGCACCAAGACCAGGAGGGAAGGTGGCCTAAGTGGACGACCAAGCCCAGGAGGGAAGGTCATGAAATGGTCAAGCCCAGGAGGGAAGACTAGGCAGGCACCAAGCCCAGGAGGGAAGGTGGCCTAAGTCCACAATGCAGTTGTTTAGGATCAAGCCCCTGGAGGGGAAGATCACAGAGGTCAAGCCCAGGAGGGAAGACCGACATGGAACCAAGCCCTGGAGGGAAGGTGGCCCGAGCTCAATGATGGGACGACACTGCATTATGTGTACTTAAAAGAGAGAGATGCAGACAATCCGGGTTAAAGAACTAAATAAGAGAATAATGTGTTTAAAAGATGTGACATCTCAAAAGAAACCCTTAGGGAGGGTAGAGTCCTAATGCAATCCTAGGGTCAAGTAGGGTGTATTAGAGGTACATAGGACTAATGGGTTAGGAGTTGATTGTTCCCTGAATGCACATGACCATGTGGTCGGGAGGTAACAACTAGGTTTATCCAAGGTACATGACGCAGGAGATTAGCTACCTCCATGAGGATCATGTAGCCTAATGGGTGAATTTGAAAGGCACTCTCTTGATGCATAAGGATGAGATCACTCCAAAAGAGTACCTATACCCCTAGAGACCCCAAGGATTTGGCTAAGGCTCATAATGATACATGAGATGTAAATATAAAAGATATAAAGAAGTCATGAAAAACTTAAGAGGAGTTGTGACCTAACTTAAGAGTAAGAAAAGGGACACTTGACCTCATGGAACATAAGAATGCTATAAAATTATGAACAAGTAAGTTTAGAGTCATATAGAGTATGATTCAACTTAATATGTGAAATTAAAAGGTAATGTGTGGACGTGCCATCTCCGCTCTTGGAATGGATTGAACTTTGTGTTTGGGCTGCAGCCAAATGCTTATTTCATTTCATTATAAGGGAGGGAGATTGGATAGACACACGTTATGCTTAAAAATTGAGATAACGAGGATGAATATCCTACATTTAATGTGTGAGAACTTGACCTAGGGTTAGAGGTGTTACCTCACCCTTATGCGAAATAATGGACAATATGTTGGAAACCTAGGTGAAAAGATAAATCACCAAGTAGTAATGAAATCACAAAATAAGAATGAAATCATCAAGTGATGATAAGATGTGTATACTAAAGATGTAGATATACATTGAATTGAATTCAAGTACCAATCTTAGTCTTAATGTGTGGAATTTGCATAATAACATATGTAAAGATGTCTAAGTAGGGTGCTAACCCTAAGACTTGAAACTAAGATGAGTTATAATAAACATTTTCTTTTGGGTGTGAATTTTGAGGACAAAATTCCTTTTAACGAGGGGTGAATGTAATATCCTCAAATTTTGGTAAAAACTGAACTATAAAATATGATGCATGAATTAATTTGATAATTCCTCAATGATTTTATTGGTGGAATAGTAATGTTAATTGCCTTTGTCACACAAGTGCTTTTGGCACAAGACAAATAGATAAATAGGATTTTCATGCATTAATAAATAGTAATGACTTTTGATATTGATAAATGTTTTCCAAAGGAGAATAAAGTTAATAATGTGTTAGATAATTAAAAGAATACTTATCTTTCCATTATTGGAAACACAATGGTAGGGACACAAATAGTGTTGTTACCTTGGTTTGCCTTTTTGGTAGGTTGAAGGATAATTACAAGTTAAGATAATGAGAGGATTTCTAAGATAATTCAAGATAATATGTGGCTCAGATTTTATAATTAAAGGATTATCCACGTATTGCTTGGAAGCCAAATTAAAGAACAATATGTAAGTTTCCTAAGAGAAATACGGAATATGGTTTAAAGGAAAGGAGAAGTTTGGTGAATAAAGATAATAAGAAAAGGAAACAGAATCCTAGAGGGAGTTTATCGAGAGGAATATTGGTCAAGTTTTATGAGAATGGAAACACTTTCCATATCAAGAAATCGTGACCCATAGCCATATATCACATGGGTGTACGAAGAAGTTAACTAGGACTCTTGGACCTCCCTCTCTCTTAATTTCTTTGTACGTGGAAGCCACTAGGGTTTCCCTAGGTTTGTATATTTATAGGGATTCCCTCACGCAACACCTTGCCATCCGAGAGTTTCACCATAGCCATGGTGGTCCAGCGTGAAACCGTACTAGAAATCCCTATGTCCTTTAGCAAACCAGCAAAACGGATGCAGGACAACATCATATCGTGTTTCTAAATCGGAGCTTCTCTTGAGAAGGAGGGAGGCCATAGCCTGGTTTGCCCTTGGCACTTTTGCCTTCCCTTCCCTCGTGGACAATGTCACCCTTCCAGGGTTCTGACCCTGTCTGATACACATGCTTTGACCAGGCGGCGCTCTGCTCCTCGAAGACAAGGCTGGCCGCCAGTAGTCATGGTTGCGGCAGGCGTTTAGGGTGCAAATCCAGAGGTGGTAGTATGTCCAGTATCTTAGAGGTGAGGATAGGATTCCAAGACGCTATCCGCAGGCAGTGTCACAAGAGGAGAAGGATACGACGACGTCTCGGCGGTGGTGTCCTCATCCCGACGAAGTCGCGAGCACTGACGTGCACAGCGCGGGTCGTTCACAGGACTCACAAAGAAGATGAAGCTCCGACTTCAGAGGTGGAGTGGGGGAAGCGCGAGGCGAAGGGAGGCAAGCGCTCTTTGTAGCACCGTGCATAAGGGTGCAAACACCAGACGGAGGCCATGCTTCACGGCAACAGGGGAAGAAGAGGATATGGTGAGTGAGGAAGGTGAATTAGCTAGTGTGGCCTGGTATCGAAGTTTGTCCGACAGCCCCATGCAACGTGGTTCCCCTTGTTGGCATCGACATGAGCCGAGGAGGAATAGGCGGGGCCTGAGAGTGCTGCTTGCGGCTTGGTTCTGTTGCCGTGCCCATCGGCATACGGAGGCCTCACACGATCGTGAGGAAGGGGAAGGAACAGAGTCAAATGACCCCTTTGCCCCTACTCACACATTCAAGACCTGGGCAGACTAGGTCTTTTCCTATGATCCGAGCCAACCTAGTAAATAAGGAAAATATAAGCATGTATCCACTGACGTGGCAGAACGTTATTGGCTCGAAGGTAAGTATCTTATAATAATTCCAGAAAATTATTGATAACTCAGAATATAGTGAAGTTATATATTAAATTTCTCAGAAAAACGAGAGGAATATAAATAAAATAGTTTTAGAACCTGATTATGCTTCCTGTGCGAAAAGTATCTACAATACATTTTTAGATGTGTTTAATGTAAAGGAAAGCCCATATTTGTCTTAATCTAATGCTTAATTGTATATGATCGTTCATGTTAGGTTAGTACCTGACCTAGACATGTATAATGAAAAATCTTGGTTAATGATGAATAATGGGTGATTCTAGATTAATAACCTTATACATGTTGTTTTAGGGTTTTAAAACTAATGTTGACATATTACTATGAGCTAATGCTAGTAATGTAATATAGATGTCATGAATAGCTTAATATGTTTAAGTTGACGATTAGGGTTCACCTAATATGCATAACTAGATTTGTAATCTTAGAAACCATGATATGATAGAATTAGGGTTGGTATCCCTAATCCCAGTTCTAAATACGAGATAACCTAAAGCCTAGTTTAGGAGTACATCTAAATCTGATTAGTATAATGAGCATACATGGTGACACATACGTAGTATGCATTGTTTCAGATACTTGTTGATTACATACTTTGTTGCTTGGATGATTGGATGCATTCTTAAAGTACATGTGATATATTCTGCATGGTTTCTACATGACATAAGGTACGTGGTTACGCTTATGAATTCATATATCGAATTCTGAGGTTGTCGATGTTTCTCGATGAGATTGAATGACAAATAAACTGCTTGCTTGTTTATTTAGTTCTTGCAAACTATAAAGTTCTTATGAGTATCATGTAAACTAAATAACAATATTCTGACTCTTGGGTTAGACTGATCTTAAGGGTAATGCACAGGAGCCCCGGAGGGACATCGATTACACCTGAGTTAGTAGACCAGATAAGGGTTTGAATATGAAAATGAGTTTATATTCAAGATAAAGATGTTGGCTTATAACTGTACTTGTGATTATTGTTTGAATCCACGTACTATTATAGAAATATATTAATTGCGTATTTGTTTGTCGTCATTGTAGGTATCAGATATACTTGATTCGTGGACATGAGGGTACGGATAGAGATGTTGAAGACACTACAATTTAATCATGAAGGTTTAGTTTTAATGGTTTATCTTCACACATGTAAAAGTTGATTCTATTTAAAAGTTATGTAACTCCTTAAAGGATCTTTTTATCTAAACATGTAAATATTTGATCATTAATGGAAATTGTTTACTATTTTGTATTATTTCATGAATCTGATCCTGGAAGTTAGGATTAACGATCTGCGACTTTAAGGTCTTTTAGACACTCAAAAGTGCGGGTCGTTACAGTATTAGTCCCAAAGAACAGTGTTAGTAAGTGTGAATCCAAACCAATTGTGATGAACATAATGTAAATTCTAGTTAAGAGTGGCTGATTAAAATGAAGCAGAAAGTAGAGATGAAGCTAGTTTAAGTGGGTTTTAGATCAAATGATAAAAGATATTGGGGGTCTGATAGATCACCACCATAGACCATGCTTTTACTTAATCGATTCTACATCCTATGTTTTAATGATTAACTCAGGACCCTGTGAATTTGTTTCCTTTTGGAACACAAATATCACATGAGTCATCATTATCTCAATCCCGATATCTCTACATTTTGAGGATCCTCATCCAACAGTGCAACAAGTTCTTGTCTGAGGTCTCATCAAGGAACATGTGATTTTCATTTTGGAGTTTGAACTTATGGATCTGATGGTCAAGTCACCATAAGCTATAACAAACAAAATAGTCGGGTAAGAAGATTATAATCTTGATTAGAGGAGTCATTAGTAGAATATGGGTGCATTCATTTTAGGATCTGAGGTCTCATCACCCCATAAGAATACAATTTCAAGATCTGATGAGTAAAAGGTTCATAATCTCGATCATCGATCTTTTAAGGAGATTATGGGTTCATTCTTGTGGGGATCATAGGTCTCATCACCCCATAAGATTATAATCTAATTAACCCAAGAGAGAGGGCATAAATAATTGGAAAACATTCATTCACTAAATCATTGTAGTCAGATAAAATCAAGTGAAGAACAAGGTATGGGGCTACTCTCCATACCTCCTTAAGGAAGCTACTCAGACATAATGGAAATGAAACAATAAACAAGCCTAGTATATGAGATATTAGATTCCTTTTGTATTTGGAGTCCCCATACTTTTATAGGGGAAAAGCAGAGGTGAAAATAGATAAAATTGTATGAGCGGGGATTGTCTTGGCTGTGTTTGGGTTTCCGTTTGATAGTATAGGGATCCAGTAACTTGATTGATATTAAGTCTTCTTTGACCGAAGGTAAGTTTGATAGCAACAATGAATTTTCTCTATTCGGAGTTTGACTAGGTCTTGAATGCGAATCGGTCAACTGGAATGCTAATCGATTGACTGGATTTAATGTTTGCTTTGACCCAGTCATTTGTTTAAAGCAAGGAGATTTCCCAAATTCGAATTTGATTGGGTCTTTGCTAGAGAGCAAGACGACTTGGGACCTGAGTCGATCAACTAGATATCTAGGAATGTGAGATTTTGTACATTTGAGTCCATTGATTGGATGAGTTAGTCGATCAACTGGGAGGGTTAATATGGTAATAGAAGCCTCTAATTATTGGGATTTTTGGGCATTGGAGTGAGTGGTCCATTATCATACAAATAACCAAATAATCATGTAAAAATATTAAACTAAAAAAATGTACTAACTCATCCATAAAAGTTAAAATAAATCTAAAAGAAAAAAGTAAAACCAAAAAAGTGTACTCTAAAACTAGAAAATAATAAAAATATATTCTGAAAGAGAGATCTAACATGTTTAAATAAAATCAATAGATATGAATTTATCAGCTACCCCAAACTAGAATGTTGCTCGTTCTCTTGCAACATTGCATAAAAGACAATGCCAAATAATACTCTCGTCCAATCCTCCACACATTTTGTAACGTCCCTTGATTCTGTCGTCTTGGGACTTAGAAGGACAGAGAGGACAAATCTGAAAATTCTAGCTAATTGTTTTATAGAGCAATGCGGAAGCGACATACACATACATGAACATTCAAAATAACTTACACCATAAAATTTCTCAACATTCGACATGTATATATTACAAAGTGAGTTATTACCACATGATTTACAATTACATATTAAAAGAAGATTTACAAGTCTATGACCATGTATGCTAATCAGGATCTATACAATAGGTAAACATGTACATTGCTCACTTCCGATCTTTTGTCCCATGCTAGCTCTGAACCTAAAACATACGAGAAACAATGGATCAACACACAAGGTGTTGTGTACATGGGTAGAAAGATACATATATTTATGGTTTTCCTAATTTGAAAAGATTTGTAAACGAAAGAAGGAAAATCATATAAATCAGTTCTTTAATAAGCGAAATAGAACAATTTTTATTCATTTTTCTAGATGAGTTGCATTACTAAGGTGGACTAGTACCAAAACATATATATTGGGCCAATCCACGTGTACCAAGTACTCTAGGGAAACTCCCCATACATCGTGTGCTCTATTGAGGTGTACTAGTCAACATTAATCCATTCCCTCATAAGGGGGTTAATGAACATCTTAAATAACTACACAACATATACTTATCATTTATCTTTTCAAGTGATAAAACATCAAGTACTATATAGCAATACTACATCCAATATTTGTAAATAAAAGAGAGCATACATACATATCATGATTGCAAGCAACAAAACCATAGTCATATACTTAAATAAAACCCATGTACTAGAGTTCTGAGATTCTAACTTATCCTTGATCATCTACATATCGGGTCATCACTTGATTAAATATAATTATCAACATTAATACAAGGTTCACCATAATTAAGGGTATTTAGGTCCATATTAGGGTTTAGGAAAAACCTAGATTCAAACTGACCAAAACTTGTCTCTAATATTTTTATATTGATCTAAAGGTCATAATTAGAGTATGATTCAAGTTTCATAATTTTCTAATGATTGATCTATTTTCTAGAATTAATATGAGGATTAAACATGTACTTGGGCAATAATGAGAAAAGGCCTAACATTGCTCAATAATATTAAGATAGGAGTCCACATTTAGTTTATAGATGATATCAGAGTTCAAATTCATTTTTATTAGATTTAATCTCAATCATTTTCTAATTATACCATTTAAATGAAGCATTCTCATATAAATCAAATATCATCTATATAAGTATCTCAAAAGTCTAATATAGGAGTTTCACAATAAAATAGACATAATTCTGAGTGTAGGGTTATTTTTAGGGAAATTATTGGACCTGGGAGATAATTATAGTGGATTTTCTAAGAATACTTGTATTTCTGGGATTTAAAATTGATTTACCTTATTCACCAGGGTCCACCGCCTGAGGTGGCACCCCTAGATTGGCTTTCACTGGATGTCCTGCACTCCCGTGCTCTCCCATTCGGCTGGTGCGATTAAGAGAAAATTGACCGGTTTAGCTCGCTGGATAACCCAGTTCGGCTCTGCATCTTCTCTATCACAGATCAGCGTGTGAGGCAGAGTTGTGCCGCCGCGGGATGGGCTGGCACTGGACCTACTGTAGAGGGAGGATTGGCTTGCGCTATCCTCTATAAACCGGGTGGATGATGAGACTTGGATCAGGTTTATCCCTATTCTGTTCCTCGTGATGGATCCCTTGCCACCCTGTCGTAGACCAGTATCACCGCCTCAAGCCATGCCGACGCGAAGTGAATAGCGCTAGGCCAAAATTGGGAGTAGTGGTCTTCACCCTCACATTCGTAGAGTGGAGAGGGGACTCCAGGGCATAGCCATGAGTCTTATGGTGACCGACAATTCCACATCGATCTCCACCTCAGATCCATGGTGGAGAAAACTCGGTGAGATTGAGGCTTTGCTCCCTGGGCTTCTCCTCGCTCTAGAAACAAGGCAAGAAGAACCACATCCTCCCAGGGAACTTGTGTGTGGTGGCAGGTCATTGTAGATAGGCCCAAGGCTTGTTCCCCCAACACCCCTCCTTCCATCTTCTCGTTATAGAGCTCGCCAGCTCCAGGGAAACCAACCCACCGGTCAGTGAGTATTTGGGGAGGTTTGAGGTCGTGGTAGCTAACTCACTCTAACGGACACGCCAGATTTTGAGTCCCAACCATAGACTCATAGAGCTCATCCATTGTCAAAGGATATGCCTTGGTTGAAATGCTCTTTCGGAGAAGAAGCCAGAGCCACTAGACGTCACAGAATCCAGCTCTGCCAACTACTTAAATGCCACAGTGGAAGATGGTTGCACTGGAAGAGGGTTTCTTCAACTTCAATTAGACCTACCATGGTGCACTCGATGGTCCTAGACCCCTGACACCCACTGTAGCAATAACATGTGAGAGACAATGGAGAAGGGAGGAGGAAGGAGGCTATTGTCTCTCAGAATGATGGGTGTCCATTCTCGAGTGAAGGGTCAGCCGGTTTGAAGTGTTCCACAGAACGTCGTTTTCCCAACAAAATTCCCTTCATTTCCCCCACCATCATCAAATATGGGAGACACCTCATTGTGTTCCGTTCCCCCCTTTATGAAGGTTAGGGATGACCGATTCCCTGGATTAGTCACACCCACCAACTTAAAAGGCCGTGTGACACTAATATATCACAGACCTAAGTATCAGATACCTAAAGGAACAAAGTCCGATCAAAATTTTATCAATGTCCCCAATTTCAAATAGTTGCATCTATTTATAGCAATATCCAAACATTCTCAAATTTTCAACATAGGTAACTTCTATTGAAGTTTGAGACTCAAAATCTATTATTTACCCATTTGAATAAAGTCTTCAAATAACCTCATGAATTGGTATATTAACCTTGAATTCAATTCAAATAATTATAAGATTTTGATCCTACAAGTCCAAAAACACATGTTATGATATTAATACCTCAAAGTTCACTAATATGTTACTTGAGTCCATTGGTACCATTAAATGGGTCGCATGGACTCATATGTACCCAAATTAATTAATCAAACCTATTCAACATACTTGAACTCAATTAATGTTCTAATCGTCAATTGCATATATAGTTATACATTTTGGGTGGAAATATACAATAATTGAACAATCAACTCCTCCATTTGGTATCATCATCATGACACTCATGGTCTTAAAACAGTATATTGGGTGTCATAATCCTAAAATTGGGGTCATCACATTCACCCCACCATATATGGAATTTTTTTCTCTAAATTTAATCAATCTTATACTCAAGGTGACGTCAAGAAGTCCAGATTCATATAGTTACCACTCCTAGGTACCAAAACCATCATAATTCTGGATGTAGCCTAAGATTTAATCTTTAGATCATATTCTAAGGTGTACTCACCCCACCTTAAATGATAGAACCTTAATTTAATGTCTTTGTCATGACACGACATTCTAGTACTATATGATTTACATCTCTCATTATGCCTAAAATTTAGGGTTTGCTCTTACATATAAAGTTGATAAGGTATTACTCAAGTTTCATCTTTCACCCTACTCATCTATGTAAGGTGATATCAAGATTTCATATCATCAAATATCAAGATTATCACACTTATTAACATCATATTAGGATTTCAGCATTAGAGTGGATTGATCTTCATTACATATTATGGTTTTCACTACTTGAGAATAGCCCATTTAACATCCTTTAATATTAGGGTGTCACCCTATTCGGTGAGTTGTATTCAAACTAAAAGAATAGATGTATAATGATTGAGGTTAGGCACTATATTTTGTGACCATATAATCTATGATCCAAAGAGTATTTTAATTTCAGGACCATGATTTCAAACTTATATCTTTCATGCACGATATGAATGGAAAAAGAATATACTAAGCCAAGATTATCATGATTTCAACAAGGATATTACGTGTTTGATATAGTATGGTAATATAGGATAGGTCAAGCTTATATGAGTGAATACTCATATATAAATCATCTATATAACTCAAGTGAGGTTTCTAGTATCATATATTAAGAAAGAGAAGTGGAAAGAACAAATTTATGAGTATCTTATGCACAAGGCATTTTACTCTCATAACTAATGTTTCATATATCACCTCACTTGCAGCTAATAATGAGATTAACAAACATATGTCACTCAAGATAGCACCTAACTCAATCAAAAGGATTGACTTTCAAATTATGAGTTTTATACCCATAAACTTATTTGTACCCAAATCTCACATATAAGATTGAATCATGCAAAAGGACTCAACTCATATACCTAGGAGTAACCCAACTTAGGACATATCATTCATATATATCACATATTTTTCATATATTGGGGTAGGTTCTATGCCCCTCTCCTTGTGGGTGTCACTCTCTCTTGAGTTTACCACATATATTGTCCTAACATAGGGGTCCTCCTTTGTAAAAGAGCTTGATGATCATGCATATTCAACCTTATCTTAACATAGATTGTCTTAATAAGAAAGGAGTATGTCTTTTCTTTATCAAGACTTAGCTTAGATTTTCCAAAATGATTCAAGTCGTATGCAACTTAAATATTTATAAGGAAACTTATACCTTCATAGATCAAACTTAGATAAGAATACACCTACTTATTTCATATATAAATCAATCATCTACTCCAATTGTCACATTCCCAATAAGGCTCTAGACATTTAATATAAATCTAATCTCTCCTATAGACTAATGTCAGTTCCTTTCACTTAGTTGACATGAACACCTACTACTCTCCTGTGTGAGGGACACATTTTCATATTTACATATATCTAGTATAATATTATATATATTTTTTCTCTGAGAAAGAAGACGTAAGAGAAAACTATCGAGGCTCGAGCCGATTGGAAAACAAAACCAAATCAGCAAAGCTGAGTGTCCCACACACAATAGATAGTCCAGTGTCATGAAACATAGTGAAATGGTGGGAACAAGATGTAGACTAGTGTAGCTACCCAATACATATGATCTCTATATGAAAAGGGCTTCACACACTTGTCTAGACCTAGTTCTTGAACATCTAGGTTCTAACCTAGAGGCTAAGTCAAACCTTATTCCTATAGAACAACTTACTAAGTTTCTAGGATTTTATGTGAAAGGTTAAATTTAATTTTATGTTTCATGGTGAGCAATTATAGGTGTAGCTATTTTTCATGCTCTAATACCAACTTCTTGGATCCTTATTACCTTGCATGGCCAAGAAACGTGATATCCTGGAATCAAATGATTCAATTTTGTAATTCCCTACTCTAAATTGTTGAAGGCTTACTACCATTTCAAGACTCATAAAAATACAAATTTTCAAGTTTTTCACAAGAACATAATTCATTGTTTTGATAGATTGGGGTTATGTCAATAACCTTTGGAATAAAATTGGAGTGAAGAGATCTATGGAAAGGGATCGTCTCTTCTCTATTTGACTTGATACAATTTTTATATCTTCATTGAAATTATATTGATTGCATTTTTTAGTATGCACTTTTGCATCATTTCTTTGTGGTATGCCTATGTGAAATTTATGAGGGATATAGAAGAAGAAGTAGAGGGGAAGGGAGTGCCACCCCAAATTTGGAGTTAGGTTTTTTTTTTGGATTTTTATTATTTTTTTTGTGAATCGAGAGGTAAGAAGGTGGTGGAAGAAATGCGGAAAAAGGTTGGACTTGTGCACTTGTGTTTTAGAATTTAGCGCATTGGGAATGATGTGGCATCAATGCGGAAAAAGGTTGGACTTGCATAAACTAGGAAACTTTATAAGATACTTACATAAATTTAAGTAGGGACACATTGTGTTTGATTCCTATCTATCCAATTTATTTTTCCAACTTTCCAACGGGTAGAGTTATTAGAGGTTATAGGGGACCAAATGATATCTAGCAAGGGAATTTTTAAAAATGTTGTAAGAAGATACACTTATTTAAGTAATTTCTTGATTAAAATGCATATGTAGGTGATTGGATAAAGGCAAAAACTAAATGAAGAAAGATAAACTTTTAAAAAATTTATATGGAACATTAAAAATCTAAACTACATTACATTATAAAAAATGCCAACAAATGAAGATAAAGTGGGTGGAATTAAAATGTACCATCCACATCCATCCCAGAATTAAAATTTTACTCATCCTGAGAAAAATTTAAATCCAAAATGGAGGAAATGAATGTGTTGGATTGCCTTAACATTGAAGGCCCGACAATTGTGTGCTCCACCCTAGAGGAGTGGTGACATGGGCTTCTACTAGGGGATTGTATTGTCCTGGTGGCCTCCCTTTTAGCCACTCCCCTATTATTGATTCTTGTAGCCTTAAAAATAGTGTGATGCATGTCAGACTACCAAGGGAAATAGTTAGACTCAAATCTAGTTGGTTCCCATTGTTTGATGTATGGTGATGAATGGGGTTTTTGAGAAAAATCAACATGATAAGGCAGAGGGGCATAGGAGTGGGGGTCATTGGATGCCTGCTCATCCCACAATGTTGGTAATGGGATATATGGTGATTAAATTAGGTGGATTGTACATGTGGATTTGATAGACCATGTCTACATTTCATTCTTCTAGATATACATATGGTATTGCCAACTCATGAGGCATGTGGGGGTTTTCATGTATTAGAAACAACTACGGGAAAAAGGGGTGCGTGAGTGTGGACCACTTTGGTTTCAATAAAAAAATGAGGATATGATGGTGTTTGTTCAAAGAGATGTTATTGGATACTCATGATGGGTCCTATAAAAGCAGCCTTGAGGGAGAAGAGTGCCTCCTCAATGGTTGAGGGTGTTGCTTCTGGAAGGGAGGAGGTAGGTGCACTCTCATTTTCCTTTGCACCATGACCATATTCTAAGGATATCCAACACTCCAAAATGGATGAGACTTTTTGAAAGGAAGAGATGGTGTTGCAGCAAGGTAAATTGATCAATGTAGCCGAGGAAGTAGGATTCTTCTTCTATGGTGTACTTTTTGAAAACCCCAAGTGCTTGGAATTCAAAAGACCGGTTCCCCACCCGCAAGGTCAGAAGTATGGGTTTGACATCGATTAAACATGTGGCTATGGTACAAAACAACCTGTTGAAGATGAGAGGAGAGAAATGGTCTTCTTTGATGTCCAACACTAAAACATCACAGGTGTTGTAGAACTCCCTAATTTTTATTGATACATCTTCAGTAATACCAAATGGCTTAGTCATGGAGGAGTCAAGGAACTGGATGGTCTTGTAGATGGGTTGAGCATCAGTGAGACAATGTTTCTTGCTTAGACTAAGTGGTCTGATAATAATACTATCCCCATGTTTGGCCAACCCTAATTGGTAGGTATAATCACTTATGGTGCATGAAATTCCAAAAGCCCAGAGGTCTTTGTGCTTAGAATGCATCTTGCTCAAAACAATGTCCTATGACATCCTTGACAATTTAACTATGCTGCATTCCTTAGTTATGTTTTTGCAATTGAGCAAGAGTTTTAAGAATTTAGTGCATTGAGGCATTTTACTCATGGCATTGAGTAATGGAATATTAACATTATGATTTTGATGGTATCTTTAAATATATTTAACCTGGTATTGAGTTTAGTTTTGTTCATCCTAGCTTTGTGCAACAAACAAGGTTTGTAGATTGGGATTTCTGGAATAGGTGTGGAAGATTTTGGCCAAGACGTCGCCAGGTCTTGGGAGATGACAACCTTATGTTTGTCCTACTGGCTTGCTGTAGAGAGGATCTCCTTCTATGTAAGTATGGAACCAAAATGAGTTTCTTAGCCTTGAGTTGTTCCACATTTTTGGGATTCTCTTCTGCTTTCCCAGCATAAATTCCTACAGTAGGGCATAGGAGTCTAACCAACTGGACTAAATATCAATTAATGGATTGTTGATGAGTTTGCTGACTAGGTATCACAGTTTGGAGGTTCTTTTATAAACTAGACAACCTATCATCAAAGGGGGGGGCATGAGGTTGTTGCAATTTAGGGCTTTGGTTTGGGTTTTGGAACTACTTCTCCCAATAATTACCTTGGTTCCTATTGTACTAGAGCCCTGGAGTACCCCGATTTTGTTTATTAAATTGAGGGGATCTATGTTGTGATGCATTTTCTATGTCAGTTGGGTCGCCATACTCAAAACTAGGGTAAATCCTAGTTTAATTTGGACGGTAGTAGGCTTGAATTGGTATTTTACGAATGGACTTAATGCCCATCTTACATTTTTTGTAGAGAAATAGGCATTGACGCTTTGAGTAATCATTCCCTTGGAAGATATCATAAAAATAATTTGTAGAGTTTCCTTGATGTCGATATTGCAGTTGTCCCCATTTTAATAAGAATTCAAGGAAGACTTTAGAAAATCTTTCTTCAAGGAAAGCATCTTGAGGCTCTCGACAATAGATTTTTGTTTGGAGCTATCTTCGGCCTTAGCAACTTTAAGAACCCCCTGCCCCTGACCGGATTTCTCTTGAGCCTCAACACTTTTGTTTACAACTTCCCAAGCATTTTTGTAGTTTTAGAACATAAAGTAACCGACAGATGAGATATTAAGGATGGTTTTGGTGTTCTTGTCAACACCCTGATAGAATGTCTCTATAAGTTGATGAAGGATTTATTTAAATCTCTCCCTAGATATGATCAAGGTTTCTCTTGAAATCATTACAAATTAAGTGATTTGCCCATAAATTTGATAAGAGACTGGGGGAAGTATTTCTGGAGAAAATTTGCTAGTCATCTAGGTGGTGATGTGATCACCTTCCATTATTTTGTACAGACTATTGGCAAGATCAAACAATGAGTATTTGAAGAGTTGTATCTTGATGGCATCATCTGAGACACCTCAAATTTTGTACGAGGCACACAAGACTAGGAAGCAGGGGAGGTGGACTTGATAATTTTCTCATGACTATCTTGAAAAAGGATTGCCTTTGGGGGATGGTTATCCATTGTGTGTGTATTTCAAAATCAGTAGCAGTGATATCAAAAGGGACAACATGGTGTTGTGCATTGGCGGTGAAAGGGACAAAAAAATCCTTGAGTTTTTTTCTGTCGCACTACTTCTTTTTGGTTGGCAATTCAGGCATCCAATGTGGAGATCGTGGTGGTATATGAATCGGCCTTAAGGGCCTCCCTCTATGTGGCTAAAGTTGGCTCTATCCACTGGTTCACCTCCTTCTCTTGGTCCATAGATGATTCATTAAGAAGGTGGAAGGTCATGTGAATTTCAAGATCAAAAGACAATGTTGTATTGGAAACTCTTCTAGAGTGTTGCATACATTATTTGATACATGAGGAAAAGTTAAAAAATTAGAATAGTAGATTTCACGAATATAGGAGTGAATTTCCAAAAATCAAGAAAACTAAATTGGTTTAGAATCAACGACACCATCCTCGACAGTGCTGCCAAAATGGATGCATGTCGTTATGCACGAAAATCACTATGGGAGGATCCTAGAGTTCACTCATTTTAAAGGTAATTAGCTTGATGGAAGCAACAATAAATTCAGTCAGAAAGGTATTTGTCCCAAAGAATGGCACAATTATGCATTAATCCATACCAATTCTGATGAACAAAAAGAAAGTCATAGTTGGGTGTGGTTTATTAAAAATAAGCAAAAAATAGAGATGAAACTAGTTTAAGTGGGTTTTTGACCAAACAATAAAAGTTATTTGGGGTCCGAAGATCACCACTATACACAATATTTTTAGTTGATTGTTTCAACTCCAAAGTTTTAATGATTAAATTAGGACCATGTGTATTTGTGTCCATTTGAAGAATAAATCTCACAAGAGTCAAACTTCTCTCAAATCCAAGGTCTCAACATTTTGAGGACCCTCGTCCAACCGTTCAATAAGTTCTTGTTTGAGGTCTTACCAAGTAACATATGATATCTATTATTGAGTTCAGACTTATGGATCAGATTGCCACGACACCATAAGATAAAACAATCAAGATAATTGGGTAAAAGCATCATAATCTTGATAAGAGGTCTCATCATGAGATTATGAGTTCCTTCTTGTTGGGATTTGAGTTCTCATCACCCACAAGAATACAATATAAATAACAAGATAACGAGTACCAAATTAGATGGGTAACAAGATCATAATCTTGATCAGAGTTCTTATCAAGAGATTATGGGTTCATTCTTCTTGTGATCAAAGGTATCATTACATTACAAGAACATAATCTAATTAACACCTGATCGAAGCTACATATGAGGCCATGGAAAAATCGTGGGAACACACTACCATCCTATATGTAATGGGCAAAAGACCATATTATCATCATCTCCTTGCCTGGATCAATCAGATGTGGAAACCCAAGGGTGGCTTCGATCTATACTCAAAGCCTAACCAATTCTTTCTTCTGCGTTTCAACGTAGCAGAAGATAAGAAGAACATGATTGAAAGCGGACCCCGTTGGTTTGATGGTCAACTTGTGATCGTCAAAGATTATAAAACTAGCGATGATCTTGTCAAGGACAGATTCAGCAACATCCCGGTTTGGATTAACATTCCTAGTATGGGCAAGAACTGGTCGCATCGTGCCGTTGGCATTGTAGCCAGCGGTGTTGGGAAACTCCTGAGGATTGATTATCGTTCTATCGGTAGTGAATCCCTGGGAGAAGCTCGTGCTCTTGTTGAAGTTGAAGCTGATGAACCTCCTACTAATGAGGTTTGGGTAAACCTGCCCAGACATGAACCACTGGCGGTCGCCATTACCTATGAGCATTTGCCTAAGACGTGTCCAGACTGTAAAGTCTTTGGACATAATGAATATGATTGTCCATTGAAGCCCACAACTATTCCACCGAAACCAGTAAAAGATTCCAGAGTTTGGAAGGTTGTCACGAACAAGAAGAACTCATCACGTGTGACTGACTCTCCCTCAGTGGCTCCTGTTATCCCAGTGAGTAATAGATTTACTAACTTGGACTCTGTAGATGCTGAGGAGACAGTCCAGAACGCGCCTGCAACAGGAGTTACAGAGGTTGTTCCGGTAGTAGTTGTAGTCTCTACTACGATGGCTTCTGAAGTAACTGAGGTGGCTGATACCATAGTTGATTCTGCATTGAACTCCATGTCCACTGGTGATTCCAGGAAGCCAATGAACTAGGTTATATCTCATGAAGCTGCTGCAGTAGATGGCCTACATGGCGATGGACCTTGCATGGATAGAGAAGAGGGTGAAATCTTCAATACTCCAAGGAAGAGGTCTGAGAAGAATTCTAGAGTGAGCGGGTCACGTCGTACCCGATCCTCTGGAAGAGGTCATTAATGACTATTTTCATGACCAATGTACGTGGTTCAGGGAAACCACGCAAGAAAAGAGAAGTTAGAAGATCAGTTCGAGACTCGAAAGCTTCCATTGTTGTTCTTGTTGAAACCAAAATCAAATCTTACATGAAATATTCTACTGAGAAACTCCTCCCAAATGGTTGGAGCTGGATTACTAATCATGATAAGGATCCCAATGGGAGTATCTGTGTAGGTTGGAATCCCAAATCCTGGGACATCAGCTTACAACAGATGGACCAGCAAATAACTCTGTCTTGTAAGAATAAAGGCGGCCTTATTGTGTTTCTTACTGCTATCTATGCTAGGAATCTTGCGCAAGACTGTATTCCTTTATGGAGTACCCTCGAGTCCATTAGTCCTACCATCATTGATCCCTGGTTAGTGATTGGTGATTTCAACAACATCCGGAAAAGAGAGGAAAAAGCTGGTGTTCGGGAGGTTCCTGCTCAAATTCTCAGCATGTTCAACACTGCTATTGATAGCTGCAATCTTGTTGAGCTTCTGACTGTAGGTAATGAAATCTATACTTGGCATAATAAGCAAGGGGCTGCCAAACATATTGCTTGTAAACTTGATCGCGCTTTAGTCAATGAAGCCTGGTTGAGTAAATTTCCTGGAACCAAGTCTAGGATTAAAACTTGTGCTTTTTCTGATCATTCTGCTATTACAATTGATCTAATTAAGTTGATTATGAAGTAAAGACCTTTCCGCTTTCTTAATTTTTGGATGGACTGGCCTCGTTGCCGTGAACTCATCAATTAAGCTTGGTCCAAGAAGGTGGTTGGCAATCCTCTTTATAGCTTTGCTCAAAAACTTAAAAATGTTAAAGCTGAGCTCAAACGATGGTCAAAGGAGTTCGTTAATCTAAGAAATCTGATCGCAAAAGAAACTAAGGAGATGGATGACATTTCCAAAGCTCTAAGGAGAAGCCCTCTTGATGTAGAGCTCGTTCATGATGAGAAGATCACCCATGAATGGCTTGAGCTACTTTCCAAAGTTGAAGAAAAATATTATTGGCAGCGTAGCCGTCTAGAATGGATAGCAAATGGTGATAAAAACACCAAGCTATATCATTCTACCATCAAAAGAAGAGATGCTATTAATACGATAACTGAGCTTTTTGATGTTGCAGGTAACATTATAAAAGATGAACAGGAAATCGCAAATGAAACCCTTCAGTTCTTTGAAGGATTATACAACCAATCCAATGATGATTCGGCTGCTAACAGCAATCCTTTCATAGATTGTGAATGGTCCAAACTTGTCAATGATGAGGACAACGAAGCTCTTTGCAAAATTCCCGATACTCTGGAGATCAAAGAATCTGTTTGGGACATTGGTCCTAACAAGAGCCCCGGACCAGACAGATTCAATGGTTTTTTCAATAGATACAATTGGAATCTCATTAGTTCTGATCTAACTAATGCTGTCCAATGATTTTTCAGTGGTGGTAACATGGTTCTCCAAGTAAATCATGTGTTCGTTGCTCTCATCCCAAAAAAAGATATGGTCTCCTCTCCTGCAGATTTTCATCCTATCTCTTGTTGTTCTATGTTGTACAAAATTCCGGCCAAGATTATTTGTAGAAGACTTGCTACGTTGCTACCAAGAATCATCTCTATCAACCAAGGCACTTTCGTTAATGGCAGAAGCATTGAGGACTGTTCCATGCTTGCTTCGGAATTCACTTTAAATTTCAATCATAAGCATGGCTCTCCTTCGACTTGTGTCAAGCTGGACATTACAAAAGCCTTCGACATTGTACGCTGGTCCTATCTGTGGGAAGCTCTACATGGTTTGGGATTCAATGACAAATGGATTTCCATGATTAAGCAATGCGTTCAAACGCCATCTTTCTCTCTTCTACTGAATGGCAGCTCGGTTGGTTTATTTAAAAATTCCGATGGTCTCCGCCAAGGGGACCCCTTATCTCCCTTGCTTTTTACGAATGCTATGGAAGGACTTAGTAGAAGAATTGATAAAGCTCACCAGCTTGGACTTCTCAAAACCTTTACTGTCAGACACACTAGAGTTATGAGCCATCTGCTACTTGCAGATGATGTCTTAATCTTCACACAAGGTCGGGCTCATTATCTAAAAAATCTGAGGCAGCTTCTTCTTAACTTTGGCGAGACTTCAGGAATGAAGTACAACCCTAATAAAACTCATCTGTATATGTTGAAATCTTGTAGAGATAAGGACATACTTGTTTCTATACTTGGCATTTGCAAGGGTGAGTGGCCCACAAAGTACCTGGGGTTTCCTTTGGCTGGAGGTAATCTTAGACGGAAGCATTTACATGGATGCCTTGATAAACTGAGGGACATGATTTCTAGATGGCCTGGTTCGAAGATAGCTATGGCTGGTAGACTAATTCTTATCAACCATTGCACTATGGGTCTGATAAACTACTGGCTGCGGCAAGGGGAGATATCTTCAGCTGCTCTTCATAGAATGGAAATTATGATGGCTGACTTTATCTGGTGTAATCCAGTCCATGTGGCGTCATGGACCAAGCTTTCTTACCCGAGAGCTGAAGGTGGTCTCAACCTCAAGAACCTTAACGAGTTGGCTGACCTCCATACTCTTAAAAGGATCAAAAAGCTACTGCATAATGATTCAATTTGGAGTACATGGATGCGCAGTAGATATGGTTCCAATCTTGAGATACAACCCACACTTACATGGGGTTACTCCACTACTTGGAGAAGAATGGTGAAGCTGTGGCCGCAGTACGTCAATGGGGATGATAAGTTTCTATGGGAAAGTTGTCGTCAAAAAAGTAATGCAGATAGCGCCTTCAAGAATCTCTGGTTCAAGCATCATCGTCCTAGATGGAGTCTAACCTGCTTCCGAGCCATCAAAAATCTGCTGCCCACCATGGACCGTATCAAAACATGGTGTTCCAATGTTAATGACATCTGTTGTCTGTGTAGATCGTCTAATGAGAGTATTGATCATCTGTTTGGCCATTTCTCCTATTGGAAATATATGTGGGAACGAGCCCAACTCAAGATGAATGTCAGATTGCCCTATAACTTATATGATTGCCTCAAGGTCGCCTGTTCAAGAGGAAGAGGGACTTCTCTGGAAACTATGATTCTATGGTCAATCACTGGATGCGTCCATATCATATGGCAAGAGAGGAATAATAGGAAACATAGTTCCCAAAATAAAGATTATCTTCTGCTGTTCAATACTATTGATAGAGAAATCAAATTTCTCTACAATATGTATAAAAAGGAACTAGCTAATCTTTCTCCTATTGTAATCAGGAATTGGGAATTATAACCAATTCTATTTCATTTTCCTCATGTAAGCTATAAGCTATAGCTTGTAACTTTGTCCCTTTATAGGGTTGGAAATATATTTACCTAAAATTTCCAAAAAAAAACACATGATCGAGAGAAAAATTGGTTGGAAAACATTCATTTACTAAACATTGGAGTTAGATACAATCATGTAAAGAATGGGATATGGGGCTACTCCCCATGCCCCAGTAAGGAAACCATTCAAATATAATGGAAATGAAATAAGAAACAAGACTAGAATATGAGATATGAGATTCCTTTCCTCATTGGAGTCCCCCTCCTATTATATGGGAAAATGAGGAGTGAAAACAATATGACTATTCTCATGGTGACTGTCCTATCTATGTTAGGGGTGTCAGTCAATCAGCTGGGGATCCAGTTGTCGAATGGTATTATTGCTTCTTTGACCCAAGGCAGGTTTGACTGCAATAATAAAATTTCTTGATTCAGATTTTGAATAGGTCTTGAATGTGATCTAGTCGAGTGGGATGCTAATTGGATGACTGGCTTTAAATGTTTGCTTTGACTTGGTTGAGTCATTTGAAGTATTGAGATTTCCCCATTTCAAGTGTGATTGTGTCTCCATTGGCAAGTGGATCGACTAGGAACACGTATCGATCGACTCGAGATCTGGGAAGTCAATATTGTTTGCATT
Organism: Alisma plantago-aquatica; assembly: GCA_963693085.1. NCBI lineage: Eukaryota > Viridiplantae > Streptophyta > Magnoliopsida > Alismatales > Alismataceae > Alisma > Alisma plantago-aquatica. Next base: position 1,269,979,274 of record OY856412.1, on the reverse strand, counting down.
TGAGTCAACCACAATTGTTCGACTGGGACGTTGAAGATGGGAATAGAAGCCTGTGATTCTTGGGATTTATGGGCGTTGGATTGTTTGGGTTGTTTTCTTGCAAAATCCCATATAAATCAAGTAAAAGCTCCATTGAAAAAGAGAAAAGCTAAACCAAAAAAATTGACTCTAAAACTAGAGAATAAATAAATATGTATTTATCAACATACTAATGATTTTATAAGTTGGTTGCTGCATATTTTTCTAATCCTAGTTTTTTGGTCTATTTGGAGAGTGAGATTTTGTGCCATATTTGGCAATGCTAAAGTTAATAGAGACAAAGTCTAGAAATATGTGGCTCAGAAATTTAACTTTATCATGAAGAAGAGGATATTCAAGAGGCTGGTTGTGGCAACACAACCCACTATCACAAAGACAGCGAGGTGTTATGTGAAAACATGTGGAAATCACCATAACCACAAATTATCGAAAACACGAGTTAATTAAAACTGATTGCGGGAAACTGAGAAACTTTTACATTCCAGTCCACACCCTGCAATAAAACAAGTTATATAAACATATACATGCCTTGATACACGACCACAACTTAGAACAATAGCTGTCCTTTCATAACATGAGTTCATCACCTGTTCATATACATAAAGGCCCACATCCGGCCAGCAGTAGGATATACAAACATTATCGACCGTACATCGTGAAACAACGTCAAAACACCGCCAAGGACCTGAGAGTACAGGGATGACTCTAGACTCTATCACAAAACATCCAAAACAGCAACGTATCCATCGCTTGCCTTCTACAGTCCTTCTAGCTGCTCGGACGCAACTCCGTGACCACCACCACGACAAGCTCGACCACCTAAAAAGGGTGTAAACCAACGGAGTGAGACAATTGAACATTGTCCCAGCGGGAGGCATAACTCCCCGCCAAAACTACAAAACCTCGGATGAGCATTTATATAAGCAGTTAACAGATAGAAGATATAGCAAGAGCAGTCTATGAAATAAGGCTATCTAAGCTTACCAGATGTATGCAAGTATTACATGTGAAACATAATTAACAAGACAAGATATCCAAGTTCTACTGCCATTGAAAGACATATGAGTAGCTGCAAGATATAAAGAGGGCAACTACACAAACAAGGCCTTAACCCATGTTTCGTGTTTGTCTTAAGCAGTAATTACTAAACGGCTGGATTACGTTTTATTATGTCCTGAGGAAGTGAACCTTACCGTTCAAATCCAACCTTCGGCTACGAAGCCCATAACCGGTGCCATACAAGGTCAATGGAAGAGCCGAAATCCACGACCTCACCCCTCGTGGTCAGTACACAAGAAACATAGCAGGACCGCAGTCTCATGCTCAAGTGCCCTTTAGCCACAGGGTCAGCTCCTCAGGCTACCCTCTACCTAGCCCGCCTCGGTATAGGTCACGACGCTAGTAAAACTAACCCATGGGCCTAATCACCGTGCTCCGAGCCATGAACGCAATCATGCTCATCATATCACATATCCAGAGCCATGGGCCATGATCACCATGCTCATCACATAACCGAGTCTGCAACCGTAGTTGCACTCATTTCACCTCTCTATTTGAGGCTAGGAGAAACCTCGCATATTCAAAAATACGCGCTCCAGGTTAACCCACAGGAGAACCCGTTTCACCATCACCAAGTCCTGACAATGATGGATCTATGGCCAGGGCAAACTACATGGTAGATTTCACTGTGATTAATTAGTATCTTTTAGATGGATTGCAAGATTTAACCAAGTTGTATAACATGCAAGCTATAAAAGGAAACAAACAATATAAACTCAATATTATGCTTTCTCTACAATTCATATCATACTGATCCATTACAAGGATCCCATCTCACATGTTACCCCTTAGCCTCTTGCCAATCATCCAGTTCCATTTTCAAGGATCATCACATACCATGGGATATCAATCCCTCATCACATAGTGCCACTGCCTCTCAAGGCTTGTATCATAATCATGGGACAAACACATCATACTTGCAATCTCATCAACTAGAGTAATTATCAGGGTGATGTTACTCATCACATATTTCTCATAGCCTCTTCATGGGTAATCATCACCTGCATGGTTAGAATATACAATAATCATAGTCTCAACATAAGTACTATGCTTACTATCATGAGATGTCTTTCAAGATGTTATATTTATCAACTATACATCAACTGGTGATCATGTGCATAAGACACATTATTAAGAAACTATTTATGTACTTTGCCTTGCTTCAACATCATGCTAAATATATAGAACAAGCATTTTTATTACTACTTCCATAATCACTATCAGTATCATTAAGCGAGCAAGGAGTCACCAACGTTATCAAATACATATACAATTCAAACCGTTTCCATGATACAAGGATCCCTCACAAAAGATACCAAACCCTCACTAAAAGAGATGTATTGGGCAACCTGTCCTCACCCAAAGCTCATCATCCAACGGCCACATGCGACGTCGCGTTGCCACCAAGGCAACCCACGTGCAGCAGTGCAACGCTGCGTCACAGGAGGGGTATCGTGCATTAGGTGTGTCGGGCGAGCAGGCTCAAGGGTTCCAGGCACTGAGCCATGCAGGAGAGTACCGGGCGACACAGGGGTGTCGTGCAAAGGTGTGACGCACTTGGCGCGCAACACGGTCGGACGAACAAGGCTATCGGGCGAGACACTACTCAAATGTGTCGTGCAGGGGTGGCAATGCGCCCTGCCAGGTGAGCAAGGCTGCCTAGCATGCAGGGCAATGCTCACCTGCTCAACATCAAAATGCGTGACAAGGTTTATCCGTGCAAGGTCCTACACACTCAGCTAAGCAAGCGTCTCTATCGGGCGATCAACCTCGCCGGGCGAGCACCTCCAAAGTGTGCATCCTGCCGGGCAACTAAGGGTCGGCTCGCGCGCCCCACACTAAATAGAACTCTCAACCGTTGTCGAGGTAAGCAAACTGTGCAAAGGAAACTAGGTCAAGAAGGTTGTCAGGCAGTACCTCCACAACACCAAACGCCCAAGGTTCGCCTAAACAAGGGTCATCTAATACCTCACATATGAACACCGGAAACCCTAGAGAGGGGTCACCACCAAAACGAGCTCACCTTCTAGCCCATGGTGAGAAGAGGGTCTTGCTTGAGCCACTAGGTCACAAGCTCACCTCAATTGACTAGGAAAGAGGGGTGTTGCTCATGGCACTAGGACCCAAACTCACTCTTCTAGACCAAGGGGAGAAAGGAGTGTTGCTCCCTAAACCCTAACTCACATGGATCGGCCAACAAGGGTACAAGGCAAGAACGAAGCTACTAACATGTAACAGATTATAACAAGAGATAGAGTAGTTAGGGTTAGAAATTGTGCAACCCGCCTTAAGCTCCAAGCTCCAAGGAAGAAGAAGAACTCCAATCTCCACGGACCACCAAGCAAGGAAGATGGAGAGCTCCAAGGGATATCAGCCACCACCAGCTTCTCCAAGGGTGTATCGGCCAACACAAGCAAGAAGGAAGGGAGTGTCGTGCACTCAAGGTGGAGAAGAGCCAAAGGATCAAAGGAACTCAAAGCAACGGAAAGAACCACCTATATAGAAGGAAAGGGAGGAGAAAACAAGGTGGAGCATGGCAAGGTGTCGTTCACCCAAAGGACACTTGTCCACAAGATCAAGCTACCTACCCTAGCAAGCCTTACACACTTGTCCAAGATGTGCACCATGTGTCCACTAAACAAGGTCAAGGTTGGACCAAGCATCATGGGTGACACACCAAGGCACCATCTTGGACGGCACAAACAACTCTAGGTCGACACACTCCTGTCTTGGGCGACACAAGCACTCTTAGGCCGATACCAGGCTCAACCAAGCCCAAACAAGGCACCTCAAGGCCCAAACAAGCTCAACCAAGTCCCAAAGAACTCAAGCAACAAGCCCAAGCCTTCCTCTCAACCCTAGAGGAAGCAAAGAGAGAGAGAGGAACACCTCACAAGGTGGCAAACTTGCCCACAAAACCCTAGACTTGGGTTATCTGCAAGCAGCACCTTCAACTCTCAACAAGGAACAACCAAACCCTAATCACTACTAAAGGTGATTAGCGGAATCAAAGCACTAGAGTTAAGCAAAGCAAATAGGGTAATCCCTAAACGAAGGTCAGGGTCCTTACAATCTAACCCCCTTTAAGGGATTTCATCCCCGAAATCTGAAGAGAAAAGCGAGGGATACTTCCTCCTAATCTCTTCCTCAAGCTCCCACGTGGTTTCCTCAACGCCACGATGCTGCCAAAGGGCCTTCACGAGAACTAGGTCCTTCCTCTTCAGCTTCTTGATCCTTCTGTCAAGGATCGCCACATGACCTTCCTTGTAGGTCACATCTTCATCAAGCTCAACTTCAGCTGGCTGTATCACTGTTCCTGAATCTGGATGACTTTTCTTCAGCATACTGACATGGAACACTGGATGTAACCTGTGCAACTCTGGCGGTAATTCTATCTCGTAAGCCACCTTTCCAACACGTGCTATAATTGGGTAAGGCCCCATATACCTGGGTGCCAGCTTACCCTTCCGGCCAAACCTCAGCACACCTTTCAACAGTGAGACTTTAAGATATACCTTGTCTCCTACCTGGAACTCCTTAGGTCATCGACGGTTGTCTGCATATGACTTTTGCCTGTCCTGTGCCACTTTCAACTGTTGATGTATCACTTTGATCTTTTCCGTTGTTTGCTGTACCAGCTCAGGACCCAACAACTGATACTCACCAGACTCATACCAATACAAGGGAGATCTGTACTTCCTCCCATACAAAGTCTCATAACGAGCCATGTCGATGCTTCGCTGGTAACTATTGTTGTAGGCAAATTGTATCAAACTCAGATGTGCATCCCAGTTGCCTAGAAATGGTAAAGCACAAGCTCGAAGGAGATCTTCCAAAATCTGAATAGTCCTCTCAGACTATCCATCTGTCTGCGGGTGGAAAGCGGTACTGAACCACAACTGCGTTCCCAACGCTCTGTGCAACTGTTCCAAGAAACGACTTGCAAACTGAGGACCTCTGTCAGATACTATCATTGTTGGCACACCATGCAAACATACTATCTCATCCACATATATTCTGGTGAGCTTCTCAGCTGTATACGTCGTCTTCACAGGTAGGAAATGGGCAGACTTTGTCAATCTGTCCACTATCACCCAAATGGAATCATGATTCCTAGTTGTCTTGGGTAGACCAACTACGAAATCCATGGTTATATGATCCCATTTCCACTGCGGTATCAGTAAAAGTTGCAACGTACCTGCCAACTTCTGATGATCATCCTTCACTTGCTGGAAAACCGCACATCTCGCCACGAACTCAACTACATTTTTCTTCAAACCGGGCCACCAATACAAGTCTTTCAGACTATGGTACATCTTGGTGACACCTGGATGCATAGCATACATCGACGTGTGTGCTTCCTCGAGCACCAACTTCCTCAGCTCATCAACATCAGGAACCACCATCCTATTATGATAACAAACTAGCCCATCCTCGGGCTCATGAACCTCATCACACTTTTCGCTGCCGAACTCTGATCTGATCAAATGTACCACATCATCTGTCTGCTGTGCATATTTGATCTGTTGTCTCAATGTAGGCTTGACTTGCATCTGTGCTAAGAGTCCAGCTAATGAGGAAACCTCCAACTACACGTTCATCTTCAGCAAAGAGACAAGCATATCTCGCTCATGGCATACCACACAACTCAGCTGCGCCTTCTTGGAAGGAAAAGGAGATTTTCGACTAAGCGCATCCGCTACCACATTCCTATTACCATGATAATACTCGATAGTGCAGTTGTAATCATTGATCAACTCCATGCATCGCCGCTGCCGCATGTTCAACTCTTGCTGCGTAAAGATGTACTTCGGATTCTTATGATCCGTAAAGATCTGGAACACTTCCCCATATAGATAGTGTCTCCAAATCTTTAGCACATGAACCACAGCCACCAGCTCCAAATAATGAGTCGGATAGTTCTCGTGTTTCTTAAGCTGTCGTGAAGCAAAAGAAACCACATGATCTTCCTGCATCAACACACAACCTAAGCCTTTCTTGGAAGCATCACAGAAAACTACATAGCCCTTCCCAGGCTCTGGCAGGATCAACACTAGAGCACTGGTCAGCTTCTCCTTCAATCTCTGGAAAGCTTGCTGACATCAATCATCCCAAACAAAAGGTACGTCATTCCTTGTCAATTTTGTCATCGGCAAAGCTATCACACTGAAGTCCTTGATAAACATCCGGTAGTATCCTGCTAAACCAAGGAAACTACAAACTTCTATCGGCGTCTTTGGCTATTCCCATTCTGTGATAGATTCTACCTTCTTCAGATCTACCTTGACTCCTTCAGCAGATATCACGTGACCCAAGAAAGTCACCTCTTCTACCCAGAACTCACACTTACTGAACTTGGCATACAACTGATGTTGGCGAAGAAGAGTCAACGCTCGTTGAAGATGTTGCTCAATCTCTAGCCTGTCCTGACTATAGATCAGGATGTCATCTATGAAGACTACAACAAACTGATCTAAGAACAGACCAAACACTCTGTTCATCAGGTCCATGAAAGAAGCAGGTGCATTGGTTAACCCAAACGGCATAACCACAAACTCATAGTGACCATACCTCGTCCTGAAAGCTGACTTTGGTATGTCATCCGCCTTGATCCTCAACTGATGATATCCAGACCGTAGATCGATCTTCGAGAATACTGTAGCACCACGCAGCTGATCAAACAGATCGTCTATACTTGGCAACAGGTACTTGTTCTTGATTGTGACCTTGTTCAACTGTCGATAGTCTATACACAACCTCATCGAACCGTCCTTCTTCTTGACGAACAACACGGGAGCACCCCAAGGCGATGTGCTCGGTCAGATGAAACCTTTGTCCAGCAACCCTTGTAACTGCTTCTTCAACTCTTCCATCTCAACTGGAGTCATCTTGTACGGTGTTTGTGCAACTAGTTGGGTTCCTGGTACCATATTGATCTCAAAGTCAATCTCTCGAGGTGGGGGAACACCAGGAAACTCTTCAAGAAACACATCTGCAAACTCCCAAACAACTGGCACCTCCTCGAGACTAGGACCTTTCGCCTTGCCAGCCACAACGGTATCCACCACATCAACTAAAAATGCCTCACATCCTTGTCGTAGCAACCTATCTGCCACCATAGCTGATACCAGACACGTCGGAAGAATCTTCCTATCTCCTTAGAAGATCCACTTCTCTCTAGCATCATCAAACACTACCTAGTTGGTACCGCAGTACAGAACAACCTTATACTTCTCTAAGGTATCCATCCCAAGGATGACATCGAAACCATGCATATCAAGTGGTATGAGGTCCACTTGAAGTCGGTGTCCCGATAAAGACAAGACACAAGATGGACACTCTTCTCGAAGCAACGAGGAACCAGCAAGAGGGGTTTCTAACAACAAACTATCCTTCTTACGACTAACAGGTAAACGATAGTTCTCAAGCATACTATAGGCGATAAAAGAGTGTGTAGCACCTGGGTCAACCAGAACAGATATAAGGCAAGAAGAAGACATATCAGAATGAAGTAACTCCATCTGACCTGTCACTACTCGTGGGTTGACTACCGCCTCCGGCTGAGTCATAGCATAGGATCGAGCTGTTGCTTGCTGTCTACGATCTCTGCTTCCTTGAGCATACGATCCAGCCTGAGACGGTTGACCGCGTCCTCATCCTTTTCTACCACTGGGCTGTGGTCTCTCTGACCCCTGAAGGTTCTGCCTCGGCTGTTGTGTCACTTCATCATCCTTGTAGGGACAACTCGACTTGACATACCCTATCTGACCGTAGGCATAGCATGTCCTAACATCAACTCGTGGCCTGGATGGCCCTATCACTGCCACATAAGCTGAGCGTTTTGCCTTAGATGGTGAAGAAACATAACCTCTTCCTTTACTCGGAGGCCACTGAGACGGTCCACCAGAACCTCTCACCGCTGCCGGTGCCGAAAACATGTGCTTCTTGAAGCAACCAAACCTTTGACCCTGGAACTGAGCAGGTCTCTTCTTAGCCATAGACTCTCTCTTCTCCCTAACAGATCGTTCAATCCTTCAGACAGATTCCACAAACGTCGCAAACCGCTCCCGGTTCTCCAACGCAGAAACCGGTGTCGTCAGCTCAGCACGCAGACCCTTCTCAAAATGACTGATCCGTTCCTCATCTGTCTCTGCCATGTGAGGACAAAACCTCAATAGATCCATAAACTTGGATTCATACTCGGTGATGTTCATCGTTCCCTGTCGCAGGCTCTCAAATTGACGGATCTTCTCATCCATATATGTCTTGGGAAAGTATCGGCTGACGAACTCACGTCGGAATACTTCCCAACAGATCACCTCACCAGGCCGCTTCTCTTCCTCGATGGTCCACCAATGACCAACACTACCTTTCAGAAGGTAGACAACGTGCTTTACTTTGTCTGCTTCGGGGATGTCAAGGATCCAGAAAGCCTTCTGAAGACTTGTCAGCCATAGATCCGCGTCCGCTGGATCAGCCGTTCCAGCATAATCCGAAGCTCCGACTCAGCGAAGCCGCTCGAAGGTCTTCCCAATACCCGATGCTTCTCCATGGGGAACTTGTGATCGTGGAGGAGGCACTGGTAATCTCTCAACTATGAGATTCATCGTAGCCATCATCTGCCCCATAAGCTGTTGGTGGGCATGATGTTCAAGTATGGCTGGTTCAGGTTGGGGGACCTCAGGCACGCAATCTTCATGTGCCTGGCCTACTGCTCCATCAACAGATGCAGCATCGTTGTGCTCAGCAGCGTGTTCTTCATGGTTTCCAAACATCTTAAATTTTCTTCCGCTGAGGGTAGAAGATGATTGTGAGGAAATCTGGAAAACTCATAAGAACAAACTCAACCTAGTCCTAGATCCCTGTAGATTCAGCGAACCTAGAGCTCTAGTACCAAACCTGTGGCAACACAACCCACTATCACAAAGATAGCGAGGTGTTATGGGAAAACGTGCAGAAATCACCATAACCACAGATTATCGAAAACATGGGTTAATTAAAACTGATTGCGGGAAACTGATAAACTGAGAAACTTTTACATTCCAGTCCACACCCTGCAAGAAAACAGGTTATATAAACATATACATGCCTTGATACGCAACCACAGCTTAGAACAACAATTGTCCTTTCATAACATGAGTTCATCACCTGGTCATATACATAAAGGCCCACATCCGGCCATCAGTAGGATATACAAACATTATCGACCGTACATCATGAAACAACATCAAAACACCGCCAAGGACCTGAGAGTACAGGGATGACTCTAGACTCTATCACAAAACATCTAAAACAGTAGAGTATCCATCGCTTGCCTTCTACAGTCCTTCTTGCTGCTCGGCCGCAACTCCGCGACCACCACCACGACAAGCTCGACCACCTAAAAAGGGTGTAAACCAACAGAGTGAGACAATTGAACATTGTCCCAGCTGGAGGCATAACTCCCCGCCAAAACTACAAAACCTCAGATGAGCATTTATATAAGCAGTTAATAGATAGAAGATATAGCAAGAGGAGTCTATGAAATAAGGCTATCTAAGCTTACCAGATGTATGCAAGTATTACATGTGAAACATAATTAACAAGACAAGATATCCAAGTTATACTACCATTGAAAAACATATGAGTAGCTGCAAGATATAAAGAGGGCAACTACACAAACAAGGCTTGAACCAATGTTTCGTGTTTGTCTTAAGCAATAATTACTAAATGGCTGGATTACGTTTTATTATGCCTTGAGGAAGTGAACAGTACCATTCAAATCCAACCTTTGGTTGCGAAGCCCATAACTGGTGCCATACAAGGTCAATGGAAGAGTCAGAATCCACGACCTCACCCCTCGTGGTCAGTACATGAGAAACATAGTAGGACCGCAGTATCATGCTCAAGTGGCCTTTAGCCACAGGGTCAGCTCCTCAGGCTACCCTCTACCTAGCCCGCCTCGGTACAGGTCACGGCGCTAGTAAAATTGAGCCACGGGCCTAATCACCGTGATTTGAGCCATGAACGCAATCATGCTCATCATATCACATATCCAGAGCTATGGGCCATGATCACCATGCTCATCACATACCCGAGTCTGCAACCGTAGCTGCACTCGTTTCACCTCTCTATTTGAGGCTAGGAGAAACCTCGCATGTTCAAAATATGCGCTTCGGGTTAACCCGCAAGAGAACCCATTTCACCATCACCAAGTCCTGAAAATGATGGATCTATGGCCAGGGCAAACTACATGGTAGATTTCACTGTGATTAATTAGTATATTTTAGATGGATTGTAAAATTCAACCAAGTTGTATAACATGCAAGTTATAAAAGGAAACAAACAACATAAACTCAATATTATGCTTTCTCTATAATTCATATCATACTGATCCATTACAAGGATCCCATCTCACATGTAACCACTTGGCCTCTTGCCAATCATCCAGATCCATTTTCATGGATCATCACATACCATGGGATCTCAATCCCTCATCACATAGTGCCACTGCCTCTAAAGGCTTGTATCATTATCATGGGATAAACACATCATACTTGCAATATCATCAACCAGAGTAATTATCAGGGTGATGTTACTCATCACATATTTCTCATAGCCTCTTCATGGCTAATCATCACCTGATTGTTTAGAATATACAATAATCATAGTTTCAACATAAGTACTATGCTTACTATCATGATATGTCTTTCAAGATGTTAAAAATTATCAATTATTCATCAACTGGTGATCATGTGCATAAGACACATTATTAAGCAACTATTTATGTACTTCGCCTTGCTTCAACATCATGCTAAATATACAGAACAAGCATTGTTATTACTACTGCCATAATCACTATCTGTATCATTAAGTGAGCAAGGAGTCACCAACGTTATCAAAGGCATATAAAATTCAAGCCGTTTCCATGATACAAGGATCCCTCACAAAAGATACCAAACCCTCACTAAAAGAGATGTATCGCACAACCTGTCCTCACCCAAAGCTCATCATCCAACGGCCACACGCGACGTCGCGTTGCCACCAAGGCAACCAGCGTGCAGTAGTGCAACGCTACGTCACAGGAGGGGTATCGTGCATTAGGTGTGTCGGGCGAGCAGGCTCAAGGGCGTCAAGCGTGCCGGGCACTGAGCCGTGTAGGAGAGTACCGGGCGACACAGGGGTGTCGTGTAAAGGTGTGACACACTTGGCGCACACCTCGGTCGGACAAACAAGGCTATCATGTGAGACGCTACTCAAATGTGTTGTGCATGGGTGGCAACGTGCCCTGCCAGGCGAGCAAGACTGCCGAGCATACAGGACAGTGCTCACCTGCTCAACATCACAACGCGCGACAAGGTTTATCCATGCAAGGTCCTACACACTCAGCTAGGAAAGCATCTCTATCAGGCGAGCAACCTCACCGGGTGAGCAGCTCCAAAGTGTGCAGCCTTCTGGGCAACTAAGGGTCGGCTCGCGCGCCCCACACAAAACACAACTCTCAACCCTTGTCGAGGTAAGCAAAGTGTGCAAAGGAAACTAGGTCAAGAAGGTTGTTGGGCAGCACCTCCACAACACCAAACGCCGAAGGTTTGCCTAAACAAGGGTCATCTAATACCTCACATATGAACACCAGAAACCCTAGAGAGGGGTCACCACCAAAACGAGCTCACCTTCTAGCCCATGGTGAGAAGAGGGTCTTGCTCAAGCCACTAGGTCACAAGCTCACCTCAACTGACTAGGAAAGAGGGGTGTTGCTCATGGCACTAGGACCCAAACTCACTCTTCTAGACCAAGGGGAGAAAGGATTGTTGCTCCCTAAACCCTAACTCACATGGATCAGCCAATAAGGGTACAAGGCAAGAACGAAGCTACTAACATGTAACATATTATAACAAGAGATAGAGTAGTTAGGGTTAGAAATTGTGCAACCCGCCTTAAGCTCCAAGCTCCAAGGAAGAAGAAGAACTCCAATCTCCATGCACCACCAAGCAAGGAAGATGGAGAGCTCCAAGGGATATCGGCCACGACCAGCTTCTCCAAGGGTGTATCGGCCAACACAAGCAAGAAGGAAGGGAGTGTCGTGCACTCAAGGTGGAGAAGAGCCAAAGGATCAAAGGAACTCAAAGCAAGGGAAAAAACCACCTATATAGAAGGAAAGGGAGGAGAAAATGAGGTGGAGCATGGCAAGGTGTCGTCCACCCAAAGGACACTTGTCCACAAGCTCAAGCCACCTACCCTAGCAAGCCTTACACACTTGTCCAATATGTGCACCATGTGTCCACTAAACAAGGTCAAGGTTGGACCAAGCATCATGGGCGACACACCAAGGCACCATCTTGGCCGTCACAAACAACTCTAGGTCAACACACTCCTGTCTTGGGTGACACAAGCACTCTTAGGCCGATACAAGGCTCAACCAAGCCCAAACAAGGCACCTCAAGGCCCAAACAAGCTCAACCAAGGCCCAAAGAACTCAAGCAACAAGCCCAAGCCTTCGTCTCAACCCTAGAGGAAGCAAAGAGAGAGAGAGGAACACCTCACAAGGTGGCAAACTTGCCCACAAAACCCTGGACATGGGTTATCTACAAGCAGCACCTTCAACTCTCAACAAGGCACAACCAAACCCTAATCACCACTAAAGGTGATTAGCGGCATCAAAGCACCAGGGTTAAGCAAAGGAAACATGGTAAGCCCTAAACGAAGGTCAGGGTCCTTACACAGGTAATGGGTGGTGACTTTCAAAAAGTGATGATTGATAAGACACAATGTATGATGAGACCCTCAATGCTTTTGAAACGGTACCCCTTGACATCTAGAACCTTAAGCACAACTTGACAATCAGATCATATCCAGATGCTATGCACAATAAAAGAAAATGGATGATAGGTATTGTGAGGAACCATAATGGTGTGATGATCTTTTCTTATAGGGCCAACCTCAATGCGGGGGACAAGGACACTTCTATTGTCTAGGCTTTGATTATAGCACTCGAAATTTGTGAGGATGAAAGTGATGAAAATTAAGATGGAGGATAGATCTCTTCTCAGCTCAATTTGGAACATGAAACCTTATCCACGGAAGCTTACTCTTTACATCAAGGTTATCCAGAAGATTATGGAAGAGTTGGATATGCTTGGGCATTATGTTACAAAATAAGTAAATTGGGTTGCTAGGGAAAATGTCTTTTGGAGAAGATCAAGGGAAGATGTAGAGATTCTTAGATACCCCTATCTCCTTCCCCACCAAATCAGAGGCATGGAGGGGAAGGGTACCACGTACATCATACTTTCTTGGACATATGAAAAGTCTGGATAGTTATTGTTGTATTTCCATAGTTTTCTTAGAACACCCTTGACCTAGATTTTGGGATAAACTTGGATGTTTTTCTTCAATAATATGATTAGAATCTTGTATTAATATTTTTAAAATTAATTAAGACTTATGGAGAACTCAAGTCTCAAGTTTGGTCTTGTTTGAATGATATTTGAGCATTATTTGCTTGATTTTGGACCAAAGTGCAATTCACCCAAGATGAAGGGTCATCTTGCCATTTAACACATCATGAGTATTCCCATAGTGCTTTAGCATAATAAGAGTAAGCATGATGCAAAGGGGCGCCTTTTGGAAAGCCTATGTTCCAAAGTTGAGCTTGCATGGTTGATGTTGTGCCTTGTGTACCCGTTTTTGTGTAACTTGCAATTTTCTCAATATATGGAGTTGATATCCAATTTACCACCTCTAGTTTCTACTCCCTCTTGATACCATCTAGAGGAGAGAGAAAGTAGGGGGCACCTTGATTGAGCTTTGGTTGAGTGATGACACTCTTAGTGATGATAGAACCATGGAATGTTGGGTACCTTGAACCCTAGATGAGGTTATATTGAGTTGTGAAGGTCATATGGGGATGCCTATTAGTCTAGAAGGCATGGAGGGAGCCCATATTGGTTTGGAAATTGTTTGGAAGCATCTATATAGTGCTAAAAACCTCAATAAGGTGAAGCCTATAGGTTTAGGACTTCCTTGGAAAAGTTACATTAGTTTGTATACTTGGTGATGTCGAGTTATGGTATCTTGTCGAGGAAGCTATACAATGGCTAATATCTCTCCCTTGGGTTATTGAAAAGAGCCTTGCATGTCTATCTACACATTTTGCAAATGCCACATGTGTCACCCTTCTACATATGGTGATGACACCTTACATGCACTCTCTTTCATGAGCCTCAACTATATATACCTCTCTTTTCACCTTCTAGTGAACCTTTCAATCCCTTTACCTTCTCTTACTTGGAGGATGATCCTAGATCTCAAGAAGGAAGAGGAAGGCCGAGATACTTGTCCAAGGTAAAGCCATGGTTATCTCCTACCTTGGAAAGACAATGCTTCTCGAGCCATGTTTTCTTTCTTACCTTCTCCACCTAGTTCTTTACTATGGTGTCTTCCTTCCATGTAGAGGTGTTGTGGTCGATGTCGTGGACTTTTATAAGTCATATTCAACCTTGGGAATGTGAAGTTTGTAAGCTTGGAGCTTTAGTGGTGATCTTGAGGCGGGTTATATAACTTGAACACAACTTTATTATTATGCACATTTTATCTTGTAGTACTTGGTGATTCCTTCTTTACTTCAACTTTTCTTGTTTGGATGATGGTTCTATGAGCTCTAAAGGATATGTGGGGCTGTTGTTCATGAACAAGAGTGGTTATAAATGAAATGCTAGAGATTGAAGATGACGAAACTGATATGCACAAATAGATATCTGTTTGTGGGGAAACCCTAGCCCGATACATACGTAAATGAGTGCAAACTGATATACATGAGTCCCTAATTCCTCCTATCAATTTGCATATGAGTAGGACTATTGTCCTTGCAATTATTTGACCTATCACTTAAGGTTAAAAATAGAGTAGGTTTATTTCTTTAAGGTAGCTAAAGTCAATACACACTTGCACTTCAATATTGATGCTCATGATGAATTGTGATGCCCTAAAACAATATGTTAATAAACCAATATGCTAGACCCTATAAACTGATATGCCTCAATAGCATTAACTCATCATGACCAAGAGAGGTCTAGTGAAGAAAGATCATGTCATCATGTTTCCTTGGATTGAGTGGGGTGGCCGATATGGATAACCCTAATCCGATAAGACTCAAACCCTTGAGGCCGATACACTAATTGATAGTCTGGCTGATACCATAGTTGGTTGAGAGGTCGATACACTAATTGATATTGTGGTCGATGCCCTAGTTGGATGTGAGGTCGATACATTAGTTGATTGTGAGGATGATACACTAATTGATAGTGTGGCCGATTCCCTAGTTGGTTGAGAGGTTGATACAATAATTGATAGAGTGACTGATATCCTAGAATACACCATAACTGATATACCTTCTCAAGCATATTACAATCAATACTTTGATGTGTCTTGTCCGATACAAGTGAAGATGCGTAGGTCGACACAATCACGTGTATCTAAGATGACACAAGGTGTAACAGGTAGGTCGATACACCTAGGCCGATACACCTTGATGGTCATAAATCGATACACTTTGATGAGTGTAGATTTGTACACTTGGATATAAGTAACTGCTACATTATGAAGTAATGAGATGAATGCAATTAATTAATTATGGGAATGATAAACCCTAAAGTGAGCTCAACTAATGTGATATGTATGTGGAGATCAATACTCTAATAAAGATGAGAGAGAAACTTGTATATCTCATATTGAAAGGTAATACCTCATGTTGACAATCAATCGATGATGATTAATGAGGGTATTAAGTATGCTTGAATACTTATGGGAATATTATTACACTTTTGATGCGAATTAAGATGTGATTGATAATCATGAACTTTGAAACCCTAATTGACAATAAGAGGAAATCCAAACCCTACTTAAGGGAAGGATGGACGTTGAATGATTCTCCATGTGACATTGTGTTGTCATGAAACCCTAACCATGAAAATAATGAGAATAGCTTGAGATGAGCTATGATGTAGTAACATGAAACATATTATGTAAGGATTTGTGAGCCATATGGAATGTTTGCACAATAGCATGATATGTATAGATCTAATGACCTAATGATACTTGTTGCCTGGTAAAAGGTAATGTTGTTCCATAATGAACTGAGGGTTTGATACCTAAATCAAGTGTAATAAGTAGGAGGCTAAATTTAGATTAGAGACCTCATGATATCCTACTTGTATGAACTAAAGACATCTGAATGTATTTTAATATACCCTCTTTCTATACATAATGATTAAAGGTTGTTATGGAAAGTTAATACAATTGACGTGACATGAGTAATACTCATAGGAATAATAAGCCATAATAAGATAACAATGAATTAACATGTGTCATGCAATGGGTCTTAGGATCTAATAAATGTGAAATGCCTAATGGTGGTGATATCCTCACAAGGAAGTGATATTCCATTATGATATCTGATAATGATAGCCTTGTGAGGCACATGTGTTATGATATTATAAAGAAGGAATAAATGGTCTTATGACCTGATGATGGTCTACTGTCTTATGTGAAAAGATAGTTCTCTTATGATGATATGAGGGATTTTATTACCCCAAGGTATCTATTCCTTGTGGTGGACATGTGATAAATGATAACCATTAAATAATTATGTAAAAATATCCATTTAGTCGGTTCCTATACGTTTTAGTAATAAGTTAAGTCCTTTCTTTTGTAGAATTTGTTTATGGATTGTACATTGTAACTTGATTAGTGCTAAAAGGCATTTCAATTGCTCTAATTAATCAAGTGGAACTAAAAATGTATTTGCCCTGGCCATAGATACATTCGGTGTCAGAACTTTCTGAATGGTGAAATGATTTTAACTCATAGTGCATATTATTGAACATGGGTTGTTATAAAGGTGATGATTGGGTGGCTTTGACACAAGGGGCTTTTGAGGGGTGAGTGATAGATATGGGATTTGTCCGTCCTGAGGGAGTTTGATATCCATGGCCACTTGATGAGTAGGATTGAGAAAGGTGTGCATGCATATGTGAATCAGTATGTGATATTGATGTCATGCATATCTCTTCCAGTCTACTCTGAGATCAAGAAAGTGAATGACCGTTGATAGGATGACTGTTCCATGCCTTGAGTTCATTCAGGATATCATTGACAAAGGAATTTTACATTCACTGTAACACCATTTACAGATTGTAGGATTGAAAGTTGTTCTCCAACTTTCTACTTTCACTTGGGTAGCACTGATGTGTGACTAGGCACCGCTCTTTGCTTGTGAAGTCATAAGTGTTATGGACTTTCACTGCAAACGTGAAATGGACCTGCAGGGTCACACACATAGGATTTAACCTGGAAGAGGAGTTTTGCCCACAATGAATGCTTAGATTGATTACTAAAGGAGTTTCGTAGTTCAATTAGACACTCAATCAATTGATAGCTCAATATCATGTTGTTCAAGGTGTTGGACACATTGATTGGAGTATCGGATTGATTGAAATCGCAACTGACTGATTCTGCAAAACCTGCACTCCCAACTGATCGGTTCATGTGATGAACCGGTCGGCTGAGGTTGTTGAACCGGTTGGCTCAATTGTTGAGCCGATCGTCTCATGTATAGAGTGAAACGAGCGGTTCAAGTGTTGAACCGATCAGTTCAACTGGTGCAACCGAGCAAGTTGGGAAAGTCAGGTCAGTGAGAATTTTTCTTCTATTTCAATCACCTAATTTGATTGGGAAATAGGATTGGTATTCGATACCAATTAGAAACAAAAGAAGGAAAGTCATTTTTAATTGAATTAGGACCATGAACTGATCGGTTCAGGACACCAACCGATCGGTTGGGTGCCCCAAACGATCGGCTCAGGTCTCAGCCGACCAGCTCAAGGGCCGAAATGATCGGTTCAGTTGTGAAACGATCGGTTCAGGTTGCGAGTTGATTGCTTTTTGTGGGAAATATCGAACCCTTCTACTCCTGCTTTTAGTCCCGCATTGCCCAGGATAGAGAACCCTATCCCATGAACCTCCTATATAAAGGGGTATTGGGGGCTTCTCAAAGTACAACTCAGTGCAACCAATTGCTCTGCAAAGTTTATCGTTATCTCTAGTTTTTGGTAACCGAGAGAGAGCCCAAGCAAGTGCTACCCGCAAAGGGAGGTGCAGCAAGGGAAGGACAACTTTAGTTACAATTGGAGGCAGGAGAGTGTGTTGGTGACTAGTACGTCAATAGGAGGGTGCGACTCCTTCCAATTCCTTATGGGACAAGGAGTGTGGAGTTCCAGGTGGTACGTGTGGACTATTTCATAGGAGGGAGGTCACTGCTGCTCAAGAGGACAACTGTCATCCGACAGTCCGGTGAGAGCAGGAGTCATCAGTCCTGATGCGACCACGAGCTGTACAGACACCGTCGAATACCGGAGTTGAAAGATCGCGCAAAGCGGGAGGTATTGTCGCCGCGCAAGCCTCGGGACAAGGTATGATTCCACAAACCATTCTTTCCTATTATATAGACGTTGACGCGTTTCCTTTTTCCGGGCTTGGGGAAGAAAATTTTTGTTTCCACTGTGTTCTCTCCCTTCCCTAAAACCCAACAGTGGTATCAGAGCCACGTCAACTGCTCTATATTTTAGGAATATCAATATGATCCATTTTGGTTTGTCGCCTTTATTTATTGCATACGATGCGAATAAAACTGGCTTTATGCATGTCCAATCCTAAATCTACAAATCCCAATTACATATATGATATGTATTATTAATGCACTCGATACACATCGCCCTTAAACGAGTTTTGTGGTGGATGTATAGCGTGGTTATGGCCAATAAACCCTATCTGTGTGTGGTTGTTTGTGGTTTCTTGTATCTTGGTCAATGCACCGATCTTCTCCTGATGTAACTCAAAATAATTCGAGATTCTTTCCTACCTTTTCTCACCCGAATGTAACTTGGGGTTTCCCTTTTAAATCCATGTAAAATTAGGATAGATTTTATTTCCCGTTATGTCAAAGAATGGAGGACATCCAGACGACAGCTGAGTCGATCGGTTCAAGGAGTAAACTGATCGGTTGATGACCGGTTCGAGGAGAGAGACGAGTGGGTGGCGGCCAGATGGAGATGCACGGCGACCAGGCGAACTGATCGGTTGGAGGAGCCAACCGATCGACTAGTGGAAACCAGACAACCGGGCCAGAACGAGCAAGTCAATCATGTGACGAATTGATCTACTCCGAAGGCAAAGCACAGAGTTCATCTTGTACAGGTTGAATGTGATGTAGACCTAGATGACTGTGATTCCTCATGGCTCGAGGAATCACATTAGGATGGCCATAATCATCGCTTTTATCGTTTTGCATGTTTTATGTGGGATATAGCATGTATATGATACGTACTATGTATTGTGGTGATTGGATATGTATATGTATATAAAAACCAAATCCCTCATTAAAATATTAAGTCTTATATGTCTTCCATTAGTGACACACATGAAAAGCTCGATCGACCAAGCGTAGGTTACACCAAAGTGTGGTGCACCATCTATCTTGTGGAAGTGTGAAGGGTAGACATGTAGGTTCTGCCAAAGAAGGGTGCATGTTTACTAGTGTCGGCTTTTGGGTTAGACTTAAATGGTGATTCTTAGAGCGTCTAAGCCCAGAGGCAAGGAATGTTCATGGCAAGGTGTTGCACATGTTGATTCATTAAGAGTTGCATATGATGCAATTGGCAAGAGTTGCCTACCTGAGAGATCTAGGTTGTGGGTGATAGCCCTAGCTGGTCCATGACTTAGAGAATTTCAGGATCTTGCCCACTAGAAGGTTGTACGCTGCAATCTTCCAAATTGATGGTGAGGGCTATCAATTTGAATTAAAATAGTGGGAGCGATAATTAAATAAAGGCCTAATTATATCGTCAAACTTTCAAATCAATCAAATAAGTCAAAAATGAGTTTTTTGGACTAAAATTGCATATTTCCTTTTATAGTACAAATGACGACAAACAACAATCACTTTTCTTTGCGATTGGTCCTTGAAAAGGACAAACTAAATGGGACAAACTTCCATGACTTGTATCGGACATTGAGAATCATTCTCACTCAAGAGCTTAAGCTCTATGTCCTGGATACTCCAATTCCAGAGGAACCCGCTCCTAATGCACCAAAGACAGAAAGGGATGCTTACAAGAAGCATGTTGATGATGCCATTGATGCAAAGTGGTTGATGTTATGTTCAATGAACCATGAGTTGCAGAGACAGCATGAGAACATGGGTGTCATTGAGATGATTCAGCATCTCAGGAACATGTATGAAGATCAGGCACGACAAGAGAGATACAATGTTTCTAGGGCACTGTTCAAGTGCGTCATGACAGAAGGAGATCCAATTGGTCCTCACACACTCAAGATGATTGGGTATGTGGAGAACCTGCAGAGACTGGGATTTCCACTTAGCCAAGAGTTGGCTACTGACGTGATACTGCAATCGTTGCCAGAATATTACAGTCAGTTTGTGATGAACTACAACATGAACAAATTTGATAGACCACTATCAGAGTTGTTGGGCATGTTGAGGACAGCTGAGATACAGATGAAGAAGGACAAGCCTAAGTCTGTGATGGTGATCAAAGGCAAGAAAAGCAAGTCCAAGCGCAAGGGCAAGGGCAAAGCTATGAAAGGTTCTGATGCTAGCCAGGAGCCCAAGACGTCTTTAGCTCTCAAGGCCAAGGGAGGCATGACCAAGAAAGGAAATTGCCACCATTGTCAAAAGCCAGGACATTGGAAAAAGAAATTATGCTCTCTATCTGGAAGAACAAAAGAAGAAGGAAGCCACTGATGTTTCCACTAAAAGGTTTCATGAAAGTAAACTTGTAACACTTTTTGAGGTATATGATACCAAGATGTAAAGTGTAAAGCACTCATAATTGGGGCAAGTGTTGCCACCATAGATACGAGTACTTTAGTTTATTTTCAGCCTAAAAGGCATGTAATACAGTTGTGAACTGCTATTTCATTTTTGCCAATAGATAGAAACACTTTATTTTGCATATTGTAAGACAATGATTGCAATCAATAAAGAGACATTTCAATGTGGCAATGCCTTATTTATCTTGTGGTATTTGATATGCATAAGATAAAATGATACCTAAAAGTTATAAGATAACTCAAACAATAAAATTAGCATTAATCATGAGAAATTCATTTCTAGTTTCCTTATGATGGATAAATCTAGACTCTTTTGGTTAGAGAACCAGTAAGAGACATGAATATCTTGGACATGATTAATCAATATTCAATAAAGGTAGT
Source organism: Alisma plantago-aquatica (assembly GCA_963693085.1). Taxonomy (NCBI): domain Eukaryota; kingdom Viridiplantae; phylum Streptophyta; class Magnoliopsida; order Alismatales; family Alismataceae; genus Alisma; species Alisma plantago-aquatica. Next base: position 1,269,957,908 of record OY856412.1, on the reverse strand, counting down.
GGGAGAATGATTATCCTATTAGGTATAATATATATGATGTATTTACATACCTATTGGAACAAATGTTAATACTTCAAATGGTGTTTAGAGAAATACCAATGTGAAAATCTTGAAGTGTTCAAGATTATCATGGTTGAAGTACAAATTTGGTAAAGTGTTACTTCTTGATGAGATCAATGAATGAAATACTTGGACCAAATGTTTGAGATCCTTATGAGTGATTATGATAGTGTATCATAGTGAACTCATGATTAAGGCATGGTGATGTCTAAATCAAGAAGGAATCATACTCTAAGGGGTTAGAGAATGATTATAAAATAATTGAATTCTTCTTAATAAAAGAATACCCCACACTAATAAAGGACATTAAGAATCACAAGGAGTTGTAAGTTCTTATATCCTTGACAGATACACCTCATTTATCTATGTGATGAGTTGTTCATGTGATGAGTCAACTATCTAGATAAATATGAGGAACCAGATTTTGAGTTATGGTTTATGACCATTACATCCTAAATGACATCCATGTAAACCATAAGGTATGACCTTGATGGTAGAACCCATTGGATCAAATCCATAAGTGCAAATGGGTCTTAAGTGTTAATACACATAGATAACATTTTGAGAAGTATGATGCTTGTTGATTGCAACTTAATGACTAAGATATTTGGCATATGGATACTAAAACCGCATTTCTATGAGGAATAATACAAGGATGTGTATGTGACACAATTTATAAGGTTATTTAATCCACTAATGCAAATGAAGTCTATAAGTTAGAATGGACTAATCAATGTGATTGATTGAGTACAAGAAACTCAGAATTGGATCTTTACTTTGATGATATAGTCAAAAGTTTTGACTGATATGTCAAAGATAAAGAAAGGATCTGTGATTTAGTGGGAGCGTGTTCACATTCCACATGTTGATGTGAAATGGAAATGTTCTATAATGTAAATCCAAAAGTGGAAATTATCTTTAAGGAATATAGAGATGTTTCCTATGTGATATGAATAGAGATCTATAGAGATAATTCTCAAAAACCTCTTGACTTGAAAAGAGAAAGCATACATTGGAAATCTGTACTGAAGGGTTCGGTATGCACATATTCAGTGGGAGAAAACCTATCCATGTTACATGGAGTTAGTATCCCAAGGCCAAGTGTCCAATTCTTATGAAGAATGGGAACACTAAGAGTAGATATGGATCTATCATGTATGTAATCATCCCATTATCTTGCATGTATCGACATGGCAAGAACAGAATGCATTCATCATCTTGTATGTATGACATGGCAAAATGATGTAAGACATGACGAGTGGATGTCTGTATGATTCTAGTAAGGTTTACTCGAATACCATGAGAACTTGATATGTACTTGAGAAGTACTAGTTCTATGGAGATAAGGAAGAGTTCTATGTAAAAAGTTACATTGATGCGAACTTCCGAAAGGCCAGAAAATTAATCGCAAGATATATATATAAAATATATAAAAGTGAAAGTTCATTGATAATTGGAAGTGTTCCAATAAAACCATTTAAAAGGAAATTCCGAGTATCTATGTGTTAGAGAACAACAGTGGATATTGTATGGATCTGGAAGTTCATGAGATGAACTTATAGATATTCCGCTCATTGATGACAAGTGTGGAATCCTTGATCATGCAATGTGGCTAAAGGTTAGCAAAGGAATACTAGATCACATATTACGACAACTCCATCTCATATGTGTGACGTACAACAAAGAGGTGTGAGACATGCAATTTATACAGACTTTGGAAAGGTGTTGCCATTACTCACTATGTTGGCACAAGAGCATAGTAACATGTAGGACATGTTTAAAGATCACTATGCATATGATTCAAGGGTGATTGGCTCGCAGTGCAAGTGGGAGTCTGTTGGTATGTATGCCCTGAGAGCCAATCATGGGATGATTGGTGGGATACATTAAGATTGATTTGATAAACATCAAAGGCAAGCTTCCAATTCTTTCTAGTTCAATCATATGAGATAGTGATAAAACAGATTGAATGTCTAGAGAATGACAATACTCAATGACGTATGATTTCAGGTGAAGGACCTGAACGATGAGATCATACAGATGCTAAGAGTTTGTACATTCTTGTTATGTCCCTAGTCGAATGTCATTGTGGAAGGTAGATAGACAACAATGACACACAAGACTAGATTGTGGTATTGGTTGATGACAGAATTGCATTAGTCATGATATAGAGATATCAAACCAAACACATAGGTACTTGTTAGAGAACAAGTGTACCGCACAGACCCACCGTGAGTTTGACACATGGAACGATGACATGGTAGTCACAGTCAGTACTCACAGTGATGGTGGTGAGTGTTATTCTTAGACCTGAAATCACTACACTCAACACATGTCGTTGGGCACACTTTGACATCATCAAACGCAGTCCTAAAACATGGCTTGTTATAAAGGTGATGATTGGGTGGCTTTGACACAAGGGGATTTTGAGCGGTGAGTGATAGATATGGGATTTGTCCCTCCTGAGGGAGTTTGATATCCATGGCCACTTGATGAGTAGGATTGAGAAAGGCGTGCATGCATGTGTGAATCAGTATGTGATATTGATGTCATGCATATCTCTTCCAGTCTACTCTGAGATCAAGAAAGTGAATGAACGTTGACAGGATGATTGTTCCATGCCTTGAGTTCATTTGGGATATCAGTGATAAAGGAATTATACATTTGTTGTAACACCATTCAGGGAGTGTAGAATTGAAAGTTGTTCTCCAACTTTCTACTTTCACATGGGTAGCATTGATGTGTGACTAGGCACCACTCTTTGCTTATGAAGTCATAAGTGTTATGGACTTTCACTACCAACGTGAAATGGACATGTAGGGTCACACACATAGGATTTAACCTGGAAGAGGAGTTTTGCCCACAAGCAATGTTTAGATTGATTACTAAAGGAGTTTAGTAGTTCAATTAGACACTCAATCAATTGATAGCTCAATATCATGTTGTTCAAGGTGTTGGACACATTGATTGTAGTATCAGATTGATTGAAATTGCAACTGACTGATTTTGTACAACCTGCACTCCAACCGATCAGTTCATGTGATGAACCGGTCGGCTGAGGTTGTTGAACCGGTTGGCTCAATTGTTGAGCCGATCGGCTCATGTATAGAGTGAAACGAGCGGTTCAAGTGTTGAACCGATCGGTTCAACTGGTGCAACCGAGTAAGTTGGGAAAGTCAGGTGGGTGAGATTTTTACTTCTATTTCAATTACCTAATTGGATTGGGAAATAGGATTGGTATTCGATACAAATTAGAAACAAAAGAAGGAAAGTCATTTTGAGTTGGATCAGGACCATGAACCGATCGGTTCACGACACCAACTGATCTGTTGGGTGCCCCAAATGATCGGCTCAGGTCCCAGCCGATCGGATCAAGGGCCGAAACGATCGGTTCAGTTGTGAAACGATCGGTCTAGGTTGCGAGTTGATTGCTTTTGGTGGAAAATCTCGAACCCTTCTACTCCTGCTTTTAGTCCCGCATTGCCCGAGATAGAGAACCCTGTCCCATGACCCTCCTATATATAGGGGTATTGGGGGCTTCTCAAAGTACAACTCAGTGCAACCAATTACTCTGCAAAGTTGTCGTTCTCTCTGGTTTTTGGTAACCGAGAGAGAGCCCGAGAAAGTGCTACCCGCAAAGGGAGGTGCAGCAAGGGAAGGACAATTGCAGTTGCAATTGGAGGCAGAAGAGTGTGTTGGTGACTAGTACGTGGGTGCAACTCCTTCCAATTCCTTGTGGGACAAGGAGTGTGGAATTCTAGGTGGTCTGTGTGGACTACTTCAGAGGCGGGAGGTCACTGCCGCTCAGGAGGACAACTGTCATCCGACAATCCATTGAGATCAGTAGTGGTCAGTCCCGGTGTGACCAGGAGCTGCACAGACACCGTCGAAGACCGGAGTTGAAAGATCGCACAAAGAGCGAGGTATTGTCGCCGAGCAAGCCTTGGGACAAGGTATGATTCCACAAACCATTATTTCCTATTATATAGACGTTGACGCGTTTCCTTGTTCCGGGTTTGGGGAAGAAAATTTTTGTTTCTGCTGTGTTCTCTCCTTCCCTAAAACCCAACAATATCCTGGTTATATGAAGGAATACTATATGTATAAACATGCAATGATGTACTTGTATATATGTCCTTGGGCCTTTTTGTGAAAATTCCTGTCAATGGATCTTTGTGAAAGAACATGGTTTTAATTTTTAGTGATTTTTTGTAATTCATTGTTAATGGTTGTTTCTGTGTGGTTTTGAGTGATGACATTATCATTTTGACAGCGGATGTCACAAGTTTGGTATCAGAGCTATAGGTTTGATGAGTCTACAGGGACATAGGATTAAGTTTGTTGAGTGTGTTCTAAGTGTCCTTCAGTATGTCTAATATTGACTTCTGCTTATGCAGAAGAAAGTATAAAGCCGGATGTTTGGATAACATAAGGAACATGCTATTGAAAGAAATACTACTGAACCAGGAGAAGATGAAAGGGGTCAGGCTAGAGGAGAGGAAGTGCCTGAGAATCCCCAGTTGGATCAATCTATTATGAAAAAACCTACTTTTCGTGCTCTTGTTGGGTAGGTTATGATGAGAGTTCTGCACATACTGGAAAAAACACTAGCAATGACACCCAGAGCACACGTCCCTAATATATAATTCTCGAGTCCTATTAAGTCCTGTAAACCATGAAAAAATATGGGAAAAACTAAGATCTGGCAAGAAAATAGAGTTTGCTACAAGTGTAGGAAGGTAAGACATATAAGGAGGCAATGCCCTGGAAAGGACAATAAACTAAGTATCAGGGAAACATCTCATTAATCTTAGGGGCAATTGTCTAAAAACTTTAAAAAGCTTAAGTTTTCTGTGCCACCAGTACAACAAACACCTAATGCACCAGGGCACTGGTTGTAAAGTAAGGGCAAAGGTCCCAACATTCCACCAATAAATGCTTCTAACATAGACTCTACATCAGTAACAAGACAAAACATACAATGGTATCAGAACAAGACATGTTATACATGTGGATAGATTTGGCACACTAGAGGTTGAGATGGCTCAATAGTAGTGGCCAACTCGGCAAGACCTGCTGAAATCATAATCTAATAGTGCCAAAAGGCAGAAACAACAACAAGAAGTGAGTAGACTTTGTGTTGTGACTCAACCTAAGATGGTATATGACCCACAAGAGGAGGTAGGTTAGATATAGCTTTTTCATTTTGAATGATTTTCTTCTTACTATAACTGTTAATAATGAAAAGTATAATTGTTGTTTGAATCTCTTTTGAGATAGGAAGAGGATTAGAATTTATATTTCGTTCAGTATTCTCTAAATTATTTTATATTGTACAAAGAGAATGAGGTATGAAAGAGATATCTTGAGAGAATCAGAGATACAAGGTTTTAAAACTCGGAAGAGATGTTTAAAATAATATAAATGATATAAAATAAAGTGCATGCTACCTGATTTCAATGCTTGATACCTTGGCCAAGTATTCAATTACTGAAGATAAGGTGAGTATGGAAATCTTAGATTACGATCTCTCTGAATACTCTGATCAAGTAGTCATTTTGATGTAATCTAATGAGCATCATAAAATTAGAAATGTGGCATAAAGATTGTTATCACAATCTAAATGATGGTAAAAGTGACACCTAAGTAATCTCAGACCAACTTATGAAAATTAGAAAGTATAAAATGGAATCCTCAAGGTATGAGAAGGAGAACAAAGTGGAATGATCCCTACTTAACAAAGAATATGTAGAGAATAATGACCTTCCCATAATAAAAAGATGTACAACGTGGAAAACTAAAGCAATATTCATAAACATAAGGAATAAGAATCCAAGAAGGAGTAATGATAAGTAATCATCTTTACAGTTCCTATGCCAGTGGCAAGGAAAGCAAGATGAGATCGAATTGAATGACACGTGAGCTGTGATAAGTTGTAATATAACCAAAGAAAGTTGGTAATCTTCTTTCCCTTGAAACAATCTCTGGAGAGTGATGTGCTAACAAGGGAAAGCATGTTTCCTTTATCCTTCCTTTCTGAGGATGCGATGTTCACAACACTTGATATGCATGGTTTTGAAGTAACGTTGAAATGGATACTTAGAAGTTATAAGTTGGACTTGGAATTTGATTCCAAGATAGTGAAATTCATGAATGATAAAGTTATATGGATCCTCAAAGATAATAAAAAGATTCTTCTAAAAAATTTACAACCAATAGTAACAACAATTTAGCTGAATACACATAAGTGTGATACGCTTCAACTTAAGTAATGAATACCAAGGTAATAATCCTAGTATTAAAAAGATGGAGGTAATGTGAAAATTATGGTTTGACATAGTATAAACTTTACAAGATGGAAGTGGTAGGATTAACCAAAAATATATTCTATGTGATGATTTTTGTGTAAATCTCAAATAAAGTTTCATGATAGCATTACGATATAGAAAATGTTCAATACATATCTTGTCTGGTCATAAGTAAGTTTACTATCTTAAGTTTCCTTTGAATGCTTTTATAAGAGATTGATTAAGATTTTGAAGGATGAAGTACCCTTCTCTTTTCTATTGAGATTTCGCGGACGAAATCCTTGTTACGGGTTAATGACTTGTAACACCCTTGACCTCGGTTTTGGGATAAACCTAGATATTTTGCCTCAACAAGATGATTAGAACCTTGTCATAATCTTTTGAAAAGTAATTATGACCTTTGGAGAACTCAAGTGTCAAGTTTGGTCCAGTTTGAATGTTGTTTGAGCAGTGTTTGCTTGATTTTGGAACAAAGTGCAATTTACCCAAGATGAAGGGTTATCTTGCCATTTATCACATGATGGGTGTTCCCTTGGTGCTTTAGCATCATAAGAGGGAGCATGATGCTAAGGAGAACCTTATGGAAATCCTAAGTTCCAAAGTTGAACTTGTAAGGTTGATGCTTGTGCCTTGTGTACCCATTTTGGTGTAACTTGAAATTTGCCCAATATATGGAATCAATATACAATTTACCACCTCTAGAGTATTTCTACTCCCTCTTGATACCATCTAGAGGAGAGAGTAAAGAGGGGGCACCTTTTTTATCTTTGATTAAGTGATGACACTCTTGGTGATGATAGAGCCATGGAATGTTGAGTAGCTTGAACCCTAGATGAGGTTGTATCGAGTTGTGAAGGTCATATGGGGGTGCCTATCAATTTAGAAACCATGGAGGGAGCCCCTATCAGTTTGGAAGCTCTTTGGAAGCATCCATATTGTTCTAAACAACTCAAGAAGGTGAAGCCTATTGGTTTAGGACTTCCTTCAAAAAGTTGTATCAGTTTGTATACTTGGTGATGTCAAGTTATGGTATCTTATCAAAGAAGCTATCCAATGGCCGATATCTCACCCTTGGGTTATCCACAAGAGCCTTTCATGTTGAGCTCATATAACCTGCCTCAAGATCACCACTAAAGCTCCAAGATTCACGTTCCCAAGGTTGAATATGACTTACAAAAGTCCAAGACCTCAACCACAACACCTCTACATGGAAGGAAGGCACAATAGTAAAGAACTAGGAGGAGAAGGTAAGAAACAAAATATTGTCCGAGAAGCATAGTCTTTCCAAGTTAGGAGATAACCACGACTTTACCTTAGCCAAGTAGCTCAACCTTCCTCTTCCTTCTTGAGCTCCTAGGATCATCCTCCATGCAAGAGAAGGTAAAGGGATTGAAAGGTTCACTAGAAGGTGTAAAGGGAGGTATATATTGTTGAGGCTCATGAAAGAGAGTGCATGCAAGGTGTCATCACCATATGTACATGGGTGACACATGTGTCAATGGATGGTGACAGTTGCAACATAGGTATCTCGACTTATACTTGGTGATTCATTCTTTACTTCGATTTTTCTTATTTGGATGATGGTTCTATGAGCTCTAACAAATATGTGTGGTTGATGTCCATGAACTAGATTGGTTATGGACAAAAGGCTAGAGCTTGAAGATGATGAAACCGATATGCACAAACCGATATCAATTTGTGGGGAAATCCTAACCCGATACAAAAGTAAATGAGTGCAAAATGATATACATGAATCCCTAATTCGTCCTATCGATTTGTACATGAGTAGGACTATTGTCCTTGCAATTGTCTAACTTGTCCCTTAAGGTTAAAATAGGGTAGGTTGATATCTTGAAGGTAACTAAAGTCAATACACACTTGCACTTCAATATTGATGCTCATGATGAATTGTGTTGACCTAAAATGATTGGTTAATAAACTGATATGCTAGTTCATATAAACTGATATGCCTCAATAGCATTAACTCATCATGACCAAGAGATGTCTAATGAAGAAATAGCATGTAATCATGTTTCCTTGGATTGAGTTTGGTTGTCGATATGGCTAACCCTGATCTGATATAACTCAAACCCTAGAGGATGATGATAACACCAGTTTTTGTGACGTTTTGCCCTTTATTTTGTTATCAAAACTGGCCTTTTCTGCTATTTTCCTCTATTTTATTAGCATTTTCGCAATAATTGGCCAAGCAATGCTCTTAATCCAATTTTCCCATCTTCTGCAGAGTTTTTCCTCGTTTTGGTGTAATAAGGCCGTCTCGGCCCAGGAATAAGTCCAAGTATGCTTCGGCCTTCATGATGCCCGATACAACCCATGCCTGACAGGGGTTGGCGACACAATGACGCACGACAAAGTGATGCCGCACAAGAAGAAGCTGGCGGACGGCACACCTTCTACCCGACAAGGAGCCCGACTCGCCTCGACAACCTAGGTTGTCGGGCGACACAACCACCCACCGGCAGGTGCGCCGCCCGTCACGTGACTGATAGCCGACACCTCTGCGTCGTGTGTTACCTGTATCGGACATCCATCAATCGGTGCATAAGGGGGCCACGTGGCGCTTCGAGCACCATAACTCTTCCCAGCCAGCTGACTATAAATAGAAACTACAGGAAGACGAAGAGACAGATTCAGACAGTTGGGAGCTTGAGCTATCTTCCGCGGAAACTGCGAGAGCACACGTATCGTGCCCCAGTGCTTGTCTCGGGCGACACTAGGTGGGCTTTTCCTCATCCCGAGAGGGAGGGGACAGTTCACTTAGGACCGTCCCGGGCGACACTGTGGGACGATATCGGCCGACGTACATGAGCGACACAAGTGTCCGACAGCAGAACGCGTAGCTCTTATCCTGACACGATATCGAACCCCTTACGCTTCGACAATTGGTTCGTACCGCCCGAGAGGGTGTGCCGCCCGACATGAGCGTATCGGCCAGGGTCCTTGAGCGATATAGTCGAAAGTTAGTGTGTGTCACCCGACACCTTTGTATCGGGCTAGGCCCCTGACCGATATCGAGCTGGAGAGCTACTGCACCCTGTCGTCCTTCTACATCAAGGAGGCGACACCTATCTTTTAATTCTGTTATTTAATTCTTTATTATATGAAATGTATTAAGACCTTTAATGTTTATGGAAATAGAAAAGTTTAATTACTTGTTGCTCTATGCTTGGTGCACAATGTTGGATGACTGGTATGTTTGATATCTGAACTCTAGCTTGCATGTTTGGATCGCGTTTCGCTTAGCTACCGAATCGTTTTTTCCCGTCGCAACAACTTCGAGAGTTGTGTTGTGGATCTAGTGTTTGGTCCGATTCTGGAATATGAGAGTGCCTGGAACATAGTTGTTTCAGTAACATTCCACTCTAACTAAAGCCCAGCAACCTCGAGAGGGGTGTTGATGTAGAGGTTAGAGGTACCCGCTCTGAGAGGAGGGGTGGAGGATGTTACCGCTGCCGCTTGTTTTACTGTAGTCTTATCCTTCGTACCTTGCTTCAGCTCTAGTCTTTATCTTTCTGCTTCTTTTGCATGAAACCCCCTAAAAACTTCTAAATGACGAAAATCTTAAATCTCTCTAGTAGCTCCAGTTGGAAATAGTTTTCTTTGTTTTATTTTGTGACATCTTGTTGTTCCCTTTTTGGGAATTTATCTCTCTTTATACCTGCCGGAGTGTAGTGTGTCGATTCTAGGTTCTCAACACTACCACCCTTGTTCCTGTGTTCGACCCTATATGACTACTTCGACCCCGTAAACAAGGCAAAAGTTGTATTGTAGACGGACCCCAATCCACTAACTACTCTCCAGTGCATCAATCTTAGAAATGAGCTTGACATCACTCTTTTTCTTTTTCTTTCTTTTCTTTTCTTATCGTTATTCTTTGCCTTAAAATAAAAACTCAATTTTCTAAAACTTGATTTTTTATGCCTTTTCAGGAACTCTGAAGAGCTGTGACCTATTCGGCCGAGCCTAGATAACCATGTCTCGCTGCGAGCAATCTCTCTTTGAGGGTGAATGTCAGGGCCAAGGTGAGGGGTTGAGCCAGCCTAACGTGGTTGGTCAGCTTTCTGCCTATATAAAGAGACATGATACCATCATCAGTCGATTGGTGCAGAACACGCTCCCTAGCCCTAGGGCTCTGAATTCAATGCAATGCCAGATGGCCAACTTGCAGATGCGCCAACGTGAGGTAGATCAGTGACTGACCCACATGGCTGCTTTGATGGAGAATCCTGCAATAAAAGCACTCCCACACCATGAAACTGCCGTAATGGGGGTCCTGAGGTCTGGAAGGACACTGGAGCGCCCTGATGAAGCCAGGCCTGATCCCGAGCTAAGGCCTGAGGGTGCGGACCCAGCAGAAGGAGAAGAAAGACAGGCAGATGTTCGAGAGTCTGCGCAAGGGTTCCCTAAGGAGCTACCTGGCGGACGGAATACTTACGCTCCTAGGATTTCGTTCTCGTACAAGCTGATAAAGGCGAATTTGAAGAAGCGTCATGAGAAGTTCATGGAGTCGATCAGGAAGCTGCATCTTAAAGTGCCCTTCCTTGATGCATTGGAAGAGATGCCTACGTACGCCAAGTTCCTCAAGGACCTTATCACAAAGAAGAGGAGGGGAGGACGGATATAGACAATGTATCTGGCTTCTGCCTCCTCCGCCTTCTTGAAGCCCGACATGCCGAATAAGAGAAGGGATCCAGGAGCTTTTACAATCCCATTCGCCATCGGGGACAACGCCGAGCGCAAGGGTCTAGCGGACTTGGGGGCAAGCATTAGCCTCATGCCTTTAAGTTTCACACAAAGGGTGGGCTTGACCGACATGGTTGGAACCAACATGCGGATTCAACAGGCGGACCACACCTTTAAGAGACCCGTTGGCATTGTCGAAGATGTGCCGATAAGGGTTGGCGATTTCTTCATCCCTTGCGATATAGTCATCATCGACACAGCTGAAGACCCCCGGTGCCCGATCATCTTTGGGCGCCCCTTCTAGGCAACAGGGAGAGCGCTGATTGATGTTTCCGAGGGGATGATCACTTTAAGGGTCGGAAACGACCATATGGACTTCAAGCTGAAAGAGATCATGAGAAGCTCGTCCCTCTCTGAATCAGCACGGTTCGCAGATAGCTATAATAAATTCTGCGAGTAAATAGAGGAAGACATTCAGACAGCAGACCCCCTCTTGAGGGCTATAAGCTGTCAAGATCCTGAGGTCGCAAAGCATCTCAACCTTTTCAACCTTTCTGGTGAGGACTTGCAAGAAGAACATATGGTAGTGGAGTCTGCTATGTATGTCTCTCTTGAATAAGAGCCTCAGGAGAAGACACCCAGACCAAAGCCAGAGTTAAAAGCGTTGCCCGAGGGCCTGAAGTACGAGTTCTTAGATGAAGAGCACAAAAACCCCGTCATCTTGAACGCCGATCTTTCAAGCGATCAGCTAGACCGACTCCTTGAGGAGTTAAGACTCCACATGGGGGCTATAGGATACTCAGTAGATGATATAAAAGGCCTTAGCCCCGCATTGTGCATGCATCACATCAACTTAGATGAAGCTTCCAAGCCTCTGGCCCAACCCCAGAGGAAGCTGAACCAGATGCTCAAGGAGGTCGTCAAGAAAGAGGTAATAAAGCTTAGGGATGCGGGGATCATTTACCCAATCAGCGATAGCAATTGGGTAAGTCTGATCCACGTAGTGCCCAAAAAGGGCGGGATGACGGTGGTTAAGGGTGAGAAGGGTGACGAGGTGGCGGTTAGGATCGTCACCAGTTGGAGGATGTGCATTGATTACCGAAAGCTAAATCAGGCTACAAAGAAGGATCATTTTCCGCTACCTTTTATTGACCAAGTTCTTGAAAGGTTGGCACATCACAATTTCTTCTGTTTTCTTAATGGCTTTTCAGGTTTTTACCAGGTACCCATCTTGCCTGATGATTCAGAGAAAACAGCATTCACCTGCCTTTACGACACTTATGCCTTCCGAAGGATGCCCTTCAGACTCTGCAACGCCCCCACTACCTTTCAAAGATGCATGGTATCGATGTTCTCAGATTTTCTAGAAGACATTGTAGAAGTTTTCATGGATGAATTTTCAGTCTATGGGAAGGACTTCGATAGCTGTCTGAAGAATTTGTCATCGGTCCTTCAAAGGTGCGAGGAGAATAGCCTAGTTCTGAACTGGGAGAAGTGCCATTTCATGGTGCGGGAGGGCATCATTCTCGGGCATAAGATCTCGAAGCGTGGGATCGAGGTGGACGCAAGCAAGGTTGAAGCAATATCCAAGATTCCTCCACTGAGGTCCGTGACGGCGGTGTGAAGCTTCCTCGGGCACGCGGGATATTACCGAAGATTCATCAAAGACTTTTCAAAGATCTCCAAACCACTGTCCAATCTTCTGGTAAAAGATGTTGAATTTGTTTTCTCTAACGATTGTCTCAGTGCTTTTCAGGACCTGAAAATCGCTTTAATATCACCACCTATCCTTCAAGCACCAGAATGGGGTTTACCTTTTGAGTTGATGTGCGACGCTAGCGACTACACGGTTGGGGCAGTCATGGGGCAAAAGAAAGATAAGAAGCACCATGTGATCTGCTACACGAGTTGCACGTTGGACGAGGCTCAAGTAAACTACACAACAACTGAGAAAGAGATGCTAGCGATCATCTTCGTGTTTGATAAATTCAGGTTGTATCTCGTTGGAGCCAAGGTCAAGGTATACACAGATCATGGGGCTATAAAATAATTAATGCAAAAGAAATACGCAAAGCCCAAACTATTGAGGTGGGACTTACTGCTCCTAGAATTCAACCACGAAATTATTGACAACAAGGGAGCAGAGAATGTGGTCGCAGACCACCTATCAAGGATCGTGACTGAGAGAGAGAGAGGGCCTCCAATCAACAACGACTACGCCGCTGAAGCTCTTATGTTGGCCGAATCCCAAGAAGAAAGCTAACCCTGGTTTGCAGACATCGACAATTATCTTGCTTGCGGAGAGCTACCTCCTGACATCACGTACAATCAGAAAAAGAAACTATTCGCGGATGTTAAAAACTACTACTGGGATGATCCTCTCCTGTTCAAAAGATGCACCGACAACTTGTACAGGAGGTGCATCCCAGAAGAAGAAACTGCGGACATCCTGAAGCAATGCCACGCCTCCCCCTATGGTGGTCACCTGGGCAGCGAAAGAACAGCTGCAAAGGTGCTACAGTCAGGTTTCTACTGGCCCTCCTTATTTAAAGATGCTTCACAGTTTGTGAAGGTTTGCAAAGAGTGCCAGTTTACGGGGAACATAGAGCGGAGGAACGAAATGCCAATGGCTAGCTGGATCGAAGTAGAAATATTTGACGTATGGGGGATCGATTACATGGGACCGTTTCCCCCATCCCGGGGGTATCAGGACATACTCGTGGCTGTGAATTATGTATCGAAGTGGGTGGAAGCGGTAGCCACCCAAACCTGCGACGCCAAGTTGGTTATCAAGCTCTTCGAGAAGACCATCTTTCCTCATTTCGGCGTCCCGCGCACAGTTATAAGCGACGGAGGATCGCACTTTGGAGAAAGACAGTTTGAAGCACTTATGCGCAAGTACGGAGTGAAGCACAAGATCGCTACACCCTACCATCCCCAGACGTCAGGGTAGGTAGAGGTTTCCAACAGACAAATCAAGCAGATCTTGGAGAAAATTGTCAGTCGAACAAGGAAAGATTGGTCTATGAAACTTGACGATGCACTATGGGCATACTGCACCGCTTACAAAACACCCATTGGAACCACCCCCTACCGTCTCATCTACGGAAAATCCTGCCACCTGCCGTTAGAATTGGAACACAAGGCCCTTTGGGAAATCAAGTTCCTAAATATGGACCTCGACAAAGCAGAGAAAAGAGGTTTTTGCAGCTTCAAGAGCTCGAAGAGCTGAGAATGAATGCCTACGAAAATGCAAAAATCTACAAATAGAGGACAAAGTTTTGGCATGATGCCCATCTCAGGAGAAAAGATGTAAGCGAAGGGGATAAGGTCTTGTTATTCAAGTCCTCTATTCGTCTTTTCCCTAGGAAGTTGCAAACGAGGTGGTCTGGACCGTTGACAGTGTCAAAGATATATCCATCAGGGATGATGGAGCTCTACGACAAAGACGATCCGACCAAGGCGTTTCAGGTGAATGGGCACAGGGTGAAAAGGTTCTATGAAGATGAAGCGTTTGTTAGGAGAGCAGAGATCAGTCTGCAAGATATGGTCACAGTTGAGGGTTGATAAAGATGATCTTACACCGGTCGAGCTGGCGACGCAAACCCCAACGCTCCTCAGGAGGCAACCCGAGTTCTTCTTTCTTTCATAGAATAGGTTGCAATTTTTCTTATAAAAAGTAAAAACAAACTTTATGGATTTTAATAAGGCCCGAGTCAGAGCACACATCGAGCGTACCGACTCTTCTGTTTTATGGGTCATCACTGAATTTTGTGAAGCTTTGAGGAGCAATTGTGTCTGAGGACGGGAGGGCTCTTCCCTAACCGATGATGTTTTGCCCGTCAAATGCTTTTTCCAGCTTTGTTGTAAGTTTTTGGCACTTTTTTCACGACGTGTCAGGCGGCAACTCAGCTGGCGCGCTATCACGTTTGTATCGGGCCGGAGTTTCTTGGGCGCACAAGTGCCACAATGGTTGGCATCCTCGAGCGACAGTCGTTTCGTGCAACAGGAGTAAATGCCCTTAATTTGACTGACGGGACCATCGTCTCGGGAACAACATGTCCATAACAGTCGACGCGCGCGCCCAGAACTGCCCGATTTACCCCCGGCTGAGTTTACTATATATAGTAAGGTGGATTCATTGTGTCGGGCTATCACGCTTACTCCGTTTAGCCACCCGTTCTATACCGATAGCCGTTTTTGCTCCCGTATCATCCAGGCCTGCCTTCACCTCTGTATGGGGCGATGGCTCCTATGAGCAAAGGTATAGCCCGACATGCTTATCGACCGACATGCTTATCGACCGACATGCTTATCTACCGATAGTCTTGTCGCCCGACACGAGTTTTCTTATCTTGCGCTGCTTATCGGGTTTGCGAGCTTAGTCGATTTTTGTGTATCGCCCGACGCAATTATGCACAAAGTAACGACCGATGGTGCTCGCCCGATATGCCATATCGGGTGACATGTTTTTTATTTTGTACAATCCTATTGGGCAAATGCTTTTTTTTGGCGACCTTATCGCCCGACGTATTCGTATCGGGCGGTATGTTGTACGGTGTAGCTCTCGTAGTATCGCCCTAATTTTGTATCAACTCAAGTTTTCTTTTGACGGACGATACCCGAAGCTTGTAATAAGTCTTATCGAGTTTCTTTTACTTTTCCTATCTAACATATAAATGGTCAATAAACATGATAACAGGAACAATTGTGGCCGCAGCTGAAGCAACACCTGTCGGGCAAAAACGTAAAAATCCCAAGGCAGCTAGCCGTCGACTACCGCAGATAGAATGCAGGAAGATTTTTCTTGATTTAGTAGCTGAAAAGGAGGGTCATTTATTATCATAGTCTGTTTTCTGTGGTGTTAAAGACATCCTACAGAGACAACATGAGTACTTTGTCGGTGACCTCTGGATGGAATCTGGGCATCCCGGTTCCAGCTACTTAATAAAGAGGAAGCATCCACAAGTGTCCACACTTATTCTGGCTATTTCCAAATGAAAAATAAGGAGGCTACAGAAAAGAAGCATATTGTAGCTTCTACATGGCACAAGCGAACCCGCTAGGTTACCTTCACTGGGCTAACATGACCTCACCTCGTCTTCTTTGCACTTTGGGACAGAGTGAAGAGTAAGTTTGGGGGGGTACCCATGTACCAGTGAAGGAGGTATCAAAATTCTTGTGTCATTTATTTTGTGCTTCTCCTATATCATGTGTATATATCCATGCTCATAAAAATTTTGAAAAATTTCGTGTTTATTCCCATGCATATGTACAAAGTTGCTTAAATGTAATAAAAATATGTTGTGACTTCTTGCAAAGTTAGTTTTCTATGTGCTTAATGAGATGGAAGTTTTGTTATATCTTTTTGATAATGCTGCTTCAAACGAACAAAAGAATATGTTTTGCCATGTCAAAAAATTTCAAAAATATAATAATCTCGCAAACAGCTAAGAGATGAGTATGGAGAAGGAAAAAGCTGCCCAAACAGCAGAAATCTCTTTTGTTTTCCCTCGCCCAACAAAAATCCCAAAAAGAGAGAAAAACCTTATGAGTGTGAATAAAAGCATGAGAGTTGTGGCCAATAAAAGAAAAGAAAAAAGATATATATACCCACTTTTTTTTCCAAAAGTACCCATCTTTAGGCATGGTAGATCCGGGGCAGTGGTACATAGGATGTGAAATCACTGCTCTAAAGCCAGCTGGCTTGGACTGCAGGGACCACTTGCCCGCTAATGGACCCTTACCTGGATGGACTGATGGGAAACAAGAAAAACCCTAAAAAGCCTTAGCCTTCCCGATACACATCTTTCTGTCCCAAAAATAAAAGTTGTAGAGAAGAATCTTACTTAAACAATAATGCAGGAAAAACTAAGTCTTTTGTTCGTACTAAGGCAACATTATCTTTAAGGCATTACGATTCTTGTTTCACCTTTTGAACAAGAAGCTTTCCCGAGCAGAAGAAGCATCACTAAATATAGTTTAAATATTGATTGAGGACAATCAAAATGCTAAGTTTGGGGGAGTTGATAACACCAGTTTTTGTGACGTTTTTGCCCTTTATTTTGTTATCAAAACTGCCCTTTTCTGCTATTTTCCTCTATTTTATTAGCATTTTAGTAATAATTGGCCAAGCAATGCTCTTAATCCAATTTTCCCATCTTTAGTAGAGTTTTGCCTCGTTTTGGTGTAATAAGGTCGTCTCTGCCCAGGAATAAGTCCAAGTCTGCTACAGCCTTCCTGACGCCCGATACAACCCCTGCCCGACAGGGGTTGGAGACACAATGACGCACGAGAAAGTGATGCCACGCAAGAAGAAGCTGGCGGATGACATGCCTTCTACCTGACAGGGAGCCCAACTCACCTTGACAACCTAGCTTGTTGGGCAACATAGCCACCCACCGGCAGGCACGCCGCTCGTCACGTGACCGATAGCCGACACCTCTACGTCGTGCGATACCTGTATCGGCCGTCCATCTACCGGCGCATAAGGGGGGCACGTGGTGCTTCAAGCACCATAACTCCTCCCAGCCAGCTGAATATAAATAACAGCTACAGAAAGACAAAGAGATAGATTCGAACAGTTGGGAGCTTGAGCTATCTTCCGAGCAAACTGTGAGAGAACAAGTATCGTGCCCTAGTGCTTGTCTCGGGCGACACTAGGTGAGTTTTTCCTCATCCCGAGAGGGAGGGGACAATTCACTTAGGACCGTACCGGGCGACACTGCGGGCCAATATCGGCCGGCGTACATGAGCGGCACAAGTGCCCGACAGCAGAACGCGTAGCTCTTAGCCCGACACGATATCGAACCCGATACGCTTCTACAATCAGTGTGTGCCGCCCGAGAGGGTGTGCCAGCCGACATGAGCGTATCGGTCAGGGTCCTTGAGCGATACAGTCAACAGTCAGTGTGTGCCGCACGATAGGATGTGTCGCGTGACACCTCTGGATCGGGCTAGGCCCCTGATCAATATTGGGCTGGAGAGCTACTGCACCATGTCGTCCTTCTACATCAAGGAGGCGACACCTATCTTTTAATTCTATTATTTAATTCTTTATTATATGCAATGTATTAAGACCTTTAATGTTTATGGAAATAGAAAAGTTTAATTACTTGTTGCTCTATGCTTGGTGCACAATGTTGGATGACTGCTATGTTTGATATCTGAACTCTAGCTTGCATGTTTGGATCGCATTTCGCTTAACTACCGATTCGTGTTTTCCCGTCGCAACAACTTCGAGAGTTGTGTTGTGGCTCTAATGTTTTGGTCTGATTCTGTAGTACGAGAGTGCCTAGAATGGAGTTGTTTCAGTAACATTCCACTTTAACTAAAGCCCAGCAACCTCGAGAGGGGTGTTGATGCAGAGGTTATAGGTACCCGCTCTGAGAGGAGGGGTGCAGGATGTTACCGCTTCCGCTTGTTTTACTGTAGTCTTATCCTTCGTACCTTGCATCAGCTCTAGTCTTTATCTTTCTGCTTCTGTTGCATGAAAACCCCTAAAAACTGCTAAATGAATAAAATCTTAAATCTCTCTAGTATCTCGAGTTGGAGATAATTTTCTTTGTTTTATTTTGTGACATCTTTTTGTTCCCTTTTTGGGAATTTATATCTCTTTATACCTGTCGGAGTGTAGCATGTCGATTCTAGGTTCTCCACACTACCACCCTTGTCCCTGTGTTCGACCCCGTATGACTAGTTTGACCCCGTAAACAAAGTTGTGGGGGACTAGAAGGATTCGGGTTCATAAATGTAAAAGCTCGACTACCTCAAATCTGCCTCCACTTTTGGACGCGTGATTTAGGTCGGTCAGATGATACTCTAATTGATAGTGTAAATGATACCCTAGTTTATTGAGAGGCCGATACATTAATTGATACTATGGCTGATACCCTAGTTGGATGAGAGGTTGATACACTAGTTCATGGTGAGGTCGATACACTAATTGATTGTGGTTGATACCCTAGTTGGTTGAGAGATCGATACACTAATTGATAGGGTGACCGATATCCTAGAATACACCATGACTGATCTACCTTCTGAAGCACATTACAATCAATACTTTGATGTGTCTTGGCTGATACAAGTGAAGATGCTTAGGCTGACACAATCATGTGTCTAGCCCGACACAAGGTGTAACAGGTACGTCTAGACACCTAGGCCAATAAACCTTGATGAAACTGATACACTTTGATGAGTGTAGTTTTGTACAGTTGGATATAACTAATTGATACATTATGAAGTAATGAGATGAATGCAATTAATTATGGGAATGATAAACCCTAAAATGAGCTCAACTAATGTGATAAGTATGTGGAGATCAATACTCTAATAATGATGAGAGAGAAACTTGTATATCTCATATGGAAAGGTAATACCAGATGTTGATAACCAATTGATGATGATTAATGAAAGTATTAAGTATGCTTGAATACTTATGGCAATATAATAACTCTTTTGATGATAATTAAGGTGTGATTGATAATCATGGACTTTAATTGACAATAAGAGGAAATCCAAACCCTAATTAAGGGAAGGATGTAAGTTGAATGATTCTCCATGTGACATTGTGTTTTCATGAAACCCTAATCATGAAAATAATGAGTATTGATAGAGATGAGCTATGATGTAGTAACATCAAATAGATTATGTAAGGCTTTGTGAGCCATATGGAATGGTTGCACAATAGCATGATATGTATAGGTCTAATGACCTAATGATACTTGTTGCCTGGTAAAAGGTAACATTGTTCCATAATGAACTAAGGGTTTGATACCTAAATCAAGTGTAATAAGTAGGAGGCCTAATTCTGATTAGGGACCTCATTATATACTGCTTTTCTTAACTAAAGAGGTTTGAATGTATTTTAATATACCCTCTTTCGATACATAATGATTAATGCTCATATGCATAATAAGGCATAATGAGATAACATTGAGTTACCATGTGTGATGTAATGGGTCTTAGGATCTAATAAAGGTTCAATCCCTAATGGAGGTGATATCATCTAAAACTGATACAAGGAAGTGATATTCCATGATGATATGTGAGAATGATAGCCTTGTGAGGCACATGTGTTATGATAATATAAATGAAGGAATAAATGATCTTATAACCTGATGATGGTCTACTGTCTTATGTGAAAAGATAGTTCTCTTATGATGGATGAGGGATTGTTACCCCAAGGTATGTGATCCTTGTGGTGGACATGTGATAAATTGTAAGAATCAAATAAATATGTAAAAAGATCACATTAAGTAGGTTCCTATACATTGTGGTTATAAGTTAAGACCTTTCTTTTGTAGACGTTGTTTATAGATTGTACGTTGTAACTTGATTAATGCTAAAAGTCATTTCAATTGGTCTTATTAATGAAGTGGAACTAAAAATGTAATTGCCCTGACCATAGATCCATTCGGTGTCAGCACTTGCTGAATGGTGAAACGAGTTTAACTCAGAGCGCATATTATTGAATACGCATGATACAATTTGTATCCTAAATTTGAGAAAGAGTGTGATCAAGGTCGTAGCTCCAGCACCAAGGAAGAGTATGGTCGTAGGCTATGACTCAATGTATGCAAGAAGGAATGATGGAAGAAGGTCATATCCTGAATAGAGAACATGCTACACATATATTTATAGCAAACAACCTCTATACGCCAGACTAGCTAAAATGCAGATTAACTCATATGTCACTGTCACTCTTGTATTGACTTAAGAGGGTGAGTTCATGGATTGTAGCTCTTCCATAGACCTTTATGGAACTGATGAGGCATAATAGTGCTCAGTTGGATATGAAAGGTATATTCGCATCTCCGCAGGGCATAAGATTGATTGAAAATGTAATCAGTCATGTGGTGTATTTGTTTAAGGATCAAATACGACATTGATTGAAGATCTGATTTTCTTTTATACTATTTAGTTATAATAGTTATATGTGTTCTTATTATTCCTTCTAAAGTAATTATTGGATCTATTATTCAAGCACAATTATCTGGACTGTGCAGTTAAGATATTATCTATTATGTTCACCTTTTGTTTAAATAACAATATACCTTTGATAATAATATTGTTGGCGGAGAGTAATATCTCTCGTCGGGACTTGTTGTCTCACACCCGTGGGATCCATAAATTTTTAGGTGGACAAGCCCAAGAAGCTAGTGATCATGTAGCTGAGAATGACTACCAGCAACAAGAACAATAGTAACAGCTCAGGTCGAGAGTATTGTTAATTGCCTAGTAGAATAGAGTCCTATGTGTCGTCCATGTACTCTTAGGTCCTTGGAGATTGTTTTTATATCTGATTTTGTTATCGATTAGATATTTTGACGAGGAATGCCTCAATGTGTAGAGTTTCTTTTGTGTACGTTTTGGATAAAGCAACTACTGTCTCATATCGTGGTTATATGAAGGAATAATGTATGTATAAATAGGCAATGGTGTACTTGTATATATGGCCTTGGGCCTTTTTGTGAAAAATCCTAGCATTGGATCTTTGTGAAAGAAAATGGTTTTAATTTTTAGTGAATTTTGGTAATTTGTTCTTAATGGTTGTTTCCACGTGGTTTTCAGTGATGTCATTATGATTTGGATAGTGGTTGTCACATTTCAGTTAAGGTGTAAAGATTTGTAAGTATAGGTAAGTTTTCAACCTTCAATTTGGATTGGTTTTCTTTTTAGATATCTTCGGGCTGATTTTGTCTAGTCTAGACATTGCGATGTGATCATTTTTTATGGGCCTACTACGAGGAGGGTGGGATGAATAAAATGTACTCCTAGATTAATAAAAAAGTTTCAAATAATGCACTATCCTCCTAAAAGTTGATCTATTTAGTGGCCTATGAAGAAAACATTTGTAGTGATATGATAAAAAAAGAAACAAACCATTTTTTCTTTCTAAAAATAAAATGGATCAAAAAAGGATACCTCAATACAATGTACTTCCACAGATTTTGCAATAGACACAAGAGGTACAACTCTATTCATACTCACGTAATTGGTTAAAACACCACATAAAATCGGACAAGCGTTATCCACAATGTAATTCAACAGTTTGGACACATTTGCAACAAAACGTGAATATTCAAAGATTTATTTATTTATTATTTACATAGGCTCAATGAGAGTATTATCAAACAAACATATCTACTTACCATTTATTTTTTATAATGGAGATTTTATAGGTTGTTTTCAACTTTGGACTTGAAAAATCACAGGGAATTAATGGTTTTAAAAAATCTAAAAATGAATTTCGACAATATTTTAAACCCATTTTAAAACAAAAATAGATCATAGTCATTTACAAAACATTATAGAGGATGACATTTCAATTCACAACCATACTTACATCGACTTGACTGAATGATAGATAGATTGACATATATCGATCTATTTCATCCTATTTGTCTCATAAAAAATACATATATAATCATTGATTAGTTATTTATCTCCCATATAAATCCGTACATGGATTCAATTTTTAGTGTAGAACAAACTACCTATACCTTAGAGGTAGTAAGATTCAAGAAACAAGCATTATGGAAAATAAGGGTATGCACTCCTATAAAGCACAAAGTTACACTTTTTGAAAATATTTGGTAATATAAATTGCCATTTTGTCTTACATTTGTATGCAATATTATAATTTTCAAAAATAGGGGATAGATTGTGTCTATAGTTGCATTAAAACTCATCACTTTTCTATCCTTGTAAATAGATATTTTAATACCTTGGATGGATTGTGTCAAGTAAGAAACCATTGTTACTATAGAATTTTGTCATTATGACAGTCATACTTGCCTCTATGGTCCCATATTCTAAGTTGAACAACATTTTGTATAAGTTTTTCCATGTACACAATAGATCTATTATCCAATTCACTGCATGTATGATTATTTTTATCAAACCAAATGATCGAAATGTGTACATTTTTATGCATATTCGAGTCACTTTCCAATACCTTTCTTGCTTAAAAAATAAATTTCACAAGTAGACTCCATTTTGTATATATATATATATATATATATATATATATAATAATAATAATAATAATAATTAAAACTATATGGTATTGATATTGCATCATGATTTCACTTACATAAATTAGTTGACACTTCCAGTTTGTATAGAAATATTACCTTCTCAAATTTGATTGCCTTATTAAAAAATTAGAGACTTGACTTTCATCTTATAAAATAGGATGTTCTTATCATTTGGGATGACACTTATTACGTTTGTCTCACAAGAATCCCTTCCTATTTAATTAGATGCATTACAAACCTTATCTAAATTGAAAATATAATTAGTATTTAAAATGATATTTCCTTTTGGAGAAACATAAATTACACTATCCAATCTGGGCTATTATACATCAGACACATCATTTAGAAAATTGGGGGATCAAAAGCTTTAGAATGCACTCCCATTGCATTTCTGGAATATTCATCACTTACATTTTTTAACAGTCATCATGCTACCTAGATTAATTTAGATAAGTTTAATATTACAGGTTAAAAAATCCGTATGACAAGATCAATATGAAAGCATCTTTCCACTTTTCGTGATATCCAAAAACAATATATGCATCTTAAAAAGACATCTATTGAGAATCCTCCCAATTTCTAGACTTTAGATTTATTCTAGTTTAACCCTTAGTCAAACCTTGGACGAATGCATTAGTCTAGATGAATTATTCATAACCCCATACATGATGAAAATTATAAAACAAACCTAATTTTCCTTCAAAATAACCCAAAAATAGATGATAGATACCGTATGGTTTTCAAGATCATTATCTCATGCCCTCTATTTCATATACTTAATCTTGATTTTAATTAAGCTTTTCATAATCCTAAAAGGTCCTAATTATGGGATTGTGTGTAGAAACACAAACTTCAGATCATCCTGATAATATAGTTAAAAGTCTATGAATGATGAAAACCTTCTATATTCTTTTGACCGCGTCAGGCCATGGTTTGTATTTTACAATTTAAATGGTGTTTCGTAGGGTGATTACATTTGACCTTATTAGTCATTGTTTTAACCTAAATGCTTAACCATATCCTTGGAAGATATACACTATACATAATGCTAGAACTGATTTCTGTTCACAAGAAGAAACATCATCACAATATTCTCTTTGTTGATGATACCCTTATCCACTTCAAAAAAAAATCAAGTCATAAATAGAAAAGGAATATTATGACCATCATAGTTGGACACATGACTAAAAATCAATTACCTGACTTAGCCTGTTAATTTTTGCATCCCACGGAGAACCTTATATATTATTTCATTTCAAGAAGTGCAAAATGAGCTTTGTTTCATAGAAATATATGGGCGTACCTTTTTCATCTTACTCTATTGTATCAATCCCTTTGAACAAAATTGTTATTTCCCTAAAAATAAACTTTCGGCTTTGGCGGTTTTTGTGAGAAAGTGGATTTTTTTCTCTCATACAGTAACACACATATCCACTCTATATAATATTTTTTGTACTCATTGACCTACCTCTTATTGAATTTAATAAATTTGAACTTTTTATTGTCCAATGCGAGGTTGAGATGAAAAAAAAAACAAATTTGATGATTTAATGTGCTAGGTTGTGTAAAAAACAACTTTTAGAATATATTTTAATTTTTGGTGCCATAACCTCCACATTTGTTCTCAAAGTTTCTATATAGGTAGAGGGGGAGATATGTAAACTACAATAAGAATTTAACTGCTATCATAGCTATGGATCAAAAGTTGTGAATTTTCAAGTTGGTCTGAGAAACACAACCTTGTGTTTATTGCACTAAAACAACTCATAGGTCTATCCCAAATCCTCTCAACTAATCAGAATGTTCTATTGGTGAGTCAAAAATCTCCTTTTAGATCCAGGAGTGCCCCCTTTGTCTTCAACCTCCATACAATAATGTGATTTTCCAAAAAGGGAGTACTTGGATCTCCCTCAACACCCCTCATCAAGAAAAGGTAGGTATATCATTATCCTATTTTCTTGTCCCTCTTTGATTTGTAACTCTTTTCCTTCACTTTGATGCCCTACAACACCCCTTTCTTCCTCCATGTCGTTGACGCCTCAACAAATTTGGTGAGCTTCATGCCACCACCTTTGATCATGTGTGGCCACATCAAACTTCTTCCCTAGTTCTTTGAGGTCAAGATAACCTTCTTGAGATCATCATTAACATTCATAATGCCCTCATTCCTCTTTTTTATAATTTGCTAGAGAATCAGTCGATGGCAGGAGTGCTTCTCTACTCTCTGTGTGGGGCTGGGTCGACAAGTAGAAACCACCTGATCCACTTGCTCTAGATGGACCCAGATCGAGTGGCCATTGTCACAGCCCTTTCCCCTCTCCCACACAATTGGAAAAAGTCAAAGTTGACCATCTACCCGTGGCTTACATGAATTTGGGCCACATGTATAGGTATGAAGGCATGTATTTTTTCCTCTGGATCTTGATTTGGCGGCCACCATCACTCAAATGATCAAGGTGTCACCCCTTCATTTCTATATAGCTCTTGATCCATAAATTAAAACAATGATATCTTCTAAACCCCTTGGCCAATTGTTACAAATTTTATTCCTAAGTGATCAACTAACCGATATCTACATCCTAGACTTGATTTTTGATCGTAAATCCATCATTGTAGGCCATGTTTTAATAAATGTCTCTAACATGGTTCATATTACTTATATTTCATGCATAATGGTGATAAACCTTGAATATTTAATATGACTTTACCTACCTAATCATCAATAATCATGCCACATTATAAAAATGAATCAAAATTTATTTTTGTTTTTTAAATAATCAAGTTATAAAACTTAAAAATCCTAATGTATAGTTTCATACAAAAACTCCATTGTATGAAATCAATATGCTAATGCTGTAAAAAAGAATTAGTTGGTAATATAAGGCCATTTTTATGAGTTTTTTTAATTTTATGTCTGTCGAGAGATCATCATTTTTCATTTGGGAAGAATTTAATAGTAAACAAGTGATAAATATTGAAGTACACAAATGTTAATCCAATATACATAGATAAATGCCATTCAAAGCTTATTCTATGGATTTACTAATAGTGGTGATTATATGTAGGAATTCTTTATCAATTATTATGAAATAGAGGCTAAATCACTCACCATAGTGTAAAAAATCTTCTCAAACCCTATCTCCATGAATTACCAACTGCTCCAATATTCCATCCAAGTTAGCTCTTGCTCCAATTAGGCCAAGGATAATGAAAAGTAAATATTTAAGGAGAAAGAATCTATTGTTTACCAAGAATATCACCTGATAGGGTACATAATATATAAAAAAGTAGAAATAATAAGGGTAAAGGAGGAACATACATGATTTGACCAAAACTATCTTTGGGAGATGACTCTATTATTTGTTCTTTTAAAAACTTTAAAAATCATTAATTTTCTAGTGTTTCACCGTCATGACAATCCTCTACCAGTTTTGATCTTGCTTCTCCATCTACAAAATGATTAAAAGGAGTCCGGGTTTGATGTGAGTTCTATTTATAGGCATGAATCAGAGAAAATTTAATTTTAACACATATACATTCCACTTTGAAATCCTACTAGTGTCTTCAACCCAAACACACAGTCTGAGTGTCACACAAACACATCTTCAGCCTCCAAAATCAAACATTAACCTTCTTTAGTGAGCATAATATTCAAAGAATGGTCAAAGGTTCCCAAATAAAATAGACTGAACCACCATCAGAGACGTTCAATGTGAAATAGAATCTCCCTACTTTTGTAGAAATTGTAATATAAAAAGGTCATATTACAAAATGAATCCCCTAGAGTCAACTTGTAAATCAAGTGGTTTTGTAGTATTAATGTTAGTCAATAAATTTTTTTTAGTTAAGTTATTGCCTCCCAATTCCATTTAAGAATTTGGAATGAACTATAGTCTTTTTTTGTGGTCTAAATATCACTTTCATGGATTTAAACTATAACTTCATGAGAAAGTTATTGGCCAAATAATCAAGTAATTAAATAATATCTTTTTCCAATGGTTAATGGTGAGTAATAAAGAACTTCTCGTAACTATCTTTGCAATAGGACACTCCTATTGGCCTGTAACATGCCAAATTTTGGTACTAAAATTTATTTTCTGCTGTCATACATAATCCTCAAAATTTCAAATTCATTTTTGTTAAATTTGCATTCCTATGTAAACTTCATCGAATTAACACTAAAGTGCAAGTTTACCAATTTTGATCCGGTCATCCCATTTGGGACCCCCAAATGAATAGTTGAACTTAGTTATGAATTCTTGGCATTGGAATCTCAAAGAAACAAAATCTTATCAACTAGATAATCACGTTTTTACTCACAATGAGAGTACATTTATTAGCCACATCACAATCACAAATATAGGAACTACTACTTTTAAAATGTATTTTAAGAAAAGTTAAAGGGATGCTAAAAATTCCAGGGAAATCAGATTAGTAAGATAGGGTTTATGAATTATTGACGGAAAGAAGATTTAAGGGAAAAATGAAGTGCAAACTAAAATGCAATGTCTGGTCAAACATGGTTTGACCCTTGCTGTACCTATACGCGTGCTAGATTTTCTTCCCTACATGACCATTTCCTAGACCCAACTCTAGCAAGTGAATTGTCATCATCTCTGGACCATATACATCTATTCCTACCTCTTTAGCTTCGACCTTGTCTTCCTTGACCTGAAGGCTACACAAATCAACATAATGTGAGATGTTTTTTCGACAGTAATTATGACCGACAACTCAAACCTATACCATTCAGTAAGTTATTAAGGGAGCGCTACCCACCTCCCCTACAATTGACGGTTCTGTGAGCTTCTGTGTGGTCGACCATACCAAAACCCTAACTTAAGCCCCACTAAAAATACCTCTAACTACCGAGTCAACAAACTCCCCTACACAAGAGACACCCTCTTCTTCGCCTCTCACCTTCACACTCCCTCACGATTGTCCCTTTATTGAGCTAGTTCCAATACCACTTGTATGCACTACTTTCTAGTCGTGATTTGGCATCCATGACTACCTCCTACCCATATCTCCTCCCTATCCAGCCAAGGTTTTTGGAAAGCATAAGCCTCTAGTCAGCCACTAGTATGCCATCAAAACCAATCTGACGAGAGTGATGACCAACACCCGGAGAACCAACAACAACAAAGATTATTTCCCCTAATCCCCTGAGTAAACATCGACAAATCACCCTCACCATTGTCAATGAGAGGTATCTGACCCCCCTCCTCTAGTTTCTTCTATCTCAACGTCCAATAAATTATGAACCAAAGTTTCAATATTAAAATATGTAAAGGAATTGCATATTAAGTTACATATTTGGATATAATACATATCCATCTACACATCCTATAGTTATTAGACTTACGATTGATTGATTTCATACTTAGAGATACACACATGACCCTATAATTAGTAGGATATAAAGTATAGTTGTATATTCATATAATAAGCTAGATGTATCTTTGACTTATTTAGCACATATGTATATGTGTATGATCTAGATGGTTTATCTATAGGATAATATATCAAAGTAATAGAATACACGGTTGTCAACTATATAATTCAATATCTATTGACTAATGATTCATATATCGAAAACCTATAAAAAGATAAATAAAATAGGAATAAGTATGTAAGAAATGAAATTAGGAAATTGAATGCCATACACTTTACACCTTTAATATATATACATACTACTTCTAAAGAGTCTTATATATACACACAGATATTTAAGTAAATATATGGAGAAATGAAATTCAATAGATTAAAAGTCTAGTTCTAGATATGGTACTAATTTGCAACCCATAAACGTATAAAAGACAATTTTTAGAAAATAGTTTCATAATACAAACATGTACAATATATGTTATGCATGTGGGCTATACAAGGTACAAAATATATGAATACATACATGTGTATATAGTGAATATGGGTAATGATTAGAATACCATATGTGACTACACATACAAATATTACGATTGTGCTAATGTGAATGAGTTAATGAATTAAAGATGACACATTGTAAAAATCCAATGTGATTATTGGAAATAATACTCCTTAAGGAGAAACATGGTAATTTCACATAATTAAAACCTAGGAAGTGATTTCCAAACCAAGAAATATCAAATAGCCCTACTTTATTCTATCTTGCTTGATACTTGAGAAATTGACAACCTTGATTCTTGTGGACACCTTGATTTGGAAACTCTCGATTGGAATAGGTACTAAATTCTCAATTCGGTTATTGAACTATTTGTCTCTCTCTTAAATTTCATTTATATAAATTTGCAATTGTGTCAAACCACTTTTTTATTAGCATTTCTCTCTTGTTGAAGGCTGCCATGACTAAATTGAATGTAGAAATTGTAGAGTAATAAAAGTATTGGTTGATTTTGATATTGGAAAAAAGACGAGAAATATTGTCTAAGAGCTTTGTAGCACTACATTTGGTTGGCAAAAACCCCCAACCTTGTGTAGTCAGTAATGGATAATTAGAGGTACCCCCATACTTCCTACCCTAATAGGAAAAAGTGTTGTTCTGTTATAGATGGAAGAACACTAGGTACCTAGCCATTGGCGAAGACAAAATATCAGATTGATTGTACTACGCGGTAAATCGTGTCATTTTTGAATAATTTGATATCTTGAGATTAGTTGTCAGAATCTCCTTATTGTTTGTAGCTACTATTTTGGATTGTTTTTCACTCTTCAAACTAGCATTGTAACTAGATCCTTTTATTATTATTAACTAAGTCCACCAAGAAAACTTACTTGTTTTTGATTTGATAAATCCTTATTTTTTAAGTAACATGACAATTGAATTTACTACCAACCTTGTTGACCTATATTTTTTGTTCTTGGAGTCCATGAATGGTTTTATTCCCTGTCGGAACTCATGAACAAGTTATACAAAGGAGAACAAGAATTGACATGGAAAAGTTGTCCCCTAGTGAAGAGTATATAAGACTTATGAGTTTCCTTATTTTGTTGTCCTATATATAAATAACTTTTCGTAACTCTGATGTAAAACATGATTATAAATTTTTTTATATATTCTGAGACATTTTGTACATATTTGATCTAAAGAGTGAGTCTTTACAAGATGGTATTAGAACCGTGAATAGTTCCACTCATGTATGTCTCATAGAAGTTAGGGTTTGATATCTCATTTACGTAGAACTTAGGCAATTAGGTCTCTACCAACCCTAGATTTCCTAATCTTACCTAGATAGAAATACAAGCATAGGTGAAATTGATCATGTAATACAAAATTTAGTAACATAACCATCGAAGTGGATTGAGCTAAGGTTTCTATGGAAGGATATCTAGTGAAGGTTTTGACATAATTACTCCCAATCCACTTAGGTGTGGTGGGATTTCCTCACTTTGCATACCGACCTGGCCGAGATAGTTTCTATTAGTTGGGGAAAGATAATAAATTCTAGAAAAAACATCAACCCAAATCACGATGTCAAAAAAAAATAGAACATGTAATTCAACTATTGAACAAACTGATAGTTTAAAGGTGAATAGTGGGAAAAAAGCCCTTACTCTGGCTTTGTGAATCCCCTTTGGTAGAAAACAATGTCGTTCTTTCCTATCATAAGTGAAGCTACTCACTTTCACTACTGAATCAAGTAGTTAGTATCGTGAATGCTAGTAAGAGTTGATTGTGACTTAGCCATCACATTGATTTTAACCATTTCCAGGCCTGCATCGAAGTCTTTCCTTTTGAGAAATTATTATCTTTATAACACTGTATGTATAAGAAAATGATTTAATGGAATTTTATTGATGATTTGTTTAAATAAGTCACAATCATGGAGATATGAGAAAACCGTAGAGGGGAATCACATGAAATCCTTAAACTTCTATAGCTAGGCATAGGATAAGGTTTAAGAGACTGAAGTACTCTACATTGTATTCAACATGTCTATTTAAATTCCAAGTTGAATCCTTTTGCGGGGTGGAGAGTAGTACCTAAGTAGACCTTGGTTTTCTTGATAAGGGGTGGAGGGTGGTAAGATACCAAATTTTGATACTAAATATAATCTTGATATATTATACATAATTCTCAAAATTCGAAATATTGTTTTGCTAAATTTGCATTCCTATATAAACTTTTTGGAATGGTATTGAAATTCATGCTCCAATGTGCAAGTTTCCTTATTTTAATTTCGTCTTTCCATTTTGGACAACCAATTGAATAGTTGAACTTAGTTACGAATTATTGACATTAGAGTTACAGAAAAACATAATTTATTAATTAGATAATCACTTTGTACCAATGAAAATAGTATATTTATTAGCCATATCAGAATAACAAATATAGGAACTACTAGTGTTCAAATTTGTATTTGTACAAGTTAATGGCATGGTGAAAATTCAAGGGAAGTCGGATTAGTAACTTAGGGTTGCAAATTATTTAAGGAAAGAAAATTTGAGGGCAAAATGAAGTGAAAATTAAAAAATAATGCCTTGTCAAATAGGATTTTAACCTCCCTGGACCTATGTGTGCATTGTGCTTTCTTTCCCACATGACCAGTTCATAGACCCAAGTCTAGAAAGCAAATTCTCATCCTACCCTACACCAAATCCATCTAGTCCCATGTCTTTAGCTTCGACCTTGTCTTCCCCAACATGACGGCGAGACAATAGAATGTGCGGTGAGCTATTTTGCAGATAGACATTATGACTGAAAACTCAGCCCTGTAACGTCCAGTGAGTTAGTAAGGGAGTGCTATGACGCCTCCCCAATAATTGATGATTTTGAGAGACTCAATGTGGTCAACCATACCAAAATGCTTACCTAAGCCCCACTACAAATGTGCCTAACTATTCTATTGAGAAACTCCCCGACACAGTATTAACAACACCCTCTTCTTCTCTTCCAACCTTCATAATCCTTCATGATGTCCATTTGATAAGCTAG
The DNA here is from genome assembly GCA_963693085.1 of Alisma plantago-aquatica. Taxonomy (NCBI): domain Eukaryota; kingdom Viridiplantae; phylum Streptophyta; class Magnoliopsida; order Alismatales; family Alismataceae; genus Alisma; species Alisma plantago-aquatica. The sequence goes on along the minus strand of OY856412.1, from coordinate 1,269,925,863 downwards.
GATCCAATACCACTTGTATGTGTTTCTTTCCAGTAATGAGTTGGCCTCCAAAACTACCTTCTACTCAGATCTCATCCATGACTAGCCATGTTCCCCGACTACAATAAGGCTCTCATGAGACACTATGACGCTATCGTAACCACTCTGATGGGAGGGACAACCGACACCTAGAGCATCGACAACCACTCAGTTGGTTCCCCCTGATCCCCTGAGAAAATACCAGCAAATCACCCTCATCATTATCGAGAAGGGGTACCCAAGCCCCCCTCCTCTGATATATTCTCCATGAAACATCGAATACATCAAGAACCAAGTCATAATATTAGGATAGGTAAAGGAATTGAATATTATGTAACATATATGGATATAATTGATAAATATATATGAATTCCATAGTTATTAGACTTACCATTGACTGATTCAAAGCATAGGGATATGCACATGATCCTATGATTAGTAGGACACAAATCATCTTGTATATCCATATCATAATGTAGATGTATTTTGGCCTTATTTAACATAAATTTATATGTGTATGATTTAGATTTCTTATATATAGGAGAGATATCAAAGTAATAGAATCCATGTTTATAGACTATATCATTCAAAAGCTATTGACTAATGATGCATATACTACAATATTACAAAGAGATGAATGAAATATAAATAAATATGTTAAAAAATAAATTTTTGGAAATTTAATTACATACACTTTAAGATTTTAATATAATTACATAATACTTTTACAAAACCTTATATATACACATGAATATTAAGGGACATATACGGGGAAAACAAAATCAATAGATTAATAATCTAGTTCTAGATATGATATTAATTTTGCAACCCATAAAGGTATGAAAGACAATTTCTAAATAAATGGTTTCATAATACAAACATGTATACTATATGTTATGCATGTGGTCTATGTCAGGTACCAAACATATGAATACATAAATCATGTATATAGTGAACATCGGTAATGATTAGGTAACATATGTGACTACACATACAAAGATTACTTTTGTACTGATGGGAATGAATTAATGATTTCAGATGAGATAATGTAACAAATCGAAGTCATTATTAGATATAACACTACTTGTAGGGCAAAATGGTAATTTCATATAATTAATACCCATGAAGTTATTGTCAATCCAAGAAATATCAAATAACCGTAGTATATTCCCTCTTACTTGATTCTTGAGAAATAAGCATCCTCGAAAATTATGCACACCTAATTTGGAAATTCTAGATTGGAATAGGTACTAAATTATCGATTATGTTATTGAACTATTTGTCCTTCCCTATTGAATTTCATTTATATCATTTTGTAGCAGAGGTGAACTAATTTTTTATTAGACTTTTCCACTTGTTGAAGGTCACCACGGCTAAATTGAATATTGAACATTGTTGAGGAATTGAAACATTGGTTGATTTTGATATTGGCACAAAAATTTGAAATATTCGCTAAGAGTTTTGGCTCACTAGATTTGGTGCGTCATATCCCCAACCCTCCGTAGTGGATAATGGACAATTAGAGGTCCCCTAATATCGGTTACCCCCATTGCAAAAAGTGGTGTTCTCTCATAGAGGGGATAACATTAGGAAGCTAGCCAATGGCAAAGACAAAATAGTTGTTTGATTGTGCCAATGGATCAATTTTTTCATTTTTAGATAATTTTATATCTTGATATTAGGTGTGAAAATCTCCTTATTGTTTCTAGTTACTACTTTCAATTGTTATGCCCTTTTTAAACTAGCATGGTAACTAGATGATTTTCTTGTTATTACCTTAGTCCACTAAGCAAACTTACCTATGTTCAATGTCATAAATCCTTATGTTTTCCCTTCTTGAATGTAATATTAGTTTTGCTTACCTATATTTTCCCTTATTGGGGTAAATGTGTTGTTTCGATCACTTTGAGAACTCATGGACAAGTGATATAAAGGAGAACTAGAAGATACATGCATGATTTATCCACTGTTGAAGAGTAGATATGAATTATTCATTTCCTTATTTTGTAGTCCCTTGCATAAATAAGCTTTTGTGATTTTGATGTAAAGCATGATTGTTAAAACAATTTTAATATATTCTGATGCCTTTTGTAGAAATTTGATCTGAAAATCAAATCTTTACATGGAGAATAAAAAAATCTTGAGGTTTTTGTCTTTCAATCAAATAAGAACTTAGGAATCATTTGATCAACCGACTAATTTCCCCACTATCACTGGGAACTGGGACCCATCCATAGTGATATGTCATGTGGCTAATGACCCTATAATTTTGGATCTATGGTATGCACATCATCCCCTACCTCACATTAAAGGAGGAAGAGCCACACACAATTGTTTCCCTAAAATTTCACTATGTCCATGTCCTCTTATCTCCTCAATGCTTAACAACCATACATCAACACATTTCACCTTTACGAATGTTTCCTCTATAGATTACATTGATTTTGGCCAATTTTGGATGGTTTTTTAACTGATATCCTCACCCTCTCTCAATCTATTCTGGCAGTGTTATGCTCGTTCTAAAAACCTACATATCATCTACTTGGAGGACTTCTCCTCTCTACAATACCTCCATCATCTTGACCATGCCTCTTTCATCCACCACAAAACTTGGAATCCCTAAACCTACACATTGTTGGTCTTTATCTCTTCCACCATGAAGCACTCTCTGCACAACACCTTAACATAAACTCAAGACATGAATGAGTGTTTGAGGTCTAGTTGACTTGCACTAGTCTTATTTTGACCTCCCCTGAGTCACCCTACTACATAAACCTTTTGTGTTGATGAGCCCTCTACCATACCCTGAATATTCCTCAAATGAGTCATCTCTATGGGACAGACGAGCTCTTGACCATATAATCACGATCAAAGTTTATCAAGAGCCAGATCCTATTGTCAAGGATCAAGGAGATCATTAATCGACATAATATGTGGGTGAAATCATTGACAATCACCTGATCACCATTTTTGTATAACCAGACATGATCTTATGCCCCTCCTCTTTTTTTGTATTAAAGTGTTTTTTCCATTGCCACTCTCATTATTATTTATATAAAATTCCATATTTGTGAATAATGTCTAGTAAATACATACTATCTCAAAAAATATCAATAGTATGGTCCATATTCATCATGAAACTATATTGTATCTAATCATACTACTCTTAAATGTTAGACCCTCGACCAATCATGACTATAAAATATTTGGATTACCCTAGATATTTATCCTTATCATGATAAATATCTTGATGGAAATGATAAAACAACATTAGTCTTATGAAAATTAGGGTTTTGATGTAAATTATGATCCTACACAAGGTAAGGGATTCAACCAATGTGAACCCTAGTCTAATACTAGAGCTAATGATAAACAAAAAATGGAACCAATAATTTTTTTTCTTAATATCATAAGGAAGAATTAGTTTACTAATGTGACTAAAGAAATTTAGAGTTTTGAAAACAATTAGGGTTTCAAGAAGGCAAACCATAACCCTCAATCCAAATTCTATATCAAGCCAACATTTTCATCATAGATACTTTCTTAACCTTAGAATGCTAGCCAAGGACTTTTTATAAGTTAATAACATCCTAACATTGACTATTCTTATTGGACATAATCATTGAGTTGATTGAACATCATACTCCCCATAAATAAGGTATGTGTGTTACTTGTGAGTAACTTCTTGTAAATGTTTTTTTATTTTCAATGATTCCTAGAGTTCACTCAAAGTGTAGCCCTGATGCAAATTACCTTTCTTGTTTAAGTTCCTGAAACTTGAAAAAATCTATTTGTATTCCTTACATGGTCTGATATTTGAACCCAAAAAAGAATCACATAAGGATGATTCAAAGAGATAATCACTCATGAAATAGAAGATATGATGAGGTGTTAAGTGTCCATTCTTGGAACTATCACCATGGAATCCATTCATAGAGAGAAATCCATAAAGTTCATAGATAGACTAAAGATTGTTACTCCCATGAGATAGAATGATTGTAGATTGAAAACACAAAAAGGAAATGTTCATTACATGTCAAAGTTTAATGTTTTGATGTTGTATGTGTTGTTAACAATAAATGCAGACATTCAAGTTGCACCAACATACAAATCACGTTTTTATTGTGACATTCATTTCTTTTGTTGGAGTTTTAGGGTATCTTCATTAACTAGAGAGTGAAAAAGTAGACTCAATAAAGAATAATTCTCAAGCCATAAAGGTAACTATATTTGGAGGATTAGATTGCTTATTCTTAGCCTTTTCCTTTCGACATAATTTACATATTCACTTTACTAAAAAATTTATATAACTCCCTAGAGAATATCCTATCTTGCCTAATTTTTTCAACAACTCGTTGGATTGAAGTACTAATTTATATTGGTTTTGTTACTATAAATATGTTATGCAAAATATTGGATAATGCCCCTTAGCTCTCTAGTCCACCTTTGAAGGGCATAGAGGGAGGAGAGGATTCCTACACTAAACCAAAGCCTGACATACATCAACCTGAAGTAATTGTGAGGACACGACTCTATGCACATTGACTCAATCTAGAATGCATCAACTTCATATAGCAATCACAACATATTACTGATGTCACTTCTAGAATACTCTTACCCTTGCCTTGTTCTAGTTGTTTTTAAATTGTCATAATTGCATGTTTTATTAAAAATGTATTATCAAATTGTTTGAATTAATTTTATCTTAAAAATATTTTTGTATGATAATGAAAGCACATTATGTAAACTATATAAAAATTGTATGCTCAAATTTGGTTCATTCAAAGCATGTTGTAGGAGGTGAAGCGAAGTGTTTAAACCCAATTTTTGGGCAAACATAACCCATAGGAGGTCAATGCAAGGGGTCGAGTGACCTAACTTGTAAACTTATCTCGACCAAGCCTATATATGAGATAAATTAGAACTTAGGGCTCTATCAAACCCTATTATATTTGTATATCACCACTGGAGAAAGATAAGTGAGATCATGTAGGTGTAGCCTGTGGATGTTGCGAGACATATAAGATGAATGCAGATTTTGATGATGATATAGGAATAGTGAATCATGGGCTATAGAACTTGTGATGTAAGGATTTATTTTGCTTCACTCTAGGTATGTTGTTCAAACCCAAGAGCTTACTTTATTTATGATTACGCAGTTGTTGAAGTATATATAGATGAGTGTAATATTCCTATATGTTTAGTCATTGTGTTACTAATACTGAATGATAAATGCATGAAGAGATTATGAACTATATGTGAAATACATGGATCTCCATATTTTTCTGAGATGGATTGTCACATACTGCATACATGATAAGTTTTATGAAGATAATTTAGATGATATCGATGTAAGACCCCTGACCTAGATTTATGCTTTATTGTACTTGCTTTGACTAATAAGATGCTTAAACCTTAAGCTAATCTCTAGAAATGCCTTCATAACATGTGACATAGTTATATTTTTAGTTTGGTCCTATTCGATTGATGTTTGATCTATCTTTGTTATATATGTTCTTATTGTGGAACAACATGTAATTTGCACATGTTGAGGAGTTATCTTGCAAATTGTCACATGTAGGTTGTACCTTTGATACTTTGACATCATGACAGAGAGAATGGTGTTTTGGGGCACCTTTTTGATGAAATTTGAGTCATGGGACCATTTGGGATTCAAGTAGTTATTAACAAAAAAATAGTAAGGACTCATCAAATTGAACTTATGGATTGTCCTAGGTTAGTTTGTGATCTAATAAAAAAATGAGAATTTGCATCTTCAAAACCTGTTGAAAGGGGTATTGGTCGATCCATCTTCCATAGATAATCAAATTGTCTTATATCCTAGAAATTTTATGGTTCCAATATCTTCTTGTCATTTTTCCTCACACTTTCTCTTTGTTTATTCTTAAGTCTTAAGAAAAAACAAATAGATTTGGTAGTTTGAAATAAATATATGTTCACGATGTACGATGATCTCTGTTAAGCATCCATGGTTGAGTGGTTAAAGAGCCCAACTCATAATTGGCAAATTCGTAGGTTCAGTTCCTACTGGATGCATGCCAATGGGAACGTTCAATAAGTCTATTGGAATTGGCTTTGGTTTGATGAGGAGAGAAGTGGTCATATGTTGAGAGTAGTTTCTAGGGTTTGCTTTGATGCCCTATGTAATGACCCCACCCGTCAGCAACCCCCATCTTAGGAAGGCTAAGAAGCTGGTGTTGTTACCCCAAAACAAGATCAACTAGTTTAGCAAATAATAAAAAATAATTAATAAATTCTACGTACCACAACTAAGCTCAAAGCAAGATAAAAAGATTTCTTTCAACATACCTTTCAAAAATAGAAGTTTATAACTTGAAAAAAAGTAGAGTTATATTTAACTAAATCCTATGATCTTTTATTAACTTTATTCTTCAAATTCCACTTTAAATGTTCATCCATTTTCTTGTATTCTTAAAACACCGACAAACCAAACATCAGTTTGTATAATAGATTATACTGGTATGTGGCGGAACCAAAATCTTGTACATATATTGTAAAAATATAACTACCTCAAATTATCTATTACCAATCAAAATTTACATTTTCTTTATAACTTCCCAACCATCGTACCCATCCTCCAGTATACTATCTCTAAGGGTTTAATCCCTGCAATGGACTCCATCCTGATCTTGGTACGTTATGGGCCACCTCTCTTGGTGCCATGTACTCTTCCCATCCAGGGCTTGACCACCTATGACCTTCCCTCCTAGTCTCGGTCTAACCTTTCCTCCTAGGCTTGGTCTCTTATCAACATAAATCATAAATCTAGAGATGGTAGTAGGTTTGGGTAAGTCATAAACAATATATGGTGATAATCATAGTCACTTTATAGATTGCAGAAATTAAAGTCATCCAAGCATTGAATTTCAAGCAATTGGTAAAACCTCAAAAATCACCATGAAACTAAATTGATTAGCCATAATCATAATCACATACCTGATTTGAAGTCCCAAATATAAGCAAGATATCAAATCTAATCAAGTTCTCCAATCAAACAAATTAAGCAACCAATCAAGCAAATCTTGATCCTGAAGACATGTATAGTGTCTAATTATCACAATCATATCCATACATCTCCTTATTGACTTGGGACACCTTTCTAAGGTTTCTAGGCCTCATTAGGATTTCATTAGGGTTTCTTAGATCTATTTCTCATCATTTATCCTTTTTTGGTCAACAAACCTAAAACAACTTTTCTACACATAAAACCCTAATTAATCAAAGTATTCATATTAAGGGTCCTTTATTCTCAAATTGTCTTGAGAACATAATATCTCTATCTTAATCATGGATTTTCACAATGAAAATCATTAAAAGGTGATAACTACCAAAAACTAGGGTTTCAAGGCCCATTATTGCACTTCCATAAAAGTGGAACCATAGTTCAGCCAATTATACACAAAGATCATCTTCTTAGATCTAAACCTTCCTTTTATTAACAACAGGTTAATATTGGCTTAAATTATTGAAAGAACATCATTAAATCCAATTATCATCAAATCTTAGGGTTTTCATTAATGGAATCACTTTATTTCATGGAAACCCTAATTTATCAAATTAAGGGTTGTTAAGTTCATATGGGGCCCAAGTTGCTCTTTAATCCATAATAGACTAATCTTTTCGTTATCAACATCAATTGTACAAATAAAAACATAAAAAGCTAAAATAGATGGTTATTATGCATTCACCACAGTAAAGATGGAGTCTTTAAAAAGTTTTTGAACTAGAAGCATATCTAAGTCATAACAATATTTTTATTGCATTCTTTGAATTCTCATTATTGATTTTCATATAAAACTTATCTTATTCTGAGCATCCTAGCAATTTCTATGATTTTACAATATTAGATTACCTGAGCCAATTAGGGTTTGACACGTCAGTGACTCTTCTATACTTCAGGATCCCTTTTTAGTTTGTGAGAAAAGAGTCGGGTACCCTTGGGTGTCATGCAACACAGATGGGTATTTGTGTCATTTTTATATCCTTCTTTTACCTCATCTTCTTCCCTCTTGTGCCATAGTATCACGATTCTCCAACCTCCGATCGGGAGGGGACTCACTTCCTCTCCCCAAGCCACATCTAGACCAGGGCAAGGCGCAACCACCACACAACAGTCCCACCACACTCAGAGGCAGTGTTTTGATTTCCGTAATATGTGTGAATGAGAGAAGGATCATGATCCTTTTCTCAATATGCAAGTATTCTCTTTATAAACGCCACGCTTTTCTTAATATGCAAGTATTCTCTTTATAAACCATATTTTAAGCATTAAAATACATCCTTTTCTCTTCCTTTCTTTTCTATTTTTTATTTTGACTTTTATTCTTATTAGAAACCATGTGAAACCGAAATCCCATTAATTGTGGCCATCCATACCACTTTCTAGTGAATTCTACACAATTCTCATATATGGACATATTTATCTTTTATTTCATTTTCCTCTTTCTTATTCTGGTATTTCTTTTATTCTTTCTCCCTTTTAATCTTTATTGGATTTATGAAACCAGTATAAACCACGAAATCATTATTCAATGGGAATTTGCAAAGAAATCCATTCTTTAAAACAAATCACTTAAACTTTCAACCAAGTCTCTTTTCCAAGAATAATTGCATTTCAATTAGTTTAAATACAAGTGAAATTTGAGGTTATAACATCCTTCCCCTCTTATAGGAATTATGCTCTCCAAATTTGACTAATCAAACAAACAATTTAGGGTAAGGTTTTATTTCCGTGTTCGTCTTTAGCCCCCATGTGGCTTCATCCTCTCCATGGTGATTCCACATAACCTTTACCATCTCTATCCTTTACTCCTGAGCTCTCTCTCACCTTGGTGTCATGTACCCTCATAGGTGACTCAGGGTAAGTCGACCTCCCTTAGAGTTCAATAGGTTCAATGCTCAACACATGGCTTGGGTACCTCACATAGTGCTCTAGATTGGACACATGGAACACATCAAGCATCATACTATTTCGAGGGGTATGTCTAAACAAAAACAACTCCACCAATACATTCTAAAATCTCAAATGGGCTCATGTATCAGGGTATCAAATTTCCTCTATTCTTAGCCATAGCTCAGAGCGGTCATATTTCAAACACATGCTCACCCACAATGAAGTGCAAATTAGTCTAATTCGCATCAGCACGTGACTCCTGTTGATACTGGGATTTCTCAACCATTTCTTAATCAAAGAAAATTTATTAACATACCACTGTGGTTCTCTGACCTCCACAAGGTCCTCCCATTGACATCATCCTAGTGAAGCACTGACCCACACGACCTCCCATAAAGAGCTTCATACATCTTGATACTAGCTTTGGTAGTTGTTATAACAAGAAAACTCAGCTAGGAGCAGGTACTGCTCGCATGATCCACCGTAACCTGGTACATATGCTCTCATCAGACCCTCTACAGTTTGGATCATACATTCCTAATTTGTCCATCTGTTAGGGGGTGAAATGTTGTGCTAAACTTCAATCTTGTATCAAGCTCTTCACGCACCTACTTCCACAACATGGAAGTAAAGTTAAGGTCATTCTCAAGAATATTTGAACTCGGATCACCATGCTCTCAAACTAACTCTCTCATATATATAGTTCAACAAGATATGTCACATTGGCAAAGCTCTCTCAAGCAAGGAAATGTGTGTACTTGGTAAGGCGATCAACCATAACCCTCATTGCATGATGACCTCTCTTGGTCTAGGGGAGACCCACCACAATGTCCATGGTGATTTGCCCCCATTCCATTTGGGAACTCTCAATCAACTATAGCAATCTATTAGGTTTGTGGTACTCAACCTTCACCCTCAGGTACTCATGTCAACTGCGCACATATGCGTCTATATCCTTCTTTATTCCAAGCATCCAAAGTATGGATGCATACCATAACCATCTTGGTAGTAACAGGGTGTACGTGTACTTAGAATCATGAGCTTCTTGCATGACATTATTCTTCAAGGGAAAATCCTTAGAAACCCAAACACACTCTAGTAGAGGATTTCACCACCTACTCTTCCTGAGAGGTGCTTCTAAGATTCCCCTAAGAAACCTTTCATATCATCATGCTCTAGGCAAACCGAGAAACCACTAACTCAACCTACGGGTTTGGTTGTATGTGGATGTTAGCCACACAGGTCTAGTCTTCCAACGATCATGGGGTCCACCTAGCAACCTCTTCTAGACTCTCCACTGGCTAAATAAGATAGATATACACTTGAGTTGTGTTCCAGCTAAGAGCAACTATATCCATCTTAGCTACCTTGTGTGCTAGGTGATGGTGAAGGCATAAACCTTCATATACTCCACTCATCATCTTTGTTTGGGGTCTGAGTTAGGAAAACTTCAAGCTCTTGCATCTATCATCTCAGTTACCAAACCCAAATTTGGGACTCATATATTCCCAACTACTCGAGTTAGGTACGTCCTCATATGATGATTACCTTTGTTCATCTACACCTACATACCATCTATCCAAAATACACACAAAATGGTGTGGTACTTATTCCATCCTCAATTATCATAGAAAGGGTTCAACTCATATCACCTTTATCCTTAGTATGGCATGTGTTTTGTCCTATCTCTCACAACCATAACAAGATGAAATAAGCATTAGGTTGTAGTCCAAATACAGATTTCATCCCATTCCAAGAGTAGAGATGGTGCATCACACATCACCATCACACTTTCCAGTCGAAGTTTACACATACTCCTCATGACTGCACTGTTGGTATGTATGCCCTGAGAGCCAATCATGGGATGATTGGTGGGATACATTAAGATTGATTTGATAAACATCAAAGGCAAGCTTCCAACTCTTTCTGCTTCAGTTATATGAGATAGTGATAGAACAGATTGAATGTCTAGAGAATGACAGTACTCAATGACGTATGCTTTCAGGTTGAGGACCTAGACGATGAGATCATACGGATACTAAGAGTTTGTACATTCTTGTTATGTCCCTAGTTGGATGTCATTATGGAAGGTAGATAGACAACAATGACACACAAGACTAGATTGTGGTGTTGGTTGATGACAAAATCTCATTAGTCATGATATGGTGATATCAAACTAAACACATAGGTACTTGTTAGAGAACAAGTGTACCGGATAGACCCACCGTGAGTTTGACACATGGAACCATGACATGGTAGTCACAGTCAGTACTCACAGTGATGGTGGTGAGTGTGATTCTTTGACCTGAAATCACTACACTCAACACATGTCATTCGGCACACTTTGACATCATCAAACGCAGTCCTGAAACATGGGTTGTTATAAAGGTGATGATTGGGTGGCTTTGACACATGGGGATTTTGAGGGGTGAGTGATAGATATGGGATTTGTCCCTCCTGAGGGAGTTTGATATCCAAGGCCACTTGATGAGTAGGATTGAAATAGGCGTGAACACGCATGTGTGAATCCGTATGTGATATTGATGTCATACATATCTCTTCCAATCTGCTCTGAGATCAAGAAAGTGAATGAACATTGACAAGATGATTGTTCCATGCCTCAAGTTCATTTGGGATATCAGTGACAAACGAATCATACATTCTCTCTAACACCATTCACGGATTGTAGGATTGAAAGTTGTTCTCCAAATTTCTATTTCACTTGGGTAGAACTGATGTGTGACTAGGCACCGCTCTTTGCTTGTGAAGTCATAAGTGTTATGGACTTTCAGTGCCAACGTGAAATGGACATGCACGGTCACCCATATAGGATTTAATCTGGAAGAGGAGTTTTGTCCACGAACAATGTTTAGATTGATTGCTAAAGGAGTTTAGTAGTTCAATTAAACACTCAATTAATTGATAGCTCAAAATCATAGTGTTCAAGGTGTTAAATAGATTGATTAGAGTATCAGATTGATTGAAACTGCAATTGACTGTTTCTGCACAATCTGCACTCCCAACCGATCGGCTCATGTGATGAACCGATCGGCTAAGCTTGGTGAACCGATCGGCTCAGGTGGTGAGTTGATCGGCTCATGGATAGGATGAAATGATCAGTTCAAGTGTTGAAACGATCAGTTCAACTGGTCCAACCGAGAAAGTTGGGAAAATAAGATTGGTGATAAATTTCTTTTTGTTTCACTTGCCCAATTTGATTGGAACAAGGATTGGTATTTGGTACCAATTTGAAACAAAAGAGGAAAAGTCAATCAGGAACTGATCAGGACCACGAATCGACCGGTTCAGAAGTGAACTGACTGTTTCATGGGTCCCAACCGATCGGTTGAGGTGTCAACCGACCGGCTCAGGTCCCCAACCGACCGTTTCAGAAATGAAACGATCGGTGCAGGTCACGCAGTTGGTTGTTTTTGTGGAAAATCTCGAACCCTTCTACTCCTGCTTTAAACCCGCATTGCCCGGGATGGAGAACCTTGTCCCATGACCCTCCTATATATAGGGGTATTGGGGGCTTCTCAAAGAACAACTCAGTGCAACCAGTTGCTTTGTAAATTTTTCGTTCTCTCTAGTTTTGGTAACCGAGAGACCCCGAGCAAGTGCTACCCAATAAGGGAGGCACAACAAGGGAAAGACAACTGCAGAAAGCGACTGGTGGAAGGAGAGTGTGTCGACAACTAGTATGCTGATAGGAGGGTGTGAATCCTTCCAATTCGTTGTGGGACAAGGAGATTGGAGTTCCAGGTGGTCCGTGTGGACTACTTCAGAGGCGGGAGATTTCTGCCGCTTGGAGGACAGCTATCAATCCCGACAGTCCCAGTGAGACCAGGAGTCATCAGTCCCGGTGCGACCAGGAGCTGCACAGACACCGTCTAAGACCGAAGGTGAAGACCGTGAAAGGCGTGAGGTATTGTCACCGAGCCATCCTCGGGACAAGGTATGATTCCACAAACCATCCCTTTCCTATTGTATAGACGTTGACGCGTTTCCTTGTTTTGGGTTTGGGGAGGAGAAAATTTTTGTTTCTGCTTCCTTCTCTGCCTCCTCTATAACCCAATAGTGGTATCAGAGCCATGTCAACTGCTCTATACTTTAGGATTATCGATATGATCAATTTTGGTTTGTCGCCTTTATTTATTGGATACGATGCGAATAAAATTGGCTTTATGCATGTCCAATCCTAAATCCACAAATCCCAATTTACATATATGATATGTATTATGAATGCACTCGATATGTGTCACCCTTGAACGAGTTTTGTGGTGGATGTATAGTGTGGTTATGGCCAATAAACCCTATTTGTGTATGGTTGTATGTGGTTGCTTGCATCTCGGTCTGCACATCGATCCTCTTTCTCTTATTCCTGATGTAACTCGAGATTTTTTTCCTACCTTTGCTCCCCCCGAATGTAACTCGGGGTTTCTCCTTTTACAATGTAAAATAGGATAGAATTTTATTTCATGTTATGTCGAAGAACGACGAACATCCTGACGACAACTGAGACGATCGGTTCAAGGAGTGAACCGATTGGTTGACGTTCGTGATGATCGACTCAAGGAGTCAACTGATCATTTGATGACCGGTTCAAGGAGCGAGACGAGCGGGTGGTGGCCATGAAGAGATGCACGATGACCAGGCAAACCAATCGATTGGAGGAGCCAACCGATCGGCTGGTGGCACCCAGCCGACCAGTCTGATGGTGAGCCGATCATTCATGTGATATGTTTTTCAAACCCAGAAAGGCAAACACAAAATTCATCTTGTACAGGTTGCATGTGATGTAGACCTAGATGACCATGATTCCTCTTGGCTAGAGAAATCACATTAGGATGGCCATAATCATCACTTTTATCATTTCACATGTTTTCTGTGGGATACAGCATGTATATGATACGTACTATATATTGTGGTGATTGGATATGTATATGTATATAAAAACCAAATCCCTCATTAAATAATAAGTTTTAGATGCCTTCCGAATGTGACACACGTGAAAAGCTTGATCGACCAAGTGTGGTCATGCCCAAGTGTGGTGCACCGTCTATCTCGTGGAAGCGTGAAGGATGAATGTGTGGGTCTGCCCAAGCAGGGTGCATATTCATCGTGTTGGCTTTGGGTCTGACTTAGCAAGTTGACCTAGATAGGATCTAGCACCTTGAGGCATGGAGATGCTCATGGCAAGGAGTTGCATATGCCATCTTATCAAGAGTTGCATATGATGCAATTAGCAAGAATTGCCTACATGAGAGATCTATGTTTTGGGTGACAGCCCAAGCTGGTCTATGACTTAGAGGATTTCAGGATCTTGCCCACTAGAAGGTTGCACGCTGCAATCTTCTGAATTGATGGTCAGGGCTATCAATTTGAACTAAAATAGAGGGAGCGATAATTAATTAAAGGCCTAATTTTTATCGTCAACTTTTCAAATCAATCAAATAAGTCAAAATAGTTTTGGACTAAAATTGCATATATTTCCTTTTGCTAAAATAAATGGTTAATCAACAATAATCACTTTATTTGTGATCGGTCTTTGAGACCAACAAATTAAATGGGAATAATTCCATGACTGGTTAGGATGATGAGAAGTGTTCTCAATCAAAGAGAGAAAGCTCTAAGTCTTAGTTATACCAAGACCAGATGAACTCAATCCCACCACATCAATGACTGAAAGTATGCTTATGGAAACATACCGAGGATGACATTGATGAGGAGTGCTTGATGTTGTGTTCTCTCAACTATGGGTTGCAGAGACAACATGAGACATATGATGTCTCAAGGACACTGTCCTAGTATGTCATGACAGAAGGAGATCCAGTAAGGTATTCACACACTCAAAATGATTGGGTACATGGAAAAACATGACTAAGATGGATTCCCTCAGAGCCAAGAGTTGGTTATTGGTATGATACTTCAAATGTTGCGAGAATCATACAGTTCATGATGAACTATGACATGAACAACTTTGACAAGCGTTGACAAAGTTGTCGGACATGTTGAGGACAGTAGAGGCAATTATGAAGAAAGACAAACCCTAATCTTTGATGTGATCAATAAACGGTAAGTCTTAAGGGTAAGGGCAAGGGCAAAGCTAAGAAGTGTTCTGATGCTAGCCAGCAGCCCAAGCCGTCTTCATCCTCAAAGGCACATGGGGAAAGGGTGTATGAGGGAAATGCCCTCCATATCTGGAAGAACAAAAGAAGATGAAGGAGGGGATGGAAATCTCCACCTAAGGTATCATGAAATGAACCACTTCTTTATCTGAGGTATATGATACTAAGATATGGATATCTCATATATGATATGCAAGATCTGCAAAGAAGTGATGACCTTTGTGAAAGGACCAAGAAAGGAGTACCCATCATTGGAGCAAGTGTTGCTGCCATAGATAGGAGTATCTTGCAGTTTATTTCAGCCTAAAGGGCACGAAATAGAGTTGAGAACTACTATTTCATATATTTCCAATAGATAGAAACACATTATTTTTGCATATTGTATGACAATGATGGCAATTAATAAAGTTGATGTTTCAATCTTTTAAAGATATGATCTTTGTGGCAATTCCTTGTTTATCTTGTGGTATTTGATATCCATAAGATCAAAAGGATACCTAAAGTTATTGATAACTCAAACAATAAAATTAGCATAAATCATAGGAAATTCATTTCTAGTTTCCATGTGATGGATAAATCTTGACTCTTTTGGCTAGAGAACCAGTAAGTGACATGAATCTCTTGTACATGATTAATCAATCTTCACTTATGGTAGTGAGAGAATGATTATCCAATTAGGTATAATACATGTGATGTATTTACATACCTATTGGAGTAAATGCTAATACTTCAAAAGGTGTTTAGAGAAATACCAATATGAATATCTTGAAATGTTCAAGAATGTCATAGATGAAGTATGAATTTTGTAAAGTGTTAATTCATGATGGGATCAAAGAATGAAATACTTAGACCAAATGTTTGAGAACCTTGTGAGTGATTATGGTAGTGTATCATAGTGAACTCATGATTAAGGCATGGTGATATCTAAATCAAGAAGGAATCATACTCTAAGGAGTTAGAGGATGATTATCAAATAACTAAATTCTTCTTAAATAACGAATACCCCACACTAATAAAGGACATTAAGAATCACAAGGAGTTGTGAGTTCTTATATCCTTGACAGATACATCTCGATCATCTATATGATGAGTTGGTCATGTGATGAGTCAACTATCTAGATTTATGAGAGGAACTGAATTTTGAGTTATGGTATGTGACCATTACATCCTAAATGACTTCCATGTAAACCATAAGGTATGACCTTGATGGTAGCACTCGTTAGGATGAAATCCATATGTACGAATACGACTTAAGTGTTAAGACACATGGATAACATTTTGAGAAGGATGATGCTTGTTGACTGCAACTTAATGACTAAGACATTTCACATATGGATACTAAAACCGCATTCCTATTAGGAATAAAACAAGGATGTGTACGTGACACAACCTATAAGGTTTATGAATCCACTAATGCAAATGAAGTCTATAAGTTGCAATGGACTAATCAATGTGATTGATTGAGTACAAGCAACTCAGAATTGGATCTTTACTTTGATGATATAGTCAAAGGGTTTGACTGATATGTCAAAGATAAAGTAGGGATCTGTGATTTAGTGGGAGCGTATTCACATTCCACATGTTGATGTGAAATGGAAATGTTCTAGAATGGAAATCCAAAGTGAAAATTATATTTAAGGATGATAGAGATGTATCCTATGAGATAGGAATAGAGATCTATAGAGATAGTTCTTGAAAACCTCTTGACCTGGAAAAGAGAGAGCATACATTGGCAATTTGTATTGAAGGGTTCAGTGTACACAGATTCAGTGGGAGAAAACTTGTTCATGTTACATGGAGTTAGTATCCCAAGGCCAAGTGTCCAATTCTTATGAAGAATGGGAACACTAAGAATAGATATGGATCAATCATGTATGTAATCATCCCATTATCTTGCATGTATGGACATCGTAAGAATAAAATGCATTCATCATCTTGTATGTAGGACATGACAATAAGATGTGCTCATCCTGATAACTCGTATGTGGGACATGACGAGTGAATGTCTGTCTACTTCCAGTAAGGGTTACTGGAAACCATAAGAACTAGATAAGCACTAGTTCTGTGGTGATAAGGAAGAGTTTGATGTAAAGAGTCACATTGATGCGAACTTCCAAAAAGGACTTTTAAATTAATCGCAAAATATATATGGGATATATAAAGTGAAAGTTTGTTGATAATTGGAAACGTTCCATTAAAACCATTTAAAAGGAAATGCCGAGTATCCATGTGTTAGAGAACAACAGTGGATACTATATGGATCTGGAAGTTCATGAGATGAACTTATAGATATTCCTGTCATTGATGAGAAGTATGGAATCCTTGAACATGCAATGTGGCTAAAGGTTAGCAAAGGAATACTATATTGCATATTACGGTAACTCCGTCTCATACATGTGACGTACAATGAAGAGATGAGAGACATGCAATTTATACAGACTTTGGCAAGGTGTTGTCGTAACTCACTATGTTGGCACAAGAGCATAGTAACATGTGGGACATGTTTGAAAAATCACTATGAATATGATTCAAGGGTGATTGGCTCGCAGTGCAAGTGGGAGTCTGTTGGTATGTATGCCCTGAGAGCCAATCATGGGATGATTGGTGGGATACATTAATATTGATTTGATAAACATCAAAGGCAAGCTTCCAATTCTTTCTGGTTCATTCATATGAGATAGTGATAGAACAGATTGAATGTCTAGAGAATGACAATACTCAATGACGTATGCTTTCAGGTTGAGGACCTAAACGATGAGATCATACAAATACTAAGAGTTTGTACATTCTTGTTATGTCCCTAGTTGGATGTCATTGTGGAAGGTAGACAGACAACAATGACACACAAGACTAGATTGTGGTGTTGGTTGATGACAAAATCTCATTAGTCATGATATGGTGATATCAAACCAAACACATAAGTACTTGTTAGGGAACAAGTGTACCAGACAGACCCACCGTGAGTTTGACACATGGAACCATGACATGGTAGTCACAGTCAGTACTCACAGTGATGGTGGTGAGTGTGATTCTTTGACCTGAAATCACTAAACTCAACACATGTCATTGGGCACACTTTGACATCATCAAACGTAGTCCTGAAACATGGTTTGTTATAAAGGTGATGATTGGGTGGCTTTGACACATGGGGCCTTTGAGGGGTGAGTGATAGATATGGGATTTGTCCCTCCTGAGGGAGTTTGATATCCAAGGCCACTTGATGAGTAGGATTGAAATAGGCATGCACGCACATGTGTGAATCAATATGTGATATTGATGTCATACATATCTCTTCCAATCTGCTCTGAGATCAAGAAAGTGAATGAATGTTGATAGGATGATTGTTCCATGCCTCGTGTTCATTTGGGATATCAGTGACAAAGGAATCATACATTCGTTGTAACACCATTCACGGATTGTAGGATTGAAAGTTGTTCTCCAACTTTCTATTTCACTTGGGTAACACTGATGTGTGACTAGGGACCGCTCTTTGCTTGTGAAGTCATAAGTGTTATGGACTTTCACTGCCAACGTGAAATGTACCTGCAAGGTCACACACATAGGATTTAATCTGGAAGAGGAGTTTTGTCCACAAACAATGTTTAGATTGATCGCTAAAGGAGTTTAGTAGTTCAATTAAACACTCAATTAATTGATAGCTCAAAATCATAGTGTTCAAGGTGTTGGACAAATTGATTAGAGTATCGGATTGATTGAAACTGCAATTGACTTTTTCTGCACAATTTGTACTCCCAACCAAACGGCTCATGTGATGAACCGATCGGCTGAGCTTGGTGAACCGATCGGCTCAGGTGGTGAGTCGATCGGCTCATGGAGAGGGTGAAACGACCAGTTCAAGTGTTGAAACGATCGGTTCAACTGGTCCAACTGAGCAAGTTGGGAAAATAAGATTGGTTAGAAATTTCTTTTCGTTTCACTTGCCCAATTTAATCGGAACAAGGATTGGTATTTGGTACCAATTTGAAACAAAAGAGGAAAAGTCAACCGGGAACTGATCAGAACCACGAACCAACCGGTTCAGAAGTGAACTGACCGTTTCATGGGTCCCAACTGATCGGTTGAGATATCAATTGACCAGCTCAGGTCCCCAACCGACCTTTTCAGAAATGAAACGATCGGTTCAGGTCACGCAGTTGGTTGTTTTTGTTGAAAATCTCGAACCCTTCTACTCTTGCTTTAGTCTCGTATTACCCGGGATGGAGAACCATGTCCCATGACCCTCCTATATATATAGGGGTATTGGGGGCTTCTCAAAGAACAACTCAGTGCAACCAGTTGCTCTGTAAAGTTGTCGTTCTCTCTGGTTTTGGTAACCAAGAGAGCTCGAGCAAGTACTACCCGATAAGGGAGGCATATCAAGGGAAAGACAACTGCAGAAAGAGACTGCTGGCAGGAGAGTGTGTCGGCGACTAGTACGCTAACAGGAGGGTGCGACTCCTTCCAATTCCTTGTGGGACGAGGAGATTGGAGTTCCCGGTGGTCCGTGTGGACTACTTCAGAGGCGGGAGATTTCTGCCGCTCGGGGGACAGTTGTCAATCCCGACAGTCCCGGTGAGACCAGGAGTCGTCAGTCCCGGTGCGACTAGGAGCTGTACAGACACCGTCCAAGACTAGAGGTGAAGACCGTACAAGGCACGAGGTATTGTCTCCAAGCAAGCCTCGGGACAAGGTATGATTCCACAAACCATCCCTTTCCTACAGTATAGACATTGACGCGTTTCCTTGTTCTGGGTTTGGGAAGGAGAAAATTTTTGTTTCCGCTGCCTTCTCTGCCTCCCCTAAAACCCAACATGCACACCATGAATATCTCAATTCTAGGTTTACACCCATGGGAATACCTTTCCCCATCACTTTTGAGTCTTAACATTACTCATATATACAATCCTTAGTCATTACCTCAAGGTCTCTAGGGTGTCGGTACTTTTGGAGTGATCTTACCCTCATGCATCTAGGGAGTGCCTCTCACATTTACCCCTTAGGCCTCATGAACTCATGAATGTGGCCAAACTTCTAACCCATGGGCCTCGGGCAAAGGTAGTTGTTACCTCCCAACCCTACGGTCTTGTCCATTTAGGGAACAGTCAACTCCTACTTCCATCGGTCTTATCCCTACTTGACCTTAGTATTGACTTAGGATTCTACTGTAGCTCATGGTTACTTTGCTGATAGTCAAACACATTTCATTCTTGAATCCTAACCCAATTCTCTAGAGTCTCTTTGGGCACTCATGGTTAACCTTACATCCCTTCATAGGAATCATGGCAACCTACCAATCTCGGTATGGCCCCATACAGGTTACCTACATGACAACTTACACTTATGCCCCTTCGTGATGGCCATACATTGGTCTATAGATTCATACTCATACTATTTTCTCTTACACTTAGCCTCTAAGCTCTTATAAGTGACCTCTTAAGGCTACCTCAAACCTAAACAAGAGTTGGTGTTCACTCCTACAAGAAGGGTCCCTTCCTAGGATAGCAGAAAGCTATCACTTGATAGTAACAAAGTTCACAAAACATTCTTGCATCCAACATTTATGCCACCATGTATAAGCCAAGATCCTATCATGCTACTTGTGAATGTGGCTAGAAATTAGACAACCTATTAATTCAAAGTCCCTGGGCATATCATACATATTCAAAATTCCTCAGGGTTGAACCCATATCATACATATTCATCATTCCTCAGGGTTGTACCCATATCATACATACATATGTCACTGACTTGTATGAGTGGCTCATCAATCATATATCTTATTTCAAGTAGGGTTTCCTTTTGTTCCAATATATGGGGGTTGCCACACTTAATTCCTATGAACTCACTCAACCTCATGAGCATCATGTGCACCGGGTATTACTACTCCCCCTCTTTGGTCTAGGAACCCCAAGTCCACCTCTTATACATTAGCTATATCTCTACTGCATGCTCAGCTGCTCAAACATGAACCAAACCTATACACAATATTGCATATACTTCCTAACACTCTCCCACGTGAACAACCCCTAAATTCCTACACAAAGACAAGAAACTAGGTGTGGTGCCTCACAAGTTGTTATCATACCATAACTCTTCAGGTTCTTTGGAACTCTCTTTCTTACTCCTAAAAAGGTAGGCACACATATCATCTATATGTTTGTTCAGGAAGCCTCTTTCATTTTTCTAGGGTTTAGTTCCTCTAAAGGCATCCAATTTATGACAAGCCTCTAAGGATCATGAATGAGGCAACCACATACATCTACTCGGGGTCGTGTTTTCTAGACCACATCATTCCAAACTTCCCATGAATCCTCATGTCCTTGAGTCTAGATCTCCAACCTTCTTAATCGGGGCCTTTCTCTCTCTCTAGAGCTAACCCTATAATTGGTCCTACCACTGGAGGTTCTCCCTTTGACGATGGATCAAGTTCTTAAGGATACACATCTATCCCTACATGTATTAAACATACTATAAAGTTTTATGTTCAGCCATGACCATCCCAAAGTTTTGCATGCCTATCTCATAAACTATCAGGCATAACCCTACTGGCTTAGGTCTAAAACCTACTTCCAGCCTTGCTACCACTAACTTCTATGTAGTTGCATGCCCCTTTTCTACTCATATATGTATGTTAGGGTTCCTATATGGTCACCACTAACCCTCTTAATTAGGGATCTATCCCTCACCCTTACCAAGCATGTCCTACGCAAGGTCGGGTCACCAAAAAGCACTACGGGTCAAGCAACCACTCATACTCTATACTTCCTAGGTGTTCTCGAAACCTCTATCCAACTCATCATGGAAGCCTAACCCACGTACTTACATGCATGGTCACCTATGATATCCAACTCATCATGTCTTCTCTTTCTCTATCCACCTCTTAAGTTTTTGGGTTGAGCATCATCCTCAAAGGTTGCATCAGTTCTCTTCCTCTTCCCAGCGGATTCTTCTTCCAAGGCTATCCTTGTCCTCATATTCCTACAAGATCGTCTAAACTTAGCATTCTCCTGAGGGGTATCTAAGGGCACAACAACATGGCCATGTAATCTAAGCATGTAACTAACCTCAATATAAGTTGTATCATTAAAAACTTATGTCCATGACATCTTGTTTACATACTTTTTACTATTTGGTGGAGGATTCCTTAATCCTTAGTACTCTTAGCCCTCAAACCCATGAGGGGGTGAAGAGAGAGAAAACAATAAGCTCTTATATTTTCTCAGTGAAAAGGGTAGAGAACGGATGAGAAGATGGTGTTGTTATCCCAAAATAGGATCAACTGGTTTAACAAATAATAAAAAATAATTAATAAATTCTACCACGCTAAGCTCAAAGCAGGATAAAAAATTTCTTTCAACATATCTTTCAAAAATAGAAGTTTGGAACCTTACCCAAAGTAGAGTTCTATTTAAATAAATCCTTTGATATTTAATTTAATTTATTCTTCAAATGCCACTTTAAATGTTCATCCATTTTTGTGTATTCCTAAAACAGCGACAAACAAACGTTAGTCAATATAACATATTATAATGGTATGTGGGTGAACCAAAATCTTGCACATATATTATAACAACATAACCACATCAAATTATTTGTTACCAATAAAAATTTACATTTTCATTATAACTTTCCAACGATCATACCCATCCTCTGGTATACCCTCTCTTAGGATTTATTCCATGCAATGGACAATAGGCTACCTTCTCCATCCTGAGCTTGGTACCTTATGGACCACCTCTCTAGGTGCCCTGTAGTCTTCCCATCTAGGTCTTGACCACCTATGACCATCCCTAGTGGGCTTGGTCTCTTATCAACATAAATCATAAATCCTGAGCTGGTAGCAGGTTCGAGAAAGTCCTAAACAATATATGGTGATAATCATAGTCACTTTATAGATTGTAGGAATTAAAGTCATCCAAGCATTTAATTTCAATCAATCGTTAAAACCTTGGAAATCACTGTGAAACTAAATTGATTAGCCATAATCATAACCACATACCTGACTTGAAGTCTCAAATATAAAGCAAGATATGCAATCCAATCTCCAATCAAACAACCAATCAAGCAAATCTTGATCTAGAAACCATGTATAATGTCTAATTTTCACAATCATGTCCCAAACAACTCCTTATTGAATTGGGACACCTTTCCAAGGTTTCTAAGCCTCATTAGGATTTTATTAAGGTTTTTTTTAGTTCTATTTCTCATCTTTTATCCTTTTTGGGTCAACAAACCCTAAAATAACTTTTCTACACATAAAACCCTAATTACTCAAATTATCCTCATTAAGGGTCCTTTATTCTCAAATCCATTTTTGAACATAATATCTCTGTCTTAATCATGGATTTTCACAATTAAAACCATTAACAGTCATAATTATCAAAATTATTGTTTCGAGGCCCATTATTGCACTTCCATATACATGAAAACCGAAATTTAGTCAATTATTTACAAAGATCATATTTTTAGATCTAAATCTTCCTTTTATTAACAATAGGTTAATATTGGCTTAAGTTATCCAAATAACATCATTAAATCCATTTATCATCAAATCTTAGGGTTTTTCATTAATGGAACCATTTTATTTCATGGAAACCTAATTTATCAAATTAAGGGTTGTTAAGTTCACATGTGGCCCAAGTTTCTCTATAAACCATAAGAGACTAATATTTTCATTATCAACATCAATTGGACACATTAAAAACATCAAAACCTAAAACGGAGGGTTCTTATGCATTAACCACATTAAAGATGGAGTCTTTGAGTAGTTTTTGAACTAGAAGCATATCTAAGTCTTGACTATATTTGTTTTTCATTCTTTGAATTCTCCCAATAAATTTTCATATACAACTTGTCTTATTCTGAGCATCCTAGCAATTTCTATGATTTTTGCAAGATTAGATTACATGAGCCAATCAGGGTTTGACACGTCAGCGATTATTCCATACTATGGGTGCCCTTTTTCATGTGAGAGAAAATACCCAAGTGCCCTTAGGTGTCATGCACACATGGAAGGGTATTTTTGTTATTTTTTTATATCGTTGCCTTACCTCCTCTTCATCCCTCTTGCGCTGCAGCACTGTGATTCTCCTACAGCCGACTGGGAGGGGACTCACCTCCTCTCCCCAAACCATAGCTTGACCAGGGCAAGGCACGACCACCACCCCACAATTCGGCCACACTCAGAGAGAGGGTTTTGCTCCCCTAAATATGTGTGAATGAGAGAAGGCTCATGATATCCCTCCTGCAGTACTTGCACATGGGAGACAAAGTCCAATCAGAGCGGGTGTGTGTGTCTGGCGTTGTGGAGCCGTGGAAGGAAGCCTAATCCTACACACAACCTTGTTACACCCAAATAACCCTTGGCATTGATCCTTTGTGGGCGAGGATGGGGTAAACCAGTCCCCTGATCCACAGTCTCAGTACTTCACCGTTGCATCAAAGGACGACTCGGCTGGAGCTTCCTTGTTCCTAGAGGGTGGTGGAAGAAGGAGGTCTAGTCTACAAAGCGTGAAAACTTTGGCTCTACTGGACAAAGGTGACTACAACCCCTTTTATAGTCTAGACGCATGCTTACGCCCCTACCCTTCTCGAATAGGAATGAAACCAGGAGTCCCTGATCGTAGCAAAAGGGAAAAGGAAAGGAGGCTAGAAGAGAAACTTTCTATCTTTTGAGTTAAACCCCAAATAAGAGGAATAATTATATTTCTCTTCTCATTAACTCTTTTCTTATTAAATTCCAGGGAAACTCACTATCTCTTATTCTCCTTCTCTTGGCAAAATATTAGATGCAAACTATTTGATCCATAAATCCAAATTTGCCTTTTTTAGCAATTTTTTATAATGACATATTTAATTCTTTAGATCACCAAATATCTTGGAAAGTTCTGGTTTTTCTATCTTATATTTTGATTATACTTCATCTAAATTAACTTGCTTAATTATTATGGGAACGAAATATCCAATATTCCTATTTTGTATCACAAGGAGCTTTATGTAAATAAAACATATCTCTCTCACTTTAAGGATTTTTGTATAATCCATATCTTTCCCATTGTTTATCCTTTTCCTCCAAAATTTTAAGGGAAAGTCCATAATGTTATTATCTATCTATAGAAAAGGTTTGAGACGAAATATCAAAAATAAAAGACGATTTTCTTTAAATTCAAGTATTCTCTTTATAAACTATATTTTAAGCATTAAAACACATCCTTTTCACTTCCTTTCTTTTCTATTTTTTTTATTTTTACTTTTCTTCTTATTAGAAACCACGTGAAACTAAAATCCATTTAATAGTGGCTATCCATACCACTTTCTATAGAATTCTTATTCCTTTTTCTTATTCTGGGATTTATTTTATTCTATTCCCTTTTAATCTTTATTGGATTATCAAACCAGTATAAACCAAGAAAGCATCATTGAAGGGAAATTTGCAAAGAAATCCATTCTTTAAAACAAAGCACCCAAATTTCCAAACAAGTCTTATTACATAGAATAATTGCATTTAAATTGTTTTAAATACAAGTGAAATTTGAGGTTATAACACCCTATGTTGTTGTTGACCATTTGAGTTTTGTGTATTTCAGCGACCATCTTTGTTGTCCATTGGTGTTTTCTCTATCGCATGATATTTGATGGTGCTTTGAGATCTCTATAGACTCAGAGGTGTATATCTCTCTCTTGGTTGGCTTGACCTAGGGTTTTTGATGCCTAGGGCCGCTTGGCTTCTCTACGACCATTAGCCCTTGTGTCCATGTGTTTCATTCGATCGATGGTCATGTAGGACCAAGTGAGGTCGCTGGACTTTCTTGTTTTTCACGAACTTAGTGGTTTGCATGGTTTTAGTGGATGTATGTTTGTTCTTTGGTGGACAAGTGTCCTAAGGAACCCAAATATCTTGACACATAAACCCTTTCGTATCCCTCCTACTCTTAAATATATAACCTATCTCCTACACATGCAAGTATCTCTTTTATCCTTCCTCATTTTCCATTCCACCTTGAGTTTGTCCTTATGTTCTTGGTGGTGTGAAGGAGCTCATTCTTGGTGCTTGGTGGCTGAGATCCTTTGCATGTGGTGATATAAGCATGGAGCTACTCTTTCATGGCGATCTTTGGTGGTTCCTTTACCCTTGTTAAGTGATCCACCTCTTGATTCTTTTTTCTTACAAACCCTTGTCTTTCTCCTTCTCTTGGCTGAATCCATAGTTTTCTGTGGTGGTCTTTTGAGAAACTCTCTCCATAGAGGTCAAGTCCATGGTGCTCCATGGTGGTACCTGAGTGAAATGAACATCATCTCTCTATTTGTTCCTTCTTGTTCTTCTTCGGCCTTGAGGTTTTGGGTTCTCTTTCTCTGCCTTTAACCTAGGGTTTTCTCTTCTCTTTTGAGTTGGTGACTAGCTTGATCGTGGAGGAGATCAAAGCTAGGGTTTTCTCTTGTCTTTGGAGCTTCTTTCCTAGAGGTGGTGCAACCATCATCTAAGGCGGGTTATATAACACTCTCTCCCTACTATTATTGCACTTTAGTTCCACATGAAACTCCTTCTAAAACTTAATTACTTGTTGTTGGTTAATGATATTTTGATTAGGGTAATGTTCCTTTTATGATCTTGGATGTGGTTGCTTCTTTATCTAACCCCTAATTCTCATGGATGAATTCCAAGTGATGGAGATGTTGATGGTTTTGCATGCAACTCAAGCTTGGTTTTGGCTACCTTGGTTATTGGCTCGGGTACATTGCTTGAGGTGAAGTATGCTTCTAGTTTCATGCACTTGATCTTGGGTTTTCATGCCTCAACTCAAGTAATTCATGTTGATCACATGTGGTTCTTGTTTATGGTTTGGATGGTCATCATTTTTTTGATGTTTCACCCCTAGTGACGCATGAATTTCTTAGTATATATAGTTGTTTTGGGTGAACATGTTATCTTGGTTTTAATCACCTATTTTAATCCCCTTTTTCAAAGTGTTGATGATGCTTTTATTTGATGTTCTTCATGTTTTTATTCAAGTGGTTTAATGGTTGGTGATGTTTTAACCGTTGAGCTGGTCACTTTGGTTTTGGGTTGCTTGGATTGTTCCGTTCAGTCTCTTAAGTTTGATGGTTCTTTGACCATCGAATATGTTGAATCTCTTCGACCGATTGGACTTCGCAGTGTGTTGGTTAGTAAAGTGGCCTTTGACCATGGTCACCCTACGGTTGTTTGATGCTTGTTGATCTTTTTGACCACTGATATATGGGGTGATCTTTGGTTGCAAATAATGATGCTTTTCCTTTGACCGCTTGACATATGTTGAAGCCTTGGTCGTGTGTTTTAGTCACTGACCTTAAGAGATGTCGTCAACCATGATGTGTTATCCTCTTTGGTCTCTTGGGTTTTTTGTGACCTAATTTTCTCTTCAATCTAAGGTGATCCTTGTATATATAGTTTTATGTTTGGTTATTAAGTAATGGTGATGGTTAACCGATATGTTCCAAGAGTAGGAAGGTGAGATACCTAGGGTTTCTTTATAATGTTGTGATGTAAAACCCTAACCGGCTACATATCAACCCCTAACCTTGATTCCAAGTGTATGATGTAATTATTAAACTTGCTTAAAGAAACTAGCATTGTGATTACGTTTTCTTTATCCTACTTGTGCAAACCTAAACTTGCAAGTGATTGAATGTCATTTCTAGTGATAGCTATGGTGATTCTTATGTGACATACGATGATACATCTCAGCCTTGTTGAGACATTATGAGATGATTACAATGTGTTTTGGGTCTTATGATCTGGTGAAGGCTCAATGCCCATTGTGAGGTGATATCCTGCAGTGTTGTGATGAGGGATTGAAATCCCTTATCCAGGTGATGATGGTGATGGCCTTGTATGTCTTGGTACCAAGTGATGATGAGACAAGTTTATAATCATTCATTTTATATCTTCTAGAGTTGTAAGATACCCTTATCTTTGTATAGTTTGTGTAGGGTTTATACGCTGTAACTTGATTTATGTTAAAAGATACCCAATTGGCTTAAATTAATCAAGTGGAACCCAAATCATCTAGGTGCCATGTGCCAAGATCCATTCCAGTGCCAGAACTTGAT
This sequence comes from Alisma plantago-aquatica, assembly GCA_963693085.1. Classification (NCBI taxonomy): domain Eukaryota; kingdom Viridiplantae; phylum Streptophyta; class Magnoliopsida; order Alismatales; family Alismataceae; genus Alisma; species Alisma plantago-aquatica. Next base: position 1,269,897,693 of record OY856412.1, on the reverse strand, counting down.
TGGTGGTGGAGTCATTCCTACGAGAAACTCAAAGTGCATATTTTTTAATATATGGGGGTTCAAGTTGAGTATCTCCTTGCATCCACAATTATAGGTTTGGGACGGTGGTTGCGGTCATACCTACCCTTTCGTGTGAGACGGCCATGTGTGAGTTGTTCCCCTTTGTGATATGTGATAGGAATCAATATCACTACATTTGATGCCTCTTTTAGAACGACCATGCAAGATGCTATTCTTGAACACCATGGCCTATACCAATGATGGATAGGTATTTTATAAGGACGGCCATGCGTGAGCTAATCCCTCATCTTGACTATATGACGTTTTTGTAGTTGACAGTTCTATTTCTACGTTGTATCTCTCGCTGGGATGTTGGTCTCACCCTGTGGGTTTCCAAATCTTTTTAGTGGTCATGAATGATGTGGTAGAGATCGTGCGTTTGAGGTTGAGCAGCAAGAGGAGTTGTAGTTGTTAGAGGGTTGGATATGCTGCTTGTGCCTTGTTGTAGAGTCCTATCTTTCATCCCTATACTTTCAGGCCATTAGGGAGGTTTTAGGTGGTTTGTATATCGACGTGTTAATGATATGCCTTTTTTGTATATATATGGCATGTACATATGAAAACAAGTTACTTGTTGTAGCAGGTGGTGGTATGCTTGTGAGTGAACAATGATATGTATATATCCTTAGGGCATGTTATATATTACTAATGGATTCATGTGAACTCAGATGCAATAAGTTTCTACCTTTGTTCCTATGAAGTATTCGTTTGAATTTCTTGTGTTTTCTAGTAATCAAGATGTTTATTATTAGTTTTGTGCTTTGTTTTGAGTAATCTTGCTTTGTGGCATGTCAGGGTGTCACAGTTTGGTTGGTATCAGAGCTTTAGGTTCACTGAGTCTACTAGGACATAGGACTATAGGATTTGTGTTGGTTCTAGTGTCCTCCAGTCTGTCTTATGGTGAATCTATTTTTGTATAAGAAGAAGAAGAAAATTGAAGATGGCTAAACAACACAATGACCATGTTGTTGAGAGTAGTGATGATGCATTAGGAGGTAGTTCCAGGAGGTAGGAGAGGGTGAATGTTGTGCGTAAGGCACCCTAGTTTGACACAGCTATGGCGGCCACTCCTACTTTTTAGTCCATGTTTGTATAGTTTATGTCCACGATGATGCATACGGCGGACAAAATGCCTCCACCCCAAGCTAGAGTAACACTCCCCAATGTGGAATCTTCGAGTTCTAGGAAGACCTTTGAAAGGTTAAGGCATGTAGGGGTGGTGGAATATGCAGGTATGGAAGATCCGACAGATGTAGATTTGTGGTTCAAAAAGCTGGAGATGGCCTTCAAGATCATCAACATATGCAAAGAGGATAAGGTGAAGCATGCATTGTACCTATTGAAGGAGAGTCTTGGCCGCTGGTGGGCCATTCAGGAAGAGAAGAGGCATGGTGTCGTGATCATTTGGGAAGATTTTAGGCGGGAGTTTGTTAATCGTTACATCCTGGATACCTATTTGGATGAGAAGATCACCTAGTTTGAGAAGACTCAACTGGGATCTATGACGGTTAACAAGTATGAAGCTAAGTTCATGAAGTGTATGAGGTTTTATAATATACTAAAACTTTAACATATTCTCTTTTTGGCCCTTTCCCAATATTTTCATATCATTTCTATCCTTTTTGGCCTTGATGCTTAAATTGTGGAATTTATAGTGGTTTGATGAATTTTTTTTCAATAGTTATACCAATGGAAGGGTTTATGAACAAATACCCTAGTGAAATCTGATTTAAGGATCTAAAATGTAAAATCACCGCTTAAGTGGAACAATGGTAAATAAATCCATGTTAGAATTGTAAGGCCCCAAACCTTACTTAATGTATTAAAAAAGCTTAATTACCATAATTAAGTTCTCCTAAACTTAAACTAACTTTTTGATGTGATTTTAAAAAATACAATGAGCCTAAGTTTCAAATTTGGTTCGATTTGGATGTTGTTCGTGCAAGTTATGCAATTTTAGGTACATTGTAGACTTTTATGCAATTTACCCAATTGGGAGGTTTTCTTTGCAAATTATCACCTGAATTTTAATCCATAGATATACCCTTACAATTCTTAATATTTTTAACCATGGGTCACCTAGTTACACCTTGGTTTGAAGGTATTACTTTCCAAGGGCATTATAGGGATTGCCCTCTTTATAAATGAGCTTATCTTTAAAAGCTATCAACCAATGGGGTTATTTCTTTGTTTGAAGGACGGTGGGGATGGCCTAGAAGTCTTCATGGGCTTTTAGGACCGACCTTGGACATACAAGAAGTCTCTATGAGATGTCCTCTTGCATGGCCATGAAGCCTTAGCCTAAGGATAGATGGAAAGTCACATAGACACCTCATGCTTGCCTCCTTCTTTATAAAGCCATGCCTACCCCCATCCCACCTCCCAATCCAAGAAGCAATCCTCTCCTTCTCTTTCCCCCAGCTTAGCTCATCGTCCCTTCTATGTTTTTCCATGAAGTTGTTGTCCCAAGGTAAAAGAGTGTGCCTACCTTGGTGAAGAAGGCTCCTAGGGTTCCAAACTTCTCTTTTTAGGATTTCTTAAGCTCCTCCTTGGTGATTTTGACCAAAACTAGTAAGTATCCTCCTTTACTTCCCTATTTTCATGCTGTTAGTATTCCTCCCACCTTCTTCCAGGTCGGGACCATGACCTTCCATGGTAAAACTCAATTAGAATCCTAAAACATCTCATCACCTCTAAAGTGGGGAAGGTGATCTTTGCTCAAGAAAGGAGCTTGGATTGGAGAAATAAGTCCTTCTAATCTCAAGGTCCTTGCTGTTTGGACCTTGTTGCCTTCCTAGAGACAAGTTTGGTTAACCCCCTTTTCATATAATGCTTAGTACATGCTTAAAACTCATGCTTCTATGTTTAAAATTGATGATCTCCATTTCTTTTTACCATGTTCTTCTAGGGTTTTGGATTCTTGCTGTTTTACCTTCTATAGAAGCTCTAGTTTGGTTACCTATGCAAGTTCAAACTGGATCTTAGGTCAAATGGTGTTTTCTCCCTCTACCTCTCTCTTCAATTATCTCGATCGATTTGATGATGTGGCAATTTCCTATTAGTCAATGTTAAGAAATTCATATCTTCTAATCCGCTTATCCAAATTTGACAAATAAATATATTTTGGAATTCTAAAATTAATTTCTATCTAATAAACATATTTTCAACATCTGATTTCGTTGTTTTACGAAGGGTGATTTTTGTAAAATGAATTTAATGCATAATATCCCTAAAAATTACATCTTAATCGTCATAACTCCAAAATTAACATAAAAATATTTTTTCTTCATCAGGAGAACCTAATAAGTTCATTGGTGATATTTTCAAATCTAAATTTTAGTTTTGCTAAAAAGATCTGAAATTAGGGTTTCTATACATTAATGTGCACTATGTACTCTAATACATGTTAATACATTGAAAATAGGCAAAGTGGAATTTGGTCTCAATTATAGTGGTGAAAGTTAGTAATTGATATTGGTAAGAGATGTATGTGCAATCCCTCTTTATGTATGTGCATTCCTTACACCCTATGTTGGGATAATTACATCCAAACCCTATATTTCCCTAATGAGGCTCAAATGAACTCTAAATCTTCTATTCTTGAATCCTAATGTTGTTCATGCCTCAAATCAGATTATAATTTCTTCTTGTTTGGGTCTTATACCCCACTACCATGATTATTGAATATTATGACTACTCTTTCCATGACTACTTTTCTAGCATGTAAATTTATGTTCTATTTAATTTAAAGTAGCGATACTTATGTACAACCACCCATAGAGGGCATGTATTTAATCGCCCTGGGGAATGTTTTTATTCTCCCCTATATAATTGTGTAGGTGACTGGGAATGTCTTATTCTCCCCTCACCTATAGGATAGAGGTCCGGTAGGTGCCTCAACCCTACTTAGTTAGCTAGACATAATTATCTTACACGCAAATCCTTTTTAATATAATTGTTAATGCAAATTTCCTTTGAATATAGGCTCATACTCTTGTTTTGTTCATCTTATGATGAAATCTAAGCCTTTACTTTCATGTTATTTCCTTATCTTTTGTTCTTGTTCATTATTTGACACATACCTTGTATTTCTCTCTCTTACTGGGTGATTTTCCAGCCACCCGGGTTCAGATCGAGGTGTTGAACATTACCAAGGAGAATATAGCTTCCAACATGGACATAGCTCTTGGAGATGTTTCTTGGAGACAGATTTGAAGTGGTTTAGACTTCCCTCTACTTACATCCTTATGTGGTATCATACATGTAAACCCTTATGGGAGATTATTATATACTTTGGTAATCTTTTGTGAAAATTGAATATAGTCATTTGTTTAATTCCGCTGCTACACTTTGGTCTTTTGCATACCATTATAATAAATTTTTAAAATGTATACCTATTCCAACATACATTTGAGTGTGTTTGGAATGGATGTTAATTCTTAAAAAAAATTAGTAAGGGGGTATCATGCCTCCTTACAACATGGTAACAGAGCCCATGGTAGCTGGAATCTGATTATTTCAATTTTCCTTCCTAGTTAGAATACTTGTCTTACCTTTAAGTGACATTTTTGCCCTAGAGTTGATCAATAGATGATGAATGGTTGATTTAGGATCCTATAGTTTTACATAAAAATAATGATGAATAGATTCCTAAAATACTTACAACTAAAAGATGCATAAGTAACCATAGTAACTTGAGGTTGTTTAGTTTGGCCTTTAGGTAGCTACTATGACATGAAGTTGAAAGCAAAGGTGTATAGAAAGGATCAGGGTTCGGGGGCTAGAAAGATTTTCCTCCGCACCACTAGCTTGGTTTATGAGGACTCCTTAATCCATATGATACCAGCCTGGCCTGAGCTGATATGAATTGTTCGAAATAGCATGCTTTTCCACAATAGTAGCCTTATACATCTATATGATTTATCTTTAGGGACCCTAATATGTTGAACTAGTCTTTCAGATGTAATGACATGTTAGGATAGTTATCCCTATAACCTAGACTTTAAAGTTTGGTGTTTAGTAAGCAATAAGAGTGTGCAGTGAAGCATGATGGATCTTGTATATGGTTTAGTTAGACTCACCCTTTTACCTCTATATTAGTTTGGCTTGGTAGGAAAAACCTTTTAAGGAGTGGAGCGTAGTTGGTTTGATGATGTTTGGGTAGTTATATTTTGAGGATGAAATCCTTTCCAAGGGGATGAAGTCATGTAACATACTGAAATCTAGCTACTCTGACTTTAAACCCTAACTCCCTAATTCAGATGTTAGTGTGCTTGAATCCTTAGTTTTGACCAAACAAGTAATAGTTGTTACCAAGTGTTTCTTGGTATCCAAATGAACATATAACGATCATCTAATGAATAGTTCATATGTTTGAACCCTAATGAATATCTAATGCACATAATAAGAGTAACTCACATTTTAATATTAATAGTGGATAAGCATGATGTTGACAATGTCATAAACCAATAATTCCTAATGATATTATGGGCAAGATAATTGTAGTCTAACCTTGAACTTAATGCATCCTAACAAGGTATCAGTGAAGAGTAATGACCATGTTAACCTAAACCCTAGGTTGTAATCATCTAACCTTAACCTATACATCCTTAATGACATTCATGATACATTGGTGTCACTAGGTTTCATAATTAGATAACATACTTTAATACACATAAATCATACCTTAATGAGGTCATCAATATGAAATGAATATCACCTTGTTTTCTAATACACACCTAATTAATCACCTAATGACTTAGTATGTGAATCAAATCATTAATGTGAAATATGTCCCACCTTGATCACTAAAATACATATAATGACTTCAATATGGATAAGTAGTAATTGATTCACATAAAAGTGCATAATCAATCATATGAACAGAGTAAATATGAGAAAATGATCAATGATGACATTAATGTGAATAAAAAAGTTAATGTGACAATGTGATAATTTTAAATATAGATATAAGTGATTAATGTGACATTATTTGGATTACTTGTAACAAGTTGGATAAAATGTCTTAATTCATGCAAAACAATTTGTTATAATTCAATATGTTGATAACAGAGACTAAATCCAATTATTAAGGATAATAATCAAGTATATTGATAATTGAGTAAACTCTAATTGCGCTAAAATTCCTAGTGAGATAAATAATAAATATATTGGGTTTGTGCATAATAATGAAATATAACTCCTTTGGAAACAAAGTAAATATGACATGACACAATTAAAAGAATAATAATCATAATGTAATATCCTAATGAAATATAATTCTAATAAGCCCAATTTTTTTAAAAAGAAATCATAAAAGTGGAACCTTTAGGTGATCCATGAGAACATTACCTATGTGGAGTTGCTTGAGAAGATTATATAAACTCCCAAGTTAATCAGTTGAAAAACAAGGAGTTTAAGTTAGTAAAAGTTTTGGTGGAAGTTTAACGGATTCAACTCGGGATTTTATTGGTGAGATGTTTCATACTCATGCTTCTCACTTTTCTTTAGATTTTGAGGATGAAATCCTCTTTAAGGGGTGGATTGATGTAACATACCAAAACTTTGAGATATTTTCTTTTTGGCCCTTTTCCAATATTTTCATATCATTTCTATCCATTTTGGCCTTGATGCTGAAATTGTGGAATTTATAGTGGTTTGATGAACATTTGTTCGATAATTATACCAATGGAAGGGTTTATGCACAAATACCTTGGTGAAATCTTATTTAAGGATCTTAAATGTAAAATCACCGCTTATGTGGAACAATTGTAAAAATACCCATGTTATAAGTGTAAGGCCGCAAACCTTACTTAATGTATTAAACAAGCATATTTACCATAATTAAGTGCTACTAAACCTTAATATAACTTTTTTTTCTGTGATTTGAAAACTTAAAATGAGCCTACGTTTCAAATTTGGTTCGATTTGGATATTGTTTGTGCAAGTTATGCAATTTTAGGTACATTCTGGACTTTTACCCCACTTTATCCAATTGGGAGGTTTTCTTTGCAAATTAACACATGAATTTTAATCCTTAGATATTCCCTTACCATTCTCAAGATATTTAACCATGGGGAACCTAGTTGCACCTTGGTTTGAAGGTGTTACTTTCCAAGGGCATTATAGGAATTGCCTCTTTTTAAATGAGCTTATCTTTAAAAGCTATCAACCAATGGGGTTATTTCTTTGTTTGAAGGATGGTGGGAATGACATAGAAGTCTCCAGGGGCTTTTAGGACCGACCTTGTACATACAAGAAGTCTCTATGAGCTGTCCTCTTGCATGGCCATGAAGTCTTAGATTAAGGACAGATGGAAAGTCACATAGACACCTCATGCTTGCCCCCTTCTTTATAAAGCCATGCTGATCGGCCTTTTTCTCACATCTAGAAATGAACGCGGGACAAAGGAAGGAATCAAGCTTTAAATTTATAACCCAAAACCTTCTAGGCCCCTGCAACTTTATTACGGGGTCGAAGTAGGTATACGGGGTCGAACACAGGGACGTGGTGACATTTTGGATGCCACAAATCTCGTTCTTTAGTCAGATAAGCCAAGACGATAGTCGATAAAAGTAAATGCTAGAACTAGTCTAGCAGGTTGTCACGATATAAAACAAAAGAAAGAAAAGAAAACAAAACCAAATAGAGCTTGTGAGTCTACTAATCAGAGAAAGAGAGTTCTTGGCTATGTAACCACAAACGGGGCAGTCTATGCACTCGTTCTCGGGCATAGACAACCCTCAAACACCCAAGCAAGCATCTAGTATGCACAGTGGCATCTATCCTGTGGTTTCGTCCCACTCGCTCTCATGATGTGTGCCGAGAACCATCAACAATATGTCAATGACCCTCTCTCGAGGAATGACATATCAACACCTCGAAATACACTAAGTTCCCTCTCGGGTCTTAGGATATTCTGGGGTGTTAGGAACATAATACCTTGGATCCTCCTCCTCTCGGGTTCAGATCCAAACTATCATCTCTTAGCTATTCCTACAATGGATCTCTCGATACAGGCAGAAACAACAGTTCAAGCGAGTAAGATATCAACCAAACTAGCAATCATAACTTGGAAAGAGAAAATAGAACATGTAACATACTAGATCTGACATGAATCTACTTGCTTAAGGCAAAAGTATATAAACATGCCCAGATCGGGCTACGTAGCCAAGAAGGAGCTAACTAGCCATAGACAAGCATAGCTGGCACCGAACAAAGATGGATAAACATCATTTGAACAAGAAACAAAGGAATGCAGTAGAATGAAAGAGAAAAGGGAAGAGATATATCCCGTAGAGGAGAGGTGGCTCTCACTCCTTGGCCTCTGTGCAGGTCGGATCTCGGCCCTTGGGTCTTCTCTTCATCCCTCTGGACTCCTCGGCTCACTCTCTCTCTGGACCATATCGGGCGGCGGCCGTATCAGTCGACGCAGTTGTATTGGTCGGCGCATCCGTATCGGTCGACGCAGCCGTATCGGTCGACACAGCCGTGTCAGTCGGTAGACTTTTGGGGAACTCGACACTCTAGCTCCTTGGTCTAGGCACTAGCTCTTGTCGGGTCCTCCCTCCGACTCTCCCTTTTGCTCTGTAGGTTGGCAGCTGCTATTTATAGGCAGCGAGTTGATGGGAGTTGTAGCTTTTATTGGTCCACATTTCCTTCATCTATGGCTTTGATCTTGATGCATCAGGTGGCCGCATCGGGCAGCAGCCGTATCGGGCGGTGGTCGTATCGGTCGACGGGGCCGTATCGGTGGGCATGGCCGTATCGGTCAGTGCGGCTAGATCGGTCGGTGCATCCAGATTGGTAGGCGCGACCATATCGGTCAGCGAGGCCGTATCGGTCGGCGGGGTCGTATCAGTCGGCGCGGTCGTATCGGCCAGGCCCTATCGGTCAGCTGCTGGAATTCTTATCTTTTCAGGTTTGGTACTTGAGAGTCCCAAAATTGGCTAGTTTCGGTGCCTGCAAATCTAAAGTAGGCTAATTAGCTACATTATTGGTTATTTCCACTACATTATCTAATGGAGAGATAGAAAACATAAAACATGAACAAAAGAGTACATATTAAGACTAAAGTGGCACAAAACTATAGATAAAATGCATAGAAAATATGCGCTAATTTGGGTGTTATCAACTACCCCAAACTTAAAACTTGCTTGTCCTCAAGCAAGACTGTGCTCGAAGAACAAAAAGATAACATCCAAATTAAACTTGGCAATAAATGCTAAGGTTAAGAAAAATAGTATAAAACATCAATTCTCCTGATCCATGTCGTTTCAGAACAAACCCCCACCTATCAGGCACAATCTTGCCAAAGCAAGATCAAAGAGTTTCCAGGCAAGATTAAGCAAATTCATTATAGTCTGCCGATACTCATGAGGGTTTGAACCATAAAAACATGAAAGAGTTGTCACACAGGTGATCACGCGGGTGATGAGAAATGAGCCATCAAAATTGAATCCATGCATACCAATCAGGAATACCACGCCTCTCACTTATTAACATCCTAAGAAAGAAGGCAAAAAGACTCTAGTGACTTCTAAGGATCCCGATCTGCGTCAGGTTGGTCCATGTAGCAAGCAACAGTCCCTGCAGTCTGAACCAGTTGGTCCAAAGCAGTGAGATGAACTCCTCGTACTGCGCCCGAACCAACCCTACTACTGGGATGATCTCATAGGTCTCCTAGGGGTTTCTAGTGACTCTGTAATGAGCATTTAGAGTGGTACTACCAGGCACGACATATCTGCGCTCACGAGCGCAGTCATACACCATCTGGGCACCATCCTCAACTCTCCTAAAAGAGAAAACAAGCGCTCATTTATTGTTCACACTCAGGCTTTTATCATGTGCATTCTATTTTTAGGCTTGGGTGATAACTATAGAGATATTTTTGGGATTTTGTGGGCGGCCAAGCCTCCTTTGCAAACTTTTATATTTTTCATCTTTTTTACTCAATCTAATGTGAGAAAGCATGTAGTCCGTCAAGGAGAAACATTTCATCTTGATCATAGCTCAAAGTCCATCATAATTCGCTTGATACCTGTGTGAGAAGTAGTAATTATGATTCAAGTAACCTTAGAATAGAGGCACGCTTGTGAAACCGCAGCTAGGATTCTTTGATCATGTTTTAGTTCATTCCAACGGTCCTTTACCATGGATTCGCCATTCACGACATAGACCAAGGGAATTTAGCTTTAAGCTATGAAAAAGGGACATAACCTTAGATTTATTACCAAACTCAAAGAAAGAGTCAAAGAGCGAGTCAAGCAAGAGGTCAAGCAAAATTTTAAGATGAAAATTGTGCATCTAGGCATATAGTCAAGCATTTATCTATTGGATTCACACAATATAGCCATAACTGCAAAGCTAAAAAGCTGACAATTTTGAAAATTTAAGACTAAATGCAGGAAATAGACATGCATGCAAGAAGGGTGAAGAGAAAAGAAGGGTGAAGCCTACCACCCCAAGCTTAAAATTTTGCTCGTCCTTGAGCAAGACTCAAACTTGAAATAGTGAGGCAGGAATGCATGAGTTTAGCGACATTTATTGAAGTTCTAAAGATGATGCATGGGTGCAAGGATATCAACACAGTTAGAGGAAAGAAATTAACCAACAAGAACATGAAAAGCAAAATTTATTTTAATAAAAGGGCAAGAGGGTGGGTAAGAGAAAAGGGGGTGGTTGCCCCACGATACCGACACTGGGATCCCAAATCCTAATTTTTGGGACCAGTGCCACCTGTGTCGTGCCGATGGGTTCCGCCACATAGTAGGAGTAGAATAGGTGGATGTGTTTGCCCTGCTGAGTCCGAAGAAGCGAAGTGAAATCTGGCGACTCGGTGAAGTCATCTTTGTGCTGGAAGTGGCTTGAACTGCACTGGGATGAATTCTTTGGCTTATCATCCTCAGGGTACCTTTTATTATATGATTCTGAAAATGAAGGTCCTGGGATGTCAACACAGGATGAGATAGATGAGAGAGGTTGGACGTCATCTTGAGGAATCATATCTTCTCTCTCCATCTCTACACTTGAGGTTGGATGCTCAGATAAATACTCATGTACTGTCTGAGTCATCCAATCATCTTCTGAGCAAAAAGTACCCCCTGAAGAATCTGTTTGTAGTTCTACCACCCCAAGCTTATCACCTGGCATGGAGTCAGGCATGTCTTCATGCTCAACAGCCATGTTGTAGTGAACCATCCATCCTGCACCCTTGACATCCACCAAGCCTTGTAAAGGGATGGTGGCAGATGATGGTTCGTTCTGCTCCAACTCGTCTTTGTTACTATACTCACTGCTCCATGTCGAACATATGTCATTATCGTCATCGAATAAATTGTTCCAAACCATTGTTGGCATACTCCTCAAAGAAAAATGACATGTCTCAATATAAGAAATGTCACTCTGGTATGGTTCAATATCTGACTCTAGTTCCTCAAACCAACCTTCTGGTTGTGAGGTTGATTCGCTTTTCGAGTCTTCATCATCGTCATCATAGACCCATTCATGTCTATGACTCATTTCTTCCATTGGTTCATTAGTTGGGTCATCTGAATAAAATGAAGGGCTTCCCCAAGAGGGTTTGTCTTCATAGAAAAATCCTGGTGAATCTAGTTGATGGTCTGAATAGGATGGTGATGCATACTCCACTTCATACCCAATGGAATGGTCCTGATGACTAATGTCTTCATTATCTTGTGATGACATTTGTAATTGGATCGTAACTAAATCAATGAGCTCTTGGAGCCTCCTGCCTTGTTCAACATCTTTATCATGAAGTTGTTGTACTTGAGCAGCAATGCTTTCGATACCCGTCGATTTTGCCATGCACATCGGTTGCTGGCCTACTGTACCCAACTGATGCGCTTGAATGAATCCTCACTCAACAGTTTGAACTAGACTTCTACTGCAGTCTGCAGCCTCGGTGGCTACTTTGATATGACGATCCTACTCTTGTAGTAGTTGCTGCATTGGATCGACATCTTCTTGGAGATGAGGAACTAGGGAGGTGAGTGCCTTGACACTTTCTCCAGCTAACTCCACTGCCTTGATCAGTTCTTGATCCCATGATAGCACATGAGTCGATGGTTGACTGGAAGTATCCTTTGTTGGAATTTTAACATATGACGACAGTGGAGGTGCGTATAACTTGACTAGTTGCACAACACGACCTTCAATTATTTGCCAGTAGTTGAAACTACGGAAAAACTCGAGAGGACAGGTGGACAAGATGACTTGTCTTACGGAAGCAAGGTCCATGGCTGAAAAAGGTATGAGAAAAAGAAAAGTGATTTAATATATATGAACAAGTATGTGTAAAGCAAGAGGAAAACTATGCATGTATATATAGACTTATAGTGACAGAACCAAAATCTACTAGTTGATCGGCCTTTTTCTCACGTCCAGAAATGAATGCGGGATAAAGGAAGGAATCAAGCTTTAAATTTATAACCCGAAACCTTCTAGGCCCTCGCAACTTTATTATGGGGTCGAAGTAGATATACGAGGTCGAACACAGGGACCTGGTGACGTTTAGGACGCCACAGATCTCGTTCTTTAGTCAGATAAGCCAAGACGATAGTCGATAAAAGTAAATGCTAGAACTAGTCTAGCAGGTTGTCACGATATAAAACAAAACAAAGAAATGAAAACAAAACAAAACAGAGCTCGTGAGTCTACTAATCAGAGAAAGAGAGTTCCTGGCTATGTAACCACAAACGGGACAGTCTATGCACTCGTTGTCGGGCATACACAACCCTCAAACACCCAAGCAAGCATCTAGTATGCACAGTGGCATCTGTCCTGTGGTTTCATCCCACTCGCTCTCGCGATGCGTGACTAGAACCATCAACAATATGTCAATGACCCTCTCTTGAGGAATGACATATCAACACCTCGGAATACACTAAGTTCCCTCTCGGGTCTTAGGATATTCTGGGGTGTTAGGAACAGAATACCTTGGATCGTCCTCCTCTTGGGTTCAGATCCAAACTATCGTCTCTTAGCTATTCCTACAACGGATCTCTCGATACAGGAAGAAACAGCAGTTCAAGCGAGTAAGAGATCAACCAAACTAGCAATCATAACTTGGAAAGAGAAAATAGAACATGCAACATACTAGATCTGACATGAATCTACTTGCTTAAGGAGAAAGTATATAAAGATGCCCAGATCGGGATACGTAGCCAAGAAGGAGCTAACTAGCCATAGACAAGCATAGCTGACATCGAACAAAGATGGATAAACATCGTTTGTACAAGAAACAAAGGAATGCAGTAGAATGAAAGAGAAAAGGGAAGAGATATAGCCCGTAGAGGAGAGGTGTCTCTCGCTCCTCAGCCTCTGTGCAGGTCAGATCTCGACCATTGGGTCTTCTCTTTGTCCCTCTGGACTCCTCGGCTCACTCTCTCTCTAGACCGTATCGGGCGGCGACCGTATCGGTCGGCGCAGCCATATCGGTCGATGCAGCCGTATCGGTCGATGCAGCCGTATCGGTCGACGCAGCCGTGTCGGTCGGCAGACTTTTGGGGAACTCGACACACTAGCTCCTTGGTATAGGCACTAGCTCTTGCCGGGTCCTCCCTCTAGCTCTCCCTTTTGCTCTTTAGGTTGGAAGTTGCTATTTATAGGCAGCGAGTTGATGGGAGTTGTAGATTTTATTGGTACATGTGTCCTTCATATGTGGCTTTGATCTTGAGGCATCATGCGGACGTATCGGGCGGTGGTCGTATCGGTCGACAGGGCCGTATCGGTCAGCACGGCTGTATCGGCCAGGCCCTATCGGTCAGCTGCTAGAATTCTTGTCTTTTCAGGTTCGGTACTTGAGAGTCCCAAAATTGGCTAGTTTCGGTGCCTACAAGTCTAAAAGAGGCTAATTAGCTACATTATTGGCTATTTTCACTACATTATCTAATGGAGAGATAGGCAACATAAAACATGAATAAAAGAGTGCATATTTAGACTAAAGTGGCACAAAACTATAGATAAAATGCATAGAAAATATGCGCTAATTTGGGTGTTATCGACTACCCCAAGCTTAAAACTTGCTTGTCCTCAAGCAAGACTGTGCTCAAAGAATGAAAAGATAACATCCAAATTAAGCCTGGCGATAAATGCTAAGGTTAAGAAAACTAGTTTAAAACATCAATTCTCTGGATCCATGTCGTTTCAGAACAAACCCCCACCTGTCAGGCACAATCTTGCCAAAGCAAGATTAAGCAAATTCACTATAGCCTGCCGATACTCATGAGGGTTTGAACCATAAAAACATGAAAAAGTTGTGACACAGGTGATCACGCGGGTGATGAGAAATGAGCCATCACAATTGAATCCATGCATACCAATCAGGAATACCACGCCTCTCACTTATTCACATCCTAAGAAAGAAGGAAAAAAGACTCTAGTGACTTCTGAGGAGCCTGATCTGCGTCAGGTTGGTCCATGTAGCAAGAAACAGTCCCTGCAGTCTGAACCAGTTGGTCCAAAGCAGTGAGATGAACTCCTCGTACTGCGCCCGAACCATCCCTGCTACTGGGATGATCTCATAGGTCTCCGAGGGGTTCCTAGTGACTTGCTAATGAGCATTTAGAGTGGTACTACCTGGCACGACATATCCGCGTTCATGAGCGCAGTCATACACCGGCTGGGCACCATCCTCAACTCTCCTAAAAGAGAAAACAAGCGCTCATTTATTGTTCACACTCAGGCTTTTATCATGTGCATTCTATTTTTAGGCTTGGGTGAGAACTATATAGATATTTTTGGGATTTTGTGGGCGGCCAAGCCTCTTTTGCACATTTTATATTTTTCATCTTTTTGACTCAATCTAATGTGAGAAAGCATGTAATCCGCAAGGAGAAACATTTCATCTTGATCATAGCTCAAAGCCCATCGTAATTCGCTTGATACCTGTGTGAGAAGTAGCAATTATGATTCAAGGATCCTTAGAATAGAGTCAAGCTTGTGAAACCGCAGCTAGGACTCTTTGTCATGTTTTAGCTCACTCCAACGGTCCTTTACCATGGATTCGCCATTCACGACATAGACCAAGGGAATTTAGCTTTAAGCTATGAAAAAGGGACATAACCTTAGATTTATTACCAAATTCAAGGAAAGAGTCAAAGAGCGAGTCAAGCAAATTTTTAAGATGAAAATTGTGCATCTAGGCATACAGTCAAGCATTTATCTATTGGATTCACACAATATAGCCATAATTGCAAAGCTAAAAAGCTGAAAATTTTGAAAATTTAAGACTAAATGTAGGAAATAGACATGCATGTAAGAAGGGTGAATAGAAAAGAAGGGTGAAGCCTACCACCCCAAGCTTAAAATTTTGCTCGTCCTCGAGTAAGACTCAAACTTGAAATAGTGAGGCCGGAAAGCATGAGTTTAACGACATTTATTGAAGTTCTAAAGATGATGCATGGGTGCAAGGATATCAAAACAGTTAGAGGAAAGAAATTAACCAACAAGAACATGAAAAGCAAAATTTATTGTAATAAAAGGGCAGGAGGGTGGGTAAGATAAAAGGGGGTGGTTGCCCCATGATACCGACACTAGGATCCCAAATCCTAAGTTTTGGGACCAGTGTCATCTATGTCTTGCCGATGGGTTCCGCCACATAGTAGGAGTAGAATAGGTGGATGTGTTGGCCCTGCTGAGTCCGAAGAAGCGAAGTGAAATCTGGCGACTCGGTGAAGTCATCTTTGTGCTGGATGTGGCTTGAACTGCACTGGGATGAATTCTTTGGCATATCATCCTCAGGGTACCTTTCATTATATGATTCTGAAAATGAAGGTCATGGGATGTCAACACAGGATGAGATAGATGAGAGAGGTTGGACGTCATCTTGAGGAATCATATCTTCTCTCTCCATCTCTACACTTGAGGTTGGATGCTCAGATAAATACTCATGTACTGTCTGAGTCATCCAATCATCTTCTGAGCAAAAAATACCCCCTGAAGAATCTGTTTGTAGTTCTACCACCCCAAGCTTATCACCTGGCATGGAGTCAGGGGTGTCTTCATGCTCAAAAGCCATGTTGTAGTGAACCGTCCATCCAGCCCCCTTGACATTCACCAAGCCTTGTAAAGGGATGGTGGCAGACGATGGTTCGTGCTGCTCCAACTCGTCTTTGATACTAAACTCACTGCTCCATGTCGAACATCTGTCATCGTCGTCATCGAATAAATTGTTCCAAACCATTGTTGGCGTACTGCTCACAGCGAAATGACAAGTCTCAATATAAGAAATTTCACTCTGGTATGGTTCAATATCTGACTCTAGTTCCTCAAACCAACCTTCTGGTTGTGAGGTTAATTGGCTTTTCGAGTCTTCATCATCGTCATCATAGACCCATTCATGTCTATGACTCATTTCTTCCATTGGTTCATCAGCTGGGTCATCTGAATAGAATGAAGGGCTTCCCCAAGTGGGCCTGTCTTCAAAGAAAAATCCTCGTGAATCCAATTGATGGTCTGAATAGGATGGTGATGCATACTCCACTTCATTCCCAATGGAATGGTCCTGATGACTAATGTCTTCATTATCTTGTGATGGCATTTGTAATTGGATCGTAACTAAATCAATGAGCTCTTGGAGCCTCCTGCCTTGTTCAACATCTTTATCATGAAGTTGTTGTACTTGAGCAGCAATGCTTTCGAGACCCGTCGATTCTGCCATGCACATCGGTTGCTGACCTACTGTACCAAACTGATGCGCTTGAATGAATCCTCGCTCAACTGTTTGAACTAGACTTCTACTCCATTCTGCAGCCTCGGTGGCTACTTTGATATGACCATCCTGCTCTTCTAGAAGTTGTTGCATTGGATCGACATATTCTTGGAAATGAGGAACTAGGGAGGTGAGTGCCTTGACACTTTCTCCAGCTAACTCCACTGCCTTGATCAGTTCTTGATCCCATGATAGCACATGAGTCGATGGTTGACTGGCAGTCTCCTTTGTTGGAATTTCAACATATGACGACGGTGGAGGTGCGCATAACTTGACTAGTTGCATAGAACGACCTTCAATTATTTGCCAGCAGTCGAAACTGCGGAAAAACTCAGGAGGACAGGTGGACAAGATGACTTGTCTTGCGGAAGCAAGGTCCATGGCTGAAAAAGGTATGACAAAAAGAAAAGTGATTTAATATATATGAACAAGTATGTGTAAAGCAAGAGGAAAACTATGCATGTATATACAGACTTATAGTGACATAAAAAAAATCTACTAGTTGATCGGCCTTTTTCTCACGTCCAGAAATGAACGCGGGACAAAGGAAGGAATCAAGCTTTAAATTTATAACCCGAAACCTTCTAGGCCCCCGCAACTTTATTACGGGTCGAAGTAGATATACGGGGTCGAACACAGGTACGTGGTGATGTTTAGGACGCCACAGATCTCGTTCTTTAGTCAGATAAGCCAAGACGATAGTCGATAAAAGTAAATGCTAGAACTAGTCTAGCAGGTTCTCACGATATAAAACAAAACAAAGAAAACAAAACAAAACAAAACAGAGCTCGTGAGTCTACTAATCAAAGAAAGAGAGTTCCTGGCTATGTAACCACAAACGGGGCAGTCTATGCACTCGTTCTCGTGCATAGACAACCCTCAAACACCCAAGCAAGCATCTAGTATGTACAGTGGCATCTGTCCTGTGGTTTCGTCCCACTTGCTCTCACGATGCGTGACTAGAACCATCAACAATATGTCAATGACCCTCTCTCGAGGAATGACATATCAACACCTCGGAATACACTAAGTTCCCTCTCGGGTCTTAGGATATTTTGGGGTGTTAGGAACATAATACCTTGGATCCTCCTCCTCTCAGGTTCAGATCCAAACTATCGTCTCTTAGCTATTCCTACAATGGATCTCTCGATACAGGCAGAAACAACAGTTCAAGCGAGTAAGAGATCAACCAAACTAGCAATCATAACATGGAAAGAGAAAATAGAACATGCAACATACTAGATCTGACATGAATCTACTTGCTTAAGGCAAAAGTATATAAACATGCCCAGATCGGGCTACGTAGCCAAGAAGGAGCTAACTAGCCATAGACAAGCATAGTTGGCACCGAACAAAGATGGATAAACATCATTTGTACAAGAAACAAAGGAATGCAGTAGAATGAAAGAGAAAAGGGAAGAGATATAGCCCGTAGAGGAGAGGTGGCTCTCGCTCCTTGGCCACTGTGCAGGTCGGATCTCGGCCCTTGGGTCTTCTCTTCATCCCTCTGGACTCCTCAGCTCACTCTCTCTCTGGACCGTATTGGGCGGCGGCCGTATCAGTCGACGCAGCTGTATTGGTCGGCGCATCCGTATCGGTCGACGCAGCCATATCGGTCGACGCAGCCGTGTCAGTCGGTAGACTTTTGGGGAACTCGACACTCTAGCTCCTTGGTCTAGGCACTAGCTCTTGCTGGGTCCTCCCTCCGACTCTCCCTTTTTCTCTGTAGGTTGGCAGCTGCTATTTATAGGTAGTGAGTTGATGGGAGTTGTAGCTTTTATTTGTCCACATTTCCTTCATCTGTGGCTTTGATCTTGAGGCATCAGGCGGCCGCATCGGGCAGCGGCCGTATCGGGTGGTGGCCGTATCGGTCGACGGGGCCGTATCGGTGGGCGCGGCCGCATCGGTCGGCGTGGCTAGATCGGTCGGTGCACCCGGATTGGTAGGCGGGACCGTATCGGTCGGCGAGGCCGTATCGGTCGGCAAGGCCGTATCGGTCGGCGCGGTCGTATCGGCCAGGCCCTATCGGTCAGCTGCTGGAATTCTTATCTTTTCAGGTTCGGTACTTGAGAGTCCCAAAATTGGCTAGTTTCGGTGCTTGCAAGTCTAAAATAGGCTAATTAGCTACATTATTGGTTATTTCCACTACATTATCTAATGGAGAGATAGAAAACATAAAACATGAACAAAAGAGTACATATTAAGACTAAAGTGGCACAAAACTATAGATAAAATGCGTAGAAAATATGCGCTAATTTGGGTGTTATCAACTACCCCAAACTTAAAACTTGCTTGTCCTCAAGCAAGATTGTGCTCGAAGAACAAAAAGATAACATCCAAATTAAACTTGGCGATAAATGCTAAGGTTAAGAAAAATAGTATAAAACATCAATTCTCCTGATCCTTGTCGTTTCAGAACAAACCCCCACCTATCAGGCACAATCCTGCCAAAGCAAGATCAAAGAGTTTTGAGGCAAGATTAAGCAAATTCACTATAGCCTGCCGATACTCATGAGGGTTTGAACCATAAAAACATGAATGAGTTGTCACACAGGTGATCACCCGGGTGATGAGAAATGAGCCATCACAATTGAATCCATGCATACCAATCAGGAATACCACGCCTCTCACTTATTGACATCCTAAGAAAGAAGGCAAAAAGACTCTAGTGACTTCTGAGGATCCCGATCTGCGTCAGGTTGGTCCATGTAGCAAGCAACAGTCCCTGCAGTCTGAACCAGTTGGTCCAAAGCAGTGAGATGAACTCCTCGTACTGCGCCCGAACCAACCCTACTACTGGGATGATCTCATAGGTCTCCTAGGGGTTTCTAGTGACTCTCTAATGAGCATTTAGAGTGGTACTACCAGGCACGACATATCCGCGTTCATGAGCGCAGTCATACACCATCTGGGCACCATCCTCAACTCTCCTAAAAGAGAAAACAAGCGCTCATTTATTGTTCACACTCAGGCTTTTATCATGTGCATTCTATTTTTAGGCTTGGGTGAGAACTATATAGATATTTTTGGGATTTTGTGGGCGGCCAAGCCTCCTTTGCAAACTTTTATATTTTTCATCTTTTTTACTCAATCTAATGTGGGAAAGCATGTAGTCCGTCAAGGAGAAAAATTTCATCTTGATCATAGCTCAAAGTCCATCATAATTCGCTTGATACTTGTGTGAGAAGTAGTAATTATGATTCAAGTAACCTTAGAATAGAGGCAAGCTTGTGAAACCGCAGCTAGGATTCTTTGATCATGTTTTAGTTCATTCCAACGGTCCTTTACCATGGATTCGCCATTCACGACATAGACCAAGGGAATTTAGCTTTAAGCTATGAAAAAGGGACATAACCTTAGATTTATCACCAAACTCAAAGAAAGAGTCAAAGAGCGAGTCAAGCAAGAGGTCAAGCAAATTTTTAAGATGAAAATTGTGCATCTAGGCATACAGTCAAGCATTTATCTATTGGATTCACACAATATAGCCATAACTACAAAGCTAAAAAGCTGACAGTTTTGAAAGTTTAAGACTAAATGCAGGAAATAGACATGCATGCAAGAAGGGTGAAGAGAAAAGAAGGGTGAAGCCTACCACCCCAAGCTTAAAATTTTGCTCGTCCTCGAGCAAGACTCAAACTTGAAATAGTGAACCAGGAATGCATGAGTTTAGCGACATTTATTGAAGTTCTAAAGATGATGCATGGGTGCAAGGATATCAAAACAGTTAGAGGAAAGAAATTAACCAACAAGAACATGAAAAGCAAAATTTATTGTAATAAAAGGGCAAGAGGGTGGGTAAGAGAAAAGGGGGTGGTTGCCCCACGATATCGACACTGGGATCCCAAATCCTAAGTTTTGGGACCAGTGTCACCTGTGTCTTACCGATGGGTTCCGCCACATAGTAGGAGTAGAATAGGTGGATGTGTTGGCCCTGCTGAGTCCGAAGAAGCGAAGTGAAATCTGGCGACTCGGTGAAGTCATCTTCGTGCTGGAAGTGGCTTGAACTGCACTGGGATGAATTCTTTGGCTTATCATCCTCAGGGTACCTTTCATTATATGATTCTGAAAATGAAGGTCCTGGGATGTCAACACAGGATGAGATAGATGAGAGAGGTTGGACGTCATCTTGAGGAATCATATCTTCTCTCTCCATCTCTACACTTGAGGTTGGATGCTCAGATAAATACTCATGTACTGTCTGAGTCATCCAATCATCTTCTGAGCAAAAAGTACCCCCTGAAGAATCTGTTTGTAGTTCTACCACCCCAAGCTTATCACCTGGCATGGAGTCAGGGGTGTTTTCATGCTCAACAGCCATGTTGTAGTGAACCATCCATCATGCACCCTTGACATCCACCAAGCCTTGTAAAGGGATGGTGGCAGATGATGGTTCGTTCTGCTCCAACTCGTCTTTGTTACTATACTCACTGCTCCATGTCGAACATCTGTCATCATCGTCATCGAATAAATTGTTCCAAACCATTGTTGGCATACTGCTCAAAGCAAAATGACAAGCCTCAATATAAGAAATGTCACTCTGGTATGGTTCAATATCTGACTCTAGTTCCTCAAACCAACCTTCTCGTTGTGAGGTCGATTGGCTTTTCGAGTCTTCATCATCGTCATCATAGACCCATTCATGTCTATGACTCATTTCTTCCATTGGTTCATTAGCTGGGTCATCTGAATAGAATGAAGGGCTTCCCCAAGCAGGTTTGTCTTCATAGAAAAATCCTGGTGAATCTAGTTGATAGTCTGAATAGGATGGTGATGCATACTCCACTTCATACCCAATGGAATGGTCCTCCTCTCGGGTTCAGATCCAAACTATCGTCTCTTAGCTATTCCTACAATGGATCTCTCGATACAGGCAGAAACAACAGTTCAAGCGAGTAAGATATCAACCAAACTAGCAATCATAACTTGGAAAGAGAAAATAGAACATGTAACATACTAGATCTCACATGAATCTACTTGCTTAAGGAAAAAGTATATAAACATGCCCAGATCAGGCTACGTAGCCAAGAAGGAACTAACTAGCCATAGACAAGCATAGATGGCACCGAACAAAGATGGATAAACATCGTTTGTACAAGAAACAAAGGAATGCAGTAGAATGAAAGAGAAAAGGGAAGAGATATAGCCCGTAGAGGAGAGGTGGCTCTCGCTCCTCAGCCTCTGTGCAGGTCGGATCTCGGCCCTTGGGTCTTCTCTTTGTACCTCTGGACTCCTTGGCTCACTCTCTCTCTAGACCGTATCGGGCGGCGGCCGTATCGGTCGACGCAGCCATATCGGTCGACACAGCCGTATCGGTCGATGAAGCTGTGTCAGTCAGCAGACTTTTGGGGAACTCGACATAGTAGCTCCTTGGTCTAGGCACTAGCTCTTGTCAGGTCCTCCCTCCGGCTCTCCCTTTTGCTCTGTAGGTTGGCAGCTGCTATTTATAGACAGCGAGTTGATGGGAGTTGTAGCTTTTATTGGTCCACGTGTCCTTCATCCGTGGCTTTGATCTTGAGGCATCAGGCGGTCGTATCGGGTTGCGGCTGTATCGGGCGGTGGCCGTATCGGTCGACGGGGCTGTATCGGTCGGTGCGGCCGGATCGGTCGGCGCGGCCGGATCGGTCGGCGCAGCCGTATCTGTTGGCGCGGCCGGATCGGTAGGCGCGGCCGGATCGGTCGGCGCGGTCGTATCAGTTGGAGCGGCCGTATCGGTCGGCGGGGCCGTATCGGTCGGCGCGGCCGTATCGGTCGGTGCGGCCGTATCGGCCAGGCCCTATCGGTCAGCTGCTGGAATTCTTGTCTTTCCAGGTTCAGTACTTGAGAGTCCCAAAATTGGCTAGTTTTGGTGCCTGCAAGTCTAAAATAGGCTAATTAGCTATATTATTGGCTATTTTCACTACATTATCTAATGGAGAGATAGAAAACATAAAACATGAACAAAAGAGTGCATATTAAGACTAAAGTGGTACAAAACTATAGTTAAAATGCATAGAAAATATGGCTAATTTGGGTATTATCACATGCCTACCCCTTCCCACCTCCCAATCTAAGAAGCAATCATCTCCTTCTCTTTCCCCCAGATAAGATCATCGTTCGTTCTATGCTTGTCCACAAAGTTTCTATCCCAAGGTAAAAGAGGGTGCCTACCTTGGTGAAGAAGGCTCCTAGGGTTCCAAATTTCTCTATTTAGGATTTCTTAAGCCCCTCCTTGGTGATTTTGACCAAAATTAGTAAGTATCCTCCTTTTCCTTCCATGTTTTCATGCTATTAGTATTCCTCCCACCTTCTTCAAGGTCGGAACTATGACCTTCCATGGTAAAACTCCACCTAGAACCCTAAAACATCTCATCTCCATGCTCTATTGCTAGGGTTTACACCTCTAAAGCGGGGAAGGTGTTCTTTGCTCAAGAAAGGAGCTTGGCTTGGAGCAACAATACCTTCTAATCTCGAGATCCTTGCTTTTTGGACCTTCATACCTTCCTAGAGGCCAATTTTGTTAACCCCCTTCTCATATATTGCTTAATACATGCTTAAAACTCATGCTTCCATGTTTAAAATCGATGATCTCCATCTCTTTTTACCATGTTCTTCTAGGGTTTTGGTTTCTTGCTATTTTACCTTCTCTGGAAGCTCTAGTTTGGTTACATATGCAACTTCAAACCTAATCTTAGGTCAAATGGTGTTTTCTCCCTCTCCCTCTCTCTTCGATTATCTCGATCAGTTTGATAATGTGGCAATTTCCTATTGGTCAGTATTGAAAAATGCATATCTTCTAATCCGCTTATTCAAATTTGATAAATAAATATGTTTTGGAATTTAAAATTAATCTCTATCTAATAAAAATATTTTCAAGATCTGATTTCGTGGTTTGAAGAAGAGTGATTTTCATAAAATGAATTTAATGCATAAAATCCAGAAAAATTACATCTTATTCATCATAACTCCAAAATTAACATAAAAATATTTCTTCTTCACTAGGAGAATCTACTAAGTTCATTGGTGATATTTTCAAAATCTAAATCTGAGTTTTGCTAAAAAGTTCTGAAATTAGGGTTTCTATACATTAATGTGCACTATGTACTCTAATACATGTTAATACATTGAAAATATGTAAAGTGGAACTTGGACTCAATTAAAGTGGTGAAAGTTAGTAATTGATATTAGTATGAGAGGTATGTGCAATACCTCTTTATATATGTGCATTCCTTACACCCTATGTTGGGATAATTGCAGCCAAACCCTACATTTCCCTAATGAGGCTTAAATGAACCCTAAATTTTCTATTCTTGAATCCTAATGTTGTTCATGCCTCAAATCAGATACTAATTTCTTCTTGTTTGGGTCTTATACCCAACTGTCATGCTTATTGAATATTATGACTAATCTTGCCATGACTACTTTTGTAGCATGTAGATTTATGTTCTATTTAATTTAAAGTAGTGGTACTTATGTACAACCACCCATAGAGGGCATGTATTTAATCACCCTGGGGAATGTTGTATTCTCCCCTATATAATTGTGTAGGTGACTGGGAATGTCTTATTCTCCCCTCACCTATAGGTTAGAGGTCCGATAGGTGCGTCAACCCTACTTAGTTAGGTAGACATAATTATTTTACATGCAAATCCTTTTTAATATAATTGTTAAAGGCAAGTTTCTTTTGAATATAGCCTCATACTCTTGTTATGTTCATCTTATGATGAAATCTTAGTCTTTACTTTCATGTTATTTCCTTATCTTTTGTTCTTGTTCATAATTTGACACGTACCTTGTATTTCTCTCTCTTGTTGGGTGATTTCCCAACCACTCAGTTTTAAATCAAGGTGTTTAACATTACCAAGGAGAACATAGCTTCCAACATGGACCTAGCTCTTGGAGATGTTGCTTGGAGACAGATTTGAAGTAGTTTGGACTTCCCTCTATTTAGATCTTTATGTTGTATCATACATGTAAACCCTTATGGGAGATTATCATATACTTTTGTAATCTTTTGTGAAAATTGAATATAGTCCTTTGTTTAATTCTGCGGCTACACTTTGGTCTTTTGCATACCATTATAATAAATTTGGAAAATTTATACCTATTCCAACATACCTTTGAGTGTGTTTAGAATGGATGTTAATTCTTCAATTTTTTTAGTAAGGGGGTGATCCTGCCTCCTTATAGGTTTTGTCCGCATATGGTAGCTATGGACAATGATAGGATGAAACGGTTTGAGAAATGTTTCAGTATCGAGTTGATGACTCCAATATCATCTTTAGAGAACTGAGAGAAGAGTGCCACATTTGTTGATTGGTCAGAGTAGTGGAACGGTCAGTGGTGGAGAAGCATGAGATGAAGGCCAAGAAGAGGCAAGCATAGTATCAAGGACATTTGTCTGGAGGATTTAAGAAGCCTAGGTTTTTATTACGACCATCACAGTAGAGATCTGTGAGTCAGTCGCAATGGTCACAGACCAAAGACAGAGGTTGTAGCTTTCCACCAGCAGTAGACCATATTGTTGCATCAGTGTCAGTGACATGGCCGTCCAGGCCATGGTATGATACCAAGACTTGTGACAAGTGTGGACAGACTGGGCTTACAGGGTTGTATTGCCATGTGAGAGATTAGGAGGTGACCCAACCACTGAGACAAAGCCAACAAGGGTCACAACAACTACAGTAGTTCAACAGTGGCAGAGGATGCAGTCAGGCATCACAAGTTGGTTCTTCAGGGCATCTCTCCAGAGGAAGGGGGTGACAACAAACAACAACTCGATTCTATGTGATGAGTCAACTCGAAGGAGTGGTCAACCCATGAGTTGTGACATGTCATATGGAGTTACTTAATTTTAATTTGTCTTCTTCTGGCTTTGTATCTATTTTTGTTGACTCAGGTGTGGTGTATTGTTTTATCACTTGAGAAGTGATTGCTAGTTTTTCTTTTCCTATTAGTCGTAGACATGATAGTCTATATTTAGAAACCCCTTTCTTTGGTTTCATTGAGTTTTGGGAGGTGTGTCCTTCATGTGTCCTTTCTTTCTAAGGACACAACATTCAAGTGAATCTTATACTACTTGGCATGCATGGATTGGAAGTGATCCTTGGAATGGATACTTTGGAGAAGTATGGGGTGGTTTTGGACTGTTGTTCCAATGTGGCAACGATTTTCGATGGTGATGTGTCGTGGATCTTCCAAGGAGATAGGAAGATTTTTCCAACCTATTTGGTTTCAGTGATGGTGGCAGAGAAGTTGATGAGGCAGGGTTGTGACACGTTCTTGGCACATGTGTTGGATACCAAGACAAGGATTATGAGTATCCAAGAAGTGCTAGTTGTCGGTGAATTTGAAGATGTGTTTCCTGATGAGTTTCTCAGTGTTCCTCCAGTCAGAGAGATTGATTTTGAGATCAATCTAGTACCCAACACACACTTGATAAAGGCTTTATCAGATCGAGCACTTCACCTTGGGGTGCTCCCATTTTGTTTGCAAAGAAGAAGAATGGATCCATGAGGTCATGCATCGATTACAGACAATTGAACAAGGTGATGATCAAGAACAAGCATCCTTTGTCACTGATATATGATTTGTTTGATTAGTTGAGGGGTGTTGTAGTGTTCTCAAATATAGATTTGAGGTCATGATATCATCAGTTGCATATCAAGGCAAATTCCATACCAAAGTCATCTTTTAGGATATAGTATGGTCATAACGAGTTTGTGGTTATGCCATTTGGACTAACCAATGCACCAACAACGTTCATGGACTTAATGAACAAGGTGTTTTGACCTTATCTTGATGATTATATAGTGGTGTTCATTGATGGCATCCTAATGTACTCTTGTGGTAGCCAACAGCATGAGCAACATCTATGACAGGCGTTGACCCTGTCAAGACATCATTGACTATATGCTAAGTTCAGCAAATGTGAGTTTTGGTTGAAGGAGCTGTCTTTCCTTTGACACATGATATTTACTTAGGGTGTTTGTATAGAATCCAAGAAGGTTGAGTCGGTGATAGAGTGGGAACAATCAAAGATCCCCACAGAAGTCTATAGTTTTCTAGGTTTGGCAGGCTACTAGTGGAGGTTTATCAAGAACTTCAGCGCAGTGGGGTTGCCCCTAACAAAGTTGACAAAGAAAGATTTGCCTTTTGTATAGGATGACAAGTATCAATGTTATTTCCAGTTGTTGAAGGAGAAGTTGAACAGTGCACTAGTGCTTGTGTTTCCAGAGTAAGGCAAAGGATACATAGTTATCTATAATGCATCAAGGAATGGTTTGGGTTGTGACTTGATGCAAGATAAGAACATGATTTATTTACTTCGTGCCAACTTAAGAAACATGAGGAGAGCTACCCAACACATGATCTAGAGCTTGTCACAGTGGTCCATGCCTTGAAGATATGGAGACACTCCCTTTATGGTGAGAAGTGCCAGTTCTTCACCGACCAGAAGAACCTTAAGTACATCTTTTTACAGCAGGTGTTGCCAGAGACAGTGGATGGAGCTGACTAAGGATTATGATTGCACTATAGACTATCATCCAGGAAAGGCAAATTTGGTTGTAGATGCTTTAAGAAGGGAGTCTTATTTGTCATCATCAGTGGATAAGGCACAATTATGCTATTTGGTGTGCCATAAGAGAGACATGTTGGTCTCCTTGTGTCAGATGAATGCAAAGTTGTAGGTGTCCTTGTTAGAAAGGTTGTTGGCATAGTTACAGGTGAAGCCTATGTTGCAACAGCATATCAGAGACGCACATCGTGATGATACTGTGATATAGCAGATTCGATTAGAGTTCGGCAGCGAGAAGTGTGATGGCTTGCAAGAGTCAAATGATGGGACATTGTTATTACCATGATAGAGTAATGGCTCTAGATATGTCTGATCTGAGGAAGATGGTCTTAGAGGAGGCTCACTCTTCGATGTATGATATGTGTCCAGGTAGCACCAAGATGTGCTACAATTTGAAAGACCTATATTACTGGCCTAGCTAGAAGCATGATGTGGCTGAGTTTGTGGCTAAGTGTACAATGTGTCAGTAGGTTAAGGCATAGCATCAGAAACCTATAGAGACTTTGCAACCATTACCTATACCATAGTGGAAATGGAATCATGTCATGATGGACTTTGTGGTTGGTCTACTTAGGGAAGCCAAAGGTCATGACTCTGTATGGGTAATCGTTGACAAATTGACGATGTCAATGCACTTTCTTCCTATGAAGACAATGTACACCGGTGCGGAGCTTGCATAGATATATGTTTATGAGATAGTGTGTTTTCACGGTATCCTGGCTACCATCACATCTGATAGAGGCTCTCAGTTCACCAGTCATTTTTGGGAATGTATACACACAACAATGGGTACACAGTTGAAGTTTAGTATGATGTTTTACCTATAGATAGATGGACAGTCAAAGAGGACAATCCAGATCTTGGAAGATCTCTTCAGAGCATGTGTTCTACAACTTTTTGGGTAGTTGGGATGTGCACCTTAGTTTGATAGAGTTTGCATACAATAAAATCTATTATAGGAGAATTGATATGGTAAAGTACGAGGCTTGGTATGGGAGACGCTATAGATACCTATTGTGTTGGTATGAGACCAATGAATATCAACATTTGGGTCCTAAGATTGTGCAGTAGACGATAGAGAAGATAAAGATGATTCAACAAGAACTGAAGGCAACCCAGGACTGGAAAAAGTCACATGCTGATAACTGGAGTAGGCCCTTGGAGTTCCAAGTGGGAGATAGAGTGTACCTCAAGGTCTCTCCTTAGAAAGGTGTTTTGAGGTTTGGGAAGAAGGGTAAGTTGGCTCCTAGATATATGAAACCTTACTGAGTGGTGTCATGTGTTGGGAAGGTGGCGTATAAGTTGGAGTTGCTACTTTAGTTGCACAGGTTACATCCATTGTTTCATGTTTCAATGTTGAGGAAGTGTCACCCTGACATTGAGTTTGTTTTGCTTCCTGTAGAGGTTGAGTTGGATGAGGACGTGTCTCATATGGAAGGTAATGTGATGATCCTGGATAGAAAGATCAAGAAGTTAAAGAAGAAGGATATCATTTTGGTTAAGGTTTTGTGGTATCATTACGACATAGAGGAACCCACGTGAGAGCTTGAGGAGGAGATGCATAGGAAGTACCCATCTCTTTTCATGTAGGATTTTGGGGGCAAAATCCTTGTTAGAGGTTTATGGTTGTAAGACCCTTGACCTAGCTTTATGCTCGATTGTGCTTGATTTTATTAATAAGATGCTTAAGCCTTAATCTAATATCTTGAGATGCCTTAATAACATGTTGCATAAATATGCTTTAAGTTTGGTCAAATTTGATTGATGTTTGAGCTATCTTTGCTATATATGTGTTTTGTGGACCAACTTGCAACTTACCCATGTTGAGGGGTTATATACCAATTTATCACATGTATATTGTACTTTGATACCTTGGCATCATGAGAGAGAGAATGGTTCTTAGGGGTGCCTTGTTGAGCCTTTGGTTTGATGAGGAGAGAAATGGTGATGTGTTAAGAGTAGTTTCTAGGGTTTTATTTGATGCCTGATTTTGATGTTGACCATTTGATTTTTGGGTCTTTCAGTGACCATATTGGTTGTCCCTTGCTATTTTCTCTATAGTCACATGATGTTTTGATGGTTCTTTGAGATCCCTACGATCACAGAGGTGTAGATCTCTCTCTTCAGTTGCTTGACCTAGGGTTTTGGATGCCTTAGGTCGCTTGGTTTCTCTACGACCATGATCCCTTGTGGGCATGTGTCTCCTTCGAATGATCGTCATGTAGGACCAAGTGAGTTCATTGGCCTTTCTTATTTTTCATGACTATAGTGGTTTTCATGGCTTTAGTGGATGCATGTTTGTTCTTTTGTGGACAAGTGTCGTAAGGAACCCTAATATCTTAACACCTAACCCCTTTCATCTTCCTCATACCCTTAAGTATATTACCTTTATCCTACACATGAAGGTATCTCTTTTAGCCTTCCTCCTTCTCCCTTCTAGCTTGAGCTCAGCATTGTGTGTTTGGCGTTGAGTAGGAGCTCATCCTTGGTGCTTTGTGACCAAGATCCTTTGCATGTGGTGATCCTAGCTTAGAGCTACTCTTCCTTGGTGAGCTTTGGTGGTTCCTTGACCATTGGTAAGTGATCCACATGTTGGTCCATTTTCTTACAAAACCCTATCTCTTTCTCCTTGTCTTGGCCAAATACATGGTTTTGCATGGTGGTTGTAAGGCCCCTAAACTTGCTTTATGAGTTGAATAAGCTTAATTACCATATTTGAATACATAGAACCCTAATATAACCTTTTGATATACTTTGAAATCATAATACAAGCCTAATTTTCAAATTTGGTCCAATTTGGACACTATTTGAGCAAGTTATGCAATTTTATGCACATTTTTGACTTTTCTAATATTTACCCAATTAAGAGGTTATATTTGCAATATATTACTTGCATTATGTTCCTTGGATATTCTCTCATCATTCTTGATATTGTTGAGCCATGGGGCTCCTATTTAAACCTTGGTTTGAAGGTGTTTTCTCCAAGGGTATTTTAGGGTTTTCCCTTTCACGGATGAGCTACCTTTAGTAGCTATCAACTAATGAATTATGTGATTGTCTAGAAAATTCGACAAAGGAAAGCCAATCAGGTCTATACACATGGTGGGGATTTGCTTATGTGTGTTCTTGTATATTCTTAATAAATTAAGGCCATGCACACTTGGATAGATACTAGAACTTCAACCTTTTCATTTTTTACTTTATCTTAAAGTTCATATACTTATCCCCAAGCACCAAAACGAGCCATTTTCTCTCCACCACTTCCCTACTTCTTTCAATCTCATTCTCCCACTATGCTTCTGCGAATTTTGTTGTCCAAGGAAGAAGAAAGTGGGGATCTTCTTGGAAAAAGGATATAGGGTTGCAATTGACTTCATTTTAGGGTAGAAAAAGCTTCCTTCCAGTGATCTTAACCAAAAAGAGTAATAAATCCCTTATTTCCTCCGTTTATTTGTTTTTTATCCTTCCTCCAAGCTTTCTCCAGGTCGGAACCTTGCTGTTCCATGGTGGAAATTTCTCTAAAGCTCTAAAACCCTACCTTTCTTACTCCTTATGCTTAGGGTTTGCTCATTTCATAAAGAAAGGTGCGAGATGGACGAATTCATTGCTTATGCTAGGATTTTATACCCTACCTGCTCGAGTTTTCTTCTGTGTGGGGTTTTATCTTCTCATTATAGGCAAGTTTTATAACTTGCTCCACGTTTATTGCTTATCATAAGCTTTCTAGGTCATGTTCTTGCCTGAAAATGATGATTTATGCACTAAAAATCTATGCTTGACTTGGATTTCGATTTTTATAATGATCCTTGTTCTGATTTCAGTTCTATATGAACCTTTTATCATGTGTACATTATTCCTAAGGTATATTATGACTTGGATTGGTTTGTTTTGACAACCTATGGTGCTAAGCACCTATCAACCAATGGTCAATTTTGGGGTTTTAAGCTGATTGCTTATATAAACCCATGACCCGATGATGGTACCATTGCAACAACCCTATGGTGTTGTCTTCATAACAACTGATGGTCATGATCAAAGGTGTCATATGATGGTGACAACCTATGTTCACCCCCTTAGGTCTGGTTTTGGATCAATTAGAAGTATAATGATCAACCATTAAGTACCCTACTGATGTTATCAATCAATGATGACATCAGCTTAATATTTGATGTTGATTAATGAATATAGTGTTGATCTAACAACCTATGCTGATTTAATGATCACTAATGATGGTGGATCAGGTCTCTATAATCTATGTTAAGTTAATCATTGTAGTTGTAGCATAAATTAATCCTTATACCAATGGTTCCTTGGGTCACTTGATGGAATGGTCAGACCTATACTGTAATTGATGGTTTTAACATATGAACTTGACCCAATGGTCAAGATCTAATGTTTATTCTTCCAATAAAGTGGAATGATTGCTAACGTAAAATGTTGGTCCTAATAATATGATTTAGATGGTTTCCTTTTGATCAACTTAAGGAGCTTAATTGTTAACAATGGATGGCTTGTTTTAAATGAATAGTCGATTGTGGGTTTTACCCTACTCTCAATGGAACTTTTTGTGTTGTAAATCAAGGGATGTCTAGGGTTTCATGGTGACTCTTTATAGAGAAAAAATCAAGGACTTCATAGGTGGTTTATCCAAGGTGCTTACTTATATAAACAACCCATGGTCTTCCCTTTTAAACATCCAATGGTTTTGGGTGACATTGTGGTATGGTGATACATGTTGAATGATGATGGATCAAATGTAGGGTCATCCTTAACAAGGTAGCCTTAGCTATTCACTCATATGAATAGAAGGGATGATAACCATATTGTGCTGATATGTAACCCTAATGAGGTATAGCTTGTTATACCTAGCATTAATATAACTAAATGATGGTAATTGGGTATGAATAGTCCTTGAATGAATAATACAATCATGGAGTACTCTGTTAGTGTTGTTGAAACACTAGTATGCTATAACCCAATAGTTACACCTTAATTTATGTGTAGGTTCGTACTTGAGAATAGTATGGAATGTGGTGGTGGTGCTTCAACTTATGCATCCATGATCCAATGGGGATGTCGTGAGTTAGGGTTTGGGTATAAGTGTTGAATAGTAACATTGATATAATTTATCATGTTGAACCTAACTCTAATGCAAATAGATAAAGATGAGTGTTAATGGGAAGAGATCCTAGGATACCTACACTCCTAGATCTTGTACGATACTGAATAGCCCTTGGCAAGGGTCAGTTGGACTTTGAATGGTATGATTCAAATTCCCCAGGGCATAATGAAAGATGTAAAATACAACCGTATAGCATATTTGTTTAGGGTTATACACGATGCTTCACATTGGATTATAACCCTTGTTTGTTCTCTTTACATAAAGATGATGCTTATTGCAATTTAAAGATAGTAGATATACTTATGTTGTGGATATGCTTAAGATTGTAGATGCGTACATATCGTAGCCATTATTATGTTGATAACTATACTACTACTATTGATTATAATCATGATGCTAGCCATCTCATGTTGTTAGTTATGTTTAGCATGCTATCCATGCCTTTGTAACTAGAGATGCGTATAATTCTAAACATGCTTATCCAGATAATTGTGCTTATGTTGTTAGATCTTTTTATGATGTTGATATGTTCAAACAATTAGACATGCTCCTGTTGTTAGCTATGCTATGATATTAGACTTGATCATGATGCTAGATATGCATATGCTACTGAATTGCTTATATTATCAACAAGATAAAGGATGATAGTCTGGCTAATGATGAAAGTTATTATCCTCTCCCTTGTGTATTTTGTTAATCATCAATGCCGCTGAGCTTATTTGTTATATCTGATCAATTTTCTTAACTGTTTAATTACTTAAAAATGTTGTAATCAATAAACGTTGTTGGAGGTTATATCTCTTGCTGGGACTGGGTTTCACCCTTGAGGTTCGCCACATTTTTTTTAGGTAATCGGAAGTGACTAAAACAAACATGTGGCAGCAAAGAGGAGCTATAGTAATGAATATTTTATAAAGTTGAGTAGTTGTCTAGTGTGTCCTAGATTCATCCTTGTACTCTCATGTCTGGGAGAGAAAAAGTTTGTATATGGTGTTTCAAATGAATCAAACTTTTGTTAGCATATTAATGCTTGTTTGTGTGGAATATATGAATATTGTTCTCCTGTGTATATATGTTGTTTTCATGGAATATATGAATATATGAATATTTGTGTGGAATATATGCTCCTACAACATCCACGGATGTTATCAGACCACCTGCTACGCACAACATTTTGATATTTGTTGATGCCTCCTATTCTTCACCGTCTGCTGCTGCCGGTATGGATATTCATGTTGTGGATGATAATGGCAGACACATAATGGGATATGGCTCGCCCAGCTGCGCCGGTTCGGCGTTGGAAGCGGAAATCCAAAGCATTCTTTGTGCCTTGGAGCTCTACAAAACTACGGGGTGGCGCTCCCCTGCCATCCTGTCGGATGCTCTCAATGCGGTTCGTATCACTACTGAGATCGATCCTGCAACAACCATGCTCCATCCCCACATGAGGCGTATTAGGATGCTTTGTGAAAATGTGGGGAAACCCTTCTTTTCACATGTACCTAGGAATTTTAATAGGATTGTCAATGGCATAGCTCGGTTCTCCAAAAACTCCTCTAGTCCTTTTTCCTTTTCTTCTAATCAGCCTTCTTGGCTTAATATAGATTTAAATGTATGCATTTCTGGAATTTGGCCTGCAATAGAGAGAAGGATGAATGAAATCTAATCTCTATGGTTTCCCAAAAAAAAATATTACATGCAACTCCTTCTAAAACGTGATTACTTGCCATTGGTAATGATATTTTGATTAGGGTAATGTTCCTTTTATGATCTTGCATGTAGTTTCTTCTTTATCTAAACCCTAATTCTCATGGCCGATGTCTATGTGATGGAGAGGTTGATGGTTTTGCATGCAACTCAACCTTGGTTCTTGGTTCGGTTACCTTGCTTGAGGTGAAGTATGGTTCTATTTCATGTGCTTGATATTGGGTATTCATCCCTCAATTCAAGGATTTCATTTTGATCACATGTGGTGCTTGTTTAGGATTTGGATGGTCACCGTTATCTTAATCTTTCACCCCTAGTGACGTGTGAGTTCCTATTGTATGTGACTGTTTTGGGTGAACATGTTATCTTGGTGTTAATCACATGTTTTGATCCCATTTTTCTAAGTGTTGATGATGATCTTGTTTGATGTTCTTCATGTTGGTATCCAAGTGGTTGAATGCTTGGTGATGTTTTGACCATTGAGTTGGTCACTTTGGTTTTGGGTCACTTGGATTTTTCCCTTTGGTTTTGACTATTGATATATGGGTTGATCTTCAGTCAAAAAACATGATTTATTTCATTTGACTTCTTGACATATGTTGAAGACCTTGGTAGTGGGTTTTGGTTTTTGACCTTAAGAGATGTCTTCAACCATGATGTGTTATCATCTTCGGTTGCTTGGGTTTTGGGACCTAATTTTCTCTTCCATCGAAGGTGATCCTTGGACACATAGTTCTTATGTATGGTTATCAAGTGTTGGTGATGGTTAACCTATATGTTCCAAGAGTGTAGGAAGGTGAGATACCTAGGGTTTGTTGATAATATTGTGATGTAAAACCCCAACTGGCTACATATGAACCCCTAACCTTGATCCCAAGTGTATGATGTACTTATTGAACTTGCTTGAAGCAACTAACATTGTGATGACATTTTCTCTATCCCACTTGTGAAAATGTAACATTGTAGGTGATTGAATGTCATAGCTAGTGATGGATATGGTCATTCTTTTAGGACATAGGGTGACACATCTGAGCCTTGTTGAGGCATGAGATGATAACAATGTATTTTGGGTCTTATGACCTGGTGAAGGCTCAATACCTAGTGTGAGGTGATATTGTCCAGTGTTGTGAAGAGGGACTGGAATCCCCTAGTGAGGTGATGATGATGATGACCTTGTATGGTCGTGGTACCAAGTGATGATGAGACAAGTTTACACTGATTCATTTATATCTTTTGGTGTTGTAACATACCCTTGTCTTTGTAGAGTTTGTGTAGGGTTTATACGTTGTAACTTGATTGATGCTAAATGATACCCAATTGCTTTAGTTAATCAAGTGAAAACCTAATCATGTAGGTGCCCTATGCCATAGATCGATTCCAACATCATAACTTGTTGGGTGGTGAAATGAGTTATTCCTATGGGAAACTTGGAGCGCATATTTTTCAATTTGTAGGGGTGAAACCTGAGTGTCTCCTTACATCAATAATTACAACTTTTGGAGGGTTACTACAATCATACCTACCCTTTCATGTGAGACGGCCATGTGTGATTTGTTCCCCTTTGTGATATGTGATAGGAAGTAGTATCACTGCATGTGATACCTCTTTTTAGAACTGCCATGCACGAGCTTGTTCTCTAGCATCGTGACCTATACCAAGGTAGGCTAGGTGTTTTATAACGACGAACATTTGTGATCTGATCCTCTAGCTTGATTATATGTCACTGTTGTAGTTGACTTTATCTCTCTACAGTGTTTCTCTCATACTGACTAAGAGGTGTGGGTGAGATCACAGATTCTGGTTCTTCCATTGATTGTGTATGACATTGGTTTTGACTTTGTAGTGGTCAGTTGGATTTGGGTGGTATGACTCAAATCCTCACGGCATATAAAATACATAATACAACCGTGTAGTATATTTTCTTAGGACCAAATATGATTCACATTGGGTGATCCCTTTTCCTTACCATTGTATTGATTTCTTGAATTATAATACAGTAAGAAGATTCAACTGTTATACATGTTCTTCATATTCCTTGTTAAAATATAAGATGTTCTACAACCTAAATTGTTTAATCTGCGTTAATTGTTTAATACATATCATTTAGCTGAATTTGCTCAACATGAGAATATATGTTATCTTGTTGCTTTAAGTTATATCTTCTTATAATAGTTGTGGTAGAGAGTTATATCTCTCTCTAGGACATTGGTCTCACCTCGTTGGTTTCCACATCTTTTAGGTGGCCATGCATGACGTGGTAGAGATTGTGCAATTGAGGCTGAGTAGCAAGAGGAGCAATAGCTTTTGAAAGGTTGGATATGTTGCTAGTGTCTTATAGTTGTGTCTTATGTGTCACTCATGTACTCTTAGGTCCTTGCGGAGGTTTATGGTGGTTTGTATATCAACATTTTGGTAATATGCCTTTTTGTATAGATATGGCATGTACTTATGAAAACATGTCACCTCTTATAGGATGTGGTGGCAAGTTATCTAGTAAACAATGATATGTATAATATTTATGTCATGTTACATAATAAAGGTGACTTCATGTGGACTCAGATGCAATAAGTATCTACCTTTGTGTCTATGAGAAATTGGTTTAATTTCTAATTTTGTTGGTAACCCAAATGTTTATTATTAGTTATACGCTTTGTTTTGAGTAATATCTCTTTATGGCGCGTCAGGGCGTCACAATCAAGTTATATCATATAGAAGTATAATTTAAAATTGAGAATTACATATGTATAGATCTCTTGATAATCTACATTGAAGGTGAAAAGGGCCCATTTTGTTAAATAGGTACCATTATACCACACATAAGTTATACTAATCCCAAAAACTTGGTAATTTGAATCAAAATAGAGGCAATGTATTGCAATTAGGAGGTATTTTGGAGAAAAGTATTTACAAATGTACAAAAAAAGTGGTAGTGTAGAAATAGAGTACCACAACCACGAGAGATTCCCTTGTATCGCTTAACCTCTACTAAGTGTGTTTAACTAACTTTGAAATATCATTGCATGATTATATGCCCTTTATATAATTATTTAGTTATGTGGTCATATTTATAAACAAGCATGTGTTATATTTTCTTGTTATAATCTAATTCCATATTACTAAAATAATGTTTTACTTTTGACGTATATGGTTGGAAGATGATGTAAAAAAAACTAAAATGTTAGGATTACTTTTCCTTGGAGGTTTAGAAAACATGTGCAAATAGTATACAATGAATGTTTAGTAGGATTTCCCTAGTAGGTCGTCATTATAAAAAGATGATCTTATGTACACGTGTTTCACATGATCATGTATATTATTTGTTTACGACTTGATCCATGTTTAGTTCATGTTATACGTGAAATTTTGTGAATAAGGTTTTTAATGTTTATCTTAAAATATTTAATATTAAATAGCATGTGTGGGTAAGAGTCCTTGATATTTTTCATGTTTATTCTAAGCGTGTGTAATATAAAAATTAGGTGGTTACAATTTTAATCCATGTATTAATATATAAACATTTCATATAAACCTGCAAAAGTGAACAATACAAAATATTATTGTGTTTTGAATCTATGAGAAGGTTCCTTCTCATCTCTCTGACCCGGAGACCAGAGTCAAGATTCTCTCAAGATGGGTACATCAACCTTAGTTCATAGATGGGATTCAAGCCTGGGACGGTTCATGAGGTGTCACCAGACTCGACAAGTTGGACTATCGACCACCTAAGTAAAATATTATTCCACTTTTCATAATAATTATATGATTTATAATTTAAATATATTGAAAATAGTTATCCAATGAATGTTGTCCATTGGGTATATAAATGGGATATGATGGTATGAGACACTTGCGGAATTCCATTCCAACTATAAATGGAGTAGCATAAGATCCTCAACTAGTTAGTGATTATATCAATTCTAGTATCCACTTTTAAATTATTAACAAAAAATACCAAATTAAGTTGTGAGGATCATGTGTGCTCATTGTTATGATTCCTTGGATGAACTCACGATGTAGAAACCATTTAAAATAACATTCCTAGTCAAGTATATATGGGATAAAAATTCTATGCCGACATATCAAAGGAAGAATAAATGTCCTTACCTTGGAAAACTCATTAAATGTAAAGTGCTATTAAGAATTTCAGTACATGGATAAATTGATACAACTATCAACTCCAGAAGAAATAAATGTACATTATTGTAATCACTTACGACAAATAGAACTATTACTAAATAAATCTCAACAACTACCTACAAATAATTTTCTAAGGCCAATGTCATAGTTTTCTAGTCAAATCTATTGCAATGTAGAGGAATCAATCTCAAGGTTGTTACACTTAACAATAACATTGGGCATAAGGCTTGTTTTAACATTAAAACACTGAATGCATACTTACTATTTTGTTATCCACTAAAGACATTATGCTTGTCTCCATTATGCATAACATCTACCTACATATTATTTTTTGGGTTTAAAAGAGAATCATTTCTCCTCATTTGAGAATCATTTCTCCCCATTTCTCTCAAGTCTACAGCCTTCCAAGAGGGTGGTGAATAAAAAGATACGTATATGTGTGATATGAACTCAGATTTCTTCACTGAGATCATAAGAA
This sequence comes from Alisma plantago-aquatica, assembly GCA_963693085.1. NCBI lineage: Eukaryota > Viridiplantae > Streptophyta > Magnoliopsida > Alismatales > Alismataceae > Alisma > Alisma plantago-aquatica. The sequence continues at coordinate 1,269,858,899 of OY856412.1, read as the reverse complement.
TTTTCCATCTCTCGATCCCTTCCTAGAAGTGGCGGATCTATTATAGGGCTAGCTCCCCAAGATGTTTTGGAAAAAAAGATTATACTGTGATACCATGTTTGAGTTAAAAAAATAATATGTTATACTAAGTTAGCCCCCCCCCCTCGATAACTTTTACAAATGAAATTATATATATATATATATATATATATATATATATATATATTTTAATAGTTATTCATATCTGAATAAGATGTTATAACATATCACATTATGGTTAAATCAATCAAATTATGAAAACATAATTAAGTGTTAGGTGAGATAATGAATGTATAAAAATGGTCTAACATTTTCTTATTATCTTTCATACCAATAGAGAAAATACAATTTTACAATGATATTAAAACTTAACCATTTATTTAAAGTTATAATAAAAATACTAATGTAAAAATATAAATATAGAAAATATATTAAATATAAATTAAACAGGAACAAAACAATTAATATGGAAGTTTTCCAAATAGTAAATATTATTTATAAAACTTGAAAGAGTGTATAAATATCAAATTCTGTTTTTGAAGCAATACTCATCTTACAATGTTATTATAAGTCAAGTTCTAATTAGACTACTTTTTCATCCATGGATAAATTCTCAATTTGATATGTCATGAGTGGCTAGTAAGAGAGAGATGATGAATGATGATATGTGATATTTTAGTGTGTTTTATTTGTACAAGGAAGGAAAGAAAATGATATCAAAGGGAAAATAAATATTTTTTGTAATAAGCAAAAGTAATTTACTTATTTATTTTAATTGTATGACATATAAGAATTTCCTCTCCCTATGACATAAGGATTTTTCCTCCGTATCATATTATAAGATAGATTAATCGTACATTTAATATTAACTTAACCATCGATACTTAAGAGATACAAGAATTAAATTCCATATTTAGGAATTTGTGGTTAGTTTGCTTTCTTTTCCACGTCAAAGATAATCATAAAATGATAAGAAATTACATTGAAATAGAACAAAGATGGACAACAAGTTGTGTTGTTGTCCCTTTCAAAATGAAAAAACTCAATGCTTAGGATAAGAAGATTTTCATCAAATTAACTATATAAGATAGTGCTTTTAAAATTTAGGCTAGGCTCAATTTGGATTGAGATCTGAACTATTATTTGATACAATATTTGAATCATATATTTAAACCTATATGGATTGTTTTCAATGATATATACTTCATTACATAGAGTTGAAGTAGCTAGTTTAACTGTAAAATTAATATATTTTCTTCATATTTACGTAATACATCACAAATCTATGTGATATGAGTCAAAATCAAGTCAAATTACTATAATGAACCAGATCAGATCAGGTCAAAATCAACATGATTTAACTTTCCAAAAATAGAAATTTGATATCATTTTTTTGGGTTCAAAATCTAAGTTGGAGTTGGACCTTATTCAGTTTAAGAATTATATTAACACCTTACCCCTCCGCAAGATTTCCGATCAAAATTCGCCACTGCTTCCTAGATACACCACCTACTTACTTTTGAAAGACTAGTTCACTTAGGACATAACGTTAATGTCTTGGAATCACAAGAAGTCACCCTCAAGTCACATGCAATCAAGAGAAACTTGTTCTAAATGGAAAAATTGATGTTAGATATGAAAAAGTTTTTAATGATATGATCTCATGGCGTAGTTAGTAAACAAATATGTTGGGACATCATTTAAAACTTGACAATAGTTAAGTGATGAATCTGTCTTTTTTAGCTTAAAAAGTTGATGCCTTACCTATAAAACATGTTGAAAATAAAAAAATAAAGGTTAGTGTTGAATAATACTATCTGAAAGGCTTCACATTTGTCCATAGCCACATTTTCTTGTTATTTATGTATGAATGTGATGATGTTCATGCATTGCCATCCACATATTTGGTTTCCTTTTACATATTATTTTTATATTCACATCTAATATGTTCAAATAGTTATGTTGCATATGAACAACAAAAACATCATTTCATATGAATCATGTTGATTTAGTTTCAACTTTTATGTTGCATACCAAATTTAATTTATTTGTTGGGATAGCTTAAGTATGGTTTCTTCTTTTCTCATATTTCTTGAGTGGTCAATGCTTCTATATTGTAAATTTGTTATCATTTTCCAATTTATTATTTTTATCCAAATCCGAAGGGGAAGTGATGCTTCATATTTTTATTGTCCGAAATACTTAATTACAAATTGGGCGTCAATTTTTATGCTTGTCAAAATGTCATTTTTGAAACTCACCAGGAGCATAAAAGTTGTTCATTTAATTTCTAGGTGCTGATATCATTCAAAGTCCTCGTGTTTTGTTCAAACCACTGTAATGTAACATGCTCATGCATAATGAAATGAATATCTACAATCTTGAAGAAAATTGTATCTTTTACATGGATAAAAAGTTGTTGTTCGTAAAGTGTCTAGGCAAAAAAATGGTTGAGAGAAGAATTTCCGTCTACAAAGGGTTGTGCATGATACAAATATAATATTTCCATTGTGTAGGCAATGCTCAAGTGTAATTGCAAAACCTTTTAGCAATGAATAAATTTTGAACCATTGCTTTGTTACATTCCTTACGTTATGTATTGTAGCCTAATCCACTTAGATTAGATTTCAACTAACAGTACAGTGTACCTTTTATCGTATGAAACTTGTCCCTACCCGTAACAAATTCAATCGACGTACATAGGGGAACACAATTTATATTCACAAGAAAAAATGTAATAAAATCTGAAAGTTGCAGAGGTGACAGACGAGTGGTAAATGGTACTTCCTTCTGTAAAAAAAATTGTATCTTATATAGTCAACTGACCGTATGCTCTTTTGCATTGTTTCTATTTAAAATGTTTGGAAGGCTGTGACATGTAGCTACTTAAAGAAAAATCTAATAGAAACTTATCTTATAAACTTATGTTTGTGTCAATAGCAAAAAGGTAATTTGATCCCATAATGTATGATTTACTTCATAAGCTGCCAAAGAATAACTGCTAAATACCGTTTTTGGTATGGCCCAAAATAGAAGATATATATTTTGTATAAAGGATTTTCTGAAGAGTTGTCTTTCCGTTGGGATATGAAGGTTCCCGACTGCCGGGTCTCTCCATGGTAGAAAGAGAGACAATACAGATAATTAATATAAATAAAACTTTTGTCCTCTTTCTATATATTCTATCCGTAACTGAATTCCACCCATCAGAGAACTCATCAGGAGAGAAGCCAACGCCCTATCATTTCCGCTCTTCCTTTGCCATTGTTGCCGTTGCACGTACTTAGCATTGCCGGATGCAGAAAGAAAACGTCATTCTAGTGAAAGAGTCCTCCTTGAATTCGGGTATGTGTTTCCCAACATCTGGCATCAAACCAATAGTTCGACAATACAGAAAGTTGTTGGTTTACTATAATTGACTTTCACAGCGCGAGTGCGAATATTCGTTGGTTTTTCCTTTGATTGGCAGATCTTGCTGAATTGTGCGCTAGGATCGGACTCACAGCAGACGAAGAAGATTTGATGGAAGTCCCGGATGACGAGACGATAGAAGGAGAAGAGCACAGCAAACTTGCAATGATCGCGATGAAGTGTACATTGACCTAGGCTTGGGTTCTCACTTCCAAAGTCCTCTTTGAACGGGTGGAAGTGGGGGCTTTCGTCATATAAATTTTCCATTGGAAAGATATGAAGACAGTGGTGGAGAGAGTACCTGGAACATCGAGAATAAGCTCCACTTGTTCAAAGAGAATGAGGGAGATGAACAACCAGGGAAGATCTCTTTAACCTTCAGCTTGTTCTAGGTAAGACTCTATGGCCTCCCATTAGAATTCCCACGGTAGGCGGCCGTCAGAACCATTGCTAGCCGATTGGGGGAAGTGATCCACACGGACAGGGATGACCTTGGATGGGAGGCATCCACCAGGATCTGCATCCGGCTTGATGTGTCAAAGCCGCTGAAGAGGATCCTTTGTATTCAGAACAAAGATTGTAAGTAGGTGGAAGTCGAGGTAAAATATGAGCTACTGTCATTGTTTTGTTACCTATGCGAGATCTTAGGGCATCTGGATTGTGACTGTCCGGTGCACGAGGAAGAGGAGGAACAAGAGAGACAGTGGGGTGCATTGTTGAAGGCTGCCCCAAGGAAACCTAGGGTCACAGTGTTAGGGGAAGTCTACGTGGAAGGCAACAGTGCAACACAACACAAACCCAGGTTCAGAAGAGAAGAGGCAAATAATGTGAAGGGGACAAGGCAGAGAGTAGAAGGATAGTGTAGGAGGTGGAGGTTTCAAACTCACAACGGACTAATCATAGGAATGAAGAAGGCAAAGAAGAAGAAAAACTGCATGGTCTTAAACAGCAAAGCTATAAGAAGGGAGGGGGAAAGGATGCGGGGCATGAACAACCTACACACATGGATGGGATGATGGGAAAAAAAGAGTGCAACAATGGCCAAATACATTACAATGGGCAACATATGACATGTGACGTTAGGAATCGGAGAAGCAACTCAAAATCGGAAGAAGGAGGTTCATTGCAACAAAGTAAAGAACTTGATAAGAAGGAGAAAGGCATGCCATACTTAACCCAAGATTTGATGGACATATGCAAGGAAACAAAATTCCCAGAAGAAGCACCAACAATTAACATAGGCAGTGAAGAAGATGAATATACTATATGCAGAGGGGAAGCGGGCAAAGATGAAGCATCCAGAAATATGCAATCAGGTTCTCATAGTAGTAGCAAACTCATAGAGGACACACAGGAGAGAGTGCCTATTCTACCACGGTCCTGAAAAAAGAGTGACCAGTACAGAGAACAACGATTGAGGAAGAAGGGGGGACAAAAGAAGGTAAAGAAGAGGAATCCAGTGTGGGTCTATACGATGAGTCATGTTTAGCGACTTGGGGTCCCAGAGGAGGATGTGGTGTGGGACTACTGTATAGGGAAAAGACAAAGAGATAGTGATTGCTATGATATGGAAATAGATGAGACGGATACACAAGAAGATCAAGGGAAAAAGTAGAGACGGGAGGAAATAATGTGGCTGCGATGAGCTGGGGTGCAAAGCACTCAAGTAGCAGAGGTTGGTGTTAATTGAACCCATGAACATCAATAAAAGTCTTGAGTTGGAATTGTCAGTGTATGGGTCTCCCTAACCCTATCCAAGCTCTCTGCTCATGGTGTTGGAAAGAGAGCCCAAAGTTGATTTTTTTGATGGAAACCATGGTACCGACAACAAAGCTCAAAGATGTTAAGAGAGAACGTGTCTTTAATTGAGGGGATTTAGCATCTCTAGTGCGGGAAGAGCATGTGGTATTGGCTTCTGATGGAGAGACGTTGATGTGGACATCATCTCATATTCACAGTACCATGTGGAATGCCATGTCATAGATAGAGCATACAAAATATGGAGAGCTATTGGCATACATGGGTGGGTAGATCAAAAACAAAAAGTTGAAAATATGGGTGTTGGTAAGGTATGCCCATAAAGAAAATCATGTGATGATTGACATGACATATACCATAAAGGATTTGATTAATACTCATAAAGGCAAGCTATCAATTCATTCCGTTTCACTCAGTTATGATATAAGAGGAAATATTATTAATGTCTAAGACTGACTATACTCAATGATTGTATGTCTTCAAGTACGTGACTTGGAAGAATGAAATCATACAATGTTAAGAGTAGGTACATTCTTATTATGTCCTTAGTTGGTTGTTACCATCGAAGTAAGACAGACACCAGTAACAGATAAGACTGGAGTGTGGGTTGGTTGATGACAAAATTTAATTAGTCATGATATGACAATATCAAACCAAGCACACATATACATGTTAGGGAACAGTGTATCGGATAGACCCACCTTGAGAGTGATACATGAAAGTCATAATATGGATGTCATAGTCACCTCTCATAGTGAAGGTGGTGATTGTGATTCTTAGATCTGAAATGCACCCATCATATATCATTTGTGGTACGCTTTCACATCATCAAACACAATCCTGAAATATAGATTGTCATAAAGGTGATGATTGGGTGACATTAACACATGTGTATAGACTGTGAGTGATAGATATGAGATTTTTTCTTCCTACTGGAGTATGATATCCTGGCCACTTGATTAGTGAGACTAAGAAACACATGTGCATGCACATGTGAATCAATATATGATATTGAGGTCACATTATCTCAGACAATCTGCTCTTGGTTCAAGGAACATGGATAAAACTTTGAGAGGATGAAGAGTCCATGCCTCAAATTCATTATGGGTATCAGAGATAAGGGAATTATACAATCACTACAACACCTTACACAGATTGTATGTTGAAGTTGTTCTCCAAATTTCCATTCACTTGGGTAGCACTAATATTTGACTAGGCATTGCTCCTCACTTGTGATGTCATAAGCTAGTTATGGACATTAATTGTCAATGTGATATAAGACCTATAGGGTCACACACAAAGGAACTCATCTACAAGAGGAGTTTATCTTCAATGATGACTAGATTGATTACTAAAGCGTTTAGATATTCAATTTACACAACAGATTGATGGATTGGTTCACTGAACTGCCAAATGACCATCTCATATGTTGAGGCGGTCGTTTAGGAAGCCAAACCAGTGTCTAAAGTGTTGAGATGGCCCTTTGGGTTGTCAGGCTGATCAGAGTTCAAATTGGCTATGTTCTGCCTAAATTGAGGAGTGAACAGACCAGTCCAAACTGTTGAATCGATCGGATCGACTCAAGCTCACTAGACAACCATATGGTTGAGAGAGAAGATGCCTCGCATGGGTGAGACGGATCAATAGGGCCGAATGAAGGTTCTGAATATTTTTTGAACTTGTTTCGAATGCACATTACTAGTAGTGCAAGGAATTAATATGTAATATTAATTGGAATTGAAATTTCAAAATTCATATGTGATTGGAAAACTATCAAATGGTTGTTTGGTAGTGAGAGACGACCGTCTCGTGTGACCAGACGACCGTTTGGGTCGCCAGAAGGCCGTTTCGATGGTCCTAGGTTGTGAGAATTTAAGATTTTTCAGTCGCTTCCACTCTCACATAGATCCTGAATAGACTGGGTATTGTGGCCCTAACCCCACCTATAAATAGAGGGGTACATGGAGCTTCCCGGAGTACAACAACATCAACTGAGAATTAGTTGCTCTAACAATTATTGTCCTCTCTGGTTGTGGTAACCGAGAGATCCCAAGCAAGTCCTACCCGACTAGGGAGTGATAGAGACGGGAGAGAACAACTGAGAGTCCTTATTGTGGAAGTGCAAATTTGTGATTAGTATGCCAACGGGAGGGACAACTCCTTCCTGTATGTCTTAGCAGGACGATAGGAGTTCTAGTTGGTCTGTGTGGACAACTCTAGAGGTAAGAGTCATTTGGCTGCTGCTAGGAGAGCAAAGCCAACCTGTAATATGTGGCGAGACCACAGGAGTCGTTGTAGAAGTTATCGTGTTCATTGTCCATGATGAAGACTAGGAGTTGCACATCCACCATTCAAGAGAAATAAGTTGACAATTGTATCGAACAGAGTTGTTGTCGCTGGACTTGCTCTTGGACAAGGTATAACTCATTAAATCATCATTCCTATTTCATAGTAGTTAACACAAACCTGCTATTACAGGAAAACAGATTGATGAAATTTTTATTTCTACTGCTATACTTTGTGCCCGTATTTCCCAATAGTGGTATCAGAGCCACATCAAATTACTATGTTTTAGGATAATCGATATGATCGAATTTTGACTTAATTGTTCATTTATTACATACAATGTGAATATTTAAACTCTCTCATATGTGTATCTAATCAAAAACTACATAATCCCAAACTATATATATATATAGGAAATTTATATGTGTCTTCCTAAAAGTGGTTTTGATGGTGGATGTGTAGCATGGTTATGGCCAATACTCAATATTATTGTGTGGTCGGATGGTTTGGTTCCTGTTTATCTCAGTTTGCATATCGAGCCTCTGCCTCCCTCTTTCCTATGTAAATTTAATTCTTTCCTACCATTTCTCTCCTCGAATGTAAGTCGAGCTTTCTCTTTATCAATGTAATAAAGTAGCAATATGATAGTTTATTTTCTTGCAACGACAAGGAAGATGATCATCATTTGATGAGCTGACTGGTTTTTGAGATAAGACGACCATCTAGAGGATCCTGAAGGACATAACGACAGAACCAGACAACCTCCTGGTGGACCCAACTGACCTTTAGGAAGGGTTCCAAACATCGTTTGGAAAGGAGACTAGATGACCGTCTGTGATGACCAACTGACCAGCCAAGAGGCGAGACGACTGGTTCAAGAGTTGAACCAATCTACCTAGATTGGCAAGCACAAATCTACACCAGCAATAGGTCATACACATGATGTGATGATTGACCTAGGTGGTAGTAATTTGTTGTAGCTCCAAGAAATTACAAGTAGACATGTCCATAACCATCTCCTTTTATTTTATCTTGAATATTGGCAAGACAATGTTGTCGGTCGAGTTCTGTGTATTGACAACTCGACCGATGATAGCTATTAGCAACACCTATTGGTGCCTATCGGTTGAGTTTCAAATAGGACAAACTCAACCGACAAATCTGCTGTAAAAAAGCACATATATTCATAAAAGAAAATTTATAGGCATGCTAAAATTATAAGCCAATTCCAAACTTGTGTAAGCAAGTTAGTAATACACTATGGAAGCATTAGAAATAGTTTTTGAGCAAGAGCATGAAGAAAAACACAAAATACCACTTTTGACGCAAAAACCACATGCATAGTGCACACTAACTTGACAAAAACAAGTTAGACATGGTCATAAGTAAGAAAACATTTACCTTTGTTCTTATCATTCCTTTTTCCACTTTTTGTCACCCTCTACACATCTCCCCTTTCTTCTTTCATGTGGAATGAGAAGTCAATTTTCAATTCAATAGATCAAGTCAATCCATTTGCAAGTACCTACAAGAAGAAAGATAAAATGGTCCCCAATCATGTTTTTGGGTCCGGAGGGGTTAGCTTAGCAACCCAAGTCCAATTTCTCTTAGGTTCTTTCCTAAAAGGACAACAAGTGGAATGATGGCCAATATCATTGCAATAGTTGCATGTGCCCATAGATGGAAGATTGAAGATCCTTTACCTTAGTTGTTCCTTTGACTACTATCATATCCTAAACCATGTCTACCAATTTGTTTAGTAGTATAGCGTAGGATGTCATTAAGATTCTTTTTACCAACTAAGAATTTTGCAAAGAAGATCTCAAACTGTCATTATCATGCATAAGAGAAGCAATAGTAGAAGACAAATTATTGATATTATCTCTAGCATGCAAAATATCATTTTCTAAGAAAAAAGCTTTAGTTAAATAAGAAACTCTATCAATGTGAAGAGCAACAACATTATTCTCTCTACTAGTAGAACTAGAACACGATTCAAGCACATTGATTTTGGCAAGCAAGGGGGTATTTATGTTTCAAGCAAAGCAATCTTAGAAAGATAAATACCATTTTTAGATTCTAATCCTTGCAAAACAAAATCTTTGACCTTGTTTTCAGATTTAAGAACATCAATATCATGCATGTGAGAATCAACAATTAAAGTATGCTCTTCATTAGAACTAGGCATACGAGGTTGAGCTTCTACAAATTTAATCTTATCAAGCAAACTAGCATTTTCAAGTTTAAGAGAGTCTACTTTGCTAAGACAAGGATTTTTGTCATCAAGCAAGCAAGAATTAGCATTTTCAAGATCATCTAATTCTATATGCATATTACCAACAATTCTAGCAAGCTTTTTCATTTTCTTTTTAGAAGACTTAAGAGAGGTACGGGTAGCTTTAATGATAGAAATGAAAGGTTCTTTATCTAAAGAGTTTATATTAACCTTATTTGGGTCTTTTCTTGTAGAACCCATAAGAGAAAAATGGTATTCTCCACTTGAGCTTGAGTGCTATTTCTCCTTCTTCATGTACTTCTCTTCTCTTTCCTTGTGATGATCAGTCTTCTTGCCTTGTAGACAATCTATCTTGAAGTGACGCTTCTTTCCACACTTGAGGCACCGGATTGAGGAGGAATTCTTACCTTAGTAGAATCTACCCTTGGAGTACATGACATCTTCTCCAACATGAGAGGATGGAGAGGTATATCCCATAATAGCTTCAATTTGAGCCTTCATTTCAACCTTTTTCATTGTTTTTAGCTCTTTCTCCTCTTGTCTTTCAACTTCTTCTCTTTTTTCAAGTGTGACTTCATGGGCTTGTAGATTTCCAATGAGCTCTTCAATGGGGATATCATCAAGAGACCTTACTTCGTCAATGGAAGTCACCTTAGGTTCCCATCTCTTGGGGAGAGTTCTAAGAATCTTTGAGTTGATCTCTACTCTACTCATAGGATTTCCTAGAATAGCAAGACCATGCACAATGTTGTTGAGCCTTGAGTACACGTTGGCTATCTTCTCCTCCATTCCCATCTTGAAGTTCTCAAGTAGCCCTTTGAGCATGTAGACTTTGCTTTCCTTCACTTGTTGAGTCCATTCATAAGTGATGCATAGCTTTCTGCATACCTCATAGGCCGTCTCACAAGAAGAAAACTTGTTGTTCTCGGTGGAGGTCATGGTGGCATAGAGAATGTTGATTGCTCTTACATTCAAGGTGCCTTAATTCATGGTAGCTTCATCCCATTCTTCTATCTTTGTTACTGGTAGATTGTATTGATGGTCCACAATTTGCCAAACCTTAAGACTTGATCTTTGGATGTAAATTGTATCCTTCTTTTCCAATACAGGAAGTTACTCCCATAAGAGATTGGAAGGTTGATGAAGTATCTCCCACCTGATTAGTCACTCTTCTTCTCGTACTTGTTGAAGTATGCTTGCAGAAACCCACTCTGATACCAATTGTTGGATCCTAGATGGGTGATTTCATGCTCTAGAGGGGGGAATAGAGTTGAATGCACTTAAACAAAATTCATCAGACCTTCAAGATATACCACAAGATAAGGTTGCTAAATAGGAAGTTTGAGTGCAACTAAAACATGCATAGAAAGGGAGAGAGTGATTGAACATATACCAAGTGACAAGCTATGTAGAGTGGTTCCAAACTTCAAACTAGAAGTGAGTCATTCCACTACCTAGAGAGGTCAACCTCTAGGATTTCTTAATCATTGCACTCTTATATTCATTCATAAGACTTACAATACATGACCACCAAAGGACTTACCCATCCAAGAACAACAAGATATCCACCTTACCAAGGACTTACTCACTTTGCTTGAGTCTTTAGCCTTCAGCAAGGTCTTACCCACTCAAGCACACGTCCTCCGCCTTCAAGGACTTTGCCACTCCTCTTAGATCTTCATCGTTTGCCTTCACTCAGAGAATCATCCACCAAGGACTTACCTACTTAAGCAAGGAGTCTTCTGCCTTCACCAAGGGCTTACCCACTCTTACTCTAAGTCTTCAGCCTTGATCTTCACCAGGGGACTCCTTCCCTTGTTCTTCTTCACCTCTCTTAGCCAAGAGAGATAACCTTCATCTTCATGGTTGAAATGAGAGATAGGGAGGTGGTGGAAGTGAGAACCTCACAAGATATACATATAGGATGAGCTCACTTACAAATCTCCTACTCACTCTAATGGATGTAGAAAGTGATTAATTATAGAGAGAGAGAAAGGAGGTTGTAGGATCACTCAACTATAGAATAGGGACCTTCATAGTGCTTAGCTAACCATGGGATGAAGCCCAAGGGGTCTTATTTATAGTCGAGGATGCCTAGAATCCTTTGGGAACACTTAAGAACAAAAACTAACCATTTTGTGGCTTGCAATGGTTATATTTTCAATTGTTGAAACTCCACAATGGCTAGAAACACCTTTCTGCACTTTTTTGTACCGTGCAATCGGTCGAGTTTCTATAAAGGTAACTTGACCGATCCCACTAAAAGACAAGACCAATTTAGCCCATCGGTCAAGTTTGTCCTGGGGTAACTCGACCGATTCACTTAAATCAATTTTGGTCAATAAAGGGATCGGTCGAGTTCTGTGAAGTGCAAACTTGACTGATCAAAAGTCATTTTCAAGATCCAATCAGGATCGGTCGAGTTTGCAACTCGACCGATGAACAACCATATGTGAATTTTAGAAAATGTCTTTTGAGTCCTTAAACATTTGATTTAGGTGCTCTTGATTTTTTCTAAGCTTAATTACAAGTCATACAATCATTACAAGTGATTTACAACATGATTCTACTAGATTTACATCATATTCCAAAAACATGCACTTGTATTGACTTTGACTTGTCTTTTCTCCAATTTGATATGTGCAAGTTAGGGCATTTGGAGTGTGTCTATACCTAATCTGAAATCACTCAAGTAGAGACATTAGACACAAATAAGTGGAATGGTTTAGTCATCATCAAAATAAGGGTTTAGTCAATTTAGACCTTTAGTCAACATTCTACCCCTTTTGAAAGATGACAAACCATTGCATATATGTATTGAAAGCTTTTAAGTAAGGTCATACCTTTGGAGAAACCTAGGGGTTTCAATAGTATTGAGTACATATGCTCCCCCTCAATTGATGCTAGTAGAGTTCTCATACTCCCCCTCAATTGATGTTATTTCTCTTGCATTGGTTAGCTTTCACAATATTTATAGAATACTATGTCTTCTATTCATATATGTTCTACACATATATGTCTTTTCCCCTTTACATGGACATGCTTCTCCACTTCATGAAAGACATGCCTTCTCCCCTCTTTTGTCAAAAGAAGACATACCTTTCTCCCCCTTTGTCATTTCAAAAAGTGGGGTTATGAAGAAATAATAAACACCACATGTTAAGAGAAAGGAGATAACAAAAAGTTATATAAGGAGAGTAGAAGAGCACAGCTAGGGGCTTGTCCAAGCATAGAAAGAAAAGCAAGTTATAGCATGCACTTCAACAACCCAAAATGCAAGATAAAGTGTTACAGAAAAATAACAAATCACAATTTTGACCCTTAAGATGACGGAATTTGCCCAAAAAGTGTCAGGGCTCATAGCCTAGCGACGAGCCTTTCTTAGAAGGTCATTTCTACATAAAACACACTAGTCTTGCAACATAAACTGACACTGGAGAAAAATTTGCATGAAAACCAAAAATACTCCAATTTCTACATAGATTGTAGATCTATGTATCCACTAAGAACCTCAAGGTTGTATCTAAACAAGATATATCATTAGATATATGTAGCAAATTAGAGCATGTAGGAAGCAATTCAAGACACAACCAAGAGATCCAAAGAGATCATCATCAAAACTTACAAAACAACTCAAGGCAAGTAATTGCAAGATATACCAATTTGAAGAAATTTGAAAGATAGAGTTGTAAGAAACATAGGCAATTTAGAACATAGCTATTGGTTGAAAAATTTATTTGAGATGGAAATTCTCATTCAATAATCCAAATGTATATTATAGTGCATAGTGTTGTCAGTCGAGTTCTGTGTATTGACCACTCGACCGATGACAGCTGTTGGCAACACCTATTGGTGCTTATCGGTCGAGTTTCAAACAGGACATACTCGAGCGACAAAGCTGATGTAAAAAGCACATATATTCATAAAAGCATATTTAGAGACATCCTAAAATTATAAGGCATATCCAAACTTGTGTAAGCAAGTTAGTAATGCACTATGAAAGCATTAGAAATAGTTTTTGAGCAAGCTTTCCACACTTAAGACACCAGATTGAGGTGGAATTCTTGCCTTTGTAGAATCTACCCTTGGAGTACATGGTATCTTCTCCAACATGAGAGGATGTAGAGGTGTGTCCCATAATCGCTTCAATTTGAGGCTTCATTTCAACCTTCTTCGTTATTTTTAGCTCTTAATCCTCTTGTCTTTCAACTTCTTCTCTTTTGTCAAGTGTAACTTCATTGGGCTTGTATGTTTCCAACGAGCTCTTCAATGGGAATATCATCAAGAGACCTTACTTCTTCAATGGAAGTCACCTTGGGTTCCCATCTCTTGAGGAGAGTTCTAAGCATCTTTGAGTTGATATGTCCTCTATTCATAGGATGTCCTAGAACAACAAGACCATTCACAATGGTGTTGAGCCTTGAGTACATGTTGGCTATCATCTCCTTCTTTCCCATCTTGAAGTTCTCAAGCACCCCTTTGAGTATGTAGACTTTTCTTACCTTCACTTGTTGAGTCCCCACATAAGTGGTGCATAGCTTTCTCCATTCCTCATAGGTCGTCTCACAAAAAGAAATCTGGTTGAACTCGATGGAGGTCATAGTGGTATACAAGATATTGATTGCTCTTGCATTCAAGGTGGCTTTCTTCATTGTAGCATCATCCCATTCTTCTATCTTTATCACGGATAGCTTGTATGGATGGTCCACCATATTCCAAAGCTCAAGATTTGATCTTTGGATGTAGAATTGTATCCTTCTTTTCCAACAAAGGAAGTTACTCGCATAAAAGATTGGAAGGTTGATGAAGTATCTCCCACCTTGGTAGTCACCCATCTTCTCCTACTTATTGAAGTATGCTTGGAGAAACCCAATCTGATACCAATTTTTGAATCCTAGATGGATGATTGGATTCTCTAGAGGGGGGGAGTGAATAGAGATGAATGCACTTAAAAAAATTATTAGACATTCAAGATATATCACAAGACAAGGTTTCTAAATAGGAAGTCTGAGTTTAACTAAAACATGCATAGTAAGGGAGAGAGAGATTGAACATACACAAAGTCACAAGTGATGTAGAGTGCTTCCACACTTCAAACTAGAAGTGAGTCAGTCCACTACCTAGAGAGGTCAACCTCTAGGATTTTTTAACCATTGCACTCTTATATTCAATCATAAGACTTACAATACATGACCACCAAAGGACATACCCATACAAGAACAAGGAGATATCCATCTTACCAGGGACTTACCCACTTTGCTTGAGTCTTCAACCTTCACAAAGGTCTTACCCACTCAAGCACAAGTCCTCCGACTTCAAGGACTTTGTCACTCCTATTAGATCTTAAGCCTTTGCCTTCACTCCAAGAAGCTTCCACCAAGGACTTACCCACTTGAGCAAGGAGTCTTCTTCCTTCACCAAGGGATTACCCACTCTTTCTCCAAGTTTTTAGCCTTGATCTTCATCAAGGGACTCCTTCCCTTGTTCTTCTTCACCTCTCTTATCCAAGAGAGCGAACCTTCATCTTCATGGTTGAAATGAGAGATAGGGAGGTAGTGGAAGTGAGATCCTCACAAGATATACACGTAGGACGAGCTCTCTTAATAATCTCCTACTCACTCTAATGGATGTAGAAAGTGATTAAGCTTAGAAAGAGAGAGAGAGGAGGTTGTAGGATCACTCAACTATACAATAGGGACCTTCATAGTGCTTAGCTAACCATAGGATGAAGCCCAAGGGGTCCTATTTATAGTTGAGGATGCCTAGAAGCCTTTGGGAACACTTAAGAATGAAAACTAGCCGTTTTGTGGCTTGCAACAGTTATATTTTCAATTTTTGCAACTCCACAATGGCTAGAAATATTTTTCTACACTTTTCCGTACAATGCAATCGATCGAGTTTCTATAAAGGTAACTCGACCGATCCCACTAAAAGACAAAACTAATTTAGGCCAACGGTCGAGTTTGTCTAGGGCTGAGTAGAGGGATCGGTCGAGTTCTGTGAAGTGCAAACTCGACCGATCAAAAGTCATTTTCAAGATCCAATTAGGATCAATCGAGTTTGCAACTTGACCGATGAATGGCCTAATGTGAATTTTCGAAAATTTCTTTTGAGTGCTTAAACATTCGATCTAAGTTCTCATAATTTTTTCTAAGCTCAATTAGAAGTCATACAATCATTACAAGTGATTTACAACATGATTCTAATGCATTTACATCATATTCCAAAAATGTGCACTTGTATTGACTTTGACTTGTCTTTTCTCCAATTTGATATGTAAAAGTTAGGGCATTTGGAGTGTGTCTATACCTAATCTGAAATCACTCAGGTAGAGACATTAGACACAAATACGTGGAATGCTTTAGTTATCATCAAAACAAGATTTTAGTCAATTTAGACCTTTAGTTAACATTCTCTCCCTTTTTGAAGATGAAAAACCATTCCATAAATGTATTGAAAGCTTTTCAGTAAAGTCATACCTTTAGAGAAACCTAGGGGTTTCAATAGTATTGAGTATGTATGCTCCCCCTCAATTGATGCTAATGGAGTTCTCATACTCCCCCTCAATTGACGCTATTTCTCCTGCATTGGTTACCTTTGATAACATTTATGGAATACTATGTCTTATACTCATATATGTTCTACACATATATGTCTTCTCCCCTTTCCATGGACATGCTTCTCCTCTTCATGCAAGACATGCCTTCTCCCCTCATTTGTCAAAAGAAGACATACCTTTCTCCCCCTTTGTCATTTCAAAAAGTGGGGCTATGAAGAAACAAGAAACACCACTTGTTAAGATAAAGGAGATAACAAAAAGTTATATAAGGTGAGTAGAAGGGCATATATAGGGGCTTGTCCAAGCATTGAAAGAAAAGCAAGTTAAATCATGCACTTGAACAACCCAAAATGCAAGATAAAGTGTTGCAGTAAAAAAAAATCACAATTTTGACTCTCACGATGATGAAATTTTCCCAAAAAGTGTCAGGGCTCATGGCCTAGTGATAAGCCTTGCTCAGAAGGTAGTTTCTGCATAAAAAACAATAGTCTTGCACCAAAAACTGAAACTGGAGAAAAATCTGCATGAAAACCAAAAATACTCCAATTTCTACATATAATGTAAATCTATGTATCCACTAAGAACCTCAAGGTTGTATCCAAATGAAATATACCAGTAGATAGATGTAGCAAGTTAGAGCATCGAGGAAGAAATTTAAGACACAACTGAGAGATCCAAATATATCATCATCAAAACATGCAAAACAACTCAAGGCAAGTAATTCCAAGATATACCAATTTGGAGCAATTTGAAAGATAGAGTTGTAAGCAAGATAGGAAATTTAGAGTATGGCTATTGGTTGAGAAAATCTAGTTGAGAGGAAAATTCTCATTCAATATGACAAATGTATATTCTGTGCACATTGTTGTCAGTCATGTTCTGTGTATTGACAACTCGACCGATGATAATTGTTGGAAAAACCTATTGGTGCCTATCGGTCGAGTTTCAAATAGGACAAACTCAACCGAAAAAGCTTTTGGAAAAAAGCACATATATTCATAAAAGAATATTTAGAGGCATGCTAAAATTATAAGCCATATCCAAACTTGTGTAAGCAAGTTATTAAATCACTATGGAAGCATTATAAATAGTTTTTAAGCAAGAGTGTGATGAGAAACACAAAATACCACTTTCAACTCAAAAACCACATGCATAGTACACACTAACTTGACAAAAACAAGTTAGAAATGGTTATAAGAAAGAAAAAATTTACCTTTGTTCTTACCATTCCTTTTTCCACTTGTTTTCACCCTCTACACATCTCCCCTTTCTTCTTTCATGTGGATTGAGAAGTCAATTTGTAATTTAGTAGCTCAAGTCAATCCATTTGCAAGTACCTATAAGAAGAAAGTAGAAATGGTCCCCAATCATGTTTTTGAGTCCGAAGGGGTTAGCTTAGCAACATAAGTCCAATTTCTCGTGGGTTCTTTCCTAAAAGGACAACAAGTAGACTAATGTCCAATACGATTGCAATAGTTGCATGTGCCCATAGTCTTAGAACTTGAGGATTCTCCATGGAAGATTGGAGGTCCTTTATCTTTGTTGTTCCTTTGACTACTATCATATCCTAAACCATGTCTACCAATTTGTTTAGTAGTATGGTGTAGGATGTCATTAAGATTCTTTTTACCAACTAAGAATCTTTACAAAGAAGATCTCAAACTATCATTATCATGCATAAGAGAAGCAATAGTAGAAGACAAATTATTGATATTATCTCTAGCATGCAAAAGATCATTTTCTAAGCAAAGGGCTTTAGTTAAATAAGAATCTCTATCAATGTGAATAGCAACACCAATATTCTCTCTACTAGTATAACTAGAACAAGATTCAAGCACATTGATTTTAGCAATCAAGGAGGCAATTTTTGTTTCAAGCAAAGCAATCTTAGAAAGATAAATATCATTTTCAGATTCTAATCCTTGCAAAACAAAATCTTTGACCTTATTTTCAGATTTTAGAACATCAATATCATGCATGAGAGAATCAACAATTAAAGTGTGCTCTTCATTAGAACTAGGCATATGAAGGTTGATCTTCTAGAAATTTAATCTTATCAAGCAAACTAGCATTTTCAAGTTTAAGAGAGTCTACTTGGATAAGACAAGCATTTTTGTCATCAAGGAAGCAAAAAATAGCATTTGAAAGATCATCTAATTCTATTTGCATATTATCAACAATTCTAGCAAGCTTTTTCCTTTTTTTTAGAAGACTTAAATGAGATACGTGTAGCATTAATGATAGCAATTAAAGGTTCTTTATCTAAAGAGTTTATATTTACCTCATTTGAGTCTTTTCGGGTAGAAACCATAAGAGCAAAATGTCATTCTCCACTTGAGCTTGAGTTAGAGGAGTCACTTGAGCTTGAGTGTCATTTCTCCTTCTACATGTACTTCTTTTCTTTTTCCTTGTGATGATGGGTCTTCTTGCCTTGTAGACAATCTATCTTGAAGTGACCCTTCTTTCCACACTTGAGGCACTGGATTGAGGAGGAATTCTTGTCTTTGTAGAATCTACACTTGGAGTACATGGAATATTCTCCAACATGAGAGGATGGAGAAGCGTGTCCCATAATAGCTTCAATTTGAGCCTTCATTTTAGCCTTCTTCATTATTTTTAGCTCTTTAGCCTCTTGTCTTTCAACTTCTTCTCTTTTTTAAAGTGTGACTTCATTCTCTTGTAGATTTCCAATGAGCTCTTTAATGGGGATATCATCAAGAGACCTTACTTCTTTCATGGAAGTTACCTTGGGTTCCCATCACTTGGGGAGAATTCTAAGGATCTTTGAGTTGATCTCTCCTCTACTCATAGGATGTCCTAGAACAGAAAGACCATTCACAATGGTGTTGAGCCTTGAGTACATGTTGACTATCATCTCCTCCTTTCCCATCTTGAAGTTCTCAAGCAGCCCTTTGAGTATGTATATTTTGCTTTCCTTCACTTGATGAGTCCCCTCATAAGTGATGCATAGCTTTCTCTATACCTCATATGCCGTCTCATAAGAAGAAATCCGGTTGAACTCGATGGAGGTCATGGTGGCATAGAGGATATTGATTTCTCTTGCATTCAAGGTGGATTTCTTCATGGTAGTTCACCCCATTCTTCTATCTTTGTCACCGGTAGCTTGTATGGATGGTCCACCATTTGCTAAAGCTCAAGACTTGATCTTTGGATGTAGAATTGTATCCATCTTTTCCAATAGGGGAAGTTACTCCCATAAAATATTGGAAGTATGATAAAGTGTATCCCACCTTTGTAGTCACCCATCTTGTCCTACTTGTTGAAGTATGCTTGGAGAAACCCGCTCTGATACCAATTGTTGGATCCTATATGGGTGATTGGATGCTCTAGAGGGGGGGGTGAATAGAGATGAATGCACTTAAAAAAAATTCATTAGATCTTCAAGATATATCACAAGCTAAGGTTGCTAAATAGAAAGTTTGAGTGCAACTAAAACAAGAATAGCAAGGGAGAGATATATTGAACATACACCAAGTGACAAGCTATGTAGAGTTCTTCTACACTTCAAACTAGAAATGAGTCAGTCCACTACCTAGAGAGGTCAACCTCTAGGATTACTTAACCATTGCACTCTTATATTCATTCATAAGACTTACAATACATTACCACCAAAGGACATACACATCCAAGCACAAGGAGAAATCCACCTTACCAAGGACTTACCCACTTTGATTGAGTCTTCAGCCTTCACCAAGGTCATACCCACTCAAGCACAAGTCCTCTGCCTTCAAGGACTTTGCCACTCCTCTTGGATCTTCAGCCTTTGCCTTCACTCGGAGAAGCTTCCACCAAGGACTTACCCACTTGAGCAAGGAGTCTTCTGCCTTCACCAAGGGCATGCCCACTCTTGCTCCAAGTCTTCAGCCTTGATCTTCACCAAGGGACTCATTCTCTTGTTCTTCTTCACCTCTCTTAGCCAAGAGAGAGAACCTTCATCTTCATGGTTGAAATGAGAGAGAGGGAGGTGGTGGAAGTGAGAGCCTCACAAGATATACACATAGGACGAGCTCTCTTACAAATCTCCTACTCACTCTAATGGATGCAACAAGTGATTAAACTTAGAGAGAGAGTGAGAGGAGGTTGTAGGATCACTAAACTATAGAATAGGGTCCTTCATAGTTTTTAACTAACCATGGGATGAAGCCCAAGGGGTCCTATTTATATTTGAGCATGTTTAGAAGACTTTGTGAACACTTAAGAATGAAAACTAGCCATTTTGTGGCTTGCAATGGATATATTTTCGATTGTTGCAACTCCACAACAGCTAGAAACACTTTTCTACACTTTTTTGTACAGTGCAATCGATCGAGTTTCTATAAAGGTAACTCGACCGATCCCACTAAAAGACAAGACTAATTTAGGCCATCGTTGAGTTTGTCCTGGCGTAACTCGACCGATCAAAAGTCATTTTCAAGATCCAATCAGGATCGGTCAAGTTTGCAACTCGACCGATGAACATCCTAATGTGAATTTTAGAAAATGTCTTTTGAGTGCTTAAACATTCTATCTAAGTGCTCCTGATTTTTTCTAAGCTTAATTACAAGTCATACAATCATTACAAGTGATTTACAACATGATTCTAATGGATTTACATCATATTCCAAAAACATGCACTTTTATTGACTTTTACTTGTCTTTTCTCCAATTGGATATGTGCAAGTTAGGGCATTTGGAGTGTGTCTATACCTAATCTGAAATCACTCAAGTAGAGACATTAGACACAAATAAGTGGAATGGTTTATTCATCATCAAAATAAGGGTTTAGTCAATTTAGACCTTTAGTCAAAATTTTCTCCCTTTTTGAAGATTACAAACTAATCTATAAATGTATTGAAAGCTTTTAAGTAAAGTCATACCTTTGGAGAAACCTATGGGTTTGAATAGAATTAAGTACATATGCTCCCCCTCAATTGATGCTAGTGGAGTTCTCATACTCCCCCTCAATTGATGCTACTTCTTCTGCATTGGTTAGCTTTCATAACATTTATGGAATATTATGTCTTCTACTCATATATGTTCTACACATATATGTGTTCTTCCCGTTACATGGGCATGCTTCTCCTCTTCATGCAAGACATGCCTTCTCCCCTCTTTTGTCAAAATAATACATACCTTTCTCCCCCTTTGTCATTTTAAAAAGTTGGGGTATGAAGAAATAATAAACACCACTTGTTAAGAGAAAGGAGATAACAAAAAGTTATATAAGGAGAGTAGAAGTGCACGGATAGGGGCTTGTTGAAGAATACAAAGAAATAAAAGTTAAAGCATGCACTTGAACGACCCAAAATGCAAGATAAAGTGTTGTAGAACAATACCAACTCGCAATTTTGACCCTCAAGATGACGGAATTTGCCCAAAAAGTGTCAGGGCTCATGGCATAGCGATGAGCCTTGCTCAGAAGGTAGTTTCTGTATAAAAAACACTAGTCTTGCACCAAAAAATGAAACTGGAGCAAAACCTGCATGAAAACCAAAAATACTCCAATTTTTTACATATAATGCAGATCTATGTATCCACTAAGAACCTCAAGGTTGTATCCAAACAAGATATATCATTAGATAGATGTAGCAAATTAGAGCATGGAGGAAGCAATTTAATACACAACCAAGAGATCCAAAGAGATCATCATCAAAACTTGCAAAACAACTCAAGGCAAGTAATTGCAAGATATACCAATTTGGAGCAATTTGAAAGATAGAGTTGTAAGCAACATAGGCAATTTAGAACATGGATATTGGTTGAGAAAATCTAGTTGTGAGGGAAATTCTGATTCAATAAGACAAATGTATATTCTATGCACAGTGGTCGGTCAAGTTTTGTGTATTGACAACTCGATTGATGACAGTTGTTGGCAACGCCTATTGGTACCTATCGGTTGCGTTTCAGATTGGACAAACTCGACCGACAAAGCTGTTGCAAAAAAGCACATATATTCATAAAAGCATATTTAGAGGCATGCTAAAATTATAATCCATATCCAAACTTGTCTAGGCAAGTTAGTAATGCACTATGGAAGCATTAGAAACAGTGTGAAGAGAAACACAAAATACCACTTTTGACTCAAGCACGACATGCATAGTGCATACTAGCTTGACAAAAACAAGTTAGAAATGGTTATAAGCAAGAAAACGTTTACCTTTGTTCTTATCATTCCTCTTTCCACTTGTTGTCACCCTCTTCACATCTCCCATTTCTTCTTTCATGTGGATTGAGAAGTCAATTTGCAATTCAATAGCTCAAGTCAATCCATTTGCAAGTACCTACAAGAAGAAAGATGAAATGGTCCCCAATCATGTTTTTGGGTCCGAAGGGGTTAGATTAGCAACCCAAGTCTTGTTGCTCTTGGGTGATTTCCTAAAAGGACAACAAGTAGAATAATGGTCAATATCATTGTAATAGTTGCATGTGCCCATAGTCTTGGAACAAGAGGATTCTCCATGGAAGATTGGAGGTCATTTACCTTTGTTGTTCCTTTGACTACTATCATATCCTAAACCATGTCTACCAATTTGTTTAGTAGTATGGTGTAGGATGTCATTAATATTATTTTTACCAACTAAGAATCTTTGCAAAAAAGATCTCAAACTATCATTATCATGCATAAGAGAAGCAATAGTAGAAGACAAATTATTGATATTATCTCTAGCATGCAAAAGATAATTTTCTAAGCAAAGAGCTTTAGTCAAATAAGAATCTCTATCAATGTGAAGAGCAGCACCATTATTCTCTCTACTAGTAGAACTAGAACAAGATTCACGCTCATTGATTTTAGCAAGCAAGGAGGCAATTTCTCATTCAAGCAAAGCAATTTTAGAAAGATAAACACCATTTTCTGATTCTAATCCTTGCAAAACAAAATCTTTGACCTTGTTTTCAGATTTAAGAACACCAATATCATGCATGAGAGAATCAACAATTAAAGTATGCTCTTCATTAGAATTAGGCATAAGAGGTTGAGCTTCTAGAAATTTAATCTTATCAAGCAAACTAGCATTTTCAAGTTTAAGAGAGTCTACTTGGCTAAGACAAGCATTTTTGTCATCAAGCAAGTAAGAATTACATTTTCAAGATCATCTAATTCTATATGCATATTATCAACAATTCTAGCAAGCTTTTTCCTTTTCTTTTTAGAAGACTTAAGAGAGGTACGAGTACCAATCTATTTTCTTTTCTTTTTAGAAGACTTAAGATAGGTACAAGTAGCATTAATGATAAAAATTAAAGGTTCTTTATCTAAAGAGTTTATATTTACCTCATTTGAGTCTTTTCTTGTAGAAGCCATAAGAGCAAAATGGCATTCTCCACTTTAGCTTGATTTGGAGTAGTCACTTGAGCTTGAGTGTCATTTCTCCTTCTTCATGTACTTCTCTTCTCTTTCCTTTATATGTTGGGTCTTCATTCCTTGTAGACAATCTATCTTGCAGAGACCCTTCTTTCCACACTCGAGGCACCGGATTGAGGAGGAAGTCTTGCCTTTGTAGAATCTACCCTTGGAGTACATGGCATCTTCTCCAACATGAGAGGATGCAGAGGCATATCCCATAATAGCTTCAATTCGAGCCTTCATTTCAACCTTCTTCATTACTTTTATCCCTTTCTCCTCTTGTCTTTCAACTACTTCTCATTTGTCAAGTGTGACTTCATGGGCTTGTAGATTTCCAATGAGCTCTTCAATGGGGATATCATCAAGAGACCTTACTTCTTTAATGGAAGTCACCTTGGGTTCCCAGCTCTTGGGGAGAGTTCTAAGAATCTTTGAGTTGATCTCTCCTCTACTCATAGGATGTCCTAGAACAACAGGACCATTCACAATGGTGTTGAGCCTTGAGTACATGTTGGCTATCTTCTCCTCCTTTTCCATCTTGAAGTTCTCAAGTATCCCTTTGAGCATGTAGACTTTGCTTTCCTTCACTTGTTGAGTCCCCTCATAAGTGATGCATAACTTTCTCCATACCTCATAGGCCATCTCACAAGAAGAAATCCAGTTGAACTCGGTGGAGGTCATGGTGGCATAGAGGATGTTGATTGCTCTTACATTCAAGGTGGATTTTTTCATGGTAGCTTCATCCCATTCTTCTATCTTTATCACGGGTAGCTTGTATGGATGGTCCACTATTTGCCAAAGCTCAAGACTTGATCCTTGGATGTAGAATTGTATCCTACTTTTCTAATAGAGGAAGTTACTCCCATCAAAGATTGGAAGGTTGAAGTATCTCCCACCTCAGTAGTCACCCATCTCCTACTTATTAAAGTATGCTTGGATAAACCCACTATGATACCAATTGTTGGATCCTAGATGGGTGATTGGATTCTCTAGAGGGGGGTGAATAGAGCTAAATGTACTTAAACAAAATTTATTAGACTTTAAAGATATGCCACAAGATAAGGTTGCTAAATAGGTAGTTTGAGTGAAACTAAAACATACATAGAAAGGGAGAGAGAGATTGAACATACATCACATGACAAGCTATGTAGAGTTGTTCCACACTTCAAACTAGAAGTGATTCAGCCCACTACCTAGTGAGGTCAACCTCTACGATTTCTTAACCATTGCAATCTTATATTCATTCATAAGACTTACAATACATGACCACCAAAGGACTTATCAAACCAAGCACAAGGAGATATCAACCTTACCAAGGACTTACCCATTTTGCTTGAGTCTTTAGCCTTCACCAAGGTCTTACCCAGTCAAGAACAAGTCTTGCGCCTTCAAGGAATTTGCCACTCCTCTTGGCTCTTCAACCTTTGCCTTCT
The DNA here is from genome assembly GCA_963693085.1 of Alisma plantago-aquatica. NCBI lineage: Eukaryota > Viridiplantae > Streptophyta > Magnoliopsida > Alismatales > Alismataceae > Alisma > Alisma plantago-aquatica. The sequence continues at coordinate 1,269,833,853 of OY856412.1, read as the reverse complement.
CTTGGAGAAGCTTCCACCAAGGACTTACCCACTAGAGCAAGGAGCCTTCTTCCTTCACCAAGGGCTTACCCACTCTTGCTCCAAGCCTTAAACCTTGATCTTCACCAAGGGACTCCTTCCCTTGTTCTTCTTCACCTCTCTTATCCAAGAGAGAACCTTCATTTTCATGGTTGAAATGAGAGATAGGGAGGTGGTAGTAGTGAGAGCCTCCCAAGATATACACATAGGATGAGCTCTCTTACAAATCTCCTACTCACTTTAATGGATGTAGCAAGTGATTAAGCTTAGAGAGAGAGAGGAGGTTGTAGGATCACTCAAATATAGAATAGGGACCTTCATAGTTCTTAGCTAACCATGGGATGAAGCCCAAGGGGTCCTATTCATAGTTGAGGATGCCTAGAAGACTTTGGGAAAAGTTAAGAACAAATACTAGCCGTTTTGTGGCTTGCAACATTTATATTTTTATTTGTTGCAACTCAAAAACAGCTAGAAACACTTTTTTGCACTTTTCTTTATAGTGCAATCGGTTGAGTTTCTATGAAGGTAACTCCACCGATCCCAATAAAAGACAAGATCAATTTAGGCCATCAGTCGAGTTTGTCCTGAGGTAACTCGACCAATTCACTTAGTTTTGGTCAGTAGAGGGATCGGTCGAGTTCTGTGAAGTGCAAACTCGACTGGTAAAAAGTCATTTCAAGATCCAATCAAGATCGGTCGAGTTTGCAACTCGACCGATGAACAACCATATGTGAATTTTAGAAAATGTCTTTTGAGTGCTTAAACATTGATCTAGGTGCTCCTGATTTTTTCTAAGCTTAATTACAAGTCATACAATCATTACAAGTGATTTACAACATGATTCTAATGGATTTACATCATATTCCAAAAACATGCACTTGTATTGACTTTGACTTGTCTTTTCTCCAATTTGATATATGCAAGTTAGGGCATTTGGAGTGTATCTATACCTAATCTAAAATCACTCAAGTAGAGACATTAGACACAAATAAGTGGAATGGTTTAGTCATCATCAAAACAAGGGTTTAGTCATTAGATAATATGAAATATATCAATCTTATTAATTATATATATACGTCTTTCTATTTGTAGGTATTTAAAACTGGTGACTTCACTACAGTTGTACAGTTATCATACGTACACAGTCCCTATACAATGGAATAATTAGATGATATAAGAGAATAATGGGAAAAAGCCTTAGAAGTGTTGGGAATTTTTAATTATCATAGGATTACTGATGACGACGATGATGATGATAAACAATGACATTTCTAAACTTTGATGTCATAATATTATTTCAATATTTGATGACATTTTAAACTTTGAAAGACACCCTTATATATACATGTCTGAAAGAAATTTTTTGAATTGTATTATTTATATGCACATGTGTGAATGTGAAGAAGAATGAACACTACTACAAAATTGGCTTATAAAGTCACTTTTTAAGGTGTCGGTTGTATACAAAAACCGACACCTATAGTCTACAGTGTTGGTTTATAACATAAACCGACATCCAATCTACGAAGGTCGACCAGACACGGGTACCACTTTTATTAAGTGTCGGTTAATTAATAAACAACCGACACCTAAACTCAACCGCCAAACCCAAAATTCCAGCGAAAAAATTGGCTCCAAAATTTTAGTATAGGTGTCGGTTCATAACTATATAACCGACACTATAGGTTTAGTTGTCGGTTTTTTAAATAACCGACCCTTAGGTTTAGTTGTCGGTGCATAACTAAATAACCGACACTATAGGTTTAGTTGTCAGTTTTTTTAAATAACTGACACCTATTGTGAACTTAATAGCTCACCAACGACCGATTCTTCCCCTTTCCCTATTTCATTTCCCGATCGATTTCCCTAACCTCCTAACCTCCGGAGATTTCTTGCTTCTCCCTGCCGCCGCCGCCGCCCCTACCTGCCCGTCGCCGCCGCTCCTTCATCACCATCGTCGTCGTCGCTGCGAGAAGCTATTGTCGCCCGCCCGCCCTCCCGCCGGCCGCCCTCTCCGCCGTCGCCGGTAGCAGCTAGGATCGGCCACTCCTCTACTCGCCTCGCCGCCCTCTCCGCCGCTCCTCTCCTCGCCGCCGGCAGCTGCTAGGACCAGCCGCTGCTCCTCTTTCCTCAAGGTGCCCGCCCTAGCCTGCCTTCTTCTTCTTCCTCTGCTCCTCTTCTCTCAAGCTGCCTGCCCTGCTTCTGGGCATTTTTCTATTTATTTATTTACTTCTCTCAAGGTGCCTGCCTGCTCATACACATATTGATGTACATAGAATCAATGCTAAAAAGGTGTGATTTTAGGGTGTAGGTACTGATTTTGTGCTTCTACAGAGCTGAATCCTCTATTGTCTATACAATATATACATGTTCTATGATAAGCCTTAGTTAATTTAATATGCATACTTTGTATGTAAAACATAGTAATCGAGTAATACTGTATATCCAAGTAAATTACATGTAACTAATCATGACATAGATTTTAGAATGCATACTTTGGTTAAATGTACTGCTATAATTTTTGATCTAGTGATATGTAAATGTAACAATAAGTTAGTAAGGTATCAATGATAAGTCTATTGTAATGTGATGCAAAATAGTTATTGTATCATGCATATATACTTAATAATTTTTTGTTTTATGGTTGTATAGGGTGTTTTATGTGTGGCAAGTCTATTGTTTAATAGTTTAGCTATAATCATTGTTAAATAGTTTAGCTATATTCTTGGTGACAATCCTAATCACCCTTCTTTTGCTTAATGATGAACTATAATGCACACATGTGACATGCTTGGAATGTAAATGATGAACTTTTCCCTAAATTTCCAATCATGATTTTAAAGACATCAATAATCACCCTAACTTGAAGAACTAGGATTTTAGGTATAAGAATGACAACACATTATTTGTTGGCCTAGAAACCCATCCAAGATTTACTCATTAGGAGTAAATCTTGAATAGTCCCCGGTTTTGGACTGTTCTTGAACACCTTATCTCGCTTAGGATGTAAGTGTATATAATGTGTGTTGGGTTTTCAAGAAAATTTCTGCAGCATTTCCCCGTTTGTTCTCTATGTACATATGTACTTGGAGAACAGCGGGGAAATGCTGCCGAAATTTTCCTGAAAACCCAATACAGATTATACACTTACTAGTGAGATTAGGTATTCAAGAATGGGATAGGTGGTACACATTTATTATATATAAGAATGACATCACATGTATTTGTTAACCCTAGACCCTAATCTTTTCCTAATATATACTTGTTTTCTCTTTGATCATAGAATGGATAGATCATGGATGTCCATTCGTAATCGCTGCACCCCAGAGTTTATTTCTGGTCTTGACCAGTTTATTAGATTTGCCGAGGAACATAGGAAACAACCTGGAGATAGGTTCTACTGTCCATGTAGGCATTGCGGTAACCACTTGAAAGTCAACACTGGTGATGAAATCAAAACTCATGTCATGTGCAACAGGATTATACAAGGCTATACAGAATGGCACTGGCATGGAGACATTTCAAACCCGAAACCAGTGGATGTCGATAGCAGTGCTTGTGTGGAAGAAGAAATTGCCTACGATGACGTAGATGTGAATGAACCATTTCCAGTAGACATCGTTGATGCGATGCTGGATAGTTGTGGGGTAGAGCACACCGATCCACCTCCCATTTTTAGAAACATTGTGCATGATGCTGAGATGCCGTTATACACAGGTTGTACTAAGTTTACGAAGCTTAGCGCTGTGTTGAGATTGTATAAGTTGAAAGCTAACAATAGATGGAGCGACAAAAGCTTCACGTCATTGTTGTCTTTGTTGAAAGAAATGCTTCCTGAAGAAAACGAGCTTCCAATCTCAACATACGAGGTAAATAAATTGTTGTGCCCAATGGGAATGGATGCCAAGAAGATACACGCATGCCCGAATGATTGTGTATTATTTGAAAAGGACTATGCGGATTTGAAAGATTGTCCAAAATGTGGTGTGTCACGGTATAAATTGACAACATCGGGGGAGTCCAAAACTAGTTCTCCTGCCAAGGTGATGTGGTATCTACCTATAATATCACGGTTTCAACGCTTGTTTTCCAATCCGATAGATGCGAAGAATTTGAGGTGGCATGCAGATGTTAAGAAAAATAATGATGGTATCCTACGACATGCGTCTGATTCCCCACAGTGGAAGAATATTGATCTATTTTACCCTGAATTTGGTGAAGAAGTCAGGAATCTAAGACTTGGGCTTTTTACAGATGGGATGAATCCGTACGGGACATTGAGCAGCCAACATAGCACTTGGCCAGTCATGCTTGTTATATACAATCTTCCTCCCTAGCTGTGTATGAAAAATAAGTATGTAATGTTGTCGTTGTTGATATCGGGCCCTAAACAACCTGGAAATGACATCGATGTTTATCTTGAACCTCTAATTGATGACTTAAAGAAACTCTAGGGTGAAGGTGTGATGACCTATGATGCTTCACAAAGAGAGACATTTCGTTTGCATGCTATGTTGTTTTGCACTATTAATGACTTTCCAGCATATGGGAATTTGTCTGGATACAGTGTCAAAGGAGCTAAAGCATGTCCTATATGTGAAGAGAACACTGATTCAACAAGACTAAAACATGGCGGTAAGAATGTATATCTCGGTCATCGAAGGTTTCTTCCAAAATTCCATCTGTATCGTAGGAAGCGCAAAGCATTCAATGGATTGAATGAGGAATGGAGTGCACCTAAACCTATACCAGGGGAGGTTGTTTATGAAAGAGTAAAAGACATTGTCAATGAATTTGGTAAGAGATCACAATGTACTACACGGAGTGACAATTCTTCATTCAAGAAGAAGTCAATATTTTGGGATCTTCCTTATTGGAGTTCTTTGACAGTCAGACATTGTCTCGATGTAATGCACGTTGAGAAAAATGTCTGTGATAGCATCATTGGTACTCTATTAAATATACCAGGTAGGACTAAAGATGGGATAAAATCCAGACTGGACCTACATGAAATGGGAATAAGGTCAGAATTAACAAAATTGCATGAAATGGGTAATAAAAGAACATACTTACCTCCCGCTTGTTACACGTTGTCTAGAAAGGAGAAGAAAGCTTTTTGTGAATGCTTGGTAAATGTTAAGGTGCCATATGGTTACTCATCCAACATTCGTAGTTTGGTATCAATGAAAGATTTGAAGTTGATAGGTCTTAAATCTCATGATTGTCACACTCTAATGCAACAAATATTGCCCGTGGCAATTCGATCTATATTGCCGAAGCATGTAAGGTTTGCAATCACCAGACTTTGTTTCTTTTTCAACAGTCTCTGCAGCAAAGTTATTGACCCTGAGACTCTCGATAATTTACAAACAGAAGTGGTTGTTACCCTATGTCAGATTGAGATGTATTTCCCTCCTTCGTTCTTTGATATCATGGTACATCTTTTTGTCCACTTGACTAGGGAAGTGAAAATCTTGGGACCGGTTTTCTTGCATTGGATGTATCCCTTTGAACGATACATGAGCATTTTTAAAGGTGATGTTCGAAACCGCTATCGGCCTGAAGGGAGTATAATTGAAGGTTATGTGGCGAGAGAGGTTATGGATTTCTGTAATGACTTTCTCATTGGTAATGACACTCCTGATAATGACAAGAATATTGACGAGCTATTTGGCAAAGGAATTTTGGGTTCACGTGTGAAAGTAATCATCTGTGAGCAGTTGGAACAAGGTCATTTGTATATTTTACACCACATGGACGAAGTGAACGTTTATATCGAGGAACATACCAATTTCATCAAAAGACAATATCCTCGAGCCAATACAATGTGGCTTGCTAGAGAGCATAACAAGACTTTTATTAAGTGGTTTGAAGATAAAGTCTTACATCAACTATCTCAAACACCAGATGATATTACTGAAACTATCAAATGCCTCGCCTTTAAACCAAAGTTGACTGTTATGTCTTATGAAGGGTATGACATTAATGGATTCACATATTACACAAAGCGCCAAGATGATAAGAGTGTCGTCCAAAATAGTGGGGTCACCCTTCAAGCATCGACTATGTTTTTTGCAAGTGCAAAGGATAAGAGTCCACGTGAAGCTAAAATGTCATATTACGGTGTCATTGAAGACATATGGGAATTTGATTACATAGATTTCAAAATTCAGCTCTTCAAATGTAATTGGGTTGATAACACCAAAGGAGTTATAGTGGATGAATTGGGTTTCACTTTAGTGAACTTTGAAAAGATTGGCGAGAAGGCTGAACCATTCGTATTGGCATCACAGGCGAAACAAGTATTTTATATCGATGATCCTGCAAATGATAAATGGTCAGTTGTTCTTCATGGTAAAAGACAATTCGTTGAAGATCCTATAGATGAAGAACAGTACTATGATAAGTATGATGACTCCAATCCATTCTTAGTTGGGTTGTTAACACCAACAAATATTGAAGCTAATGATGACTTGTATGTGCACGGAGATCACAACGAAGAATTGTTAATTGATAAAAAATCACAATATTAGATGTATATATGTTTTGTTTTATACGTTTTTATTTTTTTTGAATATGTGAACTTTACAATGTGAGCTTAATTTATAATGTGAATTACTTTACAATGTGAATGTGAACTTTACAATGTGAGCTTCAGAATTTGAATTACTTTACAATGTGAACTTTACAATTTGAATTACTTTACAATGTGAGCTTTACAATTTGAATGTGAATTTGAACTTTACAATGTGAGCTTTACAATTTCAATTACTTTACAATGTGAGCTTTACAATTTGAATTAATTTACAATGTGAGCTTTACACTTCGAATTACTACTTTACAATGTGAACTTTACAATTTGAATGTGAATTTGCAGATGGCTGACAATTCTCCTGATGACCGTGCTAATGACTACCGTGAGGGTGAGGACATCAGTGCGCCGCCTCACAATGTATGTTTTAAAAATATATAATATATTTATATCTATATGTCCATTTATAGTTATATCTTGTAAATGTGAATTATTTTGTCAAATTTTAGGTTGATGATGCACATGTACCATCTGCAACACTTGAGGCACTTGATCAACAACACCAAAAAGTTGACAAGAGAAGGGGCATCACTATGATGAAGAAGTTAATTGCGCAAAAGGGCAATGGACCCAAACTTGTTGTGGATTTCGATAATGCAGGAAATGCATGTGGTGTGAATCGCAATTCATTTATTTCATATCTTGGGTATGTTACTCGTAGCCATTGCGGTTGTCGCTTAGATTCTTGGCATAACATTTCTAAGGAGAAGAAAGATTTAATATGGAGGGATTTATGCGTGAGTTATTATTAATTTGCAATTCTATTATGTAGATTGCTAAATTTTTGGATACTAGTTAATAGCAATTCTATTTTGCAGAGTATATTTGAATTGGATGAAAAGTTGCATCGTAAATGCGTGATGCAACGCTGTGGGAGAGTGCTAAGGAACTATAGGACACATCTCACCAGAGAATACATAAAAGAAGTCGAAAAGAGGAAGAAGACATCCACTGAATAGTGGAACTTCCTGGACAAAGAAGAATGGGACGTGTTTGTCACTTCAAGACAAACTGATGAATTCAAGGTATTAGGCGTCAGTCTCAATCTCATTAATTAATATATGTTGTATTCACTTATTCAAGATTAACATTTAGTGTTACTAACCAAATCATTAATTTGCATACTAACTAGGCCCTCAGTGAGGCACAAAGATCAAGGCGTGCACTAAATGTGCATGACCACACAATGGGTCTGAAGGGGTATGCAGGCTTTCGCCAAAGACTACAGGCTGAGGCTACTGCTGCTCAGTCTGCTGCTACTCAGGAGTCCTCTACCATAGGTAGCACACCTCTGCCTCGCCATGATGTCTGGATAGCTGGGAGGCAAAATAAGAAGGGAGAATTAACTAAGGTCGCAACTGCTGAGGCGGCTGCAAAAATGGTAAAATACAACTCTTACATCAATCATTCGAATATTGATTATTTGTGTTGTTTACTTAAGTACAAATTTTTGTTTTGGCTATTAGCGGGAGCTGCACGAGCTGAGGAAACAAGGAAAGTTCATGTAACAACCCTCCCTAGGGTTTCTTATGTAACCAGCGGAAGCACAGCCTAATCCCCAGCATTATCCATAATGTGGAGTACTTAGCATATTAGGGAGGGATTGTCACATGCATGATCTCATATCAAGAAATAAATAACACTTGGCATTCATAGAAACATAGATTCATACATAAGTTCTTGGAAAGAAAGCTACATCAGATTTCTAAAGGTATACTAAACATGAGCTAGATAATCATGAAAAAGATAGGATCTCCATAGATGGACGTCCCACCAGGCAACAACTCCTAAGATCTTAGATCCTTAGAATCTTCTCAAGAGGTCTCCTTCCCGTTAGCTCGAACTTCTGCGGACATCTCGTCCCCAGCCATGCAAAGGAAAACAAACATGGTAAGTAAGCGGCATTGGCATGTTATAAAGCATAAACATAACATATAAATTAATTTGACATAAACATGAACATGCATTAACATTAATCATTTCTTGGCATCTTTTACATGAAGAATTTGACTAGAAGTATATGCTCCTCTCTTAATGCCCCATAAGGAGCCCATAATGCTCGGAAAGCCCATAATTGCTCGGAAAGCCCATAATGCTCGGAAAGCCCATAACAAGGTGCATATAAATCTAAATCAAATTCCCTTAACCATGATCTTTCTTAGACTTTACTTATCTTCTTAATAACCTAAACTTAATCTTAATTGGGATTTCTCCCTCTTAAACATGATTGGGATTTCTCGTCGTGACCATAATGGGATTTCTCCCTCTTAAGCATGAATGGGAAACTTATTCCCTCTAAATCTTGATTTCTTGTATCTTAATCATAAACCATAATCTTAATGGGATTTCTACTCTTAGACTTAGATTATAACAATCAACATCCAATAATCATATACATTGAGGAAAAACATGTACTTTTCAAGACTTCAACATAAAAATGCATAATATATCATAATCATTCAATAATTCAAATTTACTATGCCAAAGGCATGGCCCGCTTACCTTGAGCTAGAACACCTAAGTCAAACCTGGTTTGACTGGTTGAATCCTTTTAATCACCTGAAATTAACATATCATCCTTCATCATACAAATCAAACCCTAATTTGTGTCATATAATTATTGAGATGTGAAAGCAGTAAAATCAGTCGATAAAAACCAGAAAATCAGATTCCTCATTGAAAATCCTTTCCAAAACATATTTATTTATATTTTTCTGAGGTCGTATGCAAAAGTTATGAATTTTGCACTCTGGACCAATCAGAAATAAGGAAACCATAGCGTGACATCAATTAAATCTGTGATTATTTCGATGTAAATAAAACGTCAAAATACCAGAAAACCAAGCCGTGTGTGACATAATGATTAAACATGCGGGGGCATACTCGTCATTGCACTCTAACTGCTCATCGCGCGTAAGAAGGACAAACTGAATGTCAAAATACCTAAAATGCCCTTGGGCGATCAAGTTAACTGATTGAACTCGTGGGGGCACCATGGTCATTTCAGGACCTGGATTGATCCCCTTAGATCCATGGCGTGGACCAAGGTCGAGCACCTACCTGGAGCTCCACGACCTTCACCTCAAAGGAGACATGCGGTCCCTTGAAGATCGGCTAGTGGTCCCTTGCCTTCGCGGTTCCCTGGCAAGCTCAACGAGTACAAGGAGAGGCTCCCAGGGTGCTGGAGCACACTGGAGCGCGGAGCTCCTGTCCATGGCTGGAGTAAGGCCGAAAAGGGGGAAAACCTGAGAACAGAGTTAGAAGGCCTACTAGGGAGCACAAATCTGCTCGGGGAGGTCTAACGGAGGTGCAGGCACAGTCGTTGGAGGCAGGGAAAGCCAGTTTGATCATCACGACGAGAAACAGGGAAATACCAGAGAAAATAGGGGCGGTGGCGATGGTTCAACAAGTGGTGGAAGCAGGCCCGAAATGGCAATATGATGGTCAGGAGGTGATCGTGGAGGCATGGCGGAGCCAAAACCAGCGTTTCTGTGGTCGGAGGACCATTGGGATGGTTTGGACCTTGAGCGCCGGCAAGCACAAACGGCGGCTCTATAGGTCCCTCTAGCAGGGGTAACTGCGAGGCAAACGGAGAAAGCCAAAACAACGGGGAGGCTTCGTGGATTCTTACCACGCTCACGATTGAGCGATGGTGACTGGAGGAGGCCGGGCGAACTCAAGGTCGCCGGAAACTAAAACCGAGCAGGTCGGGGTTGCTGGGGGATCCATGGCAGAAATTGAAGAAGGTGGAGTTGAGGGTGAGGGTCGACGGAGCTTTTGGGATGGTTAGGAGGGCTTGGGGTGCACAGAGGTGGCGGCTGTGCTTGAAAGGAGGAGAGGGTGTCCGAGCCCTAAAAGGGGCGTTTCGCCTATGAGGGGAGTTAATACACGAGTCATAGCTCATTTGAAATGCCTGAGAGGGACGAAGACGAGGGAGAAAGAATCAGGGAAAACGGTGGAGTAATGAGGGAGTGAGGTGGTGAGGAAAAAAAACATAGGAGAGTAACTCCCATCTGCAGAACCGTCGGGAGGAAGGAGACGGTCTAAGAATCGTCAGATCATGGATCCCTTAGATCCTGACCGTTGGATGGCACGAGAAAGAGGAAAACAGGCGGAACACCTGCGTGACAGAGTAAATACGCGAACTATAGGGAAATAAAGGGGGAATTCAGTATATTGAATTGAATAAGCAATATAAAACGTATAATTAATATTTGGAGGGCCATTTGAAGTCCAAATGAGTTCAAATTCTTCCCATAGGTTAATGAGGTGCATTAAAACACAATAGTGTAGTTAATTTCATCTTTCAGCCCACCATTACTCCTAATTAGGCAAAATACATTCAATACACTTTTGTAAATATATTAAATCATATAGAGCTATTCTTTAAACACTAAATGGAGACAATTCGTGTAATCAGTCCAAAAAATCAATAATAAACATCTTGAGGAATATTAAGCAAGCTTCTATGCGTAAAACCACTAATGGTAATAAGATAGGAAAAATTGATATAAAAACATCCATTTCCATTTTCTAAACAAGAATGCATAAATGTGCAAGGAAATACTTTCTAAAATTAAACTATGGGTAATAAAGTAAATGAACATAATTTTCTTCACGTGAAACGAAATTGTAAAGCTAATATGGGCAAATTGCATACATGTCCTCAACAATTATGTAAAGAATAAAATAGTTTGAAATTTTTCATAAAAATAGTGGGATGTTACAATTCTACCCACCTTAACTAAATTTCGTCCTCGAAATTTCCTAGGGTCTCTACCCACCTTAAAGGTTTCACATAACCTTGGAAATTTTCCATACAAAATTTTATCATAAAAGAAGCATGCATAAACAAAGTATTAAGATTCAACATAAATTACCTAACTACCCTTACTAAGTCTCATACTTACTCCTTAACATTACACCTAACTCATTATACTTAGGGAATCTATCTCTTACCTACGATGACTACATCTTCATAGTTGTCTAACCTTAGATCATATATATCCTTCATCTCTTTATATGTGGTGATCAAGCACATATCTAGAAATGTTAGATCTCTTTATGCTAAATCTCACCAACTCATTTGCACATGTGTCCCATACCACACACACAATTAAGAAGGTAAGACACATAAAATGTCACATTAAATGACATTTTCCTCAAATCTCAATTGGGTGGCCCTTACCATTGAGACAAGGAGAAACATGTCATCATCTAGGGTTTGGTTTCAACTACCTCAGCATGCTAACATGTACTTCTCTAATGAGATGAGGGCTCTAGTCATCTTTAGGGTTCTCTAGACATACTACAATACATAATCATGTTCTCTACATCTATTTCTTCATCCTAGGGTGACTTGCATGAATCCTTATTGTTGCCTTAGTGGCCATCTATTCCTTGCTCTGATACCATTAATGTAACACCCCTCCCTAGGGTTTCTTATGTAACCAGCGGAAGCACAGCCTAATCCCCAGCATTATCCATAATTTGGAGTACTTGGCATATTAGGGAGGGATTGTCACATGCATGATCTCATATCAAGAAATAAATAACACTTGGCATTCATAGAAACATAGATTCATACATAAGTTCTTGGAAAGAAAGCTACATCAGATTTCTAAAGGTATACTAAACATGAGCTAGATAATCATGAAAAAGATAGGATCTCCATAGATGGACCTCCCACCAGGCAACAACTCCTAAGATCTTGGATCCTTAGAATCTTCTCAACAGGTCTCCTTCCCTTTAGCTCGAACTTCTGCGGACATCTCGTCCCCAGCCATGCAAAGGAAAACAAACATGGTAAGTAAGCGACATTGGCATGTTATAAAGCATAAACATAACATATAAATTAATTTGACATAAACATGAACATGCATTAACATTAATCATTTCTTGGCATCTTTTACATGAAGAATTTGACTAGAAGTATATGCTCCTCTCTTAATGCCCCATAAGGAGCCCATAATGCTCGGAAAGCCCATAATTGCTCGGAAAGCCCATAATGCTCGGAAAGCCCATAACAAGGTGCATATAAATCTAAATCAAACTCCCTTAACCATGATATTTCTTAGACTTTACTTATCTTCTTAATAACCTAAACTTAATCTTAATTGGGATTTCTCCCTCTTAAACATGATTGGGATTTCTCGTCATGACCATAATGGGATTTCTCCCTCTTAAGCATGAATGGGAAACTTATTCCCTCTAAATCTTGATTTCTTGTATCTTAATCATAAACCATAATCTTAATGGGATTTCTACTCTTAGACTTAGATTATAACAATCAACATCCAATAATCATATACATTGAGGAAAAACATGTACTTTTCAAGACTTCAACATAAAAATGCATAATATATCATAATCATTCAATAATTCAAATTTACTATGCCAAAGGCATGGCCCGCTTACCTTGAGCTAGAACACCTAAGTCAAACCTGGTTTGACTGGTTGAATCCTTTTAATCACCTGAAATTAACATATCATCCTTCATCATACAAATCAAACCCTAATTTGTGTCATATAATTATTGAGATGTGAAAGCAGTAAAATCAGTCGAGAAAAACCAGAAAATCAGATTCCTCATCAAAAATCCTTTCCAAAACATATTTATTTATATTTTTCTGAGGTCGTATGCAAAAGTTATGAATTTTGCACTCTGGACCAATCAGAAATAAGGAAACCATAGCGTGACATCAATTAAATCTGTGATTATTTCGATGTAAATAAAACGTCAAAATACTAGAAAACCAAGCCGTGTGTGACATAATGATTAAACATGCAGGGGCATACTCGTCATTGCACTCTAACTGCTCATCGCGCGTAAGAAGGACAAACTGAATGTCAAAATACCTAAAATGCCCTTGGGCGATCAAGTTAACTGATTGAACTCGTGGGGGCACCATGGTCATTTCAGGACCTGGATTGCTCCCCTTAGATCCATGGCGTGGACCAAGGTCGAGCACCTACCTGGAGCTCCACGACCTTCACCTCAAAGGAGACCTGCGGTCCCTTGAAGATCGGCTAGTGGTCCCTTGCCTTCGCGGTTCCCTGGCAAGCTCAACGAGTACAAGGAGAGGCTCCCAGGGTGCTGGAGCACACTGGAGCGTGGAGCTCCTGTCCATGGCTGGAGTAAGGCCGAAAAGGGGGAAAACCTGAGAACAGAGTTAGAAGGCCTACTAGGGAGCACAAATCTGCTCGGGGAGGTCCAACGGAGGTGCAGGCACAGTCGTTGGAGGCAGGGAAAGCCAGTTTGATCATCACGACGAGAAACAGGGAAATACCAGAGAAAACAGGGGCGGCGGCGATGGTTCAACAAGTGGTGGAAGCAGGCCCGAAATGGCAATATGATGGTCAGGAGGTGATCGTGGAGGCATGGCGGAGCCAAAACCAGCGTTTCCATGGTCGGAGGACCATTGGGATGGTCTGGACCTTGAGCGCCGGCAAGCACAGACGGCGGCTCTATAGGACCCGCTAGCAGGGGTAACTGCGAGGCAAATGGAGAAAGCCAAAACAACGGGGAGGCTTCGTGGATTCTTACCACGCAAACGATTGAGCGATGGTGACTGGAGGAGGTCGGGCGAACTCAAGGTCGCCGGAAACTAAAACCGAGCAGGTCAGGGTTGCTGGGGGATCCATGGCAGAAATTGAAGAAGGTGGAGTTGAGGGTGAGGGTCGACGGAGCTTTTGGGATGGTTAGGAGGGCTTGGGGTGCACAGAGGTGGCGGCTGTGCTTGAAAGGAGGAGAGGGTGTCCGAGCCCTAAAAGGGGCGTTTCACCTATGAGGGGAGTTAATAGACGAGTCATAGCTCATTTGAAATGCCTGAGAGGGACGAAGACGAGGGAGAAAGAATCAAGGAAAACGGTGGAGTAATGAGGGAGTGAGGTGGTGAAGAAAAAAACATAGGAGAGTAACTCCCATCTGCAGAACCGTCGGGAGGAAGGAGACGGTCTAAGAATCGTCAGATCGTGGATCCCTTAGATCTTGACCGTTGGATGGCGTGAGAAAGAGGAAAACAGGCGGAACACCTGCGTGACAGAGTAAATACGCGAACTATAGGGAAATAAAGGGGGAATTCAGTATATTGAATTGAATAAGCAATATAAAACATATAATTAATATTTGGAGGGCCATTTGAAGTCCAAATGAGTTCAAATTCTTCCCATAGGTTAATGAGGTGCATTAAAACACAATAGTGTAGTTAATTTCATCTTTCAGCCCACCATTACTCCTAATTAGGCAAAATACATTCAATACACTTTTGTAAATATATTAAATCATATAGAGCTATTCTTTAAACACTAAATGGAGACAATTCGTGTAATCAGTCCAAAAAATCAATAATAAACATCTTGAGGAATATTAAGCAAGCTTCTATGCGTAAAACCACTAATGGTAATAAGATAGGAAAAATTGATATAAAAACATCCATTTCCATTTTCTAAACAAGAATGCATAAATGTGCAAGGAAATACTTTCTAAAATTAAACTATGGGTAATAAAGTAAATGAACATAATTTTCTTCACGTGAAACGAAATTGTAAAGCTAATATGGGCAAATTGCATACATGTCCTCAACAATTATGTAAAGAATAAAATAGTTTGAAATTTTTCATAAAAATAGTGGGCTGTTACAGTTCATCCCTAAGGGCACAAGGGATGAATTGACAGTTGCTCTGGGTAACCCAGAGCATCCTAGACGTGTTAGGGCTACAGGCGCTGGTGTGGGCATCAAAGCTTTTTTTGGGCCATCCCAGCGCAAACATGTCCCAAAAGAGGGACTTTCACAAGAAGAGGTAACATATTTTTTCCTTGTAGATGTTACTGTAAAAGAGAATTCAAAAATTAGAATTTGATGTTTCTTTTATCCATGTATAGGTGGATAAGCTATTTGACAGGAAACTCGAAGAAAAACTCGATGAAGCAATGAAAAAGTGACAGGCATCTCATACTGCCACTTACCAGACAATACCTACTGCAGGCTCTACTCCTACTCCTACTGCAGAGGTTGGGAGTAATCCTGTAGACCCACCACCTAGCACATCCACTGTAAGTATTTTTATGACATAGTAACTAGTTTTTTAATTCAAGATTATACATATATATGAAATTGTAGTCGTTTCAAAAAAAGATGATATGTATATATGTATATAACATTCTTTACACAAAAATGTGTAGGGGTTGAAGCCATGCCGTCTAAAAAGTAAAGAATATGTCATGGCAGAGGCGTCGGCTTACCCATCCCTACCAGGGGAAACGTGTCACGGGTCTCCAGTACCAGCTGGTTGGATTCGGGTGAGCCCGATACATATATTCCCCCAGTGGATGGATCTTCCACTGCTATATGCCCACCCAGATTGTGAAATGCTTGGTGAGGCAGTAGGCGGAGTGATATTGTGGGAAAAAGTGTATGTCTTCTTTACTGAAAAGGTGTGGTAAATTTACATTACGTTAAATTGTTAGTGTGTGTATATGCTGGCAGTTGATCTGAAATTATTATATATATATACAGGTTAAAAAGAAGAAACCCACATCATCTAGGCCTCCACTTCCACCTCCTGCATTACCTAGTTGGGTTCCACAAGACCTACATGTCCCGTTAGGTCCTAACTGTAGGGGTATGCCAGTATGGTTAGGGGAACATGATATAAACTCCGCTATAACTATTTCTTCTGATTCAGATTCTACAGGTCAGTCATACGAAACAAAACTATTTATACAAGATATTTTGGAGTTGTTTCGATATGATTGGCTAAATACATTTGTGTTAGAGCTATGGATAAGGTGAGATATTCTTTATACATCCATATACCTTGTGTATGATCTGGTGATCTGGTTTCTTATTTATTAATGCATGCATAATTAATACATATTTTGTAGCTACTTAGACAACATATGTGCAGATTTTGGATTCGAACATGTAGGGTTTTGGATTCCATCCTTGATTAGTCTAGTAGCTAAAGACCCTACATCAGTTCAACAATACTGCTGTGAGGCTTTTTCAAATTTTGTTGTAAAAAAGAAGACGGTGATAATGGCTCCATTCAATGTAGAGTAAGTTTACTTTGCTTATTATAATTTGGACTTAAGAAAATTACATTTTATTGTGGATTTTGAGTTATTAATTTTTAACTTTTTTTCCTCTAGTGGTAAGCATTGGGATTTATTGGTTATTTCCCCCGAGACGTTCACTGTGTATTATCTAGATCCTAAGGGGGGTAAATTGAATACAAGATTTGGACACATAATGAAAATGGAAATATTTCGGTGAGAAATATTTCATTTTTCATATCCGTTAACATATGTTATTACATTACTACTTAATTGCAATGTTCTGTGTTACATTAACATGTAGGGGTTTTGAGGAGTACAAAAAGGCTGGAGGAAAGGTCCCCACAAAAAAGAACCAGCCAATAGTTTGGAAGAACGTGAAAGTAAGTTCCCGACTGCAATATATGTATATATTATTTATGTGAACAATGCTTAATTGGTTGTATTTTTTAATATTTTGTATATTTGAATTTATAGTGTGCTACACAAGACAACGGATGGGCATGTGGATACTATGTCATGCGATATATGCACATGATTATCAAACATGTCGAACTGGATATCGAATGTATTACTGAGGTATTATATAGTCTCATTAGATAATATGATCGAAATATATCAATCTTATTTATAGCTCCTTAATTATATATATACATCATTCTCTTTACAGGTGTTTAAAGTTGACCCCATTACAGGAAAGGACATACCAAATGTTAATGCTCCCTATATGATAGGAGAATTAAATGAAGTAGTAGAAGAATGGGCAACATCCATACAATTAGTGGGGTATTTAAAATATAATTGGGATCCTGATAGCGAATAATGACTAAACAATGATACTTTGTAAATGAATTTCTGAATTATAATATATGTGTGAATGTTTCTACATGTCTGGATGTTTCTACATGTGTCTGAGTGAAAATGAATGAAAGTCTTGGTTGCTATATGAATGTTTCTACATGTGTGAATGTGAATGAATGGAACTATAGATTGCTAGCATGTGTGAATGTTTATAAATGTGTGAAAATAAAATAGAACTGCAGGTTGCATTGCTAAATGCATGTGCTACTTTTTATGTTAATTTTGCAGGTTTGCGTCATGTTGTCGACGGATATCAATGGATGTCGTAAAACTTGCAGTTCATAACTGAACTGAACAGGTTTCTCATCCTGCGACCAGCCATAGAAGGTCTGCAGACTGACACAAAAAAAAAACCATAGGCGTCGGTTATTTGTAAATAACCGACACATAATGTTATAGTGTCAGTTTTTTACAAATAGCCGGCGTCTATTTCGTGTGGCGCGAAGATATATGGTGTCGATTATTTGTACATAACTGACACTGATAGTGCCCAAGATGGCGCCCTTTCTGTGGCGCGAAGGGTTTGGGCGTCGGGTTCTTACCTAATAACTGATGCCTATACTCCCATGATGGCGCGTTTTCGGTGGCGCGCGAAGAGTTTGGGTGTCGGTTTTGGAACCGACGCCTAATGGGCGGAATTTTTGTGTCTCCCACATAGGTGTCGCTTAGAAACCGACACTAAAGGCTTTAAATAACCGACACTAAAGGCTTTAAATAACCGACACTAAAGGTAGGTTTTGTAGTAGTGGAATGAATGTGCTTCTAGATGTGTGTGAATGTGAAAAGAGATGAATGAATGAACTGTAGGTTGCTACATTTGTGTGAATATGAAATAGAGGAATGAATCGAATACATGTTTCTACATGTGTGTGAATCATATGAATGAATTAAATGTGTTGATACATGTGTGTGAATCATACAGTCTATATATAATATTATCCATCTTGTTAATATTGCAGGTTTGTGGCCTATTGTTGGCTGAAATCAGAGGATGTTGTAAACCTAAAGTTCAAAACTATAGGATCTGCATCTTGCTAACCAGCCGGACAACAGACCTGCAAGCTGATAAGAAAAAAAACACAGACATCGGTTAAACAAAAAAAAACTGACAACGAATGTCCAACTCGTTGGTTGTATATAGTAAATCGACGGCTTTTTTACTAGTGGTGTTGGTTATTTTTTTTGTTATCTAAAAAACCATCAATAAGTTGAGGTCAATGACGTCGATTATTTATTGAAAACTAACAACTATAGTCTAACCCGGGGCCAATATTTTCATTCGGGATGGAGAATGGCGTCAGTTTTGAATGAATAACTAACGCCTAGTGTCCCACTGCCGGCGGTTCTTTATATAAAATTGACAACTATGGTCTAACCAAGGACCAATTTTTTTGTTCAAGATGGATAATGGTGTCGGTTTTGAATGAATAACTAACACCTATGGTCCCACTTCTGTTGGTTCTTTTTTTGGTTGCAATTGAGGACGCTTTGTGTCGTCGGTTTTGTAACCGACGCTGAAGGCATCTACTTTAAATGTCACCCAGTTGTGTATCGCTTGGAAACCAATGTCAAAAATCTTATTTAACCGACATTAAAGGTGAAATCTGTACTAGTGAAGGAATATCAGATACCATATTACGGCAGTTCCATCTCATGGGAGAAACTATACAATGAAGAGAGAAGGAAACATGCAATATAGCGACTATAAGAAAAGTATTGCTAACTCGTTGTATCCACACTAGTGGAGTAGAAGCATGGTGGACATATTTAGATCACCAAGAGCATGATTTGTGGGTGATTGGGTCTAAGTGCAAGTGGTTGTCTATTGGTAAGGTATACCCATAGAGAAAATCATATGATGATTGACATGGAATATACGATATAGGATTTGATTAATACTCATTAAGGAAAGAGTCCAATTCATTTTGTTTCTCTTAGTTATGAGATAATGAGGGAATATTTTCAATGTCTAAAGAATAACAATACTCAATGACGTATGTCTTCGAGTACATGATTTGGAAGAATGAGATCATATGAATGCTAAGAGTATGTACATTCTTATTATGTCCCTATTCAGTTGTTACTTTGGAAAGTAGATAGACACCAGTAACACAGTATGGGTTGGTTGATGATAGAATCTCATGAGTCATGATATAGCAATATTAAATCAATCACACAAATACATGTTAGGTAATAGTGTATCTAATAGAACCACCTTGAGAGTGATACATGGAATCCATAATATAGATGATAGTCAGCTATCATAGTGAAGGTGGTTATTGTGATTCTTAGAACTGAAATCACCGCACTTATCACATGTCGTTGGGCACATTTTGACATCATCAAATGTATCCCTAAAACATATATTGTCATAAAGGTGATGATTGGGTGACTTTGACACATGGGGAATGTGACTGATAGATATGAGATTTGTCCCTCCTACTAGAGTATAATATCTTGGCCACTTAATTAGTAAAATTAAGAAACACACACCCATGCACATGGGAATCAATATATGATATTAAGGTCACATTATCTCAGATATTCTGCTCTTTGTTCAACGAATATGGATTGAATGTTGAGATGATGATGAATCCATTCCTTGAGTTCATTCTAGATATCAGAGACAAACAAATTATACAATCACTGCAACACCTTATATAGATTGTAGGTTGATGTCATTCTCCAACTTTCCATTCACTTGAGTAGTAGTGATGCACGACTAGGTGCCAGTCCTTACTTGTGATGTCATAAGTTAGTTATGGACATTCACTACCAACACGATATGGGACCTATAGGGTCACATACGAAGGAACTCATCTAGAAGAGGAGTTTATCTCAAATGATGATTGGATTGATTACTAAAGTGTTTAGGTATTCAACTCACACAACAAATTGATGGATTGGCTGACTGAACTGCCAAATGACCATCTCAAGTGTTGATATGGCCATTTGGGAATACAAATGAGTGACTCAAGTGTTGAGATGGTTGTTTGGGTTGTCAGGTTGATCAGAGATTGAAATGGCTAAGCTCTACCCAAATTGTGGAGTGATCGAAAAATCCAAACTATTGAACTGATCTCCTTGACTCAGGCTCACCATACAGTCATCTGGGTGAGAGAGACATGTGTCTCTAATGGGTGAGATAGCTCAGTGGGTCTGAATGAAGATTCTAGATATTTCTCAAACTTGTTTCGATTGCACATTAAAGCAAGGAATTAATATATAATATTGATTGGAATTGAAATTGACAAATTTGTGTGTGATTGAGAAACTTCCAAATGGCCGTTTTTCAATGCGAGACGTCTGTCTCGTGTGACCAAATGATAGTCTGGGTCACCAAAAGGCCATTTTGATTGTTGCAGGTTGCAAAAATTCAAGATCTTTTGGTCCCTTATACTCCCGTATAGATCCTGAATAGACTGGGAACATGGGCCCTAACCCCACCTTTAAATAGAGGGGTAGTTGTTATTTCCCATAGTACAATGACATCAACTAAGAATTAGTTATGTTGACTATTGCTATCCTCTCTGGTTTTGGTAACTTAGAGAGCCTAAGCAAGTCCTACCTGACTAGGGAAGGATAGAGATGCGAGAGAACAATTAAGAATAATTGTTCTGGGAGAGCAAGTTGGTGACTAGTACGCCAACAGGAGGGACAACTCCTTTTTGTCCGTGTCAGCAGTACGACAAGAGTTTTAGTTGGTATGTGTGGATACCTCTAGAGGTAGGAGTCCTTTGGCTGCTGCTAGGAGAGCAAAGTCAGCCTGCAGTCCGCGGCTAGACCGTAGGAGTCGTTGTAGAAGTTGTTAATTTTGTTGTTTGTGGTGAAGCCGGGAGATGCACAACCACAGTCCAAGATCAACTAGTTGACAGTTGCATCAAAGTGATTTGTTGTCGTTGGACTTTCTCCAGGAACAGGTATAACTTGTTAAACCATCCTTCCTATTTTATAGTAGTTGGCGCAATCTTCCTACTCTGGGAATATGGATAGATAAAAAAATTATTTCCACTACATAATGTGTGTTTGTATTTCCCAACATTGGGATCTTATGAGGAAAGTAGAAGCGAGTATGACCTCCTTGTAGTTTTCTTTGGCGACATCAACGAGATTGTGTCACACACAAAGATGAAAGCGGGGTACATGAAACCAGAGAAGTTCCTTCTGAATTTTAGGGATGTTATTAGTGACTACCAACTGATGGATTTGGGATTTACTAACAATCCATTTACATGAAGGAGAGGCAACACACTTGATACATTACTAGGAAAGGATGGACCTAGCGCTGGCGAATTCAGACTTGCACAATATGTACCCATATAGAAAAGTGATATACCTACTCATGTACACATCTGACCATGCACCCATAATTTACTCTGGTGATAGGAAGGAAATGAGAAGGAGGAGTAAGGGGCAATTTTGTTTTTGAACCCATGTGAGTTAATGAACCTCAATGTGTAGAAACTAGCAAAAGCAGTTGGGAGGATAGTCGAGATCTCAATGTGCCTGAGAAGATCAAGGCATGTGGCAAAAAATTGAAACATTAGGTATATGAGCACTTTGGAAATATTAAAAGAAGAATCAAAGAAGAAAAAGAGACATTAAAACAGCTATAGATGCTTCCCCATATGGAGTGGTACTTCAAAGATGTGTAGACATAGTAAAATAATTACAATACTGGCATAGAAAGAATAAGTCCTATTGGTGTTCTAGATCCAAATTGAATGAGATGAGAGAGGGGAACAAAAAGATTGCATACTTCCATCATAACGATTCATCTAGGAGGAAAAGGAACAAAATAGTAGGGAGGGATGAAAAATAAAATGGGGATGTGGAAGGAGGATGGGGAAGATATCATAGGATTGGTGATTGATTTTTTTGAAGATATGTTTCAAACAAGAAACCCCTAAGGATTGGAAGAAGCAGTAGTGGGATTAAATAAGCATATCACCCCAACATTTCAAGAATGATTGGAAGATGATCATACAGATGTAGAAATTCTCATGGAGGTCAAATCAGTGTACTCAAACAAAGCGTTGGGCATGATGGTATGAATGCAATGTTTTTCCAAAAATACTAGCATATTGTGGAAAAAGTGTGGCTAACACATTAAAGGTTCATGCAAGTATATGTTGGATATTGAAAAGGTCAACACTACACTGGTGGTCATGATCCCAAAAACCAAAATCTAGTGGAGCTGTCTGAATTAAGGCCAATCAGTGTCTATAACATGTTTTACAAAATTGCTTCAAAAGATGTTACAAATAGGTTGAAACCGGTGATGGATGATATTATTTCTAAAAATCAAAGTGCCTTCATACAAGGAAGAATGTTTATAGATAATGCCCTTATAACTTATGAAATGTTCCACAACATGAAAGGGGGAACAAGAAAAAGTGGGGACAAATTGCTCTAAAGTTGGATATGTCAATGACCTATGATAGAGTTGAATTGAATTTCCTTAATTATGTCTAGGAGAAAATGGGGTTTGGTGAGAACTGTAGGAGGAAGATCTAAGTGCATTTTGTCAGTGAGCCATGCCTTTCCTGTGAATGGAGACAATACCAGAATCATCAAACCAGCCCACAACCTAAGATAGGGATACCCTCTTTGCCCCTACATTTTTATTATTTGTGTTGAAGCCTTTTCTATGTCAATTAACTTAGGAGATGAAAATCACCTTATTCATTGCATTAGAGTGAGTACACATGGCCCATGCATATAGCACTTGTAATTTGTAAATGATAGCATCCTTTTTTCCAGGGCCACTAGTATAGAATACTTAAAGGTAACTAAAATTATAAGCCAATATGAACAAGCATCAGGTCAAAAGATCAACTTAACCAAGATAGAAGTGGAATTTTCCAAGGGGGTGTGCCTTTCTCAAAGGGAGGTAATTAAAACATTGTTAAATGTAACATAAGTTGACAGACATGTGAGGTACTTGGGTCTATCCACAGTTGTGGGAAGGTGTAAGAAACAAGTCTTTAGCTTCATATAGGAGAGGACCGGCAAAAAAATTCAAGGGTGTAAAGAGAAGTTGTTGTCCAAACCAGGAAAGGAGGTCCTTATCAAAGTGTGGCACAATATATACCAAAAGTTAATCATGAGAGTTTTCCAACTCCCGGTGTGCATAATTGGCAGAATTAATAGTGACATAGCAATATTTTGGTGGGGAGCAAAGGAGGGAAGGCAGAAGATGTCATGGGTGAGCTGGAGCTAGATGTGTAAGCCTAAACAACATGGAGGGATGGGCTTTAGAGACATAAACATTTTTAACTAGGTTCTTCTAGCAAAGAAATATGGAGACTCTATAACAGACATGATACTATGATCTATAAAGTCTTAAAAGCAAGATACTTCCCCAATGATTCTATTCTAGAAGCTAGCAGGGGCTACAATCCGAGCTACACATGGTACAACATATGGAACTCAAATGCTTTCCTTAAGGAAGGACTACATCATACAGTAGGAATGGGGGAGCAAATCAGCTTGTGGGTGGATAGATGACTACCATATGAGATGGGTTCCCTTGTTAAGTATAGGACCTAAGAGTGGTGTCACATAGAACATGTTCAGGACTTCATGGAATCAAATGGTCACCGCTATAATGTTGACCTCATTAATGACATTTTCCCGCAAACGTGAGTGTTGCGATTAAAGGAATTGCACTGAACATTTAACGTGCTGAGATTAAAGGAATTGCACTAAACATTTTTTCCAAGAAGGACTCATGTTGTTGGTAGTCAAGCAAGGACATCGAGTACTTGACCAAGTCTGGATATTGGATGGGAACACACAGCTTGACAGAAATTGTAGATTACCTATATAGGTTGGGGGATAGCACTTGGGGGTGATTTGGAGGAGAAGGTGGCCTCCCAAAGATGCTCATTTCTTGTGGAGGATATGCTCGGGGAGCTTGGCAACTATGGGAAGGTTGCATGATAAGTACTGCCATCTAGATGGAATTTGTTCTCTTTGCAACAATGTCAAGGAATCCATTGCTTACGTGCTATTCGAATGCATACATGTGTAATAATTATGGAGCCATACCCGATCAGTGTCCGAATAGAGATCCAAAACGCATAAAAACTACACCTAGGTGAGGTGATGGTTCAACTTCTCAGCCCGTGCAAGGAGGATCAAGATGAGTACATAGTGGCTTCATTGTGGACAGTGTGGACTCACAGGAACTAAAAGGTGTTTGAGGGGGAAGCGAGCGATATCAGGTTCATGTACAAAGAAATTCTAGCCATCATGAATGACTATCGAATATACAACACCCCAAGAGCATGTGGAGATGGACAGTACGACTCACCAACGAGTCACTTTAACAGGTGGCGACCACCAGAGAAGGGGCGAATGAAGAGAACTCTGACGTAGCCTGGAGGACTGATGGGCAGGAGGGGCTAGGCATGGCATGGAGGGACCACACAAGAACAGTCATAATGATAGTAGGTGAAGCTCAACACCTTGCAGTGGGATCAAAAATGGTCGAAGCTTTGGCAATGAGAGTGGTACTGATCTCCAGCTTGGAATGAGGCATCCTTCAGTAGGAGGCAGAGAATGATTCACAGACTGTGTGTCACCTATTCCACACATGCAATAGAAGAAACAATAGCTGGGGGTCACTATCAAAGAAATCAAACTACTTAGTCTCTCCTTTATCTCTTTCAATTTATCTTTTACTAATAGGCATGCAAACTGTGATGCCCACGAGGTTGCATCTTTAGCTAGCACTAGTTCTTAGAATCTTTTCTTCTCGCATGACTTTCTGTTTGTTTTCACTAGTTTAATTATGGCTTATTTGGCCAATCAATAAGTTGATGGAGCTCTCCTTGAGTCTCGTTCCCTTCTAAAAAAAATAATAGAACTTATATATCCCTCATGATGGTTTCCCTCGATGATGATTTCCATCTACGCATTTATTCAAGTGATCCAATTTATTATTTTGCAAACATACACCGTTTGTTATTTGTTTGGTTTTACTGTATAGTCGGTGGAATGGTATGTAAATGTGCATTGTTCTCTAGATGGTTCTCCACTTTGGCTCATTTTTCTTTTAAATTTGTTCAAGAACACACATGCAATTAAAGTATTATTTTTATAAATATATTCTTAATCTAAGAATTAATAATACCCTAAGCTTTATCATTTTTTACATTAAGCATGATGTGACAACGAACGTGTCTTTGGATACATAAAAGTATTTTCCCAAAGACAAAATATTTCATTATTCTAATGCATTTGTCATTTCTTTTTATTTGTGGGTGTGACCCACATACTTCAAATCCCAATTTGTGTTATATATATATATATATATATATATATATATCCAAAGAAAATGATATGATGACTACTGAAATTAGTAGATTAAAATAAATTGAAGTAGATCTAGTATTACTTTTACTTTTAAAATTGTGGTTTTATTTGTTTTTAATATAAAATTTTACTATTGCAATTATTTCCTCATCATTGTGTGGTGATGAAAACATTCCTAATCTCAATGGTACAAACTTTAATGAATGAAAAGAAAATTTCATGTTTACATTACGGTGTATGGACTTAGACTTAGCTTTCTGAGTGGAAAAGCCACAATCAATAACAAAGGAAAGTACCACTCCTGAAACGGCCAATTATGATAAGTTGTAACATTCTAATAGACTTAATATGTTACTTATGCAAGCACATGTGGAAAAGCATATTGGGAGGTCCATCCTCACATCCTAATTGGCAAAAGATTGTCTAAAGGTAGTGGTGGAATAATATATTTATTCAAGAAAGTCTAGGTCCAACACCTTAATGGCTAACATATGCTCTTTCAAGTACTGTAACATACTCAAATCTAGGAATATAACATAAACCACCCTTTACCTAGATACCTTTTAGGTTATGTTATTATGTGGTTTCTTTTCCTCTAACTAGAATATTTTAGGATTAGTCAAAGTGAAATAATAGCATGTGTTATATATACCTTCAACATACAAAATTTACAGATAAAATCACCTCAATACATTCAATACTAGTAATTATGTTATACATATACCAAAAGCTTGGTATATAATTAGATGTTCTAGAAGCTATCTGAAATAGAGGATGAATGATCTAAGGAAATAATAATATTGTAACATTATTAATTAATTAGTACTTACATATAAATAATGAAAATAATTCTAAACGTTTTTCAACTAGTATACATGTTCTAACTAGTATCCTTAATCAACCTGAAATATGGAATTCCTAATTTAGTTTAGTAGTGTAACCTCTACTCTGCCACTCTCTCAGATTTCATCACTTTTAGAGGTTATTTGTCCATGCATTTAATTAGTTGGAAAGGTTTAAAATAACATTTATATCATTCCATTGATTAAGTTTCATATGTTTTATTAATCTCCCTATAACGTCACCCTCATGACTCTTCACCCATTCCCCTCACATTGGGAGAGGCAACCGCAATGGCTGTAACGACGCTACATCTTCCTCCTCCTCTTCTCTTCTTCTCTCTCTTTATTTTCCCCAAGTTTGTCCTCACCCTTCCTCATTATTAATCCCTAGCCACCTTACTTCTCCCCTTCCTCCCTTGGCCTAGCAAGCAGGTGAGGGAAGCCACCACTTCTAGAGACAACAACTGACAACATCATGGTACAAGTCTACAGAGCCTAAAATTCAGATTCAAGGGGATGCCACCAACCCTGGAACTCAAGTTTATATCCACCGACTCTAAGGCCGACATCCATCTTCCTTTCACAACCCTAACCACCAGAGCTTCCTTCCCTGCACCCAGCGGGATGTGGTAGAAAGTTTGTCGATGGTTGTCTTCTTCTCCTCTCCTTTCTTTCTCTGCTCTTCCTTTTCCTCCTTTTCTTGTCTGGAGTGCCTTCTTATCTACTATGCGCCAACGCCACAAGAGATCAACACCAGTTGAAAGATCCAGACATAAATCTTCCTCAGTTTCTATCACTTCCCTGCCAGCCATCCTCAACCTCCTGCAACTGGTTATTGCCTCCCAACAACCATCTCATTCACACCCTTGTGGTTCTTCCCAGGAACACTAGCCATCCATGTCACCTTCAATAGCCACACTGCATTGTCAACTCTATTACTTCTTCCATTATGTCTTGTCCTCTTCGACCTTCCCTACATGGACTCTCTTTCCTCATCCTCAAAACTTTGACACCGCTTGTCTCTCCCAGCCTTGCGCAAACCGCCGTGACTGAAGAACAATTTTGTTGCTTGTTGCACGATGACACTGACTCTGCAAATCATTGATTGCCATTTCCAGGTTGGTAACATCCTCAACACTACCATTATAGTGGTTAGAAGGCAAGAACATATAGAATCACTATGTATGCACTTCTCCTTGCTAGTTGGATTCTTATATCCTCACCAGCAACCACTGTCCCTTGCCCAACACCATTTAACTATCCTTGTTCAAGAACTGAGATGTTCATAGAGTTGTATATATTTGTCTCACATTGCTAGACACAGATCTTCTAATTGATTTACAAGTCCAGTACATATGAAACCTATTTGACACACCTTCTTACAAATATCTCACATGCATCAATCCATGAGGCTCCAAGAAACATGATGGTCATAAGAGCTCGAGCTTGAGTAAGGATGGTTCATGAGATACCTGATCAAACACATGATGAGTAGGTCAGTTTCCTCCTCTTATGATTCATATGGTCTAATTTAGTTAACATGATATAATAACAACACATGGTATGCCAAAACATAATCTTAATAGGTAATAACCGAGTAGATAGAAAAAAGGGGTAATTAGTGTATGTTTATACTAATACAACACATACATCCTTAGATGATATCCTAGATCATGAATAACCTATTATATTAGTATTTCTCAAATTAGTACTTTTTTGAGGTCAAACACCAGCTTTCTATTACTCTGAGCTCAAAGTTGGCTCAACCCAGTTTGATACAGACTGAGGGAAAGACGATGATAAAAAGAAAGGGCTAGAACTAACGACGGCTTCACGAGCTAGCAAGTGTGCTAGTCCATTTTCCTGTCTTCTATAGAAAACAAAACTAATTGACTGAAAGAAAGACTTTAAACTTTGAATGTCTGCAAGCAGGGTTCCAAGTAGATCCGGCCTTTTATCTTCTGCCTTTATGAAGTGGATGATGGCTTCCGAATCTGATTCCACCACTAGCCTTGTTATGTGATGTTCCTTAGACTGTTGGATGCCCTCCCTAATAGCCCATGCTTCAGCTGTCGGCACATCGTGAAGAGTTGGCTGCCTGCTCCCCGCTACGTGGAGCACCTGTCCAGCATGATCTCTCCACGCAAGACCTCCTCCGTCAAATCCTCGTATGTGTACTGTTGCGTCGCAGTTAATCTTTATTATCCCTACGCCGGGTGCCTCCCAAACGACCCTCCTCTTCTCCTTTGCAGTCAGTCGGTCAGCAGTTGCTTGTTGTGCCTCGTGATGTCCAGAAATCAGCGCTAGAAGATGACGCTCGGTGATGAGTGGTGGCTTCAGCTGCTCATTGAAGATGATGGCATTCCTCCTGGTCCATACCGTCCACAGAGCATCTATCATAACATGGTTGTCGTCTTCACGTTGTTGGGTAATGAGAATCGTGATTCCGCTGTCCACACTGATCTCACCAGCTTATCAGATCCTCTCTTGCACTACTCCCACACTTTCTTTCCAGAGCTCCCACGCTTGAGGGCATCTAAACAGCATGTGCGTAATATCTTCTTTTTCTCTTCCACAAATGCTGCAAATATCGTCTAGATGACAGTGTCGATCATATAGACGTCCCAAAGTGCTTAACGCCCATGTCATACATCTCCATAAGAAATTCGCCGCCTTCGGGATGAGGTTCTTTCTCCATACTAGCCTCCATCCTCAAGCCTCCTCTTGGTGTCGGCATACTTCTCTTTCTGCCGGGTTTTGGGCTGCCCTCCAGTAGGCCGATTTAACAGTGAATTCTCCTCTCCTATCTGGTATCCAGTAAATGTCGTTGTAAAGAGGCGAGATCACCTCCTTACTAAAATTTAAAGGAAATACAAACATCCCAAATTTTAACAAGAATTTAAGACTTTGAGGATGATTGCATAATATTCCAAATAAATAAGCATGATTCCAAATACATAATAAAATGTCAATAGCAGCGGAAAGAAAGAAATAATAAGCCTTCTCATGGCTACATTGTTTACTACAAGAATGATTTCTAAAAGAAAAGATAAGATAAGAGGATCTAGCTATAGCAACCTAGCCATCCTTCTTGACAAGCTAACAATCAACTGCAGGGGAACTTTTCTTCAAGCCCTTCCTTCATCTTGCTCAGCACCAACACCTGGGTGGTTGGGAAATCACCCAGCAAGAGGGAATCAAAGGAAAAGTATGTGTTAAAAAAATTTTCTAACAATTTCAAAGAAAGTTGTAGCAAGTAAATTAGGCAAGATAATTGGTGTAAAAAGAGATATCAAAGAGTATGAGGCTTTTATAAAGAAACTTGCCATTAACAAAATAAATAAGGGTTTTTGCATGTAAATTAATATGTCTACCTAATTAAGTTGGGTTGATGCACCTACCGGACCTCTAACCTTAGGTGAGGGACGAATAAGACATTTTCGGTCACCTACAATTTCTATTGGGGAGAATTGTAAACATTCCCCTAGGGCGATTATATGCATGCCCTCTATGGGTGGTTGTACATAAGTACCACTACTTAAACATTAAATAGATCATTTAATTACATGCTAACAAAAGAGTTATGGAAAGGATAACAAAAGAATATGTAACATGGAAGTGGGGTATGAATACCCAATCAAGAGAATACTACATCTACTTTTGAGGCAATAAGCAATTTAGGTTTCAAGAATCAAGGATTTAGATCAAGTTAAACCTCATAAGAAATTATGGGTAATGGCTTAATGTTTTTCTCAACTGAATGGTAGATGTACAATCAAAACACATACCTTAGCCTCAGGTGTTCTAGAATTTCTCTTTTCAACTCTTCACACGAAATTAGAACCCACTTTCCCTAATACATCATTATATTTATAAATTAGAATTATATGCATTTATGTTAAAGATTGAAAACCCTAATATCACTAACTTTTGCGCAAATCATCGATTTAGACTCCAGAAACCTCATAATCATCTTAGTTAGGTTTTTCTGATCAAAATAACATATAATATTGTATATTTTGAAAATATAGATTCTAAGGGTAAATTTTAGTGATTTTAAAATAATTAATTCATTCTAAAAATTATGTTTTCGCAAACATCAAAATCAAGACTCAAAATTATTTTTATTGAATAGATCTCATCTTCCTGATTTCAAAACACTATCTACTTTTAGTTTTTGACCATAGAATTAATTTATACTAATTATTTTGTCTCAACCAATCACAGCCTGCCACGTAGGCAAGGCCGACCAGGCCGAGCGGTCGCGAGCGCTTGGCAGCGGTGAGCCGCGCCTCGTGGACGCCCGCTACCGGTCGTGCGATCAGGGTCAAGCGGTCAAAGCAAGAGAAAAGGACGAGAACATCCCTCGCGCGAGAAGCTAACAAAGCAAGCGACTAGGGGCAAAATGGTAAAACAGGGGTCCGAACATCCACGAAACACCAAATTGAGAACACGAACGAGTTGCTAAGGCGATGGCGGTCACAGGGGTCTAGTTATTTATAGGCAAGGAATCCTAAACTATGATTTAGGTAGGAGCAAGGAGAGAAGGTCGACGGGTGGTTTAGGTGTTTCTCGAAAACTCGTCTAACCCCAAAGTTTTTGGGATAAACCGGAGCGGAATCGCGCAAGGAATCCAACGAAACTTATTTGAGAAAAAATCATCGAGTAAAACTTGAGATATGTCGATTTGAAAAATCGGAAATAAAGCACTTGTTGCCTAATACGGCTAGAGGTAGAAGACGACCGCGGGTCGTCAGATCGGTGGACACGAGTCCACCAAGGACTCTGGGCCGTTCGATCACACGCATTAGATTAGGAAATCAACCCTTAGCAAAAATCGATCAAACTCATTAAATTCTTAAATGTTTTTCTCTCTCGTCGTTTGGAGGCTCAAACGTTGTCCAAAAATTACCAAATTTTATATCCTGACTTATTTTGACGCGTAGAATCCAAATATGAAGTTAGTTTTGAATTTTTGAGAAAGTTTGATAGGTGAATTAATTAATATATCATTTTCTCTTTCCTCCTTCAAAAGAGGTGATAACATTATCTAAAATTAGTATAACTTCACCCATAAGTCTCCTTAAAGGTTTGGAACACATTTTTACAATTATCTTCACAATTTGAATTTATTTATTTATTTATTACATAAATAGAATATCCTACACACTTTCTCTCTCCTACTTTACTCATTATTCACACATTATCCAAATTAGTTGCAAATTTGCATAGGGGCTTATTTTTATGTTTAGAATACGAATTTGGAGTTATTTACCTGATTTGAGAACATTAAGTATTTTATTTCATCTTATTTACCTATTTCCTATTTTCTTTTGATAATGATATTATTATTTACATTTATGTTCCACTTTAAATAATACTTAGCCCTTAAGTTACTTTTTGGTCAGGAAAACGAATTTAATTATCAAATTATCCTAATGGGTTTCCAAGTATGTTTTTGGTGCAATATCTTTCTCTTTATCCTCTACCATCCATTAAATTCCATATTACCTTTTATTATTGCATTTACCTTCTCCTTTGTATAAAATTCGGATTTTCTCTTATTTCTCTTATCCTAGAAAAAGCTAGAAAGTTCCAGTACAAAACATTTTATTTTTTTTATGACTTAATGTGAGATTTGCATTTTAGACCCATTATCTATATCTAACTGAGGCATTTGTGCATGCAACCTTGTATTAAGAATATATGGAAACATTTATCCAATCACCATCATAATTCCTTTAAATCAAATCCAAAGAAATATGGAACGAAGATGAAAGACAAAACTTATAGAAATGAGTACAAAGAGGTACATAGAGGATTTCAGTATGTTACAACACTCCACCCCTTAAAAAGGATTTCGTCCCTGAAATATCATACAAAGAGGGAAGGGTGAGTATGTAACATCTCGTCTCTCAACTCCCAAGTGGTTTCTTCTAAACCATGGTATCTCCACATAACCTTCACTAACTCTATCTCCTTACTCTTCAGCTGCTTTACTCGGGAGTCAAGGATCTTCACCGGTAATTCTTCATAAGTCAGATTCTCATTAATCTCCACAGGATCAATAGTGAGTACATGTGACAGATCCTTAACGTACTTCCTCAACACAAAAACATTGAACACATTGAGAATCTTATCGTAAGCAGGAGGAAAAGCTAGACGATATGCACAATCCCCCACTTTATCCAAGATCTCAAAAGGTCCAACATAGCGAGGACTCAACTTGCCTTTTACTTTAGATCTTGCAATCGAACGTATAGGTTTGATCTTTATAAACGCATAGTCTCCCACTAAGAACCTTACATCAGACCTCTTTCTATCAGCATACATCTTCTATCTATCTTGAGCAGCTTTCATCCGTTTCTTTATCAATTGTACCTTCTCGAGCATCATCTGCATGTCATCGGTCTTCACCAGGGATCGCTCACCCACATCATCCTAGTGCAGAGGTGAATGACAAGGTCTACCATAAAGAGCTTCAAAAGGTGGCATACCAATACTGGCTTGGTAGATATTATTGTAAGCAAACTCTGCTAATGGTAGATATCGATCCCAGGCACCACCCCAATCCATCACACAAGCACGTAGCAAGTCCTCCAGAATCTGAACTGTTCTCTCGGACTGACCATCGGTTTGCGGGTGGTAAGCAGTACTGAAACGCAGATCAGTACCCATCTCTTCCTGAATCTGACCCCATAAGCGAGAAGTGAATTTCGGGTCTCGATCAGAAACTATCACAGCAGGGACACCATGCAGATGAACTATCCACTCCACATACAACTGGGCCATCTCAGCAACTTTATACGTGGTTTTGAAAGGCAAGAAATGAGCAAATTTTGTAAGCCGATCAATCACTACCCAAACAACATCATAACCTTTCTTGGACTTAGGAAAACTGGTAACAAAGTCCATTGTGATCTCCTCCCACTTCCATTCTGGAACCTCAAGAGGATGAAGAAGACCACCGGGTCATTGATGTTCAATCTTGACTTGCTGACATGTTAAGCATTTTGCTACGAACAAAGCTATATCATTCTTCATGTTCTTCCATCAGAAACTCCACTGTAAGTCCTTGTACATCTTGGTTGTGCCAGGGTGAATAGTGTACTTGGAACCATGAGCTTCACTCAGAACCTTCTGTCTCAGATCACCAGCATTGGGAATCCACAACCTTTGTCTGAAGCGAATATCACCATCCACTCCGACAGAGAAGTCAGATTGCGGTTTCTCAACTAAAGCTTTCAACTCCTCAAGCTCAGAACTCTCCAACTGTGCAGTCACGATTTCTGAGATCCCGGTTGGTGTAACAGTCAAACTGGCCATATGAACACACAACTTATCTTCATCCATGGAATCATCAGGCAGAGGTCTCCAACTTGCCACATGTTCAAGGTTTTCCCACACAGAACATCTCAAAGCAAGACAAACAGCATCCTTCATGCGACTTAAAGCATCAGCTACGACATTTGCTTTACCAGGATGATAGGTGATGGTGAAGTTGTAATCTTTAAGATATTCCATCCACCTACGCTGTCGCAAGTTCAGATCCTTCCGAGTTAGCAGATATCTCAGACTCTTGTGATCAGAGAAGACTTCAAACTGTTCACCATAGAGGTAGCGTCGCCAGATCTTCAAAGCATGAACTATGGCAGCAAGCTCCAAATCATTCGTAGGCTAGTTAGCTTCATTAGGTTTCAACTGTCGAGAAGCATAGGAGATCACCTTTCCGTCTTGCATCAAAACACACCCTAAGCCTTGTCGGGATGCGTCGGTGTAGATGACATAGGGTATGCCCTCAACAGGCAAAGCAAGCACGGGAGCAGAAGTCAGATTCATCTTCAACTTCTGAAAAATGTCCTCACATTCCGGGGTCCATGAGAACTTGACCTCCTTCCGAGTCAGCTTGGTCAAAGGTAAAGCCAACTCAGAGAACCCTTTGATGAACTTTCGATAGTAACCAGCTAGACCGGGGAAACTAGAGATTTCAGACGGGTTTTTCGGAGCAGTCTACTTTTTCACAACTTCTTCCTTTGCAGGATCAACAGCTATGTGGCCGGCAGAAATCACGTGACCAAGAAACATAACTTCCTTTATCTAGAACTCACATTTTGAGAATTTTGCATACAATTGATTTTCTCACAATGTGTTGAGTACAATCCGCAGGTGCTCGCGATGTTGTTCCAACATTTTAGAATAAACCAAAACGTCATCAATACACACCACTACAAACTTGTCGAGATATGGGCGAAATACTCAGTTCATTAGGTCCATGAACGCAGCAGGGGCATTTGTCAAACCGAAAGGCATGACCAAAAATTCATAATGCCCATAACAAGTTCTGAACACTGTCTTCAGAACATCATCATCCTTTACCCGCATCTGGTAGTAACCACTTCGCAGATCCATCTTGGAGAATACAGTGGCTGATTTTAGCTAATCGAATAGATCGTCAATGCGCGACAATGGATAACGATCCTTCATTGTCACCTGGTTTAGCATGCGGTAGTCCATACACATCCGCAAAGAGCCATCTTTCTTTTTCACGAACAGGACAGGGGATCCCCAAGGGGAAACACTGGGGCGAATGAAGCCCATGTCGAGAAGTTCTTCAAGCTACTTCTCCAACTCCGCCAGCTCGGTAGGGGCCAAGCGATAGGGTCGCTTCGATATTGGGGAAGTTCCAGGCATAACCTCGATAGAGAATTCCACCTCGCGAGTTGGTGGCAACCCGGGTAACTCTTCAGGAAAAACATCTTGGTAGTCCCTCACCACATCAACATGTTCTAGAGCAGGAGGTGTAGCATCGAGAACTATGGAGGCTAGAAAGGCTCTACACCCTTGCGAGACTAGCTTTTCAGCTTTGATGGCAAAGATGACGAATTGTCCCTCTCCTCGCTTCTTGCCCTTGACACACACTTTTCCTTCATCAGGATGAAACGAGCTAACCTTGGATTCCTCACAGTACAAAACTGTTTTATACTTGTTTAACCAGTCCATACCCATGATGATGTCGAAGACGGTCATATCAAGCATAACAAAAATTGTGGGAAACATTATTCCGGATATATAGAGGTTCAAGGTAGGAGTTTGGAGATACGAGGAGCAGATTTTACCACTAGGAGTTTTTACATCTAACACATGATCCATAAACTCAGATTCAATTTCAAGCATAGAGGCAAACTGACTAGATATGAAGGTATTGGAGGAACCAGAATCAAACAGGGCTTTTAAAGGATGCATATAAAGGTGCAGTGTACCTTCAATCACTTCATTGCCTTCACCCTCTTCCTCAGCATTGAGAGCAAACACTCTCCCATTCCGCCTCTCAGCTGGTGGACGCCTCGGGTTCTGGTTGTTGTTGTTATTGTTGTTGTTCCGTGGTGGCGGGTTCTGTTTCGGTTGTTGCGCCTGTGGGGCATTATTCTACCCTTGCTGGAAACGGGGGCAGTTAGGTCAGATATTCCCAACCTGGCCACACTCATGGAAGGTTGGTGGAGGACGGTTGCCATTACGAGCAGGTGCATTGTTGGCGGGGCATCTTCCAGGAGGATGATAGTGATTGCATCTGTTGCAACGATCACGTCCACGGTTCTCATGCTGATTCGGATTCTTCCTTTTGTTGTTGAAGCCATTGGAAGCTTGAAATGCTGGATATGACTCAATGACGAGAGCCTTGTCCACCATTTTTTGAAACGTGAGTGGCAGCTGTGGAACGAGGCTTCGACCAACATGATAGTTCAGGCCCTCGAAGAACAAGGTCGCTCTTCTGTCAGCTCCAAAGTCAGTGGCGTAACGCTCTAACAGCAAAAATTTCTGAACGTACTCGCCCATGCTCATGCTTCCTTGCTTGAGACTGTAAAACTCGACCTCCTTCTTCCTCAGGAATATAGGACAGATGTACTTCTCTTTGAACAACTTTAGAAACTGAGTCCACTCCATGGAAGAGGTGTCACGAGTGCGGGCGACACCGTTCCACCAAACGCGCGCCGGTCCATCCAGCATGTACGTCACGAACCGCAGCTTATGATGAGGAGGGCATGCCATACCCTTGAAGGTCCGATCCAGAGCCAACACCCAGTCGTCGGCTTTGTCCACCATGTTAGGCTCACTCTCACCCTTGAAGTAGGGTGGCTGCATCTTGATGAAATCAGTGAGGGTGAACTCCCTTGGCTTGGTAGCAACAACATCAATGGTGTTGTGTTGTCCCATCATGGGGGAGGACAACAACTGTCGCAACATCGCCAGCTCTTGCTCTGGTGTGAAGGCAGGAGCACCGGAAGCAGGTTGGTTAACTGTAGGAGTCGCAGGAGTGTCGGGGTCGTTGGTGGTCGAATCCTGGTTCGTGTTGTCAAATAAGTCACCTCTCCTGAAAAATAGGGTTAACATATTAAGTTCTCAGGAGCATAGAACCATAGATGAGAAGGGAATAGAAATAGTGATGAGAAAAGGATAACTAGAATGTTATTTCCTAAAAGCATACTATTTTGGGCAGTTCATATTGGCGCAGGCCAGGCCGGATCATATGGGAACGGGAGTCCTTGTATACCAAGCTAGTGGTGCGGAGGAAAGTCTTGCCAGCCCCCGATACTCTAATCCTTTCTAGACACCCTTGCCTCAACTGCATGCCCTAATAGTCGCCTAAAGGCTCTGATACCATGCTGTAAAGAGGCGAGACACCTCCTTACTAAAATTTAAAGGAAATACAAACATCAAAAATTTTAATAAGAATTTAAGACTTTGAGGATGATTGCATAATATTCCAAATAAATAAGCATGATTCCAGATACATAATAAAATGTCAATAGCAGCAGAAAGAAAGAAATAATAAGCCTTCTCATGGATACATTGTTTACTACAAGAATGATTTCTAAAAGAAAAGATAAGATAAGAGGATCTAGCTATAGCAACCTAGCCATCCTTCTTGACAAGCTAACGATCAACTGCAGGGGAACTTTTCTTCAAGCCCTTCCTTCATCTTGCTCAGCACCAACACCTGGGTGGTTGGGAAATCACCCAGCAAGAGGGAAACAAAGGAAAAGTATGTGTTACAAAAATGTTCTAACAATGTCAAAGAAAGTTGTAGCAAGTAAATTAGGCAAGATAATTGGTGTAAAAAGAGATATCAAAGAGTATGGGGCTTTTATACAGAAACTTGCCATTAACAAAATAAATAAAGGTTTTTGCATGTAAATTAATATATCTACCTAACTAAGTAGGGTTGAGGCACCTACCGGACCTCTAACCTTAGGTGAGGAAAGAATAAGACATTTCCAGTCACCTACAATTTCTATTGGGGAGAATTATAAACATTCCCCTAGGGCGATTATATACATGCCCTCTATGGGTAGTTGTACATAAGTACCACTACTTAAACATTAAATAGATCATTTATTACATGCTAACAAAAGAGTTATGGCAAGGATAACAAAAGAATATGTAACATGACAGTGGGGTATGAATACCCAATCAAGAGAATACTTCATCTACTTTTGAGGCAATAAGCAATTTAGGTTTCAAGAATCAAGGATTTAGATCAAGTTAAACCTCATAAGAAATTATGGGTAATGGCTAAATGTTTTTCCCAACTGAATGGTAGATGTACAATCAAAACACATACCTTAGCCTCAGGTGTTCTAGAATTTCTCTTTTCAACTCTTCACACGAAATTAGAACCCACTTTCCCTAATACATCATTATATTTATAAATTAGAATTATATGCACTTATGTTAAAGATTGAAAACCCTAATATCACTAGCTTTTGCGCAAATCATCGATTTAGACTCCAGAAACCTCATAATCATCTTAGTTAGGTTTTTTTTATCAAAATAACATATAATATTGTATATTTTAAAAATATAGATTCTTAGGGTAAATTTCAGTGATTTTAAAATATTTAATTCATTCTAAAAATTACGTTTTCGCAAACATCAAAATAAAGACTCAAAATTATTTTTATTGAATAGATCTCATCTTCCTGATTTAAAAACACTATCTACTTTTAGTTTTTGACCACAGAATTAATTTATACTAATTATTTTGTCTCAACCAATCACAGCCTGCCACGTAGGCAAGGCCGACCAGGCCAAGCGGTCGCGAGCGCTTGGCAGCGGTGAGCCACACCTCGTGGACGCCCGCTACCAGTCGTGCGATCGGGGTCAAGCGGTCATAGCAGGAGAAAAGGACGAGAATGTCCCTCACGCGAGAAGCAAACAAAGCAAGCGACTAGGGGCAAAACGGTAAAACGGGGGTCGTCTTCCTCCCCTTGCCCGCGCGACACGACCAACGAGCAGCTTGCTCGGCTCAATTGGGAAAAACCACGATTCTCGACCAAATCAAACGCTTAGGTACTCGAAAGAAAGGGAAAAGAACGCCGAAGCTGATGGTACCTCTTGATTGAACGGAGACAAAGCAACCGAAGAAGGAGAGGCGCCACAAGCCAGACATCTTCGACGGCTAGCTAGGGGTCCGAACGTCCACGAAACACCAAATTGAGAACACGAACGAGTTGCTAAGGCGATGGCGGTCACATGGGTCTAGTTATTTATAGGCAAGGAACACTGAACTATGATTTAGGTAGGAGCAAGGAGAGAAGGTCGGCGGGTGGTTTAGGTGTTTCTCAAAAACTCATCTTACCCCAATGTTTTTGGGATAAACCAGAGCAGAATCGCGCAAGGAATCCAACGAAACTTATTTGAGCAAAAATCGTCCAGTAAAACTCGAGATATATCGATTTGAAAAATCGGAAATAAAGCACCTGTTGCCTAATACGGCTAGAGGTAGAAGACGACCGCGGGTCGTCAGATCGGTGGACCCGAGTCCACCAAGGACTCTGGGCCGTCCGATCACACGCATTAGATTAGGAAATCAACCCTTAGCAAAAATTGATCAAACTCATTAAATTCTTAAATGTTTTTCTCTCTCTTTGTTTGGAGGCTCAAACGTTGTCCAAAAATTACCAAATTTTATATCCTGACTTATTTTGAAACGTAGAATCCAAATATGAAGTTAGTTTTGCCTTTTGAGAAATTTTGTTAAGTGAATTAATTAATATATAATTTTCTCTTTCCTCCTTCAAAAGAGGTGATAACATTATCTAAAATTAGTATAACTTCACCCATAAGTCTCCTTAAAGGTTTGGAACACGTTTTTAAAATTATCTTCACAATTTGAATTTATTTATTTATTTATTAAATAAATAGAATATCCTATTTATTTATTTGAGAACATTAAGTATTTTATTTCACCTTATTGACCTATTTCCTATTTTCTTTTGATAATGATATAATTATTTACATTTATGTTCCACTTTAAATAATACTTAGCCGTTAAGTTACTTTTTGGTCAGGAAAACGAATTTAATCATCAACTTATCCTAATGGGTTTCCAAGTATGTTTTTGGTGCAATATCTTTCTCTTTATCCTCTACCATCCATTAAATTCCATATTACCTTTTATTATTGCATTTACCTTCTCCTTTGTATAAAATTCGGATTTTCTCTTATTTCTCTTATCCTAGAAAAAGCTAGAAAGTTCCAGGACAAAACATTTTATTCTTTTTATGACTTAATGTGAGATTTGTATTTTAGACCCATTATCTATATCTAATTGAGGCATTTGTGCATGCAACCTTGTATTAAGAATATATGGGAAACATTTATCCAATCACCATCATAATTCCTTTAAATCAAATCCAAAGACATATGGAACGAAGATGAAAGACAAAACTTATAGAAATGAGTACAAAGAGGTACATAGAGGATTTTAGTATGTTGCAGTCGTCCTCCTGCTTGTTGAGACTAAGTGGTATTGCCAGGATCTTTTTTGTTATTTCTTGGGTGAAGAGGGTGTAGATGACTTCCTTATTCCAAGTGGTAGAGTCATCTGTCATAAGCTGGTTCACCCTTTGGACATTGGTGCTTGAGAAACTGTAAGCACTTTCTATGCTTCCTCTTTTCCCGGGATCCAGGATCCCTTCCATATATTGATATTTGACCCGTCTACCACTCTCCACTGCATCCCTTCAAGAATGATGGGCTTTGCATTCCATATACTCCTCCAGGCAAATCTTGGGTCATGTCCTCTTCTGGCGTTAAGGGTTGTCCTCCTAGGGAAATATCTTGTTTTTAACACACGGTAGACTAAGGTATCTTGTCTGTGGAAAGCCTCCATATTTGCTTTGCCATTAGCGCTTGGTTGAAAATGTATATGTTTCTGAACCCCAAACCGCCTTGGTTCTTTGGTTTGCACATGTTGTCCCAGCTAACCCACGCCATCTTCCTCTCCCCGTCTTTTGCATCCCACCAAAATCTAGCTATATTGTTGTTTATAGAGTCGAGAAGGTACCCCAGTGCTGGAAGATGCTCATGATATACGATGGTATGGCCTGAACCACTTCTTTGATGAGGACTTCTTTTCCTGCTTTAGACAACAACTTCTCTTTCCAACCATGTAGCTTTTTCTATATCCGCTCCTGTATATAGGAAAAGACTTGTTTCTTCGACCTCCCTACAGCCGTTGGCAGCCCAAGATATCTCCCATGCTTGTCTACTTCTTTGACCTGTACAAGCTATGTTATATCTTCTCTCTTCTCCCGCTCCACCCCTTTACTGAAAGCAACCTCAGTTTTGGATAGGTTAATTTTCTGTCCAGATGCCTGCTCATATTGGCTGATAATCTCAGCTAACTTCAAGCATTCTTCTTTGGTTGCCCTCGCAAACAAGATCGAATCATCTACAAAGAAAAGATGAGAAACCCGAGGGCCATGGCGGCTTGCTCAAATTCCTTGAATAATCTTTTGCTGCGATGCCAAGGTTAGAGAAGTAGAAAAAGCTTCGGCACATAAAATGAAAAGGTATGGAGAGAGTGGGTCACCCTGGCAAAGTCCTCGGGTTGGTTGAATCTTCCTGGTCCGCTCCCCATTGATGGCAAATGAATGGGATACAGTTGACATACAATCATAGACCTTGCACCTCCATTTCTCCCCAAACCCCATTTTTTCTTGCACATAGTCAACAAAATTCCATTCCACTCTGTCATAGGCCTTAGACATGTCCAGTTTGAGAGCTATGTGTCCCTTCTTTGCTTTTTTACCCCTTTTCATAGTATGAAACAACTCATATGCAATAAGGGCGTTATCTGTAATGAGTCTTCCCGGAATAAAGGCACTTTGGTTTTCGGTTATGATTCTATCCATGAACGGTCGCATCCTGCTTGCTATGACTTTGGGTGCTATCTTGTAGATGACATTGCATAGACTGATGGGTCTAAACTCACCAATCTCCATGGGCTTCTGAGTTTTAGGAATTAGCACCACCAGCGTGGCATTAATGTCGGCTATGCTCATTTCTAATTTCCACCACCCTTTTATATAGTTGGAGACGTCATTCCCTACTATGTGCCAGTACTTATGAAAAAACATTGCTTTCATCCCATCCGGGCTCGGTGCTTTGCTCGGGTGCATATACTTCAATGCCGCCAAGATTTCCTCGGAGGTGAATTCTTTCGCTAACTCTTTACTCTTATACTGACTCAACTTGGTATTGATTCCTCTCGTTGCCTCCTCCCATCCGAAGGGGTTGCTTGACTGAAAAAGAGCTTGAAAAAATTCAGCACTATTTTTTCTATTTCATCTTTTTCCGCTTTCCACTGCCCTTCTTCGTTCTTTAGACCTTCAATCATGTTCCTCTTCCTTCTTTGAGATGCCTTGTGTTGAAATATGTAGTATTTCTATCTCCTGATTTCATCTCGTTCACTTTTTCTCTAGCATGCCAGAACACCTCATCCCTTCTATGCCATTCTTGGAGTTCTATCGTAATGTGAGTGCACCTCTCCAAGTTTATCTTATCAGGTGGTAAGTTTTGTAGTTCCCTTAACGCCTCTTCCAGTTGTTTGATTTTCCTTTTCCTTTCACCGAACTTTTCAGCATCCCATTCCTTCAGTTTAATTTCGTAGTAGCCCATTTTTCCTTGTAGATCTGTCATGTAACGCTCTTCCCATGTTGTCTTTATAATTTGTTCACATGCCTTATCCTCCGCCCACATGGGTTCAAAGAAGAAATATCGTTGGTTCCTTGCCTTCTTTCTCCTTTTATACTCAGTATTGATGATGATGGGTACATGATCAAACTCATATTTGATGCAATGGATCACTCTCGCCTGTGGAAAATTTGCCACCCATTGTGCACATCCAAGTGCTCTGTCAAGACGTTCCCGCACTAAGGTTTCTGGAGAGAGTCGTCTCTGCCAAGTAAAGATGCTTCCATTGTATCCCAGATCCGTGAGATCACAGTCATCAATAACATCCATGAAATCCTGGATAAACCTGAGAGGTTTGGGTGGTCCCCCATCTTTTTCTGAATTGGATAGAATTTCATTGAAGTCACTGAAGAAAATTGTAGGCAGATTCGAGATTCCTTTCTTCTCTCTCATAAGATCCCAAGTCTTGTATTTGTGTTGTTGTGTCGCCCATCTGTATATTCCAATAGCTCTCCACCTACTAGCATCGTTGCCCTCCGTGATATCGCAACTACAATGGTGTTGGGAATATGATGTTACTGTGAGATCGACATCCTTCCACCATAGCCCCATCCCCCCAGCTCTGCCTATACTAGATAGACAAACTCCTTGTGTGAATCCACATTTCCTCATAACCACCTCTAGATCAGCACTAGAAATCATAGTTTCCATCACGAAAACTATGCTCGGGCCCTCCCTCATGCACTATGACTTGAGGGCAGTAACCGTGTCAGGGCGGGCTAATCCCTGACAGATCCAGCTTAGTATTTTCATTGCTC
This sequence comes from Alisma plantago-aquatica, assembly GCA_963693085.1. NCBI lineage: Eukaryota > Viridiplantae > Streptophyta > Magnoliopsida > Alismatales > Alismataceae > Alisma > Alisma plantago-aquatica. The sequence goes on along the minus strand of OY856412.1, from coordinate 1,269,790,365 downwards.
TTTGCGGGGCTGGCTCTGTCCATCCTCCGCTACATTGGTTGTACACCCTCCTGCATGCTGCCCTTCACAATCCATGTTCCTTGCTTTCTTGCCTACCTCAGTCATGGGATCATTTGAATCTAGTTCCATGTCACAGAGCTCTGACTGCCTGCCTCTTTTCCCTACGATCGTGGTCCATTCTACTGCATCCTCTGGGATACCCAGTCATTGGCTCCTGCTCATCTTATAAACCCATGGTGGGTCTCTCTTCTTCTGCTGGTCTGTTTTTGTCTTCCTCCCTGCTTTTCTTCCATTTTCCTTCTCTCTTTGTGCCCTCGTTTTTATAGATGATATCACCTGCTTATGGTTGAGCCATGTCTCCTTAATCCCAAAGGTTGGCTGTTGCTCAGATCTGTGTGCTTCGTTTCTGTCTTCCTGCCTATTCGCCCCTACTGTGATGGTCAGGTCCTCCACACGCAGGGCGTTTTCCTGTATCACGGCTGTCTCTTCTCTAGTATTTTGAGGCCTCAGCTGCTCCATCATCTGACTGTTTTCTTCCCCTTCCTTCGTATAAGAAACATCCACTTCTTCTCTTTCTTCTCCTTGCCTCCTGTGAATTGACCATGTGGTTCTCTCCGGAAATAGATCCCCCAGGTTATACTCTGCCTCGACAGTACCTTCATCTTCACTCTGCGCCTGCACTTGTGTTGCTATCTTCCCCTGGTGATCTTCGGTAAGTTCCCTTTCTCTCCTGCCTGCCGAACTTTGGTTGGCTTCCTTGTGTGGTCCTTGTTCACTGCTCACCTTCTTCTCGATCACTGGTGTTGGTTTGAAATTGAACTGTATCTTCTTGCTTGCTCTGATGTTTCTGTGGACCTCCTCCTGTAGCGACCGCCTGGGCTTCCTCAGTGACGCCTTGAGCCATGTGCCCCATTGCTGCTCCCGTCCTCCACCTTCCTCGCTTTCCTCGCAGTCCTTGATCACGTTTCCAAGTCGACCACAACCATGACACAAGTTCGATAGTCGTTCATACTTTATCTCAATCTCGATCACCTTGTTCTTGCTTCCTCGCATCCGCAGGACTCTCTTCAGCGGCTTTGATACATCGAGGTTAATTCTCACTCTCGTTGATGCTTCCCAGCCCAACTCGTCCTGGTCCGTCGTGACCACTGCGCCTACCCTGAACGCAATTTCTTCGATAGTTTGTTTGTTTCGAAACCCTAGAGGTATACCATATAACCAAATCCAGAACAGGCTGTGGTTTATGATAATATCCCCCGACTTCTCTTCCGCCTCTATGTTCTTGAACAGTAGGAGTTTATTGTCAAAGTTCCACGGTGATCCTTCTTCTACCTTCAGCTTGTCTCGCCAGTCAAAGAATTGGATGATGAACTAATCTCCTTCGATTTGTTTGAAGATGACCTTACCCTGGAGTTCCCATGCCTACGTTAGGGTGTATTTCATCGCCCAGAAGTTCACCGGTCTGTCTGCTAAGATCCGCGCTACCAACTCCAGGTTTAGATGACCGTGATCTCCGTCTGCCGCCGGCATCGTGACTTCAATCAGGTCTTCCTCCTCCGGTGTCAACTGCAACTGTGTGCACCTATCCGCCAATTCGTCTGTCTTCGCTGGAAGTGGACCAGAGAGATTGACCAACCTTGAACCTGCAAGTGATAACCACGAAGTGGAGGGAGGTGTCCCACACTTCAAACCCTAATCGCCGGAGCGACGGGTCGGCTGCGGGGAGAGATAATAAAGGACTTCTTTGTTTTTCTCAAATTAATACTAGTATACCTTTAAGTATGTGATTTAAGAAGTGGTTATGTGTTGCTATTTTTTATAAGAAAAGGTAGCATACTAATCATGTTCTTTTATATATTATGAACTTAGTTGCACACACACACACACACACACACACACACACACACATATATATATATATATATATATATATATATATATATATTGGTGGTAGCTATTGATGCAAAACAATCTTATTAACATATTCATACCTATGGGATACAAGTATATTAAACCTTATTGGAATAAATGAAAGAACAATGGCATTAAATGAGTAAGATATTAGAAGACATAAGTTGGAGGAATAAACTACCGACACACATGTGTAATCTAAGATGTACTTAAAATTATGTGACTAAATATAGACCTCAAAACTAATATGGACGTCCAATAAATCATATAGTCACTTAATAGATTAGTAAAATAACATGATACGAGGTCATTGGGACTAGGATAAGAACAATATGAAAATCTATACTAGAAATTATACACAAATATCTTTGGTTTTGACACCTTACATAATGTGTTCCTAGGATGGATACATAGACTTTAAGGACCAAGATTTGTATTGTGTTAACCATTATACTTGAAGATTAGGTATGTACTCCTCCCTATTTTAAACTACCATTAATATGACTAAATTTTCCCATAATGAGGCAGATCTTGGAATACTTACTCTTGTGTTTACAACCTGTTGAAATATCATATTCTCCCATTTAAATTTATTATTATTCTTCTAAAATCACTATTATCTTGTTGAATTTGGTCAATGACCCCACCTACTTGGTTGTTGTACATGGAAATGTGAATGGTGAATGTAAACTGTCTTGCCACTCTATTTATGCATGTTAGATTATTTGACTAGTTTTACTATTGGAGACACTTACGTGTAACCATTAGGGTATGTGTTTCAGCCCAGGGTATGCGTTTCTACCCTTATATATACAAAGGTGTGCTTTTCCTCCTAGGGTGTGATTTTCCACCCATTTTACTTAGGACAATGCCTCAGTGGTGTCATGGCCCTACTAATAGTTACTTTAATCTAATATATCTGCATGAAAATATTTTTTGTGATATTGAGCATTGATTATGGCAAGAATTGTTGTTTAATGCTTTACTTATAATGCCTCATTCTTTTGGAAATTCCTTCTCTTGTTACTTCTCATTGAAACTTACCTTTTAATGACCCCCTTGTTTTATGGGAACATATTACTATACTTTTAAAATAATTAATACCTAGTTAATCTTCTAATGTACATACTCAACTTTTTCTGATTCATACCCTTTTGTATCATATTTTTCTGGGTGTTCCCTCCACCCAGGTGTAGGTGCTTTATAGGGTAGAGACTCAGGATGATTCTGAGCTCATTGGTGAACTTAAGGACAGCTCTAGATAGGCTTGTTATCCTCTGCATATGGATTTATGTGTATATATATGTAATCTTTTCATTTTATGTACCACCCTTAAGGTGAAAAAGTTATGTACATGGTAATATTTTGTAACTTTGTAATTTTCTACTGCTTAAATACTTCATGGCTCATGTATGTACCATTGAGTGGGCTCACTATGGGCCCCTCCTCCTTATAAAATGGTATTAGAGCCTAAGCAGTCGGTAACTAGACTGTTTCAAATTATTCCAGATTATTCCTTAGTAGGTAGGTTACCCTTTAGAGATTGTTTTAGTAAGTAATCCTAAATTGTGTTTACCAATTAGGGTTTCACCCCTATCCAATTTGGTGGTATATGTATACCAAACAGAGTATGTGGATGACCTAGTTTTGGGTAAACTTTTTTCAATCCTACCCTCTCTTTATAGGTATAGGTTTCTATATGTAAAGTTTGATTCTCCTAGGTGTTGACCTAGAAGTTATACATTGTCCATATTTTGATAATGACTCAACCATTCCATTTATATGTATCTAATATGTGAATACAAGATTGATTTCAGGTTTTAGGTACATGAAAAGGATCAATTTACACAAGACCTAGCTTGCCAAAGTCCAAGTCAAATGCAATGCAAGTGTGCTAATTAGGAAATCCCTTGAAACGACCTTTTTTTTAAATAACTTGTATTGATGATATGACTTGTAACTAAGATGAGAAAAATATGTGGGCCACTTAGTACCAAGTTTTAGTCACTTTTTAACCACATTTGAAAATTGATCACATGTTGATCAGTCGAGTTTCAATCTTGACCATTCCCTTGGATCAATTTTCTAATAAGTGCATCGGTCGAGTTGTGCGCTCACAGAACTTGACCGAAAGGGGTTACTGACCGAATGTGATTTTAGCTTATTGGTCGAGTTTCTCAGGATAAACTCGACCGATAGTTTGCAAATAGGGTTTGTCTTTTAGCCGATCGATCAAGTTACCTTTATTGAAACTCGACCGAATGTACTGTAAAGGAAATGTAGAAAATGTGATTCTAACAATTGGTGACTTGTTTGGACGAAAATAGATCCATTTCCTTGAGAAAAAATGACTATAATTTGACCCTAAGTGTTCCCCATCTCAAGGGAGCACCCCCATCTATAAATAAGACCACTTGGAGTTCATTCCAAAGTTGCTCATTCACTACATACAAGGTCCTTGCTATAGTTAGGCGTGCTATCACCCCTTAAACCCCTTTCTCTCTCTAGTTTACACATCATTTTGTGGTTTGTGAGTGAGTTAGGATTATTGCAAGAGAGATCCACCTTTGTGCATGTAAAGCTCTCAATCTTCCACTACTTCCCTATTCCCTTCGCTTATGAAGAAAAGCTAAAGCAAGCTCCATCGAGTGAAGGAGTTATAGTTGGTCCTCTTCAAGGTTGATGAAGAGGTGGTGATCGTCTCCAGGTGAAGTAGAAGACAAAGGTTGAAGATCCAAGAGGAGAAGCAAAGTCCTTCAAGGCAAAAGACTTGAGCTTGAATGGGTAAGACCTTGTTGAAGGCTGAATATTCAAGCTAAGTGGGTAAGTTCCTTGTTAAGGTGAAGATCTCCTTGTGGTTGGATGGGTAAGTCCTTTTCTGGTCTATTGTTGTAAATCTCTATAGTGATATAATAGAGAAAAGCACTTGCAAGGTCCTAGAGGTTGACCTCTCTAGGTATTGGACTGACTCGCTTCAAGTTTGAACTGTGGAACCAATCTACATCCCTTTGTCAAGTGCTTGCTATCAATCTCTCTCATCCTTGCTATGCTTGTTAGATAGGACTTCAAATTGCCATCAAGCTATTACTCCTAACTAATATAATTTGAAGGTCTAATCTATTTTGTAAGAAATTTGTAGCTCCATTCACCCCTCTCTAGAGCCCTTAGATCCAACAAGTGGTATCAAAGATAAGGATTTTCTCCAACAATCTCCCACAAGATGAGAATATGGGTGACAACCTACTTGTTTCACTCAACCTAGAGGGAGGCTTCTCCATGCTTCCTTTGGTCTTTGATGGCATCAACTTCCTCTATTGGAAGAGAAGGATGCAGTTCTACATTCAAGGGATGATCTTTGATAAGTGGAAGGTGATGGTTACACCTTACAAAGAGCCAACTGGAGTTGTTGCAACATGGAGTGAAGCTTCTCTCAAGGAGTCTCAACTCAATGCAAAGGCCATTAGCATCCTCTACGCAGCCCTCAGTCCCACGGAGTTCAACTGGATCTCATCATGAGACACTGCCTATGAGATTTGCGACAAGCTATGCATCACATATGAAGGAACAAAGCAAGTCATGGAGGAAAAGATCTACATGTTGAGCAGCCTCCTAGAAAACTTCAAGATGGGAAAGAAAGAAGGCATTGTGGAGATGTATTCAAGGCTAAATGTCATCATCAATGGGTTGGCTGCTATGGGCACTACTTTGGATAGAGGCTTCATCAACTCAAAGATCTTGAGAATTCTTCCAAAGAGATGGGAGTCAAAGGTCACCTCCATTGAAGAAGTGAGGAGCCTTGGTGACATCCCAACTTAAGAACTCATTGGCAATCTTCAAGCCCATGAGCCTACACTTGACAAGCAAGAAAAAGAAGCTAAGCAAGAAGAGAAGGAAGCCAAGCAGATCAAAGATAGTACTTTCAAAGGACAAGTGGAGGTTGTAACCCTTCAACAACAACTTGATTGCTGGACCTCTTCTCCATCCTCTAGTGAAGATGAAGGCCCTAGTGAGCATGAATCCAACTACACCAAGGGCAAGAACTTCAAGGGAAAGCAAGCCTCCTTATCCTCTACTCTGAGATGCTACAAGTGTGGTCAAAAGGGGCACTACAAGAGTGAATGCCCAAAGTTAAGAAAGTCTCACCACAAGAGCTGCTCAAGGAAAGAAGAGGATTACAAGAAGGAGAGAAAGCATAAGAGGAAGGACAAGAAGTAAAAGAGACATGAGAATGCAACTAATGTAGCTTGGGAAGCTTCATCTTCAAGCAGCTCTAGCTCCGTAGATGATGGAGAATGTCACCTTGCTCTCATGGACTCTACAAGTGAAGACATTGGTGAGGTAAGTGAGGTAAGTTTGCATGAATTGCCTAAAGAAACTATCATTGACATGCTTGTTACTACCCTTTCTTCTTTTGCTAAATGTAAATCTAAAAGAAAATGGTTAGGAAAAATCATTGATGATCTTTATTCTAAGCGTGAAATTTTGGAATTGAATGGGAAAACCAACCTTGAGATTATTAATAACTTGCAAGGGCAATACCTTGATCTTAGACTCCACTACAATGGGGTTGAAGTTGAGAATGGTATCTACCTTAAGACCATTGAAAATCTTAAGGAAGAGAACCAAAATTGCCTAAAAGAACTTAAATTGCTTAAAACTAAAGATGTTGAATTTAAGTTGCTTATTGATGCTTGTAGATAAGAGAGAGATGTTTATCTCAAAGAGATTCAATTGCTAAAATATGAGAATGCTAGGTTGCTTAGTCAAGTAAGTGATCTATCTTCTAGACCATTATTGCATAGTGTTAATGTTGTTTCTATCTCTCTTGAAAAAGATTCATATCTTACTAAAGCTTTATGTCTTGGGGCTGATCTTGTGCATGCTAGGGATAACACATCTAGTTTATCTTCTATTATTATTTCTTAGAATGATGATAACCATAGATTGAGAGCATCTCTGTAGAAATTCATCAAAGGGAAGAACTCCCTAAATGAAATCCTTGAGTATTCTACCAAACAAAGTGGTACTAGTGGTTTGGGATTTGTAGGGGGAGCCTTAAAGGGCAAGAGTAAGGCCAAAGGTAATAAAAAGAGCAAGGAGATATCTTTCTTTATAGGAGAATATTCAGGAACTAAGAATCTTATGGTTTGCTTTTATTTCAAATGTGATGATCATTATTCCACTTATTGTCCTTACAAGCCTAAGGGGATCAACCCAAAGATGATATGGGTCCCCAAGCTAACTTTGGATCCCAAAGTTTGAGTTGGGAACTGACATTCTCCTTTCTTGCAGGGAAAAGATAGATGGATTGTTGATAGTGGCTGCACAAAGCACATGACCGATGATGTAAGCCATTTCAACAATGTCACAAAGAAGAAAGGAGGATCTGTCACTTTTGGGGACAACAAGAAAGGTAAAGTCTACGGTGAGGGTGATGTAGGTGAATCCTTATGTATTGAGAATGTTCTTTTCGTGGAGGTCCTACATCACAATATAATAACTGTTAGTCAACTTTGTGAGAATGGTTACCTTGTCCTATTTACTGCTTTTGAATGTTTGATTCTAGATTTCCTCACCTACCAAGTTATATATAAGGGAACTAGAAGTGGTAATCTTTATGTTATTGTTCTTAACTCTATTAAGCCTTTGGTTGGTAGATGCCTTATATCCAGCTTGAATGATATTTCTCTTTGGCATCGCCGACTTGATCATGTAAATATGCATCAATTAAATAAGTTGAGCAAAAAGGACTTAGTCAAGGGACTTCCTAAATTGGATTTTGAAAAGGATGAGGAATGCCAACCTTGTACACAAGGAAAGCAAACCAAGTCCTCCTTCAAATCCAAAGGAGTCCTTATAACAAAGAGAGCTCTTGATCTTCTTCATATTGATCTATTTGGACCAATGAGAACTCAATCTCTTTGTGGTTTCAAGTATTGCCTTGTTATTGTCGATGATTTCTCAAGATATACTTGGACCTTCTTTCTCATTTAAAAAAAGTGATGCGATTGATGTGTTATCTAGTTTTTGCAAATGAGTTGAATATGAAGCTTCTTGTCGGATTGTTTTCACTCATAGTGACCATGGGGAAAATTTGAAAATGAGCTTTTTGAGCATTTTTGTCAAGAATCGGGTTATGCACACAACCTTCCTTCACCTGGAACACCTCAACAAATTGAGGTTGTAGAGATGAAGAATAGTTCTCTACAGGAGATGGCTAGGACCATGCTTCTTGAGTTTGATACTCCTAAGAAGCTTTGGGCTGAATCTGTCAGTACCTCTTGTTATGTGCAAAACTGTGTTTTCACTCATCCCTCACTTAAGAAAACCCCCTATCAACTATGGCATGGTAGGAAGCCTTCTATAGAGTATTTCCATATTTTCAGATGTCCTTGTTTTATTTTAAATATGAAAGATTCACTCGACAATTTTGATCCGAAATCGTATAAGGCTTTCTTTCTTGGCTATAGCACTACTAGCAAGGCATATAGAGTTTATAATGTTGATCTTGCTAAGGTAGAAGAATTTATTAATGTAAAGTTTATTGAGACTAACCCCTCTATTCCCAAAGATATTGCTTCAAATGATGATGTTGTCGATGAAGTAATTCCTATCCTTAAAGAACTCAACATCACCCAAAAGGGAAAAGAGGTGGCTGCTCAAGAAGAAGAAAAAGGTGATGAAAAGAAGGATCAAACTCCCCAGTTTGCAAAGAATCATCCTAAGGAGCTGATCTTAGGTGATCCATTTGAGAGAGTGAAGACGTGGGCTGGTTTCAACATAGAACAAGCCAACAACACTTTCATCTCACAACTAGAGCCTAAAGATGTCTAGGAGGCTCTTGGGGATGAAGAATGGATCCTAGATATGCAAGAGGAGCTGGAACAATTTGAGAAGAACAAAGTTTGGACCCTCATGCGAAGACCAAGTGATAGAAAGATCATTGCCACCAAATGGATCTACCGCAACAAGCTAGATGAAAGTATAAAAGTGGTAAGAAACAAAGCAAGGTTAGTGGCTCAAGGCTACAATCAACAGGAAGGTATTGACTTTGATGAAACTTATGCATCTATAGCTAGACTTGAGTCCATTCATATGTTTCTTGCTTTTGCTAGTCATAAAAACTTTCCTTTGTATCAAATGGATGTTGAAAGTGTGTTTTTGAATGGTACAATTGAGGAGGTAGTGTATGTTGCACAACCTCTGAGCTTTGAACATGCAAAATCTACCTAACCATGTTTATTTGTTGTAAAAAGATCTCTATGGACTCAAACAAGCACCAAGGGCTTGTTATGAGAAATTAAAGAACTTTTTGTTAGATCATGGTTATATCATAGGCAAAGTGGATTCTATCTTATTTCTAAAGCACACTTCTAACAATTTTCTTATCATTCAAATATATGTTGATGATATCATTTTTGGTGGAACTAACCTTGATCTTTGCAAAGAATTTAGTGATCTTATGCAGAGTGAATTTGAGATGAGTATGATGGGTAAGCTCACATTCTTCCTCGGCTTTCAAATCTAGCAAACAAAAGATGGGAACTTCATCAACCAAGGCAAGTACACAATTGAACTACTTCAGTGCTTTGGGATGGAGAATACCAAGTCGATGGGAACTTCATCAACCAAGGCAAGTACAGAATTGAACTACTTCAATGCTTTGGGATAGAGAATACCAAGAAGATGGACACACCCATGTCAAACACCGCCAAACTTGATAAAGATGAAGAAGGTGAAAAGGTAGATGATAATCTCTATAGAGGTATGATTGGAAGTTTACTTTACTTAACTACCTCTAGACCTGACATAATGTTTAGTATTGGCTTGTGTGATAGATTTCAATCAAATACTAAGAAATCTCATCTTATAATTGTTAAGAGGATTCTAAGGTCCTTAGCCAAAACTCAAAATTTTGGACTATGGTATCCAAAGTCAAGGGATTTTACTCTTACTTCCTATAGTGATGTCGATTATGTAGGATGCTTGATTGATAGAAAGGCACAAGTGGCACTTGCTTCCTCCTAGGACCATGCTTGGTGTCTTGGTTCTTTAAGAAATAGAGCACTATGACATTATCAACTATCGAGGCTGAGTACATTGCAGCCGGGAGTTGTTGTGCCCATGTCCTATGGATGAAGCAAATGCTCCAAGACTTTAACATTCAATTTGATGCTTCTCCTATCTATTGAGATAATACTAGTGCAATTAACTTATCTTATAATCCTATATTACATAGTAAAGCTAAACATATATAGGTTCATCATCACTTTCTTCGTGATCACATTGACAAGAAGGATATTTATATCACGCATGTGGACATGGAAAATCAGTTGGCGAACATTTTCACTAAACCTCTAGCTAGAGAGCAATTTAACTTTATTAGATCAAAATTGATTATAACTGCTTTGAATGAATTTGATATGCCTTCTAGCTAGTATTCATCTATCCTATATGTTTTGCGTCTATCTTGATCATTTTTTAGTGCTAATATGCTTAAAATTGCTTTGTCATGTTCATTTTGCCTTATTTTTTTCTCTTTTTTGGGTATTTTTCGTCAACACTTATTTTACCGCAAAATAGTACCCAATGATGAGTGATATGTGCCTACGTATGTTAAATATGCATAATGGACTTGAAAATAAATTTAATTAGCATTCAAATGGTTAGAAATTAAGTTTGATGGTTTTAGGTCAGGTTGACCATCGGTCGAGTTTCCCCCAGGACAAACTCGACCAATCCATGGCCGAGAGCTTTTTATAAAGGGACCAATCGATTGAGTTTCTGACTCATAGAACTCGACCGATCGGTGAGCTGAAGCCAACTTAAGTTGGATTCGGCCGACTATTCTCCATATCAGCTAGAGAATAGTCGGCCTATTCCCCCTCTTCTAGCCCTAAGATCTCAACCCTAGACCTTACCTTCCCTAACCTAGCCCATATCCAACCTAGACAGACCTTCCCCCTTGCTCAACCTAGGTGTGTGAACGTTTTAGGTGGATTTGTTTGTGTGTTTTCTCTCTTCTTCTCCTTCTTTTGACCTCCATGGCTTCACATAGAAGAAAGAGACACGCCCCTAGCAATGCACCATCCTCTTCCTCGTCTTCTCGCTTGATTTCATTTGAAGAGACCCTCTTTGTCTCAATAGAGGTTGTAAATCAGTATAAGGACCTTCTTCCTAGGAGTCCTTTTCCTTTTAGAGTCTATCCCTAGGAGTCAAGCCATCATCGATCAAGTGGCGCATTGCTTTCTGTTCATCACCTATCTACCTTAGTTGTCAAGCGTCATTGGTTTCACAATTCTATGTCAAGCACGAAAGCAGTTCACGAATTCTATGCAAATTTGCATTAGAATTATGACTCCCTCGTACCCCCTCTGTCAAGTGATCCTTACCTCTATGATTGCCGGGAAGAAATTCCAAATCTTTGAGGATATCCTAAATGTTTTCTTTTTAGGAGTCGATGACAATGATACCTGGCATAATGATTATGGTGAGTATTTTTTATTGTTAGACCCGGAAGGTTTCTACAAGCAGAATAGAATCACTCTTCCTGATATCCACCGCTATTTGATGAAACATGACGTTCCCTACAAGAAGAAGAGAAACTTACCCTCCTCCATCTTATATCTCAAGAAGCGTATATTAGCCCTAGTGGTCAACGACAACATCCACCCAATGAAAAGTCAAATAGATATTGTAGAGAACACGACAGTGGTAATGTATTGCATTTTAGAGAATGTAAGAGTCAAGTGGTCTAGATATATCCTTCACTATATGACTTTCTTTGACTATGTCAAGAACACCTGTATCACCCATCCTCCTTATCCTACCCTAATATGTGGTCTTTTCTAGTTCTCCACTGGGAAATCACTCTTCTCTAACTTCCACTACAAACCTACCAGGAAGGGAGTGTGTATCAGTGAGACCACCATTTAGAAATCCATGCCTATCCTTTCCTCCACCACACCCGGTGCCTCACCCTCTGCCTCTGCCTCAGCTACACCTGCCTCTACCTCAACCCAAGCTCCACCTCCTCATCCTACCACACCTATCTGTGCCTCATTCTGATCGTCCAATGAAGCCCTCATGGGTTATATGATACACCAATAGGCATACAACCTCTAGGTCCAGGAGTATATGTACCAGGATTAATGTTCAATCATGTCTAACATGAACTTATCATGTGCACACCCATACCCCACCTACCAGTGATACCTCGATGGTGATTATGCATCCTATGCATATAATCACTTCTACCATGCACTTGAGTCTTCCTCTACTGCTCCCACACGCTCTCCTACTGGTGGACCTGCTCTTGTCTTCCTGTCGTTACCTGTTGGCCCCTTGGCCACTCTGCTTTCCAGTCTGGGTGATTCTGCTCCCTCCTTCCCTCAGGCCAATGAGCTTTATGCTCTTGGTATGACTTGGGATGAACAGAATGCTCATTGGCCCGGTCGTCACTTTGGTCCTTCTATGGATGAGGAGGTGCCTGACCAGGCTAATGATGAGACTTCTGATGCTGATGAGGATGCTGTTGATGGTGATGATGATGATGATGATGATGATGATGATGATGATGATGATGATGATGATGATTATCATCAATAATACACATTTATTTACCCCTATCATGGAGGGAAACAGATGTAAACTGAATATGAGTAGCTTGTCAATTAGAAAACCTTGATATTATATGGATGTGTGTGCAAAAAGGTCACCATTGATAAGTTGGATGTCATTCAATAAAATACTTAAGTATCATATTATAAAAAAAATATGGTTTCTATACTAAAAAGAGGAAGATGATTGAGCACATGAGGAATAATATTTTTTTGTTGCTAAAGATTGACACTTAATGGATATTAGTGGATCTAAAATTTGACCTATGAGGTTTTTAAGCTGATGCTACAGACTTGGAAAGGAAGCAAAAACAATTTATCCCTTTACAATAGGAGTATGTGTGACATCCCAAAAATGGTTCCATAGTTATCTTACATATTTTTATTTCCATGTGCACTAAAATTGGATCTCACATCAAAGCAACACATGTATAATGTCATCCTTTCATCTAAGTTGTGGAATAAGATAATTAATCACTTATAAGGTAATTGAAGGATATATCACACTATCTAATATTTTAGATACATTACTATATTACACGCTTGATTGAAATAAAATATAAGAGAGAGAATAAGTTCAATACTATTATAAGGACAATAATATACAATTGGTTATCCACTTTAATAGTAGTTATTCATAAGAAGCTACAAAGTAAATCCAAGTTCCCCCACCTTCAGGCCCTAGAAAACCTATATGGTGTTTCCATCTATTAGTCACTCATGTAATAATTGTTTATGTTGTGTGGTGAGGGACAAAATTAAAAGAATAGTATTATGCTGATCATGAACATGCATAAGGATTTCTTAAAATTTTTATGTTCCATGAACTCCATGATGAAACTCTTCATCCTTTCCTTTAGAACATCATATATCGATTTTTATGTTATCATGGCCTTCTTGTCTCTCATTTTTTATCCCATATGTTGATGTCGTTCATATATACCTATACAAATGTTCTCAAATTAGATATCATCCAATATAATTGCATAATCTCATGATATTAGAAACATTTAATTCTTATTATTTGCATTAAACACGTGAACTCCTCCTAGAGTTCATTTAATAATCACCTTAATATGATTATATCCAAATAGATAACCTATAATTACTTGTACATTATTCATGTGAAAGACTTTCAACCTAGATCCTTCTGGGTGGTAGCTCGATGAAGATGGGTCAGGATTTTCTGAATAGAGATCCAAGTTAGAATCTACAGTTGTGTGACCCGAGCAATCATGGCTCCCATCAATAATGGTGGCCCCTACATGAGTTTACCCTATCCCCTTGATATGTTGGTAGTTGAGGCGGGGCCGGGGATTTACACTGTCAAGGTGCAACCAATGATCTGAATCCTTGAAAGTGGTCCAAGATCTTAAAAAAAGACTTTCCACATAGAGGTCATCTTGTAAGTTTTTGTGATTTTCATCATCAGGAGCGCCATCAGATCATAATTTCTTATCCATAAAAATACCTCACTTGAATGCTACTTTTACTACCTATAAATAAAGGCACATGGCATGCCTGTGTACTTGCTTTTCGCATGCATGTGTGCTTGATTTTCTAGCAACTAGGGTGCCTGCTTGGCACATAGTTTAGATTTTTTTTCTTTTGACATATCTAATAAGGCAGATGACATGTTTGTATGCTTGCTTTTCCTGTAGCTTGGGTTCCTACTTGGCACACAGTTGAGATTTTTTCTTTTTACACTTTTAGTCTATATAATAGTTGTCATCTATTTTGTTATTTTTTATTGTTTATTAGGATGTAGGAGGCATATGGAGCATTATTTGATGGGAGGTCCAATGCCAGGTATCCTGCCCAGAGCCTTCAACCGAGACCGGGATGAACTTTATCTTGTCCCACATACCTTGGGGCATATAGAATTCAATGAATGACATGTCCCAGTTACCATTATTCATGTGCATAGACGCCACCTTGAGATCAGATAGGCCATCAGGGATGATGAAGTTTGGTACCATGTCTGCAACGGAACTTCTAGCAATCCACTTATCAAACCAAGCATAGGTATTAGCACCCAATTGGATTGTTTTAGAGCAAATTCTGTGAATGGTAGGTAGATGCTTTTTGATGAAAGTGTTGGGTTTTAGGGGGGACAGAGAAAGCAGCGGAAACAAAAAAAAATTTCTCCCCCAACCCATACCACGGAAACGCGTCAACGTCTATGTAATAGGAAAGGATGGTTTGCGGAATCATACCTTGTCCCGAGGCTTGCTCGGCGACAATACCTCGCGTAATGTGCGGTCTTCAACTCCGGACTTCGATGTTGTCTGTGTAGCTCCTGGTCGCACCGGGACTCACAACTCCTACTCGAACCGGACTGTCGGATGACAGTTGTCCTCCAAAGCAGCAGTGTCCTCCCACCTCCGTAGTAGTCCACACAAACCACCTGGAACTCCACACTCCTTGTCCCACAAGGAATTGGAAGGAGTCGCACCCTCCTGTAGATGTACTAGTCGCCTACACGCTCTCCTGCCTCCTGTTGCAACTGCAGTTGTCCTTCCCTTGTTGCACCTCCCTTTTGCGGGAAGCACTTGCTCGGGCTCTCTCACGGTTACCAAAACTAGAGAGAACGACAACTCGCAGAGCAACTGGTTGCACTGAGCTGTACTATGAGAAGCCCCCAAGTACCCCTATATATATAGGAGAGTCATGGGACACAGTTCTCCATCCCGGGCAATGTGGGACTAAAAGCAGGAGTAGAAGGGTTCGGGATTTTCCACAAAAGGCAACCATCTCGCAACCTGAACTGATCGGTTCATTACTGAACCGGTCGGTTCAGCCACTGAACCGGTCGGTTGGACATAAGCCGATCGTTTGGGGCACTCCAACCGATCGGTTGGTGCCCTGAACCGATCGGTTCATGGTCCTAATCCGGCTCAAATTGACTTTCCTTGTTTCTTTCCCAATTGGCATCGAAATACCAATTCTATTTCCAATCTAATTGGAAATCCCATTTCCAATCAAATTAGAAATCGAAACGAAAGGAAAATTCGCACCAATCCTACTTTCCCAAGTTGCTCGATTGCACCAGTTGAACCGATCGGTTCAACACTTGAACCAATCATTTCACACTGTGCATGAGCCGATCGACTCAAACCTTGAGCCGACCGGTTCAGCAACCTCAGCCGACCAGTTCATCTCTTGAACCGACCGGTTGGGAGTGCAGATTGTGCAGAATCAGTCAAATGTGATTTCAATCAATCCGATACTCCAATCAATGCGTCCAACACCTTGAACCATATGACTTTGAGCCATCGACTGATTGAGTGTTTAATTGAACTACTAAACTCTTTTAGTAATCAATCCAAACATTGCTTGTGGAAAAACTCCTCTTCCAGGTTAAATCCTATGTGTGTGACCCTGCAGGTCCATTTCACATTGGCAGTGAAAGTCCATAACACTTATGACTTCACAAGCAAAGAGCGGTGCCTAGTCACACATCATTGCTACCCAAGTGAAAGTAGAAAGTTGGAGAACAACTTTCATCCTACAATCTGTGAATGGTGTTACAGCGAATGTATAATTCCTTTGTCACTGATATCCCGAATGAACTCGAGGCATGGATCTGTCATCCTGTCAACGTTCATTCACTTTCTTGATCTCAGAGTAGACTGGAAGAGATATGTATGACATCAGTATCACATACTGATTCACACATGCGTGCACGCCTTTCTCAATCCTACTCATCAAGTGGCCATGGATATCAAACTCCCTCAGGAGGGACAAATCCCATATCAATCACTCGCCCCTCAAAAGCCCCATGTGTCAAAGCCACCCAATCATCACCTTTATAACAACCCATGTTTCAGGACTGCGTTTGATGATGTCAAAGTGTGCCCAACGACATGTGTTGAGTGCAGTGATTTCAGGTCTAAGAATCACACTCACCACCATCATTGTGAGTACTGACTGTGACTACCATCTCATGGTTCCATGTGTCAAACTCACGGTGGGTCTGTCCAGTACCTTGTTCTCTAATAAGTACCTATTTGTTTGGTTTCATATCTCTATATCATGACTAATGAGATTCTGTCATCAACCAACACCACAATCTAGTCTTGTGCGTCATTGCTGTCTATCTACCTTCCACAATGACATCCGACTAGGGACATAACAAGAATATACAAACTCTTAGCATATGTATGATCTCATCGTTCAGGTCCTCAACCTGAAAGCATACGTCATTGAGTACTGTCATTCTCTAGACATTCAATCTGTTCTATCACTATCTCATATGACTGAACCAGAATGAATTGGAAGCTTGCCTTTGATGTTTATCAAAACAATCTTAATGTATCCCACCAATCATCCCATGATTGGCTCTCAGGGCATACATACCAACAGACTCCCACTTGCACTGCGAGCCAATTACCCTTGAATTATATTCACAGTGATCTTTCAACATGTCCCACATGTTACTGTGCTCTAGTGCCAACATAGTGAGTAATGGCAACACCTTGCCAAAGTCTGTACAAATTGCATGTCTCACATCTCTTCGCTGTACGTCACACGTATGAGATGGAGTTGTCGTAATATGCGATCTAGTATTCCATTTGCTAACTTTTAGCCACATTGCATGATCAAGGATTCCAGACTTGTCATCAATGAGTGGAATATCTACAAGTTCATCTCATGAACTTCTAGATCCATATAGTATCTACTGCTGTTCACTAACACATAGATACTCGACATTTCCCCTTTTAAATGGCTTTATTGGAACATTTCCAATTATTAACAAACATTTACTTTTATACATCCTATGTATATTTTGCGATTAATTTTCTGTCTTTTCGGAAGTTCGCATCAATGTAACTCTTTACATCGAACTCTTCCTTATCTCCATAGAACTAGTACTTCACAAGCACTTATCAAGTTCTAACGATATTCCAGTAACTCTTACTGGAAGTAGACAGACATCCACTCGTCATGTCCCACATACGAGTTATCAGGATGATCTCATCATATTGTCATGTCATACATACAAGATGATGAATACATTTTATTCTTGCTATGTCATACATGCAAGACAACGGGATGATTACATACATGATAGATCCATATCTATTCTTAGTGTTCTCATTCTTCATAAGAATTGGACACTTGGCCTTGGGATACTAACTCCATGTAACTTGGACAAGTTTTCTCCCACTGAATCTGTGCATACTGAACATTTTAGTATAGATTGCCAATGTATGCTATCTCTTTTCAGGTCAAGAGGTTTTCGAGAACTATCTCTATAGATCTCCATTCCTATCATATAGGAAACATCTCTATCTTCCTTAAAGATAATTTCCACTTTTGGATTTCCAATCTAGAACATTTCCATTTCACATCAATATGTGGAATGTGAATACGCTCCCACTAAATCACAGATCCCTTCTTTATCTTTGGCATATCAGTCAAACCCTTTGACTATATCATCAAAGTAAAGATCCAATTTTGAGTTGCTTGTACTTAATCAATCATATTGATTAGTCCATTGTAACTTATAGACTTCATTTGCATTAGTGGATTCATAAACCTTATAGGTTGTGTCACGTACACATCCTTGTTTTATTCCTCATAGGAATGTGGTTTTAGTATCCATATGCCAAATGCCTTAGTCATTAAGTTGCAATCAACAAGCATCATCCTTCTCAAAATGTTATCCATGTGTCTTAACACTTAAGACTCATTTGCACTTATGGATATGATCCAATTAGTGCTACCATCAAGGTCATACCTTATGGTTCACATGGAAGTCATTTAGGACGTAATGGTCATAAACCATAACTCAAGATTCGGTTCCTCATATTCATCTAGATAGTTGACTCATCACATGAACAACTCATCACATAGATAATTGAGGTGTATCTGTTAAGGATATAAGAACTCACAACCCTTGTGATTCTTAATTTCTTTTATTAGTGTGGGGTATTCTTTTATTAAGAAGAACTCAGTTATTTGATAATCATTCTCTAACTCCTTAGAGTATGATTCCTTCTTGATTTAGACATCACCATGCCTTAATCATGAGTACACTATGATACACTATCATAATCACTCACAAGGATCTCAAACATTTGGTCCAAGTATTCTATTCATTGATCTCATCAAGAATTAATACTTTACCAAATTTGTACTTCATTTATGATAATCTTGAACACTTCAAGATATTCATATTGGTATTTCTCTAAACACCATTTGAAGTATTAGCATTTGTTCCAATAGGTATGTAAATACATCACATGTATTATACCTAATAGGATAATCACTCTCCCACTACATTAGTGAAGATTGATTAATCATGTCCAAGATATTCATGTCTCTTACTGGTTCTCTAACCAAAAGAGTCTATCTTTATCCATTACATGGAAAATAGAAATGAATTTCTCATGATCAATGCTAATTATATTGTTTGAGTTATCTATAACTTTAGGTATCATCTTATCTTATGCATATCAAATATCATAAGATAAATAAGGCATTGCCACAAAGATCACATCTTTATAAATTGAAACATCTCTTTATTAATTGCCATCATTGTCATACAATATACAAAAATAAAGTGTTTCTATCTATTGGCAAATATGAAATAGCAGTTCATAACTGTATTACATGCCTTATTGGCTGAAAATAAAGTAAAGTATTCCTATCTATAAAGGCAACATTTGCCCAAAGTAAGAATGCTTTACACTTTACATCTTGATATCATATATCTCAGAAGTGTTACAAGTTTACTTTCGTGACACCTTTAAGTAGAAGCTTCAGTCGCCTCCTTCTTCTTTTGTTCTTCCAGGTAGAGAGGACAATTCCTTTTCCAATGTCCTGTCTTTTGACAATGGTGCCTTTCTTGGTCACGCCTCCCTTGGCCTTGAGAGCTGAAGATGGCTTGGACTCCTGGCTAGCTTCAGAACCTTTCTTAGCTTTGCCCTTGCCCTTGCGCTTGGACTTGCCCTTCTTGCTCATGATCACCATCACGGACTTAGGCTTGTCCTTCTTCATCTGTAACTCGGCTGTCCTCAACATGCCCAACAACTCTGACAGTGGCCTATTAAAGTTGTTCATGTTGTAGTTCATCACAAACTGACTGTAAGATTCTGGCAACGATTGCAGTATCACGTCAGTAGCCAACTCTTGGCTCAGTGGAAATCCCAGTCTCTGCAGGTTCTCCACATACCCAATCATCTTGAGTGTGTGAGGACCAACTGGATCTCCTTCTGTCATGACGCACTTGAACATCGCCCTAGAAACATTGTACCTCTCTTGCCGTGCCTGATCTTCATACATGTTCCTGAGATGCAGAATCATCTCTATGACACCCATGTTCTCATGTTGCCTCTGCAACTCATGGTTCATTGAACATAGCATCAAGCACTTTGCATCAATGGCATCATCAGAATGCTTCTTGTAAGCATCCCTTTCTGCCTTTGGTGCATTTGGAGCGGGTTCCTCTGGAATTGGAGTATCCAGGACATAGAGCTTACGCTCTTGAGTGAGAACAATTCTCAATGTCTGATACCAGTCGTGGAAGTTCGTCCCATTCAGATTGTCCTTGTCAAGGACCGATCGCAAAGAAAAGTTGTTGTTGTTTGTTGCCATTTGAACTACAAAAGGAAAATACGCAATTTTAGTCCAAAACTCATTTTTGACTTATTTGATTGATTTGAAAGTTTGACGATATAATTAGGCCTTTAATTAATTATCGCTCCCACTATTTTACTTCAAATTGATAGCCCTCACCATCAATTCGGAAGATTGCAGCGTACAACCTTCTAGTGGGCAAGATCCTGAAATCCTCTAAGTCATGAGTCAGCTTTGGCTGATCGCCCACAACTTAGATCTCTCAGGTAGGCAACTCTTGCCAATTGCATCATATGCAACTCTTGATAAGATGTCATCTACAACTCCTTGCAATGAACATCTCTATGCCTCAAGGTGCTAGATCCCATCTAGGTCACCTTGTTAAGTCCGACCCAAAGCAAACACGACGAATATGCACCCTGCTTTGGCAGACCCACACATTCATCCTTCACGCTTCCACGAGATAGACGGTGCACCACACTTTGGCGTGCCCACACTTGGTCGATCAAGCTTTTCACGTGTGTCGCATTTGGATGGCATCTAAAACTTAATATTTTAAGGAGGGATTTGGTTTTATATACATATACATATCCAATCACCACAATACATAGTATGTATCATATGCATGCTATATCCCACAAAAAACATGCACAAACGATAAAAAGCGATGATTATGGCCATCCTAATGTGATTCCTCGAGCCAAGAGGAATCACGGTCATCTAGGTCAACATCACATGCAACCTGTACAAGATGAACTCTGTGCCTTGCCATCCGAGTCGATCAACTCATCACATGAATGATCTGTACTCTCTAGCCGGTCGTCTGGGTGCCACCAAGCGATCGGTTGACTCCTTCAACCGATTGGCTCGCCTGGTCGTCGTGCATCTCGTCATGTCCGCCACCCGCTCATCTCGCTCCTTGAACCGGTCATCACCTGATTGGTTCACTCCTTGAACCGACCGTCTGATTAGTCGCCTTGATGTCCTCCGGTCTTTGACATAATAGGAAATAAAATCCTATTCTATTTATTACATTTGCATTAAAAGGGAAACCCCGAGTTACATTCGGGGGGAGCAAAGGTAGGAAAGAATCTCGAATTATTTCGAGTTACATCAGGAATAAGAGAGGGAAGATCGGTGCGCAGACCGAGATGCAAGCAACCACACACAACCAATCACAGATAGGGGTTTATAGGCCATAATCACACTACATACATCCACCACAAAACTCGTTTAAGGGCGACACATATCGAGTGCATTAATAATACATATCATATATGTAATTAGGGATTTGTGGATTTAAGATTAAACATGCATAAAGCCGATATTATTCACATCGTATGCAATAAATAAAGGCGAGAAACCAAAATTGATCATATCGATATTCTTAAAACATAGATCAGTTGACGTGGCTCTGATACCACTGTTGGGTTTTAGGGGAGACAGAGAAAGCAGCGGAAACAAAAAACAAATTTCTCCCCCAACCCATACCGAGGAAACGTGTCAACGTCTATGTAATAGGAAAGGATGGTTTGCGGAATCATACCTTGTCCCGAGGCTTGCTCGGCGACAATACCTCGCGCAATGCGCGGTCTTCAACTCCGGACTTCGACGGTGTCTGTGCAGCTCCTGGTCGCACCGGGACTCACAACTCCTACTCGAACCGGACTGTCGGATGACAGTTGTCCTCCAAAGCGGCAGTGTCCTCCCGCCTCCGTAGTAGTCCACACGGACCACCTAGAACTCCACACTCCTTGTCCCACAAGGAAGTGGAAGGAGTCGCACCCTGCTGTAGACGTACTAGTCACCTACACGCTCTCCTGCCTCCTGTTGCAACTGCAGGTGTCCTTCCCTTGCTGCACCTCCCTTTTGCGGGAAGCACTTGCTCGGGCTCTCTCACGGTTACCAAAACCACAGAGAACAACAACTCGCAGAGCAACTGGTTGCACTGAGCTGTACTATGAGAAGCCCCCAAGTACCCCTATATATATAGGAGAGTCATGGGACAGGGTTCTCCATCCCGGGCAATGCGGGACTAAAAGCAGGAGTAGAAGGGTTCGGGATTTTCCACAAAAGGCAACCATCTCGCAACCTGAACTGATCGGTTCATTACTGAACCGGTCGGTTCAGCCACTGAACCGGTCGGTTGGACATGAGCCGATCGTTTGGGGCACTCCAACCGATCAGTTGGTGCCCTGAACCGATCAGTTCATGGTCCTAATCCGGCTCAAATTGACTTTCCTTGTTTCTTTCCCAATTGGAATCGAAATACCAATTCTATTTCCAATCAAATTGGAAATCCCATTTCCAATCAAATTAGAAATCGAAACGAAAGGAAAATTCGCACCAATCCTACTTTCCCAAGTTGCTCGATTGCACCAGTTGAACCGATCGGTTCAACACTTGAACCAATCGTTTCACACTGTGCATGAGCTGATCGACTCAACCCTTGAGCCGACCGGTTCAGCAACCTCAGTCGATCGGTTCATCTCATGAACCGACCGGTTGGGAGTGCAGATTGTGCAGAATCAGTCAAATGCGATTTCAATCAATCCGATACTCCAATCAATGCGTCCAACACCTTGAACCATATGATTTTGAGCCATCGACTGATTGAGTGTTTAATTGAACTACTAAACTCCTTTAGTAATCAATCCAAACATTGCTTGTGGAAAAACTCCTCTTCCAGGTTAAATCCTATGTGTGTGACCTTGCAGGTCCATTTCACGTTGGCAGTGAATGTCCATAACACTTATGACTTCACAAGCAAAGAGCGGTGCCTAGTCACACATCATTGCTACCCAAGTGAAAGTAGAAAGTTGGAGAACAACTTTCATCCTACAATCCGTGAATGGTGTTACAGCGAATGTATAATTCCTTTGTCACTGATATCCCGAATGAACTCGAGGCATGGATCCGTCATCCTGTCAACGTTCATTCACTTTCTTGATCTCAGAGTAGACTGGAAGAGATATGTATGACATCAGTATCACATACTGATTCACACATGCGTGCACGCCTTTCTCAATCCTACTCATCAAGTGGCCATGGATATCAAACTCCCTCAGGAGGGACAAATCCCATATCTATCACTCGCCCCTCAAAAGCCCCATGTGTCAAAGCCACCCAATCATCACCTTTATAACAACCCATGTTTCAGGACTGCGTTTGATGATGTCAAAGTGTTCCCAACGACATGTGTTGAGTGCAGTGATTTCAGGTCTAAGAATCACACTCACCATCATCACTGTGAGTACTGACTGTGACTACCATCTCATGGTTCCATGTGTCAAACTCACGGTGGGTCTGTCTGGTACCTTGTTCTCTAACAAGTACCTATGTGTTTGGTTTGATATCTCTATATCATGACTAATGAGATTCTGTCATCAACTAACACCACAATCTAGTCTTGTGTGTCATTGCTGTCTATCTACCTTCCACAATGACATCCGACTAGGGACATAACAAGAATGTACAAACTCTTAGCATCCGTATGATCTCATCATTTAGGTCCTCAACCTGAAAGCATATGTCATTGAGTACTGTCATTCTCTAGACATTCAATATTTTCTATCACTATCTCATATGACTGAACCAGAATGAATTGGAAGCTTGCCTTTGATGTTTATCAAATCAATCTTAATGTATCCCACCAATCATCCCATGATTGGCTCTCAGGGCATACATACCAACAGAAAGCCCAGGTAGGCGAGCAAGGTTTAGAGCTTATTATATCGTTCCTCTTGTATTTTTCTTTTAGGATGCGAACCCATAGGAGGTTAGACCTGGTCATGTAATTCCACACATTCTTGAGCATGAGAGCTTGATTCTGAGCACGAGCTTCTTTGATCCCTAAAACGCCAGCCTTCTTGTTGAAGGTGAGTTTCTTCCAGGAGACCAGTGAAAGTTGAGTCTTCTCTCGACACCCAGGCCATATGAAGTTCTTGATTTGCTTGTTGATGTCATCACAGAGAGACGGCGAGAGTTTAACCGATGGCATGATGTAGGCCGGGATGGCTTGCAGCGTAGATTTTTCCAGGGTAATTCGTCCTGCTAGGAAGAGTTGTCATACTGACCAACTCGACATTATGTCCTTCATGGTCATGATAATGCCAGTGTGGGAGTGCTTGTTGATATGATGATGGAGAATAGGTACGCCCAAGTATAACCCCAAGTCACTGGTCTGGGGAATGCCGAGCCAATTAGAAAAATGTCTTCCTTCTGCACGGGAGACATTGGCGGAGAAGAAACAGCGGAACTTCTCTCTGGATAGTGACTGTCCTGAGACAGCAGCAAAGTCACGGAGAACTTTCTTAATAAATGTTGCTTGTCTGGGTGTTGCTTCCGCCATAAGCATAATATCGTCGGCGAAGAACACATGTGAGACTCCCATACCACCACGAGCCAGATGAATAGGTGCCCAGGTGGATGAAGAAACAGTGGAGGTGATGGCCTGGCTCAATCTCTCAATGCAAAGGACAAACACATAAGGGCTTATTGGATCACCTTGTCTCACCCCCCTTGTTGCTTTGAGCTTTGCACCTTCCCACAAGATAGATGTAGATCCGCTAGTAATGATGTCTATAATAAGGGACCTGGTGATTTGAGGAAGACCTGTTTTGAGAAGGGTGTCCGCAATGAAAGGCCAGTGCATCCTGTCGAACGCCTTGGAGAGGTCTAGCTTAATGCAGACCCATTTCTTCCCGGACTTCTTGGTCTTCATGGAGTGTATGACCTCTTGAACTAAGAGGATGTTGTTTGTAATGGATCTACCATGAACGAAGCTCGATTGGGTTTCAGAAATCCAGGAACTGATGTGCGGTTTGAGCCTCTCCACCAGAATCTTCAAAATGAGCTTGAAGCATGTATTGTTAAGAGAAATTGGCCTGAAGTCACTACATTTCTGAGGATGATGGTTCTTGGGAATGAGGACCATGAGGGAGTGACTCATACTGCTGCCAGTGGAGCTGGAGGAGAAAACATCTTGCACAGTTTTGACGACAAAGCCACCAATGTGATCCCAATGAGATTGGACGAACTCATTGACAACACTGTCTGGTCCCGGCGCTTTGTGAGGCGCCATGGACATCATGACCTCCTTAATCTCAGTCGGACCAGGAGTTCTTGCTAGGAAGTTCCCCTAGATAGGTGAGGGGGACACGAAGTGACCCACATACCTCAAAATCTTCTGGGAAGAGGCTGGTGTCGGCCCAGGGCCAGTCATCAACTCCTCAAAATACTGGCGCACTAACAGTTGGAGATGGTGTTTCTCGGAGATCCACTCGCCCGCATCATTATTCAAGCATTTGATCCTATTCTGCTGCCTTCTGGCCTTCACAAAGGTTTGAAAAATAATCGAGTTTGCATCTCCATGTTGCAGCTAATTGATGTTGGCCTTTTGTCTCCAGTCCGCTTCTTCTTGAAGAAGAAGCCTGTGTAGCCTTTCTTGCAACGTAATGACCTGCATATCGTAATGAGTATAGGGGCTGTTAGTGGAAAGTACCTCAGCACGATCAAGCTGTTTGAGGATTTTATTCTTCTCCTTATGGCGTTGGCGGAGGCGCGAGGTCTCCCAGGATGTAATAGAATCCTTGAACTACCCGAGGGCTGTCTGGAAGTCCAAGGATGAGCTCCACGACTGACGAAGGTGCTCTTTGAACTCAGGGATGAGTGTCCAGCTGGTTTTGGTTTGGAAGGGGCGTGGATGGGCTGCATTTTGTTGATACTAGATACTAATAGGGGGATATGATCTGATTATAAGCGCGGCAACACTCTGATCGAAAACCCACTTTCAATGGAGAGCCATTCCTCATTGGTGACCACGTGGTTTAGCTTCTCTCTGATGTTGTGTTTCATGAAAGTAAAGAACGGACCACCGACCTCCATGTCCTTCAGACCAGTAGACATGAGGGTGTCGTTGAAGTGGGCACAAGCTCGCTTGTCAAAGTAATTACTACCACGTTTCTCAGCAGGGGATAACATGGTGTTAAAGTCACCCAATACAGCCCAGGCATCCGTGATTGAGTGACGAATTACCTTCCGCTTGTTCCAGAACAAGTGTCTTCGTGTAGGGTTCGGGCTGGCATAAGCTACAGTCAGGAACCTTTGATTATTGATATGGCAATGGATAAATTGGCTATGATTGAGGAGGATATCAATATCACACCGCATCGAGTCCCAAAGGAGCCAGATGCCATCTGAGAAACCAATAGCCTCAACCTAGTGCGAAGAATTGTAATCCGATTTGCTGAATCACATCAAGTGCTATCGCGCCACTACACCTTGTATCCAAAAGGGAAAGGATGTGCAGATGGTATTTCACCTTATACTCTTTGATCAGTCGAACTTTGTCCTTGGATTTGGATCCTTGAACATTCTAGCACATAATGTTTAGCATCATAAACGAACTATGTGGATAGGAAAGGAAGGTTGTTTTCCTTTTTAGGTGATGGTTGCACACAGTTCTACGGACTGATCACCATCCTCTTTATCCATAACTTCCATCTCGGAATTACCTTCTTGGAATTGGAGAAGGCGCTTTGCTTCGGAATTGCTATCAGCCAGATTGAGCGATTGGGCTATCTTGCCCTTTTTCTTCTCTCGCCCTGGGCTAACTTGGACGGGTTGGTACATAACCCTTCTGTTCCTGAGGAGGAGGCCTCCACCACTTTTGGTACCTTGACTGCCCCATTGGAAAGTAACAGCGATGTCATCATTCAATGACCCTTCCTTCAGGCTTGATGCGGCAGTGTCTGCGTTTCTACCCATGCACACCTCATCATCAACCAAGATGACTGTTGTGTCCTGACTAGGGGTAGGTTTCGTGGAGCCGCTGTTGTCACCTACAGTAGGCGGCGGGACTTGGGGAGGATCCTGGTTGCGGAAAACCTTCTTCTTGTGTCTGCTCTGGACAGTCTTCTACTCGCCCTCGTCAGCCTCAGGGGTGGGATTGTCCGGGGTGCTATGTTTACTTAGGACAACAGCCTCAAGGGGAGTAAGGTTTTCTGCTCCCTTGGACTGCTTGTCCTTCTTAGGGCTTGGGCGACGTACAGGCTTCTTGGCGTGCATGGCCATGGAGTAAGGGGAGGGAACTTTAAGCGGACCCGTGGGACTTGTGGATGGGTCAGGGGTGGTGAATTGTAAGAGGAATTTGCATTCAGACTCTCCATGTCTGACTCTGCCAAATTTCATACATATGGTTGGCATATTTTCATATTCGATTTGGTATTGTTCTCCATTAACGAGAACTACAGGAAGGAGAGGTTGTGTGGTATCCACTTCAACAGAAACCCTAGCGAACTTTCCACGATCACCGGTCGAAGTAGTAGTGTCTATCTTGATCGTCTTCTCGATCTGATCACCATTACTGAACAGGAGTTGTGTCTGGTAGAGGTAAACCGGCAGGTGGGGGACGCGAATCCAGACCACGAGCTTCCTTGGGATGGGGTCCGTCGGCCAGAAGCTTTCAGACCAGGACTGCACCAACATGTAGTTTCCGAACACCATCCATGGTCCGCCAGTCATGGCCTTGACGAAGTCGTCGTTGTTCGAGAATTGAATGATATAGTACCCCAACTCCAACTCGATTGCCCTGAAGGTATCCGACGGGTTCCACAGAGCCTGGAGCCTAGAGATCAGAGCTCTGAAACCAACATTCATGCCCAAGACCTTCACCACCACTGTGTATTTCAATGGTGTGAGGAGAGGTTGGATCTTAATGGGGTCAATGGATATCGCAGGTATCGGCCCACTGCGATCGATAGGAATGTCATTAGGTTGCAGGGTATCCGGGGACACCCGTTTGAGGATCGATTTGGATTTCACACTAGTCGCCGTCTCAGCATAAGACTTCTTTAATGGATCTGTGTGCATGTGATGGGGATCATTAGGATGGTTTTCTCCGGTGGGAAGCGCCGCGGTGAGATCAAGGTTCACAGATGGTTCCGCAGAAGGATCAGCGCTCGAGTTCGACTCTTGGTAGCCGCTCCGGCCTCCTTGGCCGCCACGGCCGCCGCCTCTCCCAAACCCTACCATAGGGTGCGCCTTTACTAAGTCTTGAGAGAAAAGGAAATATTGAATATATATATATATATATATATATATATATATATATATATATATATATTGTTGTTCATTCGTTACCCGCGTGGGTAACCAGATTTTCTCTACCCGCTGGTTCCGCGCACATCTAAAAGTGTAACTATGTGGTACACAAGAGTAAATCTTCTGATCAAAAGAGTAACTGTATTGATATAAAAAGTGACTATGGGACTAAAAAGTAACTACGCAGAAAATATACAGTCAGTAAATATATGGACGTGTTTTTTGATTTTGGTGGGGCAAATGATATTATTTTAGGATCAAATGTTTTGGGGAGCTAGAAAAATGATCCACTACAATTGCGGAAAAAAAAATTAAAAGAAAATATCCTGAAGGGTGTGCTTGTAGCTACCTGCGCGTATATATATATATATATATATATATATATATATATATATATATATATATATATATATATATATATATATATATATATATATATATATATATGTGTGTGTGTGTGTGTGTATATATATATACACATATATATACATATATATATATATATATATATTTCACTTTAATGTTTTGTCCTATCTGCTATCATGCTGATATTTTTTATATTCTGCCTATATCAGGTGTCACAATTTCACTCTTGGATGCAGATTACTTCTTTGCCATTGGATTTGTCATATGACAGTCTTGGACCCGTCTCTTACCTCGATTCGGAGACCAATAATAAGGAAGTCAGATCCCACTTTCTTCTCTGACCCTGATCTCCCTCCATAGTTTCTCTCTTTCCAATCTTTCCCCACCAATGAGGTCATGATCTCTTAGAGAACCTAACCATCCCTACTTTTGTGGGATTTCATTCCCTTGAAAGGAAACCCCAAAAAGGGCCATGTACCTTCCTCGTCGCCGCTTGGTCTCTAAGGACTCTCCAGCCACTAAACATATATTAATGGATTCCTTTTCAACCTCCAAGATGAGAGGAACCCTCCTCCCCTCTCAATTCCTTCTATGGTCTTACAAGCCTCCCCACTTTGCTCATCCTTCTTCTACGGTGACAACGAGCCTATTCTCACAACTATCACCATGATATAATTACTATTACGGTGAGCAACCCATGTAATCCTCCTTCCCTTTTCTATTGCCACTTTTCCCTGAGTTGTTCAAAACCACTAGGTCGACAGGGATGGTCTAGTCTTCTGTACTTGGCGGGTGTCATAGGCTAGTATTATTCGTTTCTTCTCATTTTCTTATGTGTATGACTTCTGGAGATCTTCACAAAGCCTAGCTCATTGAGATTTTCCTATTTTTTGTGATGGTTCTTTGCTTTCATGAAGCCTAGTCTTGCTCTATTTCTGGCCACGAGATTAGATGGTGCTTTGGGTCTCCATTCACTTACCTGCCCTCAAACTAGGATCGCTAGATTCTATCAGAGCCCAGGAATACACTGGAAGTGTTGTTCCCCATGGATGAAACACAGCGAATCGACACTGAAGATCAAAGCTCTCTCCATGGTTTTTACTTCTTGAGAACTTGGTTTTCCAACATCCACCAATGAACTGGGTACATGATTTCTCGGCTTTGCACTCTGTTTCCCTTCTTTCTTCAGTTTTTCTCGTAGGGGCAACTCGGTCATTTTGCCTTGTATCATTTTTCTTTTTCACGATGAATTGGACAACCCTGATTGGGCCAACTCAGCATGTGTGCCCACTCACTCTCTCTCTTTTCCTCTCTCGATGCATAACACTGACTTGGAATTATCTAATTGGTCGGTTTTTCAAAAATTCATATCTAAATATTTATAGCTCAAAAAATTAAAATAAAATATGTTCTAAAATTAGAAAAATAAGATCTATCTAATCATACTGGTTTTATCATCTAAGTCCAATGTTTTATAAAGGGGGTGTTTTTAATGGATTAATTTAAGTAGATAATAACTTGCAAAATTTGTAACTTCTAATATATAAGTCATTAAAATATAATAACTCAGAAAAAGATAATCTAAAACATGGTGTGGTTTTGATAGGCTAATGCACTAATATTAAAAAGGTGATTTTTTATGTTTTGAATAATTAATGTAAACATAACCCTAATTCTACATATATACATCATATGTTCTTTGGAAGCCTAGGTTTGGGCCTAGATTGGACCCTGGACTATTTTGACACTGAGTATTCATATAATTGCATCCCACATTATTTCTGTATTGAGAAATTTCTAATTCATCGCTCTTATTGTATGTTTGCATCCCCTATTATTTCATTTGAGAAATAATCTATTTTCTTTTTTCTCTTGGTCCTATGGACATTATCCTCTAAAAAATATTTTTCTTTTGGAAAATAGGCTTCATGTGAAGTATCTTATTCTTTGATTGATCTTGTGATCATATTTAGACATTCTCTTGGTCTCTTTCTTATGCATTGTTCATGTTGAAATACTGATTGATGATATGTGATATTTTTTTTCTCACTTGTGAGGTGTATGTATATGTCGGTCACTTTTGTGGTGACTACTTTTGTATAATCTGACTATACTTACTACTTGCCTCTACATTATATAGGATATGTGATTCAGTATTACTAGAGTACTATAATTTCATCAGTTTTTGGGCATATTAGAATTTCCTATTCGGGTCAGTATGCTGCTGTTATTTTTGGGATGGAGGTTCCCCCAAACCTAAGTTTCAAATTTAAGAGGTTTGGCCCACTTTATATATATTTGGGAGTTTGGTTATGTGTCTTTCTCTATTGGGTTTCAATTTTATGATTCTTTGCCCACTTTGTCTTTATATTGTTCTAGGGCTATGTTTATCTCACATGCATGTTGGACTATGATACTTGATGATGGGTTATGTGCCCTATTCTCATGATGTGTGCTTATGTGGCACAACTCTATTGTTTATTCATGACAAGTAATTCTTTTTGTTATATCTTGTTGGAAATCAATTCTTTTATGTCTGATTGGGTAGTCTTTACCTTTTCTATGGGAAGACTTTTATATATGATGTCCTTTATTTCAGAATATTCATCAATTTCCTTTTTAGTATGCACATACCAGCCATTGTTGATGTCTTTTATTTTTCTCCTCTTGTTGGGGTCTGCTTCCAACCTTAGGTGAAGGATATGGAGGACGTGGCATGTATTCTTGGACTTAGCTTAAGAGTTAAAGATCAGACACAGAGTTGTTATGGTTTAGATTTCCCTCTACTAGATCCTTATGTTGTAACATACATGTAACCCTATGTGGGAGATTAAGATGTTCTTTTGTAATATTTTGTGAAGAATTGATTATAGTCAATATTTTTATTCCACTATTATACTTTGGTTTTTTGAATACCATTAATATGATTTGAAAAGTTTACACCCGCTCCAGCATGACTTTTAGGTATGTTTGGACTATAGGATCTATTCATCAAATTTTTAGTAGGGAGTGGATCCCCTCTAGGTCCCACTCCTTACATCATGGTATTAGAGGCCATGGTAGTCCGAATCTAACTATTTCAATTTTATCTACCTTATTAAAACCCTTGAATTAGATAGTTACCTCTAGGTGAGATGTTTTCCGCAGACCTTCCCGAAGTTGTTTTTGTTGATAAAAGGTTGATGCAAGATATCCATTAGAATCATGATGGGTAAACCCTAAGAATGTGATGAGGTGAGATGATCATACCTTACCATGTAGGTCTTTGGTGACATGAATCTTTTTATGTAATGGGGTTTGACTATAGGATGAAATTAGGTTATGAGAATGAGGTAGTGGTATGATAAGGAGATCTTGTTATGGATATATTGTGACTTGGTTATCGCATTGAATTTTGGTCAATTTATGTGTTTTACATCACAATGTTGCTTTTCTTCAAAAATTATTTTCATTATACTACTATATGTACAAAACAATTCTTTGATTTTCTCCATGATTTCTTGAACTAAGTTAGAATGAAGAGTTATGTGAAGTTTTAGTGGAGAAACCCTAGATTGGCTATGAGTTGAGACTAGGAATGTGTGGAATAATATAAAGGTGTAGTGGACCTACCCTTTATACCCTATGACTTTTTTGTTGTTTATGTAGTGTTGTTAGGTTAGAGACACAAGGACCTAAAACTCTAACTTATATGGTTCTGACTTATTAGTTTAATACATGAATAGCATAAATCTCTAAAACATTCATAGCTAACAGATATGTGGGCACCCCTAACAGTTTTTTAGTATGGTTAAACCATTTAAGGGGTGGAGAGTAGTTGGTTGTTGATGTTTGAATCAATATATTTTGAGGATGAAATCCTTTTAAGGGATGGAGTGTAGTAATGAACAGAAACCTAGCCTCTTGACCTTGATCATATCTCTTGTAGGATAGTCAACTTGGTGTTTTGGTTTTATCCAAACAAGGATAAAGATATGCACATTATTATATTAATTGATATCCTAATATGTTAATGCATAAATAAAACACCCTAATGTAACCTAATGTTCCCACATTAGTCTTAGGTCATTAATGGACACATAAAATATGTCACATGATATGAATGGAGATTTCATAAAAATTTGTGCACAATAATGATATGTAAATCTTTTGGTTGTAATATAAAGATATAGGACACAATTGAATGAATAATAATGATGGTGAAATAATATTATAATAAATATAATGATAGCAAGCCAAAAATGTTGAAATTCATAAAATAGATTCCAAAAGAGAAATCTAATATCAAATGTGTTCCTTGCCTCCCAATTAACTTGGGAGTCAAGTTTCACATTATTTGCACTATGATAACTACCCTAATTTCTTTTAGGAAAGAAAAAATGTGTTTTCCTTCAAAATATGAAATAAAATATTTAATGACTCCAAAAGTCAAAAATAATCTTAGATTCATAATCTATACATTAAAATATGCCTTTGGGTGAATTTTCACTCAATTTGGAGAATATTTGATCAATAGGTGAAATCAGGATAGAGAAAGTATGTAGAACCTTCAAAATATTAAATACATCTAAAAAAATTCAACATGTGAAACTAAGGGAAATTTGTATCCAACATACTTAATTTGACTTGTGGGTGAAGTTTCATCAAATTTGTATAATCTTGATGTTGTTAATGCATGAGGAAAGTGAAACTATGATTTGATTTATTTATTTCATCAAAGTCTTAAGAAGGGAAATATATTTGTATAATTGGAATCTACATGCCTTATTTGGTATCTATGCAAAATTTCACATAATTTGTACAAGATTTGGACCCTTATTCGAGAAGAAAGAGAAAAGGAAATATTTAATGTATACACACACACACGACGTGGTGTTTACTGCACTAACAAATTCACCCAGGGCCGAAATCCCTTAGTTTTTTACCAAAACCTCGTGTAATAATATCACCCACAAGCGGATGTGTCTTATCGCAGTATAGTTAAGGATCGAATCCCAAAGGACAACATTTTTAAGAATCTTGCTAGTCGGATTCAGTTCAAGTAAGACTAATATTTAGAACAAAGAGTTGATTGGGTTTAGTTAAACTAAATGCAAAGAAAGTAAAAGAGCGGTATTAAAGTTGGATCTAGATTAATGATGGTAATCACTGCGGTGGTATCAGGTTTCACCACCACTACACATGCAAACACATCAAAAACACATCCAGACTAGAAACAACTATCTAAATGAAGCATTAAACCCCCCGTTAGGACGTCAGGTTCGTGTAAGCATTACCTATAGGCATTAAATGTCTCATCACCTACCAGATCACACACTACTACTCAGAAGATATCTTTTAGAAGTTCTCATTAAGGCATCAACCATGTTAAACGATATGAATAAATCGATGTATTGAAGTTCTTGCAACAAAGGGTTTGGATAGATCATGCAAGGCAGGTTGTCAATCCACAAGCACGCATCAAACGATTAACATGAAATGAAACGTTATATACAAGCCATGGAATGTTTTAAGTTGAATATGTAAGCATGGGCAGTGAGACTAGTCCCTACACCCCAGCGAAGAGGACTACTCGCTCCTCATGAAAGAAACAAGAAAAACAAGAGATAGGGAAGATTCTGCCATGGTCATGGTGAAGAAGGTGGCCAGAGCTCGGTGGAGAAACGATCTTCTACACGATGTCAGGAAAGATCTGGAACGAGGAGGGAGCGAATGCCAAGGCAGGATAGGTAGATCTTCTCTATCTTTTTTCCTTCTCTTCTCGTACACTTGCTTGCAAGAGAAGAAGTTGTAGATGGATGGCGGTGTAGTAGATTTGCAGATCTGAAGACCAACCACTTCCGTGGCTAGAAGATAGATCTGGGCAGAGTGGGGATGGAGGAGAGATAAGAACTCCACAGAGGTAGTCCTTGGCGGCGGAGATCGTCTTCCTGAGGGATGGGCACAGAGCGGAAGCCTCCCGGCGTCATGGAAGAGATGCTTTGATAAGACAAGTGGGTGGCCTATTTATAGGCACATGCCACTGACTTAACTCTACGGTCAAGGTTGTATACCACGGTCGCGGTCCTTCTTTGCTTGGTCGCGGTCATGGTGGTGTTTTGTAGTTGCACTGGTGTGTCACAGTCGCGGTGTGGTACCGATCTCGGTATGGAGGCTGAGGTCACCCAAGCAGGTCACAATCTTCTAAGGTTGTAGACTTCTATGGTCGTGGTCCAACCTCTGGTCGAGGTGCAACTAGGTGGCATTCACATTGATGTTCTTCAGCACTGTGGTCGCGATTGTAGCCTCCTTGGCCATGGTCACGGTCAGCATTGATCGTGGTCGCGGTCCTCTTCAGGTCACGATCTTCTGTGCAGGTCGAGGTGTAGGCGTGTTCTAGCACTGTGGTCGTGGTCGGGGTCGAGCAGGTGTGGACCTCGATCACGGTGCACTTTAACTCATGGTCGGTTGTGATCTTCTATAGTCATGATGTCTCATTGGGATCGTGGTCACGATCCAAGTTAGGTTGAGGTGCAACAATGTCACGGTCGTAGTCATAGCCTCCTTGGCCACGGTCACGGTCATCATGAAACAAACCCACCCCCTGAGGGGGTGTTATTGCTGAGGGTCAAATGGCCTGCGTCGATGAATCCTCTAACTACTGAGGATTATTTCTGATGAAGGAACTGACTAGCGAGACCACCGTCCCTTACACATCCTAAACTATCACACATAGCGTGATGTTCAATCCTACAATGGAGATGAGTAGACTTGATCAAAACTCTAAATAATGATATGGAACTGAGGAATTTTGTATATGAGCATATTCAAGGGGTGAATATTAGCACTCAATGCAAAACTAGGCCAAAAATGATGACTAAAAATAAGATGAATATGCATTCATCAACACTCACACACACACACATATATATGTATATACATATATATATATATATATATATATATATATATATATATATATATATATATATATATGTTTTACTTTAATGTTTTGTCCGATCTGAATGTCAAGATTAGATTTTTTATTTTCCACCTAAGTCCGGTGTCGCAATTTCTCTCTTTGACGCGAACTCCTTCTATGTTGTTGGATTTGTCATATGGTGGTCTTGGACCCATCTTCTACCTCGAGTAGGAGACTGATAATATACAAGTCCTCTGACCCTGATCTCCCTCCATAGTTTTTCTCTTTCCAATCTTTCCCCACCAATGAGGTCATGATCTCCTAGAGAACCTAACCATACCTACTTTTGTGGGATTTCATGCCCTAAGAAAGTAAACCCCCAAAAGGGGCATGTACTTTCCTCGTCGCCGCTTGGTCACTTAGGACTCTTAATTCACCCAAACCTATATTTAAGGATTCCTTGTCGACCGCCAGGCTGTGAAGAACCCTCCTCCCTTCTCAATTCCTTCTTTGGTCTAGCGAGCCTCCCCACTTTTCTCATCCTTCTTCTCCGTGATGACGAGCCTATTCTTGCAACTCCAGTCACCATGATACAATTACTATTACGGTGAGCAACCCATGTACTCCTCCTTCCCTTTTCTATCACCACTTTTCTCTATGTTGTTCCCAACCACTGGGTCAACTAGGACGGTCCATCCTTCTGTACTTGGCGGGTGTCACATACCAATACAGACGTGTTTCTTCTCGTTTTCTTCTTTGCATGACATTTGGATATCTTCACAAAGCCTACTTCATCGATATTTTCCTATTTTCAATGATGGTTCTTTGCTTTCACAAAGCCTAGTCTTACTCTATATCTCGCCACAGCATTAGATGGCATTTTGGGTCTTTGCTTCCCTCTAGCTTGGCTTGCTAGAATCGGCTGGAGCCCAAGAAGCCAGTGGGAGTGTTTTCCATGGAAAAAGCACGATGAATCAATGTCGAAGATCAAAGCTTGCTCCATGGTTTTGCTCCTTGAGAACTCAGTTTTCTAGCATCCACCAATGAATCGGGTACATGATTTCTCGGATTTGCCATCTATTTCCCTTCTTTCTTCAGTTTTTCTCATAGGGACCATTCAGTCATTTTTCCCTCTATTTTTTTCTTTTTTGTGATGTGCAGCTTGCTAAGATTTTTGTGGGGCCGACTGAGTTGGCCAACCCTGATTGGTCCAACTCAACCCGCGTGTCCACCCTCTCTCTCTCTTTTCCTCTCTCGATGCATAACACTGACTTGGAATTATCTAATTGGCCGGTTTTCAAAAATTCATATCTAAATATTCATATCTCAAAAAAATAAAATATGCTTTGAAATCAGAAAAATAAGATCTATCTAATGGTACTAGTTTTATTGCCTAAGACCAATGTTTTATAAAGGGTGTTTTTCAATGGATTAATCTAAGTAGATAATAGCTTGCAAAACATATAAGAAATAATTTATAAGTCAGAAAAATATAATAAAATACATTTTAAATTCAGAAAAAAATAATCTAAAACATGGCATGGTTTTGATAACCTAATTCACTAATATTAAAAAGGTGGTTTTTAGAGTTTTGAATAATTAATGTAAACCTAACCCTAGTTCTACATATATGCATCATAAGTGCTTTGTAAGACTAGGCTTGGACCTAGATTGGACCTTGGACTGTTTTGACTCTGAAGAGAGGTATGATTGCATCCCACATTATTTCTATATTGTGTAATTTCTAATTCATCCTTCTTATTGTATGTTTGCATCCTCTATTATTTCTTTTGAGCAATAGCCTATTTACTTCTTTCTCTTGGTCCTATGGACTTTAGCGTACACAATTTCTTGTTCTTTTAGAATTTATGTTGTGATTGCTCTTGTGATCATGTTTTGACATTCTCTTGGTCTCTTTCTTATACAGTGTTCATGTTGGAATAATAATTGATAACATGTGATATTTTTTCCCACTTGTGAGGTGGATGTATATGTTAGTCACTTTTGTGGTGACCACTTTTGTATAATTTGACTATACTTTCTACTTGCCTCTACATTAAACATGCAATGTGATTCAGTAGCACTAGAGTAGTGTAATTTCATCAGTTTTTGGGCATATGTGAATTTCCTACTCAGGGCCATATGCTTTTATTAATTTTGGGATGGAGGTGGCCTCATACCCAAGTTTTAAATTATGAGGTTTGGCTCACTTTATATATATTTAGAAGTTTGGTTATGAGTCATTCTCTTTTAGGTTTCAAGTTTATGAGACTTGGCTGACTTTGTCTTTATATTATTCTACGACAATGTTTATCTCACATGCATGTTAGACAAAGATACTTGATGATGGTTTATGTGTCCTTATCTCATGATATGTTCTTATGTGGCACAACTTTATTGTTTATACATGGCAAGTAATTATGTCTGTTATATCTTGTTGGAAATAGTTTCTTTTATGCCCGATTGGGTAATCCTTTACTTTTCTATGGGAAGCCTTTTATATTTTATGCCCTTTATTTTATAATATTGCTCATTTTCCTTTTTAGTATGCACATTCCAGCATTTGATGATGTATTCTATTTTTCTCCTCTTGCTGGGGTATGCTTCCAACCCTAGGTGTAGGATATGGAGGACGTGGCATGCAGCCTTGGACTTAGATTTAGAGTTAAAGCTCAGAGACAAAGTTGTTATGGTTAAGATTTCCCTCTACTATATCATTATGTTGTAAAATACATGTAAACCTATGTGGGAGACTAAGATGTTCTTTTATAATCTTTTTTGAAGAATTGATTATAGTTAATATTCTTATTTTGTTGTTACAATTTGTTTATTTTGAATATCACTAATAAGATTTGAAAATTTTACACCCTCTATAACATACCTTTTAGGTGTGTATGAACGGAAGGTTCTATTATTTAAATTTTTAGCAGGGAGTGGATCCCCTCTGGGTCCCTCTTCTTACACATATTTACCCCTTGGGCCTCATGAACTCATGAATTTGGGCAATCTCCTGACCCATGGGCCTTGAGAAAATATGGATGTCCATCTCCTAACCCCATGGTATTATGCATTTAGGGCATGATTACCTCCTAATCTCATAGGTCTTATGTACCCTTAATTCTCCCTACTGGACCATAGGATTGACGTAGGGCTCTGTGACGTCCCCGGATTTTGATTTCCCCAAACCCTATTGGGAATGAGATGTCAGAATCCGAAAACATCATCCAATCATATCATAAAGCGATGCGGAAGCATAATACGCATACATGAACATACAACCATAACATACTCAACATTCAACATGTATTTTTATACAAAATGAATTATTACAAAATGCTTTACATTTACATATTGAATGAAAATTCTACAATCTATGAACATGTATGCTAACTAGGATCTTCACAATAGGTACAACCTGAACAACTTGCTCACATCCTGTACTTTTCCTCCCATGCTATCTCTGAACCTAAAACATACGTGAAACAACGAATCAACACACAAGGTGTTGTGTACGTGGGTAGAAAGATACATACTAATATGCTTACATAACTGGAATAATCTTGAGAAAGAAAGAGTAAAAGAAAACATTATTTAAAGCGATAATCAGGTAAACACATTTTAGATGCCTTTTGATGCGTTTGTACTACTAAGTGGTGTCACACTTCATTTTTCCCCGCCCCTTGGGCTATGGGGACCGAGTGTCGACCTTATATTCAGAGGGGAGATAGAGATGTCGCACTTCATTTTTCCCCGCCCCTTGGGCTATGGGGACCGAGTGCCGACCTTATATTTAGAGGAAGAGAGAGAGAGGGTTGAGGGAGAGAGAGAGAGTATATATCCACTCAGTAGCTACAAACCATCTATATTCTTTTATGTTTTGTAATGTTTTGCGGAGCATATACTACTAATACACATCCAAGAATTTATATGCAAACACAAGCATCCAAAGTACATCATATCATTATGCATTCATGAAAACTAGTCTTATACTTAATAAATCCCACGTACCTGAGTTCAGAGATTCCTATTTACATCCATGATCATCGAGATAATCTGGTCAACACCTGATTAATAACAAAATCATATACTAGCATCAGATTCTGATCATCTTAACCCTAGTCGTGTTTGTTTTAGGGTTTACTTAGACCATTATGTTATTCTCATGATTACTTGTATTCTTACCTTATATTTATCTTACTGATGTCATTTTCCAGATT
The DNA here is from genome assembly GCA_963693085.1 of Alisma plantago-aquatica. NCBI lineage: Eukaryota > Viridiplantae > Streptophyta > Magnoliopsida > Alismatales > Alismataceae > Alisma > Alisma plantago-aquatica. The sequence continues at coordinate 1,269,750,664 of OY856412.1, read as the reverse complement.
ACAGTTCATTAACTGCATATACTCATGTGTCACATTATTATGTAGACATATTTAACCTTATGTCACTTTCATTAACCATATTAGGGTTGCATCACATGTATTAAGGGTGCTCTTCATATAACATGCATTCTATGCATCATCATGATCTCATAATTAAATATGAGTTTCCAAATACATATATTAGCTTACTCTATAAATTTCATCATTTATTGAGCATGCATGTATTTATTACATTTTCTTTAGGGTTATTAGTCCTAATTGGCCATATGGAGCAATTTACATAATTTCATACATTACCATGACAATAACTGGCATCATATGCATTATAAACATGATTATAAATTTACTGACATTTTTCCATAATTTTATGTCATCATTTGCTATTTATTATCCATTAAACAAGTATTACACATCTTACATGATATTGTAGATATTTAATCGTCAAAAGCCTGACATTATGGTTTCATATTGTTCTACTAATTTTTCTGAGAATAACGATACCTTGTATGCATTATTCTGATAATCGAGCTAATTACTGTGATTTAATGAAGATCTGAGCATTTCTGAGATATTTACCTCTGGTTGCCAATCGGATTGCGCCACGTGGCATTGAGGATAAGCACAATTCTTTGCTTTGGTTTCCTGGGTTCACGATTGAACTGGCTTGGGCTGGATCCGGTTCGATATTTGGTTGGTTCACGACACTCACCCTCTCCTTTCTCGCGATCTGCGGGACACGGACGCCGGAGGCTACCGTCGCCGCTGGCCTGAAATGCTGGTGAGTGGTCGGTCATCCTCTACTCACCTCCATCTCTCTCTCATGCGTCGAGTCTGTAGTGGGACTCCTTGCTTCTAAGACCGTCATCCTCCTCAGAAAGCTCCCATGGGGGAAACGTTGTTGGCCATTTTCCGTCCTCTGGCTGGGGCCACGACAGAGCAGGTGGTTGAGTTGTACGGCGGGCTGGTAGAGGAGCAATGCCATTGACTGCTGCGGGTGATTGCTGGTGAGGTGAGGATCTAAAGGTAGGCGGTGGGAGCAAGCTATCTAGAAGCCTCCGAAGGCATTTCCAGATTCGCCGCTCCTGATCCCCAAGGAGCCGCTGGCATATAGGAAGAATAGGGGGGGTTCACATTGGGGCTTCTTCCTCCAGAGGATAGGTTCACCATTGAAAAGGTAATGGGATCATCGCTGAACCTCCACGAACTCAGATTCATGGCCGCCGGTGCTCCTTCATATGGTTGTGGGTCTTCTTCTCCCAACGGCTGAGACACTGCACAGGTGTAGCCACTCCAGGCTGGTCCAGATCCGGAGAGCGTTCTTGGGTTGGGTTCTTAGAAGAAGCAACAACCGAGTCTGTGTGAGGGGTCACATGGTAGATCTCGGTGAGGCAGGGCTAATACTGCCACCGGTATAGCACTCTGATCCAAAATTTCCATGCTAGGCGATCGGGAAAGTATACTGGCCTAGTCCTCCTTCACCACCGTAGTTTTCGGAGGTTGAGGACGGGGTCCCTTTGTCAGATATACTAAAATGATTCAGAATTAAAAAAATACATATCGTATTCCTTAATGCCATTGCAAGCTTGGCCGTGTGATATGATTTGTCACATGCCATAATCTCTTAAACAAGATATGACTAAGGTTTGGCAGGACATTAAAATAAAATATTAATAACTTCAAACTCTTATAGTATCTAGTAGGAACCTGAACCTCTCATCATGATAATTGTAGTATAGTCTCATCATATCTTAAGTCATATTCTCTCCAAGTCTCCAAGTTTGGGACATAAAATCTATTATTTGGTCATGTAAAATAAATTTCACAACGACCTAGTAATTAATTATATAATCCTTGGATATAAGTCATTTAATCATGCATTATTGGTCAAATAGATTTTTACATACATCACTTGACAACATCAAACCTCAAGGTACATCATTAGATCATTCTTACTAGTTATACCTTCAACTAATATATTACATAGTAAATTCCTAAACTTTTGGGTCATCACAATCACCCCACCTTATGTGGAATTTCGTCCTCGAAATTCAACTAATCTCATCCTTAAGAGGCTATTTAGGAGTTCAACTTCATATACTTCATCATTGCTTAGATTCTAAGGCCACCATAGTTGCATGCACTCTAAGTTGTTAGCTTAGGGTCTAGAGATTCTTGGGTGTGTCCACCCCACCTTATATATATATAGAAGCATCACTTAACCATAACATGACATTATGATGTCTTAGGATTGTATCACCGCTAAGGATACGAATTCTGTTCATACCTTTAAAGTCCAAGAGGAATTCATTTACATGCCATGGTATTCAGATCATTCAAATATAACATCATTAACATCTTACAATCATTTCAGCATTAGGGGGGGATTTATCTTCATCCTTGATATTAGAATTTTTCTACTTAAGAAGGGCTTACGTAACATGTTTGACCATTAGGGTTTCATCCTATGGTGTGATATGCATACTCAACTTAGAAGTATACATTAAGAAGAATCAAAGTTATGAACTATATTTCCGATCATATATCCTATGATCCAAAAATATCTTTATATCAAGTTCATGAGTTCAATTTTTTTTGTCTTGCATGTATTATGTGAAGGGAAAAGAGAATATACTAAGTTTATCCCATGATCTCATCATCATATTTTTCATATTTCATATGAAGGGGAAAAGAATATTTTAAAGTCAAACTTATCATGATTTCAATCTTGGGTACTACATGTATGATATAGGGGAGAATATAGAATAGGTCAAGCTTATACGAGTGACTCCTCATATATAAATCATCTATATAGCTCAAGTGAGGTTTCTATCATCATATATTAAGAAAGAGAAGAAGAAGGGAGAACATGTATTTTGAGTATCTTTTGCACAAAGCATCGTACTCTCATAACTAGAGTTCATATATTACCTCACTTGCAACTAATGATGAGATTCGCAAAATATGTCACTCCAGCTAGGACCTAACTCAGCCAAAGGATTGACTTTATCATATGGGTCATCTACCCATCCTTTTCTTTTACCCAATTCTCGCATATAGATTTGAATCATGCAACATGACTCAACTCATCTACTTAGGAGTAACCCAGCTTAGGACACATCATTTCACATATTTTTATATATTGTAGGGTAGGTCCATTGACCCTCTCCTTGTGGGTCTCACTCTCTCTGGAGTTCACCACATATCTTGTCCTAACACTAGAGGTCCTCCTTTGTAAAAGAGCTTGAGGCTCATGCACACTCATCTCTATCTTAACTTAACTTATCTTAAGTAGGAAAAGGGAATGTACTTTCATCATCAAGATTTTGCATGAATTCTACAAATTTGGATTCAACAAGTATACAACTTAAACCTTTATAAGGAAACTTATACTATCAGAGATCAAACTTTGATAAGATTACACATGTTTATTTCAACTATCATTCTATCATCCACTCTATGTATCACATATCTTGATAAGGCTCTAGACATCTAATCTAGACTACTCTCTCTTCTAGACTGATGTCACTCCCTTTCACTTAGGTTGCATGAACACTAACTACTCTCCAGTGTGAGGGACACATTTTTATATTTACGTATAGGTAATAAAATATTATATAGTTTTTCTCCGAGAAAGAAGGCATCAGAGAAAACTGTCGAGGCTCGAGCCGATTGGAAAACAAAACCAAATCAGCAAAACCGAGTGTCCAACCCACAGTAGATAGTCTAGTGACATGTAACCTAGTGAAATGGTGAGAACGAGATGTAGACTAGTGTAGCTACCCAATACATATGAGCTCTATATGGAAAGGGTTTTAGACACTTGTCTAAACCTAGTTCTCGAACATCTAGGTTCTAACCTAGAGGCTAAGTCAGAACTTATTCCTATATAAAAAACTTACTAAGTTTCTAGGGTTTAAAGTGAAAGGTGAGATTAAGATTTTATGTTTTATGGTGAGCAAATGTTAGGTGTAGCTATTGTTCATGCTCTGATACCAACTGTGACGTCCCCAGAATGAGATGTCAGAATCCGAAAACATCATCCAATCATATCAGAAAGCGATGTGGAAGCATAATACGCATACATGAACATACAACCATAACATACTCAACATTCAACATGTATTTTTATACAAAATGAATTATTACAAAATGCTTTACATTTACATATTGAATGAAAATTCTACAATCTATGAACATGTATGCTAACTAGGATCTTCACAATAGGTACAACCTGAACAACTTGCTCACATCCTGTACTTTTCCTCCCATGCTATCTCTGAACCTAAAACATACGTGAAACAACGAATCAACACACAAGGTGTTGTGTACGTGGGTAGAAAGATACATACTAATATGCTTACATAACTGGAATAATCTTGAGAAAGAAAGAGTAAAAGAAAACAGTATTTAAAGCGATAATCAGGTAAACACATTTTTAGATGCCTTTTGATGCGTTTGTACTACTAAGTGGTGTCACACTTCATTTTTCCCCGCCCCTTGGGCTATGGGGACCGAGTGTCGACCTTATATTCAGAGGGGGAGATAGAGATGTCGCACTTCATTTTTCCCCGCCCCTTGGGCTATGGGGACCGAGTGCCGACCTTATATTTAGAGGAAGAGAGAGAGAGAGGGTTGAGGGAGAGAGAGAGAGAGAGCATATATCCACTCAGTAGCTACAAACCATCTATATTCTTTTATGTTTTGTAATGTTTTGCGGAGCATATACTACTAATACACATCCAAGAATTTATATGCAAACACAAGCATCCAAAGTACATCATATCATTATGCATTCATGAAAACTAGTCTTATACTTAGTAAATCCCACGTACCTAAGTTCAGAGATTCCTATTTACATCCATGATCATCGAGATAATCTGGTCAACACCTGATTAATAACAAAATCATATACTAGCATCAGATTCTGATCATCTTAACCCTAGTCGTGTTTGTTTTAGGGTTTACTTAGACCATTATGTTATTCTCATGATTACTTGTATTCTTACCTTATATTTATCTTACTGATGTCATTTTCCAGATTACAGTTCATTAACTGCATATACTCATGTGTCACATTATTATGTAGACATATTTAACCTTATGTCACTTTCATTAACCATATTAGGGTTGCATCACATGTATTAAGGGTGCTCTTCATATAACATGCATTCTATGCATCATCATGATCTCATAATTAAATATGAGTTTCCAAATACAGATATTAGCTTACTCTATAAATTTCATCATTTATTGAGCATGCATGTATTTATTACATTTTCTTTAGGGTTATTAGTCCTAATTGGCCATATGGAGCAATTTACATAATTTCATACATCACCATGACAATAACTGGCATCATATGCATTATAAACATGATTATAAATTTACTGACATTTTTCCATAATTTTATGTCATCATTTGCTATTTATTATCCATTAAACAAGTATTACACATCTTACATGATATTGTAGATATTTAATCGTCAAAAGCCTGAAATTATGATTTCATATTGTTCTACTAATTTTTCTGAGAATAACGATACCTTGTTTGCATTATTCTGATAATCGAGCTAATTACTGTGATTTAATGAAGATCTGAGCATTTCTGAGATATTTACCTCTGGTTGCCAATCGGATTGCGCCACGTGGCATTGAGGATAAGCACAATTCTTTGCTTTGGTTTCCTGGGTTCACGATTGAACTGGCTTGGGCTGGATCCGGTTCGATATTTGGTTGGTTCACGACACTCACCCTCTCCTTTCTCGCGATCTACGGGACACGGACGCCGGAGGCTGCCGTCGCCGCTGGCCTGAAATGCTGGTGAGTGGTCGGTCATCCTCTACTCACCTCCATCTCTCTCTCGTGCGTCGAGTCTGTAGTGGGACTCCTTGCTTCCAAGACCGTCATCCTCCTCAGAAAGCTCCCATGGGGGAAACGTTGTTGGCCATTTTCCGTCCTCTGGCTGGGGCCACGACAGAGCAGGTGGTTGAGTTGTACGGCGGGCTGGTAGAGGAGCAATGCCATTGACTGCTGTGGGTGATTGCTGGTGAGGTGAGGATCTAAAGGTAGGCGGTGGGAGCAAGCTATCTAGAAGCCTCCGAAGGCATTGCCAGATTCGCCGCTCCTGATCCCCAAGGAGCCGCTGGCATATAGGAAGAATAGGGGGGGTTCACATTGGGGCTTCTTCCTCCAGAGGATAGGTTCACCATTGAAAAGGTAATGGGATCATCGCTGAACCTCCATGAACTCAGATTCATGGCCGCCGGTGCTCCTTCATATGGTTGTGGGTCTTCTTCTCCCAACGGCTGAGACACTGCACAGGTGTAGCCACTCCATGCTGGTCCAGATCCGGAGAGCGTTCTTGGGTTGGGTTCTTAGAAGAAGCAACAACTGAGTCTGTGTGAGGGGTCACATGGTAGATCTCGGTGAGGCAGGGCTAATACTGCCACCGGTATAGCACTCTGATCCACAATTTCCATGCTAGGCGATCGGGAAAGTATACCGGCCTAGTCCTCCTTCACCACCGTAGTTTTCGGAGGTTGAGGACGGGGTCCCTTTGTCATATATACTAAAATGATTCAGAATTAAAAAAATACATATCGTATTCCTTAATGCCATTGCAAGCTTGGCCGTGTGATATGATTTGTCACATGCCATAATCTCTTAAACAAGATATGACTAAGGTTTGGCAGGACATTAAAATAAAATATTAATAACTTCAAACTCTTATAGTATCTAGTAGGAACCTGAACCTCTCATCATGATAATTGTAGTATAGTCTCATCATATCTTAAGTCATATTCTCTCCAAGTCTCCAAGTTTGGGACATAAAATCTATTATTTGGTCATGTAAAATAAATTTCACAACGACCTAGTAATTAATTATATAATCCTTGGATATAAGTCATTTAATCATGCATTATTGGTCAAATAGATTTTTACATACATCACTTGACAACATCAAACCTCAAGGTACATCATTAGATCATTCTTACTAGCTATACCTTAAACTAATATATTACGTAGTAAATTCCTAAACTTTTGGGTCATCACAATCACCCCACCTTATGTGGAATTTCGTCCTCGAAATTCAACTAATCTCATCCTTAAGAGGCTATTTAGGAGTTCAACTTCATATACTTCATCATTGCTTAGATTCTAAGGCCACCATAGTTGCATGCACTCTAAGTTGTTAGCTTAGGGTCTAGAGATTCTTGGGTGTGTCCACCCCACCTTATATATATATAGAAGCATCACTTAACCATAACATGACATTATGATGTCTTAGGATTGTATCACCGCTAAGGATACGAATTCTGTTCATACCTTTAAAGTCCAAGAGGAATTCATTTACATGCCATGGTCTTCAGATCATTCAAATCTAACATCATTAACATCTTACAATCATTTCAGCATTAGGGGGGGATTTATCTTCATCCTTGATATTAGAATTTTTCTACTTAAGAAGGGCTTACGTAACATGTTTGACCATTAGGGTTTCATCCTATGGTGTGATATGCATACTCAACTTAGAAGTATACATTAAGAAGAATCAAAGTTATGAACTATATTTCCGATCATATATCCTATGATCCAAAAATATCTTTATATCAAGTTCATGAGTTCAATTGTTTTTGTCTTGCATGTATTATGTGAAGGGAAAAGAGAATATACTAAGTTTATCCCATGATCTCATCATCATATTTTTCATATTTCATATGAAGGGGAAAAGAATATTTTAAAGTCAAACTTATCATGATTTCAATCTTGGGTACTACATGTATGATATAGGGGAGAATATAGAATAGGTCAAGCTTATACGAGTGACTCCTCATATATAAATCATCTATATAGCTCAAGTGAGGTTTCTATCATCATATATTAAGAAAGAGAAGAAGAAGGGAGAACATGTATTTTGAGTATCTTTTGCACAAAGCATCGTACTCTCATAACTAGAGTTCATATATTACCTCACTTGCAACTAATGATGAGATTCACAAAATATGTCACTCCAGCTAGGACCTAACTCAGCCAAAGGATTGACTTTATCATATGGGTCATCTACCCATCCTTTTCTTTTACCCAATTCTCGCATATAGATTTGAATCATGCAACATGACTCAACTCATCTACTTAGGAGTAACCCAGCTTAGGACACATCATTTCACATATTTTTATATATTGTAGGGTAGGTCCATTGACCCTCTCCTTGTGGGTCTCACTCTCTCTGGAGTTCACCACTTATCTTGTCCTAACACTAGAGGTCCTCCTTTGTAAAAGAGCTTGAGGCTCATGCACACTCATCTCTATCTTAACTTAACTTATCTTAAGTAGGAAAAGGGAATGTACTTTCATCATCAAGATTTTGCATGAATTCTACAAATTTGGATTCAACAAGTATACAACTTAAACCTTTATAAGGAAACCTATACTATCAGAGATGAAACTTTGATAAGATTACACATGTTTATTTCAACTATCATTCTATCATCCACTCTATGTATCACATATCTTGATAAGGCTCTAGACAGCTAATCTAGACTACTCTCTCTTCTAGACTGATGTCACTCCCTTTCACTTAGGTTGCATGAACACTAACTACTCTCCAGTGTGAGGGACACATTTTTATATTTACGTATAGGTAATAAAATATTATATAGTTTTTCTCCGAGAAAGAAGGCGTCAGAGAAAACTGTCGAGGCTCGAGCCGATTGGAAAACAAAACCAAATCAGCAAAACCGAGTGTCCAACCCACAGTAGATAGTCTAGTGACATGTAACCTAGTGAAATGGTGAGAACGAGATGTAGACTAGTGTAGCTACCCAATACATATGAGCTCTATATGGAAAGGGTTTCAGACACTTGTCTAAACCTAGTTCTCGAACATCTAGGTTCTAACCTAGAGGCTAAGTCAGAACTTATTCCTATAAAAAAAACTTACTAAGTTTCTAGGGTTTAAAGTGAAAGGTGAGATTAAGATTTTATGTTTTATGGTGAGCAAATGTCAGGTGTAGCTATTGTTCATGCTCTGATACCAACTGTGACGTCCCCGGATTTTGATTTCCCCAAACCCTATTGGGAATGAGATGTCAGAATCCGAAAACATCATCCAATCATATCAGAAAGCGATGCGGAAGCATAATACGCATACATGAACATACAACCATGACATACTCAACATTCAACATGTATTTTTATACAAAATGAATTATTACAAAATGCTTTACATTTACATATTGAATGAAAATTCTACAATCTATGAACATGTATGCTAACTAGGATCTTCACAATAGGTACAACCTGAATAACTTGCTCACATCCTGTACTTTTCCTCCCATGCTATCTCTGAACCTAAAACATACGTGAAACAACGAATCAACACACAAGGTGGTGTGTACGTGGGTAGAAAGATACATACTAATATGCTTACATAATTGGAATAATCTTGAGAAAGAAAGAGTAAAAGAAAACATTATTTAAAGTGATAATCAGGTAAACACATTTTTAGATGCCTTTTGATGCGTTTGTACTACTAAGTGGTGTCACACTTCATTTTTCCCCGCCCCTTGGGCTATGGGGACCGAGTGTCGACCTTATATTCAGCGGGGGAGATAGAGATGTCGCACTTCATTTTTCCCCGCCCCTTGGGCTATGGGGACCGAGTGCCGACCTTATATTTAGAGGAAGAGAGAGAGAGAGAGGGTTGAGGGAGAGAGAGAGAGAGAGAGCATATATCCACTCAGTAGCTACAAACCATCTATATTCTTTTATGTTTTGTAATGTTTTGCGGAGCATATACTACTAATACACATCCAATAATTTATATGTAAACACAAGCATCCAAAGTACATCATATCATTATGCATTCATGAAAACTAGTCTTATACTTAATAAATCCCACGTACCTGAGTTCAGAGATTCCTATTTACATCCATGATCATCGAGATAATCTGGTCAACACCTGATTAATAACAAAATCATATACTAGCATCAGATTCTGATCATCTTAACCCTAGTCGTGTTTGTTTTAGGGTTTACTTAGACCATTATGTTATTCTCATGATTACTTGTATTCTTACCTTATATTTATCTTATTGATGTCATTTTCCAGATTACAGTTCATTAACTGCATATACTCATGTGTCACATTATTATGTAGACATATTTAACCTTATGTCACTTTCATTAACCATATTAGGGTTGCATCACATGTATTAAGGGTGCTCTTCATATAACATGCATTCTATGCATCATCATGATCTCATAATTAAATATGAGTTTCCAAATACAGATATTAGCTTACTCTATAAATTTCATCATTTATTGAGCATGCATGTATTTATTACATTTTCTTTAGGGTTATTAGTCCTAATTTGCCATATGGAGCAATTTACATAATTTCATACATCACCATGACAATAACTGGCATCATATGCATTATAAACATGGTTATAAATTTACTGACATTTTTCCATAATTTTATGTCATCATTTGCTATTTATTATCCATTAAACAAGTATTACACATCTTACATGATATTGTAGATATTTAATCGTCAAAAGCCTGACATTATTGTTTCATATTGTTCTACTAATGTTTCTGAGAATAACGATACCTTGTTTGCATTATTCTGATAATCGAGCTAATTACTGTGATTTAATGAAGATCTGAGCATTTCTGAGATATTTACATCTGGTTGCCAATCGGATTGTGCCACGTGGCATTGAGGATAAGCGCAATTCTTTGCTTTGGTTTCCTGGGTTCACGATTGAACTGGCTTGGGCTGGATCCGGTTCGATATTTGGTTGGTTCACGACACTCACCCTCTCCTTTCTCGCGATCTGCGAGACACGGACGCCGGAGGCTGCCGTCGCCGCTGGCCTGAAATGCTGGTGAGTGATCGGTCATCCTCTACTCACCTCCATCTCTCTCTCGTGCGTCGAGTCTGTAGTGGGACTCCTTGCTTCCAAGACCGTCATCCTCCTCAGAAAGCTCCCATGGGGGAAACGTTGTTGGCCATTTTCCGTCCTCTGGCTGGGGCCACGACAGAGCAGGTGGCTGAGTTGTACGGCGGGCTGGTAGAGGAGCAATGCCATTGACTGCTGCGGGTGATTGCTGGTGAGGTGAGGATCTAAAGGTAGGCGGTGGGAGCAAGCTATCTAGAAGCCTCCGAAGGCATTGCCAGATTTGCCGCTCCTGATCCCCAAGGAGCCGCTGGCATATAGGAAGAATAGGGGGGGTTCACATTGGGGCTTCTTCCTCCAGAGGATAGGTTCACTATTGAAAAGGTAATGGGATCATCGTTGAACCTCCACGAACTCAGATTCATGGCCGCCGGTGCTCCTTCATATGGTTGTGGGTCTTCTTCTCCCAACGGCTGAGACACTGCACAGGTGTAGCCACTCCAGGCTGGTCCAGATCCGGAGAGCGTTCTTGGGTTGGGTTCTTAGAAGAAGCAACAACCGAGTCTGTGTGAGGGGTCACATGGTAGATCTCGGTGAGGCAGGGCTAATACTGCCACCGGTATAGCACTCTGATCCACAATTTCCATGCTAGGCAATCGGGAAAGTATACCGGCCTAGTCCTCCTTCACCACCGTAGTTTTCGGAGGTTGAGGACGGGGTCCCTTTGTCAGATATACTAAAATGATTCAGAATTAAAAAAATACATATCGTATTCCTTAATGCCATTGCAAGCTTGGCCGTGTGATATGATTTGTCACATGCCATAATCTCTTAAACAAGATATGACTAAGGTTTGGCAGGACATTAAAATAAAATATTAATAACTTCAAACTCTTATAGTATCTAGTAGGAACCTGAACCTCTCATCATGATAATTGTAGTATAGTCTCATCATATCTTAAGTCATATTCTCTCCAAGTCTCCAAGTTTGGGACATAAAATCTATTATTTGGTCATGTAAAATAAATTTCACAACGACCTAGTAATTAATTATATAATCCTTGGATATAACTCATTTAATCATGCATTATTGGTCAAATAGATTTTTACATACATCACTTGACAACATCAAACCTCAAGGTACATCATTAGATCATTCTTACTAGCTATACCTTCAACTAATATATTACGTAGTAAATTCCTAAACTTTTGGGTCATCACAGGATCTACCCTTCTTAGGGTTTATTGAGATATCACAAATATAATAAATTTTAGCACATTATTTTCTTACATAATTCTTTAACCCGAATATTATCCATCTCTTGGGGTACTGATAAATGTATATTTATCCCTTTATTTACATCTTTTAGATATCTTTCTAGGATTATTTTATTATTTATCTTCTTCATTTTGTTATTAATTGCATTCGTTTGGAATTTGAGTTTTAAATATATTTGTTTGTTTCTTTTGTAGGAAAATAGCTCATGAGTAAATTTCCCTAGAAGATATTTTGCACAAATTCCCGCAGTGACTGACTTCAGTATATACCTTTCACCAAAAATGGTATAACTCCCACACCCCAAGGCGGATTTTAATGTGCAAGTATGTGTTGGAAAGAGAATTCAATTATCTACAGGAACAACATATTTTCAGATCGCTTCCGAATTTATGACTAGCTCAAAAATATACTTGAAATCATTGTTGCAGGAAATTACTACAAAAAGAATGCAACACAATCAATTGTTTCCTCTATTGACTAGATCCAGAATGTTAGGGACATAAAGTGAAAAATGTGTACATGTTAATGCGTTGTTTAGCACTTACAATCACTAAGATTATTATCCTACAGTTTAATCCTTTTCTACTTCTAATTAAGGCTAGTATAGAAGGGTCGATCCCACAGGACAACTTTTTAAGATTGCTTCCTTTATCCCAATTAATTTTGAAGAACTATTTTATTATTTTTTTGTATTTTCAGATTTTAAAAGAAAAGTAAAGATCAGGATGGGGATCCTAGCCTCGATAAAGAACTACTCACTCATGGATAAGGAGTAAAGAGAGACGGAGGAAGGAAGTGATCTAGCCATCTTCAAGTCTTACGACTACTGATCCTTGATTAAAGACAATGAAGATGGCTGCCTCTTCCTACCTTGCTCGATTTCTCAAGAGAGGGGAGGAGGAAAAAAGAAAGTACTAGATCTAAACACAATGGAATAACAGAATAAAAAAAATAACATGTAACAAAATTGCAAGGCTACTTTATTTCAGAACTAGAAGAATACAAGAAAATTTTCTCCAAATGCTAATACAAGAGAAACCCAAGATGATCCAATGGGGAGGAAGTGCCCCTCCTTTTATAGGAGAAGGAGGGGGTTATACATTAGGTTTAGGGCAAAAGAAATGGCCACCGACGGCTTCTAACATTGGGATCATGGAGACCTTCCCTCTTGGGCTTGATCTTTCATGTTGGCCTTCCTTTCTTGGCTTGGTCTATTAGTGACCTTCCTTTCCCAGCTTGATCACTAGTTATGGCAATGACTTCCTTTTATATTGGCCTTCCTTTCCTAGCTTGTCCTATTGGTGACCTTCCTTTCCTGGTCACCCATCATTGCAATGACTTAATTTTATATCCACCATCCTTTCCCATCTTGGCCTATTGGTGACCTTGCTTTCCTGGCTTGATCAGTGGTCATTGTAATGACTTCCTTTTATATCGGCCTTCCTTTCCCGTCTTGGCGTATTGGTGACCTTCCTTTTCCCAGCATGATCATTCGTCATTGCAATGACTTCCTTTTATATTGGCCTTCCTTTCCCATCTTGGCCTATTGGTGACCTTCCTTTGCTGATTTGATCGCAAACCATCACAATGGCTTCCTTTTATACCGACCTTCCTTTCCCGGCTTGGCCTATTAGTGACCTTCCTTTCCTGATTTGATCACATACTTTCATCTACATCCTCAGTGATTTTTCCTCGTATCCCTTATATATGGCATACCTAGGTTCAAAGAATATATGTGATTTCATTTTTTGTATACGTAATCTTTCACACTTTAGGTGTCATACAATTTTACCTCAATCCTTAAACTGATTTATGAACTCACCATTCTAGGGATGGTCCTAACCTAGGGTGTCTTCTTGAGTCATAGGAGGAGGTTAGGATCTCTAGCCACAACTTGAACCCATGGGTTTAGGGTTTTTCCGCCCACATAGGTCCTTTTCCCATTCTTGGGTTGACCCACCTAGGTCGGGACACCAACCATAAAAGTTTAATTAAGGGTTTTGTTTTTTCATTTTTATATAACCATTGGCATCTTATGTTTCTTAAAAATGCTTTACATGAATCATGAATGACTTGTTCCACATTCATACATGCATGGGACACTAGTCACATTAAATCATTTACAATTTTTCTCATTACATTTTACCCTAATTAGGGCTCATATGGGTCGGGTTACTATTTCACCCGCATCACTCCCATTTCCCAGTATTAGTGTTTTGGGTTTGCATTAGGTGTTACTCCTACACCTTGGGGTTTATATAACCCTTGTCCCAGTAGGGTTTTCCTAAACCAACCCAAGATCCATCTGAGGTTTACTCTTTCAAGAAAACCCCATAAAACATTTTCTTTACTTTAGTTGGTTCCATTGCATTTTGGTATTGGTGTCCATCATCTTTTCTTTATATTTTAGGGAACATCATTTGGGAACTGGACATGCATGAATAAGATTTGATCATTGGTATGTGTAGATTAGATAAGTAATTAGTTTAAACTATGGTTCGATGGTTGAGGAGTTTATGTATGGTGATCTTTTTTGGTCTTTCAAAAGATATAGGAATAGTTTCCCTACATGTCTGGTATCTACAAATATTGTATATAAGATGATGAGGCAATGTGGAGGGATGTTTCTTAGCACATGTTCTTGATACTAAGGAAAATAGTCCAACGATGGAGGATGTAACGATAGTACAAGAGTTTGTGGGTGTATTTCGTGACGAGTTTCCATGTATTCCACCTAGTTAGAGAGATTAATTTTGATACTAGTATGGATACTGGTACACCGCCCATAGAATAAACATTGTATAAGATAACACAACCTGAGATGAAGGAGTTGAACAAGGAGCTCAAGGGTTGTTGTAAAAGGCATTTTTATAGCCAAAAACATCTCTTTTGGTGCTATGATGTTGTTCATGAAGAAGAATGATGGATCTATGAGGATGTCCATAGACAACAAACAACTAAACTTTTTTTTTGGTCGGTCAAAAAGCGTGTTACTATAAATCCAAAAACTTTAGGCACAGAGTGCCCCATTACATCACAAGGAGCTAATAAGCTCGACCACGAACATATACCCCACATAGGGGGTATAACACTAAACAGACGCTAAGAAGAACATCAAAACTAACAAGACTAACTACCAGGCAAACCTACCAGGAGAACGATGTACAACCTGCAGACACATGCAATAAGCCCACCCACAAATAGAACCTACAGATTACAAAAAGTCAACCACCTGGTAACCCTGCCTGTAACAGCATCACTAGCATCAGATCTTCTCAGATCGCAGAACCATTGCAAGCCACCAAAAGAGAGTTGCGAGCCTAAGAGATTCGAAGCAATCCTATCCTTCTTGGCACGGTACCAACTGTCTGATAGAAACACCCACAAGGTGTGGTCCTATGCCAAAAAGACAGAGGATTCAACTCACTCCGAAGCCACACAACCAACTGTTGATGTCCTGCAATAGAAAACAGCAGCCAACATCTTACGAAGAGGTTGCTCACCAACACCTTGGAGGTGTTCCTACATCCAGCAAAGAACTAGCATGGACACCGGAGCATCCATGCCCTACCAGAGCGTCTATTTGCACATCAGCAAATCACCAAACACCTCGAAGGCATTCCTCTACTGTGTCGGGGTCGAGACCTTTTGCTGAAGGGCCGGAGCTCCCCCAACCCTGCATAATAGTCTGGAGTAGACCAGAGCAAGCAGGGCTCGGTCTGCTGATGACTGGAAGCGATAGGTTGGCATTGGTGATCTTCAAACTCTTGCATGAGTCCATTGAGGATCATGTCTACAAACTCGAACAGTTAGTTTACCCAACATCACCTGCACAACCCTCTCAGGCAGAAGATGGACAGCAGACCCCAGATCTGAAGCACCGCCAAGAAAGGATCATCGCCGCATCACAGACAGTGGTAAGAACCAGCTGCCGCTAACAACTAAACTTATTAATGATGAATAACAAGTATCTCATGCATGCAATATATTACCTTTTGTTTAGTTGAAGGGTGTTATAGTGTTCTAAAAGACAATAATGAGATCTTGTTATCATCATTTGAGGATCGTTGAAGATGACATACATATCATAGATTTTAGGACTGAGTTAATATGAATTTGTGGTTATGTACTTTGGGTTAACCAACATACCGATAACTTTTATGTATATGATGAATAAGGTGTTAAAGCATGATTCAGACCAATCCGGGGTGGTGTTCATGGTGACATCTTGATATACTTCAAGAATAGGGATCAGAATGTGCATCAATAATGTAAGTCTATGAAGTTGTTAAGGCAACATAACGTGTATGTGGTGTATAATAAGTGCGAGTTTTGGCTAAATAGTGTGTCCTTGCATGGTCATGTCATTTCAGACTAGTGGATATTCGTGGATACTAAGATGGAGGATTTAGTGATACAATAGCAAAAAATATGCAAATATAGGTTTAAAATTTTCTTTACATAAGGTTCATTAGGAACTTTTGTGGTATAACCTTATCTTTATCTATGTTGACCAAGAAGGTTGTACAACTTTTTTGGATCGAGGATATCAGTTAAGCTTCCCATTACTGAAAAAGAAGGTGACATCACACATGTGTTTGTTTTTTTTAGAGCTTTTGAAGGGATACATCATATCTATGATGCTTTAGGGAATGAATAAGGTTGTGCATTGATGCAAGACAAGATATTATCAATTTTGCTTCTAAACAATATTATTTGCATGAGGATAACTTTATAGCCCACAATCTAGAGTTGGTAGTTGTGGTTTTAGCTCTAAAAGTGTGTAGGCACTACTTGTATGTTGAGATTGTTTCTAATCTTCACAGATCACAAGAACCTTAAGTACATCTTTTCACCGGAGTTGAACATGTGGAAGTGAAGATGGATAGAGTTGATAACAGACAAAAACTATATGATAGATTATCACCCAAAAAAAGTGAATATTTTGACTAAACATTGACAAGAAAGTTATACTCATATTCTCCTACATAGAAAGTATAGTTTTATTATGTGTCTTAGAACAATAGGTATAGGCTAGTGTCTCATTTCCATATGAATGTTCAAATGGAATATTCTTTGATGGGAGGGTCTATCTCGATCGTAGATAAAGCGTATGTTGGGTCAGCAGATTAAGGATGAACAATGGAATGATAATGTAATAGAAAACATTATATCAGAGTTTTGAAGAGGAAATCATGATGGTTTACATGTATTAAGTATTAGAAAGTTATGGTCCACACCAATATGGTGGTTCCTGATGTAGGAGGTTTGTATAATACAATGCTTGAAGTAGTGTGTTCCTCGATGCATGTGTTTCATCCTAGTAATATCAAGACATATCATGATCTGAAGTACTTGTATTTTGTGGCCATCGGTGCAGTCTGACATGGAGAAGTATACAACTAAGTGTGAAGTTTATCAACATTTCATGCCAGAGCATTAGAAACCTACATGGTTGTTATAATCATTTATAGTTCTTGAGTGGGATGGAATTTTTTTACCATTGACTTTGTGCTAGGTCTTCCTTGGAGAGCCAAGGGGTATGATTTTGTATGGATAATCATTAACTGTTTGAAAAATAGAATACACTTTATACCAGTCAAGATGACCTACACTACTAAGATGTTGGCGCAGGTCTATGTGGATGAGATAGTCCACTTGCATGAGGATTTGTGGACTCATTTGAAGTTCATCAATTACCCCTAAAAGATTGTCCAGTTAGATAGGACGATACATTTTTTTAAGGTTCATTGAGAGCATGTGTGGTTCAATTCCTAGGCACTTTGGAATATTCACCTAAGCCTGGTAAAGTTTGCCTACATTAACTATTATCAGTGGAGCATAAACATGAGTTTGTAAGAGACATTGTATGGAAGGCATTGTAATTTGTCCCTTTTTTGTTACCGGAAAGGTAAATATCAACTCTGTGATCCTAAGCTTATGATTTAGACAATGTAGATGATTAAACCCGCCAAGCAACACTTGAAGGAAGCAAATGACATGCAGTAGTCAAGTGTCTTATGTAGATAACAATTGAAGGTCGCTTGAGTTTTAGGTTGGAGACTTGGTATATCTAAAAGTATCACCAATCATATCATGGATCTACCACCATGATTGATCCATTTTACTATGTTTTGCATGTGTTAATGTTCAAAAAATGTGATCCTAAGACAAAGCACACAATATATCTAGTACAAGTACAATTTGATGATGAAATATCGTATGTTGAGGGTCCATTTTTTATCTTAGGAAGATGTGTTAATAGGTTGAGAAGAAGAAATAGAATCCCAGTGAGGGTTCTTTCAATCATTATGATGTTTAAGAAACCACATGGGAGCGAGGATGGAAGCATAGAAAGTACCCATCTTTGTTTGAAGATTTTTGAGGTAGAATCCTTTGTTAGGGGATTGTGGTTTTTAGTTCCAGTAAGTATATTAAACTTAATATATCTAGATTATAATATTTGAAATATAGATTAGGAACTTAAATCCATTTTATAAAGGAAAACACTAATTTAGACTTAATTGTATCATGTTTGCCCTAATTTTGTAGTTTGCATAATTCATTGAATGTATAAGGAATTCTTTAAATTTTTATACAAATATTTTAGATCATGTTATTCTCAATGTTTGTGTCTTTTATTTTGAGTGTTTGATGTATTTGATCCTTGGTTATATGATGTTTCACCTTATTGCTCTATTTGTAACTCTATCCACCAATTTTAGTTGTGGATGACTGGAGGTCGATGGCCTCACCCTTGGAAGGTTGGTGGCTAATCATCCTCAGTGGGTTGAAGGATGGAGACATTGATGGGTTAAGTGTTGAAGGTGATGGGTTTTCAAGTGATCAAAGGGTCATGGTTAATGGGTTTTCAATATGGAATTTTTAGGATTTTCAACTCTTCTCCCTTATAGATAGCGTATACCCCTCAACTTAGTATTCACTTGACACCCACGGTGCTACTAGAAAGTAAGGAAGACAAACAGAGGTCAAGGAGAAAGTTATTAGACCCATGTTGCTACCAAATAATGAAGAAGATCCAAATCATATATCTACTTTAAGCCAAACATGGCCTAAAATTTTCTTGCAATCCCTAAATATGCTTAGGGATTTCTCATATGCCTAGAAATTGGCTTTTTATGGATTTTTTAGTATCATAACACTGATCACAAAATTTCATGTATCCCCTATCAATTAATTATGGTCTTTGATGAAAAAGATTCTCTCTCTTGAGGTTGTAAGGATGAAATATCAAAAAAGTTATGTTTCTACCCTAACAATGATACTTTCAATGATGTTTGATACTGTGGAGTAAAAAATGAATATAGATCCTTGTTTATGGTTGATGGATCATGTAAGGCGGATTATAAATATTTAAAAAATTGTAATTATTGTGCAAATTTGTGTTGGTTTCACCCTTGTTATATGCCTAAAAGTGACATTCTTATGTATATTCCTACTTAAGTCATATCTCCCACAACTAAGGAGTTTTATTTTGAAATTTTATAAGGTTCATTATTTTTTATATGTGAAGAGAGATATATTCTTGGAGGGAATATGTAAACTTTAGAATTTGTAGACTTGTTACAAATTAATATGATGAATTGTGCTAAGTATGGACACAAATACATGATGTAAAGCTTGTAAATCTTCTAGAGTTTGTTATAGATGCTTTTATTTTGAAGTACATTTTTATTCTCCATTTGTAACTTATTTTCTTCTAAAAAAATATGAGTATTTATTCTAATAATCAAGTGAAAATCTAATCATGTGTTTCCCGTGATCGTAGGAATTATCGATGTATTCCGAGAAGTTGGATAATGAAATGGTTAACCTTGTAATAAGCTTGATATTGAGATGTACTTGATTTCTTATATTTGTAAGTATATGTAGGTAACTGGGGGTTAGTTTCCATGGTACCCAAATCATGGATAAGTGGATGAGTGTTGTCAACGTCATATCAAAACATGTGAATGAGATAAGTTATATGTTGACATATGGGTCTTTAAACCCAACATGATGAGGTTCCATGGCCTAGGATGGAATTTTTACCCTACTTGTTGTTTTTGTACTGAGTGAGGTGTAAATGGATCCTATGGAGACAAATAATCCAGAAATCTTACATGGTGATCTAGGAAACTTTATAATCACTAGAAACTCATTTAAGTAGTACACCTCAAATTATCAAACTCATAATAATAAAGTAAGTAATCAAATCTATTTGAGTATCTTGGAGATTTATTGTATATGCTTCTATTTTTTCTAAGACTTTTAATGATTTCCACTCTTACCTTTATATTGCACCTATTTTTGTTTGGTGTCGTGTATATTACTAGTAATCATCTAATTTGCTATTATGATTCTTATAATAGTAGGATTTTATCCATATAATCTTTTTAGTTTCTATATCAAATATTTAGGATATAGGTCTCACCCTCATAGTTTTCCACATGTTTTAGGTGGTTAGCAACATGCCCAAGGTTTTAACAATGAGAAGCCTCTTTTGGATAAACATTAGTAGATGAAGGTTAATGATGGTCTTTTGGTGGTGTCCTAGAGTTTTCCATTTACATTGAGATTTGGACATGATGTTTGATAAATCATGTATTAGTGACACCATTTTTTATTTATATGCCATATATATAGATTCTGATGTTATCAAATTTATAGTATATATATTTTTGTATAGATAGGCTGTAATAGGGGAAACCAGAGACATCATGTACAACTATATATTAAGGGTAGAACATGATCTCTCCCGGTGGCCGCCCCCTTCTCGCTCTGGCGATTAGGGTTAGGTACGTGGGAGCTCCTTTCTCCATTAGTGGTTTTCTCTTGCAGGTCCAAGGTTGGAGCGGTCCTACTGGTCCTACCCCGACGATGGCAAAAGAACTTGCAGATTGGTGTGCGAGGTTACAATTGACACAGGACGAAGAGGAATTGATAGAAGTATCACAGTTGGCAGAAGGCGAAGAGCAAGGGCATCTAAAGCTAGCGCTAATAGCAAGAATCCTATCTGATCGACCGGCGAACTTCTGGGCTTTGAAGCGCACGCTCACACAGGCGTGGGGGCTCCAGGGGAAGGTTCTCTTCAAGAAGATAGAAGGTGATCGATTCATTATACAGTTCCTTGACTGGCGCGACAAGAAGAAAATCGAAGACGGGGCTCCATGGAACTTTGATAACAAGCTGCTCCTAATCAAGAACATTGAAGCAGACGAGCATCCGGGCGCTGTTGAGATTAATCACAGCCCATTTTGGGTCCTCCTATACGGAATTCCGCTGGGTTTTCGCACCAGGAAAGTGGTCGAAGAGATCGCAGCAAGGGTGGGAAGTGTGATGGCAGCAGACCTAGATGAACTGGGATGGGACTCTTCCGTGAGAGTCCGGATCAATCTGGACGTTACAAATCCGTTGAGGAGAATCCTACGCATGAAGGGGAGGAACAACAAAATCATAGAGATTGATATCAAATATGAAAGACTTGCTAACTACTGCTACAGGTGCGGCCGACTAGGGCATGTCATCAGGGGATGCACCCATCCGGAGGAAGAAGATGACCAAGGTCCCCAGTGGGGGGCGTGGCTTAAAGCTTCACCGAGGAAGCCAAGACAATCTCTGCAAGAGGAGTTGTTCGGTAACACCAGAACCAAGAGGGAGATACGTTTCAAGTTCGAAACCGAGATAGCAGCGTCGGCGTCCACGGCGCATGAAGGCTCAACGGCGGCCACGACAGGGCAACGCCGAGAGGGGAACAGAAACAAATGCGGGGAGAGGCATGAAGGAACTACAGAACAGGAAGAGTTGAGTGGGGAGGGAGGGGCGGAAGGGACGGAGCTAAATCTGGAAGCCGTCTTCCCAGTGCAGACGGAAACAGGCGAGACCGGGCACAGGGAGAACGAACGAGGACAATCGCAAGGCCTGGATAAGATGAAGGGAATCAACAGGATAGTTGTTATGGCGCAAACAACAGGAAACAAGAAAGGGATTCAGTACACAAGAGAGGAGATCGTAGCTCTTAAACCAAATGAAGTACGAACTAAAGTAGGGAATAGTGGAGTCGAGCCAGAACCAGTAGCTTCAAGGGGGGCAAATCACGATGAAGGCAATAAGCTCGTGGGCAATGAAACTCAGATAATACCTGAACAAGCACCAACGACAACAAGAACTAGAGCACGGACGGAGAAAGAACATCGAATAAGGACAGGTAGGGGGGGAAGCAGATCAAAGAAAGAAGAAAGTTGCTCCGTGGGTGTACAAGATGAGCAGGAGCCAACGACTTGGAGTACCTGACAATGAAGTGGTCTGGAACAATATTGCAGGGAAAAGGGACATGCAATCTGAGCTATGTGATATGGAACTCGATGTGGTTGATACTGTGATTGACACATGCAAGAAGGCACGGAACACAGAGATGGAAGCACAAAGACAGGGAACCAACGCGTCCCAAGTAGCGGGAGCTGGCGTAGACCAGCCCCGTGAAGAGCAATGAAAATCATGAGCTGGAACTGTCAGGGACTGGCCCGCCCTGATACAGTTAATGCTCTCTGATCGTGGTGTTGGAAGGAGGGTCCGAGCATAGTCTTCCTTATGGAAACTATGATTTCGAGTGCAGACTTAGAAGTAGTGATGAGAAAGTGTGGCTTTACTAAAGGGATCTGTTTAGCTAGTGTCGGCAGAGCAGGTGGTGTAGTTTTTCTGGTGGAAGGATGTTGACCTTACTGTTACAGCCTATTCACAACATCACTGCAGTTGCAATATCCAGGACAACAATACAGGGGAGACGTGGAGAGCCATCAGTATATATGGATGGGCAGCACAACAAAAAAAATTCAGAACTTGGGATCTTATGAGAGAGTTGATGACGAATGAAGACACACCCACGCTTTTCTTTGGTGACTTTAATGAAATCCTATCTAATGCTGAGAAAGACGGCGGCCCACCCAAACCCTTCAGATATATCCAAGATTTCAGAAGCGTGGTTGATGACTGTGATCTTACGGACCTGGGATACAGCGGAAGCATATTCACATGGCAGGGAGGACTCACGCCGGAAACTCGTGTAAGGGAACGTCTTGACAGATCTTTGGGCAGCACATCCTGGGTTGCTAATTTTCCACATGCAAGAGTTATACATCTCACAAAGTATGAAACTGATCACGTCCCAATCATCATCAACACGGACTACAAGAAGAGAAAAGCTCAAAGAAGATAGCATTATTTTTTCTTTGAACCTATGTGGGTGTAGGATGAGGCATGTGAGCAAATTATAAAGTCTGCTTGGGAGGAAAATCAGCATTCAGGTTTCCAAGGAAAAATGGAACAGTGTGGAAAAAAACTAAAGGAATGGGCAGGAAAAAAATTCGGGGAAAGGAAGAAGAAAATAAAAGAACTTGAAAAGGCGCTAAATGAGTTCCAACAACTACATCATGACAGCCAGAACCTTGCTAGATGCACACAACTTACAGCTGAATTACAAGAATGACACAGGCGTGATGAGGCGTATTGGCATGCAAGGGCACGGGTAAATGAAATGTGATCGGGTGACAAGAACACTGCCTACTTTCATCATAAAGCATCACAAAGAAGGAAAAGAAACAACATTGAAGGGCTGAAAAATAGTGAAGGACAGTGGAAGATGGGACATGAGGAGATAGAAACAATAGTGGTGTATTTCTTCAAAAATCTCTTCAACACTTCAAATCCTTCGGGATGGGAGGAGGCGACTCGGGGAATCTCTATGAAAGTGTCTATGGCGGAGAGGAATGATTTGGAAAAGGACTTCACGTCTGCGGAAATCCACACAGCTTTAAAGGCTATGCACCCCAACAAGGCACTGGGTCCGGATGGAATGAAGGTTATGTTCTTCCAGAATTATTGGCATATTGTAGGAGAGGATATCTCTAGTTACATTAAAGGGTGGTGGAAATCTGAGAGAAGTATTGCAGATCTAAACACAACACTAATGGTGATGATCCCAAAGATTCATAAGCCAGAAGAGGTTGGGGACTACAGACCCATCAGTCTATGCAATGTTGTCTACAAAATTGCTTCAAAAGTCATAGCAAACACACTGCGGCCGCTCATGGACAAAATTATTTCTGAAAATCAAAGTGCTTTTATTCCTGGAAGGCTCATTACTGATAATGCTCTCATTGCCTACGAGCTTTTTCATGCCATGAAAAAAGGGAACCGTGCAAAAAAGGGACACATTGCTCTAAAGCTGGATATGTCAAAGGCCTATGATAGGGTTGAATGGAGCTTTGTGGATTATGTTCAAGGAAAAATGGGCTTTGGGGAAAAATGGAGAAGGAAAATTCTGGATTGCATGTCAACGGTAACCCACTCTTTTGCAATCAATGGGGAACGGACCAGGAGGATTCAACCAACCAGAGGACTTCGGCAGGGTGACCCTCTCTCTCCTTATCTTTTTATTTTATGTGTTGAAGCTTTTTCTACTTCTTTATCCCTTTCTACACAACAAAAGGTCATTCAGGGAGTCTGAGCTAGACGTCATGGCCCGCGAATTTCTCATCTTTTCTTTGCAGATGACTCCATACTTTTCACAAGAGCAACCAAAGAAGAATGTCTGAAATTAGCTGAAATTATCAGCCACTACGAGCAGGCATCCGGGAAGAAAATTAATTTATCCAAAACTGAGGTTGCTTTCAATAAAGGTGTGGACAGTGTGAGAAGAAGAGTTGACTGAGTTGCTGTAGGTCAAAGAAGTGGACAGGCATGGCAAGTACCTTGGGCTGCCTACGGCAGTGGGCAGGTCAAAGAAGTAGGTGTTTGCTTACATTCAGGAACGCATCTGGAGGAAGCTGCAAGGATGGAAGGAGAAATTGTTATCTAAGGCAGGAAAAGAAGTTCTCATCAAAGCAGTAGCACAGGCCATACCATCGTATATCATGAGCATTTTCAGACTCCCAAAGTATCTCCTCGACTCAATCAATAGAACAATCTCGAGATTTTGGTGGGGAGCAAAGGATGCAGAGCGGAAGATTGCAGGGGTCAGCTGGGAAAACATGTGCAAGCCCAAGAGTCAAGGCGGCATGGGCTTCTGTAACATAAGTATTTTTAATCAAGCTCTGTTGGCAAAACAAGTATGGAGGCTCTTCCACAGACGGGACACGCTAGTCTACCGAGTTCTCCAAGCTAGATACTTCCCAAGGGGTTTCGTGCTCAATGCAAGGAGGGGATATGATCCTAGCTTCACCTGGAGGAGTATTTGGAACGCAAAAAACATCATTTTAGAGGGCTTGCAGTGGAGAGTGGGGGATGGGACCAACATCAACATCTGGACTGATTCATGGATTTTGCAGCTTGGAGGAAGCCCGGAAAAGGTATATGGGGTCTCTTGCACTACAGTACAATGGGTGAGCCAACTAATGGATGGAGAAAAGAGAGAGTGGAATGAGGATTTTATTGCAAATCTTTTCACGCATGATATAGCGAGCAAGGTGATAGCGACTCCTTTGGGTTTAACAAGACAGGATGACGGGATTTTCTGGAAGCCTAACAGGAAAGGGGACTACACGGTTAGATCCACATACTGGATGGCTACACAGAATGCAGCGGTGGTTCTGGAAGAGCAAAGAAGAGAGGAGGAAGCTAGAACATGGAGAACTATTTGGCGTAAGGGCTTTATTCCAAAAGCAGCGCACTTTCTATGGAGATGCATGACAGGAGCGCTCAGTACCATGGGAAGGCTTTTTGATAGGCACTTCCATGACACTGGAATTTGCAGGATTTGCGGAAGAGAGAAAGAAGACATCATCCATATGCTATTCAGGTGCCCCCAAGCGTGGGAGTTATGGAAGGAGAGTCTGGAACCGGTGCAAGACGATATTAGAAAGGCGGGGCAGGGGAGGACTGACCATGCTATTATTTCCCTCACGACAGCAGCAATGAGGAGGATAGTGATACCATGATTGCTTCTTTGTGGACCGTGTGGACAAGAAGAAACGTTTTTATTTTCAAGGATAAGGTGTGGCCACCTCTTACCATCCATAGAAGCTTGCTTGCTCTAATCAAAGACCACCGATCAGCCAACGAGTCCAGCAGTAGGCACGAGCAACGTGAGGCAATTCAGCCTTGGAAACCGTCGGCAGCAGGTTTTGTCAAATTAAATTGAGACGCAACTGTTAACATCTACGGCAGGGATGGCGCTGGACTAGCATGGGGAGATCACAACGGGAAGATAATCTGTACAGTGGGGACAAGAAGACCGTCGCTATCTAATGTCCAAAACGCAGAAGCATGGGCAATACGTGAGGGACTAGTTCGGTCAAAGGAGTTGAAGATGGGATGGTTTGTGGTCGAGTCAGATGCGGAAGCTATCATCAACTGCATAAATGCCAAGGCTAAGAGAGCGGACCTCCTAGGAACCATCCTTGCGGACATATATAGCCTAGTTAATGCTTTTCATTCTGTTTTGTTTGTTTCTTGTAGAAGGCAAGCAAACGGATTAGCACATCTGCTAGCCCGTGAAGCTACCAGTAGTTCTTCCCCTTTTCTTTTACTTTCGCATTTCCATTCCTCTGTAGAAAACTGGGTTGAGCCCCCGTTAGGCTCGATTTAAATAGTAGATAAGTCTTACCCTCAAAAAAAAATAAGGGTAGAAGGTTAAGGCCTTTTATGTGCAATGTGTTGAGATATGGTTGGAAAAATATCTTATGATTATATTTGTGATTATGGTTATTGATGTTAGTTAGCATCTATATACATTTTATTATCTGTAATACCATTTTACTATATAGGGGTCTCCACAACAAGTCATACTCTATTATCTAGGTAGGTATGTCCACTTCCTTTCCTAATGAGACTAGATTGCGTATCTGGTGATAGAGTCAATTACAATATTGTTAAAGCATTCATTGTTTGCAACTTCCAAGCCCAATTTCACATATAATAATTTTGAAAATCAAACATCATGCATCTTCAGGGTTGACTTCTAAAATGTGTCAGAATCCATTCATGGTAGTTATGCATGGATATACCCCACCATCTATTAGTAATTTGTGTATGAAAATCATTATTATTTTCTTTAATGTATCTTTTTGTGGGTTTTGACCATCTTGCATGGCATGGTGGGTTATGACCACCTTTCATAATATGCTCAGACTACTGGATATTGATTTTTCATAAAATGGTTAGCGAACAAATGAGAGCACATGAACATGATGTTCCTCGTTTTATGTTATGGTGGTTGAATGTGTTGGTTTTATTAGTCTTGATACCGATAAAGTTATGGTATCTTCCTTGATATTTTATTCAATATGTTTTTCTATCGACAGATGAAGTAGGTGTTGAAATACTACTACATAGTTTAGTCTTTACATTTACCTTGATGTACTTGGGCACATATCTTTTTGGCATTTTGGCATGTAAAAAGTGTGAAATCATCTCATTTCAATAAAAATGATGGTGTAAATACAATTCTTCACATGTTGATTCTCTTTCTGACAAAGATATGTCACCAAAATTCATGTTCCCACCCACCATACAAATGTCTACATTTTGGCATCTAGATGAGGTTTTACATCCTTCTCCAGATGTTCCAGTGATGTTACCATGGTGGTGCATGTTGGAACTATAACATAGTGTTTCTGGGAAATCTAAACAAATAAAAATTATGAAAGTGAATATCAAATTGTTATTTCATCTACAATAAAGAGTGTCACCTTTTAGATGCTGTGATATAGTCGTCACAACGATCTTCTCTACAAATGTTGGTATAACATATAATGCAAACATTTCCTTGTCACAATTTTTATTTGCTTCTATCTTGAAATATCTAATTGATGCATATCATGTACTACTTATTCCTTCAGTGGTATGATGACCTTTTTGCATCTTTAGGCAATTGTTCCTCGTAAATGCTAATGTATGATACTTCTTCCGCTCTCCATTTTGTTCCTTCAATCAGTAGAGCATGCGTCCTGCACAGACTCAATGTTTTAAAGGATCCTCCATCCTTTATTAATGTGAAATGCTTTATTGACTTTCCTCATGTGCCTAAATCCCATACAATGTTGGTGTTTAGGCTTGCATACTTTCTCTTGAAATGTCCCATAGATTTATCATTCTTCACCTTTTCACACCTTTAAAACTTATTATGAAACTATATACATGCTCATGTAGGCCTTCAATTGTTTTCAAAATACTCCCAATTAAGGCATGAATTTATTATATCCTTTCCCAGTTGTGAAAACAATGTTTCCTTATCCTATTCTAAATTATTTCAAATTATTTATTTGAGGTAAATTTATACCAACTTCTTTGATATGCTCATTCTTGTAGGTAATCCAATAAATTTTGATATAGGTCCACTTTTATTTAGAAGGGTTTTCTTATCACCTCTCATATTGTTTTCCTAATTATTGTTCATGAAGGATAGCTCTTATTGAGTGGTGTTACTCTACTATGTATATGCTCATCTATACTCGCTAAGTATGTCATAACACTAATCATTCCTCTTGAGTAGCCCTTTTAAACAATATACTAACATCTATAAGAATAAGTAGGAGATCTTTGGTCCTCTTGGCTCATGTGAGCGCCATATATGTGTCCTTCCTAATCTTGTAACAAACACAGAGAAAGCTTCAAAATAGAAACTGAAGATATATAAAAATAAGAGACTACTTTGTCAAAATCCTTCTTTTATTTTTGATGTTCCGTGTACTCATTTCATTAAATGGAAGTCGGTGGGATATTCTATACACATGCTCAATTATATTTTTGTTTTCCTTTTTTCTTTAAACCTATTCTCTTCATCAAAACAACTAAGATTGATATCATTTCACATGCCTTACTCATATACATATTTTTAAACATAACTCCAATATTTCCTTTCTTCTTCTACATAGTTGATGGAAGACTTCATAAGACACAAATCAAATTGTATGTTGTTTGCCTTTCCATAACAAATGTACTTCTATTTTTAGAGATAATCTTGTATAAAAGGGTTTCAATTTATATGGGAAACTTCTTGGGAATATTTTATCTTCGACAATGCACAAATTTATAAGTCTTAATCATGTAATTCTTTGCTTTAGAACACTTACAAATAAGGAGTGTAGATACTTTTTTATTTTCTCCTAGATTTTCTCTCCATTCCACTAACTTTGAATGAAATAAATGACATTGTTTACTATGTTCTTGATGATCAACCTTCATATCGCCAGGTCCAAATTCTTTTGATGGGTTGATTCGGAAAATTATATGGTAGATCTCTTCTTTCCTTGTTCCATCTACATCTCTTCAACTTCATATACTATTATAATTTGTTCAATATCAATCAAATAATAATATAGATGGTTTCATTGTTTTTTTCAAGTGAAAAGTTTGTAGTATTAGTACAATGTAAGGTTTCAATCATATTATTTATAGTTTACTACATGTTGTGCTCATTCGTTATCCCCATAACTTGGTCATTTCTTCTTCTTAGGTTTTTTGTTATGTATATATATATATATATATATATATATATATATATATTATTTACATCATGAATGTCATTCCCTCTCACTCAACAATATAAATACATTTCTTCCAAAATTTTAATATTAGTATATATATGCATATTTAGGTCATATCATCAGACAATTCTCTGGCTTGCATTTTTGAAAGAAATTATGCATATCTGTGATCTACTTATTTACCTCATAAACTTTTTCCTTTTTCCACCAAGATTAACTTTCCCCAAAATTATCTAATCTAGAACTAGCACCTTTATTGTTGTTTTCTCCACAAGAATTAGTGATGATATATTTTGATCGTCTTTAGAGGATTGGGTTTCAAATCCCTTCCAGATGTGTGCTTTGCAAGAACGATGCTGAAAATCTGCACCATGTTTTGAGAATACTTAAGCCAAGAGTTTAAGGACCTTCTGTGAGACCATGGTATCGTACCACATTGGACTCCACCTGGAATACTAAAGAACGATGGTGTATCAGAAACAAGGAATCACACATTGCTAGATATGGTGCAATCAATGATGAGTTTAGTTGATCTTCTTACTTATTTTTGGGTTATGATCTAGAAACTTTTGCATTTACTCTAAACTATATACCATCTAAATTGATTCAAAAGATGCCATATGAGATATGGTATGGCAAGCATCCCAAAGTGTCTTTTATGAAGATTTGGGTTTGTGAAGCTTAAGTGAGAAAGCAATCTCCCAAAAAGCTTGGAAAAAAATCAGATAAATATTATTTTGTTTGATATCCTAGGGAAATTGAAGGATACTACTTTTGTACTCCATATCACAACAAAATGTTTGTTGCCATGGATGTTTTATTCCTGGAAAAGGAATTCATTGGCAAAGGAACCAATGGGAGGAATGTAGAAATCCAAGAAGTTCAAGAGAAACAAGAAAATATTGAACCTATAGAGATATAAGAGGAACATATAGAGTCATAAACCATTGTGGAATCTCAAATTTCTCATGTAATTGGGAACCTTAAAGATGTACTCGGACACACCTTGAGCTAAATAGATTTAGTTATCTTGTGACTCAACAAGGTACTAAATCAGTCATTGATGGTAAGACAACTACCTACTTAGAAGTTGTTAACAAACTAGAGTATGAGAAATGACATGGGGCCATTAGATCTGAGATGGAATCCATGTACACCAATAAGATATGGACCTTGGTGGATCCACCTAAAGGGATAAAACCCATAGGATGCAAGTGGGTCTTCAAGAAGAAGACTAACATGGATGGTAATGTACAATATTACAAAGGATGATTGGTTGCAAAGGGTTTCAAACAAGTTCAAGGTGTTGACAATGATGAAGCCTTTTCTCCAGTTATCATGGTTAAGTCCATCGAGATCATGCTTGCCATTACAGTTTAGTATGACTATGAGATATGGAAGATGGATGTGAAAACTACATTCCTTAATGGGAATCTACTTGAGGATGTCTACATGAAACAAATCGAGGGTTTTATAAATGCAAAGAATGCAAATAAAGTATGTAAGCTACAAAGGTCAATCTATGGATTGAAATAAGCATCTCGAAGATGGAATCTTCGATTTGATGAAACTGTCCAAGAGGTTGGCTTTAATCAAAATGAATATGAACCATGTATTTACAAGAAGATTTGTGGGAGTATGATTGTATTCCTCATATTATATGTGGATGACATACTACTAATGGGGAATGACATTTCTACTTTGTAGATGGTAAAGACCTGAATAGTGTAACATACCTGACCTGGGTAATATACTAACCCTAGGTGTTTTTCCTAATAATGTTGATCAGTTGCTTGCTCTTATCTGTTGAAAAGTAATTAATGCTTTTGAGAAACTTATATTTCAATTTCAGCCCTTTTTGAATAATGTTGAAACATTGTTCTGTTAATTTTGGACTAATGTGCAAATTACCCAAGTAGAGGGGTTAACTTGCAAATTGCACATGTTAAGATATTCCTCTGATGTTGAGACATTATAAGAATGTATGTGATGTGGTGGTATGATTTCCACAAGCTTGGACATCAAGATAAAGCTTGTAGAACAATCCTTATGCATTAAAACCTAGTTTTGGTGTAATGTGCAAATTATCCAAAACGTAGGGTTCAACATGCAAAATAACACCTCTAGAGGGTCTCTCATATTTCTTGGCATCAAGTAAAGCAAACAAAATGAGAAGGGCACCTCATGTGAAGTATCATAAAAGAGAAAGAATCGTGATATTTAAATAATCACGATTTAAGCACAAATGGCTCTTTAATATAACTTAATGCAAAAGGGAAATATATTAATTATTGAGCCCTTCAAACAAAATTTGGTGGATTTGTTTGCAATAGTTTGGACAAGCTTGTTCCATGCTTGGGAACCAAAAATATCTTGTTTGAGAGGAAGCCATTCACATTAATATAATATAAAGCAATATCCACTAAAAGATGGATACTAACACATAACTCTTTAAGGTGCTTAGTTCTTTTCCATTATTCTTGGATAATGGAGAAAGTTTTGCAAGTAAATATAAGGTGGCCACATAGCCAAGAAGTGTAGGAGGACTTGGTGGATATTTGGGAGATAAAAGGAAATAATCCTCTTTTTCCATTCTCCTTGAAAATCCATAAATATATATAAGTATCTTTTTCCAAAACACCAAAGGATCATTTCCTTAGTTTCTTTTCCTTATCACCTTGCTTTGGCCAACCAAGGGAGAGCTCTGGACCAGAGGAAGGACGACCAAACTAGCTTGGTAAGTTTTGATCATTACATACCTCGAATTCATGGGGGAAACCATAAAACAACGTTAGATTCATGGTTTTCTTTACTTGGTTTCCTTTTCTAGCCATCTTTTTCATCCAGAGATTGAAGAATGAACCCTGGACAACTACTGGAGCTCAATCCACCATTAAATCTACGGAGCTTGGAGATCTGGATCAGTTCTACAGGTAGGTTTTATAACTCTAACCCTTAAGCATTAGTATTGCACCCTTTTCTATAAGAATTGTTGGTTATTCTTCTTCCTTTGATACTCTTAGGAGTTCTTGCTATAATTTCTGTGAAGAACAGCACCTGTTCTTGGTGGAACAGAGGTAGACTAAGGTGACATCATCCTTGAAAAATATCTAGAAATAAATTTAGCAAACGGTTTGCCTTTGTGCTCAAATGGTTTCCCAAACTGTTTGGGAGCAAACTATTTCATCCAAACCGCATAGAAGCAAACGGTCCAAGACCGTTTGGTGGCGTTGACCAAGTGTTGATTGTTTGGAGGTCTGTTGAAAATCATGTGGATTAATAACCTATCAATATTTATCAATTAATTTCAATTGGTTCATCAATTAAAGGTCCAACAATCATCAAAACCCTAATCGGGTTAATTGCTGATTTGATTATTGAATAAGGTTGAAGTTTGGGTTGAGTGACCCAAACGGTTTCAAAACCGTTTGAGGATCACCCAAACAGTCTCAAGACCGTTTGGTGACCACCCAAGACCGTTTGGAGGTCTAGGGTTAAACATGGTTGACCAATTGAAGATCCAAAGGTATCAAGTTGATGTATAATCAATTGTTGATTTGGTGACCAATCCTAGGATCCAAACCCTAAATGTATGACATGGTTATTAATGAAGTGATGGGAAAACAGTCTCAAGACGGTTTGGAGAATATCCAAACGGTCCCAAGACTGTTTAAGGTCAGGACATGACCAAATTGGATGATGGTTGATTGGGTTCAAATCAATTAGACTCACATTGATTGATGTTGAAGGGTCATCAATTCCAAACCCTAATCCAATTGATTCAAGCCCTAATTGATGACCAATTGTGGGTCAATTGAGGGTCAAATCAGTTGAAGGTTGACCTAATTAACTCAATTGAATGATAGTGATAGGCCTAATTGATGATGGATTACATGTACTTAATCGTTGAAGGGATCAACATTGGAAACCCTAATTCAATTTGACTTGTTGAGACCATATTTGGTCCATGCGGTTTTGAGAGGGGTTTGGACCAAATAATCTCAAGACCGTTTGATTCCAAATGGTCTCAAGACCATTTGGGACCAAACGATCCCAAACCGTTTAGGTTCATGCGGTTTCAAGTGGAGTTCATGCGGTTTCAAAACCGATTGTGTCCATGCGGTTTCAAAAGTCAAACTTGGGCAAACGGTCTTCTCCTCCTACTTTGGCAAACGGTCTTGGAGGTCTACTTTACCAAACGGTCTCAAGGGTAGACCAAGACCGCATGAAGGACCAAACGGTCTTAGACCGTTTGGAGGTTAAGTATGCAAGACAATTTGAGGTCTGAGTTAGTCAAGATCGTTTGGGGCCTCAGTGGCCAAGATCGTTTGGTGGTTGATTAAGCTAAACCCCTTGGGTACTTAAAGTGGTTAAGGGACAAAGTAATTAGTTAATTAATATATGATGTAATCAAAGGTGATCATGATACTTGTATCTAATGGGATAGTGTGATTTAAACCTATGAAGTAATTAAGCCTTAATGATTACAATGATAATGACTTAACTCATGATGTCAATTCTCTCTCATGATTGACTCACTTAACCTAATCAAGGCTGAAGTAAACATCATCCTATAGAGGATGAGAGAGAGAAGATCCCTTTTGTGAATATTAATCAAGTAACAGACTTCCAATATGGATGAATATCTAATTAGGGTATGATCCTTCATAGTGAGATCATGAAAACCCTAATTATGATGGTTAATGAATCTTAACCCTAATTGAGGGTAATAATGGAAGTATCCCTAATACATGATGAATGTATGATCTTAATTCATAATAATGACATGGTAAACCTTAATTCAAGGTACTTTGATAATCACTCCTACTTAGGGTGAATAGTAATCCCTAACCAAGGGTGATGCAATGTGAATAGTAAACCCTAATTCCAATTAAGGTGAATAAAAGTGTGAAACCCTAATCATGGGTTATGCTTTATAGCATGAAGCTCTATGATTAGATAATAAAATAAGGAATCACCATTCCTAATTGAGCTAAAGGGGTTTATTAACCTTAATTGAATTGAAAAGGTAAACCCTAACCCTAGTAAGGGCATAGTGGTGCAACCCTTGAAATAGTGATGCTATCATTATTGTACATTATGTACTTAAATAATCAAGTGAAATGATATCATGTAGAGCCCTGACCATAGATCCATCATCGTCAGAAGCTAGATGATGGTGAAACAGGTTTTCCTAAGGGAACTCCTAGAGAGCATACTTTTGAGTATGTGAGGGTTATGGACGCAAATATCCTTACGTCCTAATGGAGGAATTGATATGAGAGAAACAATAAATCTCTCAATCCTTCATTATATGTATATGCCGGGATGATGTATCACTAATCTCCCGATAATGATGTTAATGCCGCATCGATGTGATATAAACAAGAAATCCCTCGATGGCCAAGAGAGTACAGCATGCCACTGTAACTCTAATAGCGAAGTTGCCAGAATACACTACTACAGAAACGGCCTTTGGCGTCGGTCGTTTAACCCCATTTGGCGTCGGTTTCCAACCGACGCCTATGTGGGCGCCGCTAAAGGTCGAACACTTCGGCGTCGGTTTTTGAACCGACGCCTATTTAGCCTATAGGCGTCGGTCGTTTAGTAGATATCCGACGCCAAACAGGGTCCGCGCCACAGAAAATGGCGTCAGCTAGGGCACTTTCTGCGTCGGTTATTCATCTCAAAACCGACGCAGAAAGTGCCCTAGCTGACGCCATTTTCTGTGGCGCGGACCCTGTTTGGCGTCGGATATCTACTAAATGACCGACGCCTACAGTTTAAATAGGCGTCGGTTTGATATGAATATCCGACGCCAATTCCAGGACTGCTTTGGCCACATAAGGCGTCGGTTTATATTAAAAAACCGACGCTGTAGGTCTTTCCTGACGGTTTTCTATAAATAACCGACGCCTATTTATATTTTTTTTTTTTCATATCAGTTTGCAGGCCTGCTGTGGCTGGTCAGCAGGATGAGAACCTGCAGTTCAGTTTTCTGAACTGCAGGTTTACGACATCCATTGATATCAGCCTACAAACAGGCCGCAAACCTGCAAAAGTCACAAGCAAAATTCTACACAAGTACATTCATTCAGACATCAATTCAATTCTCACATTCACACATATAGAAACATTCAAATACATGCATTAACATTCACAAACATTCATTTACAAACATTCATTTACAAAGTATCATTCATTATCATTATCTGCATCCCAATTATATCTTACAGTTGCCACTGTTTGTACAGCTATTGCCCATTCTTCTCTTACTTCATTTAATGCTTCCATCGTATATGGAGCATTTATTTTTTTTAAACGTTTACCTGTAGTGTGGTCAGTTTTAAACACCTGCAAAGAGAATGATGTATATATATAAGTAATAATATAAAAATAATATAAGATTGATATATTGCATACTAACTAATGAGACTATATATAATACCTCATGTATGGTATCGATGTCCAATGCGGCATATTTGATAATCATATGCATAAATCGCATCACATAGTATGCGCATGCCCAGCCATTGTCTTGTGTAGCACACTATAAATTGAAACATACAAAATAATACAACTAAGCACAATTCACATCAATAATATATATATTCGAGTCGGGAACTTACTTTTACGTTCTGCCAATTTATTGGCTGGTTCTTTTTCGTTGGGACCGTTCCTCCAGCCTTTTTGAATGCATCTAAACCCCTACATGTTAATATAACACAATAAATTGCATAAGTAAATAGTAATGTAATAAAAGATGTTAACGGATATAAAAAAGAAATATTTCTCACCAGAATATTGGCATTCTCATTACGTGTCCAATTTTAGTGTTCAATGTACTCCCCGCAGGATCTAGATAATAAACAGTGAATGTCTCGGGGGCAATAACTAGTAACTCCCAATGTCTACCGCTACAAGTAGAAGTTAACAATTAATAACTCAAAATGCAAAATAAAAATGGAATTTTCTTAAGTCCAAATTATAAATAAAGTAAACATACTTGACATTGAATGGAGCTATTATTATCTTCTTCTTTTGCTGACCAAAAATTGTAAAAGCATCTATACAGTATTGTTGAACATTATCAGGGTCTTTAGCTACCAAACTAATCAATGATGGAATCAAAAATCCCACATGATCAAATGCAAATTGTTTGCAATGATCTTCGACTAGGTAGCTGCAAAACATATAGGCGTATGCATTAATATATAAGAAACCAGATCACCGGAGCTTACACAAGGTATATGGATGTATAAACAAGATCTCACCTTATCCATGTCTCTATCATTGATGTATTCAGCCAATCATACTTAAACAGCTCAATAATATCTTCTATCAATAAAGAGCTATCGTATGATTGACCTGCATAATCTGCATCTAAAGAAATAATTATAGGGCAATGTACATTATGTGCCCGTAGCCAACATGCCATTCCCCTACAAGCAGGACCTAACGGGTATGTTAGGTCAGTTGGAACCCAATCGGGTAATGTGGGAACTGGAAGTGGAGGCCTAGGTTCTCCTGGTGTCTTCTTTTTAACCTGTACATATAATTTCAGATCAGTTGACATCATATATACACATTAACAGTCTAAATCAATGTAAATTTATCTTACAATTTCAGTCGTGTAGATGACATCTGCTTTGGGCCACAATATGACCCCGCCTTCTGCCTCACCAAGTGTATCAATATCCGGGTGGGCATATGGCAATGTAGCTTCTCTCCAATCGGGTAACACACGTATCGGGCTCACACGAACGTAGCCCTGTAGCATTGGAGTCCCGTGAAACATTGCCCCAGGAAGGGACGGGTAAGCCTGCGCCTCTGCGACAACGTAGTTTTGCATTCTTAAGCGGCATGGCTTCAATGCCTACAAATTTACGTAAAGAATATTATACATATATACATATCATCTTGAAAACATAACAACTTGAAAAGACTAACTACAATGTCATAAACAATACTTACAGCAGACGTGCTAGGCGATGGGTCTCCAGGATTACTCGCAGTGTGTGCATCAGGAGAAGAGTGGGTCGCCATAGGCGTATTGGAAGCCTGAGATGCCTGCCACCGCATCAATTCTTCCTTGACCTTCTCAGCAACTACATCGTTGACCTTCTTAGCAACTAAATCCTCAACTCTCTTATTCTCCTATACATGGATAAAAGAAACATTAGATTCTTATTAATGAATTTCCTTTTGCAGTAACATTCTAAAAAAAGAATAGGTTACCTCTTCTTGAGAAAGTCCCGCTCTGGGTTTGCGCTGGGATGGCCCAAAGAATGCTTTGATGCCAACACCAGCGCCGGCACCTCTAACACGTCCAGGATGCTCTGGGTTACCCAGAGCAACTGTCAATTCATCCCTTGTGCCCTGAGGGATGAACGTGCCTTGTTTCCTCTGCTCGTGCAGCTCCCGCTAATCACCATAAACAGAAATTGGTAAGTTAACACCACAAATAATCAATATTCAAACGATTTCTGTAAGAGTTGTATTTTACCATTTTTTCAGCCGCCTCAGCAGTTACAGGCTTCTTTATTTCACCCTTCTTGTTTTGCCTGCCAGCTATCCAGATATCATGGCGAGGAATGGGTGTGGTAGACTCCTGAGTAGGAGCAGACTCCTGAGTAGCCGCAGACTCCGCCTGTAGTCTTTGGCGAACGCTTGCATAGCCTTTTGGACCCATAGTGTGGTCATGCACATTCAGTGCACGCCTTGCTTTTTGTGCGTCACTGAGGGCCTAGTTAGTATGCACATTAATGATTTGGTTAGTAGCACTAAATGCTAATCTTGAATAGGTGAATACAATGTATATTAATTAAATTAGGAGTGACGCCTAATACCTTGAATTCTTCAGATTTTCTTGAAGCAACAAAATTGTCCCAATCTTCTTTGTCCAAGAAGTTCCATTGTTCAAGGGCTGACTTCTTCTTCTTATCACCCTCTTTTATGTATTCTCTATTCAGATTTGTCCTATAATTCCTAAGCATCTTTCCAGCGCGTTGCATCACATTTTTACGATGCAACTTCTCATCCAATGCAAACAGATTCTGTAAAATAGAAATGTTATTAACTAGTATCCAAAATAGAATTGCAAATAATAGAATTTGTAATCTACAAAATAGAATTGCAAATAATAATAACTCACGCATAAATCCTTCCATATCGAGTCTTTTTTCGCTTGAGGAACTTTATGCCAATTGTCATACTTAACACCACAATGGCTCCGAGTGGTACACCCAAGATAGTTCACAAAATTATTGCGGTTCACTCCAATTGGATTTCCTCCATTATCAAACTCCACCGCCAATTTAGATCCACTACCACTTAGCGCTAATAACTTCTTCAACAGAGTGATGCCCCTTTTCTTGTTAAGTGTCTGGTGTTGCGCATCAAGTTGCTCCAGTGCTTCAGTGGGTACAGGTGCATCAACCTAAAATTTGACAAAAATAAAACACACTAATTTAGCCCAATATAGAAATATAGGATATATGACATAACTAGAAGATAATGAATTTTATAGAAATACAGGATATGTTTTTAGAACTTACATTAGTATCCTCGCCATGCTCATCATGGACTTCATGCTCATCATGGACATCATGCTCATCATGGTCAGCCATCTGAAAATGTCATTAAAAAGGCAAACATTTAGCATTTGTATTAACTAGAAAAAGGCAAACATTTAGCATTTGTATTAACTAGAAAAAGGCAAACATTTAGCATTTGTATTAACTAGAAAAAGGCAAACATTTAGCATTTGTATAAACATACATGTCTCTAAAATTGTGATCTTTTATCAATTAACAATCCTTCATTGTGATCTCCGCGCACATATAAGTCATCATTAGCTTCAATATTTTGTGAAGTTGGCAACCCAACTGAGAATGGACTGGAGTCATCATACTTATCATAGTACTCTTCTTCATCTATAGGATCTTCAATGAACTGTCTTTTACCATGAAGAACAACCGACCATTTATCATTTGCAGGATCATCGATATAGAATATTTGTTTCGCCTGTGATGCCAATATGAATGGTTCACCCTTCTCGCCGATCTTTTCAAAGTTCACCAAAGTGAAACCCAATTCATCCACTATAACTCCTTTGGTGTTATCAACCCAATTACATTTAAATAGCGGAATTTTGAAATCTATGTAGTCAAACTCCCAAATGTCCTCAATGACACCGTAATATGACATTTTAGCTTCACGTGGACTCTTATCCTTTGCACTTGCAAAGTACATAGTCGACGCTTGAAGAGTGACCCCACTATTTTGGACGACACTCTTATCATCTTGGCGCTTTGTGTAATATGTGAATCCATTAATGTCAAACCCTTCATAAGACATAACATTCGGTTTTGGTTTAAAGGCGAGGCATTTGATAGTTTCTGTAATATCATTTGGTGTTTGAGATAGTTGATGTAAGACTTTATCTTCAAACCACTTAGTAAAAGTCTTATTATGCTCTCTAGCAAGCCACATTGAACTTGCTCGAGGATGTTGTCTCTTTATGAAATTGGTATGTTCCTCGATATAAACACTCACTTCTTCCATATTGTGTAAAATATACAAGTGAGCTTGTTCCAACTGCTCACGGCTGATTACTTTCACCCGTGATCCCAAAATTCCTTTGCCCTCGTCAATATTCTTGTCATTATTAGGAGTGTCATTACCACTGAGAAAGTCATTGCAAAAATCCATAACCTCTCTCGCCACATAACCTTCAATAATACTCCCTTCAGGCCGATAACGGTTTCGAACATCACCTTTAAAAACGCTCATGTATCGTTCAAAGGGATACATCCAATGCAAGAAAACTGGTCCCAACATTTTCACTTCCCTAGTCAAGTGGACAACAAGATGTACCATGATATCAAAGAACGAAGGAGGGAAATACATCTCAAGCTGACATAGGGTAACAACCACTTCTCTTTGCAAATTATCGAGAGTATCAGGGTCAATAACTTTGCTGCATAGACTGTTGAAAAAGAAACAAAGTCTGGTAATCGCAAACCTTACATGCTTCGGCAATATAGATCGAATTGCCACAGGCAATATTTGTTGCATTAGAGTGTGACAATCATGAGATTTAAGACCTATCAACTTCAGATCTTTCATTGATACCAATCTACGGATGTTGGATGAGTAACCATGTGGCACCTTAACATTTACCAAGCATTCACAAAAAGTTTTCTTCTCCTTTCTAGACAACGTGTAACAAGCGGGAGGTAAGTATGTTCTTTTATTACCCATTTCACGTAATTCTGTTAATTATGACCTTATTCCCATTTCACGTAGGTCCAGTCTGGATTTTATCCCATCTTTAGTCTTACCTGGTATATTTAATAGAGTACCAATGATGCTATCACAGACATTTTTCTCAACGTGCATTACATCGATACAATGCCTGACTGTCAAAGAACTCCAATAAGGAAGATCCCAAAATATTGACTTCTTCTTGAATAAAGAATTGTCACTCCGTGTGGCCACACTACATTGTGATTTCTTACCAAATTCATTGACAATGTCTTTTACTCTTTCATAAACAACATCCCCTGGTATAGGTTTAGGTGCACTTCGTTCATCATTCCATCCATTGAATGCTTTGCGCTTCCTACGATACGGATGGAATTTTGAAAGAAACCTTCGATGACCAAGATATACAGTCTTGCCGCCATGTTTTAGTCTTATTGAATCAGTGTTTTCTTCACATATAGGACACGCTTTAGCTCCTTTGACACTATATCCAGACAAATTCCCATATGCTGGAAAGTCATTAATAGTGCAAAACAACATAGCGTGCAAACGAAATGTCTCTTTTGCTGAAGCATCATAGGTCATCACACCTTCAGCCCAAAGTTTCTTTAAGTCATCAATCAAAGGTTCAAGATAAACATCGATATCATTTCCGGGTTGTTTAGGGCCCGATATCAACAATGACAACATAACATACTTATTTTTCATACACATCCAGGGAGGAAGATTGTATATAACAAGCATGACTGGCCAAGTGCTATGTTGGCTGCTCAATGTCCCGTACGGATTCATCCCATCTGTACAAAGCCCAAGTCTTAGATTCCTATCTTCTTCACTAAATTTAGGGTACAATAGATCAATCTTCTTCCACTGTGGGGAATCAGACGCATGTCGTAGGATCCCATCATTATTTTTCTTAACATCTGCATGCCACCTCAGATTCTTCGCATCTTTCGGATTTGCAAACAAGCGTTGAAACCGTGATATTATAGGTAGATACCACAACACCTTGGCAGGAGAACCAGTTTTGAACTCCCCCGAAGTCGTCAATTTATACCGTGACGCACCACATTTTGGACAATCTTTCAAATCTACATAGTCCTTTTGAAATAATACACAATCATTCGGGCATGCGTGTATCTTCTTGGCCTCCATTCCCATTGGGCACAACATTTTCTTTACCTGGTATGTTGAGATTGGAAGCTCGTTTCCTTCAGGAAGCATTTCTTTCAACAAAGTCAACAATGAAGTGAAGCTTTTGTCGCTCCATCTATTGTTAGCTTTCAACTTATACAATCTCAAGACAGCGCTAAGCTTCGTAAACTTAGCACAACCTGTGTATAACGGTATCTCAGCATCATGCACAATGTTTGTAAAGATAGGAGGTGGATCGGTGTGCTCTACCCTACAACTATCCAGCATCGCATCAACGATGTCTGCTGGAACTGGTTCGTTCACATTTACGTCATCGCTATCGACATCTACTGGTTTCGATTTTGAAATTTCTCCATGCCAGTGCCATTCTGTATAGCCTTGTACAATCCCGTTGCACATGACATGACTTTTGATTTCCTCACCAGTGTTGACTTTCAAGTTGTTACCGCAATGCCTACATGGACAGTAGAACCTATCTGTAGGTTTTTTCCTATGTTCCTCGGCAAATCTAATAAACTGATCAAGACCAGATATAAACTCTGGGGTACAACGATTACGAATCGACATCCATGATCTATCCATTCTATGATCAGAGAAAACAAGTATATATTAGGAAACAAGTATATATTAGGAAAAGATTAGGCAACATTTCCCCGCTGTTCTCTAAGTACATATATACTTAGAGAAGAAACGGGGAAATGCCAACAAACACATGTGATGTCATTCTTATATATAATAAATGTGTACCACCTATCCCATCCTTGAACACCTAATCTCACTAGTAAGTGTATAATGGGTATTGGGTTTTCAAGAAAATTTCGGCAGCATTTCCCCGCTGTTCTCTAAGTACATATGTACTTAGAGAACAAACGGGGAAATGCTACCAAAATTTTCTTGAAAACTCAATACACATTATACACTTACATCCTAAGTGAGATTAGGTGTTCAAGAACAGTCCCAAACCGGGGACTATCCAAGATTTACTCCTAATGAGTCAATCTTGGACGGGTTTCTAGGCCAACAAACACAATAATAGACATCTACAATGAAGCCGGACTCCATACAAACAGTATATAATTTGGTGATTGTTCATTCTAATTTATACCAATGTACAAGTAATATAAAAAACAATGATTGTTCACATTCTAGGCCAACAAACACATGTGATGTCATTCTTATATATAATAAATGTGTACCACCTATCCCATCCTTGAACACC
This sequence comes from Alisma plantago-aquatica, assembly GCA_963693085.1. Lineage (NCBI taxonomy): Eukaryota > Viridiplantae > Streptophyta > Magnoliopsida > Alismatales > Alismataceae > Alisma > Alisma plantago-aquatica. The sequence goes on along the minus strand of OY856412.1, from coordinate 1,269,707,357 downwards.
TAATCTCACTAGTAAGTGTATAATGTGTATTGGGTTTTCAAGAAAATTTCGGCAGCATTTCCCCGCTGTTCTCTAAGTACATATGTACTTAGAGAACAAACGGGGAAATGCTACCAAAATTTTCTTGAAAACTCAATACACATTATACACTTACATCCTAAGTGAGATTAGGTGTTCAAGAACAGTCCCAAACCGGGGACTATCCAAGATTTACTCCTAATGAGTCAATCTTGGACGGGTTTCTAGGCCAACAAACACAATAATAGACATCTACAATGAAGCCGGACTCCATACAAACAGTATATAATTTGGTGATTGTTCATTCTAATTTATACCAATGTACAAGTAATATAAAAAACAATGATTGTTCACATTCTAGGCCAACAAACACATGTGATGTCATTCTTATATATAATAAATGTGTACCACCTATCCCATCCTTGAACACCTAATCTCACTAGTAAGTGTATAATGTGTATTGGGTTTTCAAGAAAATTTCGGCAGCATTTCCCCGCTGTTCTCTAAGTACATATGTACTTAGAGAACAAACGGGGAAATGCTACCAAAATTTTCTTGAAAACTCAATACACATTATACACTTACATCCTAAGTGAGATTAGGTGTTCAAGAACAGTCCCAAACTGGGGACTATCCAAGATTTACTCCTAATGAGTCAATCTTGGACGGGTTTCTAGGCCAACAAACACAATAATAGACATCTACAATGAAGCCGGACTCCATACAAACAGTATATAATTTAGTGATTGTTCATTCTAATTTATACCCATGTACAAGTAATATAAAGAACAATGATTGTTGACTTTCTAGGCCAACAAACACATGTGATGTCATTCTTATATAATAAATGTAAACCACCTATAACAAACACATTGTCCAACATTAGGTTCAACACTTGAAACATAGATTCGTTTTCTTATATAATAAATGTAAACCACCTATAACAAACACATTGTCCAACATTAGGAGATGCCTGACTGGGGGGTTGGGGGGTTGGTGGGGTCCACTTTTGACTCGCTCCCAGGTACGAGCAGGGGGCTGCACTCGGTTGTGTACTGGCAAAAAGAAAGATGAGTGGGGTAGCTGGTTTCACAGATCAGTTTTTGACTCACTCAAACATGGATATATATTAAGTGATTATTAGCTTTGCGAGCCACTATAGAGATTGTATGATAGTTTAGTTCCCAATTGGTCTATGTTAAAATAATCTTAAGAATCTCCTATTGGTGCCACAAAAATAAATTGGACGGATCCATCCGAGGTTTGACGTACGTAAATCTAATCTGTTCTACCGACAAGGTGAAAATAAAGAAACTTGCCCTAAACGTTTGTGATATTGCTATTAGGAAATCGTTTTCGAATTCAAGTGCAATAATGTTTTAGCTCCTTTATTTAGATAGTTTGTGATCATTGACAGATACTGTTCAAAAATACATATTGGAAGTCATAGTGCTCAAATGGATTAAGCAATCTGCATTCATTGTACGCAAGGTCCAAAAACTTGAATATTATGTAGTAGTCTGAGAGGGTCCGAAAACGTGGAATTCATCTGGACCTATTCTCTAAGACTTGAATTGCAGAGCAATGCACTTCATATCAAACAAGGCCTTTAGTGTATATCCAGAAAACCAGTTGGCGCATACCTGTTGGCGCGGGAGGCAGCGGGAGTCAGGTGGAAGCTGATGGCGTCAGGCAGGCTGAGGCGGCGAGCTCCAGGCTCGTCAGGCGTCGGCGGCGAGCTCCAGCAGCAGTGGCGGCGAGCTCCAGCAGCAGTGGCGGCGGGGCGGCGGAGAAGGGGGCTCCAGGCTCGTCAGCAGTGGCGGCGGGGCGGCGGGGCGGCGGAGAAGGGAGCTCCAGCAGCACGGAGAAGGCGGCGGCGGGGCGCGGAGAAGGGGGCGCGGAGAAGGCGGCACGACGGCGCTGTCGTGGAGAACAAGGAGAAGAAAATCGCCGGCGACAGGGTGGGGAATCGACGGAGAAACAGAAAGGGCTCGCAATGAAACAGGAGGAAGGGGAAGAGTCGGGCACCGCGGGTTATTAAGTCCCAAATAGCGTCGGTTTTTTACAACAACCGACGCCTAAATGTCTTTAGCGTCGGTTGTCCGAGAAAACCGACGTCCAACTGGGCGATAATTTCATGAAATTGTTTGGCGGGAACCACCTTCAGCGTCGGTTATCCTTTAATCACCGACGCTGAAGGTGACACTTTTCGCGCAAATTTTCATCACACATAGGCGTCGGTTTCCACCTAAATAACCGACGCTGAAAAGGACACTATTTTTCGCGGGCGACTTTAAGCGTCGGATTGTTATAAACAACCGACGCTGAAGACAAAGCGGTACCCGTGTCTGGCTGGTCTTCGAATATAGACGTCGGTTGTCGTAAACAACCGACGCGTAACATAGAAGGCGTCAGTTTTTCCTAATAACCGACGCCCAGAAAAGTGTCACTGAATGCTATTTCTGTAGTAGTGATACCCTGGAAAGCTATTGTAGCAGAGACACGAGATGTCCTGCATGTTATTCCTCACAATGACTGAGGAGGATGAGGTCATAGAAATCTGGCTCTTCTGATGACCTATGTATGGTACCGATTTTGATTTTGCAATGGTCGGTTGGAGTATGAGAGGTATACCTCATCTCCTCAGGGCATAAGTATGTTTGTAAAATGTAATCAACCGTGTAGCATAATTGCTTAGGTTAAACTACGAGAAACAATGATTGATGATACATTGTTTATTAAGTCCTAGTTGGACAAATAATATACATGTTCTTCATATTCCTTATGGATTAAATGACTTGCTATTCAATCAAGTTATAATTGAAATGATTGCATAAAGAATACTTCTTTATTTAGTCATTCATTGATTTACTGTTGTTGAATATTTATAATACTACTGTTCAGTGTTATTCTATTATCTTTAATAACAATGGTTCTGGCGGAGAGTTATAAATCTCACTGGGACAATTTTTCAATTGTCTCACCCCCATGGGATTCAACTTTTTAGGTAGACACCGAGGAAGAAGAAACCCATCAGTGGGTGAGCAACAACAACAGCAGCAGCAACAGCAAGGACAGCAGTGATCCACAGGTGGAGTCACTGTCTGTTAGGTCTTGTATATAGAGAGTCCTATGTGTCTTCTCTGTACTCTCAGGTCCTAGGAGTAAGTAGATGGTTTAATATAGATATGAGATTTTTGGCTTAATGCCTCGAGATTTTTGTATACTACTCATGTACAGTTTAACATGGAAGTCAATGTTATGACTCTCGAGATGGGATAATACAGAGATGTACTGATGAATCAGCTTGTAAATAACTTACTTGCTTCTTTATGAAAGAGTGTTACAGTTTTTAGATCTCTTTACAAAAAGTTTTAATTTTTAGTGATTTTCAATAATTCCGCTGCTAATTAATCGCTTCCGCATTCGTTGATCTCATTTTCTGAGACATACGTCACAATTTAGTGGTATCAGAGCTCAGGTTCGCTGAGTCTACAGAGACATAAGACTAGGGTTGTAGAGTCTGTTCTAGTGTCTTCCAGTATATATGATAGTGTCTTCTGCTCATATAGGAGGAGAAGAGAAAACTAAAGATGTCTGGATCACACGAGGAACATGTTGCGGAGAGTAGTGTCGCTGCACTGGGAGGAGGTGCAAGAGACCAAGAAAGGGAGGAACATGTGCCTGAACCACCCCAGTTCATCCTAGCTGACATGGGGAATCTAGCCTTCCAAGCCATGTTTGGGCAGTTCATGACTGCCATGACACACATGACTGATAGGATGCCTATACCTATACCCAGGGCACCTACCCATCCAGAAGGACAAGGAGCCAGCAAGACGTTTGAACGACTTCGCCGAGTTGGAGCCACAAAATATGATGGAATAGCTGACCCATCAGATACTGAATTGTGGCTAATTGAACTAGAGAAGGCCATTAGAATCCTAAACATCCCAGAAGCTGAGAAGGTTAGACATGTTATGTATCTTCTCAAGGGGAGTGATGGTCACTGGTGGATCATGGAGGAAGGGAAAAGGCCAGGTGTGGAGATCGAATGGGAAGTTTTCCGACGGGAATTCATCAACAGATACTTCCCTAAGACGTTCCTGGATGAGAAAATCTCTCAGTTCGAGAGGTTAAGGTAGGGACTAATGAATATTAGTGAATATGAGGCTAAGTTCATGGGGTTGTTGTGATTCTGTTCACACATGGTAGCTACAGATGAAGAAAGGATTAGGTGTTTTGAGAAGGGATTAGACGTTGAGTTGACCACCCCTATGTCTGCTCTGGAGAATAGGGAAAGATTTGCTACCAAAATGCCTACACCACCATCTAGATTCATTACCCAGACGCAGTGGACGTCAAATAGGGGTAGAGGACGGATTTTACCACCAGAAGGAGCTCGTAGCTCAGGATTTGTGTCGGTTACAGGACCATCCAGACCACAGCAAGGGATCAGAAGTTGTTATATATGTGGAAAGGTGGGACATCTGATGAAGGATTGTAGAGCCAGAGAGGCAAGTGTGACTCAACCTCAAAGGCAGAGTCAGCAAAGTTCTCAAAGGAGACATTTTCCAGGTAACACTAGAGGACGTGGACAAGCGTCCCAAGCTAGTTCATCGGTACCTATTCATCGAGCACCAAATCAACCATAGGCAACGACGAGGTTTTACGCGATGAATCCACCTGATGCAGTGATCAACTCTCGGGTTGTGGCAGGTCAGATGGAATTGTTATATTTTGATATGTCTACATCTTGCGTCGTATCTGTTTTAATTGATCCAGGTGCTACACACTCCTATATCACTCGAAGAGTGATTCTTGACTACAACCTGACTACAAGTCATAGATAATATAGTTTGTTGCTAGAAACTCCTTTGATGGGATCTGCTATTTTGCGGTAGGTATGTTCTCCCTACATCCTCTTCTTTTCTGAACATCACATTTAAGTGGATCTTATACCACTTGGGATGCATGGGTTAGATGTAATCCTTGGGATGGATACCTTAGAAAGGTATAGGGTTGTCTTAGATTGTGAGTCCAAGCAAGCGGTGTTCACAGATGATGCTGACACATGGATCTTTCAAGGAGATAGAAAGTTTCTTCCAACCTGTCTTGTGTCAGCTTTGGTTGCTGAGAAGCTGATGAGGCAAGGATGTTTTGCATTCTTGGCCCATGTGGTACATACCACCATGGAGAGTTCTAATCCTACTGAAGTTCTTGTAGTCAGGGAATTTGAAGATGTATTTCCTGAAGAACTTCAAGGTGTACCTCCGCCCGAGAAATTGATTTTGAGATTAATCTAATCCCGGATATGCAACCTATAGCACAAACACCGTATAGGATGGCGCCTGCTGAGATGGCAGAACTCAAGAAACAGCTGCAATAGTTGCTTGAGAAGGGTTTCATCCGACCGAGTACTTCACCTTGGGGTGCTCTAGTCCTTTTTGTTAAAAAGAAGGATGGATCAATGCGGTTGTGCATTGATTACAGACAATTAAATAAAGTAACTATAAAGAATAAGTATCCTCTATCGAGGATTGATGATCTCTTTGACCAGTTGCGTGGTGCAACAGTCTTCACAAAGATAGATCTGAGGTCGGGATATCATCATCTGCGTATCAAGGAGGGTGACATACCTACGTCTGCCTTTATAAAAAGGTATGGTCACTATGAGTTCATAGTTATGTCGTTTGGACTAACAAATGCACCATCTGCATTTATGAAACTCATGAATAGAATCTTTCGACCTTTTCTGGATCAGTGTGTTGTTGTCTTCATAGATGACATCCTAATCTACAGTAGAGATGCTCAGCAGCATGAGAAACATCTTTGTCAGGCTCTAACTTTGCTAAGAGAGCATAAGTTATATGCTAAGTTTAGCAAGTGTGAGTTCTGGTTACCATAAGTTTCTTTTCTTGGACACGTAATATCTGTTTCGATTATTCGTGTTGACCCTAAAAATGTAGAATCCGTCCTGCAATGGGAGCAATCGAGGACACCAATGGAGAATCGCAGTTTCTTAGGACTGGCAGGCTATTACCGAAGGTTCATTAAGAACTTTAGTGCTTTAGCTTTACCCTTGACTAAGTTGACCAGGAAGGATGTTCTTTTTACCTGGAGTGACAAGTGCCAACAATCTTTTCAGCTGTTGAAGGAGAGGTTGACAAGTGCACCTATGCTTGTGTTGCCTGAGCAAGGGAAAGGGTATATAGTTTTCTGTGATGCCTCTAAGAATGGACTAGGATGTGTGTTGATGCAGAATAAACAAGTGATTTCTTTTGCTTCTCAACAGCTTAAGAAACACGAGGATAATTATCCGACACACGATTTAGAACTAGCTGTTGTAGTTCATGCCTTGAAAATCTGGAGACATTATCTTTATGGAGAGACATTCAAGATTTTCACAGACCATAAAAACCTTAAGTATATCTTTTCTCAGCATGAGCTTAACATGAGGCAATGCCACTAGATGGAATTAATTAGGACTATGATTGTACAATCGATTACCATCCAGGGAAAGCCAATGTAGTTGCTGATGCTTTAAGTAGGAAATCAGCAACACCATCCTTAGACGGAGCATAGCTGAATTCTTTGGTGTGCTCTAGGAGGGATATGCTTATATCTTTAAGGCAGGATAATGTACAGTTAAAAGTATCATTGTTATCAGGGTTGTTAGCTGAGATACACATAAAACCTACTTTGAGACAGCAGATTAAGGAGGCACAGCAAGTTGATGTTGCAGTTCAACAGATTAGAACAGAGTATGGTAGTGAGAAATGAGATGGTTTCCATGATTCGGATGATCAAATAGCTTGTTATCATGGTAGAATGATAGTACCTGATGTTGATAACCTGAGGAAGTTAGTCCTGGAAGAAGCTCATTCTTCGATGTATGCTATGCATCCAGGAAGCACCAAGATGTATCAAAACTTGAAAGATATGTATTGGTGGCCTGGTTTGAAAAAGGACGTTGTTGAGTTCGTTATGCAGTGTCATGTGTGTCAGTAAGTTAAAGCTAAACACCAGAAGCCTGCAGGAACAATGCAACCTTTACCCATACCACAGTGGAAGTGGGATCATGTGACCATGGACTTTGTGGTTGGTTTACCTAGAACAGCCAATGGACATGATTCCATTTGGGTAACAGTTGATAGGTTGACAAAGACAACACATTTGTTACCTATCAAAACAACCTATTCTGTTGAGAGGCTGGCACAACTATATGTAGATGAGATAGTACGACTGCATGGGGTCCCAGTTACCATCGTTTCTGACAGAGGTCCCCAGTTTATGAGTCGTTTTTGGGGGCGACCTCATAAAGCATTAGGCACACAGTTAAGGTTTAGTACAACCTTTCATCCTCATACTGATGGACAGTCATAAAGGACTATACAAACTTTGGAGGACTTACTTAGAGCATGTGTCCTTCAGTTTACAGGAAATTGGGATCTGCACCTAAGTTTGATAGAGTTTGCCTACAATAATAGCTATCAACATAGGATTGACATGGCAGCTTATGAAGCTTTGTATGGTAGACGTTGTAGATCTCCCCTATGTTGGTATGAAACTGGTGAATATCAAGTTTTAGGTCTTGATCTTGTGCAGAAGACCACCGAGAAGATTAAAATAATACAACAATAGTTTAAGACTACACAGGATAGGCAGAAATCTTATGCTGATAAGCGTCGTAGACCTTTAGAATTCTAGGTTGGAGACAGAGTGTACCTCAAGGTCTTACCTTGGAAGGGAGTTATTAGATTTGGAAGGAAAGGAAAGTTAGCTCCTAGGTTTATGGGGCCTTATCCAATCATTGAATGGATTGGAAAGGTAGCTTATAAGTTAGAGTTACCACCACAGTTGCAAAAGTTGCACCCAGTGTTCCACATTTCCATTCTAAGGAAATGTCATCCTGACATAGAATCAATTTTGCAGCCTATGGAAGTAGAATTAAAAGATGATATATCTTATGTTGAAGGACCTATGACAATCCTTGACAGAAGAATTAAAAAGATGAAAAAAGAAAGACATAAGTCTTGTGAAAGTTCTCTGGAATCACCATGGCGTTGAAGAAGCTACATGGGAACTAGAGAAAGATATGGGAAGGAAATACCCTACTCTTTTCTCTTGAAATGTTTTGTTAATGATTTCGGGGACGAAATCCTTGTAAGGGGTGGATAATTTGTAACATCCCTGACCTGGGTTATATACTAACCATAGATGTTATGCCTAATAAAGTTGATTAGTTACTTTCTCTTATCTGTTGAAAAGTAATTAATGCTTTTGAGGAACTTATATTTCAATTTCAGTCCTTTTTTAATAATGTTGAAACATTGTTTTGTTAATTTTGGACTAATGAGCAAATTACCCAAGTAAAGGGGTTAACTTGCAAATTTCACATGTTAAGATGTTCCTCTAATGTTGAGACATCATAAGAATGTATATTATGTGGTGGTATGATTTCCACAAGCTTGGACATCAAGATAAAGCTTGTAGAACAATCCTTGTGCATTAAAACCTAGTTTTGGTGTAATGTACAAATTATCCAAAACCTAGGGTTCAAAATGCAAAATAACACCTCTAGAGGGTCTCTAATGTTTCTTGGCATCAAGTAAAGCAAATAAAATGAGAAGTGTGCCTCATGTGAAGTATCATAAAAGAGAAAGAATTGTGATATTTAAATAATCAAGATTTAAGCACAAATGGCTCTTTAATATAACTTAATGCAAAAGGGAAATATATTAATTATTGCGCCCTTCAACCAAAATTTGGAGGATGTGTATGTAATAGTTTGGACAATCTTGTTACATTCTTTTGCACCAAAAATATCTTGTTTGAGAGGAAGCCATTCACATTAATATAATGTAAAGCAATATCCACTAAAAGATGGATACTAACACATAACTCTTTAAGGTGCTTAGTTCTTTTCCATTATTCTTGGATAATGGAGAAAGTTTTGCAAGGAAATAGAAGGTGGCCACGTATCCAAGAAGTGGAGGAGGACTGGGTGGATATTTTGGAGATAACAGGAAATAATCCTCTTTTTCCATTCTCCTTGAAAATCGATAAATATATATAAGTATCTTTTTCCAAAACACCAAAGGATCGTTTCCTTAGTTTCTTTTCATTATCACCTTGATTTGGCCGACCAAGGGAGAGCTCTGGACTAGAGGAAGGATGACCAAACTAGCTTGGTAAGTTTTGATCATTATCTACCTCGAATTCATGGGGGAAACCATAAAACAAGGTTAGATTCATGGTTTTCTTCACTTGGTTTCCTTTTCTAGCCATCTTTTTCATCCAAAGATTGAAGAACGAACCCTGGACAACTGTTGGAGCTCAATCCACCATTAAAGCTTCAGAGCTTGGAGCTCTGGATCAGTTCTAGAGGTGGGTTTTATAACTCTAACCCTTAAGCATTAGTATTGCACCCTTTTCTTTAAGAATTGTTGGTTATTCTTCTTCCTTTGATACTCTTATGAGTTCTTGCTATAATTTCCGTGAAGAACACAACCTGTTCTTGGTGGAACAGAGGTAGATGAAGGTGACATCATTCTACACAAATATCTAGAAATAACTTTAGCAAACGGTTTGCCTTTGTGCTCAAATGGTTTCCCAAACCGTTTGGGAGCAAACGGTTTCAAAACCATTTGATTGCAAACAGTTTCATCCAAACCGCATAGAAGCAAACGATCCAAGACCGTTTGGTGGCGTTGACCAAGTGTTGACCATTTGGAGGTCTGTTAAAAATCATGTGGATTAATAATCTATCAATTGTTATCAATTAATTTCAATTTGTTCACCAATTAAAGGTCCAACAATCATCAAAATCCTAATCGGGTTAATTGCTTATTTGATAATTGAATAAGGTTGAAGTTTGGGTTGAGTGACCCAAAGTATCACCCAAATGGTCTCAAGACCGTTTGGTGACCACCCAAGACCGTTTGGAGGTCTAGGGTTAAACATGGTTGACCAATTGAAGATCTAAAGGTATCAAGTTGATGTATAATCAATTGCTGATTTGGTGACCAATCCTAGGATCCAAACCCTATATGTATGACATGGTTATTAATGAAGTGATGAGCCAATAGTCTCAAGACCGTTTGGAGAATATCAAAATGATCTCAAGACCATTTGGGGTTAGGTCATGACCAAATTGGATGATGGTTCAATAGGTTCAAATCAATTAGACTCACATTGATTGATGTTGAAGGGTCATCAATTCCAAACCCTAATCCAATCGATTCAAGCCCTAATTGATGACCAATTGAGGGTCAATTGAGGGTCAAATCAGTTGAAGGATGACCTAATTAACTCAATTGAATGATAGTGATAGGCCTAATTGATGATAGATTACATGTACTTAATCGTTGAAGGGATCAACATTGGAAACCCTAATTCAATTTGACTTGTTGAGACCATACTTGGTCCATGCGGTTTTGAGGGGGGTTTGGACCAAACGGTCTCAAGACCGTTTGGGACCAAATTATCCCAAACCGTTTAGGTTCATGCGGTTTCAAAACCGATTGTGTCCATGCGGTTTCAAAAGTCAAACTTGGGCAAACGGTCTTCTCCTCCTACTTTAGCAAACAGTCTTGGAGGTCTACTTTACCAAACGGTCTCAAGGGTAGACCAAGACCACATGAAGGACCAAATGGTCTTAGACCATTTGGAGGCTAAGTATGCAAGACCGTTTGAGGTCTGAGTTAGTCAAGATCGTTTGGGCCTCAATGGCCAAGATCGTTTGGTGGTTGATTAACCAAAACCCCTTGGGTACTTAAAGTGGTTAAAGGATAAAGTAATTAGTTAATTAATATATGATGCAATCATAGGTGATCATGGTATTTGTATCTAATGGGATAGTGTGATTTAAACCCATGAAGTAATTAAGCCTTAATGATTACAATGATAATGACGTAACTTATGATGTCAATTCTCTCTCATGATTGAGTTAGTTAACCTAATCAAGGCTGAAGTAAACATCATCCTATAGAGGATTAGAGAGAGAAGATTCCTTTTATGAATGTTAATCAAGTAATAGACTTCCAATATGGATGAATATCTAATTAGGGTATGATCCTTCATAGTGAGATCATGAAAACCCTAATTATGATGGTTAATGAATCTTAACCCTAATTGAGGGTAATAATGGAAGTATCCCTTATACATGATGAAGGTATGATCTAAATTCAAAATAATGGCATGGTAAACCTTAATTCAAGGTACTTTGATGATCACTCCTACTTGGGGTGAATAGTAAACCCTAACCAAGGGTGATGCAATGTGAATAGTAAACCCTAATTTTCCAATTAAGGTGAATAAAAGTCTACAACCCTAATCCTGGGTTATGCTTTATAGCATGATGCTCTATGATTAGATAATGAAATAAGGAATCACTATCCCTAATTGAGATAAAGGGGTTGGTTAACCCTAATTGAATTGAAATGGGAAACCCTAACCCTAGTAAGGACATAGTGGAGCAACCCTTGAAATAGTGATGTTATCATTATTGTACAATATGTTGATATAGAAATAATGTGTCTATTATCTTTTGTATTAATCATGCAGGTTTTTATGAAATACTGAGCATAGCCAGGTAAGAGCTATGATGCCATATTCATTGAAAGCACTTTATAAGCTTTGAAAGCAATGATATGCTATGCTGCCTAGTGAGAGGTAACAAAAGAGATTGATAGCCTATATGAGCCATGTGAAATATCTACATTGCTGCTATCATGTTTATACTGTTAAATGATTTGATGGCAATATGTTACTTGGTAACAAATGTTTTGAAGATTTAAGGGTTTGAACACCCATATTCTAGAATCATAATGATGAAATGGTTAGGGATTGAGATCCCAATGTTAACAAGATGTGAAATGAACTTGATAGAAATAGTACTCATTCTTTATAGTAATTGTTATAAAGGTTTATGTTTGAAAACATTCCCGATGCTAAAAGAATGCTATAATGTACTTAAATAATCAAGTGAAATGATATCATGTAGAGCCCTAACCATAGATCCATCATCGTCAGAAGCTATATGATGGTGAAACAGGTTTTCCTAAGGGAACTCCTGGATAGCATACTTTTGAGTATGTGGGGGTTATGGATGCAAATATCCTTACGTCCTAATGGAGGAATTGATATGAGATAAACAATAAATCTCTCAATCCTTCATTATATGTATATGCTGGGATGATGTATCACTAATCTCTCAATAATGATGTTAATGCTGCATCGACGTGAGATAAACAAGAAATTCCTCGATGGTGAAGAGAGTACAACATGCCACTGTAACTCTAATAGCGATGTTGCCAGAATACCCTGGAAAGCTATTGTAGCAGAGACACGAGATGTCCTACATGTTATTCCTTACATTGACTGAGGAGGATGAGGTCATAGAAATCTGACTCTTCTGATGACCTATATATGGTACCGATTTCGATTTCGCAATGGTCGTTTGGAGTATGAGCAGTATACCTCATCTCCTCAGGGCATAAGTATGTTTGTAAAATGTAATCAGCCGGGTAGCATAATTGCTTAGGTTGAACTATGAGAAACAATGATAGATGATACATTGTTTATTAAGTCCTAGTTGGACAAATAATATACATGTTCTTCATATTCCTTATTGAATAAATGACTTGCTATTCAATCAAGTTATAATTGAAATGATTGCATAAAAAATACTTCTTTATTTTGTTATTCAATGATTTACTGTTGTTGAATATTTATAATCCTACTGTTCAGTGTTATTCTGTTATTTGCAATAACAATGCTTCTGACAGAGAGTTATGACTCTCGTTGGGACAATTTTTCAATTGTCTCACCCCCGTGGGATTCAACGTTTTAGGTAGACGTCGAGGAAGAATTAACCCATCAGTGGGTGAGTAACAATAGCAGCAACAACAACAGCAAGGACAGCAATGATCCACAGGTGGAGTCACTGTCTATTAGGTCTTGTATATATAGAGTCCTATGTGTCGTCTCTGTACTCTCACGTCCTAGGAGTAAGTAGATGGTTTAATATAGATCTGAGATTTTTGACTTAATGCCTCGAGATTTTTGTATACTGTTTATATACAGTTTAACAGGGCAACCAATGTTATGACTCTCGAGATGGGATCATACAGAGATGTACTAAGGAATCAGCTTGTAAATAACTCACCTGTTTCTTTATGAAAGAGTGTTACAGTTTGTAGATCTCTTTACAAAAAGTTTTAATTTTTAGTAATTCCTCTGCTAATTAATCGCTTCCGCATTTGTGAAAAGACTAAAGAAAAACATCATATATTCTAAGAATTGAGATCTATAGAGATAGACCTAGAAGGCATCTTGGCTTAAGACAGAGAATATACATTGAAAAAGTGCTGAAAAAGTTCAACATGGAGAGCTCAATGAGAGAAAACTTACCCATGCTTAGGTTGTTGGTATCTCTAGAGCTTATGTCTTAGTTCATGTAAAGAATGAGAACACATGAGTAAAATTACATATGCATCTATAATTGGATCTATCATGATTGAAATATTATGTACTCGCCCAGATGTCTCATATGCCTAGAATGTATTAGTCAGAAACCAGTGAATGTCACTGGATTTCCATTCAGAACATCTTTAAGTACTTGAGAAGAACTAAGGATCAGTTCCTTCTCTACGACGTTGAAGAAAGAGTTGGTGGTATAGGGTTACATTGATGTAAGCTTCCAAACTAACAAAGATGACTATAGGTCATAATTCAGATTTGTGTTTTTCCTAAACAACAGAGTTGTGAGCTGGAAGAGTTCCAAGAAAGAGACAGTTGTTGATTCTACAACTAAGGTAGTGTAACATACTAGATCTAGGATCCTACCCTAGAGCTTTGCCCTTTTGAGCATAGCCAAACAAGGTTAAGGATAGATCTAACTGATGTTTAGTATAACTCTAATGAGCCGATGCATGCATAAATCACCCTAATGTAACCTAATGTTCTCACATTAGTCTTAAATCAATAATAGACACATAAAACATATCACATGAGAAAATAAAAAATTATATAAAATTCCATGCAAATAATCAGACATAATTCTTTTGGTGATAATATTAAGCTAAGGAACATAAATGAATGAGCAATAATGATAATAATGAAATAATATAATAAACTAAGTAATAATGTGATATTAATGGCCACAAATATTAATTGTGACAGAACTCATTAATAGGAATCCCAAAAGTGGAATCTAAGTTAAGAATCATCTTTCTTGGGTCCCAATTGTCTTGGGAGTCAAGTTTCACATTATTTTCATAATAGCAATTAATTTGATTTAATTTGGAAAGAGAAGCTCTAAGTTTTCCCAAAATATCAAATAAAATATTAAATTACTTTAAAAGAGTAAAATAATCTTGGGTTCATAATATACATAATAAATATAGCCTTTGGGCGAATTTTGATCCAATTTGGATGATGTTTTGTTAAAAGATGAAATTAGGAGAGAGAATGTGTGTAGAACATTAAAAATATTAAATAAATGTACAAAAAACTCCAACATTTAAAAACAATAGAAAATTCATATCCAACAAATTAAAAATGACTTGTGGGTGAAGTTGCATCAAATTTAGAGAATCTTAAAGTCATTAATGCATGAGGAAAGAGAAAATAAGATTTGGTTTATTTAATACATTAAATGTTCTCAAAAGACAAATCTAATTTCATATTCAGAATCTACATGCCTTAATTGTCCTCTATGCAAAATTCATTTAATTTGGGTAAGGTTTGAATACTTAAATAAAGAAAGAGAAAAAGGATATAATATGTCAATATCCACTTTATTTGAGTATGATTTGAATAAGGTTTTCTTGATTATTCTGTCATGCGGATGATTTAATATATGTTTATAATGTATGAGTTTATTGACCATCAGATTTGAACCAAATGGCACCTGACCCATCTCCTTCCTCGTATAGGAGAGGGCCGTGTGAGTAAACGGTGCCTACTGCCACCAGGGCCTGGTTTTTCATTGATAACTCCCTTATTTCTCAATGGTTCTTTGAATTTTTTCGACCAAAAGTTCTGGGAGAAGATTTCACATCTAATGTGCAAAATTCTAGCCCTATATTTTTTTGGTGAAACACCCAATTCTCGGGGTCCAATCTTCCCCATGTTGGTAGCGTGGATACCATGTTGGCAAACTATATATAAATTGAGGTACCCTCGGGCTTCGCAAGGCTCCAAACAAACTTGCTCCTCTAACAATTCCGCCCCTCACTGTTGTTTTGTTCACCATCAAAGGGTCCTTCAGCTTGATCTTCCAAACATCACCACACTGTTATTGTGCCACCATCACACAATAAGTTGAGAGGTATGCTTCTACACCACACCACGATCGTTTTGGTCTGGTTTCTTTTGCAAAAACAAAGTAGGGCTGGTTTTGTCCAATTTTGGAAGAGACATGCTCGCACCTAGTTTATTCAATGGCGTGAGAGGGTGAAGGGAATGATTCTTTTGAGAAATATCATTCCTACCCTCCCCATCTCTTCTTTGCCTGGTTTTCACATGAGAGGGTGTTTTGGTCATTTGGCCCTATTTTTATTTTGCCTTGGATGGGGCTATGTTGGTTGTTGACTAGTGACATGGCCTATTTTGATTTGGCCATGTTAGACGGGTGTTGCCTCTCACTCTCTCTTCCTATTTTGCGGATTATCAACTTATTTTGCCTTTTTTCATTTTTCTGATTGGTCGTGCATTAAAATTTTATAACTAATTCCTTGTTAATCCAGAAATTACAAATAAATAGTCGTTGGATTTATTAAAATTAGGACCAAATTATGGTGTTGGATTTGTCACCTAAATCTAATGTTAAAAATATGTGATTTTAATGGATTAACCTAAATAAGTAATAACTTGTAAAATTCATAACTATATAAATATAAGTCAAAAAATATAATAAAATACATTTTGGACTCAGAATAATATAAACTAAAATATGGCATGGTGTTGATAACCTAAATCGTATATAAAGAAAAAGGTGATTTTTAGGGTTTGAATACTCAATGTGAAATTGACCTAAAATCTACATATATGCTTAATAGGTTCTTTAGAGGCCTAGACTTTGATCTGGAAGTGACTTTGTTCTATTTAGTCTTTGTAAAAGTATGTTTTGCATCTCCAAATCTTCAATATTGAGAAATAGCTTATCTTTATCATTCTCTTGATCCTATGGACATTAGCCTATACACATTGTCTTTTCTTTTAAAAATCATGGTTCATGTGAACTACCTTATTTGTTATTGATCTTGTGATCATGTATATTTTTTGTTCTCTCTCTCTTATGCTTTGTTTATGTTGGACTTAGCCCTGACCAAAAATCCATCATCGTCAGAAGCTAGATGATGGTGAAACAAGTTTTCCTAAGGGAACTCCTGGAGAGCATACTTTTGAGTATGTGGGGGTTATGGACGCAAATATCCTTACGTCCTAATGGAGGAATTGATATGAGATAAATAATAAATCTTTCAATCCTTCATTATATGTATATGCTGGGATGATGTATCACTAATCTCTCGATAATGATGTTAATGCTGCATCGATGTGAGATAAACTAGAAATCCCTCGATGGTGAAGAGAGTACAGCATGCCACTGTAACTCTAATAGCGATGTTGCCAGAATACCCTGGAAAGCTATTGTAGAAGAGACACGAGATGTCCTGCATGTTATTCCTTACATTGACTGAGGAGGATGAGGTCATAGAAATCCGGCTCTTCTAATGACCTATATATGGTACCGATTTCGATTTCTCAATGGTCGTTTTGAGTATGAGCGGTATACCTCATCTCCTCAGGGCATAAGTATGTTTGTAAAATGTAATCAGCCGGGTAGCATAATTGCTTAGGTTGAACTATGAGAAACAATGATTGATGATACATTGTTTATTAAGTCCTAGTTGGAAAAATAATATACATGTTCTTCATATTCCTTATTGAGTAAATGACTTGCTATTCAATCAAGTTATAATTGAAATGATTGCATAAAAAATACTGCTTTATTTAGTTATTCAATGATTTATTGTTGTTGAATATTTATAGTCCTATTGTTCAGTGTTATTCTATTATTTGCAATAACAATGCTTCTGACGAAGAGTTATAACTCTCGCTGGGACAATTTTTCAATTGTCTCACCCCCGTGGGATTCAACTTTTTAGGTAGACGCCGAGGAAGAATTAACCCATTAGTGGGTGAGCAACAATAGCAGCAGTAGCAACAGCAAGGACAGCAGTGATCCACAGGTGGAGTCACTGTCTATTAGGTCTTGTATATAGAGAGTCCTATGTGTCATCTCTGTACTCTCACGTCCTAGGAGTAAGTAGATGGTTTAATATAGATCTGAGATTTTTGGCCTAATGCCTCGAGATTTTTTTATACTGCTCATGTACAGTTTAACAGGGCAACCAATGTTATGACTCTCGAGATGGGATAATACAGAGATGTACTAATGAATCAGCTTGTAAATAACTCACCTATTTCTTTATGAAAGAGTGTTACAGTTTGTAGATCTCTTTATAAAAAGTTTTAATTTTTAGTGATTTTCAGTCATTTCGCTGCTAATTAATCGCTTCCGCATTTGTGAAAAGACTAAAGAAAAACATCATATATTCTAAGAATTGAGATCTATAGAGATAGACCTAGAAGGCATCTTGGCTTAAGATAGATAATATACATTGAAAAAGTGCTGAAAAAGTTCAACTTGGAAAGCTCAAAGAGAGAAAACTTACCCATTCTTAGGTTGTTGGTATCTCTAGAGCTTAATGTCTTAGTTCTTGTAAAGAATGAGAGCACATGAGTAAAATTACATATGCATCCATAATTGGATCTATCATGTTTGAAATATAATGTACTCGCCCAGATGTCTCATATGCCTAGAATGTATTAGTCAGATCCCAGTGAATGTCACTGGATTTCCATTCAGAACATCTTTAAGTACTTGAGAAGAACTAAGGATCAGTTCCTTCTCTACGACATTGAAGAAAGAGTTGGTGGTATATGATTACATTGATGTAAGCTTCCAAACTAACAGAGATGACTATAGGTCATAATTCAGATTTGTGTTTTTCCTAAACAACAGAGTTGTGAGCTGGAAGAGTTCCAAGAAAGAGACAGTTGTTGATTCTACAACTGAGGTAGTTTAACATACTAGATCTAGGATCCTACCCTAGAGCTTTTCCCTTTTGAGCATATCCAAACAAGGTTAAGGATAGATCTAACTAATGTTTAGTATAACTCTAATGAGCTGATGCATGCATAACTCACCCTAATGTAACCTAATGTTCTCACATTAGTCTTAAATCAATAATAGACACATAAAACATATCACATGAGAAAATAATAAATTATATAAAATTCCATGCAAATAATCAGACATAATTCTTTTGGTGATAATATTAAGCTAAGGAACATAAATGGATGAGCAATAATGATAATAATGAAATAATATGATAAACTAAGTAATAATGTGATATTAATGGCCACAAATATTAATTGTGACATAACTCATTAATAGGAATCCCAAAAGTGGAATCTAAGTTAAGAATCATCTTTCTTGGGTCCCAATTGTCTTGGGAGTCAAGTTTCACATTATTCACATAATAGCAATTAATTTGATTTAATTTGGAAAGAGAAGCTCTAAGTTTTCCCAAAATATCAAATAAAATATTAAATGACTTTAAAAGAGTAAAATAATCTTGGATTCATAATCTACATAATAAATATAGCCCTTGGATGAATTTTGATCCAATTTGGATGATGTTTTGTTAAAAGATGAAATTAGGAGGGAGAATGTGTGTAGAACATTAAAAATATTAAATAAATGTACAAAAAAACTCCAACATTTAAAAATAATAGAAAATTCATATCCAACAAATTAAAAATGACTTGTGGGTGAAGTTGCATCAAATTTAGAGAATCTTAAAGTCATTAATGCATGAGGAAAGAGAAAATAAGATTTGGTTTATTTAATACATTAAAAGTTCTCAAAAGACAAATCTAATTTAATATTCAGAATCTACATGCCTTAATTGGCCTCTATGCAAACTTCATTTAATTTGGGTAAGGTTTTAATCCTTAAATAAAGAAAGAGAAAAAGGATATAATATGTCAATATCCACTTTATTTGAGTTTGATTTGAATAAGGTTTTCTTGATTATTCTGTCATGCGAATGATTTAATATCTGTTTATAATGTATGAGTTTATTGACCATCAGATTTTAACCAAATGGCACCTGACCCATCTCCTTCCTCGCATAGGAGAGGACCGTGTGAGTAAACGGTGCCTACTGCCACCAGGGCCTGGTTTTTCATTGATAACTCCCTTATTTCTCAATGGTTCTTTGAAATTTTTCGACCAAAAGTTCTGGGAGAAGATTTCACATCTAATGAGCAAAGTTCTAGCCCTATTTTTTTTTGGTGAAGCACCCAATTCTCGGGGTCCAATCTTCCCCATGTTGGTAGCGCGGAGACCATGTTGGCAAACTATATATAAATTGAGGTACCCTCGGGCTTCGCAAGGCTCCAAACAAACTTGCTTCTCTAACAATTCCGCCCCTCACTATTGTTTTGTTCACCATCAAAGGGTCCTTCAGCTTGATCTTCCAAACATCACCACACTGTTATTGTGCCACCATCACACAATAAGTTGAGAGGTATGCTTCTACACCACACCACGATCGTTTTGGTCTGGTTTCTTTTGCAAAAACAAAGTAGGGCTGGTTTTGTCCAATTTTGGAAGAGACCTGCTCACACCTAGTTTCTTCAATGGCGTGAGAGGGTGAAGGGAATGATTCTTTTGAGAAATCTCATTCCAACCCTCCCCATCTTTTCTTTGTCTGGTTTTCACATGCGAGGGTGTTTTGGTCATTTGGCCCTATTTTTATTTTGCCTTGGATGGGGCTATGTTGCTCGTTGACTAGTGACATGGCCTCTTTTGATTTGGCCATGTTAGACTGGTGTTGTCTCTCCCTCTCTCTTCCTATTTTGCAGATTATCAACTTATTTGGCCTTTTTTCATTTTTTTGATTGGTCGTGCATTAAAATTTTATAACTAATTCCTTGTTAATCCAGAAATTACAAATAAATAGTCGTTGGATTTATTAAAATTAGGACCAAATTATGGTGTTGGATTTGTCACCTAAATCTAATGTTAAAAATATGTGATTTTAATGGATTAACCTAAATAAGTAATAACTTGTAAAATTCATAACTATATAAATATAAGTCAAAAAATATAATAAAATACATTTTGGACTCAGAATAATATAAACTAAAATATGGCATGGTGTTGATAACCTAAATCGTATATAAAGAAAAAGGTGATTTTTAGGGTTTGAATACTCAATGTGAAATTGACCTAAAATCTACATATATGCTTAATAGGTTCTTTGGAGGCCTAGACTTTGATCTAGAAGTGACTTTGTTCTATTTAGTCTTTGTAAAAGTATGTTTTGCATCTCCAAATCTTCAATATTGAGAAATAACTTATCTTTATCATTCTCTTGATCCTATGGACATTAGCCTATACACATTGTCTTTTCTTTTAAAAATCCTGGTTCATGTGAACTACCTTATTTGTTATTGATCTTGTGATCATGTATATTTTTTTGGACTCTCTCTCTTATTCTTTGTTTATGTTGGACTTAATTGATGGTATGTGCTTCTTTGCCCACCTTTGTAGTGGAGGTGTATATGGCACATTATGTGATGGCATGGATCCTCTGGTCCCATTTTATACTTGATGGGTGTTCTCATTCTCCTTATTTTTTCATACTTACTTATTCTTTTGTTTGCATCATGTGGCGACTGCTAGTATAATTTTACATGTTATTTTATGTGGATGTGAAAATTCCCACATATGCGTGCAGATGTGAAAATTCCAACATATGAAAATAATTAGGGCAGGCGTGCCTAGGCAAATGTATACAAGACCCTGTCACCCCACATTTTAGAGCAGATATATACAAGACCCTTCTCACCCCACATTATTTTGGTAGATGTGTTATTTCCTACCTAAATGTTATATTGTCTAGTATTGTCCCAGGTGAAACACATGGATGCCTTGTTTATATACTCTTTGGCTTCGTTATTATTTTGTTGTTCATATTCTTTGATGCCCAATTGGATAGTACTTTCTTTTTTGGGAAGCCTTTTATACTTGATTCCTTTATTCTATATAAATTGCTCAATTTTTTATTTAGTATGCACATACCAGCCTTTGATGATGTTGTCTATTTTTCTCTTCTTGCTGGGATATGCTTCCAACCCTAGGTGAAGGACTTGGATGACATGGCATGAAGAGTTGGACTTCACTTAAGGAGTTAATACTAGTACAGAAATGGGTTATAACGTCACTACCTGTAGGGTTGGTTTTACCAAATAATCGACTTTATATGTCTAAAAAAAACGCGGGCACCACTTAAGACCTCTTAGGTCGGTTTTTTTAAATAAACCGACCTTGTAGTGTAACTCTATAGGGTCGGTTTTCCAAATAACCGACCTTATATGTGTATAAAAAACACAGACACCACTTAAGTCCTCTTGGGTCACTTTTCTTAAAATAACCGACCTTGTAGGGTATCTCTATAGGGTTGGGTTTCCAAATAACCGACCTTATATGTCAATAAAAAATGCGGGCACCACTTAAGACCTTTTGAGTCGCTATTTTTAAAATAACCGTCCTTGTAGTACATCTCTATAGGGTCGGTTTTTCCCAAATAAGCGAACTTATAGACAATTTTTCCGGCGGTAAAAATTTTCTTGGTTTTTGGCTTCCCGCCTCGATCTATAGGGTCGGTTCTAAATTATAACCGACCTTACAGGGATCTTCAGTCGACAAATTCGTCGACCAAATAAGAGCTGAATTTCACATATACAAGCACCTATAGGGTCGGTTTTTTCTTTATAACCGACCTTACATTCCTCCTCG